>CM066031.1:361408752-363808752 GCA_033557465.1 Ichthyophis bannanicus | reverse complement strand
CTCTCCACCTGGCTAGACTGATCATTAGAAAGAGTTCCACACATAGACTTAACCCCAAGTAAATCCATTTTCACATCGCCAAACATCATCCGCAGAGAGGAAGTGAGTGAAGCCAGGCCATCCCATAGCGTCTCTAAAGTTATTACCGCAGGTTTCACCAGCACAAGCCACCCGGAAAGGTCTTCTCCCTGCACAGCATCCTCAACTGGTACCTCCAACACCACACCAGCCTCCGTTGTATTCCGCCGCTGCTCCAACATTACAGGGGAAGAACCGATAACCGACGCTCCTCCCGAGGTCCCCTCCTTCGGAGTGCTCGATGGCAAGCCTGTGAAGGATCCAGCGTCTAGTACACCAAAACTTCCGGGTCGCGGTAGAGGGGGGGGGAGTTCGCATCTCCAGCGAAAGCCAAACCCCCGACGCACTCAGCACCGACGTCTCAGCCACCGGCACCGCCGAAGACACAGCTTCTACTCCGCTGCAGAAACCACACTCCCCCAAGGTCTGTTGAGCCGAGGCACACGGCATGCCCTTCCCGGGAGGATCCACAGCCTGTTTTCGCTTCCTCCGCCCCATACCAGCAGGCGGGAAACGACTCGGCACAAAGACAACCAGAGAGGAGCTTCTTCACAATACGGAGCGTCCCGTCGCCATCTTGTCACACCCCCGAGTATATGGGCTTTTATGAAATAGGGGTCTTTTTAGAATTCTGACTCAGGTGCCCTCTTATAAAATTACCCACTGAAAGGTAGATATTAGGTCTCTGCACAAAGATAAATGGATGAATTTTCTGGTTGTCTTTATGTGGATTTTCGGCCATGCTGTCATTTTAAGTTAAAACCACACGCCTGAAATGCCTTTGTTGCTGCCTTTTTTTATGATGCTGAACAGATAAGTCCTTTTGAACACTGCTCTCCAACAGTCTCGTAGCTTTGTTGCAAACAGACCTGTTTCCTTGCCATCATAAAGCTCTTATCTATGTTAATCTGTTTATTTTTTTTTCTTCTTTTTAATTTACTTAATGGACTTCAGCCCAAGTCTTCCCTAACAGAGGGAAGTCAAGTCTGGAGTTCCCTGGGGGCTTTACAGGCACGTTAAGTACTTTGCTGGATTATTTTGTCTGACTTCCACTTTGCTGCTGGTCCTAGGCTGATGAGTACAGAGTGCTCCACGCAGAGCTCTGACCTCTGACTCCAGGAATGAATTAGCAGACGATATTTTTTTATTCCCTCCTTCTTTGCTTACCTGCTAATTGAAGCATTTTGGATTATGAAAACAATTGCACAGAAAGCTATATTATTAGAAGCATGAATGGGAGAGCTCTTGTCATGGGTAGGATGTTCAGTGCAAATAGCAGTTGTTCCCAGATCTTGTGATTTCTCTCTTGATTTACTGTGCTGTCAAGTTTCAGCACCCGTTTCTCAGAAAGAGACACACAGTGGTTTTGTTGCTTACTTTCCGGATAAACATAGAGCATGTATTTTTGTCATGAGTTTGACATCAAAGCAAAAACAAAAGTGAACTACTGCAGAAAGAAGTTTGTAAAGAAAACCCTCCTGGCAGCCCTTTGTGCAGCTGGAGCGCACACAACACAGCACTCACAACTTTGACCTTTTTTTCTGAGACAAGTTTTATTTAACTACTAAGGAATCCATTCATCATTCACCTCATAGTGACTCTATTCCAACAGGTAGCAGAGTTCAGTTTTCCAAGCCCTGTCTGGATAAGGATACTCTTATTATCTAACCCCTCCAGCTGGGCTGAGATTCAGTCTGGCAATGCCCCCAGCTTGGACATTCTTGAAGCTGACTCAGAGGTAGGACTTTAACCCCCTCTTACCTGAGTGCTGCATGGCTTCTGTCTATTGCTGTGAACATCAAGTAATATATGTATAGTGATGCTATCTAGTGCTAGAGATGTTAAGTAGTACTTCATAACACTTGAACACCTGGGAGGCTGGCATACATGGTTTAATTTCTGTTCCAAAATCTGTCAGTAGTGAGAGCATGGCATTATGCAAAGAACCTTCTATATGATATTAACATAAATACATAAGAAATGCCATACTGGGTCAGACCAAAGGTCCATCAAGCCCAGTATCCTATTTTCAACGGGCCAACCAGGTCGCAAGTAACTGTCAGGTTCCCAAAGGGTAGACAGATTCCATGCTCTTTAACCCAGGGGTAAGCAGTGGATTTCCCCAGTCCACTTTAGTAATGGTTTATGGACCTTTCCTCCAGAAACTTGTCCAAATCTCTTTTAAACCCAGTTACACTAACAGCTCTTACTACATCTTCTGGCAATGAATTCCAGAATTTGATTACACATTGAGTATAAACATTTTCTCTGATTAGTCTTAAATATGCCACACGGGGCTGGCCCGTCCATTATGCGAGAATGTTGTTCGCACAGGGCCCCACGCTTCAGTGGGCCCTGCGCGAACTTCATTCTGCAGGGTTTGCAGGGCCAGCTTCAGAGGGAGGCGGGGACTGCTGAGGCCCCAGCTCACCTCTGCACAGTGCTGGATTGAAGAGCAGCATATTCCTTCACTCGCGCTGTGTTTAAGTGAAGCCTGCTGAGTGCCGGAAAACAGGAAATGACCTTTAACCTTTCCAGGCACTCAGTGGGCTTCGCAAGAACACAGTGCAAGTGAAGAAGCATGCTGTTCTTCACTCCAGCACTGTGCAGAGGTGAGTCGGGGCCACTGGCATCTTCAGCTCCCTTGTAAGCCACTCAGACAGGTGTGGGGTAGGGGTGGGGGCTAGGATAGGACTGGAAATGGCTGATGAGGGGGCTAAGAATGGAAATGGGCTGATGGGGGGAAGGATAGGATTGGAAATGGATCGATGCGGGGCTTGGACTGGACATAGGCTGATGGGAAGCTGGGATAGGACTGGAAATGGCTGATGGGGGGCTAGGAATAGAAATAGGCTCATGGGGGGGAAAGGATAGGACTGGAAATGGGCTGGTACTGGGCTTGGACTGGAAATGGGCTGATGGGGATTTGGGATAGGACTGGAAATGGGCTGAATGGGACTAAGATAGTCTCTCACCTTCTATTTTTTTCCAAACTCCTCGAAAAAGCTGCCTTCACATAACTCTCCATTCACCTGACTCCACTCGCTTCTTACACCCACGTTAATACAGTTTTCATTCTGGCCACAGCATCAAAACTATCCTCCTGTCCTTTCTCAATGAGCTCCACATTTCCCACCATCATGGCTGTTTCTCTGGATCTTTCTGCTGTCTTTGATCTCGTTGACTACTCTATTCTCCTTTCTCGCCTTAGGACTGCAGGTCTTCGGGGAACAGTTTTCCATTGGTTCATTCCTTTCTCTATTCACACTCTTTCTCTGTGGTCTCTAATGCCTCTATTTCCCCTCCACTGGCTCTCAGTTGCGGGGTCCCCCAGGGTTCCGTTCTGACTCCTCTGCTGTTTAAATATTTTCCTGGCTACCCTCACCCTTCTGATACAACAATTTGGGATCTCGGCCTATTATTCTGCCAATGATATTATTCTTCTGCACCATACCTCCCCTGTGAATCCAGATCTTCCCCCCTCAATGCTTGTCTCTCGCTCGTCACTACCTGATTATCCTTAATCCTGCTCCATTTCAACCCAGCTAAAACATCTGCAATATGGTTTACCCTTGGTGGTCCCCCACCAGCCCTCTCTCCTCTCCTCCTGGGTATCCCGATTCCCCTCATATCCTCACTTCGATATCTGGGGATTATGTTAGACTCTGATCTCTCCTTCCATGCCTACATCTCCTCCCTCACACATCGCTCTCATTGCTACCTCCGCCAAATCTGAGCTATCGGTCCTGTGCTCTCCCCATTGTCCTTACGACTCTTTTACTCTCTCTAGTAATCTCATATCTGGACTACTGTAAAGTTGTCTTCACCAGTATCTCTTGCCATCAGCTCCACCATTTACAGTTAATTCAGAATACCGCTGCTCCTATCCTCACTCATACTTTCTATTCCAGTCACATCACACCTTCTCTGATTCACCTACACTGACTCCCCCTCCTCTACCATATCACCCTCAAACTTATGATTTTGATCCACATGGCTGTACACAAGCACACTCTTCAATATCTGGCAGATTCATTAAGTTCTGTCTGGTACCACATAGCCTCCGGACCCTGCACACCCACCGTCTTGACCTACCCTCCCCAGCCCGTGCTCACTTGGAGCAAACTTGGTGCACCACTTTCTTTTTCTTAGCCCCATCACTCTGGAACTCCCTTCCTTCCCTAATCCATCAGGAACAATCTTTCTCCAAGTTTAAGTCCCTCCTCAAGATCCACCTCTTCTGCAATACCTATGACCTCCCCCTCCCTGATCCCCTTGCTTCCTCTTCCCCCTCCACTTAGGCTCTCCACTCTCTTCAGGCTTTGAATGAATGTACCCTTTCCTGTCTGGTATTGTAGTTCCTCTTTCCTTCTCTGACTCTGTACCTATTTATACATTGTAAACTGCCCAGATGGCCTCCGATGGGCGGTCTATCAAGCATTGTAATAAAGATAATAAAGATAATAAAGATAAAGGTAGGACTGGAAATGGCTGATGGGGGAGCTTGGACTGGAAATGGGCTGATGGGGGGCTAGAATAGGACTGAAAATGGCTGAAGGGGGTGTCCAAGGAAAGGAAACAGGCTGATGAAGGGGCAAGGATAGGACTGGAAGTGGGCTAATGAAGGGGCCAGGATAGGACTGGAAATGGGCTGATGGGGGGCTAGAATAGGACTGAAAATGGCTGATGGGGGGGGGCTAGGAATGGAAATGGGCTGATGAAGGGGCCAGGATAGGACTGGAAATGGGCTGATGGGGAGCTGGGATAGGACTGGAAATGGCTGATGGGGGGCTAGGAATGGAAATGGGCTGATGGGCCGGGATGGCACTGGAAATGGCTGATAGTGGGGCTAGGAATGGAAATAGACTGATGGGGGGCTAGGAATGGAAATGAGCTGATGGGGGAGTTTGGGCTGGAAATGGCTGATGGGGGGGGGCTAGGATTGGAAATGGGCTGAACAGGGGAATGGAAGATTGGTACTAGAAGGGAACGCATGCTGGGTGGGGCTGGAACTAGAAGGAAGCTTATGCTGGGGGAGGACTAGTAGGGGATGGGGCTGGGGGAGTGAGGATGTAGAGGGAAAAAATATTTTGTGTGGGAGGGAAAAAAAATCTATGATTGGCCAGGTATTGGGAGAGTAAGTGGGGATTGAGGATGGAAGGGTGACATTTGAGTGGATGAAAAAGAAATAAAGAAAGAAATGGAGGAAAGAGCAAAAGGGGAAGATCAGTATGTTAAAGCAGATGTAGAGAGAGAATAGAAAAAAAACTAGGAGAGAGAAGAAAGGACAAATGGACAGCAAACAATGGAGAGTTAGCCGAAGACACGAAGAAATCAGAAGAAAGTGATTGAAGCAATTGCAACTGAAAAATAAAATGCCCAAACAACAAAAGGTAGAAAAATACTTTTTTATTTGGAATTTATATGTCTGCTAATATCTTTGCGTTTTTGTTTAGTACAAGAGGAAATTAATTTATAGTTTTTATTTCTCCAGTGTTGTTGTACATTCCAAGTTTGGCTTTTGGGGTTCCCAGTTTAATTGTCTTCCTATTTCTAAATTGTGATCCCTTGTTCTTTGTTTGGTGACGTTCTATGTTCTACGTGTGTAACTGAGCTGAGGTATTCTCTTCATGTTGTTTCTATGCGAAAGTGTCACTTGTTGTTTCCCCCAGTAGGAGATGTATTGGTATTCTCTGAGATGTACTGGTTTAATATTTACAGTGTTGCCTTTTTGATAGGTAGGCTTTGGTGCTTTGTGAGTCCTGGTAATGCTGTTATGTTATGGCGGGTTTGCTATGGGTTCTAAATGGGCAGTATGTGCCTGGCAGTTGGCACTGGAGTATAGTAATGCAGAAATCTGGTAGTCTCTCTTTATCCAGACACTCATTAAGAGGCATGTTTACTAAAAGTTAGCGCACGTTAACATTATGCAAATATTTATGCAAATGAGGCCCCACAATGAGTCTCCGCACATTTATTTATTTAACTGGTTTTCTATACTGTCTTATCTTTCAATCAAAGCGGTTTACATTATGTAATCACTACAAACAGGTACTGGATACATTCCCTTGTCCCCAAAGTCCCACAATCTATGTGTACCTGAGGCACATTACCCCGCACCCCCCTTGCTTCATTGTGTGTCCCTTAGTCTTTTTACTTTTTGAAGAAGTAAACAAATCCACTCCATTCATTAATTTATAGATCTCCATCTTATCTCCCCTCAGCTGTCTCTTTTCCAAATTGAAGAGCCCTAACATTTTAAGCCTTTCTTGGTAGGGGTATCCTTCCATCCTCTTCATCGTTCTTACAGAAATTTGGACTGTTACTGAGGAAGATGAAGATTTGGTGAAGTATGGACTTTATTAATATTTGTATGATTAATATTCTACTGTAAACTTTGAAGATTATTTTTATTGAAGCCTAGATTATAAGCATCAGGAGGATATTCGGCAGTGCTGTACCTAGGCCTGTGCACAAGGCGCAGAAAAATATAGGCACATTTAGGGTTCCCCTCCACGCCGCCTACTCAGACTGCCCTTGCCCCACCACTGCTTTCCCTGTTCCCTTGTCTGATGTCATTGGGTGAGGCGCCAGGTTTGCGTGTCTCAGAGGACATATTTATGGCTTGGTACGGCCCTGATATTCAGCGGCAGCAGCTAGTGTGATTACAGTGGCTAGCTGTCGCTGTTGAAACGAACACCTGGATATTCAATGCTGGGGCCATGTCTGGCCATCCGATTGAATATCCGAGTTAGCTGGAGAAGCAGGGAGCTAACCTGGCAGCAGCGATATTGAGCCACTGCCTGGTTAGCTTCTGTGGTGAAAGTTAGACCACCTTTCCAGGTGCATAACTTTCGCCATTTAGCGTTAACAGGGCAGCAGCTCAATATCACTGCAGCTCGGTTATCACTGGGTGCCGCCTGTACTCTGCCAACAGAATGCCCCAATGCATCGGTGCATGCAGCAGTGGCACCCAGGGTTATTCAGAGGTACTAACCATGTTAGTGCCCATGAATATCCCAGTGACTGTGATTAACCCAGTTAGCAGGTCTAATAACTGCGCTAATCATGTTGAATATCCCTCTGTAACTTTTAAGCCCCTAAATTAAGATGAATTTTTAACTGAAAACTAAGGCACCTAAGACTGGACTAAAAAAGGGCACAAATTTAGAAACCTATTAAGACCTACCATAAATAGAAGCATGTTGGAGATGATAGGCCCAGGGCAATGTGTAGTAGTGCAGACGACAGGCAGAATCAGGAACCAGGCATGGAACAGGAGTCAGGCATAGTAGAAGATAATGGAACATATTAGTTCCTATGGATGAGCATAATGGATAGGCTATAAGGTCTTTATCTGCCATGACAGGTGACTCCTCCCCAGCACTGTCTAGAATTCTATCTGGGTGATGTGTGGGGTCCACCACCTACATACCAGGCAGACCATTTACAATGCCATCCTCGCATCTACCAGCCACCCAGATATTCCCGATCTAATGATTGAATTATAAACTACAATGGCAGTCCTAATTCTTCCCTCCTGAGCACATGACCCTGGAGATACAGCTTTGGTGTATAGGATACTGCAGCACCTTGATGGCAGATCCTTGTTACAGGATTGTATTGTACCACATCAAAGGTGACGCTCTCCTTCCAGATGACCTTTTCACTCCAAGACAACTCAGGGACTGCCAGAGTGGATATAGGACTACTCTATTATGTCCCGGAAGGTCTCCTCTATATACCATTCTGCAGTTCCTTCAGCTGAAGCTCCTTCAGGTCCACCACTTTAGCCTCCAGAGATTGGACTCATTCTCTGAAAGCTGAGAGCTGTTTGCACCAAATGCACACATACAATCACTCATCAACTGGCAAAAAATCTTATATGTGGCGCTCAGTACAAAGACTGGATAACCTCTTCTCATTGCTGGACACTCTGATTCAACTCTACCCTTTTACCTCTAGTATTTATTTTTATTTATTTATTTAGCTGTATTTATATCCCGCTTTTCACCGGGTCAAAGCGGTCAATTGGGAGATACATTTAACACGAGGGGATATGACACACATACGCTAATACCTACAGGGAACATGGGCAATGGAGGGTAAAGTGGCTTGCCCAAGACCACAAGGAGTACCTATAGGACTAGAAATCCCAGTCCCTCCAGCCTGAGATTGCTGTCCCCAGGTGGGACTTGAACCCCCGGCCCTCCGGCCTGAAGTACCTTGTCCTAACCACTAGGCCACTCCTCCTCACACCTTTCAGAAAAGGCCAGTGATTTCTTGAATTCATTTACTGTCCTGGTCTGTACTACCTCAGCTGGGAGACTATTCCATGCATCTACCACTCTTGAGACTATCCCCTTTCACTTTCATCCTATGGCCCCTCATTGCAGAGCTTTCTTTCAATTGAAAGAGGTTCTCCTCCTGTGGATTTATGCCTCAGAAGTATTTAAATGTTTCTATCATATCTCCTCTCTCCTGCCTTTCCTCCAAAGAAGTATACATATTGAGATCTTTAGGTATGACCCAATATGCCTTATGACAAAGTCCACTGACCATTTTGGTAGCCACCTTCTGCACAGACTCCAACATGTTTATATCCTTTTGAAGGTCCAGAACTGCACACAATGCTCCAAATGAGGTCTCACCAGAGACTTATAGAGAAGCACTATCATCTCCTTATTCCCACTGGCCATTCCTCTCTCTATGTACTGTCGTCACCCTAGCCGGGGCCAAAGGCCTAAAGGCGCAGGGCTGCCAATGTTAGTCCTTAAATAAAGAATTATACTATTCTTGTCCACAGCTTGGACTTCTGGGACTTGTAATTGTTTCTCCTTATCTAAAGACAGTAGTGTGAAACCGATGGTTTTTAAAGGCAAGCAAGAAATGTATTTATCTTCCCCAAAGCACTAAGGCTCAACACAAACGTTAGGATTCTTCTCCAAGCAATAACATCAGGAAATTATACACAAACTAGAACTGAAACTGCTTCATAAGCCTTTTAACATGTGTAGCTGTTTTCATCAAACGTTCAGCAAACAAAACATAGCTTCTTCCTTCAAGCAAAGCAAAGTGTCCATTTTTATCTTATTGCTTCTTTAGTAATTCAAATACAAGTCATGCATATATTCTTTTCATTAGAAGCGGTTCCTAGCATTAACACAGATAGGGTAACTCACCCTGTTTCTTCTGTGCTTTCTTGGTTAAAGACTTTTTATCAGAAAGTTTTCAATCTGCCTTCTGGCACAATGAACAGTCCATTGCTAATTCCTCAGTTATAGAAAGCCTGCACTTAGGTTAGCAGAGCTTGGGTGTGGCCTGACTTCAGTGACTGTGTGCTTTCTTCCTTTACCTGCACTCTGAAAGCTGTGAATTCCCTGCCTGTCTCTCTCCTTAAAGGTATATTCACAATTTTCCTCTATTTCCATGGGCTCAGCAGAGCTCTCCTCATCACACATCCCCCCCCCCCCCTTAAGATATTACAGGCTGGCGCTATATTACCCGCACAGCTCATAATTCTTGCTGGGATGTTAGTGCTTGTCTGCCACCTCTCTGCCCTATGTTCTACTGTGGCTAAATGAGCCAACGCTATTCGTTCATGCCAGGGCCTCAATATGCTTATGTGGTAGACCTGCTGGCGACCCCTCCTATTTTCTACTGAGTAAGACACTGGACCCACCTGTTTGACCACCTTATAGGGTCCCTTCCATTGACTTTCAAACTTTGGACTGGCCCCTGCAACCATTACTACTACTTTCTCCCCCACCACCAGTTGGCGAGGTAATTTTTCTGGCGCATCTGACTGGCCTTTAAATTTTCCTACGCCACTTGGGAAGTTTGGTGTAACCGTCCCCTAAGATCCTCCAAAAACTGGGGTACCCCCACTTCTTCTACCCTGGGCTCAACCCACTGCTCCCGCAGTCTATCTAAAACACCTCGTGGTGCCCGCCCATACATTAATTCGTAAGGTGAGGTGCCTAAAGATGCTTGTTTCCGCTCTCTACAGGCGTACAAGACGAAGGGAAGCATCGTATCCCACTCCGACATGTTACCCTCTAAACCCCTCTTCAACATTTTCTTTAATATTTGGTTTTGTCTCTCTACCAGTCCATTTGACTGTGGATGGTAGGCAGCGGTTTTAACATGACGGATTCCGAATGCATCCCATACTTGGGCTAAATACCGGGACATGAAATTACTGCCTCTGTCTGTCAGGACTTCTCGTGGAAATCCTACTTCGCAGAATAACTTTATCACTTCTGAGGCTACTGTTTTGGCGGATATATTACGCAAGGGAATGGCCCATGGGAACCTCGTGGCTTGGTCCACTATGACCAACATGTATTGGAAACCTCGGGGTGTCCTTATCAGTGGTCCCACTATATCCATGGCCACTCTGTGAATGGGCTCAGATATCATGGGTATAGGAAGCAAGGATACCTCTGGTGGACGAACCAAGGTGACTCGCTGGCATGAAGGGCAAGACTCGCAAAATCGTGAGGTCTCTTTAAAAACGCCAGGCCAGTAAAAACAGGCTGATATCTGATCTAGCGTCCCTTGTACCCCTTTGTGACCTCCCACAGGATGGTCATGAGCTAGTCTCAAAACTAAGGTTTTAAACGTTGTAGGGACTACCAGCTGCTTACGGACGTTCCCTGTACGAGGATCTACTTTCCCTGTACAACACTTCCCTATCCAACAGGAATCTAGGTAAGGTTTCTGACTCCCTCTGGGCGTACTCGAAGACCCGTGAAAGAGCGGGATCAGCTTGCTGCTCCTTGGGAAAGGATGGGAATTTTTCTACTAATTCAGCTGGGACCCAAGGTAACCCTTGTCTGGCCCCTACCTCGGCCCTGCTCTGAGACCTGCACTGCCTTTCCTGGCATTTTTCCCCTCTTCCCTTCTTATTCTTATCTACGGAGGGAGTTACCAGGTCCACATGAGATGGTAGATCTTCTAATGCCTCATCTGGGGATTTATCTTTCCTCTTTAGGACCTCGGACTGTGCTTTGGTAGATACCATACCTACCCTCGGATGTAGACCCTTTTCTAGTCCCTTCTTGAATTGGGGCCAATCCCTCCCCAATACCAGGTCATGGGGCAACTTTGGCACAATTGCTACGGGAATTTCCTTCTTAATCCCTAAGCCTTTCACTAAGACTTTGTATATGGGATAAAAGGACGATGCCCCGTGTATGCACCTAATTTTTACCTTTCCCTCAGACTGGCTCTGGACAACATTACAGCGGGATTCAATTTCCTGCCAAAGTTTCCTGGACATCATACTCTGATATGCTCCTGAATCTAATAAGGCATCGGTAGCAATGCCCTGCACTTCCACAGATAAAAGGAAACCTTCCCTGATCTCCTTTGTATTGGCAGTTATCAGGGCGGTTCTCGCCTTACACTCCTTTTTCAAGTGTCCCTCACTACCACACCTAAAACATTTCCTTCTTATGCAGTGGTTTTTAAACATAGGCATGCACACTTTCATATTATCCTCTGTCGACCTTAACCTCCTTTCTGACAATTCAGAACCTGCCGTCTTGGAAGCGCTCCCTTTTCCCTGACCTGCCAATTCTGCTTCCATAAAGCGTTCGGTCAATAAGGTTGCTTCATTTGTGTTCCGGCAGTTCTGCAAAATCAGGAAGGCTTGTATGTCCTTTGGGACTGCGGCCATAAATTGTTCTAGCACAATACTATCTATGATAGACTCTACCATTTTAGCCTCTGGTGTTAGCCACTTTACTACCAAGCTCTTGACTCTCTGGCATAGAGCTTTTGGCATCTCACCAGGTTTCAATTTGGTACTCCTTAACAGGTGATGATACACCATCGGTGTTAAACCTAGGCAATCCCTTATGGATTTCTTTAGCTCATCATAATCATTGGCAAGTGCCGCAGGCATGGCCCTGAACGCCGCCAACGCCTCACCAGTGAGAGATGTGGCCAGGCGTACAGCCCATTGTTCCTTAGGCCACCCTATTATGTGCGCTACTCAATCAAATGCCTCAAGGAAATCATCAATATCATCATTCTCAGACAATTGTCCAAAAGTTAGTGTCCCGTTAGACTGTGGTCCTAGCCCACAGGTATGTAAAGCTCCTATAGAACTTGGAGGTGTCAGTGTTGGTTCTGCTGTCTTCTTCTGGGTTGCCAGCCATGCTTCCATCATGTGCAATAGTGGCTTTTGTTGTGCCCGCATCACTGCTGCGGCCTGCTCCTGGGCTTGGTAGGACATCTCCCTCTGCTTCTGAAACTGGCCGGCCATCCATTGTAGCACGTCCTTGCACTCCATGGCCACGGCTGCTCTGTAAGAAAAAAACAGAGAATCATCACCAAGTGCGGTACGAAAACAACAGTTCAGCTATCTTCCTGGCTTCCACAGTTTAGACTTCTGCAGCACTGTACTGGTATCCTTTTTAAAACCCACTTATCTACGGGTTACCTGATAACAGGTGTAGATTCCGGCTCCTCAAAAGTGAAGGTCTCTGCTTGTCCTCCGTGACTCAGGTTTTGACCTTAGCTGTGGTTCTCCTTGTAATCCTCTGCACAGCTTATGCAGTCAGCGTTGTCTTTAGTGCAAATCCTGGGGTGCTTGGCAAATCCTGGGGCGTGCGTGAAATACAAGAACTACGCCACTTGTCGTCACCCTAGCCCGGGCCAAAGGCCTAAAGGTGCAGGGCTGCCAATGTTAGTCCTTAAATAAAGAATTATACTATTCTTGTCCACAGCTTGGACTTCTGGGACTTGTAGTTGTTTCTCCTTATCTAAAGACAGCAGTATGAAACCAATGGTTTTTAAAGGCAAACAAGAAATTTATTTATCTTTCCCAAAGCACTAAGGCTCAACACAAAGTTAGGATTCTTCTCCAAGCAATAACATCAGGAAATTATACACAAACTAGAACTGAAACTGCTTCATAAGCCTTTTAACATGTCTAGCTGTTTTCATCAAACGTTCAGCAAACAAAACATTGATTCTTCCTTCAAGCAAAGCAAAGTGTCCATTTTTATCTTCTGCTTCTTTAGTAGTTCAAATACAAGTCATGCATATATTCTTTTCATTAGAAGCGGTTCCTAGCATTAACACAGATAGGTTAACTCACCCTGTTTCTTCTGTGCTTTCTTGGTTAAAGACTTTTTATCAGAAAGTTTTCAATCTGCCTTCTGGCACAATGAACAATCCATTGCTAATTCCTCAGTTATAGAATCCTGCTCAGGACAGTCTACCTGCATCTCTTCCTGCTTTTCTGCATGTACGTCTGACTCTGAGCTTTCATGGACTGTTTCTGGATTAATGCTTTGTAAAAGCTCCTGGACTTCTCTCCACAGGTGCTCTCCACAATAAGGAATGTTTGTACCTGGAATGTGAGGATTCCTTCTCTGGATCAACTGCCTCAGTTCCTCTAATTTGTTCAGCCTTGGTTCTTTCTACCCAGCTGAGTTCTGGTCACTTCTAGATGTGGGTTTGTCCACCCACCTTTTGGCAGCTTGAACTCTTTGAGCTGGACCATGAACCGTTTGAACTGCAGCCTGACCCTCGTCAGCAATTCTCCTAGCCGCACCTCGGCTGGCTTCAGCACTCCTCCTGCAAGCCTGGCTTTGTTTATGGCTGCTACTTTCACTGCTGAGCTCCTCACCAAAGTCTTCACCGTTCTCCTCCCCAATGATCTCCTTTCTGCTCCTAGGTGCTGGCTCCTTTCCTTTCTCTGCCCTGGGTTTATAAGGCTGTTTCTTAACTAGCATACACTGCTTCCTACTCAGGTGTTTTTCATTATTCCCCAAGCCTGCACTTAGGTTAGCAGAGCTTGGATATGGCCTGACTTCAGTGACTGCATGCTTTCTTCCTTTACCTGCACTCTGAAAGCTGTGAATTCCCTGCCTTTCTCTCTCCTTAAAGGTATATTTACAATTTTCCTCTATTTCCATGGGCTCAGCAGAGCTCTTCTCATCACATCCTTCTGGCTTTCGCTGTCACCTTTTCTATCTGTTTAGCCACCTTAAGATTCTCAGAAACAATTACACCCTTCTTTCATGGACAGAAGTACTTTACCCCCTATACTGTACCGCTCTCTTGGATTTTTGCGGCCAAAATGCATGACTCTGCATTTTTTAGCATTATATCTCAGCTGCCAAATTCTTGACCATTCTTCAAGCTTCACAAGAACCCTCCTCGTGTTATCTACTTCTTCCTGGGTGTCGACTCTATTGCAGATTTTGGTATCATCTGCAAAGAGGCAAACCTTACCTGACAGCCCTTCTGCAATATCACTAACAAAATTTTTAAAAAGATTCGGACCAAGTACAGAGCCCTGCGGCAATCCGCTGGCTATATCCTTCTCCTCAGAGTAGGCTCCATTTACCTGCACCCTTTGTTGTCTCCCACTCAACCAATTTCTAACTCAGTCACTTTATGGTGTGTTCCTAGGATGCTCAATTTATTTATAAGTTGTCTGTATAAAAAGTGTCAAAGGCTTTACTGAATTCCAAGTACACCGCATCTAGGGCTCTCCCTCAGTCCAACTTTCTGTTCACCAAGTCAAAGAAATTAATAAGATTTGTCTGTCAAGATCTGCCCCTAGTAAAACCATGCTGCCTCAAATCCTGCAATCCAGGGGACTCCAGAAACCTCACTATCCTCTGTTTTAGCTGTGTTTCCATTAATTTACTCTCCACAGAGTTCAGACTCACCAACCTGTAGTTTCAACCTCATCCTTACTTCCACTTTGGTGTAAAGGGGCCATATGTACCTTTCTCCAGTCCTCTGGGACCACTCCCAACTCTGACTAAGCATTCAAAAAGGTCAGACAGTGGAGCCACTAGACCTTCCCCAATTTCCTTCAATACTCTGAGATGTTTCTCATCCAGCCCCACCACTTTGTCTACTTTTAGTTTAGCTAGTTCCTCACGAATACAGTATTCTGAAAATCGTTCAAGATCCCCTTCACTACTGTTCCTATTTGTGGATGCTTTCTGAGGTCCTGCTCCTAGCCCTTCATCTGTGAACACAGAACAAAAATATTTGTTAAGCAATTCTGCTTTATCCTCATCCGTTTCTGCATATTCCTTCCCTGCACCCTTGAGTCTGACAATACCACTTTTGCACTTCCTCCTCTCAATAAAATATCTGAAAAATGTCTTGTCCCTCCATGTCCCTCCATATTACTGCATTAGCTATTTTTTCTTCCATTTGTATCTTTGCTTTCCTGACTACTTTCCAAGCTTCTCTAAGTTTTATCAACTATTGCTACTTGTCTTCCTCTTTCTGTGATCTCTTGTATTTTATGAAGATCACCCTCTTTTTCTTCACCTTTTCAGCTACTTCTTTCGAGAACCATAGTGGCCTTCTTTTCCTTTTATTTATTTTCCTAACAAAAAGGTTTGCTGCTTTTAAAATAACCCCTTTCAGTTTTGCCCATTGCTTTTCTACACCCCCCAGCTGTTCCCATCCCGCTAATGACTCCTTGGGGTATTGTCCCATCTTGGCAAAGTTAGTTTTCCTAAAATCTAAGAATCTTGCTAGTCCCTAATACTGAACCACACCATCCGGTGAGCACTGGATGGAGAGATGATCTCCCAGTATAACATCAGAAACATTTTCCCCATTGGTAAAGACCAGGGCCAGTATGGCCCCTTCACGTGTGGGTTCAGTTACCAGTTGCTGGAATAGTTCTTCCTGTAGAGAATCCAGGATCTCCTTACTTCTAGATGACACTGCAGCAGGGATGTGCCAATCAACATCTGGCATTTTGAAATAACCTATCAATCGTACTTCTCCTTTCATGGCAATACTGTGAATGTCTTCAATTAAATTTCTGTTCAACTTCTTCTGCCTGTGAAGGAGATCTGTATATCACACCATGCAAATGGATTCCCCATTCCCTCTTTCTAGTTTAACCTACAGTGCCTCCGCCTTACTTTGTAAGCCCTGTAATTCTGTAACTTTAATATGATTTTTTACACATAGTACCACTCCTTCTTCCCTTCTTCCTAACATGTCTTTTCTGATTAAAATATAGCCTGGTATAATTACATCCCAATCATGGTTGTCCGTGAACTATGTCTGCATAACTGCCACTAAATCCAAGTGAGCCTCTTTAATTAAAGCCTCAACATCTGAGATCTTATTTCACATACTACAGTCATTAATGCACACTGCTTTCCAGAAATTGCCCCTTTTTATCCATTTCTACAGAAGTATTAAATGTTTCACTTACCTGAGGGCTTCTATTTACATGAGGGCTTTCCTCACCCATCCTCAACGAATCTAGTTTAAAGTCCTCTTTAGTAGGTTAGGCAGTCTGCTGCGGAAGACACTTCAACCTTTCTTGGATAGGTGGACACTATCTCTGCTCAGCAGACCTTGGAACATCATCGCATGGTCCAGGATACCAAAATGCTCTCGAAGACACCATCCACACAGCCATGCATTCATCTCCAGGATGTAAGCTTCTCTGCCTCGACCTTTACCATCTGCAAACCTATCTGCTTCACCCTCTCTCCCAGAGCCATGAAGTCATGCTTGATCTACTCGGAGGAATACCTAGCAGTATCATTTGTGCCAACATGGATGAGCATCATCAGATAATAGTCATAGGGTTGATGAGTCTCAGCAAACTCTCTGTAACATCTGGAGTTTGGCACCTGGCAGACAGCACACCTCCCTGGACATCAGTTTTGGCTAGCGGATGGATGCCTTAACAGATTACCTCCCCATCTTGGCTTTTATGATTTCTATTTATTAATTATTATTTTTAATGGCTTAGGGGTAAGTTTACTAGGGATTGTTAAGGGTGCACCATTTGTGAGTGCAAAACGACAGCGTTATGGGCTCCAACATGTATTAAAGGAGAGCGGAGAATAGGCATTCCAGCAGTAAGGATGCTAGCAGCCGGTTATCGGGCAGTAACAGGACATCGAGCGGGTAAGGGTACCAACTGTGCACCTTGATGCCCAATAAGGTCAGTTGCCTTAATGCAGGATAAGGGAGCCTATCTGCCAGTCATATTTGAGCTACTGGATGGGAACAAGGGTAATAGCTGTTGAACACATCACATCCATATGTCCCTTATGTGTTAGACAGTGAGTGTGAAGATAATGTGGGAAGCAGTTTGACTGTATCAGTGAGGGGGCAATCCTGTGCCAATCTTTTGAGATGTCAGTGGTTGGCACAGGATTGGGTAGAAGTATGCCCTGGAGGTACCAGCATGACCACAATGTGGGCATCAAAGGAATGACTGGCAGGAGTGGTGATGTGCTCATGTGTGGACCATGGTGTAGCAGCTGACAGGAGAGTACATGAGTAAACATGATGGATATATGCTGATGAATGGACTGAAGGATGGATGGGGGTAGATGAGAGTGCTGTATGGCCCTGCTGCCCCACTGTACCCGATGTGATCTCACAAATGAAGCTTACCTCAATTGTAGTGTTTGTGAAAAATAGTTGCTGTGCCACAGGGAAGATCATTGCCATCTATTTGGGTATCACAGTTGCCGCAGCTGCTCTAACCACCATACAATCTTCCTGACACATATGCATATAACATTTGTCCAAGGAAGTAGGCTATGATCCAAGGACAGAACAGCCACACATCTGTAGAAACTGCATGCAAATGCAAAGTGTTCTTGTATAGGTAGAGGCCAATTCCGAATGAGGCATGTCCCGCCCATTTGGCCATCCAAAATCTGGACGGGCCGGAATAGACCTCAATTCTGCACCCACAGGATCTAGACATTCCCGATTCAGAAGCTCTGAATGTACAGTGGTTCTGTACATGTAGGGAGCTTTGGGGGCAGAATCGCCCCCAAGCATTTAGCAGGGAATGTACATCCAATGAAGTCATGATGTCAGATGGGTATGAATGCAATGCTTGGAGACACAATGTGTAGTTCCAACACATAAAAACAGACTAATAATAACAAATTCCCTCATGTTAATGCTGATACCTGAAAGTGAGACCAGAGGTAGCTTGCCAGGCCTGAGACAACAGAGGGTGAAGTGACTTCCCCAAGGTTGCAAGGGGGATTTGAACACTGGTTTGTTCCTTATTGAACCAGTGCTCTAACCATTTAGCTATACCTCCACAGCTATCTCTATAGCACTCTATAGAATAAACCAGACTACATGTTCTTGCCTGTAATGGCCTAAACCCAGGACTTGAAACAATGTTGCAGGCACATTCTGAGACAGTTGTAAATCACACTAGGGCCTGCCTGCAGTGGTACACATGCAGTACAGACTGCACTGGACACTCAGTACTGCATCTGCATAACAGACACAAAGCAGCAGTATCAATTGCCTGTCCAAAGGCCAAGCCACATGTGAGGGCAAGATGCCCTTACCTCCACTGTACCTCCTAAGCCAAACAACATTCACACACAGAGGTCTGCTGGGTTGCAGTATGACACTAATCCCTGAGTCAGCAGATGTGCAGAGTGTGTATTCCTTTGTCACCTGCTATACACTACAAGATAAATACTTTTGCACATACACCAAACTGAAGTCTCATTCATGACCCCCGAGGTTCATTCCAGACCATCCTGCCTTCTCCAGGGGGACCATACACACTTGCTCCTTCATCATACAAGACATACAGGTACTGGCCAATGCTCCAGTGATCAGGGCCACCACTATGGCTGCAATGTAGGCTATGCATGCCAGTATTGGTTAGCCCCTTTATTTCCCAAGATGCAGCTCACAATCTGAACACCTATATGCTACTTTTGCCCCTATGGAGAATCACATGAGCTCTGTAATGCGCAGGCACATTATCGGTTCGTGGACATAACAGTCACCACATGTACAATGTCCCTTTTCACTGGCCACCCTGAATGTGAGGAAGGGCACACATCACCTGGTCCCCAGCCCATGCACTGCAATAGATGGTCTCTTTAGGTTTTTGGAGAGGATCTAATTCACTGGGAGAATACAGCAGCTGTTTTGTGCCCTGCATGTTTTATTTGGCTTTTGTATTCTGCACCTGTTGGTCAGGGACTTTTGTGTAACATCTTCTTTCATGTTTTAGGGCTGGGAAAGCAGTTTCTAAAGAACCTGAATGCAGTGAGTGTTGTCTGGGTAGAAAGGGGAGGGGTTGCTGATACCAACCTACAGGGCCCTGTCAAAACCATAGTCAGCATTGATATTATTATTATTATTATTATTAGACATTTATTAAGTGCTACTCGGCATACGCAGCACTGTACAAACAGAGATAAAGATAGTCTCTTCTCGTTAGAGCTTACAATCTAAACAAGACAAAGAAAGTGGATAGAATAGGGAAGGGTAAGGAGACACAAGGAACAAGGGATCAGGATCCAAAGGCAGTCTCCAAGACGTGAGCCTTTAGCAAAGATTTGATGAGCGGTCTGTCATACAGACTCAGGGAGCTTGTTCTAGGCATAAGGAACAATGAGATGAAAGGACTGAAGTCTGGAGTTAGCAGAGGAAGAAAAGGGCAAAGAAAGGAGCAAGCCAGTAGAAGAGCCAAGTTCACGAAGAGGGGTGTAAAAGGAGAGGGGAGAGGAGAGATAGTAAGGAGCAGCAGAATGAATACAGTTGCAGGTTAAAAGGAGGAGTTTGAATTGCATACGGAAATGGAAGGGAAGTCAATGAAGTGATTTGAGAAGAGGGATTACATGAGAAAAATGAGGCTGGCGAAAGACTAGACGTGCAGCAGAGTTTTGAACAGATTGAAGGGCAGAGAGATGACTCAGAGGGAGACCTGCAAGTAGGAAGTTGAAATTGTTAAGACAGGAAGTAATTAAAGAGTGGACAAGTGTTCTAGCAGTGTTATCAGAGAGGAAGGGGTGAATTTTGTAAATGTTATTGATAAAGAAGCGACAGGTTCTGGTAATTTGTTGTATGTGTGAGGAGAAGGAAAGGGAGGAATCAAAGATAATGCCAAGGTTACAGGCTGAGGAAATAGGAGAAAGAAGAATATTGCCACCTGAGATAGAAAAAAGAGGAGAAGATATTTAGATTTGAGAATCATCAGCATAAAAATGGTACTGAAAACCATGGAAGGAGATCAGAGAACCAAGGTACTGGGTGTAGAGAGAGAAAAGTAGAGGGCCCAGAACAAACCCTTGGGGAACACCAACTGAAAGTGGTATAGGGGAAGAGGGCGAACCATTAGAACAAATACAGAAAGAGTGACGGGAGAGATAAGAAGAAAACCAGGACAGGACAGAGCCTCTAAAACCAAGTGATGACAAAGTGTCAAGGAGGAGGTAGTGGTCAACAGTATCAAAAGCAGCCAAAGGTAAGAATGGAATAGAGGGGTTTTGGATGTGGCCAGGAACAAGTCACCCAATAAAAGCTGCTGTTCTCTTTTTCTGAGACATCCAATCAGCTAGATCAATCTTAGTCTTCCTACATATATTGTGCAACAGTGGGCTGTATCAGCCACTCACATACCATCTATGATAGATCTACTAACCACCATGAAAATATTGGCACCACACAAACAGCATGGATATCCGGCAACCTTACTAGTGTCTGAACCACTATAAAAAAAAAAAAAAAAAAACAACAACACCCATAACACTACAGCTTGACCCTACATAGTACTACGTGCATACATAGCCGTGACATGGTCCCAGCTTGGTCAGAGTGAGAGTGGCCCCTCAGCATGAACAGATGTGTGCCCTCAGGCCATGCTCATGCGAGACCCATGTTAAGATGACTCAGCCATTTACCTAACCTCTGACTCATATACATCCTGTGCAAACTGCTCTGTTTTGGACAATACCCAGAATCCTCTGCTCTTCATTTGTGTACTCTTTTAGTTTGAACTTGGGGACAGCTAATGCAATGCAAAGAGCACTAGAAAATATCCCAGAGACAGGCTGTGAGTGCATGTTGGCCCACAGTGGTCTACATCTGTCACATACCAGAGGCCTGTGTTCCCTTATACAACTTGTGACAGTGAGCATTGAACATAGTGTTATGCTCATACTCCCATATTATGTCATGTTCCTGGCCATGGACCTTGCAAAAATGGCCAGTGGAGCACATGTGCTCTCCCACGCTTTGGATGCAGTTCCCTCCTCCTAAGAGCACATGGAAGCATGGCAGGTTGGACATGGGGTTCAATATTGGTACAATTTCTGGCTATACATACACCATCATCCCCAGCCTCTTTGTACTCCAAAAACATACTTGTAGCTGTCACACTCGGTGCACATGGAGAGTGGGTGAGGCTGTCATGCAGGGCCTCTGATGTGAAACATGCAAAGACTAAGTAGGCCCTTAGAGCTTTTGTGCATCTGAACAGAGTCCCTGGCCAGCTATACCACCTACCAGAGGAACATTCAAAACATGTATGGGACCGTTTCCCCCTCCCACCTCCACTCCAACATTCACCTCCAAACACTGCTTTCCCACATGGTGGCAGGTGATGCAGAGACCAACATGGCATCCTGTGGCTCATTCCTCCAGCTCGAGTTGTGCAGGGACCATTCAGAGGTCAGTGTCCCATATTCACAATGGGCCTGATTCTGTGTCCCCAATGGGACGCCCATCCCCGCTATTCATGCCTTCTCTGTCAGCGTCTAACTTCCCCGCCAGTTGTACAGGGAAGTTAGATGGGGACAGGGAAGGGGAGGATCGGAGGCGGAAGCAAGGCGGGCGGTGGGTGGTTGCCGGCCCTGGACGTACAGGGCCGATTCCAATGTTGGCTCTGTACATGTGTGGGGAAGTTATTCAACCTCCGAGGTGGAATAACTTTCCTGGACGTGTTTTTATTTAAATGCTGGGGTATGGATGGAGCAGGGGGGGCCAGAGGACATTCCCCGCAGCCCGGCCCTGGCCTTAGGAGGCCAGATTTGGGGTCGAGCTGCAAAGAATAAGCATTTTTTTCCAGCAGCTGGCATCTCAGCTCTTAAATGGAGCTGCGGTACCATGGCAACCGGATGCCATGGCACCGCGGCTCCATTTAAAAGCCCTGACTTAGTCGGGCTAGTCATGTACATGCAGGATGGACTGAATCGCAGTCTCAGCCTGCACGTACATGACTGATCGTGATTCTGATCCCGCAGGGCTAGACATGCTCTGCAGGATCAGAATCACTATCCCCTCTGTACGTCCGGCTCAGACTGGACATACAGAGGGGATCTATGTCCAGGATGGAATGAGCCCTAATCAGTCAAATCAAAACATGTTATCCTGTAAACATAAGGCTGGTTGTTGTTATGGAGTAATATATAATGTCATGCTGACTGCTGTGGTCAATGATCAGTAGACAGTGCTGAAATAGTATATATTGTGTGCAGATATGCCTGAGATGGACATGCCTATATGTGCATACTGTGCATGGAGCTAAGAGACTCCCAGAGTTCACTCAGCTTACGACAAGAGCACAGATTCTTTACTCTCTCATCAACTCAGTGACTCCATTGGATATTTACAGAGGCCAGCCCTCCATGTAAGCCTAGTTCCCAATAGGCTGCAACTGCACCAAGGGGGCTGACAGTGTTGCCATTGATACAGCTATTATGGCAGTTGGTATTAATCGGACCTCTCACCTGTGCAGCCTGGTGTGTCATGAGGCCTGGATGCTCAGTTAGAGATGAGAGTTGCAGCACACACACATGTGATAGAACTCTCCCTGGTGAGACCTTGTCTTCCCAGATCACTCCAGCCAAACCAGCAGCCAATATGGGAACTGTACAGCAGTGTCATGTTAGAAGATAGGTTTATGGGCATGCTGTGAGAATAGGCCTTGAGGATGGTGTAACTGGGAATGCATTTGAGTGTCACAGCTTTGGCGACATAATGTGCACAGGCAGAGCTAGTCAGCCAGTGACTTCCACAGGTTGCAACTACTTACTGAAATATAACCTTCTGCTCATAAAGTGGTGTCTCACATGGTTTGTGGAGTTGCTGGCTAACTGACCATACAGCATGTTGTATGCACAGCCATAAAACCTGGGCATCACATGAATGCACAGTGCATTGTTGCAGCTCACAGTCCTCTGGACACACACATACATGACCCCATGGTCCAAAACAGGTATCAGTTGGCATTTTTACTTGGACGTTGTCAGCGCCCACATTGTGCATGTGCACACTAGCAGCACCTGCACAGTGTGTGGGTGCTAGTATCAAGCTCTGCCATCCAGCTAGTGTTGGCATAGCTTCTCAGTGTGAGAAGTGTGAGAACATATGTTGGACCAGATAGGGAGGGTTCATATGCTGATGTAGCTCTGGAAATGTAGGATAAAGTTAACACACCTGAACTTATTATTTCTGATCCACAGGCTAGTCTTGAACACATGACCTTTTCCTCTGAAGCAAGGCGTACCACAAGGCTCATCCCTCTCCGTGCTGCTATTCAACGTCTACATGCAGCCTATCTGTACATTAATCCGCTCCTTCAACGTTCAATGCCTTGCCTACGCTGACGATATCCTCATTTACACTCCGTTCAGGACTGAGCAACCCGACTTCTCCCCAATACAAAAATGTTTTGCAGCTATATTTGATTGGCTCCTAGCTCAAAATCTCTGAATCAACCACAATAAAACAGACGTCCTATTCGTCACGAGGAACTGGAAATTCACACCTCCTTCCTCACTGCAAGTCAATGGCATGGAACTAAAAGCAAAATCCACAATTCGATACCTAGGCATTACCCTGGATCAACACCTAGATATGTCAGCCCACGTCACAAACACCACAAAAGCTATCTATTACAAGATCCGGTCACTACGCCATCTCTGCCCATTACTCGACTTCTCCAACTACCGAACCATCTTTCAAGCCTTGGTCATCCCGCAACTTGACTTTGCGAACGTCATCTTCCACGGACTACCACAATCAACCCTGAATCCACTCCGACTTGCCATGAACTCGGCGGCAAGGGTTTTAGTCGGATCCTCAAGGTCCAACCACATAACGCCAGTCCTGAAAAACCTACACTGGCTACCGCTACCTGCTAGAATTACCTACAAGACGCTAGTTCTGGCATTTAAAGCCATCAGGAAATTACCACCCACGCCTATCAGCACTCTTCTCCATCACACTCCAGCAATCAGGGCCAGGAAATCCACACAGTCGAATACACTTGAAGTCCCTAAATCTTTGACAAAATGTACAAAGTTAACAGCAAGTAGAGCCTTCTCCATCTTCGCACCCATGGCCTGGAACTCCCTCTCTGCAGAAATCCGTGCCATCCCGAACTTAATGTCGTTCAGAAAAGCCCTCAAACACCACTTGTTCCTTCAGCACTACCCCGATACCAAGCCTGAAAAACACACAACCTCTACATTGACCCCCCGCCTACCACATCCCATTGAACAGCCCCCGGTCGACAGTGGATAATCAACCACCACCTCCGTCCTCCCCATCCCAAGAGCTCTCACATCTACTATGAATCCTACATGCTCCATGTGAATACTTACTACTGCATAATTTGTATATAATTTCTATATAGTTCTCCCCAGTTCATCCAAGTTTTTGACCACCTGTTCCATGTAAACTCAATGTACCATACTGCATTGTAGTGTGTTTCTGTTCTTCTGTGAACTGCACTGATTATAATAGCGCGGTATATAAGAAATGTTAAATAATAAATGACCCTTCTTTCATACACAGTGGCCACATGTTTGGAGCCACAGAGCAGCTGTGTGAGTGTGTGGGTACATCAATCCATGTGCATATAAGTGGTCATTGTCCATATGCATGAGGGCATGAGCTGGGGTATGCTTATGTCTGCATAGCTCTCTGTAGGCTCTTTGCCATACTTGTCTGACAAGTTATGTGAGGCTGTTGTGGGAAAGGGACATCTTGTTAGGTTTGTATGTAGACCTGCATTGATATTCTGCTGATAAAACTGATGTTCATGTCTTACATATGGGATCTGTCCTGCCAGAGGATTAGAGACCAGTCAGGAAACGTGGCAGGAGGTTCTAAAATTGCCTTTATTGTTCCACGGATCAGGTGTGCCAAACCCAACACAGGCCGTGTTTCGTATACCACTTCCTCAGGGGTTAAGGGCTCACTATAAAACATTCATATACATGTTAAATAAAACAACAGCAAATAAAACATATATGTTAGTACATTAAACAAACGCAAATAATAAAATGTGTTCCATCTCCACAGATAAAACAATAAATACATAAATAATTATAATGTGATAACTCATTGATAAAAGACATATATTACAATAAATATTTAATAAAAAGCAGATTACAATAACAAATACATCATTATAAAAATAAAAGAATTAAACTTAAAATATTCGTGCCACAAATATATGTATATATATGTAAGACAATCAAAACAAGTAAAATTACGAAAAAAGGAGGAAAAAGAGAGATAAGGAGGATTAGAAGGATGTGCCATGGGCACTAACCCTTATATGGGAGTAAAGAAATACTGCATAATACACTTAAACGAACAACGTTTAAAAATTAATGATTAAAAAAGGGGGTTTAAGGAGTGAATCAATAAAAACATCTAAAAACCGTTGGAATCTGGGGAGACCACTAAAAAATGATAATAAACAGCAATGACAAAGTTTAAAACACTCACAGAATGTAAATTAAAAACCTACCACTATAGCCAGCCAATATGAAACAAAACTCTCCTTGATTGGCAGAAGCGTGGAAACCACCTGCCTCTATTGCGTGATGTATTGCAAACTGTGTGTAAATAAATAAATGAACAAATAAATAAAATAAACATGACCATTTTCCAAACTAATTATGTGCTCACACGATTATCCCCAGAAATAATATCTTTATAGGATAGGAAGAGGCCAATGTCTAAGTAATATTAATCCAAAAAAAACCGAACAAAAACAACCAAAACATATTTTATTGTGAGACACGGTGCTCAAAACAAATTCAGCTCGTTGATAGATTTTTCAGAATAAAAAGGAGGATCATTTGCTTCTCATCATACCGCTGAGAAATATATTATCACACTCAAAGATAAACCTTTTGAAGTGATGAAATATAACTAACTAAGCAAAAATTGGGGGTACTAAAAACTCTTCTTATTCTAAATCACTGTGATCGCCATCACACGAAACTACTTGCCTACCAGATAACGTGCAGCAGTACAATGTCTCAAAGGGAACGTTAAAAACCTCAGATAAACAGGTCCAACGTAGCTTTAGCTGAGAGAAGGACCATGAATAAATAATGCTGCCCGATCTCCGTTGAACTAGGAAAACAGAAATAGTATATTATGTACTCAAAATAAAATAAAAATAAAAATAAAAAGAAGCCTTTGTTTTCAGGCTAAATAGAAAAACTCTTATCCATTAGAATGTACATAAAATAAAATTAAAACCATACTTCGGAGTGAAACTACGGGAAACAGTGAAGCATTGCAAATGTCAAAAGACCGTACTAACATCTCCTAACAATAAGAGCAACGCTTACCAATCATGAATCCTATGTCAAACTAAAAAACACCCGACTTTATACAAAGGACCCTGAGAACCGGGGGTTACTTGTAACTAAAAAGTTTTTGAAAGAGAGGAACCCGGGGGGCAGAGACCTACGTGCCAAAGACCCATGTTAAAAAACACCGGCAGGTAAAAGATGAACGCGTTATGGCGCCATGTGTATGCCGTCAAATAATAGAAATGTGAAGCAAAAGACGCCCCTTTACCCGTGAGAAACTCTTGCATTCTATATCCAATACTACAAACTGTACATAGCATGTTTATCAAACCTGAATCACGATAAAACCGCCGTCAGCGAACAAGTCACAGTGAACTGCATACCACAAATGCCTGCTCATGCGCGCTTGTTTAAAAGCCCCTATTTTGGCGGGAAAACGAAACTGAACAAAGAGGAGCCAAGAAAAACTGGATACATAAATAAAGAAATAGTATAGCCGTTATGGGTAGCTATACTAAAAACATAAATAAATAAATATGTTAAAAAGAAGCTACTTTAAAAGTGAAGGAAATAAAGAGGATTACCAGCTGAAAAAACATGAAGTGAACTCCGCTCATGCGCTCTGGCTAAGGATCCACTATGAAACTAAAAATCAAGAAACCGATGTGCATGCCAAATGACCATAAAAGCAGCATCATTAAAAATGAAAATTAAAATTAAAAATGCCAAACTGAAAAAAGGGGGCACATATATTAAAAAATGATATTGTTAAAAACACCCTAAAGGAACACTATAAAAACACAGACAAATCCTGATCCACATTCAAACCATGTGGCACCATAGAATTCAACAAAAAAATGTATTTTTGTTCTAACCTAGCAGTGGTTTTAACCAAATCTCCCCCCCGCCAGTTTAATTGTACTTTTTTTAAAACAAAGAATTTTATATCTGCCAATGTGTGTCCCACGTCTAGCCAATGCTGTACAATAGGTTTATCAATCAATTTCCTTTGTACACAGCTTTTATGTTCTACTATATGTGTTCGTATACAGCGATTAGTTTTGCCCACATAGAGCTTACCACAAGGACACTGAATTACATATATGACATTGGCTGTTGCACAGTTCGAAAAATCATTGATATAAAATTTTTGCTGAGTACCTGGATGGGTAAAAAAATTCCGCACGGGCAAGGCATTGAGACAAACTGAACAGTGGCCACACTGAAATTGACCCTTGTATTTAGCCAATCTCTTCCGTTCGGTGAAAGCTGATAGGACCAACAAGTTCTTAAGGTTGACATTCCTCTTATGGGCCACTATAAGTGAAGTGTCGCGAAAACCCGGAAGAGACTGAATAAGATGCCATTCCTTTTTAAGAATTTGTACTATCTTCCGCGACTGCAAAGAATACAAAAGGGGGCATACAAATTTTGACTGATTGTTCACCTTCCGTGGTTTATGTTTATTTATGTTAATATTTCTAGCAATTGCTTTTGGTTTCATATCCTGTTTATGGATGCTTTAAATCTAATTACGATACCTTTTTATGCTATTATTAAGTTCTTGTTTGCATTAAATTTCACATTTTTTAACTACATTTTCATTTATAATTTATTTTCATTAGCCAGATTATTTATTACTTGTTTCTTATGGCATTCATGTTTTTAAGCTTTTAATGTCCCAGAGTTACTATCTTTTATTGTTTACCATGAACTTCTGCTTTGAGCCCATTTTCAGGCTTATCGTTATTGCTCTTCACTTACACCCCTTTTATGGATACATACACTTGTTCCCTTTCAAATCGATTGTTTTATCACATTATTTACTATTTTTTGTTTTTTAATCCTTATGTTACATTTTTCTGTATATATTTTAATGTTAGTGTATGTTTTTGCTTTTATATAATATTTTAACTTGAGGTACCTTACCCCTGATGAAGGCTCTTTGCCGAAACACGATCATGTAGGGTGGGACTATCTGATGGTACAATAAAGACTCAGCTTTGCACTTCCACCTGTGCGACTTTCTACCCCGCTCCTTGTACAATGTTAAGAACTAGTCATAGAGAATGCAAGACCCTCCAGAGGTGCCTTGGGAGCCAAATGGCCAACATGTAATATGTAAAGTGTCGCCAAAGCTGTGAGGCACACATCTCTGTTGTGATCATAGTGATGTGAGTGACTAGTGAATTTAGTCTCATGTCTGGGATGAGGTCTGGATATGCACTGTAGATATAGAGCTTCGGTCACATTGCAATTGCAATTTCACTGATGGCATACACTCATATGGATGGGTTCCCAGGTCCACAGCTGCTAAGATGTTCCTGGGCATGGTCCCAGAGCACTAGGGATAGGCAACAGGTGGAGGATAGCTGGCTAGTTTAAGCACCAAAGGTTCAGAAATCAGAAGACAATGGAGATGAGGTATATCCAAAAAATAGAAACTTTTATTGGTGGGTGCCACCAAAATATATCTACACATTAAATCATGAGATTCCCACATTAAAACATATAATCCCTGAATGGCTAATACACTCAATGGTCTATTCCCCCCTCCCCTCTCTCTTTGGATTGGCCAAAGAAGAGATACATGCTTTGCAATAGCTAGCCACTGCTGTCAAATATCAGGCCCTAGCTATCTTATATGAAACATTTAATCCATGCACATTAAAAGTATTCACTTGCACCCCTTCTTCTTACCACTCCCCCATATTCATGCACAACACCACTACTACTCTTTCGGCCCCAGCATTTTTTCTCTCCCCTCCAATGCAACCTATCATCCAGTAGCATTTGCTTCCCTGCCCCTTCTCCCTCACCATATGACCCTCCACCTCTACTGAGACACTTCCCCAAAATGCATGACATCTCAAATCCTGAAGCGCACTATCCCTATCCAACCATATATCTCTACTACACATCCACACCCCTTCAGGATCTCCTTACATTCATCCTTCCACATCCACCTCACTTTCATCAAGCATCAAGAAAATGTGTCATTTCATATATATCAGTAGATAACCAATCCATCTTCATGACCTTCACTGGACTATCTTCTCTTGATATAGCTGGAGACTGTCTATGAAGGTACTTGCTTTTGTTGCCCACACACTACCATTTAACTGAGCCTCCTCTAGTGCGTCACTTCATGGTTCCTTTGTGTCTTTCATACCTGCTTGTTGTAGTACTTCAACAGCCTCCTCCTCTGATTCCATCTTAGATATTTTCCTGGATATCATGAAGACCAAACACCTGGAGCTTTTTAGTAATAGCCTGAAATTATTTTCATCATTTTAAAGTCATCACAGATACGTCTGCTACAGGGCCATATGGAGCCAAAATTGCACCCTGTGCAACTTGCACATCGGGTGCGACCCACCTCACACATGGCTCCATCCAGCCGCTGTCTATTCTTGCCCTGCTACTGCCACCCTATTTTCTCCGTGGCAGCACCGGCAGCAGCAGAGAAGACCTAACTTTAAAATGAAAAGAAAAAAAAAACGAAACCACGTGGGTCTTTCGACTTCACACTTTAAACAGATCTAATCCCTCCCTGCTCTGACGTCACATCAGAGGAGGGAGGGATAAGACTTGCGGAAAGACCCACGTGGTTTAGGGTTTTTTATTTTAGGTCTGCTCAGCTGCTGCCGGTGCTGAAAGAACAAAAAGTGGCCGTGGCAGGGCAACAGCGGGCAACTGATATGTGTCCCCTAAGTCTTTGGGACCTGTGTGGCTACACCGCTCGCACATGGCTAGGTACGATGCTGGTCTGCTAATAGCTCAATAGGAGTGCCTTCCCATTTGATCTGTCCCATTTGAGCTGCCCTTTAGTGGTGCACTCATGGAAATGGGTAATTACATCATGAAGGAAATTATTTAGATGGGGTCCCAATGCTTGATGAGCAGGTAGCAGAATGTGTCATTATCAAGGCTTGAAGTTTTGACTATGTCAGCTGCTTAATTTCCTCTGCACAGTTTTCATTTCCCTGGGCCTTTGTTTTTTCCCAAAATTGCATATTGCTATGTCTTGCCCTATTTTCAATGTCCTCTAATTTGTCCATCATGGAAGCATTCACCTGCTCCAGCTGAGCGATACAGTACTCTAAATCTAACATGCTGTCCATACAGTCATCCATGTGCATCTCCACATCTTCAACGCTATGTCCATTTTCAGTCACCTTTCCCCGTATGTCTTCCAACTTGCTCTGATATCTCCGTGAAAGCTTGTAATATAAGACTTCAAGTTCACAAACCACAGGATTAAATCTTACCATCTCCATTCTCATTTTGCTCCTTCGTTCAGCATGTGGCCATTTCTGCCTTGACAGTCACCATAAAGCGGTATATCAAGTTCAATAAACTATACCTACATCTATAACTATCTTGGTGGAACAACCTGGATTCTTTACCACACCCACATAAGAAAAAGTGATCAAATCTACCATTTTTTCACTGTAAGGCCATAACTGCTGGATCGGCATGTCCTGCAGCATTAGTTTTCATAGGGAGTGGCATCGCAGCCTGATTTTAGCTGATTTCAGTGGGGGTTTGCTTCTGGCTCAATCAAAGCTCCTTGTTTAAACAGTCATACATGATATGACTTCACCAGAAGCCTAATGTTCAAACTTTTTAAGGTATTTTGCAAAAGGCCTAATTGAATGTAAAGCTTTTTGTATAACATGTATAAAGACACACAAAAAAATGTGTAATATATGGAAGTATTTGATAGCTGTCTCTTTCCCATAGGGAATGGTCAGGGTGGGAGTTGCTGAGGTCATTGAAGTTATAGGCCACAGGCAGTTTACATCTACTGTGTTGTCTGTCTTGACTAGATTGTCTCTTACATGTCTGTGAGGTGCTGCATATGTCTCGTAGCACTATATAAATGCTCAGTAGTAGTAGTAATAGTTAAAGTCATGCGGAAAGCTAAACACTTGAGCAAGCACCCATGTTAAGGAATTCCTTTCCAAGAGACTTGAAATTTATTAATGATCTCAAGTTGAAATCTTTCCTGTTTAGGAAGGCATTTGGGATTTGGGGGGAAGATTGGGATTTCCATAGGATTGTGGGTTAGGGTTGGTTCATCGTTAGACTTGGGAAGGAGATGTCGCTGTTTATAAAATACAAGTTTTGTTCTGTCATTCTGTGGTGCAGTAAATAAATAAACAAATCAACATGGTTTTGGATGGCAGCTTGTCTTTATTCCTTTCTGACAGTCTAGCAAGAGGGAGCACAGGGCTCCTGAGCCAGCAGGGCTTTAGATGCTGAGAAAGGCACTGGACAAATGGAAAGGTAAGGTGGAATGGTTGGATTACTTCCAACAACAGGAGCATTTGACATGTTTTACTACAGAGACCTACGACCCATGGAAGAGAAACATTGGGTGAAGTGCTGATGGGCCTAAAACCACTGTGGATATACAGGGAGAGAGGATGTTGAACAAATGTGTAGCTACATGCCAGAGGAGTTTTGGTATCAACTTGTAGAAATGACAGTTTGGCATTCCCCTGAGTTCAAGGAGCCCGATGTCGAAAGAGAAGTGCAGCGTGGTGTCTGGAAGTGGAGAGTGGAATCCATGATGGATAGAGAAGCCTGGAAGTATTTTTCAGGGTAAGAGGAGCTGGCAAATCAAAGAAAGGGAATCTTTCTAGAAGATCTCAAGAGTCCCAGGGAGAAGAGTTCAGAAGGAGGATTTAGAATTCGAGAGAAGAAATAAGAGTATCAAGGAGGAGAGTGCAGTATTTTCTTTGTATTTTACTGTTTTTAGTTTTCTCTCTATGGTTTGTGAAGTTCAGTATATGAATTGCTTTAATTTTCTTGATTCATCCAATAAAATATGTTTTTATATATAGTTCTGGAGTGGACATTGGGCTTCTTAAAAGTGAGTGAGGGTCCTGAGAGCAAAAGGTGAGAGATAGTATAAGTAATGAGTGAAATTCCAATGAATTAGGGCCTTGAATAGTCATCTTCTTTCTACCCCTCAGGGCCCAAAGACAAGGAGGTCTGGAGAGCCTCCCCCCCCCCCTCCGATCCCAAACACACACACATGCACACATTATCTATAGGCACTAGAACTGTAGCACACAGTTCACCCAGAGATCAGCTTCACCACTAGAGAGCACCTTAATTCCTGCAAGAGGCAAAATATTGTTTTAACTTCTGTAAAGTGGATAACTGTAAATATGAATATAATATGAACCTCCTCTAGTAATACAAAGGATTCACTGAGCTTTATCATATGAGAGAGCTGAAGATTTAGTAAAATAATAAGTCAGAAAATCATTTTCCGTGAGAAAGCTGTGGAAAATCCCATTGCTTTACTTTGAGTAGCTTATCTGATGTAGGAGTAAGATAATTCAAGATTTGTCTATTGAATTTTGAAAACAGGATCCTCAGATGCTCCAAGTAAATGATGGAGTGAATGTTATAGTAGAAAAGGTCTTTAATGCGAAGGACTGAGGAGTATCTGTCAACTCTGAAAGCAGAATACATAACAATTCTTACTATTTTCCATGAGATGTTATATTAGAAGGAATTAGTTTGATCCTGTCTAGTTCATAATGCCTGTCATTATTATAGGGCTCCTAGATGTAAACAGCACTGTACAGTGGCGACAAGCATTCAGATGCACTATGCCCCTTCACCTAAGAGCTTACAATCTAAGAAGGTACCTGAGGTAATGGGAAATAGTGACTGACCCAAATTAAAAAGGACTGTCTCTTGCTGAAACAGGATTTGAACTGTGGCTTTTCTAATTCTTGGCCTATTGCAATACTCACTAGGCCCCTTCTTCTTTCTCATATACTTCATATAGAAAATGATGAGGCCCTGTCCAAATAGTTTCTAGAGATCTAGTTTTGGATTCCAATTCAGGAGCTGATGTTTTGCAATCTGCAGAACTGGGTTCAAATAACTAAGGGCCACATGTATTAAAATTTTAGCCCAGAGTCACAAAGAGGTACATTTTCAATATGCCATCATTTAATACTAAGGGGGTGATATTCAAAGTGATTAACATGGTTAGCAAACCCGTTGCCCCTGTTAATCACGCAGACCGGGATATTCAGTGGCGCAAGCACGGTTCCTGCTGCTGAATGTCCGCGCGTGCCGCCGCTGCAGACCCTGGTGCTAGACAGCTAGCACTGGGGCATTACAGGGGTGGCACCGGCAATAACCAGGCAGCGGTGATGTTGAGCGATTGCCCGGTTATCACGAAGCACATTACCGGCTGGCCTAACTTTCACCATAGAAAATAACTGGGGAGCAGCTGAATATCACTGCTGCCCAATTCGCTTTTTTCCTATCTCGCTGACTCGGATATTTAATGCTAGTGGCCAGATATGACCCCGGCATTGAATATCTAGGTTTAAGCTCAGCGGCGTTAACTGCTGAATATACCCCCCATGGAGCCCGATCTCCAAAGGCGCACGTCTTGGCAGGACAGGCCTGGTAGGACCATATTCTGCACCGTGGGAGCCAGATGTTCCCATGGGTGCTGGATCGGGCCCTGAGACAGCCCGGTGTGCTCTTGCATCACTGCGGGGATGTCCTCCCCGCTAGCCAATCTGCCCGCCAGAGTGCCGATCCCTGTAACCCTGCCACCCACCCCCGGCGGTGGCAGTCAGGGCCCGGATTGGGCGGCAGGGACCCACCTTGTGCTGCCTGTTGCTCGGAGGGGGGGGGGGTGCTGATGAGCTTCAGGGGGACTGACGGGCAGGATCGGAAGGGCACTCTGCACTTATTCTACCTCAGAGATGGAATAAGCAGGGCATTCCCCCGGCGATCCCTGGATGTACAGGGCTGTCACCGAATCAGCCCTGTTCATCTGGGGGTCGGTTCCGCCCATGTTCAGCCAACTCTCTGCTCCCGTGACACACCCCCATCCCTCACAGCATGCACAATGGCTCTGTACGTGCAGTGGGGCTGGGAGGCGGTATTGGTTGAGGGCAGACAGCTTGGCAGGACGTCACGTCAGGATGTCCAGCCCGGCTATTTGCCTTCCTGGATCGTGTCCTAAGCATATACAAGTATTTCTAGCAGCACAAGAAGCCCATATTCAAACTCTATACACAAGGGTTTGAAAATTAGAGTCTTTGTGAACAAAAAATTATGTTTATTCATTGACTTAGGAGCTCTTTTGAAAATTTGACCCTTTGGAAAAGCTTCTGGCCCTCAATTGTCCAAATCAAGTTTTGTGGATTGCCAAAATCAGTTTGTAAACTGGTATCCAAAAATGCACATCTCTGCAAACTATCTTATCTGGACTGGCCTCACCAGTTTCTATAAAGAACCTGCTGACTGTCCTGATTTCTTATCGTGGTGTTTACAGTGAAACAGGGGCTGCCAGGAAATGTGACAATCACTTGCAAAACGCTGTGTTGTTAGATTGCAGTCCTCTGCGGAAAATAAAGTTAACAAAAAAATGAAACTAACACGAGACAGACAACATTTCTCGCTGACCAGATCATCTGAAGCCAGCGTTCATCATCTCCCTTTGTAGCCTGGCCATAGTTGCTTCTTCCTGCAGATTTGGAAGGAGTAATAGTGACATGCAGTGGTTAGCTCCGGCAGTGGCATTAATCTTTCTCCGCTTTGTTTCAGTCTGCTGGTTGTTAGTTTCATGAAGCGTCTTCTTGTTTTAGTGTTGTTTCAAAGGTTAAACAACCCTTCCTTATTTAACTTTCTACCCCATTCATGATTTTCTAAACGTCTAGTTATCCTTTGTCAGCCATTGCTCTTCCAAGCTGAAGAGTGCTAACCTGTTTAGCCTTTCTTCATAAGGGACATCTTCCATCTCCTTTACAATTTTTGCTGTTCATCTCTGAACCTTTTCTAGTTCTGCTATATCCTTTTTATAGATGGTGTGATCTGCACGCATACTCAAGGGGTGGTCACACCAAAGACCTATACAGACATAATAATAGTCATGGTTGTATTAATCATTCCTTGTGTAACTGTTTGTCTGTGGTCAGACCTTTCCAAGTTCTAGCAGTAATGGTTTCCGTCACTGGTCCCCGAATGTTTGGGCTGAGGGCTATATTGCTTCTTTTAGATCACTAGAAGGGCTGGTGTGTTTGTGGAGTGGGGAGAATCACCATTCAGGTTTTTTCACCCAAAATGATGCCCAAAAGCATAATTAATTATTCATTATTTATTTCAGCTTAAAAACCTCCAGGTTTGAGATATAATGAAAGCATGAAAAAAGATGTGCAGTTCTAGGACAGCTTCACATTCATGGAGTTTTCGGTCTGTGGGAAAGTAGCAAAACCCTTTTTCTGTTAAGTGCAGGCGGGCCATGGGAAACATATCTGCAGGTCACTTTTGTCCCACGGGCAGTAATTTGGGGACATGCACTGAGCTTGGGATGATACCCTTGACCTAATTTGAAAAACAAAGGGCTCAGTATTAAGTGCTGGCGGCTAGAGCTCCTAAAGGGGTTAGCTGTCGGCGCTGAACTTTAGCCCCGAATATTCAAAGTCAGGATCATATCTGGCCACCGGAATTGAATATCTAGTTTGGCTGCAGAACCTGGACGTTAACCAGGCAGCAGCGATATTCAGTCACTCCCTGGTTAGCTTCTGCGGCTGAAATAAGTTCAGTATTTGCTGTGCCTTGCTTTAGCTGCGTGTCACCAACCGGGCAACAGCTCAATATCGCCATCGCCCATTCAGCGATGGGTGCCGCTCCGGATCACCCCAACATGCCTTGATGCTGGCTGGTTAGTACTGGGGCATATAGTGGCGGCCCCCATGGATATTCAGAGGCATTAACCATGTTAGTATTGCTGAATACACTGCAGAGCGACATTTACATGTTTTAATGCCTTAGAATATTCCCCCCCCCTAAAATGTTAATGTCAAAGTCCAAGTGCAGGAAAATAAACAAAGAAAGAAAGGGTCTATGTTATAAAGATCAGTGTGCACAATAAGGGTCATTTGTGCATCTTCAGAAGGATATAGGAAGGTTGGAGTCGGGTGGCTACTAAAATGGTTAGTGGTCTTCGTTATGAAGCATATGAGGACAGACTTAAAGATCTTAATATATATACTTTAGAGGAAAGGTGGGATAGGGGTGATATGATAGAGACATTTAAATACCTCCATGGCATAGATGCACAGGAGGAGAATGTCTCGATTGAAGGCAAACTCTGCTATGAGGGGACATAGGATAAGGGTGAAAGGAGTAAGATGCTTAAATATTTATTTGTGGAAAGAATGGAGGATACGTGGAATAGTCTCCCAGTGGAGGTGGTGGACAGGAGGACAGTATCTGAATTCAAAAAGCATGGGACAAATACGGAGGATGTCTAAAGGTAAAAAAGGGACTATTGTAGTTGATATGGAAGGCAGACTAGATAGGCCACGTGGTCTTTTTCTGCCGTCATGTTTCTAAATACCTCCTTGGCATAAATGCACAGGAGAAGAGCCTCTTTCGATTGAAAGCAAGCTCTGCTACGAGGGGACATGGGATGAGGGTGAAAGGGGATAGACTCAGGAGTAATATGCAAAAATATTTCTTTACGGAAAGAGTCGTAGATGCATGGAATAGTCTCCCTCTGGAGGTAGTAGAGATGAGGACAGTATCTGAATTTAAAAAAGCTTGGGACAAACACAGAGGATCTCTAAAGGAAAAAGGAGACTGTTGTAGTGGTTGTTATGGAAAGGCAGAATAGATAGGCCATGTGGTCTTTTTCTGCCGTCATGTTTCTATGTTTCTTTACATTGTGATGGTAATTTTCAACACCATTTCCACATGTAAAGTTCTGTTTTATTTGCAATGAGTAGAGGTGCTCCTGGGTTGGATTTTCACTTACTGCATACATATGAATTTTAAAAAGATATGCCTATTTTCCATAAAAAAACTAAAAAGACTATGCACAGCAAACAGTACATAGTATTCCTTGGGTAACTTTCAGAGTTAGAATCTGGCAGACTCCACATTATTACTGAGAGAATCCTAGCAATAGAAATGCAGGGGCGAGGAAATGGGTAACAAGCCTTCCATGGGAAAAATGCTTTGAAGGAAAAGTAAAATCTCTGCGTGCAAACGTTTCCCTGACAGATTTAATTTAATTTAAATATAATACAAGCATTTATAATCCGCCTATATAGTTTTAGTTCTATGCAGATAACAGTAAGATCACATTACATTATTTCAATAATGTTACGTCCAGAATTATTACACACAGTTTCTATTAACAAATAACTTCTGAATAAGATCATTTTAAGTGACTGCTGAAATGCCATATAACTAGAACTTTTTGTCTCATAAGGAAATCTGTTCCAGTCAATGGCTGTCACATATGCAAACTACTGATCCAGCTTACTTTTAAATTTAAATTGCTTCACCCAAGGAATTGCCAGAGAATTGTTGTTCACTGACCGAGAAACCCTTAAAGGAACAGTAAAGGAAAATGCATCCACCATATTGTAGCAACAGAGCGCAGACAACCCAATAATACCAGGAGTCTGTTCAGAAGGTCCAAATCATTTATTTGTGCACAAGTCTCAAGCAGAATCAAATTCAAAATGGCTGAGCAATGGCTGTTAGTAAAACAACAACTTTTATACTTTTCTTGTCCATTCTAGGTATAGGCAAACTTTTCATTGGTCCCAGTAACCCCTTCTACCCCATCTATTGGTCCCGGTACCGTTACGTAGTCATCCAATGAAGGCCTTTGACTGGGCTCAGCACCTGCTTACCCCCCTCACAGTCCCAATTACAATGGTCAGTTCTTCCAACTTTGATACTTTCCTCCTCCAAGGTCACTTAGCTAACTAGAACATGTGGGAAAGCAGGGCACTGTAACTTTTCTTTCAGCAGTGTTAATTAATTACATAGAAGCTTCACTCTCTTATCAATACCAATTAAACTTGTTTTTCTATATTTTCTAAGTTTCGATTCTGCTTAGCTATACTTAATTGTGTTCAGTTAAGTTTCAATTCTATGGTAGCAGCATTCAGGGGAATGTGTAATTCCTTTGGGCCTCTCCACAGGCTTCATTTACAGGTCAAGCTGCTTAGGCCTCTCTGCTCATTTCAGACACCATGGATCACAGGCCTTCGCCTACCACATTCCCCCCTTTGATTAATCTCACCCTATTACTAATAAGGTGTAAGAATTAAATCACTCAATTACACTGGGGTCGGGTTTCGACCATATGTAGTAGGATTAGGGTGCCATAAGGCTAAAATCTTAGTTACGGTTTTCCGCTCCACTGTATTCTCAATAACACTGTTAATAGAACGCATACAACATGGGATTATACATGGTAACATGAAGAACAAGGCTACAAATATTAGTATTATCATAGCAAAAGTAGTGAATCCTCCTAATCCAGAGAAGATAGATGCAAACCAATTGGGTATCTTAAGACTATGCCAGGTCTGTACTGGCACATAAGTTTGCTTCCACATGTGTTCAGCAATTTCTTCAACAACCTGACCCTTATCATCTATCTTTAAACAACAATTGGTGAGATTCAGCTTACCACAGACTCCTCCTTCAGCAGCTAATAAGTAATCTAGTGCCAAGCGATTCTGATAGATTGCAGTGCGCATTTGTGTGCTTTGTCTAGCTAAAAGTGTGAGTGCTTGGCTAGTTTCATTAGTGATAAGTTCAACTACTGCTTGCAAGCGTATAATCCTATTCAACATATAAATTGGGGTACGATATCCCCACATGCCATCTTGCTCCCAAGAGGCAGGTCCATAATAGGCAATGATTCGTTCTGGTGGCCAATCCTCACCATCCCATTTCTCCCACTTGCCTATCTGTAAAGCTGCTCTCTTCTGTCTCTTTGAATAGACTGGGTAGCCTAGTTGTTCTCCATTTTCTGTGGGCAATAGAAAGAAAGAGGGTCGGATAGTTCCTAAGACACATGCCCCTCCCCAGTGGATAGGGAGTTGAGCATATGCTCGGGTTCCGCAAATCCAATATAGGCCAGGTGGGGCTTGCCAGACATGATGTTGGTTGAGGTCAGTCCATAAAGGGGCAAGCTCCGGAAATCTTGCTAATGGATTGGTGGGTTCAGATTCATTAATTCCTGACCACCAGGATGTTTGTTTTGTGGTGTCATTATAGAACTTCTGGCTAAGAGACAAGCTGTCCTACCTTCGAGATAAACTGGGGTCCAGTTCGAGCGTAACACAGACGTCCAACTATTGGGTGTGCTAATACCCATTCACTGGTAGTCTTGTGTAGCTCTGTCTGATTGTAGGTTACTGAGTAATTCAGTTCTTGGGCCTCCCAAGGCCACTGATCACCCATTTTGGTTCCACCACAAAAATAACAATCTGAAATATGGAGACTGGAGACCACAGCTCCAGCCAACTCTAAGAACAAATTCTGAGAAGGGTGAGGGATATCAAACTTGTTTATATGCATGGTTTCATAGAAAGTGTTATGTATATGGTACTTTGATGATCGATGGGCTTGGGTATTCAGTCTAATATATACAATGGTCCCTGGATCTGATCCAGAACCTGCAATGCGTAATCCAAATTTATACCCTTGTTTCCATGCACTGGGATTGGCTATGAACAATTCTAGTGGATTACAAGCACCTTTCTTACAATTTTTAGAATTCTTCACATATGGCTTGGTTAAGGCAGCCATTCGATTGTCTCTGGTATTTTCTATCATACCAGTTTTCCATGTGGCATAGAACACGCATTCCCACTTTGGGCAATAATAGTCTTGAACTGGTGCTATACTATATACGTTTGCTAAAACTCGTTTACCTGTGCAGGCCCCCCATCCTGTGGTTCCTTCAGGACACATATACTTATCATCATTGGCATAAGCTTTCTCCCAATTGGCACATTTAGAACGACTATCTCTATTAATGGCATCACAAGCATCAAAATACAAAATAGCATGCTGTGTAGGATCAGTAAGTGGGGGTGTAGCATTAAGTAAAGCTCCATCTGCATCATTCCATCTTATTTCTAGGGTATAATAAGAGGGGTTCTGATGTGGGTTAAAACAAACTTTAGTATTACCCTTAGTACAAACATTCAGTTCAGTGGTGTTATAAATACACCGACTTACTGTACCAGTGCAGGTATAGTAAGAATGATAAAGCAAAGTCTGAGTTACTTTCATTCCAGTCCGAGTAGTAGTAATGCAGGCAGTACATGGGGGTAAAGCATAAGCAAGTTCAAATCTCCACAGGCAAGCAGCCAAAGCAAGATAGAAACAAAGATGCATGTTGATTGTAATTCTTCTGGATCTCCGCTGGAAAATCTTGACCACGACATCTTCTTCTTCTGGCGCAATGCTAACCCGTTTGCTAATAAAGCAATTCAACGGGTGTCAATGTTGATTGAAGATCCTCAAAGGTCTCGCTGTGATGCCAACTTACCAATTGTAGTTGGTCTGACGAAAGTTTATGAAGGCACAGTTAGTCGATGAAGAAAACAAGTGTCTTTGCTGTGTTAGAAACAGCAATCCTCTTCGAAAGACTTGGCTGCTGTAGGACACTATAGTTCATGAGTGTCCCCGATGAGTTCTAGGCTGCTGGCTGCCTCCGTAGGGTAAGACGCAAAGGGACGTCAGGATGTGGCTCTGCTGTCCACTGGTCCTGATCTGGAACTGCTGCTGGCTTGACTCTGCTGTGGTGAATCCAGGAATCGATTTCTGCTACCTTTACTGCAGTTGGGGTAGACAGGATGACGGTGTATGGTCCCTTCCAATGAGGTTCCAACGGTGTCTTCTTCCAATCTTTGATCCACACCGAGGTACCAGGCTTGTAGGGATGCAGTGGTCCCGTCAAGTTGATAGGCAACTGGTCCTGTATCCACGAGTGGAGAGTCTGCAGAACAGAACTAAGAGCTAGAAGTTCTTGTCTGGTTATTTCTGAACCAATCTGTGGCAAACTACCTTTAACACCCTGCACTATTGGTGGGGGTTTGCCATACACAACTTCAAAAGGGGAAAATCCTGATGATTTCACAGGAGCTGAGCGTATTCTAAGTAATGCCATTGGGAGAACCTGAGGCCACTTTAGGTGGGTCTCCTGACATAGTTTGGACATCTGAGACTTCAAAGTTCTATTCATCCGCTCAACTTTCCCTGAACTTTGGGGTCTGTATGCAGTGTGTAACTTCCATTGTATCTGTAGGGCGCTTGCTAACTGTTGGGTAATTTGAGATACAAAGGAGGGCCCATTGGGCTTTTTCAGTCCTGGTGGGGAAGGCTTCCACCCACCCAGAGAAGGTACAGACTAATACTAACAAGTAACGGTATCCATTGGCTTTTGGCATTTCAGTAAAGTCTACTTGCAGGTGGTGCATGGGGGTTACACCTCCTGACTGAACTCGTGGTGGAGGAGTGGGACCCTGTTTGGCATTATTCTTGGCACAAATTAGACACTGGCTTGATGAAAGGCCTTGACAAAGGCTGGTCCCAATGATTCAGGGATCACTATTCGTCCTGGGGGTTGATTGCCCTCGGGTGGTGGCAGCTCAATCCATCCATCTTTCAGTACTCCCTCTTCTTTATTACAGTAGTAATCCGATTCTTTGGTGGTATATCGTGGTGTCCATAAATTAAGGGGTACTGGAAACAATGCTGCTTGTTTTGGCATGGCTTGTGATGAAATTTGGCCTGTCATGGCTGCTTTGCGTGCTGAAGCATCGGCAAATCTGTTTCCTTGGGCAACTTCTCCTTTTCCCGCTTGGTGTCCTCGACAGTGTATGACAGCTACACGTGTTGGGGCCCATACTGCGTCTAGTAACATCAATATTTCTGGGCCATATTTGATTGATTTGCCTCCTGACGTAATGAGCCCTCGTTCTTTGTAGAGAGCTCCATGTGCATGCAAAGTGGTGAAGGCATATTTTGAGTCCGTGTATACGTTCAGCAGAAGTCCCGCACCCAATACTAGTGCTCTGGTGAGTGCTATCAATTCTGCTTTCTGGGCTGATGTGCCTGATGCAAGAGCTGATGATTCAATGACTTTCTCCAAGGTGACTACTGCATACCCGGCACAATGTCGTCCATCGATAATGAGACTACTTCCATCCACAAAATAGGTCTGGTCAGGATTCTCTAAGGGCACATCAGTTAAATCAGGTCGACTTGAAAATACAGTATCCATGACTTCTATACAGTCATGCTCTGGGGGATCTTCGCTGATTGGTATCAAGGTAGCTGGGTTCAAGGCATGGCTCACTTCCAGTTGTATTTGTGGATTTTCACATAGCATGCTTTGGTATTTCAACATTCGAGAATTGGTGAGCCAATGATTTGCTTTCTGTTCCATAAGGGCAAGTACCGCATGTGGTACTGTGACGCGTAGATTCTGTCCTAAGGTGAGTTTGTCTGCTTCACTCACTAATAATGCTGTAGCTGCAACAGCTCTCAAACATGGCCATCCTTTGGCCACAGTGTCCAATTGTTTTGATAGGTACGCTACGGGTCGTTCCCGATGTCCCAATTTCTGAGTCAACATGCCTAGAGCATTTCCGTGCATCTCGTGCACGAATAGATGGAAAGGCTTGTGGACATCTGGCAACCCGAGTGCTGGTGACGACATCAATTCTTCCTTCAGGGTCTTGAAAGCTGTGTCTTGCTCAAGTCCCCATTCTAGTGGTGACTTTTCTTCTCCCTTGGTGGCTTCATATAGTGGTTTAGCAATCTGAGCAAAGTTAGGTATCCATATCCGGCAGTATCCTGCTGCTCCCAGAAAGGCTCTGACTTGCTTCCTGGTAGTTGGGGTTGGGATACTGCACACGGCTTCTTTTCTCTCGCGTCCCAATTGTCGACTTCCTTTGGTTAGACGAAAGCCCAAGTATTTTACTTCTTTCTGGCATAGCTGTGCTTTTGCTCTGGAAACTTTGTAACCAGCTTCATCCAATAGTTGCAAGAGGTCAGTAGTGGCTTGTATACATTCACTTTCAGATGTGGTGGCTACCAGTAGGTCATCTACATATTGGAGGAGTACTCTTCTTTCAGGAGCCACTGGATAGCTTGAAAGATCTTGGTTTAGTGCAGCACTGAAAATGGTAGCTGAGTTCTTGAATCCTTGAGGTAATCGTGTCCAAGTGAGTTGGCCCCGCCTCCCCGAGACAGGGTCCTGCCATTCAAAGGCAAACAGCAATTGGCTAATTGGGGCTTATTTTATGCAAAAGAACGCATCTTTCAAGTCCAAAACAGTAAAGTGGGTGGCTTCAGCAGGAATCAATCCTAGGAGTGTGTAAGGATTTGGCACAACTGGATGTATGGTCTCAACTGCTTCATTCACTCTCCTTAGATCTTGCACTGGGCGGTAATCACCTGTCCCAGGCTTCTGTACTGGCAGGAGAGGTGTGTTCCATGGTGACTGACAAACTTTGAGTAGGCCATACTCCAGTAGCCTTAACAAGTGGCGATGGATGCCTTCAATTGCTGCTCTTGGAAGTGGGTATTGCTTGACATGTACTGGCTGTGCACTGGCTTGAGATTCACAATTATTGGAGCTATGTGTTTGGCCAGGCCTGGTGGATTGCCCTCTGCCCATACTCCAGGAGGGGCATCAATGCTTTTCAGAGTAGGTTCAAAATAGGTATCAATGATTGGCTCAGTACTATAATATCTCCATTCTTCTTCTCGAGGAACAGTAAGCACCATTAGGCCAGAAGGTTTTGACTGGGAATTTACTGTCATTTGCATCTCTCCTTTCTCAGTAAAGGATATTTGGGCCTGCAGCTTGGCTAGCATATCTCGTCCCAGTAATGTCACTGGGCACTCAGGCATATAAAGGAATTGGTGCGTTATTTGCTGTCCTCCTAAATTACATATGCGGTTTTGAAGAAAAGGTTTTGTGGCTTTAGCACCAGTCGCTCCCACAATGGTGACTGCTCTTGTAGAAAAAGGAGCTATTTGTTTATCTACTACAGAATGTTCTGCTCCAGTATCAACCATAAAGTCTATAAATTGGTCTCCTATTTGTATACTGACCATAGGCTCCTGGAGACCTAAAGCGAATTCGGAGCCCGGTCTGTCCTAATCTGCTTCATCTAAATCGGAGGCCGTTGCGCCTGCAACTCCCTGTATGGCCTCCGCCCGTTCTCGTTGAAAATATTCTCGATTGGTTCCTCTGCGGTTCTGGGGTCAGCCTCTCTCTCTTTCCCTCCAAGGGGCGTGTTCCCCTTCACCCTGAGAGGCCTCTTCGAGTCGCAGGCATGCACTTCTCCAATGTCCTTCTTCTTTGCAATAAGCGCATTGGTTCGCGCCTAATGGGGGCCGGTCATTTCCTCGGCCGCGCCCTCTTCCTCTGCTCCTTCGATTAGGGACACCTCCCCTTTTCTGTTCCACTATGGCCACAGCCAAAAAATCCGCTTTCTTCTTCATCCGTCGATCACTTTCTTTCTGTCTTTCATTATCACGATTCACATACACTTTATGAGCGACTTCCAGTAACTGTGTTGCATTCATGCCCGCAAACCCTTCTAATTTCTGCAACTTGCGTCTAATATCTGGTTGGGACTGGTTTACAAAAGCAGAATTCACCATGCATAGGCTTCCTGGGGCATCTGGGTCATAGGGAGTATACATCCTGTACGCTTCAGTCAATCTCTCATAGAATACTGCTGGGCTCTCATCTATGCCCTGATTAACTTCGGTCACTTTAGAGAGATTCATGGCTTTCTGACCCCCCTTTTTCAGATCTTGCATGAGGCCTTGGCGGAACCGTGATAGGGCCCTGGATCCTCTATCAGTATTCGGATCCCACTGGGGGTCTTCATTAGGGAATTCCTTCTGAGCTGCTTCGCGATTGTCTATTCCTACTCCTTCCACTCCCTCTGCCAGAGGATTATCTGCTAGCCAATCAATGGCTGCTCGCTTAATTCGTGTCCGCTCCTCAGTAGTAAATAAAGTAGACAGGAGCTGACGGCAATCTGCCCAAGTGGGTTGGTGAGTCTCCATTATAGTATGCATTAATTCTGTTAATTCTTGGGGCTTATTAGTGTAAGAAGCATAGTGCAGTTTCCAGTTCAACAAATCAGCAGTGGAGAAAGGCACATATACTAGACTCAGGGGTCCCGCTACTATCTGGTCATTCTCATTTCGCACGGGCAGTCCCGGGACTTGTCACAAGGGGGCTATTACTTACGGGAGGGCTTTCTGCTTCTTAGTAGTGACTTTCGTTATCTTGGTGAGGGCTTTCAACTTTGAGACTCGCTTAGTCTGGGGAGCCTCGCTCGCAACAGATGAACTGGTACTGGCAACTGATTTTACGCTATCTTCCTCGCCCTGAGAGGTCTCTCCCTCTTCTTCTTCCTCTGACTCAGCTCTTTCTTCAGTCTCGGGCGTGTCAACATCCTCATCGAGAGGGGAATCATCTATTTGCCCTTCTAGGTCTGGGTCTAGCTCTGGGGATGGGTCCCGCCGTCGCCGCGGTACTGCCGCAGGACGCGGAGGTACTCTCACTGGGTGCTGGGCTCAGGGCTGTCTAGTTACAGCTTCCGGGGACTCAGGATCTACAAGAACAGGTTTCTGACTAGGTTTCTCGACTGTCCCTGTTTTCTGGGTCTGGTCTGTTAATGCTAGCATTATTCTGCACTGTTCTTCATAACAGCGCTTTGCCCAAGGGAGCGGATCCTCACAAATACTTAACCAAGAGTCTATATAGGGATACTGATCGGGGTGCGCTACTCGCACCTTCCGATGGACTGACTGAATAATTCCTAGGTTAAACGTTCCATCTCGAGGCCACATGGGGTCTATGACGGGCCACTCCCTAGTACACAAAAGCTGTAATCGTGAGGCAGTCAGTTTTACTCCATAATCCCCTGAATATCCTTTATTAAAATACTTGATCATACATTCTAACGGAGTGTTCCTAGTAGACCCGCCCCTCCCATATCGATGTGTGCGCGCAACAGCAAACAGAAGGGAAAGGAAGGCGGACCGTGGGTAAGGGGTCCTCACGGCCCTAGAAACATTCAAGGGAAACAAATAACAAGACAAGACGACGGTCGCTTCCTCCTTTTTACGACCTGAACGCGGTCGCCCGGCCAGGAAATGCGTTACTCAGGAGTCCGCCTTCACTTGGTCTGTGTTGCAAGACCTCTCATTCACACTTCATTCACACAATCATGCTAGCAACGTATCCCCAAAACAGCCCAATCCTGTCTCTGCTGACTAGGCTATATCAAATTCCAAAATCAAAAAGACGATAGTTTCACCTCGCGCATACTCATGCGGGGCTAGTCGGACCGTCTTGAGAGGTGATCAAACTCTCTTACCAAATATCAAATTCCAAAGTTCCAAAGTTCAAACAACAGTTCTGCTCTGACTCTTCTGTCTAGTCAAATCAAAACTATACTCACCGGATCCGGTCCTAGTTCCCAAGCAAGCGCATGAGTTGGACCTCGGACTCCCCTCACGGGTTCGAGGTGTTGGTTTCGTCCAGGTCCGGCACCCGCCGAGGTCTGGCCAGCTCCCTCCGATGCAAGGGACCGGTGGCGCCAGAGAGCGAGCCCACGTCGGGAGGGCACGATCCCGGCAGGACCAAACCTGTAGAGGTGGAAAGTCATGGTATATTGCCCCGTATACCCTCTATTACCACACCTTCCCGGCCAACGCACCAAGAATATGTAGCAGCAGAGCGCAGACAACCCAATAATACCAGGAATCTGTTCAGAAGGTCCAAATCATTTATTTGTGCACAAGTCTCAAGCAGAATCAAATTCAAAATGGCTGAGCAATGGCTGTTAGTAAAACAACAACTTTTATACTTTTCTTGTCCATTCTAGGTATAGGCAAACTTCTCATTGGTCCCGGTAACCCCTTCTACCCCATCTATTGGTCCCGGTACCGTTACGTAGTCATCCAATGAAGGCCTTTGACTGGGCTCAGCACCTGCTTACCCCCCTCACAGTCCCAATTACAATGGTCAGTTCTTCCAACTTTGATACTTTCCTCCTCCAAGGTCACTTAGCTAACTAGAACATGTGGGAAAGCAGGGCACTGTAACTTTTCTTTCAGCAGTGTTAATTAATTACATAGAAGCTTCACTCTCTTATCAATACCAATTAAACTTGTTTTTCTATATTTTCTAAGTTTCGATTCTGCTTAGCTATACTTAATTGTGTTCAGTTAAGTTTCGATTCTATGGTAGCAGCATTCAGGGGAATGTGTAATTCCTTTGGGCCTCTCCACAGGCTTCATTTACAGATCAAGCTGCTTAGGCCTCTCTGCTCATTTCAGACACCATGGATCACAGGCCTTCGCCTACCACAATATAAGGTGGAATATTTCCATTTAAAATCTTAAAAACAAAGCATGGTCATTTAAAAAGAATACTAGCTGATATTAGCAGCCAATGGGGGTCATTCTGTCCCGTGAATAGCGGGGATGGACTCCCATTGTGGACATCCATCCCTGCTATTCGCCCCCCTGCTGGCCCCGGCTAAGCCTCCCCATACAAACAGCGCGCTTGTACGGGGAGGCCTAGACGGAGCAGGAGGGGGCATTGCGGAGTCAGACCGAGGGTGGGGCATGGGCGAGCCACAACCCTGGATGTACAGGGCCAATTCAGAAGTCGGCCCTGTATGTCTGAGGCCGTGAACATAGTCGGGGGACCTGTTCCACTGCAGAGGTGGAATAAGTCCCTCTGGATGTCGGGGGATGATGCTGCCGGGCCTGCAAAAACAGGTAGGGGGATGCAGTAAGTTACCCGCAGCCAGACCCTGGCCATGGGAGGCCAGATCGAGGGTCTGGCTGCAGGGAAAGGAGGATTTTGGAGGTGGCCGGCATTCACAGCTCCTAACTGGAGCCGCAGTGCCATGGCAATGGGACACCATGGCACTGCAGCTCCATTCAGAAGCCTGGCTGAGGTAGTCAGGTATGTGGCTGGGCGTGCAGGCTGATCAGAATCGGGGCCTGACCTGCACGTTCAGGCCATAGACCCGATCTGATCCTGCGGGCACGTCTAGCCTCCACGGGATCCGAATCATTTCTACCTCTGGGCGTCCTGCTTCTGATCGGCCGCAAAGGGGTCTGGACAGCCTGATTGGAATGTGCATCAATGTAATTGCACTAAAAATGTAATGAGTCTTATGTTTTTTCTTTGAAGCTATATTCTGTAATACCTGTAAAGAATTTACATATTTCTTCATAATACCCAAATAAACAATATTACAATAATCTAATGCTGTGAGAATAAAACCTTGTAGCAGTAATTTCAGCTGGTCAGTTTCAAAATTTGCTCTAATTTGTCACAATTGACATAAATTAAATAACAGTTTCCTCTTCACTGCCTTTACTTGCTCTTCTATGGACAAAGTAGAATCTAATAGGATTCCCAAAATTTTCACAGTTTTCAACAATGGAATCCCTCTCCCCAAAATAGTGAGGTAGCAGGAAAACAAGCTAAACTATGACCCACCCATAATAACTTAGTCTTTTCTGGGTTTAACTCCATCAAATGCCTACTCATCCATAAATCTATAATATCAGAACACTCTCAGGGTCATTCCAACCCCTGGTTGTACAGTGAAGTTAGTCGGGAGCAGGGAAGGGGTGGATCAGGGGCGGAGTTAGAGCGGGCGGTGGGCAGTAATCAGCCCTGGACATACAGGGCTGATTCTAATGTCAGCCCTGTATGTCCAGGGCCAGCGACCTGTACGAGGAAGTTATTCCACCTCCAAGGTGGAATAACTTCCCTAAACGTCGGGGATTGGCGGCCCGGGGCACGGATGAGGCGGGGGTGGGCAAGGATATTCATCGCAGTCCGACCCTAGCCTTATGAGGCCAGATCGGGGGTTGGGCTGTGAGGAAATCAATGCCGGTGCCGGCAGCCGGGAATCACGGCTCTTCAGTGGAGTCGCGGTGCCATGACAATCGGATGCCATGGCGCCGCAGCTCCATTGAATTTCCCTGACAGAGTTAGTCAGGCAGGGCCTGTACGTGTAGGCCAGGCTGAATTGCAGACCCGGCCTGCATGTACAGGTCTGATCGTGATTCTGATCCCGTGGGGCTAGACATGCCCCACAGGATCAGAATCGCGACGCCCTCTGTACGTCTGGTTCAGACCGGGCTTACAGTAGGCATGTCTTGGACGGAATCGGGCCTTCTGTCAGCTTCTTATAAGTACTAGCAAAAACAATTTGGACTGGAATAATAGCTATAATATCATCTTCATCCACAAATATCGACAACCCTAGTTTCTGTAGCTCAACCCCTAGAGCACTCATGTACACATTAAACATTACGGGTGACAGAGGTGAACCCTGCGGTACCCTGTGGTAGGCTATGGCCTATATAATAGCCTGTACATGTATGAGCCTGCAAGCTAGGCCTGAGTCCCCACCCCCACTGCTAGAGAAATAGTAGTGCTGAGAAAGACCAAAGTCAGTGAAGGCTGAGGATCTGCCTTAAACCGCTCTAAACTGCTTTTGATAAGTTTGTATTAATCCTTTATTCAATACTTTTATGCTGATGCAATGACCTTGTAGCAGGAATGTATTATGTCTAGAAACTAAGCCTGTGTTAGCATAGCCTGAGAAGGGGGAACAGGGCCCAGTGAGGGTTCCCGATTGGATAGGTGCAGGGGGCGTTGGGAACAATATAAAGTCTGCCTGTATCAAACTATGAAGCTTGTATATAAGGAAGTTGTTCCTGTTCGCCATTGCTCAGTCCTTTGATGCTTGGGCCTTGTGCACAATAAATTGGTTTGGATCCTTGAATTGACTCCGGTTATTATTGTATTATTTATTGCATGCTATCAGTGCTGCCACACCCCACAACCCATTTTTCAAGATGAAGACATTTAATTTCTCTACCTGACCTTTATGGCCCTGTTCTCCAAAAACCCCCTCATATAATTCCAAACATTTCCTGATAGACTTATCTTATTCAACAGCATCAACAAAATATCATGACCTACTATGTAGATCAAAAGCTGTTGATAAATCAAGCTGCATCAAAAGTTTGATCAGGCTTTCTTGCTTCCAGTTTGTGGATATGTTAATTGGTGTTCAACTGAATGTTGTACATTTGTTTGTTCTTATTTATTTATTTATTTAGCTGTATTTATATACCGCTTTTCACCGGGTCAAAGCGGTGTTACATAGGGGGTGGGGGAATTAAGTACAAGGGCGGGGCCATCACCGGGGAGGCAACATTGATGATTTTGACATAGGACAGACTTTGGACATAGGACAGACGTTGGACATAGACAGGTTAGAGTAGCTTTGAGTTAGAGGTTCATTGTGGGTGAGATCAGGGGTTTGTGGGTTTTTTTGGTGGGATTCGAGTTGAAGTATTCCTGGAAAAGGATGGTTTTTAGCTGTTTTCTGAAAGATAGTAGGTCGGCATTGTTTCTGAGATAGCTCGGTAGAGAGTTCCATAAGGATGGAGCATAAAGTTCAAAGGCTCGATTGCAGGTCCGTTGCGAGCATTTGGTTCTTTTGTGAGGGACGGTGAGGGAAATGCTGGAGGCTTGTCTAGTAGATCTGCCGTGGGCTGGACGAGCCAGTAGGGTGCGAAGCTGGGTGTCCTGTGTTTGATGGATAGCTTTGTGGGTGAGTAGGATGGCTTTGTATTTTGTCCGTGCTTCAAGGGGGAGAATGTGTAGTTCTTTCAGAATTGGGGTGATATGGTCGGTTTTCTTTGCGCTCTGGATGATTCTCGCAGTGGTGTTTAATGCAGTTCGGAGGGGGTTGGTGTGTGTGGCTGGAAGGCCATGGTAGATTATGTTGCAGTAGTCCAGATGTGGGAGTGTCATGGCTTGCATCACTGTTCGGAAGTCTTGATGTTCCAGGAGGGGTCTGAGACATTGCACTGTTCTTGCCTTATGAAATATGGTTCCGGAGGTTTTAGTGATCTGTTGCTTTAAGGTGAGGGCTTGGTCAATAATAATGCCCAGGTATCTTATCTGAGGTTGTATTTGGATGCTTGTAGTTCCTATGTTGAGGTGTGTGGGTGGTGTGAAGTCTGGGTCCTTTGTCACTATGAGGGCTTCAGTTTTCTTTATGTTGATGGATAGGTTGTTTGTTTGTAACCAGTCAGATACTGCGGTGAAGCATGCTGATAGGTGGGTGTTTGTTGGGTTTGTGGTTGTAATGGGGGCGTAGAGCATGATATCGTCAGCATAGATGTGGAAGCTGACGTTGTGGGAGCGTATGACTGTGCAAAGTGGCTGGAGGTAAATATTGAAGAGCATGGCTGATAGTGTGGATCCTTGGGGCACTCCCTGGTGTTGTTGGAATGGGGGGGAGGTTGAGGCACTGGTGCGGATTAGTTGTTGTCTGTTAGTTAGGTAGGATTGAAACCACTTCAGCACGGTGTCCTTGATCCCAATAGTCTGTAGTCTGTGAATGAGGATGTTGTGGGAGATGGTGTCAAAGGCTGCAGATATATTGAGGAAGATCATGGCGTATCCGGAGTGTCTTCCTTGAATTCCTGTGAGGAGGGTGTTCATCAGCGTGGTCATGAGGGTCTCGACTCCATGTAGCGGGCGGAAACCGTGTTGTTGAGGGTCCAGTATGTTGTTAACATCCAGGTGTTCCTGAAGCTGCTGCTGGACGATCTTCTCGATTATTTTGGCTGTGAAAGGTAGACTTGCTATGGGTCTGTAGGATGCAGGGTCGAGAGGATCCAGGTTTTGCTTTTTCAAGGAAGGTCGGATGATCGTGGTTTTGAGTGCGTCTGGCATGTGTCCTCTGGAGAAGGATTCGTTGACGATACGGGTTAATGGTGTGCTCAGTTCGTTTTTTTATTTCTTTATCCAGTCAGTGGGGCATGGGTCCAGCGGTGAGGTGGTGGTGTGGAGGTTTGTTCTTGACCACTGATGCAGACATGATTGCTGAAACTTGGTCAAGTCAGGTCTTGAATAAAGTGTTTTAATAGAAGACCATCTCATGTGGCTGTGGTCTCTTTCCACTCCTTCCTTTGACGTTCTTGTTTGCGGAGGTTGCTTTCTTCATTTTCTTTCCAAAAATCATAGAACTCTCCAACAATCAATGAACTGTTCACTGCAATAGATGCCAACAGAATATACAATCATACTGTTTCCAATAACATCATGGCAGTAGAGCAGAAGGGCAATAAAAGGATAATTTTATAAAGTCCCAATTAATTAATGTGCATTTTCACAAGCTTATGTCAAGCCTATTTTATAAGGAATATAATTATATAAAGAATACAAAGAACAAGCCTACTTTTCATTATAGAATATTAGGGGTATGTTTACTAAAACGTCTTAACGTCGCAGCGGTGGTATTATCGTGCGATAAGTGATGTTATCGCGCGATAATGTAACATTATCGCATGATAATGTCACTTAGCACGTGATAACGCGGCTGCGGCGTTAAGGCACAATAACGCTGTGAAATCCAGCTCTGAAGGGTGGAGTAAGGCCTCCCAGAGGGCGGAGAGAAGGGGTCAATGGGCGGAGAGTGGGAGGGGAGAGGCTCCAGGCACACTAACGCTGTGAAATCCGGGTCTGAACACTAACACCAGTGAAACCCTTGCGTTAAGGCACATTTGCAGGAAAGAGAAACAATTTCAGTCAGCAATGTACAGCAAAGCTAGGGAAACCCAAAAACGTGATAGTAGTGATAAATCTGCACGGAACAAAAAGGCAAATAAACACAGAAAATGACCTGAACCACATTTAAAATCCCATTAACCAAGCTGGCTAAAAGTGATATTAATGATAAACAAAGCAACACCACTGACAAAGCTCAAAAAATAAGGTATCATGTTTGGAAGGGTCTATTCTCTGTCCCCCTACAAAGTGAATGATCCCACATTGAAATAGTGCTGATCAGGGTTTATTCACGTCTATATTTGGCAGGTTTGTTATGGCGTGCACATGTGCAGTAACAGCAGGGTGGGTATGTAGGAAAGGGCAACTGTACAGATGCTGGAAATGGGATATAGAGGGCTGCAGGTGGCACATGCTGTGGTCCAGCTGGAGCACAGTGCGTGTTAGGCAGATGCCTAGGTAGCACATCGGAATGCTGAAACTGTAAAGCAGCAAGACAGCAACTGACGAGGGTCCAACATGGGCACGAGTGTGTGTCCCACAGTGTCACAGGGGAGATTATCCAGCAGGTACCCCCAAGGGCACATAACATTGGCAGGTGGTGTGGTGGGGGGGAAGCGCGCATGTCCATGTAGGCACCCCTAACCGAGAACCCACACCATAGGCAGCTGCCTATAAGCACACTGGATGGCCTGGGACTGCGCACCACCAGCACCACCGGCATAATGGCATGGCAGCATGGTGGCAGAGAGGTGCTGGTGGCGGAGGGGGCAGTGGCATCTGCCAACAGCAGACCATGGACTAGCCCTGTTTAGGTGGGTGCCGTGCACTGCAACAGACAGGGTCTGTCTGACGAACAGTCATAGTATCCCCAGGGAATGAACTGTCCCTGTGGCAACAGTGTGGTGCAGTACACACAGCCAGTGTATTTATGAGCAGAAGGTCACTAGTTCAAGTCCCAGTTGTGGCTCCTGCCAACCCAGTCCCCATATTTTACCCAGTACTAAACTGTGTGCCAGTGCTGCATTTGTATGTGCCGCCCACATGGTATGCAAATGTATCTCATGCATATTCATTAGGGACAGCATGAAAATCCGAACAGTGTTTGGCCCACCAGGACTGGAGTTGGGAACCTTTGCCCTAGAGCAGCGGCCAACAGGGGCATAAACACCCACACCCACAGGCTCCACATCCAAAGCCTCATGGAGAGTCAGGCTGTTGGGCCCTGCACGCAGCAGCATCTCCCAGTACTAGCACTTGCATACCTTAGCAATACCGCCCTAAACCTTGGAATACGTTACTCATGTATCAAAAGGTTGCTATGATTAATGGCAGATAGCAATTCCTAAGTTAATCACAATTTGCTGATAGAGCTGCATCATAGCAACCTTTCTGATATCTGTGGAGTGTGTTTCAGTTTTGGTTTCTGACAGTGTTTACCACCCCGGAGAGTGACGCCTACAGTATTGCGTACCATAGCCATGCCTGCACTGTGCCCAGGACTGGTGTGGTGGCCAGGGCTGCCAAAAGCCTCTATATTTGCACAATGCTGGCATAGGTGTGGGAGTATGTGTCTGTCTATCAGTGTGTTGTGGCTGCCTACACCTTACTCAGCCCACACTGCTTGTACTGTTTCCAGTGTTAGCCTGCCAATGTGCATAATGAGGAGCAAGGTACTGTGGGTATGTCCCGGACAGGGTGGCCTGGGCAGGATGCATCTGCACAGGGCATAGGGCAATGGCTGGGACATTGTAGTGCCAGCCACCAACTGCACGGACAGGGTGGCCACAGCATGTCCTGCTGAACAGTGACCACGGCATGGCTAGGTTCCCCCATAGTACTATGCAGTGTTTCTCTCAAGTGATGATTGTGGGTTCTCTTTTTTGGGGTCCAATCACTGACTTATCTGTTTGGTGTGTGTGCGTGCGTGCTTGCATCTCAGTTTTGGGTGCACATATTTTTTCCAGAAACCTGCACTATGGATTAGTTAGCAGACTGTCTGCAGTTAGTATGTGTATGGCTGGAACACCTTGTAGGGTGCAGTGGCTGGACACTGTCAGATAGTGGTGGGGGGCAGCTGAGCATTTCCAGGCCTACTGTCTGTCTGATATTGCCTTATGGATGTGTACAGATCTGCATTGACTCCCCTGTAGGGTGCCTGTTCCCCAGCAGGACTGGTGTTGATGGTCCCCTCTACTGCCACCATTGCAGGGATGTAGAATGTGGATCTGTTGGTGCGAGATCCTGTCTCTCCCCCCCCCCCCCAAGCCCCAAGCCCCAAGCCCCAGAGGGTGGGTTGGGTGGTGGTACATAATCCACCTATGGGTCCAAACACCTTTCTTCACTTAAATCATGTGACCATAGCACCCACACAGAATATGCACTATTCTGGGTGCATCACAGTCCACAAGAGCTAGATGGACACAAGCATATCCTAGGTGTGTTTGCAAGGACTACCTATCACACACTGGCACTGATGGCAACCTACAGCATAACCTATCTCAGCAAAGCCAGCTGCTGCGGACCTGGTGCTGGGCGCCCTTCCTCACCCTCAGGGTGAGCACAGGACCCGCACAATGTCACGGTCTGTAGCTACTCTGTGCCAGTAACACACACGGTCAGTTCTCCCTATCAGGCTGAGGTGCTGTGGGGGTGCACACGGTCAGTTCCCCTTACCAGGCCGAGGTGCTGTGGGGGTGCATACCCCATCTTGTGATCAGCTGTAGACTGCTGATCTGCATGCTCAGTGCATCATGGGTATGGGTGGGTTTACCCTATCCTGGTAACCACAGCAGACAGGTTGTGTGGTGACCTACAGTCTTTCTGTAGCCAGCCAGGGGCGTGTCAGGAGCTATAGAGATGTAGCACACTGGTTACTTCACTGACTGTGGAGACAGAGGTTGTGAATTTGATCCCACATTGGTGTTATTTGATAGGGCTATCTGAGGCATTACCTTTTTTAATTTAAATTAGTGCTGCCAGCAAAAACACCCTCACAGTGCTGTAACCTTATGGTGCCTCATAAGGTGCCCTATAAAGCTCCCTATAAGGTGCCTTATAAGGCGCCCTATAGGGAACATTATAAGGTGCACTGTCGGACAGTGCAGTTTATAATGTGCCCTCTGGAGTGCCTTATAGGGTGCCTTATGCGGCACCTTAGGTTATGGCACTGTGAGGGTGTGTTTGCTGGCAGCACTAATATAAATTTAAAAAGAAAATGCCTCAGACAGCACTGATTTAAAGTAAAGGGTATGCCTCAGACAGCCTTACTCATTAAGCCCACTGGGGGATCAAACTCATGACCCCTGCTTCATCAGTAAATGTATTAATGTGCTACACCTCTGTTGCTGTGTTTATAGGTTAGCGCGCCTAATTAAGGCTAACACCCGTTAACTTGCCACGGCTCCCTCTATTGCGCAATAACGGACTTTATCGTGCGATAACCTGAAATGCTACCTTAAGACCAGAACGCCCACTCCTTTTATGGCATTCTTCACATTATCGCTGGAGTTAACGTCGGTAACATTAAAACGGTTTAGTAAACATACCCCTTAGTGTAAGTGGTTAAATACCTGTGTTACTCTAAGGCAAAATCACTTACACACCCCTAATGCCGGTACAAATGCTAGTGCATAGATTCATAAATAATGTGCATAAATTATATAATTTTATAATTTACATATGTGCTTGTGTGCTCTACCCATACTTTGCCCAAACTCCGCTAATGCACAACATGCCTACAGTAAAATTATATACGACTGGCCCGACGCACATACATTCAGAGTAGCGACTGCTTCAGTTACTCATATCAATGCCCATTTATGTGTGTAAATCACTAAAATATTATGATATACACACATAAATGGTGCACAACCTTAGGAGGCTCTTTATAAAATTACCCTCTAATAGGGGAGCATATGGAGCCAAGGACTAGTTAAGGTTGAATAAAGCCACCATGGCCAGTGCTAAGAAACGCAGAAATTTCATTATACCATGGATTGATTATAATAAAGCCTTTGATAATATCCTGCATGCTTAGATAATGAATTGCCTTGAAATATGCAAAATAAACTCTTGAAAGATTGAGTACATCAAGGTCACTATGAAAATGTGACAATCCATGCTCCATCTAAAGTATGGAAATGGACAGTTGGTCATTCCTAACATTAAAATCCAAGAGGGATTTTCTGTTGCCACTTTTGTTTTTGAAGACACTTAATCCAGTCTTTGTTATATGGCTTTAGCATTAATCTTAGCGATAGGACAAATTCAGAGGTGAATACCATCAAAACCCCCCAAAGAATCAAGATATCAATCTCCAAAAGATATAAAAAATTGTCTGTATTGATTGCTAATCAACTCTCATGTGATAATCAGTTTCAGGGAAGGGGAAAAGACCTCAGTATATAAAAAGGATCATTGTTCCAGCCTCAACAATTTGTACCATCAGAAAAACTTTTTTTTTCTCAAAATGTATATTAAAATAGTGTGAATCAAATAGGCCAACACTTATCTTGAATAAAGTTTTTCATTCATTAGCTCTCACTCTGACACTGACAGCATATCGCATAAGCTGCATACAGGAGTGTACCTGCAAAGATAAGTGCATGGTTAATAAACTTGCTGTAATCAGAAAATAACCACTCCTGCCAACTATAACCCTACCAAATTCTATAGACTATGTACTATAATATATGCTTCTCAGAAGAATTACAATACATATCTGAGCCCAGAAAAAATGATCATGACCAGTCTTCCTCTTACTAACTTATCATTATAGAATAGCTGGAATACTCCCAAATTCTAGTATAAATGTATCTAGTATAATTGGCTTGATCAATTACAATTCTATATGAAGTAATAATTAACTATAATCTTCCAGTATAAACAAGGCCAATTGAATGCATGTATCAGAATGTAATAGTATGTGAATGGGACTGTTTCAAGGGAAACGTATGTGGGTATCATCAATGTACACTTTCTGAACATGGTTGTTAGAGTGATAGTGGTACATTGATTGCAAGCTCGGATGGACTGAGTGGCCATGAAAAAAGCGTTATGAATGACTTGGTATGAATGATTTAGCATGGACATGGCTTTTTGTATGTGTCTGAATGAGCTGCTGGTCAAAGAAGTCGAATGAGCACTTTGATTGGGTATACTGATGAGGATGACATGGATGGCAGAGGTTGAATGCTTAATTGCTGTAAGTGCGGAGGCATAGCATCCCTGTCAGCTTGGGCTGAGATTCCATGTAACCTATGTTATTTATAAGACCAATGTCTTAACAGTGAGTATTCATTCATGTAACAGAGTTTCGAGTATATTTACCAAGAATTAGATTTTAAAAAAGGCATTTATAGTGTTCCACATTAGAATTTCCTAATGATGCTATACGTACTCGGGGTCATTAAGAACATAAGAACATAAGATATGCCATACTGGGTCAGACTAAGGTCCATCAAGCCCAGTATCCTGTTTCCAACAGTGGCCAATCTAGGTCATACGTACCTAGCAGTTTCCCCAAAAGACACAGGTTCCGCAATGCTTGTACTCGGTATCCTGAGTCCCTTCTTAATAATGGTTTATGGACCTTTCCTCCAGGAACTTATCCAAACCTTTTTTAAACCCAGCTACACTAACAGCCTTTACTACATCCTCCAGTAACAAATTCCACAGTTTGATTACACGTTGAGTGAAAAAATATTTTCTTTTATTAGTCTTAAATAGTTTACCCTGTAGCTTCATTGCATGTCCCCTAGTCTTTCTATATTCTGATAACGTAAACAATCGATCTAAGTTTACCAGTTCCACTTCGTTCATTAATTTATAGACTTCTATCATATCTCCCCTCAGCCGTCTCTTTTCCAGGTTAGCCTTTTTAGCCTTTCTTCATAGGAGTATCCTTCCATCCCCTTTACAATTTTTGGTGGCTCTTCTCTGAACCTTTTCTAATAACTCTATATCCTTTTTAAGATACGACGACCAGAATTATACACAATATTCAAGGTGCGGTCTCACCATGGAACGATATAGAGGCATTATAATATCTTTTGTTTTATTTTCCATTCCTTTCCTTATGATACCTAGCATTCTATTTGCTCTCTTGGCTGCCGCTCCACACTGGGCCGAGGGTTTAAACATGTTATCCACAATGACGCCTAAATCTTTTTCCTGGGTGGTGGTTCCTAATGTGGAACCTTGCATTGTGTAACCATAGTTTGGGTTGTTCTTCCCTAGGTGCATAAATTTGCATTTGTCCACATTAAATTTCATCTGCCATTTTGATGCCCAGTCTTCTACGGTAATTTATCAAGATTCTCTTGCAATTTTCCACAGTCCTCTTGGGTTTTAACAACTTTAAATAGTTTTGTGTCCTGCAAATTTGATAACCTCACTCGTTATTCCACTTTCCAGATCATTTATGAATATGTCAAAAAGCAGCGGACCCAGCACAGATCCCTGGGGTACACCACTATTCAACTTTCTCCATTGGGAAAATTGTCCATTTAGCCCAACCCTCTGCTTTCTATCTTTTAACCAGTTCTTGATCCACAGTAGTACGCTGCCTCCTATCCCATGACTCTTTAGTTTTGCCAAAAGTCTCTGATGAGGAACCTTGTCAAAGGCTTTCTGAAAGTCCAGATACACTATATCAACCGACTCACCTTTGTCAACCTGTTGATTCACACTTTCAAAAAAACATAACAGATTAGTAAGACAAGATCTTCCTTGTCTAAAGCCATGTTGGCTGTCTCCCATTAGGCCATGACTATCTACATGCTGAGTAATTTTATTCTTTATGATGGTTTCTACCATTTTTCCCGGTACTGACGTGAGGCTCACCGGTCTGTAGTTTCCCGGATCACCCCTGGAACCCTTTTTAAAAATTGGTGTTACATTGGCGATCCTCCAATCTTTAGGTATTAGAGATGATTTTAATGATAGTTCACAGATTACTTATAGCAGGTCTGCAATCTCATATTTCAGTTCTTTCAACACCCTTGGATGTATACCATCCGCCCCAGGTGATTTGCTACTCTTTAGTTTATCTAATAGTTGTAATACATCTTCCCGATGTATCGATATTTCCTTCAATTCTTCCGCACCTTTAAATACCACTTCAGTCATGGGTAACATCCCTACATCTTCCTCAGTAAAGACCAAAGCAAAGAATTCATTCAGTCTCTCCGCTATCGCCTAGTCGCCTCTTAGTGCCCCTTTAACTCCTCTATCATCTAATGGACCAACTGACTCTCTCACAGGTTTTTTGCTATGAATGTACTTGAAAAAATCTTTATTTCACATTTTTGCTTCCACAGCAAGCTTCTTCTCAAATTCTCCCTTTGCCTGCTTTATCAATGCCTTGCATTTGATTTGCCAGTGCTTGTGCTGTTTCCAGGTTTCGTCGTTTGGCTCTTTTTTTCCATTTCCTGAAAGATGCTTTTTTGGCAACAACAGCCTCTCTGACCTCACCTTTAAACCATGCTGGCAGTTTTTTGGACTTCCTTCCACTTTTCTTAAAGCGTGGAATACAGCTGGTCTGGACCGCCAAGATAGTATTTTTCAACAACACCCAAGCTTGATGTAAGTCTTTAACCTTTGCAACTGCTCCTTTTAGTTTTTTCTTAACTATTTTCCTCATTTTATCATAGTCTCCCTTTCGAAAGTTAAAAGGTAGTACTGTGGATTTCTGTACTATCCCTTCTTCACTAATTAAATCAAAGGCGATCATGCTATGATCACTATTGCCAAGTGGCCCCAACACCCTTATCTCTTGCACTAGATCTGGTTTCCACTAAGGACTAGGTCTAATATGGCTTCCCCTCTGGTCGGTTCATGAATCAGCTGCTCCAAGAAGCTGTCATTTATGTCATCTAGGAACTTTATCTCCCTAGCATGTCCTGCCGTGACACTGACCCAGTCAATACCGAGGTAATTGAAATCACCCATTATTATTACTGCGCTGTAACTTTTGTTAACTTCCTTGATTTCTTTGAGCATTTCATCATCCATTTGTTCATTCTGGCCTGGTGGTCGATAGTACACCCCCACTGCCATCGCCTTCCCCTTTTTACATGGAATTTCAATCCATAGAGATTCTACAGCAAATTTTGTTTCCTGCAAAACTTTAATCCTTTCTGACTCAATGCCCTCTCTAACATAGAGCACAACCCCTCCACCAATTTGATCATCTCTAACATTACGATATAGTTTGTACCCAGGTATCACAGTGTCCCACTGGTTGTCCTCTTTCCACCATGTCTCTGATATTCCAATCATATCTAACCTCTCATTTAGTGCTATATATTCTAACTCTCCCATCTTATTTTTTAGACTTCTAGCATTTGCATACAAGCATTTTAGAGACTGTATTTTATTCATATTAATTTGGCTATTGGTAGACATGGGTAATTTGAGATCTTTAAGCTCTGTCTGCTCCATACTCGAGGGCATTTGGGCTACTTTACTCTTTTTTGGAACCTCTCTGCTTTTGGTAGTATCCTTCAAGGATACATTCTTCCGAACCATCCGCTCTTGGGCGACTGTCGGCTTTCCCCTATTATCTAGTTTAAAAGCTGCTCTATCTCCTTTTTAAAGGTTAATGCCAGCAGCCTGGTTCCATCCCGGTTAAGGTGAAGCCCATCCCTTCGGAAGAGCCCCTCCTTTTCCCAGAATGTTTCCCAGTTCCTAACAAATCCAAAACCCTCATCTCTGCACCATTGTCTCATCCACGCATTGAGACTCCGGAGCTCTGCCTGCCTTTTGCACGTGGAACGGGAAGCATTTCAGAGAATGCTACCCTGGAAGTTCTGGATTTCAACTTCCTACCTAAAAGCCTAAATTTAGCCTCCAGAACCTCCCTTCCACATTTTCCTATGTCATTGGTACCGACATGTACCAAGAGAGCAGACTCCTCCCCAGCACTATCTAAGACCTTATCTAGGTGGCGCGTGAGGTCCGCTACCTTCGCACCAGGCAGGCATGTTACCAGGCGATCCTCACGTCCACCAGCCACCCAGCTATCTACATGCCTAATGTTCGAATCACCAACTATAACGGCTGTCCTAACCCTTCCCTCATGGGCATATGGCCCTGGAGAAACTTTCTCGGTGCGAGAGGGTTTTACATCACCTGGAGGACAGGTCCTAGTTTCAGGATCACTTCCTGCCACACCAGGGTGATGCTCTCCTGTCACGTGACCTCTCTCCTCCATGGCAACAAGGATGCTCCCAGACTGGAGGTGGGACCAATAGAAAAGACTGGAGGTGGGACTTCAGGAATATATCACTGTAGGTCTCGTCTATGTACCTCTCTGTCTGTGTTATGTTTTACAAGTCTGCTACTCTAGCCTCTAGAGAACGGACTCGTTCCCTGAGAGCAAAGAGCTCCTTGCACCTAGTGCACACGTAAGATGTCTCACCAACTGGGAGAAAATCATACATGTGACACTCAATGCAAAAGACTGGAAAACCCCCATCTCGCTGTTGGACTGCTGTCTGCATCTTAGTTTTAATTTTTTGTTTAGATCTTTAAGTTGTTTACTAACTAAGGGTTGCCAATAAAACTCTACCTAATACGTTTAATATACCTTGTTCACCTGAAGCTTAATTAATCTCAGGTCCTTAGTATATGACTGAATTGGGTAACGAGCTTCACTTGAGAGCACCTCCTGTCTGTTAAAATGTGTAAGTACCTATAAAGCTACGATTATCCCAAGGGTGGGTGGGTGTGGGGAGGGAGGGAGGGAAATAACACTTATTAAAAGAGGGCTGCTACACAGTACCCTGTCCTGTGCTGCTGAGGTAAGCTATATTCTTATTTGATTTAAATTATAGCTCTTTGCTGCTGCTAGGCTCTAACTTATTATGAAATTTAAACTACAAGCTCTCTGCTGGGTTCTAAATTTAACCAGAAAGCTCTCTTCTGTGTTTTAAATTTAAACTAAAAGTACTTTGCTGATGCTAGGCCCTGAGTGACTATTAAATTTGGTTCTAAATTTAACCAGAAAGCTCTCTTCTGTGTTTTAAATTTAAACTAAAAGTACTTTGCTGATGCTAGGCCCTGAGTGACTATTAAATTTAAACTACAAGCTCTCTGCTGGGTATGAAATTTAACCAGAAAGCTCTCTTCTGTGTTTTAAATGTAAACTTAAACTGCTGCTACTAGGCCCTGACTGATTTAACAAAAAATAGTGGATTCACAGATTAATTAGCTTTAATAAAAAGAATTCCTTTCAGAAAATACCCAGAAGTATATACTCACAATTGCAGATCTCGCTCCAGAAGTAACAGTCCCCTTTTCTAGTCTTTCAAGACTGCGGTAACAGTCCCCTTTTCTAGTCTTTTCTGAGCCATGAATAGCGGGGATGGACGTTTCATTGGGACATCCATCCCCGCTATTCAGTCCCCTCTGCATCCCCGGTTAACCTCCCTGTACGAACAAGGTGTTTGTATGGGGAGGCTAGATGGGGGCGGGAAAGGGGTGGTGTGAAGGCAGAGTTAGGGTGGGCAGTGGGCGGTCCACAGCCCCAGACGTACAGGGCTGATTCCGATATCGTCCCTGTATGTCCAGGGCTGGAAGAATGAACGGGGAACTTATTTCACCTCTGAGGTGGAATAGGTTCCCCTAGACAGCGGAGGACAGCAGGCCCAGGCGGCGGAAGGGGTACAGGTGATTCCCCGCAGCCCAGTCCTGGTCTTGGGTGGCCAGATTGGGAGTTGGGCTGTGGGGAATTAAAGAACATGTTGGCGGCTGGGGATCGCAGCTCCTGAATGAAGCCAACGTGACATAGCAACTGGACACCATGGCTCCATTCAGGAGCCTTGACTGAGTTAGCCGGGTAAAGGCCTGTATGTGCAGGTTGACCGGAATCAGGTCCCAGCCTGCACGTACAGGCCTAGTTGTGATTCTGATCCTGCAGAGATAGACGTGCCCCATGGGATCAGAATCGCGTCTGCCCCTGTGCATCCGATTCCGATCGGGTGCACAGGGGTCTGGACATCCCAAATGGAATGTGGCCCACTGTGTTTTGACTATGCATGGACAGAAATGGTTGAAGTGATTAATATTTTATGAACAGAAAAGTTTTCTTGGAAGCTGAATGCATGATCATGTAGTATTTTGGTTTGGAAAATGTGAGAGAAAGGGTTGTTTAAGAGTTATTTGTTTTATGGTGGAAGATTATATTTAATTATTACTTCATATAGAATTTTATTTGATCACGCCAATTATACTAGGGACGTTAACGCTAGAATTTGGGAGTATTTAAGCTATGTTATAATGATAAGTTAGGAAAAGAGAGATTGGTCATGATCATTTATTCTGGGCTCAGATATTCATTCTAACAGTTCAGAAAAGCATATATTAGGATATGTGTCTATAGAATTTGGTAGGATAATAGATAGTAGAAGAGCTTATTTCATGGTTACTGCAAGTTTATCAACAGTACACTTATCTTTGCAGGTACACTCCTGGATGCAGCTTCTGCGATATGCTGCCAGTGTCAGAGTGGGAGCTAATGGATGAAAATCTATTTATTCAAGATAAGTGTTGGCCTATTTGAGTCACACCATTTTATTATATATTTTGAGAAAAATAAAATAAAAAAAATATATACTAAATAAATAGGATGGTGGAAGGTTTTTCTGATCTGCAATGGTACAAATTGTTGAGGCTGGAACAATGGTCCTCTTTATATACTGAGATCTTTTTCCCTTTCCTGAAACTGATTATTACATGTCCATTAATTAGTAATCAATACAGAGGATTTTTTAATATGTTTTGGAGATTAACAATCCAGAGGTAACATACAGGGTCATTCCGAGGCACGAATAGCGGGGATGGATGTCCCATTGGGACATCCATCCTCGCTGTTCGTGGCCCCTCCCAATCCCGTCTAACCTCCCCGCACGTTTTACGCGGAAGTTAGATGGGGGTGGGGAAGGGGCAGATCGGGGGAGGCATTAGGGCAGGCAGTGGACGGTCATCTGCCCCGGACATACAGGGCCGATTCCCTGGCCCGTCTTTTGCCAGTGTGAGGCCCCTGGCACCTGGCAGCTTGCAGGGGCCCCGAATGGACCGGATCCCACATGATGAGCCAGCTGCCCATGTCATGGACAACTCACTAAAGTCACTCATGACATCATTTCGTTACAAATCATTGAAATCAACTTTAATCAATTACTGACAAACTGACCGACAATCATATGTCCACATCACAATTCACAAACAGCTGTCAGCCTACTTTACTAGTGCCTGATCAACACGTTTTGCTGTGTCACGTCTCGTTAGCAGTTTAATCACGGATGCTCGATGAGTAGAACTAACCTCGTGCTCCATGATTTGTTGCTTCTTATGCTTCCAGTTGCAAAAACCTTTGGTGCTGAAGGCTACAACCTCTGGTGACATTAGCTTGCATGGAAAGCAAAATAGACGAAGCTTAGATGTAAATAGCAAAGCCAGTCACAATCTATAGGTTTCTTCGACAGTGGATGAGTTGTTTTGAAAAGGTCACAAGAGCATTTCCTTGATTTTCCATCAGCTGCATAGACAGTTCTGGTTGGAGTGAAATCCGAGTCCCAGTGGGCACATTGCGCACTACCTGCTGTCGCCTAGTACTGACGCATGTCATCGACAATCTTGACGGGCCATTCGCCGAGGTTTGTAGAGTAGCAGACAGCAGATAGACACCGAACTGGAACATCAACACGTTCTAGAAACTCGGTAACGTCCGTTGCAGCGTCTTCTGCCTTATGGAATGGCAGACAGTCCACTTCCATTTTCTCTTCAGTTTTAACTGCTGTCTCATTTACGTTAGTAGTCACAGTCATTGAAGCTTCAAAATCTACGCCTACCTCAGCCTCCTGAGCTGGAGCGGTCATGCAGGGCTGAGTTGTCTGCCCAACGTATGTCATAATCAACCGCGTTCCAGTTATAGCGGCAGCATCCCGCTGCGCCTGTTCATGGCGTTTTTGCCAACCAGACTTATACTTGCGGTTTATGTCACGCTCCCTTGAAGTCATGCCATTATATTAACTGTAGTTTTGTTATATAATCTGTAATATAAAATAAATAAGCAAGTTAATATTATGGTAACCAGTAAAACTAACCACACAGACACGATTAAATTAAACCAGCAAAACTTAGTAATAGCAGACGACCATGACAAAACTTGTGTTTACATTACATTTACATTACAAAGAATAGCAAACATATATATTATATTATATAACATATCAGACCTTCAGACTTCTTTGTAGTTTAATACTATTTAATATTATTTAAATTAAATGTTACGCTGTCAGGTGAGGTGTCAGCATCTTTCAGTGTTTACAAGTTAAACCAGAAGTAGATTAGCCTGGTTCCCGGTCTACAGTCTACTGTTCAGGAACACCAAACAAGCTGAACGAAGGACCAAAACATTTAAAAATAACTTTAAAAAACTTTACGAGTGTAAAATAAAAATGTAAAAAAATAAATTGAAACTAGAATAAGTAAAGAAATAACATAATAAAAAAAATTTAACTTTAAATGTCTTGAACATAAAAAGGACTTATAAAACTAAAACATTACAACAAGCAGCTGCTGGAGCGCGCAGCGCCCCTTAGATGCGCAGGGCCCCTGGCACAGTGCCATAGTGCCAACCCATAAAGACGGGTCAGCCGATTCCAATGCCAACCCTGTATGTTCGGGCACGGCGACTTGAAAGGGGAGCTTATTCCCCTCATGGGCGGAGGACGAAAGGCCTGGGGCTCAGAAAGGGCAGGAGGGGGCAAAGGACGATTCCCGCAGCCCAACCCTGTCCTTGGGAGGCCAGATCGGAGGCCAGGCTGTGGGGCATCCACATTTTGCATCGGCGGCCATGGATCACAGCTTTTCAATGGCACCGTGGCTCCATTGAAAAGCCCTGACAGCTATCCTGGCAAAGCCGGTACATGCCGGCTGGACTGAATCAGAGTCCCGGCCAGCACGTACAGGCCTGGACATGATCCTGATCCAGTGAAGCTAGACATGCTCCGCAGGATCAGAATCCTTTCTAACTCTGTGCGTCCGGTTCCGGGCTCATAATGTTTAGTGTTTGTAGATGACTTGACACCCCACATTTTCAGTGACAACTGTGTAGTGAAAAGTTTCTCAGATCACTTCAAGATGACTTTTGGCCTCAACAAATGTGCTAAGCAGAACTTCCCTAGAGGAAAATTGAGCAAAACTAAAAAATCTCTCTAACTGATGATTGTGAAATAAAGGAGCTTAAATATGGTGTATATAAATATCTAGTAGCAGAGGAAGGAGCAATAATCAAGTATAAACTACTGAAAGAAAAGATAGAGAAGAATATTACATGGAATTAAAATTGATATTGAAAAGTGCTTTAACATCACAGAATAAGATACAAACCATCAATCAGCTTGCGATCCCCAGATACTCGTACAGCTTTGGAATTGTAGACTGGCCTCTAAACGATCTTGAAAAACTGGATGTACAAACCAGTCCATTCCCTCAAGTTAGCTTATGCCAAGACTGCACATTCCTAGAGCCAAAGGAGGAATGTTCCTTAGAGAAATAGATTATACCTATCTGGGCTGATTCTGTAAAGCGTGTGCAGAAAGTTACCTTCTATTAATGCACAAAAGTCCCTTTTCTGTTGAACATATGCTCACGAATGGGCACTTATGCATGCGCATTAGCTGGTCTGTATTCTGTTAGCCTGTGCATAAGTACCATTGCGTGTACTTTCGGTTAGACTGTGCATAGAGTGGAGCTTGGGTGCAGCATGGGGAGGGGGCTAAACTTATATGCATAACTTACAGAATATTATAACTTAAGCATGCGGTTCTCAACCTTTTTTGTACCTTTTACCATTGGTCAACTTGTGACGACCCCCAATGATAAAATCAAATGCGTCTCTCTTCCTTTACCATTAACGCATTGTCGCTGTAATCATTTGTTGAATTATTAATATATTGTAGGCCTTTGCAATATATTTTTATTTATAAAATTTACTTATTTAAACCACAATAATTAATCACAATAACAAGTAACAATATTTGATTTTGAAATTATTATGAATTTGTAGTCAACGGTTTTAGTATGCTTTATTCAATAAGACTGACGAAGGACAATGGTGTGAGCTTTCTTGGCTTTGGCGATTCTGAGAGCCACCATATATGAAGCTTCAACAGTGGCTATGTTTTGCTGGTGGAGCTTTCCGCCAATATCAAGTCTGCTTTTCTTGATTCCATCAGCTTTGTTCTTAAAATACCAAATATCCTTGCCTACAAAGGTGGGATGCTTACTGTCAAAATGCCATTTCAGTTTGTTTGGCTTCATGGATTCCGCTGATAGAACTTCGTTACAAATAACGCATTGTGGTTTCTCAATCCCTGCTGAAAATATGGAGGTGAAACCATACCTTAAAAAGTCATCGCAATATTTTCATTTCTTGGTATTCTTCTCTCTGTCATTAATTTTCAATGGAGTCAATGGTGTTATATAATTTTACATAGAAAATTTAATTTTAGTAGGACCCATGTCCGCCATTACAAAACCGGAAGTGATCTAAATAACGTCTCAAGGTGCATCGTTTCTGGCAAACAGGTAAAAGTAAGTAAGGATAGCCTAAGTAATATATAAATTGATTAAATTCAAAGTATTTGGCATTTTAGGCTTTGCGATCAAATTAGAGCAATAAATTAGAAAAGAAATAATAATTCCCGAGATTTGTCAGGCGACCCCTGGTAAATCCTGAGGCGACCCTCGTGGGAGTCCCGACCCACAGGTTGAGAACTGCTGCTCTAAAGAATGTATAACTCCCACTCATAGGTTTAAGCAGGTTGGTACGCCCCTATTCTATAAAGTTCATGCATACTTTATAGAATAGGTCCCACATACGTGCATAGGAGTTTATAGAGTTATCCTCCTAGAGCTACCATCATAGGCCTCCAGGACTTCTTATCAGCATCTACAGGCCCAAATGCACAAAAATGTTCATCTATGAAAGTAAGCATCCAAAATCTGTTTGTAAACTTGGACCAGCATTCTGACGAACAGAAGAAATGTGTGAGAACCCACCAATACACACAAGAAAGGAAGTAACAGAATTTCCAAACAAGAGAAAAATACTCTTTAAAGATTTATGTCAGCAAACAAGGAAAAACAGGCAAATGCATAAATCTAGTGAAAATACAAAGTGTTTCTTCAGGAACTACATATAGATCAAACCCGGGCATGTGGATGGTTAAGGAGAGATGAAGTGAAATTGTAGGACAAGAGACTGATGTGTTACAATTTCAGTTCATCTCTCCTTAACCATTCATATGATATCTGATAGTTGCGGCCCAGGACAAGATAGCTCACAGCATACATAGAAAAAAAACTGTTAGGACAGACATATGTAGCTTCTGTAAGAAAGATATGGAGATGCTTACTCATTTCCCACCTGGCAGTGAAGTCTGATGACCGAAAATTTCTATAGAGAAAAGCACAATAAAGTAGCACATCTCATCCTGTGGAAACTTTATAATCACTACAACATCACTGTACCAGAAAAGCAGAACTGACAAGAGGGGGAGTTCTTTAAGACCTAGTCCTTAATGGAACATAGGGTTTAGTGTGAGAGATAATAGTATTCGGGTCACTAGGCAAAAGTGTGCATAACATGATCAAGTGTGACTTAATTACTGGAGGGAGGGCACTAAAGAAATCTACTGTGTTAGAATTTAACTTTCAAAAGGGAGATTATGATAAAATGAGGAAAATGAGAAACACCTATATGGAGTAGCTGCAAAGGTTAAGAGTAGGCCAGGCAAGAATTTTGTTCAAAAATACAATCTTGGAAACACAGACCAGATGTATTCCATCTATTAAAAATAGGTGGAAAAAGGACAAATGACTGCTGGCATGGTTAAAAGGTTAGGTGAAAGAGGCTATTATAGTCAAAAGAACATCTTGTAAAAAATAGGAAACAGATCCAAACGAAGAAAATTGGAAACAGCATAAGCACTGACTAGTTTGATGCAAAGCATTGCTAAATAAGGCAAAAAGACTTGAAAAGAAGCATTCCATAGAGGCAAAAACCTCATAGTAAAATCCTTTTCAGGACATTCAAAGCAAAAAGCCTTTGAGGAGTCAGCCCATAAGATGTTTGAGGGGTAAAGAAGCACTCAAAGAAGACAAGGCCATAGCACAGAGACTAAGGGGTATGTTTACTAAACTGCGGTAATCGTACATAACGAGCGTTATGTAAAGTTAACGATCGTAAGCGCATCATAATGCGCGTTATGATGCGCTTACGATCGTTAACGTTACATAACGCGCGTTATGATGCGCTAATGATCGTAAACTCCAGCGGCGTGGTAAAACACCGCAGAAGGTGGAGAGAAGGCGGAGAGAAGGGGTCAATGGGCGGAGAGTGGGCGGGGAGAGGCTCCCTTCACACTAACGCGCTGATCTGAAGAGCTCAATTCCAACGCGAATGAAAACCTGCTGTTAAATGCAAATTACAGGGGAGAGAAACCATTTCAGTGTCAGCAATGTACAGCCCAGGCAGGGAAACCTAAAACAAGTGATAAGTGTGATACATGTGCACAGAACAAAAGGGCACATAAACACTGAAAATGACCCCAACAAACTGGAAAAAAACCATAACCAAGCTGGCCAATAGTGGTATCAATGAGAAACATCAACCCCTCCCCCCCCCCCGCGTAAGCTCCATGGAACAGATATAAATCGTGGAAGGGTCTATACTCCGTCCCCATACAAGGTGAATGAGCCCACAGTGAAATAGCGCCGCTCAGGGTTTCCCCCACCATCGGACAGGGTTCCTATGGCGTGCACATGTCCCGCAACATCAGGGCGGGCATGTCGGAACGGCAACTGGACAAATGCCGGAGAAGGGGATACAGAGGGCCGCAGGCGGCATATGCTGTGGTGCAGCTGGGCCACAGTGCGGACTAGGGTGATGCCTAGGTGGCCCATACAAATGCTGAAACAGCAGAGCAGCCAGACAGCAACTGCTGAAGGCCCAACATGGGCACGAGTGTGTTTCCCAAAGTGTCACAGGGGATAGTACCCAACAGCTACCCCCAAGGGCACGGAACATTGGCAGGCAGGGCTGGGGGGTAGCGTGGACGTCTATGCAGGCACCCCTACCCCAGAACCCGCACCATAGGCAGCCGCCTACCTGCAGACTGGATGGCCTGAGACTGCGCACCACCAGCTCCACCAGCAGAAGGGCATGTCAGCATGGTGGCTGAGGGATACTGGTGGTAGAGGGGGCAGTGGCAGCTGCCCAGAGCAGACCGTGGCCTAGCCCTGTGTAGGTGGGTGCCGTGTACTGCAACAGACGGGCCCTGTCTGACGAACAGTCATGGTATCACCAAGGAACGTACTGACTCTGTGACAACAAGGTGGTGCAGTGCAGAAAACCAGTGTATTCAGAAGCAGAAGGTCACAGGTTCAAGTCCCAGCTGTGGTTCCTGCCAACCCAGTCCCCATATTTTACCCACTACTACAACGTGCTAATACAGACAGCACCTTTATTGCAGATGACGTAAACATGCCCAAGACACCCACATTTTACCCTACAGAGCACGGACACCATATACATGCACAGTACCTAAAGCAGAGTCTCCCAAATGCAGTCCTGGAGGGCCAAACACCATTCCGGTTCCATGCTGCCTCTGATAAAGATGCCTGTGCTGCATTTCTATGTGCCACCCCCATGGTATGCAGATGTATCTCATGCATATTCATGAGGGACAGCATGAAAACCCGAACAGTGTTTGGCACCGCAGGACTGGAGTTGGGAACCTCTGCCGTAAAGCAGCAGCCAACAGGGGCAGACACACCCGCACCCACAGGCCCCATTATCCAAAGCCTCCTGGAGAGGCAGGACTTTGGGCTCTGCGTGCATCTCCCAATACTAGCACTTGCATACCTTAGTAATACCACCCTAAACCTGGGAATATGGTACACATCCTTAAAGAGGTTGCTATGATTACTGGCAGATAGCAATTCCTAGGTTAAGTACGATATTCTGATTGAGCTGCGTCATAGCAACCTTTCTGATTTCTGTGGAGTGTGCTACAGGTCTTGTGTCTGACAGTGTTTACCAACCTGGGGAGTGACTCCTACAGTATTGCGTACCATAGCCATGCCTGCCCTGTGCCCAGGACTGGTGTGGTGGCCTGGGCTGCCCAACACCTCTATAGTTGCACAATGCTGGCATAGGTGTGGGGAGTGTGTGTCTGTCTATCCAGTGTGTGGTAGCTGCCAACACCCTCCACAGCCCACACTGCTAGCTCTGTTGCCAGTATTGGCCTGCCAATGTGCATAATAAGGAGCAAGGTACTGTGGGAAAAGCCTGGATAGGGTGGCCTGGCCTGGCCGCATCTGCACAGGGCATAGGGCAATGGCTCGGACATTATAGTGCCCGGTACCACCTGCACGGACAGGGTGGCCATTGCATGCCCTGCTGGGCAGTCACTCTCACCCTGACTGAGCAGTGACCATGGCATGGTTAGGTTCCCCCATAGTGCTATACAGCATTTCTCTCATGTGATATATATGGGTTTTCTTTTGGGGCTCAATCACTGACTTATCTGCTTGGTGTGTATGCTGACATCCCCGTTCTGGGTACATGCAGCTCCTCCAGGACCATGCACTATGGACTAGCTGGCGGACTGTCTGCAGCTAGTATGTGTCTTGCTGGAACACCTTGCAGGGTGCAGCGGCTGGAGGCTTGCTGCTGGAGAATGTCAGATAATGGTGGGGGGCAGCTGAGCATTTCCAGGCCTGCCATCTGTCTGCTATTGCATTATGGATGTGTACCGCTCTGTCTGTTCCCCAGCAGGACTGGGGTTGATGGTCCCCTTTACTGCTACCATTGCAGGGAGGTAGACTGTGGATCTATTGGTGGGTGATCCTGTTTCCCACCCTGAGCCCCAAAGGGTGGGTTGTGTGGTGGTACATGATCTGCCCATGGGTCCATACACCACCCCCCCGCCTACAGCAGGTAACCATGGTACCAACACAGGATATGCACTATTCTGGGTGCATCATCGCCCATAAGGACTAGACATGACCGAGACATACAGCAGGGCACAGATGTATCCTAGGTGTGTCTAACGGAACTACCTATCACACACTGATGGGGACCTGCAGCATGGCGCATTTCAGCCATGAAAGGTTCTGTGGACCTGGTGCTGGGCGCCCCACCTCAACCTCAGGGTGGGCACAGTACCCGCACAATGTGACTGTCTGTGGCTACTCTGTGGCAGTACCACACACGGTCTGTTCCCCCTACCTGGCCGAGGTGCTGTGGGGGTGCATACCCAATCTTGTGCCCATCTCTCGACTGCTGATTTGCATGTGCAGTGCATCATGGGTACGGGTGGGTTAACCCTATCCTGGTAACCACAGCAGTTTGTGTGGTGACGTGCAGTCCTGCAGCCAGCCAGGGCTTTGTTCACAACCTTATAAGGTGTCCTATAGGGGACATTATAGGGTGCCTTGGCGGACAGTACACTTTATAATGTGCCCTATGGAGTGCGTTATGGGGTGCCTTATGCAGCACCTTAGGTTATGCCACCGTGAGGGTGTGTTTGCTGGCAGCACAAATTAAAATACATGTCAAATGCCTCAACAATCACTACTTAAATGTAAAGGGTGCTGCCTCAGCCAGCCTTATACATTAGGCCCACTTGGGAATCGAACCCATGACCCCTGTACCATCAGTCAGTGTTGTAACCATTGTGCTACAGCTCTGTTGTTGTGATTGTATGCCTGCACGCCTTCTTAAGATTAACGCGCGGTAACGTGCCCTGTAGCGCTCGTTCATTTATGGCACCTTGTAGCGCGCGTTCTCGGCGTGTTCTCGGTAACGATGTACCGCCCATGTCCTTATTTGGGGTTTCTGTCTCTACCGCGGCTCCTAACGTGAATCGCACTAACGCAGTTTAGTAAACATACCCCTAAATGTCTAGCCCTGCGGAATCAGAATTGCGAACAGGCATGTACATGCAGGCTAGGACTGTGATTCAGTCCCAGCCTGCACGTACATGCCCTGCCTGACTAACTGAGTCAGGGCATTTAAATGGAGGCGCAGCGCCATAGCATCATGTTGCCATGGCACCGTGGCTCCATTTAAAAGTCACGATGCCAGCCTCCTGCAAAAAGAGTTAATTCCCCACAGTCCAACCCCCCCATCCGGCCTCCTAAGGCCCGGATCACGCTGCGGGAATTAACTATGGCCCCCCCAGCTCCATCCACGCCCCAATAATGACAACAAACGACATCCAGGGAAGTTATTCCACCAGTGGGTTGGAATAACTTCCCCAGCCATTTTGCCAGCCCTGGACATACAGGGCCAACATTAGAATCTTCCCTGTATGTCCAGGGTTGGTGATCGCCCACTGCCCACCCACTCTCCACCCCTGGGCCACCTCTTCCCTGCCCCCAACTAACTTCCCTGCACAACCTGTGGGGAAGTTAGTCGGGGCCTGCAGAATGAGCCCGATAATGTTTAGAGTAGTGGCTTTAGAACTGGGTGGTCAGGTTTCCAATCCTAGTGTGGAACTTTGTATCCTAAAGCTAGTTGCTCAATTCTCCATATTCTCTACAACCTCCAGATTTTTTAAGGTGAAAACAAACACTTTTCCTTATTCGTGCCTGGAGAAGGCATAAACATGTACGTGCCTGCAGAGCACTCAGCAGCTTCTGAGATCAAACAGGGATGTGTAAGTCCACGGCCTCTCTCCAGACAAGCCTCTACCACACCCCTGTGCCTACTTGAAAGTCCCCATACTGGAGACGTCTGCGAACGGCATTTGTGGAATGGTTACGGAGACGTGTCCATGATTTCAATGTCCACGTGCATGTCTGCAGATATCCCAACCATGACTAAACTTTTTAGAATGATCCTAACAGTAGATTATTATTTTAGAAGTCTTATTTGCAATTTCCACAAGGAAATTGCAAATAAGACTGGAAATGGCATCTGCATGTAAATGGTGGTTTTAGAAAAGCCTAAATTTACACACAGATGTATATGATATGTGGAAAGGGGATGTGCCAGGGATGTAGTCAGAGCATGGCCTGGGCAGGTCAAAAATCTACTACATGTGTATTCTCCATTTCATATAGGAAATGCAAGTATAATCAAAACTGTCCTCACGGAGATAGTGATGGCTCTTCTGCAAGATGTCTGCTTTCCAACCCAAAGGTTACTAGTTTGAAGCCAGTCTAGCTTGGGGAGGAAAAACTAATTTATTTTTTTTGCATGGAAAAGTAACCTAATGGTTAAAGCAGTGGACTAACAATGAGGGAAGCCACGTTTGAATCCCACTGCTGCTCCTTGTGATCTTAAGCAAGTCACTTAATCCTTCATTGCTTCAGGTACAAACTTAGCGGTTGATGCAGGAATCCTTAGCGTAGTGCTTTTCCCGCGCTAGGCTTGCTCTCCAATGCAGAAAGCAAACTAGCGCCAGAAAAAACGCTGTTCTAAATTGCAGTAGAGTAGGCAAGCAAAATGCTGCATATTTACTTGTGCCCAATGTAAAAACTGCTCTAAATTTCAATGCATTTTTTACATCGTTTTTAACACTAGATCTTTATGCCTGCTTTGGGCAGATGTAATGATCCAGCCGGAAGTAAAAATATCATCTGAGGTGAAGTTTGACACTTTACCTCAGATGTTCCAGGCATTGGGGTAAGCCTCCGAGGCCATCGGCACGATGTCGGGGAGTCAGTGCCCCTCCCCAGATACCAAATCCCCAACAGAAATAAAATCTATGGCGGTCCAGTGGGCTCCAATCCCCCCACCTCCCAAAACAAAAAAGAACTGGTGGCCCAGTGGCCCTGATCCCCTTACCACCCAAACACAAAAGACATGGTGTCCCAGTGGCCCTGATTCACTCCACAAAACAAAATGGACCTGGTGGCCCTGAGGCCCTGATCCCCCTCCCCCAAAATAAAAAAGATGAGGTGGCCCAGTGGCCCTGATCACTCCACCCCAAAGCAAAAAGTATCTGGTGGTCTAGTGGACCCTAAATTCCCCCCCCCCCATGAGTTCTCCCCAGTACCTTAAATGTTGTGGGTGCCCCTGGAGGGAGTGTGTGGGCACCGTTTCCGCCCACAATATTTAAGGTACTGAGGAGGGTCCAGGGAGAGGCTAGGTGGTTAGGGTCTTCTAGATCACCAGGTGCTTTTTGTTTCAAGGTTGGGGGGGGGGGGGGATTGGGGTCATTGGGCCACCAGGTCTTTTTTGTTTCAGGGGTGGTGAAATCAGGATCAAAGGACCACCAGGTCTTTTTTATTTTGGGAGGTGGGGGGGGGGGGGGGTCAGGGGCATTGGGCCACCTGAGATTTTATTTCTGTTGGGGGGTTGGTATTTGGGGGCACTAGTCCCCCAACATTGTGTCGATAGCATTGGGGACTTTCCCCAGTGCCTGGATCATCTAAGGTGGAGTATCAAATAGCATGTTAATTTTGCATCGACATCCTGTCCAGGACAGCAAACCAAACTTGAGCCGACTTCTCTGCACATGTGTTTGGCTTGCTCTCCCTATTTAATGCTGACTTTTTGATCATTGATTAATTTGCATATTGCATTGCAGCACAAAAAGTTAGCGTTAAACTGGACTACGAAACCCTGTGAAACACTGTACTCTAGCGCAGGGTTTCTGCATTGGCCTGTTAGTTTCCTGTCCTTGGAGAACTTACAATTTATCTACAGTATCTGAATGTAACTTTCCTAGAATTTCTGAGAAAGGTGTGACTTAAATCCTCATCTACCCTATGGGAACCTGACAGATCCTTGTAACCTTGAATGGCCATTGTTGGAAACAGGACGCTGGGCTTGGTAGACCTTTGGTCTTACCCAGTATGGCATGTCTTATATTTTTATGCAGGGGCGGCCTAAGGGGGGTGCGGGGCCATGTGCGGAGACTCGGTGCGGGGCCTCATTTGCATAAAAGGTCTCATTTGCATAAATATTTGCATAATTTTACCATACACTAACTTTTAGTAAACATGCCTCTTAATGAGTGTATGGATAAAGAAAGACTAAAAGATTTCTACAATACTGATTTCTACATCAGCTCTCCCCAGTCGGGGGATCGAGCCTCAGGTGGCAGGAGGAGCACCGGAACATCTTTGCCCCAATCGGGGCCTGCAGCAGAGCTTTTAAAAGTTGGCGCCATCGGGCGCGTGGTCCCTTTAGACCCGCCGCCGTCATCAGCTCTCCCCAGTCGGGGGATCGAGCCTCAGGCGGCAGGAGGAGCACCGGAACATCTTTGCCCCAATCGGGGCCTGCAGCAGAGCTTTTAAAAGTTGGCGCCATCGGGCACGTGGTCCCTTTAGACCCGCCGCCGTCATCAGCTCTCCCCAGTCGGGGGATCGAGCCTCAGGCGGCAGGAGGAGCACCGGAACATCTTTGCCCCAATCGGGGCCTGCAGCAGAGCTTTTAAAAGTTCGCGCCATCGGGCGCGCCCGCGCCTGGCGGGCCCGCGCCTGAGGGCCTCGCCAGAGGGCCCTTTGGCACGGCCCTTAGGCAAAGGCCCTCTCAAAGGCCCATGAAACATCCAAGAATACACAGTTCCACTCCAATCCTACAACAGGACCACCCCTCATCCACCTACAAGTCTACCGTCAAAATGCACAGCAAGTATACACTATCTGTCTGACCAAACTAAGCTCGGCACTATCTTCAATATAATCTCATATATTATCATTGATAGTATTCCTTTGCTACAGTTACCTGTATTGTGCTATAACTCCATTGCTACAGTTGCCTGTATTGTGCCATAACTCCATTGCTACAGTTGCCTGTATTGTGCCATAACTCCATTGCTACAGTTGCCTGTATTGTGCCATTAATCCTTTGCTACAATTGCCTGTATTGTGCTATAACTTCTTTTAGCCATTGTGACCCCTATACAGCCCGCATCAATTCTCACCACAACTAGTAATCAGACACACAAGCCTAGAAACTTCCTCAATAAGGATCCAAAATGTCTCTTCACCTCATCACTCTTCTTAGTTTTTATCTTCTAACAGATTGGCTCGGTATCTCCTCGGCATACTCTCCCTCCATCAATCACATCCCTATCCACAAAAACCACGGAAAAAAATGGTCAAGCAACTCTCACCATTATCCAGCTAAGGATGCTCGCATACGACACTCCCACTTGATCCACATTGCGATACAACAAACCAGTAACCCCAAGCAACAAGGTTCCCCAACTTCCCAAAGCTTAAAATGTGCTCTCATAAATGCCCGCTCTATTCGGAAAAAGTGGCCTGTAATCCAAGATTTAGTTACCCATCACAATCTTGACGCACTTTTGATCACTGAAACTTGGCTATCAAAAGAAGATAATGTCCTCATTAACCAACTCACTCCACCAAACTTCTCTATACATACAACACACAGAGAAAACAAGAAAGGAGGAGGATCACTCATTCTCACCAAGTCTGAACTCCTTTTCAATACGACTAACTCCTACAGCTCAAACAATCTGGATATAATCACCATAGCTAACAAGCAATGCTCCATAAACCTGGTTTACAGAGCTCCCTCAAGCTCTACGGATGACCTTCCCACCATTCTAGACTTAGCTGCCAATACCACTAATCTCAACACTCCTAATTGGATAATGGGAGATCTCAATCTCCCTTCTCTGCAGCAACATCAGTCCTCTTCACTCCTCAATGCCTTTGAAAATCTTGGGTATCAACAATTAATCATGGAACCCACACATAACAAAGGAAACATTCTTGATATGGTATTCGCTCCACAATCTGCTCCTGCACAAAGCAGCAACATTATAAAGTCTATCACAGATGTACCTTGGTCAGACCACAAACTCATAAACCTACAAATTCCCTTGGGTAATACTCATCCCATAAACTACAAAAACCTTGACAACACACCAAGAGCCCTAACAAGAAGCTTTCGGCCCTTCAACAAGGATTTTATACTGACAAATACTCAACCACTCCTCAACAATACAACGCTCAACCTTGACGAGTCAATTGAAGCCTGGAACAACAGCCTCAAGTCCATTTCTCATTTACCACACAAGAAAAACATATCAAAGAAAAGAAACTCCGCACCATGGTTCTCTCCTGAGCTGCGGTCTTCACTTATGCATTTAAGGAGACTCGAAAAACGCTGGAGACGAACACTGGCCAGTGATGACCATACAATCTACAATCTCTACTTAGCAGCTCACCGCGAAGCAATCAAAAACAAGAAGAAGCAATATCACACTGATACGCTTAAAAGATCATTGAACAAACCTCGTGATCTTTTCAACCTGGTAAAATCACTATCAAAGGAACCATCTTCAGAACAAAAGGAGGAGATCCACCCTCAAGATTTTGCTGATTACTTGCAATCTAAACTTATACAGACAGATGAGCTACTGAAAACAGATATACAAGAAACAACCTGCCAAAACTCCTTGTCTACACTTATCACTCCTTCAGCTAAATTTATTGAAGACACAATCACCTCACTCAATACCACCACCGCTCAAACCGATCCCTGCCCAGCCTTCTGGATAAAGGACCTGCGAAGTACATTTAGCCCGTTCATTGCAAGAATCATGAACCTTTCATTTACAACCGGCTCCTTCCCATCTGCTCTAAAGCTCACATCCATTAGACCACTGCTAAAAAACCCCAAACTAGACCCAAAAAAGGCTGACTCTTACTGACCTATTGCCAGCATTCCCCTCCTAGCAAAAATCTTTGAGAAAGAGGTACAACGTCAAATTCAAGACCACATAGATTCCGCAGCCCCTCTTGACTATTTTCAACATGGCTTCAGAGAATATCATGGCGTAGAAACACTTATCACCACCCTCTTCAATAACATACTCGCCAGTATAGACAACATCCGTCAAGGCGTTGTGCTAATCTTCTTAGATATAGCAGCTGCATTTGATTCGGTAAATCATGATATACTCATTACACGGCTGAAGGAAAAAGCCATCAGTAGTTCAGCACTTGAATGGTGTAAATCTTACCTGAACACCAGAATGCAATATGTAAAAACTGCAACAGGAGAATCAAATCTCTTCCATCAGAAACAAGGCGTCCCACAAGGTTCATCTCTTTCATCTCTCATGTTTAACATATACATGCAGCCTATCTGCAATATCATCAGATCATTCAATGTTGAATGTATGATATACGCAGATGACATCCTACTTTATTTACCTTTTTCCACAATACAAATGGATTTACTGCCCATAATAAAGTGCTTTGATGCAGTCTCAGAGTGGCTTCTCTCACAAAACCTCCGCATCCAGCACAAGAAAACTGAGGTTCTCTTTGTTACAAGAGACCCCAACTTCATTCCACCATCACATATAAGTGTTAAGGGAGCTGATCTATCCACCAAAGAAACAATAAGATATCTCGGAGTCACGCTGGACCACCGACTAGATATGAAATCACACGTAGACAATATAGTAAGAGCTGTATACTTCAAGATACGCACACTTAGGCACTTACGCTCTTTACTGGACCCAGAGGATTTCAGAACCATCTTCCAAGCACTCATCTTGCCGCATTTTGATTTCGCCAATTCAATTCTACAAGGTCTCCCACAATCCACCCTAAGTTCTCTACAACTTGCTATGAATTCTGCTGCAAGGGTTCTACATGGAGCATCCAGAAATGATCATGTGACACCAATCCTCAAGCAGCTTCACTGGCTCCCAATACAAGCCAGGCTCATATTCAAAACGCTGATTCTCACGTACAAGGCCATCCATGGCTTGTCAGCCAATTCACTAACTGACCTCATACAAACTGTACCACCAATAAGATCCAGAAGACAATCATCACTAAACACTCTAACAATGCCAAAGGCCATAACAACTTGCAGCCGATCAACAGCGAGTAGAGCCTTCATGTTTTATGCCCCAAAACTCTGGAACTCCCTACCACCTGACATACGTGCTTTAACCGATTTAACCCAGTTCAGAAGAGCCCTAAAATTTAACCTATTTATCAAATTTTACCCTACATAAATTTCAAAAGAATAATCTTACCATAAACCTACCCACAATCTCCTCCTGACCCTTGCACTACTGCTATTTTATGTAAATAGTTTTTTTTTTTTTTTTCATGCTATCGAACTAATTGAATATTTATTCTATGTATATAGTTCTCCCATGTTATCCAAGTTTATACTCCTGTTATATGTAATACCGAACAGCCTGTTGTTCTGGTCTTTGTGTTCATCTGTAAACCGCGCTGATTATAAATAGTGCGGTATATAAAAAACTGAAATAAATAAATAAATAAATACTATAATCCAGTGCCAACCGCCAGGCACATTAGGAACTACTACAAACACTGCCCATTTAGAACCCATAGCAAACCTGCTGTATCCTAACAGCACTACCAGGACTCACAAAGCACCATATCCTACCTATCAAAAGGCAACACTGCAAATATTAAACCAATACATTTCAGAGAATAACAATACATGACCTACTGGGGAAAGGGAACATGTGGCAATGTCAAATAGGAATTGCATAAACAGAATACCTCAGCTCAGTTACACATGTAGAACATAGACCATCACCAAACAAGGAATCACAATTTAGAAACAGGAAGACAATTAAACTGGGAACCCCAAAAGCCAAACTTGGAATGTACAACAACACTGTAGAAATAAAACTATAAATCAATTTCCTCTTGAACTAAACAAAGCGCAGACGTTAATGATGCACATTTCCCAGAGCTGACATATTCCAGTTAATAAATTCAAAATAAAGAGATATCTTTCTACCTTTTGTGCATTTTTTTTCAGTTGCAATTGCTCCAGCCACTTTCTTCTGGTTTCTTTGTGTCTTCTGCTAACTCTCCATCGTCTGCTGTCCATTTGTCCTTTCTTCTCTCTTCTAATTTTTTTCCATTCTCTCTCTACATCTGCTTTAACATACTAATTTTTCTCCTTTTGCTCTTTCCTCATTCCTATTTCATCCACTTAAATTTTACCCCTCCACCCTCAATCCCCACATACTCTTCCAATACCCGGCCAATTGTAGATTTTTCTTCCGTCCCACACAAAATATTTTTCCCCTCTCCATTTCAATCTCCCAGCTCCATCCCATTCTAATCTCCCCCAACATCAGCTCCCTTCTAGTTCCAGCCTCACCCAGTATCCGCTCCCTTCTAGTCCCCACATCAGCCCATTTCCAGTCCTAGCCACACCTTCAGCCCATTTCCAATCCCAACCTCCCATCAGCCCATTTCTAGTCCTTTCCTAGCCCCACCATCAGCCAATGTCAAATCCTAGCTCCCCTCCACTCAGCCCATTTCCAATCCAAGCCCCCCATGACCCTACTTCCAGTTCTAGCCCCTCCATGAGTCCATTTCAATCCAAGCCCCCACCACAGCCCATTTCCAATCTTAGCTCCCCCCAACACCCAATTCCCAGTCCTATCCTAGCCCCCTCCATCAGCCCATTTCCTGTCCTAGCTCCCTCCCCTCACAACCCATTTCCATTCCAAGCCCGTCCCCATCAGCTATTTGCAGTTCAAGCCTTCCCTTCCACTCAGCCCATTTCCAGTCCTAGGAACCCCCCCCAAACCATTACCAGTCCTAGCCCCCCCCCCATAGCCTATTACCAGTCCTAAATCCCCCTCAGCCCACTCCCAGTCCTAACCCCATCAGCCCATTTCCAGTCCTAACCCCCATCACCCAATTTTCAGTTTAAGCCCCCCCATAGCCCATTACCAGTCCTAACCCCCCATCAGCCCACTCCCAGTCCTAACCCCAACAGCCCATTTCCATTCCTAACCCCCATCACCCAATTTTCAGTTTAAGCCCCCTCCCGCATAGCCCATTACCAGTCCTAACCCCCCATCAGCTCACTTCCAGTCCTAACCACATCAGCCCATTTCCAGTCTGAGCCCCCCCATAGTCCATTACCAGTCCTAACCCCCCATCACCCCATTTCCAGACTTAGCTCCCCATAGCCCATTACCAGTCCCCCCTATCAGCCCTCTTCCAGTCTTAACCCCATTAGCCCATCTCCAGTCCTAACTCCCACCCCAACAGCCCAGGGAAATTTAAAAAAAAAAAAAAAAAGCTGTCTGCTGCCGCTGCCGCGGCAACGGCAGAATCGAATATCCCGCGGGGCCCATCAGCCCCTGCAGGCTTAACAGAGCCACGAAAGGGAAACTAGTCTCCCTTCGCGCTCTGAAAGCCGGTGCGCCTGCTGAGACAGAGCTGATGCAGGGAGGGCAGACTCTGTCGGGCAGGGGGGGGGGACCCCGCGGGATATTTGATTCTGCGATTGCCACGGCGGCGGCAGCGGCAGCAGACAGCTTTTTTTTTTAATTTTAAAATTTACTTTAAAGCAGAATGTTCTTTGCGCGGGGCCCCCTGAAACGCGGGGCCCTGTGCAAAAAACATTCTTGCTCAATGGACGGGCCGGCACTGTTCTTATGTTCACAACAGGATTTATAATTGCTTCCTGAATATATAGGTTTTTAAAAAGTGTTTGTTTCAGCCTGCCCTTTACACAAGAGATTAAGGGAGTTGTCTTTACTCCTCCATTATTTATTTTCCCCTCCAAATTGAAATACATACAGGTTTGCAAAATACCAACTTACACGTGTAAGTTGCCGCGTTTCCTCCATTGATTTTCCCATGGTTTTTCCGGCTCTACATATCAGCAAATAGACATGCACATGCACTTCTGCACTGTCCTCATCCATATTTTAGAAAGGCTTCAAATTTGACAGAGCCTTTCTTAAAATACTGCCAGAAATCTTTATGTTCCAACCTTGATGTTTCAGTTCCAATCGTCAAGTATATCTGGATTTTCAGAAAGCGTTTGACAAAGTCCTTTATGAGAAATTCCTGAGAAAATCGTAAAGTGGTGGGATAGGAGGCAATGTTCTCTAGTGGATTAGGAACTTTTCTCGAAGACAGAAGACAGAGTGGGGCTGCATGGTCAATTTTATCAGTGAAGAAAGGTGAAAAGTGGAATGCTCCAGGCATCTGAACTGGAACTGGGGCTTTCAAACATTTATAAAAGATTTGGAAATGGGAACAAGGAGTGAGGTGATCAGATTTACAGAAGACACAAAAATATTCAAGGTTGTTAAATCACAAGCTGATTATGAATCACAAGGAGCTTAATATGTATACTTTAGAGAAAAGGCAGGATAGAATGATATGACTGAGATGTTTAAATACTCCTGTGGCATAAATGCACAGGAGAGCCTCTTTTGATTGAAAACAAGCTCTGCTATGAGGGGACACAGGATGAGGGTTAAAGGGGATGGGCTTAGGAGTAATATGCTGAAATATTTCTTTACAGAAAGAGTGGTAGGTCTGTGGAATAGTCTCCCAGTGGAGTTGGTAGAGATGAGGACAGTATCTGAATTCAAAAAAGCATGTGACAAACACAGAGGATCTCTAAAGGAAAAAAAGGGGACTGTTGTAGTTGTTGATATGGATGAACAGACTAGATAGGGCATGTGGTCTTTTTCTATGTTATTTATTTATTTAGTTGTATTTATATCCTGCTTTTCACCAGGTCAAAGTGGTCAATTGGGGGATACATTTAACACGAGGGGATATGAGACACATATGCTAATACTTACAAGGAACATGGGCAATGGAGGGTTAATTGGCTTGTGGCCTAGTACTGAGATTGCTGTCCCCAGATGGGACTTGAACCCCTGGCCCTCTGGCCTGAAGTACCTTGCCCTAGCCACTAGACCACTCCTCCCTCTATGTAAAGTTACTGGAGGACCTTGCAAGACTAAGGGCCATGTCTACTAAACCACAGTAGCCTTTTGCAGTTATTATGGTGTGATAGCTGCAAAAAGGCTGCGGTAAGTGAAAAACCTTTGCATTATCTGCAGGGGGCATTCCCAGCTTTCTCCATGTAGATAACGCAGAGGTTTGGGATTTACAGCAGAGACCTGCAATACCTGCCTTGGGAAAAGTCCCGCAGTGCCTGCCGATGCAAAATGCTGCAGGTATCGAGGGCCCCCATGGCAAATCCAAGGAGAGGAATGGTAGTGATCGGGTGCACAGAGCTCTCACTAGCTCGTGCCCCGATCGCTACTGCGACTACCACCAATGCCACGATCATTCCCCCTTAAACAATATTGTTGGTGGCGCAGTATAGAGAACTGTGGCACTAACAACATCAAAAAATAAGGTCCTGCCTCCCTCTTCAGCACCCTCCCCTTCTGGATAGCTCCCCATCGGTCATCTCCACTCTTGTCCCTATCATCAGCCCTTTCAAACTGACCATGATCATGGGATGCTGCCCTCTAACTACACACTAGGGGGCAGCACTGCAAGACTGCCGCCATATTTGTTAGTACTATTGAGGGGAGAGTACAGCCCTAAGAAGCCTCTCCCCACCACCACCATAAAGATCAGAGAATCTTTAGATCAACCCCACCTGGGATGAAACACATCTTCCCATTTCCCCCTGTGGTTAGGCTAGGATACACAACCCTGGACCCTTCCATGAAGAAAGCACGCCCCCCTTCCCCCCCATCTGAAATACCTTCTTACCGTTCTGGCGGATTCTCTATCCTAATCCTCACCAGCATGAAATCTGAGACTGTACCTGCCATCACCATTTCCAGACTCCGAGTGACACCCCTAAGTGTTTTTTCGCACTAGACAGGAAGAGTTTTGGAATGATTTTCATGTGGGTTGGGAGTGGGCTTAGATGGATCATAGCTGGGGGGAGGCATGCTTGATGGATAGGGGAAAAATATACTAATCAGCCCTTTCACTTCAGGCCAATTATCATAGAGGACTTCACAGTAGTTATGTTGACCACTGTGCTTTTTTGTGCTAGGATTCGTGCTTGCATACATAGAAACATGACGGCAGAAAAAGACCACATGGCCTATCTAGTCTGCTCTTCCATATCAACCACTACAAGAGGTGACTTTCCTCATGCGCTGTGTGAAATTTATGGCATCACCCATTACGTGGCAATTTAGCATCCACGTAAAAGTTGTATAAGTCTCATGTTAAAGATATTAAAATATGAGTTTAATTACATAGGACCCAAAGTCCTTAACTGGGGCTTCCACAGAGCTTCATAGGACTTTAGAACAGTGTTTCATAAGATCATATTGCAGCAAATTTGCTCAAAGATGACTCATAGCCCAGCATACTTTAGAATTTTTGTTTCCCAGTGTTTGTTTAGTACAGATAAGATGTTACAGGCTAATATTATTACTAAATCTAAGCATAGCAGACCTCTCTCTGCCCCCCAAAAAAACAGTGAAAGGCAATGAAAGGGCTGTTAACATCGACTTTTATATAACAATACCATAATGAGGAAATGGATGCTGCGAGGATGTGAGTGAGTATTTAGCAAGTAAAGTGAGACAGAAAAGTCACCATTAAATAGAAACATATCTAACTTGTTTTCTGCAATGAACAAACTAACAAAACACAGAGCAGCCTAGGATCCCCTCCCTGCTCTTTCAAATAGACACAAACTCTGAAGCCCTCTTTTAAATGTCTTGTGCAAAGTGGTTTCAAGCAAGTTTGAAATACATATTTACTTATTTTTAGCTAGTGTACGTTGCATTTAAAAGCAATTTAAGACTATTTTTGTGGGAAAGTTAAAAGAATAAGGTAGCACTTCAACTGAGATGATTCTGAACTCTTCATCTAAATTTGAGCTTGGTGCAACCACTGAACATTGGGAAAATTAATGCTTGGAGAAAGTGCTTGGACGTAGGGCTCCCACACTTCCAAAAAAGGCACGTATCTCTGGGACTTGGATGTGGTTGACATGACTGGGGGTGAAGATTATTGTAATTTGTTGGGACGCACGTCAGGATAACTGCATACCTAGTATATGACTTGGTCTTTGTGATGGGTCTCGACTGTAAAGGTGGGGCTGTAAAGGTATAAGGGAGGGAAAAACAGGAGGAGGAGGAGGAAGAGGAGAGGGAAAATGTGTTTAAACTGCTGTGCGTACATTGATATGTAGTTTCTTCTTGATGATGTGCTCTCTGTTGTTCGTGAATAAAAAGATTCAAACCTAAATCTGAAGATGAAAAACACTGAGATTTTAGCAGAGCTTCCTGTGATCACTCAGACAAATATAAAAAAGGACTCAAACCAAATGCATGTTTCTTGTGGCACAACCTCATTTTTCATTCTATGTAGTTACCATGAAGTAATGTAAGAGGAATTAATTAATGCAAAATGTATTCTGGCAAATTTCTTCCAGAAGATATTTGGGCCCAGTTTTTATACTATTTCCTACTATTTCCTTTTTTTTTTTTTTTTTAATGCTTTATTTACGTTTTATAACAACAAAGGAAAGGAAGACATACAGCTTAAAAGACAAATACATACATAAAATGTGATACATACACCAAAGTAAACCCCTACCACCCCCCTCCCCCCTGCTTCTTCTCTAGAAACTAATCATTCCCGAAAACGGGCGTGTACTGACATTATTATGGTACAAAACCGAACGGTGATCTGAAACATGAGAAGTATACATTAAGCAGACATGTCTGAGCAATGAGCAGAGTGTACATAATCATTGAGCATCTGCCATTTAGACAGGCGAAAGTGAGTTTGGATATGGGGAAGAGCTCTCCGAGATATCTGCTCATATTTACTATATAAGCAGACGAGGTTCCACCATTCATTGGCAGTAATTCGAGAGCTATCCTTCCAATTCCTCGTAATTAAACATATGGCTATACCCAGCATGAAATCAAGGAGAAAGCGACCCCTCTTAGGAAGAGAGGGGACCTCCGCCACTGAGCGGAGTCCCACAATCTTCCAAGAAAGAGGCTCGTGGAGGTGTAAGATAGATTGAATACGACCCCAGACCCGCCCCCAGTAAACCTGCAGTTGAGGACATTCATAAAGAACATGAGCGAGGGTTCCCACAGCAGTATGGCAAGACCAACACTGGTCCCTAGCAGTTGTGTTCCATTTAGCTATTCTTTCTGGAGTATAAAAGCATCTGTGTGCAAAAAAGAAGAGAGTTTGGGTTACAGAGGCAGATCTGGAAACCCGCACCACTTTGCTCCAGAAAACGCTCCATTGCGCAGGGGTTAAAGTGGTTTGCAGTTCGCGTTCCCAGGCTTGTTGAGCTCTACAGGTAGCAGTATCGGTACCCTGACATAATAATTTATAGAAGTTAGAGGCTACCCCATGCGTACTACTAAAAGAGTGAATTAGTTCTAATAGCCCGTCCTCAGTAGGGGCAGAGGGCGGCAGGATTTGAGCACTTTTGAGGCAGTGTTGGAGCTGCATCAATTGAAAGTAATGTTTCGCTGGCAACGCAAATTCCTTTTGTAAATCAGAAAAGGTCTTCCAACGAGCTGCAGAGAAGAGTTGTTGGGGTGTCCAGATCCCCCTAGAGTACCAGGGTTTCCATGCGATCGTTTTATTTAGGACTTGAATTCTGGGGTTATTCCACAGCGGGAGTCTGTCTAGAGGACAAACAGTGGGACCCAGTGACCGAATGAGAGTGTTAAAGGCCGCAAGAGTATCGACAATCATTGGGGGATGGCGTGTGTCTACTTGATGGGACATGCCGGGGAGATGGGTCAACGGAATTGGGCTACTTAGCTCCTCTTCAATGTCAAGCCAAACTGGTCTGTTGTCTGTTGATGCAGCTAGCCATCGGGCACCTTGTTTAAGTAGGAAGGCTTGATGATATCTAAGAAAATCAGGAAAGCGGGTACCCCCTAGTTCCTTCACAGACTGTAGTTTTTGTTTAGCTACTCTTGGTGGTTTTCCCTGCCAGAGATAACGGACGAGAAGGCCCTCTATGTCTTTGTAGGTATGTAGCGGGAGGAAACAGGGCAGCATTTCTAAAATATAGTTCACTTTGGGGACTATCATCATTTTGACGGTTTCTAGGCGGCCCCACCATGTAAGGGATAAGGGAGGCCACCGATTTGTGAGCTCACGGACTTTGGAGACTACCTCCTTGGCATTAAAACTAATAGTGTCTTCTAAAGGAGAACAGTAGTGGACGCCAAGATATTTCACCATGCGGGATTGCCAAAGGAAAGGAAAGGCCTGCATGTCAGCCTCATGTACCCAGCGGTTCAGTGGGAATGCTACGGATTTGGTCCAGTTTATTTTATAGCCCGATAATTGCGAGTATCCGTCAATCAGGTCCAAGACAGCCGGGACCGAATCAAGGGATACAAAGAGCATAAGGTCATCTGCATATGCAGAGAGTTTAATCTCTCTGTGACTGAAGGGGACACCTCGAATACGTGCGGACTGTCTAATAAGGAGGGCGAGGGGTTCAAGAGCTAGATCAAAGAGCATTGGTGATAGGGGGCAACCTTGACGCGTGCCTCTTTGAAGATTAAAAGGCCGAGACTTAGGGGGGCGGAGCCTGATGTCCAGCGGGATGGTCGCATAACGCTGAGGCTCCCGAGAGGCCTACTCAGAATCCTGAATTAACACCGGACATTTTTGGATTTCTGCTCTGATCTTACCGGGTCACATTGGTGAGATGGCGGGGACCAAACCTACGCGCCTGGAATTCGGATCTCCAGCGGCTACTCACGGCAAACGCTCCAAAACTGAACCCCCGTCCCCGCAGAAGGGGCTGGCTCTATGCGAGGGCCCCGAAATGCAGCAGGAGATCCTAGCAGAGATCAGAGGGGTTAAAGACCTCGTGCAGTCAAACGGGGAAGCACTCCGAGCGCTGCGGGAAGACCTTGGTGTATTGCAAGGCAGGCTAGAGGGGCTCTCCTCGCGTCAGGACAAAATGGAGAGCATATTAGACTCCCATGCGGTCCGGCTGTCCAAACTCGACAAAGTAGAACGTCAGGTGCAGGCCTTGCAGAAAGAAGTGGAAGATGGCAATAATAGAGCGCGCCGCAACAACCTACGACTAGTGGGCATACCGGAGGGAGCGGAATCGGGAGACATGAAGGAGTTTCTATATAAAATCCTCCCTTCTCTGCTCCAAATCACCTTTACCAAAGAATTGGAGATCGATCGCGCTCATCGTGTACCCACCAACATAGCGCTCAACAGGAAGACCCCGCGGCCTATCATCTTTCGACTTTTGAGATATCAACAAGTGGAGCAAATTCTCAGCGCCTCCCGGGCAAAGGGCCATATGGAGTTTGAGAGCCATAAGATCTCCTTCTATCCTGACTTGGCTAAACCCACGGTTGATCGCCGAAAGCGCTTTCTGGAATTCCGGCCGAGGCTTCAACAATTACAAGCACGCTATGGCCTGATGTACCCGGCCAAGCTCCGAGTCACGCTACACAATCAGACAAGAACATTTGAGGACCCTGATCTACTAGCGGAGTTTTTGGATGCTAAAGAGGCCGACTTGATGCGCTGATTTCCAGAGTGTTCCTACCAGCGTTCTCATATCCGCTGTACCCGCCACTTTGGATTTGCCACGGTTCAGCAAAGAGTCTGGCGAGGGCGGTTTGTTGTCTTATTTTGATGATATTTGTGACCCGACTCCATCTACCCAGAGTAGCTTCGATGAATATCAGAGACAGTGTTAATTATGGACTCTGGTGTTTCTTTCTTTTTTTTCATGTCTTGATCCTCCTCTCTTGGGCCTCCTCCCGCAGACATATGGTCGCCATATTCATTGGGGGTTTTGCTTCTTCTCTAAGTTACTTTGATACAAGCTTTTCAATATGGGGTGTATTGGCCAGCATACTTGGTGATTATGTCATTGCTGTACAGATTCTGTTTCTGCTGTATGTTTTCAAGCGCCCTTACCTAAAATGTCTCTTACTGATTGATGGCACCATGTAAGATTTTATCATTGAACGTAAAAGGCATCAATAATCCGATAAAACGGAAGAAAATCCTGAGCTATCTAAGTCATGAAGCTGCGGACCTGATTTTCCTCCAAGAAACGCATTTAAATTCGAAGGAAACTCTTAAACTCAATGTTAAACCTTACATGGTGGCCGCCTATTCCCCAGCCGTTTCTAAGAAATGTGGGGTTGCCATACTGGTTAGGAAATCTCTGCATGCTACTATCATTGCGACTAGCTCAGATACAGCTGGCAGATGGTCCAGGGCTCACCTCAAGATAGGTAACCTGGAAGTTACATGTTTATGCCTTTATGCTCCTAATGTTGATGACCCTGCCTTTTTTGCTACCATTGCTCAGGTTGCGCAGGCCTCTGCTAATACTTCATTGATAATCGGGGGGGATTTCAATTTAGTTCTTGATCCCTTGATTGACAAACAGCTGCCTAGGATGAGTGGTCCCCCCAAGAGTCACACTACGCTTACCTCTATGATCAAAGATCTTGCTTTAGTCGATCTATGGAGGTTACTACACCCCAATGAGCTTGACTTTACCTTCTTCTCTTCCCCTCATAAATCCCAGTCTCGCATAGATTTCTTTCTCATATCCAAACTGTTAGTTTCACAGGTAGACACTGCAAAGATTCACTCCCAACATATCTCAGATCACGCTGCTATTTCTTTTCAATTACACACCACTGCGCCCCAGGGGAATTCGGGGGCCTGGTTCTTTGATAGAGCTCTATTAACTCAACCAGAGTTCCAGTTAGAAATTCGAGCAGCCATACAGGACTACTTTCACTTTAATCTACCCCAGGACACTGCAAATTGGGCTTGGTGGGAGGGTTTTAAAGCGGCCATTCGGGCAAAGATCACTAGTTATCAAATTCGCCTGCGGAAACAGCGTAAACAGCAGCTCCTTATACTAGACCAACAAATCAAAGCAGGCGAACGAATTCTAACTTCACGTAATGACCCATGCATCTTAGTTCGCTTACAGCGTCTCCGTTTTCAATATAATGCAATCCTCTCAACTGCAGCTTCTCAGAGTATTGCACTTCAGCAAGGGACGTACTACCGTGAAAGCAACCGAGCCGGACGACTTTTAGCCAACGCCTTGAAAGGTCAAAAAGAAGCCAAACGCGTAGCGGCCCTTCGCGCCCCACAGGGAGGGGACATACTGACCACAGACTCCGATATCGTAGAACTTTTTCGGGATTTCTATACCCGTCTATATCAATCTGAATGTGAGTTCTCATCCGAGACCTTCGAGCGCTTGTTTTCTGGTATTCAGCGGCCGACCCTTTCTGAAGCTGATAGGGATGCGCTGGATGACCCCTTCTCTACTTCAGAGATCCATTCTGCCCTAAAACGAACAGCCTCGGGTCGAGCCGCTGGGCCTGATGGTCTCCCGACAGAATTCTACAGAACGTTCAGTGCAGATTTAGTTCCCTACTTAAAACTTTACTTTACTGCCCTTGCGGTAGATACATCCTCTTTGGGATCCTTTTCTGCAGCTAATGTGGTAGTTTTTGAGAAAGAAGGCAGAGACCCGCTGCTAACCGCCAACTACCGTCCAATCTCCCTACTTAATGCCAATTGTAAGATCTTCGCAACGATCTTGGCCACCCGGCTATCTGATAGGATGGCCACCTTAGTCCATCCCGACCAATGTGGTTTTATACCCGGCCGCTCCACCGCTGACAATGCTCGGACCTTGTGCCATGTGCTATTCAGTGCTGCCCATTTAGACCACCCTTGGGTGGGTCTTTCTCTAGATGCTGAAAAAGCCTTTGATCGTTTGGAATGGCCCTTCTTATTTGCAGTTCTCCGATGGTATGGCTTTGGGGAGGGCTTCCTCCGATACCTCCAAGTCATGTATTATCAACCCGTTGCCAGTATTTGTGTAAATGCCATTAAGTCTCGGCCTTTTAGTCTTCAAAGAGGCACGCGTCAAGGTTGCCCCCTATCACCAATGCTCTTTGATCTAGCTCTTGAACCCCTCGCCCTCCTTATTAGACAGTCCGCACGTATTCGAGGTGTCCCTTTCAATCACAGAGAGATTAAACTCTCTGCATATGCAGATGACCTTATGCTCTTTGTATCCCTTGATTCGGTCCCGGCTGTCTTGGACCTGATTGACGGATACTCGCAATTATCGGGCTATAAAATAAACTGGACCAAATCCGTAGCATTTCCACTGAACCGCTGGGTACATGAGGCTGACATGCAGGCCTTTCCTTTCCTTTGGCAATCCCGCATGGTGAAATATCTTGGCGTCCACTACTGTTCTCCTTTAGAAGACACTATTAGTTTTAATGCCAAGGAGGTAGTCTCCAAAGTCCGTGAGCTCACAAATCGGTGGTCTCCCTTATCCCTTACCTGGTGGGGCCGCCTAGAAACCGTCAAAATGATGATAGTCCCCAAAGTGAACTATATTTTAGAAATGCTGCCCTGTTTTCTCCCGCTACATACCTACAAAGACATAGAGGGCCTTCTCGTCCGTTATCTCTGGCAGGGAAAACCACCAAGAGTAGCTAAACAAAAACTGCAGTCTGTGAAGGAACTAGGGGGTACCCGCTTCCCTGATTTTCTTAGATATCATCAAGCCTTCCTACTTAAACAAGGTGCCCGATGGCTAGCTGCCTCAACAGACAACAGACCAGTTTGGCTTGACATTGAAGAGGAGCTAAGTAGTCCAATTCCGTTGACCCATCTCCCCGGCATGTCCCATCAAGCAGACACACGCCATCCCCCAATGATTGTCGATACTCTTGCGGCCTTTAACACTCTCATTCGGTCACTGGGTCCCACTGTTTGTCCTCTAGACAGACTCCCGCTGTGGAATAACCCCAGAATTCAAGTCCTAAATAAAACGATCGCATGGAAACCCTGGTACTCTAGGGGGATCTGGACACCCCAACAACTCTTCTCTGCAGCTCGTTGGAAGACTTTTTCTGATTTACAAAAGGAATTTGCGTTGCCAGCGAAACATTACTTTCAATTGATGCAGCTCCAACACTGCCTCAAAAGTGCTCAAATCCTTTCGCCCTCTGCCTCTACTGAGGACGGGCTATTAGAACTAATTCACTCTCTTAGTAGTACGCATGGGGTAGCCTCTAACTTCTATAAATTATTATGTCAGGGTACCGATACTGCTACCTGTAGAGCTCAACAAGCCTGGGAACGCGAACTGCACACCACTTTAACCCCTACGCAATGGAGCGTTTTCTGGAGCAAAGTGGTGCGGGTTTCCAGATCTGCCTCTGTAACCCAAACTCTCTTCTTTTTTGCACACAGATTCTTTTATACTCCAGAAAGAATAGCTAAATGGAACACAACTGCTAGGGACCAGTGTTGGTCTTGCCATACTGCTGTGGGAACCCTCGCTCATGTTCTTTATGAATGTCCTCAACTGCAGGTTTACTGGGGGCGGGTCTGGGGTCGTATTCAATCTATCTTACACCTCCACGAGCCTCTTTCTTGGAAGATTGTGGGACTCCGCTCAGTGGTGGAGGTCCCCTCTCTTCCTAAGAGGGGTCGCTTTCTCCTTGATTTCATGCTGGGCATAGCCATATGTTTAATCACGAGGAATTGGAAGGATAGCTCTCGAATTACTGCCAATGAATGGTGGAACCTTGTCTGCTTATATAGCAAATATGAGCAGATATCTCGGAGAGCTATTCCCCATATCCAAACTCACTTTCGCCTGTCTAAATGGCAGATGCTCAATGATTATGTACACTCTGCTCATTGCTCAGACATGTCTGCTTAATGTATACTTATCATGTTTCAGATCACCGTTCGGTTTTGTACCATAATAATGTCAGTACACGCCCGTTTTCGGGAATGATTAGTTTCTAGAGAAGAAGCAGGGGGGAGGGGGGTGGTAGGGGTTTACTTTGGTGTATGTATCACATTTTATGTATGTATTTGTCTTTTAAGCTGTATGTCTTCCTTTCCTTTGTTGTTATAAAACGTAAATAAAGCATTAAAAAAAAATAATAAATAAAATAAAAAAAAAAAGGCCGAGACTTAATGGCATTTACACAAATACTGGCAACGGGTTGAGAATACATGACTTGGAGGTATCGGAGGAAGCCCTCCCCAAAGCCATACCATCGGAGAACTGCAAATAAGAAGGGCCATTCCAAACGATCAAAGGCTTTTTCAGCATCTAGAGAAAGACCCACCCATGGGTGGTCTAAATTGGCAGCACTGAATAGCACATGGCACAAGGTCCGAGCATTGTCAGCGGTGGAGCGGCCGGGTATAAAACCACATTGGTCGGGATGGACTAAGGTGGCCATCCTGTCAGATAGCCGGGTGGCCAAGATCGTTGCGAAGATCTTATAATCGGCATTAAGTAGGGAGATTGGACGGTAGTTGGCGGTTAGCAGCGGGTCTCTGCCTTCTTTCTCAAAAACTACCACATTAGCTGCAGAAAAGGATCCCAAAGAGGATGTATCTACCGCAAGGGCAGTAAAATAAAGTTTTAAGTAGGGAACTAAATCTGCACTGAACGTTCTGTAGAATTCTGTCGGGAGACCATCAGGCCCAGCGGCTCGACCCGAGGCTGTTCGTTTTAGGGCAGAATGGATCTCTGAAGTAGAGAAGGGTTCATCCAGCGCATCCCTATCAGCTTCAGAAAGGGTCGGCCGCTGAATACCAGAAAACAAGCGCTCGAAGGTCTCGGATGAGAACTCACATTCAGATTGATATAGACGGGTATAGAAATCCCGAAAAAGTTCTACGATATCGGAGTCTGTGGTCAGTATGTCCCCTCCCTGTGGGGCGCGAAGGGCCGCTACGCGTTTGGCTTCTTTTTGACCTTTCAAGGCGTTGGCTAAAAGTCGACCGGCTCGGTTGCTTTCACGGTAGTATGTCCCTTGCTGAAGTGCAATACTCTGAGAAGCTGCAGTTGAGAGGATTGCATTATATTGAAAACGGAGACGCTGTAAGCGAACTAAGACGCATGGGTCATTACGTGAAGTTAGAACTCGTTCGCCTGCTTTGATTTGTTGGTCTAGTATAAGGAGCTGCTGTTTACGCTGTTTCCGCAGGCGAAATTGATAACTAGTGATCGTTGCCCGAATGGCCGCTTTAAAACCCTCCCACCAAGCCCAATTTGCAGTATCCTGGGGTAGATTAAAGTGAAAGTAGTCCTGTATGGCTGCTCGAATTTCTAACTGGAACTCTGGTTGAGTTAATAGAGCTCTATCAAAGAACCAGGCCCCCGAATTCCCCTGGGGCGCAGTGGTGTGTAATTGAAAAGAAATAGCAGCGTGATCTGAGATATGTTGGGAGTGAATCTTTGCAGTGTCTACCTGTGGAACTAACAGTTTTGATATGAGAAAGAAATCTATGCGAGACTGGGATTTATGAGGGGAAGAGAAGAAGGTAAAGTCAAGCTCATTGGGGTGTAGTAACCTCCATAGATCGACTAAAGCAAGATCTTTGATCATAGAGGTAAGCGTAGTGTGACTCTTGGGGGGACCACTCGTCCTAGGCGGCTGTTTGTCAATCAGGGGATCAAGAACTAAATTGAAATCCCCCCCGATTATCAATGAAGTATTAGCAGAGGCCTGCGCAACCTGAGCAATGGTAGCAAAAAAGGCAGGGTCATCAACATTAGGAGCATAAAGGCATATACATGTAACTTCCAGGTTACCTATCTTGAGGTGAGCCCTGGACCATCTGCCAGCTGTATCTGAGCTAGTCGCAATGATAGTAGCATGCAGAGATTTCCTAACCAGTATGGCAACCCCACATTTCTTAGAAACGGCTGGGGAATAGGCGGCCACCATGTAAGGTTTAACATTGAGTTTAAGAGTTTCCTTCGAATTTAAATGCGTTTCTTGGAGGAAAATCAGGTCCGCAGCTTCATGACTTAGATAGCTCAGGATTTTCTTCCGTTTTATCGGATTATTGATGCCTTTTATGTTCAATGATAAAATCTTACATGGTGCCATCAATCAGTAAGAGACATTTTAGGTAAGGGCGCTTGAAAACATACAACAGAAGCAGAATCTGTACAGCAATGACATAATCACCAAGTATGCTGGCCAATACACCCCATATTGAAAAGCTTGTATCAAAGTAACTTAGAGAAGAAGCAAAACCCCCAATGAATATGGCGACCATATGTCTGCGGGAGGAGGCCCAAGAGAGGAGGATAAAGACATGAAAAAAAAAAGAAAGAAACACCAGAGTCCATAATTAACACTGTCTCTGATATTCATCGAAGCTACTCTGGGTAGATGGAGTCGGGTCACCAATATCATCAAAATAAGGCAACAAACCGCCCTCGCCAGACTCTTTGCTGAACCGTGGCAAATCCAAAATGGCGGGTACAGCGGATATGAGAACGCTGGTAGGAACACTCTGGAAATCAGCGCATCAAGTCGGCTTCTTTAGCATCCAAAAACTCCGCTAGTAGATCAGGGTCCTCAAATGTTCTTGTCTGATTGTGTAGCGTGACTCGGAGCGTGGCCGGGTACATCAGGCCATAGCGTGCTTGTAATTGTTGAAGCCTCGGCCGGAATTCCAGAAAGCGCTTTCGGCGATCAACTGTGGGTTTAGCCAAGTCAGGATAGAAGGAGATCTTATGGCTCTCAAACTCCATGTGGCCCTTTGCCCGGGAGGCGCTGAGAATTTGCTCCACTTGTTGATATCTCAAAAGTCGAAAGATGATAGGCCGCGGGGTCTTCCTGTTGAGCGTTATGTTGGTGGGTACACGATGAGCGCGATCGATCTCCAATTCTTTGGTAAAGGTGATTTGGAGCAGAGAAGGGAGGATTTTATATAGAAACGCCTTCATGTCTCCCGATTCCGCTCCCTCCGGTATGCCCACTAGTCGTAGGTTGTTGCGGCGCGCTCTATTATTGCCATCTTCCACTTCTTTCTGCAAGGCCCGCACCTGACGTTCTACTTTGTCGAGTTTGGACAGCCGGACCGCATGGGAGTCTAATATACTCTCCATTTTGTCCTGACGCGAGGAGAGCCCCTCTAGCCTGCCTTGCAATACACCAAGGTCTTCCCGCAGCGCTCGGAGTGCTTCCCCATTTGATTGCACGAGGTCTTTAACCCCTCTGATCTCTGCGAGGATCTCCTGCTGCATTTCGGGGCCCTCGCATAGAGCCAGCCCCTTCTGCGGGGATGGGGGTTCAGTTTTGGAGCGTTTGCCGTGAGTAGCCGCTGGAGATCCAAATTCCAGGCGCGTAGGTTTGGTCCCCGCCATCTCACCAATGTGACCCGGTAAGATCAGAGCAGAAATTCAAAAATGTCCGGTGTTAATTCAGGATTCTGAGTAGGCCTCTCGGGAGCCTCAGCGTTATGCGACCATCCCGCTGGACATCAGGCTCCGCCCCCTACTATTTCCTTTTTTAATTGGTCTTGTTTTATTAGATTCTTTTAGGTGTCAAATATGTATGCATATAGGGGTTATTCTGTGCCACGAATAGTGGGATGAATGTCCATCTCCGCTATTTGTGCCCGTCCCACTGGTGTCTAATTTCCCCGCTGGTTGTACAGGGAGGTTAGACAGGGATGTGGAAGGGGTGGATTGCAGGCAGTGGGCAGTCATTGGCCCTGGGTAGTCATTGGCCCTGGGTGTACAGGGCCGATTCCAATGTCGGTCCTGTAAATCCAGAGCCAACGGCTTAGACGGGGAACTTATTCTACCTTTGAGGTGGAATAAGTTCCCCGATCTTACAAGGGACGGTGGCCCGTGGCTCAAAAGAGGCGGCAGGGGGTGGAGGAAATTCCCCACAGCCTGACCCTGGCCTTGGGAGGCCAGTTCAGGGGTCAGGCTGCGGGGAAAGCATTTTTCTGTGCCAATGCCAGGGATCGCGACTTTACAATGGAGCTGCAGTGCCATGGCAACCGGACGTCATGGCACTGTGGCTCCATTGTAGAGCCCTGACTGAGTTAGCTGGGGACAGGCCTGTACGTTCAGGCCAGGCTGAATCGCAGGCCCAGCCTGCACATACAAGCCTGTTTGCAATTCTGATCCCGCGGGGCTAGATGTGCCCCGCGGGATCAGAATCGCCAACCCCTCTGAAAATCCGGCTCAGACAAGACATATAGAGGGACTGCACATCTCCAATAGAATAAGCCTCATATTGTATAGTCCAAAGTCATTTCACTGGCTACTTTTTGTTAAGAGATATTGGACATTAAGGGATTGAACTGCAAGGGTGCCAGTAATGTTGACCACAACTGCAAGTAGTATGAGAATTTCAAATAGAAAATTAACCATAAAGTTATCCCAGCTAATTTTTTGTTTAGACTTAAATTCTTGCCCCAGCTATGGCTCATCCAATATCCCACTACACTGTAAACACATAGGGTCCAATGTTCAAATGGGATTACATTTTTAGCAGTTACTGCTAATTATATAAGTCTGCTATCTGTGGAGATTTATGTGTCACACGGCCTCCAGTTCCCTGGACCTGGTGGCCTTTGATATATTGTTGATCTGCCCTTGAGAGAGCCCCTTGACTGGCCACCCTATGTCAGCTATGGCCCTAGGCCAACTCCCCTATTAGGACTCCAGCCCCACTAAATTCAGCTGTTAACTCAGTCAAGAACAGCTTGAGCACTATGTACAACATTTTATGTCTTAGAGACTCTTAATTGCTACCTGAGAGCTGTTTCCTGTCATATCACAAACATGTAGAGCCCAATTCTATCAGAGGCACTTCTGGGCTGTCTGGATGGCCCCTGGCAGAACAAGCCCGGTGGTCCCAGTTCTGCACCACGGGAGCAAGACTCTCCCGTGGGTGAAGGATTGGGCCCAGAGATGGCCCGGCATATCCCTGCTGCACTGCGGGGACATCCTCACTGTCTGTCAACCCACCCACTAGTGTGCTGACCTCTGCAACCCCACCACCTGACCCTCGATGGGGGCAGCTGGAGCTCTGATCGGGCAGCAGGGACCCACTTTGTGCTGCCAGCTGGCCCGAGTGGGGGGGTTCCGAGCTCTGGAGGGGGGCCTGCCGGCAGGATCAGTGGGGTGTCCTGTGCTTATTCCACCTCAGAGGTGAAATAAGCAGGGCATCCCCCCAGTGATCCCCAGACATAGAGGGCCGTCACTAAAATCGGTCCTGTATGCCCAGGGGTTGGTCCTGCCCATGCCCTTTCCACCCCATGCCACCTCCGTCTCCCACAGTATGCACAGCAATTCTATGCATGCAGGGGGGACGTGAGGTGGCAGATGGCAAGGGTGGATAGCGGGGCTGCACGTCCTGGTGGGAAATGCAGCCCCGCTATCTTCCTCTTAGAATTGGAGCCTCAATGTATTAACACCAGTGCTTCCTTATAGCAACATTGCTTCACCAGGCTTTATTCCTAAGGGTGTTTCTCTGTTCCACCCTTCCTCATGCCTACTGGTGCATCACTTTTCACCAGTCCTTATGCCTCCCCTGCCTCAAGCAGGCTCTATACCTCCCTTCTCCCTTGGGAAAATTTATCAGACAGCTGTGTCTCCCTTTCCCATATACATCCCTCTCTTTACCAGATGGCAATGCCAATCTCCCAGCACAGTCCTACTACCTCAGCCAGGATTTCTGCCTTACCAGGCAGTCATACCTTTTTCTTCTGAACGTCTATCTCAACCAGGCAGCAGTGCCCTTCTCTCAGCACAGCCTTGCCTCAACCAGGCTTCCTACTTCCCATACACTCTCCTGGACCCTTTCACCACAGATTGTGCTTTGGTAAGCACATTTGGAATGTTTATACCAACTGTAGTGTGTTCCATGTAATACTTTGGCTAGTACATTGGGAAATACCTTTCTTCAAACTGTAGCCTTTTCCTGCCTCCCTTCAAGAGGTTAGCTTTTATAAGATGGCTTCCATTCAGGGTTTCACACCCTACCTTGCCCAGCTTCATCATCTTCTAACCAAAGCTTTATGACAGCAATACAGGAGTCCTATAAGAGCCTAATTCTATACTCTGCAGCACTACCGCTCCTTCCTTCACCTTCCTGCTTCCTTCTGGCCATGGGACTGCAGACTTGTACAACTGGATCAATGTCTATGGATTTTTTCCCTTGAGTCCTTCTTCTTGCTAGTCAGGCTAGCATTTAAAAGCCTGTGCAACCTGATGGTTCAGCTGTAAGTGCCTAATTGCCTGCCCCTGCAGTGGGAACACCTCCCCTAAGGACTGAGTACTACCAGGGTCTCAACTACCCAGCAATCCCCTAGGTCCTCTGAGCCATAGAGCTTTCACCAGCTTTGAGGAGCTCCCCCTGATGTCTGGGGGATATAAACACATGGGTGTGTTTATTTGCATACCACAATCTATAGTGGCTGAATATGTATAGCCACCATCAGTGATCACCATACAGTATATGCATATTCAGCACCGCACTCCACCACTTATCTCTAGAGGAGCACCGAATATATACATTTAAAAATATATGATCACTGGCAATTGACCTAATAACTTTGGCCATACAGTGACTATATATGGCCAAATGTTACGTGCTCTGTGTACAGGGAAATGTTAAAAAATAACACTTATGTGGGTAGCACCTCATGTCGGATACATAAGTGATTTTTAATATTGACCTATGATTGTATAAGATATTTAAAAGAGGGCTACAAAGTCTATATCTGTCAGAAAGCAGAAAGGAGAGCCTAGCAGCTCCGTTGTTTAAATATGTGATTTAAGGGATGGTGCATAAACTCAGTTTAAAAGTATTTTAGCAGGAGAGGGAACTGAATACTGGGGCACCTCCAGGCACGGGAAGACGCTGGCCAGGCTCCAGCAGCTCGATCAGCGTCGGAGAGGTGAGCAGGAGAGAGTGCCCCTCCCCGTTCACCTTCACAAGGCCAATCGGGCCTCTCGGGTGCAGGAGAGGGAACTTTGAATACTGGGGTGCCTCCAGGCACAGGAAGACACTGGCCTCCAGGCATCTACCAGCTGACACCGCCTATCAAAACACTGAAGACATCTCGACGTGGTGCTCCTATCCCACTCTCACACCCCAGATGTATTCAGGTCAGAATTGAGGACTCCATTCCAGTCACTCCCCCAAAATAATGGGGGATTCTGAGCACTTCTCTACATCAGCCGCCAATCATGCAAAAAAAAAAAAAAAACAAGGTTTGCAACATTTGGTGCATAAACACTCCCTGGGCTCACACTTCTCCCCTGAAGACTACTGCCCACCAGGACATACCTGCCGTCAGGATCCGCAATCTCTTGGGTAGTTGTTAGGAGGGCAACCCCCCTTTCTTACCCAGTGCAGGGGCCCCAAACATGCCTCCAATCAATCCCCCCATGCAACTTGTCAATTTCCACATTAGATTGATGTGTTTCCTGCAACATGGTGATATCTCCCTTATGTTGCCGCAGTGCCCTGAAAACCTTTTGACTCTTGATCTGACTACCAAGTCCACAAACATTCCAGTAAAGGACCCTCAGCCGGGGTCAATAAAGAACCAAATAGTCACTTAACATAAACTCCCTCCTAACCTAGAGCCTCCCAGCAAGCAACCAACACCCAAGGAAGGGAACCTGAGAAGATCCTCTTCCACTGCATACCGGTAGGTAGGTCAACCCCCCTGCTCCCTCCCCCCTCCCACCCTCCCTAACCCTCCCCATTCTACCACCTACCTCCATTACCCACACACTGATCCAGAGATCCTGGATGCATAGGGACCCCTTCCCCCTAACCCACCTGCCCAGATATCCCCCCAGTGACCACTTCTCTACTCCATACCCTATGGGTCTCAAAATACGCACATGCAAGCCTTTCACCACAACCAGCCATACAAACATCCAGTCTCCTCCACATATAGCACCCTCATTCCAACTCTTCCCTCCCACCACATACAATCCCCATACAGACAGCTATCCTCAAAACCTGTTGAAACACCACACACTCATTCAGACAGGCTTAGAAACATAGAAACAGAGAAACATAGAAACATGACGACAGAAAAAGACCACATGGCCTATCTAGTCTGTCCTTCTATATCAACCACTACAACAGTCCCCTTTTTTCCTTTAGAGGTCCTTTGTGTTTGTCCCATGCTTCTTTGAATTCAGATACTGTCCTCATCTCTACTACCTCCACTGGGAGACTATTCCAAGGATCCACCACTCTTTCCGTAAAGAAATATTTCCGCATATCACTCCTGAATCTATCCCCTTTCACCCTCATCCCATGTCCCCTCGTAGCAGAGCTTGCTTTCGATCGAAAGAGGCTGTTCTGTGCATTTATTCCACGGAGGTATTTAAACTTCTCAATCATATCACCTCTATCCCGCCTTTCCTCTAAGGTGTACATATTAAGATTCTTAAGTCTGTCCTCATATGCTTTATAATGAAGACCACTAACCATTTTAGTAGCCACCCTCTGTACTGACTCCAGCCTGTTTATATCTTTTTGAAGGTGCGGTCTCCAGAATTGCACACAATACTCCAAATGAGGTTGCACAAAGACTTATACATAGGCACTATCACCTCCTTCCTTCTGCTGGCCATTCTTCTCCCTATGCAACCAAGCATCCTTATAGCTTTTGCTGTTGCCTTTTCTACCTGTTTAGCTACTTTAACATCATCAGACACAATCACACCTAAGTCCCGCTCTTCTTTAGTAGACAAAAGTACTTCACTCTCTATACTATATTGCTCCCTTGGATTGCTGCAGCCCAAATGCATGACCTTGCATTTTTTAACATTAAATCTCAGCTGCCAAATTCTAGACCATTCTTCAAGCTTAGCTAGATCCTTCCTCATGTTATCTACACCTTCCTGGGTGTCTATTCTATTGCAGATATTGGTATCATCCGCAAAGAGGCAAACCTTACCGAACAGCCCTTCCACTATATCACTAGCAAAGATGTTAAAAAGAATCGGACCAAGGACAGATCCCTGGGGCACACCATTGGTAACCTCTTTCTAATCTCAGTGAACTCCATTTACCTGTAACCTTTGTCGCCTCCCACTCAACCAATTTCTAACCCAAGCAGTAACTTTAGGGTCCATCCCTAGGGTGCTCAGTTTCTTTATAAGTCACCTGTGAGGAACGGTGTCAAAGGCTTTACTAAAATCTAAATATACCACATCTAGGGCTCTCCCTCGGTCCAACTCCCTGGTAACCCAGTGAAAGAAATCAATCAGACCTGCCTCTGGTGAATCCATGCTTAGCCCCTGCAGACATATCTGACTACCATGACATACACACACACATATATACAACCTATGACCTCTGCACATACTCATCCCTTTCCACATCCAAACTATTCCCTCCCACCACATTGTCCCCTTGCACAACACCCCCTCTCACACTCTATCCATACCATATCAAGTGGGTAAGCTATCACAGTCCCAACAAACCAACCAAACATTAACAGAACAATAATACAATCTCTATTAAAATTATAAAAAGTAAACCAGTGGCCACAAGCTTGAAGTGGGGCAGTATTACAGCCAAGGAGGCCAGGGCACCAGCACAGGTCCTCCCAGTCCAGGCGCATCCAGCCCTCAAGCGCCCGCACCTCCAGTTATTATTTGCCACACTCAGATGAGGAAAACTCTTAGCAGTACTTTCAGGCCCAATGCAAGCACTCAAGACAGGCTAACGATCACATCAGGGCCCAACCCTGCTGGCCAGGCAGCACTACCAAACCCCATAAAGTTCTGGCCCAGCACAGAAAGTCCCTGGACAAGGAACAGTCAGCAAAGGCTCACAGTTCTCCATCCAGTCATAAACAAAGTCTTCAAAGGCATCTCTAATGGCCTCTGATAGCCCCATGAGAGACAGTCTCTCCAGAACTCTCACGTCTCTGAAGACTGTTCAATATGTTCTTTACATTAGGCAAAGGTCTCCACGGGGGTGTTGAAAAGAAGATGCTGGCCCTGATGTGTAAAGCGCAACTTGGCAGAATAGATTCAGAAGTGCATTCCCTTGTGTACTAGCAGACTGCAGATATCCGGAAAGGCCTTCTGTTTCAGCGAGATGATTGTGGAGTAATCCTGAAATAATAACACTCAGTGGCTTTCATGTTCAAGGGTTCACTGATTTCGCCTGCTCACAGTAACTCCTCCTTCTGCTGAAAATTCAGAAAATGAGCTAGGATCACCTGCAGTCTCTGATCATCCTCCCGACAAGGTCCCAATCGATATGCCCGCTCTATGACCAACTTTCCTGCCAGCCCGTCAAGATGGAGACTCAGGGGAAATCAGGTCTCTAGGAAGCCCCTAATCTTCTGGTCGGTAATTGACTCGGCAACACCCACGATTCACAAGTTCTTTTGACAGCCTCAATTCTCAAGGTTATCCAGCTTAGCTTCATGCCTGTGAATGAAGTCTTCCAATTGCTGGAACTTCTGAGCTAAGTCTTGCCCACTATCGTCAAGCAAAGACACCTGCTATTCTACCAGGACCACTCGATTACTAAAGTCTGTCACTGATTGCACCATTTGTGCCAGTTAGTCAGTAATGCCAGTGAACCGACTGTCCAAAGCCCTGACCACTACCATAGACACTTCCTCCACAATGTGGGACACATCTGAACATGGGCTGGGAGATCTGTCATCCACCATTTTGGTGTCTTCAGGACGGCCTTTCTCCCACCATGATGTCTTGGTTGCCATCAATCGTGCAGGGAGTAGAGCTAAGCAAAAAGCCTAGGGCAGCCTTCTAGGAGTTTATATGTACATCAAAGTTTTGGGCACTCTGGTAGGTCGGAGAGGAAGGGGAGCCCCAGATTTGAAACACACCTCTCCTGTCCAGCTCACTGCATTTGATGATCTGTCCAAACCTTTTTTAAACCCAGCTACACTAACAGCTTTTACTACATCCTCCGGTAATGAATTCCAGAGTTTGATAATGTATTAAGTAAAAAAATATTTTCTTTTATTAGTCTTAAATGGATTACATTGTAGCTTCATTGCGTGTCTTCTAACCTTTCTACTTTTTGATGATATAAACAACCAATCTACATTTACCCGGTCCACTCCTTTCATTAATTTATAGAATTATATTGTATCACCCTCTTTTCCAAGTTGAAGAGCCCTAACCCAGCGGTTCTCAACCTGTGGGTCGCGACCCCCATGGGGGTCGCCACAGGATTTAGCAGGGGTCACCTCACTCCAAGTTTAAAAAAATTAAAAAGCGCACAAGTTGCTGCCACTGCTGAGTCCGCTTCTCGACAGCGGCAAACTCACCGCCTCCAATCTTCTGCAGCCGCGGCTCCCTGCCTCTTAGGGAATCACGGCTGTGCCTGTGAAAATGTTGCAGAACCTTCCCGTCTCTCGATGGACTCCGTGCAGCATTGTCCCACCTCCAAATGCTCCATTTTCCCTGGTATCTCCTTTCCATCTCTTTAATGTCTTGGTGGAATTGTTCACCTTGTTCCTCACTCACAGCTCCCAAATTTTCAGGAAAATAGTCAAGGTGGGACTGGAGGAAATGCACTTTCAAACTCATCAGGCAACCTAAAGCTTGAAATGTTTTCAGCATTCGTCCAATGATCTTTTTGTAGTGAGGATCTTTGTTATTGCCTAAAAATTTCTGTGTGACTTCTTTAAATGCAATCCACCCTTCTTTTTGAGGATCCGTCATGGTATTGACAAACTCTTGATCAACTATAAGCCTTCTAATGTCTGGTCCGACAAACACACCTTCCTTCAATTTTGCCTCCGACAGGCCTGAAAACTTGGTGACCAAGTATTTGAAGCATTCTCCATCTCTTGGAAGTGATTTTACGAATTGCTTCATCAATCCCAATTTTATGTGGAGACGTGGTAGAAGAACTTTATGGGAAGGTACCAAAGTTTCTCGGAGGACATTTTTTTCACCGACTGTTAGCGCCCTCGACTGACAACTCTTCTTGGTCCAGTGATTTTGTCGGTCTCGACTGTCCCATAGACACAGAAAACAAGGATATTTGGTATAACCAGCTTGTTGCCCGAGCAGCATGCACAAGACCTTCAAGTCCCCACACGCTTGCCAACCATGGTCTTCATATTTAAGTTTACGAAGAACCAATTCCAAGTTCTCGTAGGTTTCCTTCAAGTGTACGGAATGACCTACAGGTATGGAAGCGTAAAAACTGTTGTGGAGTAAAACTACTTTGAGACTTCTTTTTGAAGAATCTATAAAAAGACGCCATTGCTCTGAATCATATTGGATTTTAAATTGACCCATCAGACCTTCGACATCGATACAATAAACCAACTTGTCTTCCTGGGCGATGTAAGGAACGAACTCCTTTTCACGATGTCTGAACCATGAAGATGACACTCCTGGCAAAAATAAATTCCTGCTTTTCAGCCTTGATCCGAGTAACTCAGCGGCATCTTTGGGAAGATTCAAGTCTCTTACCAAATCATTCATCTCCTCCTGAGAAAACAATGTTGGTCTTGTATCATCTTCAAAGTCAGAACTTGATTCATCTTCTGGTTCAGGTATGACTTCACCTTCATCGGAGCTAGGTATCTCTTCCAAGGTAGCAGGGGACTTGGGTACTGGTATATCTGTGCCATGGGGGATGGGACAAATTGCCAAGTGAAGATTGGGGTATGAAATGGAATGCTTCCATTTGGAATTAAACCCTTTCACAGCGCATGCACAAAAGTAACAGTCGTCACTATGGTTCTTTTGCTCTCGCCATACCATAGGAATCCCATAACGGAACGATTTTTTCTTACCCTTGAACCAGTTTCGGAGGTCCTCAACACACCGTTTGCATACTTTATGAGGCGCCCAGACTTTATCTTGATCTCCAATTTTTAGTCCAAAGTATGCAAAGTATACTTTTTTCACAAAGTCTGTAATATTCTGCTGTTGCTTCAACACTGTATATTCACCACAGATGAAACAGAAACTGTCTAGCGAATTAATACACTTTTGCGGAGCCATAACATAACAGTTGAAGAATGACGAGCTAACACGAATTGCGATGAAAAAGTGTGAACAGCCTAGAACCAAGAACCTGATGATGATTCATGCACAAGTAAGGCATGCAGGAGAGAGCAGCTCTGTGTCTATACACGAGACGTCACAGTGCTGGCCATGCCCCCCTGCACTGACCGGAACTGCTGCTATCTGCCCTGTGTCTCCCTCCCACTGGATTCTTCAGGAAAGATTAACCCCTTCTATCATTAGAAGTATGGACTTAAAACTTGCTTAGCTTATGTATATATTGCTGACCATCAGATTTACAGTGCTATATTTTTTTTTACATAACTCGGACAACCCCTTTAAGGGTTTTTTTGGCATTTTATATCTTAAATGCATTTATGTGAATTAATTAATAGTAATTTGAATTAATTAATAGTAATTTGAAAAAATTTGATAAATTTGAAGACAATTTTGCATGTTGTGGCAAATCATGACGTCTAGGAGTTTTTGCAATATTTTATTTGTTTTCAGCACACCAAAATACATGGAAATTAGATGAAAATAATCAAACAGCTTTTTAGTCGCAGACCTGTGTAATAATTCTGAAATCAAATATTGTTACATGTTATTGTGATTAATTATTGTGGTTTAAATAAGTAAATTTTATAAATAAAAACATATTGCAAAGGCCTATAATATATTAATAATTCAACAAATGATTACAGCAACAATGCGTTAACGGTAAATGAAGAGAGACGCATTTGATTTTATCATTGGGGATCATCACAAGTTGACCAATGGTAAAAGGGGTCAAGGTACAAAAAAGGTTGAGAACCACTGCCCTAACCTTTTAAGCCTCTCCTCATAGGAATTTATTTATTTATTTAAAGTCTCTTCTATACCGCGCTATTCGGCATCAGTGCGGTTTACATACAACAACTTACACATCTCAATAGCTGATATGTGTTTACATTGAACAAGGCAATAGAACCATTTTTATTGCTCTTCTCTGTACCTTTTCTAATTTTGCTATATCCTGTTTAAGATATGGCAACCAGAACTGCACACAATATTCAAGGTGCAGTCACACCATGGAACAACATGGAGGCATTATAATATCCTTGTTTTTATTCTCCATTCTTTTCCTTATGATACCTAGCATTCTATTTGTTTCCTTGGCTGCCATTGCGCACTAGGCAGAGGGTTTCAATGTATTATCCACGATGATGCTTAAATCGTTTTCCAGGCTGGTGGTTTATAAGATGCTACCTTGCATCATTTTAACCAACGTTTGAATTGTTCTTTCCTAGGTGTATAATTTTACTCTTGTCCACATTAAATTTCATCTGCCATTTGGACGTCCAGTCTTCCAATTTATCAAGGTCCTCTTGACTAATTTTGTGTCATCTGCAAATTTGATCACCTCACTTGTTATTCCCATTTCCAGGTCATTTATGAATATGTTTAAAAGTAGTGCGCCCAGCACAGATCCATGGGATACTCCATTATTCACCTTTCTCCACTGAGAAAACTGGCCATTTAGCCCCACTCTCTGCTTTCTATCTTTTAACCAGTTCCGGATTCACAATATTGCATTGCCTCCAGTCTCAAAACTTTTTTAATTTTGCCAACAGTATCTCATGAGGGACCTTGTCAAAGGCTTTCTGAAAATTCAGATATATTATATCAACCAGTTCACCTTTGTCTACCTGTTTATTCACACCTTCAAAAAAATATAACAAGACTTTCCTTGGCTAAATCTATGTTGGCTTTCTTCCATTAAACCAGGACTATCTACTATCTAGGATAAAGCAGACTTGCTTAACAAATATTTCTGTTCTGTGTTCACAGATGAAGAACCAGGAGCAGGACCTCAGAAAACACCCACAAATAGGAACAGAAGCAAAGGACATCTTGAACAATTTTCAAAGGACTGTGTTCGTGAGAAACTATCTCAACTTAAAGTAGACAAAGCTATGGGACCGGATGGGATACACCCGAGAATACTGAGGGAACTTGGGGACGTTCTAGCAGCTCCACTGACTGACCTTTTCAATGCCTCGTTGGAGTCGGGAGTGGTGCCAAAGGACTGGAGAGAGGCTCATGTGGTGCCTTTACACAAAAGCAGAAGTAAGGATGCGGTTGAAAACTACAGGCCGGTTAGTTTAACTTCAGTGGTGAGTAAATTATTGGAAACGCTGCTGAAAGAGAAAATAGTGAGGTTTCTGGAGTCCAGTGGATTACAGGATCCAAGGCAGCATGTATTCACCAGAGGCAGGTCTTGTCAGACAAATCTGATTGATTTCTTTGACTGGGTGACCAGGGAGTTGGACCAAGGGAGAGCCCTAGATGTGGTGTATTTAGATTTCAGTAAAGCCTTTGACACTGTTCCTCACAGGCGACTTATAAACAAACTGAGCACGCTAGGGATGGACCCTAAAGTTACTGCTTGGGTTAGAAATTGGTTGGGTGGGAGGCGACAAAGAGTACAAGTAAATGGAGCTCACTCTGAGGAGAAGAATGTTATCAGTGGTGTGCCCCAGGGATCTGTCCTTGGTCCGATTCTTTTTAAGATCTTTGTTAGTGATATAGCGGAAGGGCTTTCAGGTAAGGTTTGCCTCTTTGCGGATGATACCAAAATCTGCAATAGAGTAGACACCCAGGAAGGGGTAGATAACATGAGGAGGGATCTAGCTAAGCTTGAAGAATGGTCTAGAATTTGGCAGCTGGGATTTAATGTTAAAAAATGTAAGGTCATGCATTTGGGCTGCAGCAATCCAAGGGAGCAATATAGTATAGGGGGTGAAGTACTTTTGTCCACTAAAGAAGAGCGGGACCTAGGCGTGGTTGTGTCTGATGATCTTAAAGTAGCTAAACAGGTAGAAAAGGCGACGGCAAAAGCTAGAAGGATGCTTGGGTGCATATGGAGAGGAATGGCTAGCAGAAAAAAGGAGGTGATAATGCCTCTGTATAAGTCTTTGGTGCGACCTCATTTGGAGTATAGTGTGCAATTCTGGAGACTGCACCTTCAAAAGGATGTGAACAGGATGGAGTCGGTGCAGAGGGTGGCTACTAAAATGATTAGTGGTCTTCATTATAAAGCATATGAGGACAGACTGAAGGATCTTAATATGTACACCTTAGAGGAAAGGCGGGATAGAGGTGATATGACTGAGATGTTTAAATACCTCCATGGCATAAATGTTCAGGGAGAGAGCCTCTTTCAATTGAAAGCAAGTTCTGCTACGAGGGGACATGGCATGAGGGTGAAGGGAGACAGATTCAGGAGTGATATGCGGAAATATTTCTTTACGGAAAGAATAGTGGATCCATGGAATAGTCTCCCAGTGGAGGTGGTAGAGATGAGGACAGTAACTGAATTCAAAAAAGCATGTGACAAACACAGAGGATCTCTAAAGGTAAAAAGGGGACTGTTGTAGTTATTATGGAAGGACAGACTAGATAGGCCATTTGGTCTTTTTCTGTCGTCATATTTCTATGTTTCTATGTTTCTACGTGTTCAGTAATTTTATTCTTTATAGTGATTTCTACCATTTTGCCCAGTATTGATGTCAAGCTCAATGGTCTGCAGTTTCCAGTATCACCCCGGGACCCTTTTTAAAAATTGTCGTTACACTGGCCATTCTCAAATCTTCCGTAACTACAGATGATTTTAATGATAGTTCACAGATTACTAATTATAGGTCTGTAATCTCATATTTCAGTTCTTTCAACACCCTCGGATTTAGACCATCTGGTCCAGGTGATTTGCTACTCTTCAGTTTATTAAATAGTTATAATACATTGTCCAGATTTATCAATATATCTTGCAATTCTTCTGATACATCACCTTTATATACCTTTTCAGGCATGGGTAATTTCCCTTCTTCAGTAAAGACTGAAACAAGGAATTTATTCCATTTCTCTGCTATGGCCTGTCCTGCCCCTTCAACCCTTCTATCATCCAACGGTCTAACAGATTCTCTCACAGGATTTTTGCTTTGAATGTACTTGAAAAAGTTTTTATTATGCATTTTTGCTTCCACGGCAAGCTTTATTTGAAATTCTTTCTGTGCCTGCCTTATCAATTCCTTGCATCTAACTTGACAATGCTTATGTTGTTTCTCATTTTTGTCATTTGGCATCTTTTTCCATTTCCTGAATGATTTTTTTTTGGCAACAGCCTCTCTGACCTCACCTTTAAACCATGTTGATAGTTTTTTGGCCTTCCTTCCACTTTTCTTAAAGTGTGGAATACATCTTTTCTGGGCTTCCAAGATAGTACTTTTAAACAACGGCCATGCTTGATGTAAATCTTTAACCTTTGCAGCTGCTCCTTTTAGTTTTTTCTTAACTATTTTCTGCATTTTATCATAGCCTCACTTTTGAAAGTTAAAATGTATTACTGTGGATTTCCTTGCCATCCTTCTTCCATTTATAAAATCAAATGCGTTCATGCTATAATCACTATTGCCAAGTTGCCCAAAACCTTTTTCTCTTGCACCAGTTCCTGTGTTCCACTCAGGACTAAGTCCAAAATAGCTTCCCCTCTTATCAGTTCATAAACCAGCTGCTCCAAGAAGCAGTCATTTATTTCATCTAGAAACTTTATCTCCCTAGCATGTCCTGCTGTGACATTGACCTAGTTGATACCAGGGTAATTGAAATCACCCATTATTGTGTTGTAAATTTTGTCAGTTCCCTTGATTTCTTTTAGTATTTCATCATCCATCTGTTCATTCTGGTCGGTAATACACCCCCACTGCCATCGCCTTCCCTTTTTACATGGCATTTCTATCCATAGACTTTTGTTTCCTGGAAAAATTTAATCCTATGTGACTCAATGCCCTTTCTAATATGGAGCACAGCCCCTTCACCAATTTTATCTACTCTATCATTGTGATATAGTTTGTACCCAGGTATCACAGTGTCCTATTGGTTGTCCTCCTTTCACCAGGTCTCTGAGATGCCAATCATATCTAACCTTTCATTCAGTGCTATATATTCTAGCACTGCCATCTTTTTTTTTAACTTCTAGCATTTGTAACCAGGCATTTTAGAGGTCGTATTTTATTCATATTTATCTGGTTATCAGTTAGGGGTAATTTGGAATCTTTCAGCTCTGTATTTAAGGGCATCAGGGTTACTTTTATCTGTACTGGAACCTCTCTGTTGGGATGTCCTAACTTTCCTCTTTTGCTCATATCCATCAAGGATACATCCTTCCAAACTATGTGCTTTTGGGTGAATGTTGGCTTTTTGCTATTATCTAATTTAAAAGCTGCTATATCTCCTTTTTAAAGGTTAATGCTAGCAGCCAGGTTTGATCCTAATTAAGGTGGAGCCCTGCCTTTTGGAAAAGTCCTTCCTTTCCCTAGAATATTGTTTAGTTCCTAACAAATCCCAAACCTTCTTCTTTGTACCATTGTCTCATTCTGCCTGTCTTTAGGGTCCTGCATGTGGAACGCGAAGCATATCAGAGAATGCTACCCTAAAGTTCTAGATTTCAACTTCCAGCTAAAATCCTAAATTTGGCTCCAGAACCTCCCTCACACACTTTCCTTTTTCAATGGTACCAACATGTACCAAGACAGCAGACTCCTCCTCAGCACTATCTAAAACCTTGTCTAGGTAGTGCTTGAGATCTGCTACCATTGCACCAGGCAAACATGTTACCAGGCGATCATCATGTCCTCCAGTCACCCAGCTGTCTATATGCCTAATGATTGAATCGCCAAGTATAATGGCCATCCTAAGCCTTCTCTCATGAGCACATGGCATTGTAGAAACCTCCAAATTGCAAGAGGTCTTTACATCTCTTGGTGGAAAGGATCACTTCCTTGCACACCAAGGTGATGCTTTCATTTCACATGACCTCTCTCCTGCATGGCAACTGAGTGGCTGCCAGATTGGAGGTGGTGCTTCATTACTACGTCCCTCTAGGTCTCATTCATGTACCTCTGTCTTCCTTATGTTCTCTAGCCTCCAGAGGTCAGACTCGTTCCCTGAGGGCAAAGAGCTCCTTGCATCTAGTGCAGATGTAGGAACCCTCACCAACTGAGAGAAAATCATACATGTGACACTCAATGCAAAAGACTGGATAGCCCCCATCTCGCTTCTGGACTGATACCTGCATCTTAGTTTTAAAGTTTTATTTAGCAATTTAAGTTGTTTAAAGCTACTAGGGATACTTGAACTGATACAACTATACCAAATAAGTTTAAGGGACTTTGTTCTCCTCAATTTTAATTAATTTCTAGGCCTTGATTAATCTATTTCTGGTGAGGATAACCAGCTGAATCTGAAAGTGAATTTGACCACCTCTATAAATCTAAGAATCTATAAAGCTATGATTTTATTTATTTTTATTTTTATTTTATTTGGTAAACATTTATAAGCCGCCACTTCCAGCGATCAGCAGCGGACCATGGTGTAAATACAGGGAGTAACTTATTCAATCAAAGATACAGTATGATTTGAGGGAAGGGTACACCAGAATCACAATGATTATGCCAAAGGAGTCGAGGTGGGTGGGAGGGAATTACCACTTAGTAAAGGATGGCTTGCTACACAGGTCCCAGACCTGTGTTTCTAAAGTAATCTGTTAACAATATCCTGGGTGATTCACACAGCCCTTGGTTTGAAAAAGGGAGCTTTTCAAAGTGCCCCATTGATCTGTCACTTGGCTTTAACACCTATTTAAAATAATTTCACAGGTCTCTTGCCCCCTAACTGGAAGACCTCTTTGTAAAGGTCTCTAGAAATAATTTCTTTCTTTCTACTCAAAGAATATTTACCCTATGCTTCTTTTTATGCTAAGCTATACTTTGATTTGATTTAAATTAAAAGCTCTCTGCTGATACTACGTCCTGACTGAGTTTTAAACTTAAACTATAGGCTCTCTGCTGATACTAGGCCTTGACTGACTGAGAATAAGCTTTGTTTCATTGTTCTTTACAGGATATAATCTTAACAATATACTTTAGGCCCGATTCAGTCCTGAACGTCCCGGCCCTCTGTGCGCCCGGTCAGAACCGGACATACAGAGTTAGCCAGGATTCTGATCCCGCGGGACCCATTTAGACCCGCAGGATCAGAATTGCGTCTAGGTCTGTACCAGGCCAGGACCCCAATTCTGGTTGGCCTGCTCGGATAACTCCGGGCTTTTGAATGGAGTTGAAGCGCCATGGTGTCCAGTTGCCATGGCACTGTGGCTCCATTCAAAGCTGCAATCCCCAGCTTCTGGTAAAAACACTTCATTCCCCACAGCCCGACCCCCAATCTGGCCTCCCAAAGCCAGGGTCGGGCTGCGGGAAAAACCCTCTTTCCCCTCCTACATCCTCTGATGGCTGGGCCTGCCATCCCCCGCCGACTAGGGAAACTTATTCCACCTCAGAGATAGAATAAGTTCCCCGTACAGGCAGCCGGCCCCGGACATACAGGGCCAACATTGGAATCGGCCCTGGATCTCCGGGGTCGTCGACCTCCCACTGCCTGCCCTAATGCTGCCCCCGCTCCACCCCTTTCTCGCCCCTGTCTAACTTCCCCATACAACATGCGGGGAAGTTAGTCAGGGTCGGAAGAGGGCCTGTATAGTGTTTGCATATTGTCAAGTTTTTCACAAACAGAAGTGACCTGGCTTAAGCTGCGATCTTTTTCTACAAATATAAGCTTACTATCTAGTTTCCCCTTGCAAGATACAACTTGCAGTCTCAAAATTATTCCAGATATCTTGTGCTATGCTGTCAGTACTTTTTCAAGCTGCTTTCACTCTCCAGACTTTCTCCATGAGACCCCAGTACCCGTACATAAGATATGCCATACTGGGTCAGACCAAGGTCCATCAAGCCCAGTATTCTGTTTCCAACAGTGGCCAATCTAGGTCACATGTACCTAGCAGTTTCCCCAGTCCCTTTCCACAGCCCCCCTCCCCTTTGATTCTCTAAAGAATCATTACAAAAGAATGGTAGCCGAGACATATCCAATTCCAGAATAACTCTTTTGCCACAGTGGGGAACACCTTCCGCCTCAATGGCAGGCAGCCATCGTCAAAGTCTTAGGCACCACATCTAGTCCTTACGTGAACTTCATCTTCTTGGTTGGGATTTCTTAATATAAACACTCTATTTGACAATATAGAAAGAGGATTACTGTCATCCTGAAAATTAACCAAAGTGATGTGGCACTGTTTACCCTTGATAGGTCTCAAGAAGAATGTGTACAGAGAGTAAAGCTTTGCCAATTATTCTCTGTTATTACAATTATTATGAGGTTTGCACCCACATTCATATCATGACACTGGTAATAACTCTAAATTCCTCAGCAGTATCTCTTTTCATAATGGTCTGCACTATGCACATCTTTGACTTTGGTGACTGTCCACTCAGGCTTCAGACTTTAAGTTAATCTAACAAAGAGACTAAAACATTATAACATACATTTGCCACCTTGATTTAATTACTTAATTTACTTGCTAGAATGAAGTTGTATTATTCATTATTTGTGACTTGTAAAATATATTAGCTAAATACCTAATCTAACATCTTTTCTTTATATTATACATATCACTATGAGGCAGATCCCATATGGATCAGCTAACTCCAGCAGAAATATTTAAATCGGGCAAGGGCACAATCCGGGGTGAATTCCGCAACCATGGGTATAGACCCGCCCATGGTTTGGGAATCATCTCATAGACATGTCCAGCACGGCATGTCTAACATACTGTTCAGCTGACCTGTTCATGTATCCAGCACAAGACTCGCACACTGGTGCAGGCACAGGCCATAGAGTGAAGCGTAGAAACATGTCCCCCACTAATATTACAGGACATGGGTAAATGCTGAAATTGTTTTAGACATCCCCACACTCACCGTATTCTGAGAAGTTGTACATTTCTGATCGTGCTCCTCTCCACAATAGCCATTTCTCCTTGGTTAAAACATGTATCTCCTGAGCTGTTGTTCTCGCTGATAGTGTTTTGCTGATTCAAATTAGACCACATATACTAGTCTGTGTCATGGCCAGAACACTACAAAGTAATCTCAGTGCACTCTAATGTATTATAAGATCACATAAATATTAACATGTTTGTCATAACATACTTTGCATCACACATTACTTGGCAGTATAACATTGCCTCGTTATTCTTTCATTGGTCATCTCTAAAAACACTCCTGAAAATGATAAGTATGGACTCTTACCAACCTCACGACAATCTAAATTAATTTTGCAATTCCCCAAAGGATATATTATATTGCTGAGCGAGAAAATTATGCTCCTCTATTGACTATGGCTTTCTGGCTATGGCATCTGTTTCCCACATATCTGGGTACTGGCATTTCCCACAGCAGCTCCCTACACGTGGCTACACCTGTCCCATACAATGTCCACAGTCCAATGTCGTTTTGTATACATCTGCTATCTGGCAACTCTGCCTACCTTCTCACTGTCTACACTGTATCAATGGTCCCATGGTCAGGTCTGTGTAAGTATGGGGAGAGGGATCCCTCTGCCATCATACTAAGTAGCCAGCCTCAAGATATATCACCACTCTTTCAGCTTGCATAAATCCTTGACTGAGTAAGGATGTAGGCCTCATGGCACAATCTGGGGAATGTTGGCACAACATCAGTCATGTCTTCCAGTGCCTGGCACATCTTATATATGGATGCCCTATCACACTGGCATCTGGTGACGCTGCGGTCCTCCATAAGGTCCAGGTACTGGCCAGGCATTCATGTCCTCCCTGAATGGCAGATCAGCACACCAGATCCAACTGTGCAACCCTCAAACCACACACACACATACTCTCACCTGCAGTCACAAAACACATAATTCTGCCAATAGATGCTCAAAACCTATAAATAAAGGCTGGTATACCATAATAGCATGAAGTCCCAGGACTACAAAGATGATCTCCTTTTCTCACGCAAACAAGATTCTTTTCCAGACTCACTCACATACAATTCTTACATCAACATTCCCAATTTTTCATAACATAGAAATTATTAGGTTCACTTAGGTTATTTTTATTTATTTATTTATTTATTTGATATTATCCTGTCCTTTCAAATTGCTCAGGGCAGGTTACAAATTGCATACATAATAATAAAAAGTAATATAACACAGACTGAAAACACCTCATAATAACGCATGATATCTACTCTTCATAAGCTCTTTTAGCACAAACAGCAAATTTCAGCATAGCCAGAATAAACACTATTGCTGTTCTTAATATTTCTTTAAGGGTAGATATTAATGACTCTTTAGCTTACTAGATTCCCTCATCTCTGATTTCTGTTCTTTATAACTGCATTTTATGGTGTTTTTCCAGATTACAGTCATACCAGTTTAAAACATACTTGTCCCAAGCTTCATACACGTTGGGACAAATTGTAGAACACAGCAGAATATTTTCTGGTCTTATTCCATGTCTCCAGCAGGAATAATGGGCACATTTGCAGGGAAGTCAAAAAATGTACATGAGCCTTTCCTGAATTTGCTATATATGCCTCCACAGCAAACCACACCCACATTCCACCCCTCCCTGGCACGTTCTGAGATCCCCATGCAAGTGCCATGGATGTGCCCAGGCTGGGTGTATCAGAATACGATTATAGGCGTTTCTGCAAGATAACCACCTCCAGTGCATGTGTAAATGGCCTATTCGGTTATGTAATAACTCCCTATGCTTCCTGCGCAATAGGAAATAAAAAAAGGATATTAGTATTACTAACCATAAATCACAAAATGAAAACCAACCATCAAATCCCCAGGACAAGCAACATGAAACAAATGCACATGATAGTCAATCTGTACTCCCAGTTTACTTCAGAAGGCCAGCATCCAGACTGAATCTACTGATCCACTGTATACAATCATTTTGGTTGTTTCTCCGTTCTTTTATTTCTTTTTTTACTTTTTTTTTCTCTTTACAATTCCCTTGAATCAAATAAACCTGATTGGAATAGGCCTCTCAGTAAATTAAAGTATTACAGTTCCAAGACTATGGGCCTGATTTTCAAAGGCATTTACATGGATAACAGCCCATATTAGCCATGTAAATGCCTTAATCGGGGATTTTCAAAGGCACCTACATGGCTAGTGCCTTTGAAAATCCCAGATTAAGTCCCCTACATGACCCAGTGCTATCCAGTTAGCATTGGGGTGTGTTCAGGGGCGGCCCAAGGGGGGTGCGGGGCCATGTGCGGAGACTCGATGTGGGGCCTCATTTGCATAAGGGACCTAATTTGCATAAATATTTGCATAATGTTACCATACACTAACTTTTAGTAAACATGCCTCTTAATGAGTGTATGGATAAAGAAAGACTAAAAGATTTCTACATTACTATAATCCAGTGACAACTGTTAGGCGCATTAGGAACTACTGCAAACACTGCCCATTTAGAACCCATAGCAAACCCGCCGTATCATAACAGCACTACCAGGACTCACAAAGCACAAGACCCTACCTATCAAAAGGCAACACTACAAATATTAAACCAATACATTTCAGAGAACAACAATACATGACCTACTGGGGAAAGAGAACAAGTGGCAATGTCAAATAGGAATTACATAAACAGAATACCTCAGCTCAGTTACACGTGCAGAACATAGACCGTCACCAAACAAGAAATCACAATGTAGAAACAGGAAGACAATAATTAAACTGGGAACCCCAAAAGCCCAACAACACTGTAGAAATAAAACTATAAATTAATTTCCTCTTGTACTAAACAAAGCGCAGACATTAATGATGCACATTTCCCAGAGCTGGCATATTTCAGTTAATAAATTCAATAAAGAGATATTTTTCTACCTTTTGTGCATTTTTTTTCAGTTGCAATTGCTCGAGCCACTTTCTTCTGGTTTCTTCGTGTCTTCTGCTAACTCTCCATCGTCTGCTGTCCATTTGTCCTTTCTTCACTCTTCTAGTTTTTTTCCATTCTCTCTCTACATCTGCTTTAACATACTAATCTTTCTCCTTTTGCCCTTTCCTCATTCCTATTTCATCCACTCAAATTTTACCCCGCCATCCTCAATCCCCACTTACTCTCCCAATATCCGGCCAATTGTAGATTTGTCTTCCCTCCCACACAAAATATTTTTCCCTCTCCATTTCACTCTCCCAGCTCTATCCCATTCTAATCCTCCCCCAACATCAGCTCCCTTCTAGTTCCAGCCCCACTCAGCATCCGCTGCCTTCTAGTCCCTGCATCAGCCCATTTCCAGTCCTAGCTCCCCCATCCGAGTCCCTCCATCAGCTCATTTCCAATCCCAGCCCCCCATAAGCCCATTTCTAGTCCTATCCTAGCACCACCATCAGCCCATTTCAAGTCCTAGCTCCCCCATCCGAGTCCCTCCATCAGCTCATTTCCAATCCCAGCCCCCATCAGCCCATTTCTAGTCCTTTCCTAGCCCCACCATCATCAGCCCATGTCAAATCCTAGCTCCCCTCCACTCAGCCCATTTCCAATCCAAGCCCCCCATGAGCCTACTTCCAGTTCTAGCCCCTCCATGAGTCCATTTCAATCCAAGCCCCCCCAACAGCCCATTTCCAGTCCTATCCTAGCCCTCCATCAGCCCATTTCCTGTCCTAGCCCCCCTCACTCAGCCCATTTCCTGTCCTAGCTCCCTCCCCTTACAGCCCATTTCCATTCCAAGCCCCCCTCCCCATCAGCTATTTGTAGTTCAAGCCCTTTTTCCACACAGCCCATTTCCATTCCAAGCCCCCATCCCCATCAGCTATTTGCAGTTCAAGCCCTCCTTCCACTCAGCCCAGTTCCAGTCCTAGCCACCCCCCAGCCCATTACCAGTCCTAAGCCCCCCATCAGCCCACTTCCAGTCCTAAGCCCCCCATAGTCCATTACCAGTCCTAAGCCCCATCAGCCCATTCCAGTCCTAACCCCCCATAGCCCATTTCCAGTCCTAGCCCCCCCATAGCCCATTACCAGTCCTAACCAACCCATCAGCACATTTCCAATCTTAGCCCCCCCATAGCCCATTACATCCTAACCCCCCTCAATCAGCCCATTTCCAGTCTTAGGCCCCCCATAGCCCATTACATCCTAACCCCCCATCAGCCCATTTCCAGTTCTAACCCCCCCATCAGCCCACTTCCAGTCTTAGCCCCCCCTCCATAGCCCATTAGTAGTCCTAACCCCCCATAGTCCATTACCAGTCCTAACCCCCCTCCCCCATCAACCCACTTTCAGTCAGCCCCCCAGCCCATTACCAGTCCTAACCCCCCTCCCCCCATCAGCCCTGATAGGATTAAAAAAAACCAAACTGGTTGCTGCTGCCGCTGCCGCCGTGGCAGCGGCAGAATCAAATTTCCCACCGCGGGGCCCCGCCTGCCCGACAGAGCCTCCAGCTCCCGAGTCCCTCCTAATGCGCGGGCTTTCAGAGCCGCGAGAGTTTCCCTTTCTTCTCACGGCTCTGTTAATCTCGCCAGGGCTGATGGGATTTCCCATCAGCCCCGGCGGGATTAACAGAGCTGCGAGAGGTCAGAGAAGCTCTCGCGGCTCTGAAAGCCCTGCATTGGGAGGGACTCGGGAGCTGGAGGCTCTGTTGGGCAGGCGGGGCCCCGCGGTGGGACATTTGATTCCGCCGCTGCCACGGCAGCAGCGGCAGCCGTTTTTTTTTTTTTTTAAATCTACTTGTGCTAATGAAGAATGTTTTTTGCGCGGGGCCCCCTGAAACACGGGGCCCTGTGCAAAAAACATTCTTGCTCAATGGACGGGCCGGCCCTGGGTGTGTTGGGGACGTTCTGGGGTGGAGCAGGATAGGGAATGGCACTAACCGGGTAACAGCGATTTTTGATGCTGCCCGGTTAGCACTCTGTGCCTTAAAGATAGGCAAGGAAAACCCTCGCCTATCTTTAAAGCACCGGGGCTAACTGGGCAGCATCCAATATTGCTGTTGCCTGGTTAGGCTCTGTGGCTTTCCGGTTGTGCAGCAAACCCTTGATTATCACTTCCGTCACCACGGAAGTAAAAACCCAGGGTTAAGGTGTCAGCAGACAGGGCTATGCGGCTACAGCGCTTAGCCCTGCCCAACTGAAAATCAAGCCCAATATGTGTAAGCTGTATCTTTACACATTACAAACCAGCAGAGATAAGAAAACAGATTTTATAAATAGCAACTTGCAAGTCTGGTGAAATAAGGCCTTGACCTACTAAAGAAGAAAATCAGCATATGAAAAAACCTAACAACAAATTACCATGTTAAAACCAAGCTGTTCAAATCCTTTACAACCTTTTAAAAGCACGACATAAGGAAAACAAACAAATGAATCATTATACACTTTCTCTTCTAATACAAACAACTTATGCATACAGTCTTGGACCTCATGTTTTTGTTTTTCTTGAGACTTTTCATGTGCCCTTGTCTTCAGCCATGTAAGGACAACCCAATCAGGACTAGTATATGGTCTCCCTAAATCACTGACTGCCATTTCATATTTCAAATATCAAAGCTTATCCTCTGAAAAAGTCCCCTCTAAGGAAATTGTAGTGCTTCAATGTCACTAGTCATTGAGTGCCATCATGCTACAGGGTCTATAGCATTATTACCGTATTTAGCATGCATACAATAGGATAGACTGCTCTTCTTAAATGCTACAGCCTGAGCCTTTTCTTAAGAACATAACAACATGAGATATGCCATACTGGGTCAGACCAAGGTCCATCATTCCCAGTATCCTGTTTCCAATAGTGGCCGATCTAGGTCACAAGTACTGTCATCAACACCCCCCCCCCCCCTGGTGGCCAGTGGCTGTAAGGGTAGGTTGAGCATATTATTAATTTTTGGGAGTAGAGGGCTCTTTTAAGGCCAAGGGTATCTTGGTCTTTGTAGTCCTGCTCCTTATGTGAATAAATTGTGTATGCCAAGTGGAGGATAAATAAGGCTTTTATTTCCCTTTTAACGCAAAAGGTTCGCTGAGATACAGAAATACAGAAAGTCCTTCTTTTCAGGCTTCCACCACAACATAAGTAAAGAGGTAAACTGTTACAAACTTCACAGTTGCTTGTAGGATTTAACCCAGTATTCTTTCAAACTTTAGAGCAAAACAAAGGAGTGAACATTCCTCTTTCATTCTGCACAAACATGAGTATTCTCAAAGCAATGTCTATATAACTCACAGTTCAGGGAGTGATTCAAAGCTGCCCGCAATACAAATGGAGCAATCCATTAATTCGTCTTGAGAGAAGGGAATAGGATCCTCAAGTGCTATCTGCATGGGCTCTGGGTCATTGTTATCTGAGCTATTGCTATTGGAGCTTTCCCTGGCCGCTATAGTTTGCCAGTCACTGTTTCTGTTCCCTTGTTTCCAGTAAGGCTGTTCTAGGGCTCTCACATAAGCATGGCTGGTTCCTATGCCCTTACGTCCTGGCTTATAAAACTCTGGCCTGCTTCTTTTCCTTTCAAACTGGATATCTGCTTTACAAGAGTTTCTAGGAGCTGAGCTTCTCTTTATGAATAAAGTGTCACCATACCTTGGCTTCCTGTAGCCGGTATAACTGGAGTTTTCCTTCTCAGGCACTTCTCTCAGGACACAGTCTCTTTGGCAGACTTTCTCTTGGAAGCTTCTGGGCACTGCTTGACCTTTCTGTAGCCTAGGAAAACCTGGTGAGGAATCCAGACTTCCTTGCTTCCTGGTATAGGTAACTCTGCTATCAGTACCTTTCCTTTTAGAGCCTTTCAATCCTGTTTCAGAGTCTTCTGGTGAGCGTAGGCCTCTCTCCAGGTATGGCTCTCTCCTTCTGAGCTCTTTACCTCTGAGGTCTCCTGCTACCAAGTCTTGCTTCGGACTGACTCTCCACTGTCCGTCTTTCTCTCTGGCTCTTTGTGCTCCTCTTCCAGCTCCTGCTGTCCTTGTCGTGCTGCTTGTCTTGGCTGCACTGCTTGACCTGGCTGGGCTGCTGTTCCTGGCTGTCTCAGCTCCCCTTCTCCTCCTTCTCCTTCCTGCACTAGTCTTCTGCTTATAAAGGCATTCCACGTTTGAGTTCCCTGGGCTACTTTTCAGGTGCAGCTGATTAACTTCTGCAGAATCATCAGCCGGGTGTGTTAACTCAGCCTCTGTAAGTTTTTGCCTGCTCCTTCTAGCTGCGCTGCAGGGCAATTGCATCTTCTGCACATCATTTGTTTTGTGAAAGACAGCGTTTTTTTCTAAGTCTTCACTTTCATTAGCATCCGCTCTATGACAGTACCTAACAGTTTCCTTAAAAGACACAAGTTCCACAATGCTTTATTGGAGCAAGTGTGGATATCCTGGGTCCCCTTTAATAATGGTTTATGGATCTTTCTTCCAGGAACTTTTCCAAACATTTTTAAACACGGCTAAACTAACAGCTTTTACTAAATCCTCCGGTAATGAATTGCCACTCATGCAACTTAGTTCTATTCTGCCAGCGACTGAACAAATTACCCATCATACTCACGATTCTCCTGCCTTCCTCCTAAGATTGTGAACACTCTCGCTCAAGCAGGGAGGGGGGATGGCTTTAAAAGGTGCAGTCCTCAATCTTATTTATTTATTTAGTATACATTTGTATACCGCTACTTCCAGCGATCAGCAGCGGTTTTGAATCTGTCATTGATTGCAGCACTGAGCCAGCACAAGGTCTGCGACAGGCATGTTCACTGAGGCTATGCTGCCGCAAAATTATTCTGAACCTGCTGGCTCTGAATCCTCAAGCTGTAAAGCGCAGCATGAGGAGGAAGGTGTAGGAACAGTCTTGGTGGTGCCTCATTCACAGCTGTATGCCTGCCATTTGGATTCCCCAAGAGAACTAAGCATTCCCTTGCACTGTGTGGACAGGAGTGAGCTACTTTTTGTGTTTGTTTTATTGTAATTTGAAGGTTTTATCTGTGGGATCCATTGAAGGATAACTGAGTCACTTGCTTTCTTGCCATATATCTCGATTTCAAATGTGATGGAAAATGGTCATTACGGGATTCATAATCTGACCAAATTTTATAAAAGGAACTCGATTTTGAACACTTACTTCCCTTGTGCATGATCTGTCCATGAGTTCTGTCCATGATATGTCTATAGTATTGCATGACTTGCTCACCAACATATATCCCAATTTAGAAACATAGAAACATGACATCAGAAAAAGACCATATGGCCTATCTAGTCTTCCCTTCCATATCAACTACTATAGTCCTTTAGAGATCTTCTGTGTTTGCCCCATGCTTTCTTTAATTCAGATACTGTCCTCATTTCTAGTACCTCCACTGGGAGACCATTCCTTGCATCTACCACTCTTTCAGTAAAGAAATATTTCTGCATATTGCTCCTGAGTCTATCCCATTTCACCCTCATCCTATGTCCCCTTAATGTGGAACTTGCTTTCAAATGAAAAAGGTTCTCCTTAATTCAGATTTGGTCTGTATCACAGAGACCTAATACCTACTGACCTTGTACTGGTGAAACAATTATGTCCCCCTTCATATTATGTTCAGCAACCACAAATTGAAGGAAGAAGTTAATATGTGATGTTATTGTCAAAGAATATTTGCAGCATGAAGAGATGCTTTTGGAGTACTTGCAAGATTTTAAAGTTCTATACCTTAAAGTTATAGTAACATAGTAACATGGAGGCCTACTCCATTCAGGCCATGCAGCCATGCACAGAGGTAGACCTGATTCTGATCCCATGGGGGATAGATAGGCCTGCAGGATCAGAATCTGGTCTACAGCTTGGATGTGCAGGTCGTGCCCCGATTCTGAATGGGTTGCAGGCCCAGCCACATGCCCGGCTACCTCAGCCAGGCCCCTGAATGGAGTCGTGATCCACTGCTTTGGAAAAGAAACCTCTTTCCCCGTAGCCCAACCCCCGATCTGGCCTTCCATGGTCAGGGTCGAGCTGCAGGGAACCCCCTGCACCCTCGCACCTGTTTCCAGTGGTCCAGCTTAAGTATCCCACGATATCCAGGGGGATGTATTCCACCTTCAAAGTGGACTAAGTCCCCCATCTAGATCTGAGGCCCCGGACGTACAGGGCCGACCTCTGAATCGGCCCTGTATGTCAGGGGTTGCAGCCCGTCCATGCCTCGCCCTCGATCTGCCTCCAGAATGCCCCTCCCGTCCCTGTCTAGGCCTCCCTGTACAAACCTATTGTTCGTACAGGGAGGCTTATGCCTGGGCCAGCAGGGGGATAAATAGCAGGGATGGACATCCCAACGGGACATCCATCCCCGCTATTCACGGGACAGAATGACCCCCAGATTATATGGCGGCAGATAGTGATTTTTGAATGAGTTTTTTATAAAAGCCTGATGTGAGGGAGTTTTTTGGATCCTTGATATACTTGACCTTAGTCCGAGGCTAGTGTTTTAGACCTGGCTCTGAATTGCTCATTGGTTCTGAGATCCTTTTTCTCGCTGTGGAAGTAGGTAAAGAGCACCAATTGTGTTTAGTTGTAGGATGAGGTTTTTGCTTTGGATGATTCTCCGTTCTTCATTCTGACATTGGGATTTGTATTTTTTGGCAGATAAAGACCAGTATGCTCTATCTAGTCTGCCCAACAAGGTGGCAAGAGTAGGTGCACCTGCTGCTCCATACAGGTTACCCCTCCCCATGCCTTTGTTTAGGGATGTATCCACCGCTCCGTGCAGGTCACCTCTATTTGTTGAGATAAAAGAGATAATTAAATTTATTTAGATTTTATCCTTTTGCCACTGTGTCTGTCACTCTATTTGAATTCTGTCAATCTATTTGCCCCCCACCACTTCCATCAGGAGGGCATTGCAAGCATCCACCAACCTTCCAATGAAAAATTATTTCCTGATGTTGACTTTCAGTTTACCCCCTTGCAGCTTCATGTTATGCCCTCTATTTTAAAGCTTTCCCATCTTTGAAAAAGGTTTGTTTGTTCATTAATACTCTTTAAGTATTTAAAGGTTTGTATCATATCTCCGCTGTCCCTCCTCTCTTCTAGAATATACATATTTGGTCTTCTTCAAGTCTTGTCTCATATGTCTTCTGGCGCAGGCTCCAAATCATTTTGGTCACCTTCCTCTGAACCATTTCCAGTCTTTTTATATCCGTTGTGAGATATGGTCTCCAAAACTGAACACAATATTCCAAGTGAGGCCTCACCAGTGAGTTGTACAGTGGCACTAGTACCTCTTCCTTTCTGCTTGTAATTCCTTTCTGTATGCAGCCCATCATCCTTCTGGCTTTTGCCACCGCATTGTCACACTGTTTCGCCACCTTGAGATCCTCAGAAACAATCACTCCAAGGTCCTTCTCTTGGTCTGTGCACACCAACCTTTTGCCCCCTATCGCATACAATTCCATTGGATTTCTGCATCCCAAGTGCATGACACTGCACTTCACATTAAATCGTAACTGCCAAGCATTAGACCATTTTTCCAGCTTTTGTAGATCTTTCCTCATGTTATCCACTCCCTCAGGGGAGTCCACTCTATTGCAAATTTTTGTCATCCACAAAAAGACAGACTTTTCTATTCAGTCATTCAGCAATATCACAGATACATTGAACAGTACTTATCCCTGGGACATGCCACTAATCACCTTCCTTTCATCCGAGTGAGTTCCATTTACCATCACCTTCTGTCATCTGTCAGTCAACCAATTTCTGATCCATTTCACCACTTTGGGACTGATCCCCAGGCTGTTTAGTTTACTGATAAGTCTTCTGTAAGGAGCAGTATCAAAGGCTTTGCTGAAATCTAGGTAGATCACATCCATCACATGCCCTTGGTCTAGTTCTCTGGTCATCCAGTCTAAGAACTCAGTCAGATTTGGGCTATCACTTTTATTTTGATCCACCTGGTGTTATGGATACTGTCCAGTATTACAACCTTATTGCATGATCTAGAGGTTGCTCTGTTCCACCTGATTGCACTTGGGAAGTTCAACCTCCATGTAGATCAGGTGCCTTTGATGCCTTCGAATTATGGTGCTGGTGATGAATACTGTGTATACCATGGTCTGCCTGAAGAACAAACCAGTTAGTACTAGAGGAGATCAAACCTTTCTTTAGAATCTCAGATGACAAGACTTTGACTTTCATAGTTTGGACACATCATTTATTTATTTAGACAATTTTGTATACCACCTTATCCTTCAATCAAAGTGGTCACAACACAATTGGGGGATACATTTAACACGAGGGGATATGAGACACATACACTAATACTTACAGGGAACATGGGCAATCATGCGAAGAGAGAGATCATTAGAGAAAAAACATCATGCTTGGCAAGGTAGAAGGTCAGCGCAAAAGAGGAAGACCAGTAATGAGATGGATTGGTACAATAACAGCAGCTATGGGTGCCACTCTGTCAACAATGAGCCGCCAGACTGAAGACCGAATGCAGTTTAGGACAACTATCCAGAAGGTCGCCATGAGTCAACACCAACTCGATGACATTTAACAGCAACAGCAACATGGTTCAAGGATCATTTCCAGCTTAGGTTTAGCTTAACACTACCAAAAGTAAAATTCGCAAGGCTCTCACACTAACCAATAACCAGAATCAAAAAGAACCAAAGTATTAAGTCTAATACATACATCCCAACACAGGGGAAGGAACAAAGGAAGAGAAAGTGAAAGTAAGTCTATTACTATTATTTAGTTACTTAATTCATAAGTCTCCAAAGTAAATGGGCAGACCTCAGTGAGGGGGAAGGGGTGTGCACTTGCGAATTAGTAACACGGCAGACCCATATCTTGACTTTCCCCCACAATCTCAATCATAGGCCGCCAACCAATTTTTGAATGTTTAAATGCATTTAAAAAGACAATAAACTTAGCTGGAAGAATGATGCCCAACGGAATAGGACACCAAAGCTCCTGGCTGCAAGCAATTAGCAAGACGCCCAGTACTCCCGAGGTTGCTTCAGGACACTGAGTTGGCAGGAATAATTCATCCCCTTCCAAAAACCAACTAACCTACACAAAAGACTTTAAATAAAGGAACTGATGACATAAGCATAAACGAACCAATCAGCCACTCCCTAGGACACATGTATAATGGCTTGTGAAGAAAGGCGGGCAATAAATGAATGAATGAAATGCCGGACTGTAATTAGATCGTTGAAAATTAAATTAGTAGTACATTTAAATTAATAAGAGAAAATATTTTCACTGAGTGGAGGAGTATCCTAGTGCTTAGAGCAACTGTCTAGTACCCTGAAGAGCAAGAGTTTGATTCCCACTAACATGCCTTGTGACCTTAGGTAAGTCACTTTACCCTCTATTGCCTTGGAAGAAAAGGCCTGGCAATCTACTTCCTGTGATACATTGCTAAGAAAACTCAGAGGCAGCTGGGTCACCAGGGATCAGCACTGACTTCATGGCACTAAAAAAAAGGATGCAGTAAAAGCTATTAGTGTAGCTGGGTTTAAAAGAGGTTTGGACAAGTTCCTGGAGGAAAAATCCATAAACCATTATTAAAGAGGACCAGGAAAATCTACTGCTTACCTCTGAGACAAGGAACATGGAATCTGTGTACATTTTGGGAAACTGACAAGTACTTGTGTCCTGGGTTGGCCACTGTTGGAAACGTGATTGGCCACTGTGGGCTTAATGGACCTTTGTTCTGACTCAGTATGGCATATCTTATGTTCTATTTAACACCATCCAAATAGCTGAAGCTAACCGCTGTGCAGTTAATGTATACGAGTGAATTTCTGTGCATTATCTGCATGGCAGCTCTCTCTTAAATTCTGGAAATGCCCCAAACAGTTAAAGTGGAGGTTTTGCAGTTACTATGTATTAATTGAGCAACTGCCATCCAACAACTGCAAAACCTTACCGCACTTTAGTAAATAAGAGCCTATGGGCACTCCCTACCTCAGAGGTTTCAAGAATACCTTATCCCCACCCCTATTTTGGTATTTATCTCACTAACGGTCAACCAAATAATATATACTAGAATCAGTCTGTGTTAAACAAACATAAAGTTCTCTGTCTGTTCCTGAAGGAATTAATTTGAAGAGCCTAAATATCAACAGAACAGAAGCCTTTTAAATTACTCCTACAGTATACAGTGATCTCACTCTTATTACTAAAGAGAACATTTATTTACCATTGCTCTGCAAAGCAGTCATGAAAACAGATCATAAATTCATAAATTAACAAAGTCCCGTACCTCTGTGTGGGGGAAGGAAGAGGTTTGCTCAAACAAGACTTTGTTATATGCTAAAATAAACAGGCGGATACAGCCACGTGACCTGGCAGGCAATGTACAAGGGCAGATTGAGACAGATTAAATATTTGTATCCAAAAAACCCCAGTGAACGTCACAAAGGACTTCCTTAGTTGTGGATAAAAAGCACAAGAGCATTATCTTTCCAGTGGAATAATGAGCTTTGGAAACAGAGACAGAAATCCCATAGCGTTGACCAAGTGTCTCTGATCTTGTCACCAGGGCAGCTGTGATCTAACGCTGCAGAAGTACAGTAACTGTCGCCAGTCTCCTAAGCTTGCCCTTTTGAACTGTGCATTTGAATCAGGCCATGCAGGCCCAAGGGAAGATGGAGCTGGGATAGCGAAACCTTTGAAGTTTCCAGGGTGTAAAAGTGAAGAGATGGAAGAGAGGCATACTCACAGTAACCCGCTGTCGCTCATCCACAACACCTACATTAACTTGCAGCAAGGATTATGCTAAGCAAGCCGCAGGAAGATTTATCTGGCAGGGGAAAGAAGAACAGGGAAAGATGAGAGAGTGTAGAAAATTGTTTAAAATTACAGTATTCAACTTTTGCTGACAGCATATCAAAGCGGATACTTGCTTTTATGATATTTAACTTACTGCTGCTTCGCAAAGGGAAAAAAATGTCATTCTTTCATACAATGGAACCATTATGTGCTTGAAAAAAGCGCTGATGAGATAAAACTCATTTAGGAATTAAGATTCTGGTATGGATTTTGAGAGACTAATGACTTTGCCACAAAGATGAACAAAGTGCCGATCTAGAGTCACTATTTTCAAGAAGATCCTTTGAATTCATCTAAGGTTACAGGTTTATAAAAATAAGCAACAGTTAGAAAGGAGAGCTGCAACTTCTCTGCATTGCATTAACATCAAAGCTACAACTGCACTGAGGTAAAACTGGAAGACAAATCGTATGTTGTAAACCACGCTGAATGGTTTTAATCAGGCATGTGCTGTATGAGTATGTTTTGAATAAATTAAATAAATAAATAATGGACAGGATTAAACTCCACTAAGGATTTCAGTTTTTTTGAGTTGTAGTACTTGGCTTCTTCATTGGCTCGGGCCAACTTCACCGTTATAATTACTAGGCTTTTGGTAAACCAATGGCTCTCAGAGACTGGAAAAGAAACCATTGTAGGCCAGGAAACACAGATATACTTGTAGAGGGCAATGTGTCATGTGTGTATGGTGCCAGGCACCAGTGGCTGTAAGATGGGGAAAGAAATCACTAAAAATATTTGTTCTCTGTTCAGAGGCTAGGTCCCAAGCATTCACTCCTTCACTGACTGCTGCTAGCATTGATTATTGACAGACAGGCTTCTTGGCATACAGAATAGAAGATGCTATGATGTCTATATCTGACAGACATACGAAAAATTGTAAAATAAAATAAAAAATGGATACTCTAGATTTTTATTTTAGTTTTTATTTATTTATTTTATTTATATACAGGCTTGATATACCGCCCAAAACCGAAGTATCAGAGCGGTGTACAATAAAAGAAAAGCAGCTGCAGGAAAAGGAAAGAGAGAAAAGAACGCCATTTGAAGACAGGAAAGAGCTAGGGAGAGATAGATAGAAAGAAAAGGACAGGGGTTACACGACTAGGCAAGCAAACATGGGGGGAGGGGAGCGAGGGGGTGGATTGTGGCAATCGGAACTGACATGATGGTCATGAAGAAACTGGAAGGTTGAAAGCCTGAGAGAAGAGATGAGTCTTAAGGAGAGCTTTGAAGTGCGGGAAAGAGGGCTCAGTGCGGAGCGTGTGAGGGAGGGAATTCCAGAGAGCGGGGGCTAAGAAGAAAAATGCAGAGTGACGGGTGAGTTCGAGATGGGCCTGGGACGGAGAGGGAAGGAAGAGACGGTTGGTATGGGACGATTGGAGAAGACGGGGAGCAGGTTGATGAAAGATAAGATCAGAGAGGTACTGAGGAGTATTAGTGTGGAGAACTCTGTGAGTGATAATAAGATGCTTGTAAATAAACCTAAATTTGATGGGAAGCCAATGGAGGGAGGAAAGACAAGGAGTGATGTGATCAAAAGGAGAGGAGAAGGTGAGTAGACAGGCGGCAGTGTTTTGAAGGAGCTGAAGATGACGGAGTTGATAGGACGGAAGGCCAGCGAGGATGGAGTTGCAGTAATCCAAATGAGAGGTTACCAGAGAAAGGACTAGAGTAGTGAGGGATTGAGTGGAAAGAAAGGGCCGGAGGGAGCAAATACGACGGAGATGGAAGAGGCAACTGCGGACAAGGGAAGAAATGTGAGGGTGAAAGGAGAGGGAGGAATCCAAGGTGACACCCAGGTAGCGGAGGGAAGAGACAACAGGGATAGGGAGGGAGGACATCATAGGGGCTAGGCTGGGAGGAGGAGTGGAGAAAGAGAACCAGATGGCAGAGGATTTAGAGGGATTGACACAGAGGAAATTATCAGAGAACCAAGAGGCGATATGAGTAAGGCAGGCATTGAGGGCAGAGAGGTCTGGGGAAGCGGAGCTGGTGTGATGGACGAGAAGAATATCATCTGCATAGAAGTAGAAAGAGATACTGGACTGTTGAATGAGAAGGGCCAGGGGAGCGAGGAAAACATTGAAGAGTAGAGGGGCGAGGATAGAACCTTGTGGAACACCGCTGTGTAGAGGGGAGGGGGCAGAAGTAGAAGAGCCAAAGTGAACTGCGAAGGAGCGGTGAGAAAGAAAAGAATGAAACCAGTGCAACACAGTGCCGTGGATACCAGAATCGGACAGGCGAGTGAGGAGATTGTGGTGGTCAATAATGTCAAAAGCGACAGAGAGATCTAAAGAAACAGCAATAGATAGGTCACTCTGGTCGTGAGAACGGTGGAGGTCACTGAGGAGGGCAAGAAGGATAGTTTCAGTGCTGTGACCAGGCCGAAAACCAGATTGACGAGGGTGAAGATAGAGAGTGGAATCAAGGTGTGCCGAAAGCTGTGTGAAAACAAATTTCTCAAGGACCTTAGAGAGAAAGGGAAGGTTTGAGACGGGACGCCAGTTGGCAGGAAGGCTTGTTTCTTTTCCTTTGTCTATCTTTAGCTGTCCTGCTACCAGGAGCATGCCAAGGTGATTCTGGAAACTCTCTAGCCCAGATTTGCCAAGTTACCCAATTCCAGGAATGAGATTTTTTTTAACATTTCAGGTTTTAAATTTGCATTACAGTGAATTATGGTATTTGTATTCCCAGATTTAATGCATTGGAATCAGTGCTGCAGGTCCCATAATGCATCATGATGAGATTGTCAGAAATCCAGACTGACTTAAAATCTCACCCTTGGAACTGGGTAACTTGGCAACTCTGCTAGTCTGAGGGCTGTAATAGTGCCAGTGCCTCTTTAAGATGTACCCTCAGCCTGGCTAATAGAAGCTGCCACTGTAGCTGTAGCTGCTAACTGCATTAATTGTTATGAATATGCCCTCCATAGCCGCTAAGAAAACTGTCTCTCAATGATTTCTTATAGAAAACACATGGACCAATATACTTGTATGCCCACTAACAGCCAGTCAAGTGGAGGAGTGTCCTAGTGGTTAGGTCAGCAGCCTAGAGCCTGAAAGAACAGTGTTTAAATCTCACTGTCACTCCTTATGACCTTGAGCAAGCCACTTAACCCTCCTTTGCCTCAAGTACAAAAGCTTAGACTGTGAGCCCTCTGCAGACAGAGAAATATGCATACATACTATACCTGGATGTTAACTTGCCTTGATCTTCTTCTGGAAAGGCATGAGCTATAATAATTATGCTATCCGTATATTTTTATTTATATGGATAGTGTTGCACCAAAAAAATCCCTCTAACTTGTCCAATGGTAAAGGGGGGAAGGGAGGGTGGAACAAGGGTGGAATCGCAACATTATCTGGATAGCAGTCATTTTTGCTCAATATCCAGATAATGGAGGGCAGTAATTTCACAACAGCCACTTAAGTGCATTTGGCTGCTTTAACCTATCCTAAACCTATTTTATAAAGACAAACTGCAGTAAAATAGGTTTTATAAAGGTGCCTACTTGTCTTTAGGAAATACTAGCTTAAGTGGCAGAGATCACATTTGCAAAACCAGGTGGCAAAAGTGCTCTTTATAAACTCCAATTGATATATACATTTTTTAAGTACCATCAAGTCAATGCTGATTCCTGGCAAGGTATGACTGGAAGAATATTACCAGGCCTTTTCTTCCAAGGCAATGGAGAGTAAAGTGACTTGCCCAAGGAGTGCTAGTGGGAATCAAACCCTGACCACTTCGATGCTAGGCTGTTGCTCTAACTACTAGGCTACTCCTCTACTTGTAAGCTCCTATTGATCCATCTGCTGATAATTTTCGTACAGTGCTCCAGACACTTATAATTTCCTGTTTAGATTATTGTAATGTTTCGTAGTTAGGACTCCCATTATGCATCATACAACCGCTTCAAACAGTACAAAATACTGCTGCTTGGATTTTAATTGGAGCCAGTTGTTTTGAAGATATTTCTTCAATTCTTTGTGGTTTGCATTGGTTGCCTGTTATGTAGATGGCCAGGACACTGTAGATGAAGACCATGATGCTCATGCAGAAAGTCCAAGGCATGGGGAGACTGGACAATCATACCAACGAGGGTTAGCTGCAAAAAAATACCTTCATATACAGGCACTTCATGTGAAGGTTTGTGTTTATTTATGTAGAACTGCATGTTAAACAATAGTCCTGTAAATACCTCTACCCCAACTACCCCTCCCCTTCAACCACCAGAAATTAGCACCCTTCCCCTCCAACATACTCCATCAGTCCCCAAAGGATGGCCATGGGGAGATGGCCCTACCGTTTTTCATGTCCCCATCACCATCGCTGACCCCTGCCCCAACCCCCTGATCCAGTCCATCTTGTGGTATTTTGTGTTGGATGGTGAATTTTGTGACTCCAAGGAGCTGTTGGAGTAATAAGCCACCATAGCAGCCTGCTGCAAGCCCTCATTGAAGGGGGGGAAAGTGAAGGGGGACAGATCCCAGTATAGAAGATGGCAGGGTGGAAGGCGAGCTAATGGTGGCATAAGAATGACTGAGCTGGAGGTGGTGGCAGTGGTGATGGCTGGTGCAGGCACCTTCCTTTTAGGAGCCCATCCTAATGGGCACACAGATGACACCATGGTAGAAGGCACAGTAGAAGGAGGGGACCAGATATTGCCAGATTCTGCCAGATATTGTTGCAGGGATTATTTAGCTGTCTGACGGACAAATCCAGATGATGTGTGGCCTCCAGCTAACTCTTCTGGAGGGCAATGGACCATCTCATTTCCATCTTCTCTGCAAGTTGCGTCTGGTGGTCCCTATTCTGCTACAATAGCTGTTCAGTGTAGTACAGGAACAGCAGAGATTGGCAGTGAGACTTCGGTGGTTCTGGCTGTCATCCCCTACTTCACTCTCTGAAGCTATGTTCTCATGGAAAGGAGAAGAGGCAGAAGCTGCAGATCAAGTCTCTCCATGTCAGACCTCTCCTCCAAAATCAGCTCAGTGGTAGTGCTCACATCCTTAGTGCCCTGTGATTAAGCTTGTCCACTGGATCCCTGCTTCACTATCTCAGCTGGCCTGACACAGACGACATGAGTGTGACTCATGTGGCAATGGTCACTCTAGGGGGCTGACTTGGGTGGTCTGTGCTGGAGCCTCACTGGGCATCTGTGGACCACTCATCTCCTGCAAGTGAACAATGCAATGTTATCATTCCCAGTGTAGTCACTGTCTACCCATCCAATTGTCTTGTTAGTGTTGCATGCATGCATGTTCCACACACATTGTCACAGCCCCTCCTAGTGGCAGTGTGCCAAAGGGTCAGGGTGGACATTTAAATTTTGTTGAAGAAAGAAAAACTTTTAGACCAAGTGCATTCTGGTCCTTGTAGTCACTCTTCACAAGAAAATAGATGTGTGAGCCTTGAGCAGGGTGAAACAAAAAGGTTTTTATTCCCTTGTTACACAAAAGGTTCTTCAGGAAACAAAGTAAAATTACCTTACTTCAGGTTGAGTGCCAAGAATATTTACAAAAGGTCAGCACCTGTTACAAATGCTTCACAGTTCTCTGTATCCAAGCAAGTTTCTCAAACAGCAAGAAAAACAAGACAAAGCTTCTTCCTTCAGTGTTAACAGAAGCAAAAGGTACTTTAAAACATGTGCTGCTGTTATATCTTGGTAAGAGATTCCAGGCTCTCAGTAATACACAGAGAACAGTCCATTGGTTCAAGCATCAACGGTTCTGGTTCTGCAAACTCAATTTGCATGGGTTCTAGCTCACTCGTGGTGTCTTCTAATCCTGAGCTTTCCCTGGTTAACACAGGTTGCAGTTCAGTATTTCTTTCCCCCACTTTCCAGCCTTGCTGACTTGAGTTTAGCAAATAACTATTAGGGCTTTTCCCTATACCTCTCTGTACAGGGTTACAAAACTTCCTCCAGCTTTGTTTCTTCTCAGAATGGCTTTTTAGGCTATCAGCCTTCCTAGGACCGTGCATCCATTTAATAAATGAAGAATCACTGTACCTTGGATCTCTGTAGCGTTTGCTGCTGGTGTTCTCGCCACCAGAGACTCTCCCTTTGTCACCGTCTTCCTTGAAGACTGGCTTCTGGAGCTTTCTAAGCTGGGCTTGTTCTCCCTGGAACTTAGCTCTGCTTTTCCATGTATCCAAGCTTCTCTGCCTTGCAGTGTATGAGGTTCCTTCCTCAGGTCCTTCCTTCAAAGATCCTTTCTCTTTCTCTCTCAAAGGTCCTCCCTCGAGTTCCTTCTCAGATCCTCTCTCGAGTTCTCCCTTAGATCCTCTCTCGAGTTCCCCCTTAGATCCTCTTTGTCTGCTTCCTTGTGAGCACTGCTTAAAAAGGTGTTCTCCAACTGAGTTTCCTGGCTTTCTACCCAGGTGCCTTTGATTAGGTACTGCATTGCTACAACTTGGGTGTGTCAGCTTAACTTCTGCAGTCTTGTGCCTGCTCCATCTAGCTGCACTTCTAGGTAATTGCACCCTCTGTAACTCAGTTGCTTCATAAGAAAGAGAGTTTTTTTCTACAACCATCGCTTCAATGGCTTCAGCTCCATCACAACATATATATACCATCTGATTGGTTGTATCACTGTGTATGACAGTAAATGGCACCCTTAGGAGCGTCCATGGCCCCACTGCATTGGCCTTGACCAAAGATCACAGCAGCAGACATGTGTGGACCAGGGTTGTCTTTGGCAGGCAATTGACTGTGCTCCATATGCTGTGTTCTCTAGTGCCATTCCTATGAGACCTGTAGCAATCTGAACAGGAACTACTAAGTGCTGCAATGATAATTTTGGAAGAGGGAAGCAATTAGCATGGTGTTCTGCTAAGTGACTGGCCTCTAAGAGAGAGGACAGAGTTGGAAGCAGCTCACTCTCTAAAATAGCAGAGGGGCCTGGATATTGCCTCTGTGTCCCTTGATGACTCCTTTCAGTTGCTCCCTCATGACATGTGCTATAATTAAGGTTGACAACTGGGTAAAGATTCACCTGACAGGTTGGATCCAATCCTGACTGAAGTGGTATTTAAAGGTGATTCTGCGGAAGAATTGAAAGAAATATCGATAGACCGGGATGATGTATTACAACTATTTGATAAACTGAAGAGTAGCAAATCACCTGGACCAGATGGTATACATCCAAGATTGTTGAAAGAACTGAAATATGAGATTGCAGACCTGCTATTAGTAATCTGTGAACTATCATTAAAATCATCTCTAATACCTGAATGCCAATTTTTAAAAAGGGTTCTAGGGGTGATCCAGGAAACTACAGACCAGGAGCCTGATGTCAATACTGGGAAAAATGGTAGAAACCATCATAAAGAACAAAATTACTGATCATGTATATAGTCATGGCTTAATGGGAGACAGCCAACATGGCTTTAGACAAGGAAGATCTTGTCTTACTAATCTGTTATGTTTTTTTGAAGATGTGAATAAACAGGTAGACAAAGGTGAGTCAGTTGATATAGTGTATATGGACTTTCAGAAAGCCTTTGACAAGATCTCTCATCAGAGACTTTTGGCAAAACTAAAAAGTCATGGAATGGGAGGCAGTGTACTATTGTGGATCGGGAACTGGTTAAAAGAAAGCAGAGGGTAGGGCTAAATGGCCAATTTTCCCAATGGAAAAAGATGAATAGTGGAGTACTGCAGTGATCTGTGCTGTCTCCACTGTTTTTTGTCATATTCATAAATGACCTCGAAAAGGGAATAACGAGTGAGGTTATCAAATTTGCAGATGACACAAAACTATTTGAAGTTGTTAAAACCCAAGAGGATTGTGGAAAATTGCAAGAGGATCTTGATATATTGGAAGACTGGGCCTCCAAATGGCAGATGAAATTTAGGGGTATGTTTACTAAACCATTTTAATGTTACCGGCGTTAGTTGCAGTCTTACTGTGAGGAATGCCAAATAAGGTAGTGGGCGTTCCGGTCTTAAGGTAGCATTTCGGGTTATCACGTGATAATGTCCGTTATTGCGTGATAGAGGGAGCCGTGGCACGTTAACATGCATTAGCCTTAATTAGGCACGCTGACCTGCAATCACAGCAACAATGGTGTAGCACACTGGTTAATACATTGACTGCTGATACAGTGGTCATGAGTTTGATTCTCCCAGTGGGCTCAGTTAAAAGACTGTCTGAGGCAATCCATTTTCCTGCTTGTATCAGTCAGACACATACCAACAATTTGCACTGCTAGCCAAAAAAGCATCACCCCAGTGCCGCAACCTAATGCACCCTTTTAAGGCGCATCATAAAGCACCACATCATCCAAGACAGGTCATAATGTGCCCCAGAGGGCGGCAGGAAAGGTTGGCACCCTCCAAGGCAGCATATAAGGCACTCCATAAGCTGGCCAAACCTAAGGGGCTGCGAAAGATGCCCCAGGGATGCCAAGGTGACACAGGCGATGGTGCCCAGGGGCACAAAGGTGCCCCAAAGTCACAAGCATGAAATGTATGGCTCAAACACAGATGTAACCATAACACTGCACAGAGCACCAAGGAAAGGCAATTAACAAGTGATGGAAGGAAGTAGATGACGGAGCTCATGGACCAGCCAAATCTGTGTGCAGCCCATGTGGCAGCAGGTAAAGTGGACAAACATATCGGGGGCAGCTGTACCGATGTACAGGGTGATGGTAATGTACAGTGCAACAATGACAGTGTGTGGCAGAGGATGGGGATATGTGTCCATCAGAGGAGGTAGAGGTGGCAGGATAAGTGCAATGACAGGAGGATAGAAGAGAGCAGTGCCATGCAGAGCAGACACAGGAGAGGCAAGCATGAAGGGCTGCAATGCAGAAAAGTGTGCCAGTGCAGGACATGGGGTAGCAGCCTGCACATTAGGGCAGGATGCCACACAGCTGGCACACACACATAGACGGACAGAAGGATGGATGGCAACAGTGATGAGGGTATAATGTGGCGGCAGCATAGATCTGCACAGATATGACTGTTACACGAATGAAATGTACTTGTGTAGGACAGCCATAGAAAAAAAGGGGACCAGATAGGAATCAAACCCATGACCTCTACTACTGAAGTCATTGCATTAACCATTGTGCTACATCACTATGGGAGTTACTATAACAATGGCTGGCTACAGAAAGCGTGCACGTCACCATAAACCTGTCTGCTGTGGCTACCAGGATAGGATAGAACCAACAGTACCCATAATGCAATTCACATGCAGAACAGCAGTCTACATCTGCTCACCAGATGGGGTATGCACCTCTACAGCACGTCAACTTGGTAGGGGGGAATGACCGTGCGTGTTACTGGCACAGAGTACCCACAGCCTGTCAAAGTCGCAGACAGCAAAGGAAGGATGTTCTTTATTAATAAATATAAGCCCAAAGCCCGACACAGGCCTTGTTTCGTTGCCTTCTTCAGGGGCAGGCTATACACAACATACAATAAAAACAATATAAAAATTATTACCAATTATATCAATAATAAACATAAATACTTCAAACACCTAAGAATGAATAAATAATAAGCAATATAACTTAAATATTAAAACCATAGTAACTATAAATAATTATAAATACATATAAAACCATTCATAAATAACACTTATACCCACCATTATCAGCACAAAACCATTAAATAAAACAATATGATAAAAATATAAATATAAACATACAGATAACAGTAATAAAAGGAAATAATAACATTAAAAACAAACTGTGATAATGACAGCAATGCTGAGCAGATGGATTGGGAAAATAATGACCATTGTACCTTTAAGAGTAAGGACAAGTCAGGTTCCCATAGAAACCGAAAGCTTCTAACTAGAACTGAGCCCAGCCATAGCAGTGATGTAGGAGCTGAGTGGAGCTCTAATAAGTTGCACCTGAGTAGCCAGAGGGGTGTGGCTGCTGAAGGAAGCCGTTTCAAACCTGCTTCAAAGCTAGAGTTCAGGAAGAGAGGTGGAGGGAGAGAGAGCACACAGAAGCCACGAGGCGAGCAACGACAGCAGACAGAGCAACGCAGGCAAGGAAGGCAAAGAGGAGAGCAGCAAAGAGGGAAACTTTGGAATCCAGAACCAGCAAAGGAAGATTCTGGAAGGTCCATTTCCTTTACCTCGAGAGCACTAGAAGCAAAGCCAAAACCTCTGTGGAAACTACCCGAAGAAAAGGTAGAAGGGTTTACCTATACGAGGGAGAAAAGCTCTGATTACAGAAAAGGCATTGCGAGTGAGAAAGGTACGTCTGCCATAATTCCTAGCCAGAGACTTGCTGAGGAGATTATACAGCAGTTAAAGAACAGTGCTAATAAGAGCAGAGAGAGCACTGCTGCGAAAACAGCTCCAGTCAGAAACATTCTTAGTAAGTGTTTTGAAACAGATGTAAAGGCTGTTGCTAAGAGCTTACGTAAGAATCAGTTTCCTGCACTAGAGAAAGCTACTGCCAATCAGAGGGACAACTTTATTGAACTGCTGCAAGAAGTTCTCAGGGACCTGCAGTCTAGAAGTTCCCCTAAGCAGAGTTATAATGATTGCAGCGAGGAGATGATTGTTGACGTAGAAAGCACTCCTGATACTACTGATATCTGTGAGATGGATTGTTCTTTATGTGAGATTGATCACTTGGACCTACGTTAGACAACCTTTGCATGAAGGTAATGCAAAGTGGTTTTCTCCTGAATGTTTGCTGTGAAGAAACAGTTTGCCATATGCTTTATTTTCTAACTTTGAATTGCTCCTGTTTCCTATTGTTTTGGAAAGTAATCCGTGTCATGTTTTGAGCCAAGAATCTATGTGTGAAAGGGAAAACCCCAAATAAAAATTTATCTGTTCAAATGACCCTCGTGCCACAACACCTTTGCTTGATAGTAAACCTAGACTACAACTCCCAGCGTCCCTTGCTGCTACCTTAGTCAAAAAGGACACTTGAAGACAAAGTAGAGGTCACCCTTGCTCTAGAGTCACCGGCCCTAGGTGGGGGCAGGACAAAACATACCTCTTAAACTGTTAGTGTATCCAATACGCTCTATTCACTAACAAGGGCAGAGAAAGACTGCCATATAGATAAGTGTATCCATACACAAAGAACCATATATATATTTCTCTAATAAACCTAATGGGTGAATAACACACCTATTATTAAACAGCCTTACAGGGAATCAGTGGAATCAGAGGTGCAAGCAGCATCCTCATCTAGAAGGCAGATATCATCAAAACATTTTACCTGCGAGTGTAATATTTTTTCTCCAAACGTTGCCGTGATAGGACAACCTAATAAATAAAGATATCTAACCCCTCATAAAATAAAAAGAGATAGTCCAATCAGCTGTTTGCTATGTTTGTCTCACTATGCACCATTTGTCTCGCTATGCACTCAACAGTAATATGGACAAATCTCAGCATAAAAAAGAACCAATGGACTCAGACATAGATAGCAAACCACTCCTGGATATGAATTTACCAAAGGAGTGATGCCCAGTTGCATCAATGACCATTATAAAGGTTCTTTCAAGAATGCGTAATTGTAAACATTCGTGTTAATCAATTAGACTTCTCTTAATATTCTTTTTATCAAAATTCAGAGATTGTGCTTATCTCTCAAAGGAAATTTGAGCAGTCCCAACGCCACCATCCCGGTACCCTCGATGCATTTCGATTCTTCATCAGGGGATTGGTTTTGCCAGACAATCTCTGTGGAAGGAGGAAAACCACAGAGATTGGACGGACAGAAACACATTACTTCACTACCACAGTAAACATCCAAAACAGCTTCGAGACAGTTTACCGTTTTCACAGTTTATACGGTATAGAAGAAATTGCTCAAGTACAGATGATTACAAAAAAAAAGCAAAAACTCTGATGAGAGAATTTCAACAAAGAGGGTATCCCTCACAGATCATCAAGGTAGCTTATCGAAGAGCGCTTTATAGTAACAGAACGTTACTGTTGCATCCTCGTGCTACTACAGATAACACCGATGATACTGTCATTAATTTTATCACTAAATTCTCTCCGCTTAGTGGTAGAATCAAGCGAATTTTCAAATGGCATCAGAATGTTTTAAATGTTTTTCCTTGTTTTCAGGACAAAAAGATCCGGTGTGTTTGGACACGGCACATTAACTTAAAGGAGTAATTGAGCCCGGCCAAATTAAGATCTTTTTCACGAGCTGGTTGTGATCCACCAGCAGGACACAGAATTTGTGGTCATTGTAACATATGCTCTGTTTCTGAGGAAACATATTCTTTTTCCTACCATGGCCGTACTTATAAACTGAAACATTTTACATCTTGTGAATCTGATCATGTGGTGTATGCCATTCGATGCCCCTGTGGTTTGTTATATGTGGGCAAAACTGTTCGATCATTATGGGTTCGATTGAATGAACATAAAAGTAGGCTTAAATGTAACGTGCAGGAAGCTCCTCTTGTACCCCACTGTATCCAATACCATAATGTTTTTGAAGAATTAAAATGTTTTGGGATAGACTGGGTAGCGACCGGTAGGATGGGTAGATCTAGGGCGAAAAGCCTGGTGATTCAAGAACAAATGTGGATCCACCAATTACAATCAGTTATCCCAGGAGGCCTCAATACAATGGTGGAATGGAGCGCCTGTATTTAAAACATTTTTATAGGGAGGTTCAGTTGTGGCTACCCTGGGAGGTTTTGGTGTGGTGGCGAAGTGGAGTTTTTGCTTTGCCATTCCGTTCATAGAGGGATTGACGTCATGATTATGTAATCAAAGACGGCTTGAAATTCCTGTCTGCCTGTTCAATCCGCATGCGCGGCGTTTTTTGAAGAAATTGCTTTAGCTTTGGAACATGTGAGACCGCACATCATTGAGCTCATTTTGAATCTAAACCTATGATGAGATTATTTGCTTCCTTGGAATTTCAGATATGTTTAATAACAATTAAAAATTGATTTTTGAAGAGGCATATTTCTCCTACTGGTTTTCCTCCTTCCACAGAGATTGTCTGGCAAAACCAATCCCCTGATGAAGAATTGAAATGCATCGAGGGTACCGGGATGGTGGCGTTGGGACTGCTCAAATTTCCTTTGAGAGATAAGCACAATCTCTGAATTTTGATAAAAAGAATATTAAGAGAAGTCTAATTGATTAACACAAATGTTTACAATTACGCATTCTTGAAAGAACCTTTTTAATGGTCATTGATGCAACTGGGCATCACTCCTTTGGTAAATTCATGTCCAGGAGTGGTTTGCTATCTATGTTTGAGACCATTGGTTCTTTTTTATGCTGAGATTTGTCCATATTACTGTTGAGTGCATAGCGAGACAAATAGTGCATAGTGAGACAAACATAGCAAACAGCTGATTGGACTATTTCTTTTTATTTTATGAGGGGTTAGATATCTTTATTTTATGAGGGAGATATGATGGTCTATAAATTAATGAATGGAGTGGAATAGATAAACGTGGATCAATTGTTTACGCTATCAGAGTATAGAAAGACTAGGGGACATGTAATGAAGCTACAGGGTAAACTATTTAAGACAAATAAGAGAAAATATTTTTTCACTCAATGTGTAATCAAACTCTGGAATCTGTTACCGGAGGATGTAGTAAGGGCTGTTAGTATAGCTGGGTTTAAAAAAGGTTTGGACAAGTTCCTGGAGGAAAGGTCCATAAACCACTATTAAAAAGGGACCCAGGATATCAATGCTTGACCCAGTACAAGCATTGTGGAACCTGTGTCTTTTGGGGATATTGCTAGGTACGTATGACCTAGATTGGCCACTGTTGGAAACAGGATACTGGGCTTGATGGACCTCGGTCTGACCCAGTATGGCATGTCTTATGTTCTTATGTTCTTATCTTTATTTATTAGGAAACTAAAACCCTCTATTAAAGGACCTATATTCTTGTGATAGGACAACCGGCAGCAGATGACAGTGCATTGAAGGCCTGAATCACTAAGGCATAATTCGAAATGACAAAAGATATAACAAAACGAAAAAGTTGTCACAAAATAAGAAACTTAGGATTTGTTAGCTGACATTAATTATAGCAACCTTTTGATATATGTGGAACGTGTTCCCAAGTTTAGGACGGCATTGCTAAGGTATGCAGGTGCCAGTATTGGGAGATGCTGCTCCGCGCAGGGCCAAACAGCCTGACTCTCCATGAGGCTTTGGATAGTGGAGCCTGTGGGTGTGGGTGTTTATGCCCCTGTTTGCCGCTGCTTTTGGGTAGAGGTTCCCAACTCCGGTCCTGGTGGGCCAAACACTGTTCAGGTTTTCATACTGTCCCTAATGAATATGCATGAGATACATTTGCATACAATGGGGGCGGCGCATACAAATGCAGCACAGGCATATTTATTAGGGACAGCATGAAACCTGAATGGTGTTTGGCCCTCCAGGACTGAAGTTGGGAAACTCTGCTCTAGGGATTGCACATGTTTATGGTGTCTGTGCTCTGTAGGGTAAAATATAGGCGTTTCAGGCATGTTTTTTTACCTGCAATAAAGGTTCCATCTTTATTACCACGGTTTAGTACTGGGTAAAATATGGGGATAGGGTTGGCAAGAGCCACAGCTGGGACTTGAACTTGTGACCTTCTGCTCCTGAACACACTGGCTGTGTGTACTGTACCACACTGTTGCCACATGGACAGATTATTCCCTGGGGTTACCATGACTGTTCGTCAGACAGACCCTGTCTGTTGCAGTGCACAGCACCCACCTAAATGGGGCTTGGCCATTGTCTGCTGTGGGCAGATGCCACTGCCCCCTCCGCCACCAGCACCCCTCCGCCACCATGCTGCCATGCCATTATGCCGGTGGTGCTGGCGGTGTGCAGTCTCACGACATCCAGTGTGCCGGTAGGCAGCTGCCTATGGTTTGGGTTCTCGGGTAGAGGTGCCTACATGGACATGCGTGCTTCCCCGCCCCGCACTGCCTGCCAATGTTATGTGCCCTTGGGGGTACCTGCTGGGTAATCTCCCCTGTGACACTATGGGACACACACTCATGCCCATGTTGGACCCTCGTCAGTTGCTGTCTTGCTGCTTTACAGTTTCGGCATTCCTATGTGCCATCTAGGCATCTGCCTAGCCCGCACTGTGCCCCAGCTGGACCACAGCATGTGCCGCCTGCAGCCCCCTGTATCCCATTTACAGCATCAGTACAGTTGCCCTTTCCTACATACCCACTCTGCTGTTGCTGCATATGTGCATGCCATAACAAACCTGCCCAATCTAAACGACAGAAACCCTGATCAGCGCTATTTCAATGTGGGATCATTCACTTTGTAGGGGGACAGAGCATAGACCCTTCCAAACATGATATCTTCATTTATACGCTTTGTCAGTAGTGTTGCTTTATGTTTATCATTAATATCACTATTGGCCAGCTTGGTTATTGGGATTTTAGATGTGGTTCTGGTCTTTTTATATGTTTATTTGCCTTTTTGGTCCCTGCACATGTATCACAACAATCACTTTTCTGGATTTCCCTGCCTTAGCTGCACATTGCTGACTGAAATGGTTTCTTTCTCCTGCAAATGTGCCTCTAGCGCAAGGTTTTCACTGGCGCTAATTTTCAGACCCTGATTTCACGGCGTTAGTGTGCATGGAGCCTCTCCCCGCCCACTCTCCGCCCATTGACCCCTTCTCTCTGCCCTCTGGGAAGCCTTACTCCACCCTTCAGGCCCGGATTTCACACCGCCACCGCTGCGTTATCGCGCGATAATGTTACATTATCATGCAATAACGTCACTTATCGCACGATAATACCACCGCTGCGACGTTAAGACGGTTTAGTAAACATACCCCTTAATGTGGACAAGGGCAAACTTATGCACCTAGGAAAGAACAACTTAAACTATGGTTACACAATGCAAGGTTCCACATTAGGAACCACTGCCCAGGAAAAAGGTTTAGGTGTCATCGTGAATAACATGTTAAAACCCTCCGCCCAGTGTGCAGCGGCAGCCAAGAGAGCAAATAGAATGCTAGGTATCATAAGGAAAGGAATGGAAAATAAAACAAAGGATATTATAATGCCTCTGTATCGTTCCATGGTGCAACTGCACCTTGAATATTGTGTGCAATTCTGGTCGCCGTATCTTAAAAAGGATATAGAGATATTAGAAAAGGTACAGAGAAGAGCCACCAAAATGGTAAAGGGAATGGAAGGATACTCCTATGAAGAGAGGCTAAAAAGGTTAGGGCTCTTCAACCTGGAAAAGAGACGGCTGAGGGGAGATATGATAGAAGTCTATAAATTAATGAATGGAGTGGAACGGGTAAACGTAGCATGATTGTTTACATCATCAGAATATAAAAAGACTAAGGAACATGCAATGAAGCTACAGGGTAACCTATTTAAGACTAATATTTTTTCACTCAACTTGTAATCAAACTCTGGAATTTGTTGCAGGAGGATGTAGTAAAAGCTGTTAGTATAGCTAGGTTTAAAAAAGGTTTAGATAAGTTCCTGGAGGAAAGGTCCATAAACCATTATTAAAGGGGACCCAGGATAGCACTGCTTGACCCAATACAAGCATTGCGGAACCTGTGTCTTTTGGGGAAACTGCTAGGTACATATGACCTAGATTGGCCACTGTTGGAAACAGGATTCTGGGCTTGATGGACCTTGGTCTGACCCAGTATAGCATATCTTATGTTCTTATTGCGCTATTATTATTACTACTAGTACTACTTATGAATTGTGTAGCGCTACAAAGCGTATGCAGTGCTGTAGATATACATGTAAGAACAGTCCCTGCTCATCAGAACTTACAATCTAATCAAGGGGAAGACCATCACAAAACTGGAGACTACTGTATTGTAAGATACACATGAGTGGTGGAGAAGAGAGTGAGGGGCATCAGGATCCAAAAGCAGACCACACACCCACACTATCTAAAGATAGACACAAATATATTGATAACACCAGTTATAAAGATTTCTCATACAGCCCCTGCTACCATAACAAATTCCCCCCCCCCCCCCCCAACATGTATGATTTTGCAAATGAAGGAAGGGGAAATGTGCCATTTTGTCACAGAGGAAGTGTGCTGTTTTCAAATGCACATACAGTCCCTGACAAATATGTTCATTCATAGCACCCCCCCCACACACACACACACACACAGATGCAGCTCCTGACACTCCCAATAACACACACACACAACCCCAATAGTCCCCATGGCATACACATATACACACATGTATATAGCCCCAGACAGACCCATGATACATACAGACACAAATGCATGCAACTACTGACACACACACATGTGCACATCTCCCTACACTTCCTATGACACATACAAATGAATCCCTAAATGTCTGATTCTGTAAATGGAGGAAACATGCTATAGTGTCACACTGCAAGTATGCATTTTTCAACTTGTTGATCTTTGTAAACATGTGCCCTGCAGGGCCCCCACAGTCAGTTTTTATTTGTACATAGGGACAAGGAGGCAGAACTTTTAACTGGTGTAATGTTTTGTAAATATGTGCACTGCAGGGCCCCCAGAGCCAAAGGGTGCGCAACATAAAATTCACTAGCCGGGGTTGGTGAATTGTTATGCATCTCTTAAGGGGAGAGAACAAGGTTTCCTCCTCAACTCTTACTGAGCATCTTCACATGGTGACTCCATTGCATAACATCCATGCCAAAACTCAGCAAGGCAATGTTATAATTGAAGTATGGGTAGGAAGAAAAAATGACTACCAAGAGAGACTGCTACTGTTGGGAAAGAATCTGCACTTGTAAATATTTACCTGCTTGGAAATTCTCTAAATCTTGGGGAAAAGGGAATTCTTTGGGTTAAAGCGGATAAAATCTGTGTATTTTAAAATTCAGAGTTGTATTAAATCAGTTAAGCCAACTTCAGATAAATTAAAGACAGTTAGAGCATAGTATTGCAACTCAACTTTCAGTTAAATTAAAGTCAATTAGGGTATAGTATTAGAAGCAAGCTTTCAGTTAAATTAAAATTAGCTTAACAGAAAAAGTAGAATAGATAAATAGATACATATTTGAATATACAGAGATAAATTGTTTTCTAGAAATCTTTTACAAGGAGGCCTTCCATTAGGAGGCAAGAGAGCTGTGTAATTGTTTTAAGTAGGCGTTAAAGCCAAGCAACAGATTATTTATTTATTATTAGTATTTAACTTACACCTTTCCAATAGTAGTCCATGGTGCGTTACAAGCAAGTACTATAGGAAATTGAGTCAAAACAGGAAATTCTCTAAATCTTGGGGAAAAGGAAATTCTTTGAGTTAAAGCTGATAAAATTTGTGTATTATAAAATTCAGTGTTTTATTAACTCATTTAGGGCATAGTATTATAACTACTACTACTACTACTATAGAGCATTTACATAGCACTGTAAGGCGTACTCAGCGCTGTATAGAAAGATATAAAAAGTGTTTATTCTCACCCACCTGCCACCCCAGTTCCTACCCACCCCAGGCATAATCCTTGATTTATAGCCTCCTAAACTAGCTACCAGAGTGAAGGAGTAGCCTAGTGGTTAGAGCAACTGCCTAGTACCCAGAAGATCAAGGGTCCAATTCCAACTGGCACTCCTTGTGACCTTGGGCAAGTCATTCTACCCTCCATTGCCTCAGAAGAAAAAGGCCTGGCAATCTACTTTCAGTGAGGCATTGCCAAGAAAATCCAGAGGCAGCTGAGTCAGCACTGACTTGATAGCACTAAAAGAAAAACTAGTTAAGGAGAAAGGAGTGATCTTACTGACTTTCAGCTTTAACTGATTATCTTCATAAGCAAGATATTAGGCCTTCAAAGTAGATTAAGTCCTTTTATTCACCTTGAAGTGAACACTAAAAGTCCTTTATACTTACTGTATTAGGTATAATTGTATTGGTTCAAGTATCCCTATTCCCCTAGCAACATTAAACAGCAATTTTAAAAAGTTAAAATAAATCTTTAAATCTAAGATGCAGACAGAAGTCCAGCCACGAGATGGGGGCTATCCAGTCTTTTGCACTGAGTGTTACATATATGATTTTCTCCCAGTTGGTGAGCAGTCATATGTTTGTACTAGGTGCAAAGAGCTCTTTGCTCACAGGGAAAGAGTCCGATCTCTGGAGGCTAGAGTACCAGACTTGGAGCAGTTGAGGCAGACAGAGAGATATACAGATAAGACCTACAGGGATATAGTAGAGGAGCCCCACCTTCAGTCTGGCAGCCTCTCTGCTACCATGGAGGAGAGAGGACACGTGAAAGGAGAGCATCATCTTGGTGTAGCAGGAAGTGATCCTATAGCTAGGACCTGTCCTCCAAGCAGGGCCGGCCCGTCCATTGAGCAAGAATGTTTTTTGCACAGGGCCCCGCGTTTCAGGGGGCCCCGTGCAAAAAACATCTTGCATCCCAGATTCCCAGCTAAGTTTTAAAAAAAAAAAACAGAAACCGGCTGCTGCTGCCGCTGCCACCGTGGCAGCGGCAGAATGGAGAGGGGCCCATTTACAGTCCTTACCACCCCCCCCCCCATCAGCCCAGCTAAGTTAAAAAAAAAAAAACCAGAAACCGGCTGCTGCTGCCGCCGTGGCAGCGGCAGAATGGAGAATCCCGCGGGGCCCCCCTGTCCTGAAGTCTTCTATGCGGCCTCCGTCGGCTGTCAGAGCTGCGCGAAGAGAGAGAGCTTCTCCTCTCGCAGCTCTGTTAATCACGCCGCGGGGCTGATGGGAAATCCCATCAGCCCCGCGGCGGGATTAACAGAGCCGCGAGAAAGGGAAACTCTCCCTTCGCGCGGCTCTGAAAAGCCCGCGCTGAGGCCGCTTTGAAGACTTCAGGACAGGGGGGCCCCGCGGGATTCTCCATTCTGCCGCTGCCATGGCGGCAGCGGCAGCAGCAGCCGGGGTCTGGTTTTTTTTGTTTAAACTTAGCTGGGCTGATGGGGAGGGGGGAGGGGTAAGGACTGTAAATGGGCTGATGGGGGGGGTAAGGACTGTAAATGGGCTGATGGGGAGGGAGGGAGGGGGGGTAAGGATTGTAAATGGGCTGATGGGGAGGGAGGGAGGGAGGGAGGGGGGTAAGGACTGTAAATGGGCTGATGGGGAGGGAGGGGGGTAAGGACTGTAAATGGGCTGATGGGGGGGTAAGGACTGTAAATGGGCTGGTAGGGAGGGGGGTAAGGACTGTAAATGGGCTGATGGGGAGGGAGGGGGGTAAGGACTAAATGGGCTGATGGGGAGGGAGGGAGGGAGGGAGGGGGGGTAAGGACTGTAAATGGGCTGATGGGGGGGGAGGGAGGGAGGGAGGGGGGTAAGGACTGTAAATGGGCTGATGGGGAGGGAGGGAGGGGGGGTAAGGACTGTAAATGGGCTGATGGGGAGGGAGGGAGGGGGGGGTAAGGACTGTAAATGGGCTGATGGGAGGGAGGGAGGGAGGGGGTAAGGACTGTAAATGGGCTGATGGGGGGGTAAGGACTAAATGGGCTGATAGGGAGGGGGGGTAAGGACTGTAAATGGGCTGATGGGGAGGGAGGGGGGGGTAAGGACTGTAAATGGGCTGATGAGGGAGGGAGGGGGGGGTAAGGACTGTAAATGGGATGATGGGGAGGGAGTGAGGGGTGTAATGACTGTAAATGGGATGATGGGGGGGGGTAAGGACTAAATGGGCTGATAGGGAGGGGGGGTGGTTAAGGACTGTAAATGGGCTGATGGGGAGGGAGGGAGGGGGGGTAAGGACTGTAAATGGGCTGATGGGGAGGGAGGGAGGGGGGGTAAGGACTGTAAATGGGCTGATGGGGAGGGAGGGAGGGAGGGAGGGAGGGGGTAAGGACTGTAAATGGGCTGATGGGGAGGGAGGGGGGTAAGGACTGTAAATGGGCTGATGGGGGGGGTAGGACTGGTAATGGGCTATAGGGGATTCAGACTGGAAGTGGGCTGATGGGGGGTTAAGACTGGGAATGGGCTATGGGGGGTTAGGACAGGTAATAGACTATGGAGGGGCTAAGACTGGAAATGGGCTGATGGGGGAAGTTATGACAGGTAATGGGCTATGGGGGGCTACGACTACAAGTGGGCTGATGGGGGGATTAGGACTGGAAACGGGCTATGGGGCGGTGGGCTAAGACTGGAAATGGGCTGTGGGGGGCGTTAGGACTGGTAATGGGCTGTGGGGGGCATTAGGACTGGAAATGTGCTATGGGGGGGGATACAACAGGAAATGGGCTATGGGGAGGTACGACTACAAGTGGGCTGATGGGATTAGGACAGGTAATGGGCTGATGGGGGGTTACAACAGGTAATGGGCTACGGGGGGGCTAGGACTACAAGTAGGCTGTTAGGGGGTTAGGACTGGTAATGGGCTGTGGGGGGCGTTAGGACTGGTAATGGGCTGTGGGGGCGTTAGGACTGGTAATGGGCTGGGGGGGTTAGAACTGGTACTGGGCTATGGGGGGTTACAACAGGTAATGGGCTATGGGGAGGTACGACTACAAGTGGGCTGATGGGGGGATTAGGACAGGTAATGGGCTATGGGGGGTTACAACAGGTAATGGGCTATGGGGGGGCTAAGACTACAAGTAGGCTGATAGGGGTTTAGGACTGGTAATGGGCTGTGGGGGCGTTAGGACTGGTAATGGGCTGTGGGGGCGTTAGGACTGGTAATGGGCTGTGGGGGCGTTAGGATTGGAAATGGGCTGATGGGGGACTAGGACTGGAAATGGGCTGATGCAGGGACAAGAAGGGAGCAGATGCTGGGTGGGGCTGGAACTAGAAAGGAGCTGATGTTGGGGGAGGATTAGAATGGGATGGAGCTGGGAGAGTGAAATGGAGAGGGAAAAATATTTTGCGTGGGAGGGAAGACAAATCTACAATTGGCCGGATATTGGGAGAGTAAGTGGGGATTGAGGATGGAGGGATAAAATTTGAGTGGATGAAATAGGAATGAGGAAAGAGCAAAAGGAGAAAGATTAGTATGTTAAAGCAGATGTAGAGAGAGAATGGAAAAAAAAAAACAAGAAGACAGAAGAAAGGACAAATGGACAGCAGATGGAGAGTTAGCAGAAGACACGAAGAAACCAGAAGAAAGTGGCTGGAACAATTGCAACTGAAAAAAAATGCACAAAAGGTAGAAAAATATCTCTTTATTTTGAATTTATTAACTGGAATATGTCAGCTCTGGGAAATGTGCATCATTAATTTTTGCGCTTTGTTTAGTACAAGAGGAAATTAATTTATAGTTTTATTTCTACAGTGTTGTTGTATATTCCAAGTTTGGCTTTTGGGGTTCCCAGTTTAATTATTGCCTTCCTGTTTCTAAATTGTGATTCCTTGTTTGGTGATGGTCTATGTTCTGCATGTGTAACTGAGCTGAGGTATTCTGTTTATGTAATTCCTATTTGACATTGCCACTTGTTCTTTCCCCAGTAGGTCATGTATTATTGTTCTCTGAAATGTATTGATTTAATATTTGCAGTGTTGTCTTTTGATAGTTAGGGTATGGTGCTTTGTGAGTCCTGGTAGTGCTGTTAGGATACGGCAGGTTTGCTATGGGTTCTAAATGGGCAGTGTTTGTAGTAGTTCCTAATGTGCCTGGCGGTTGGTACTGGATTATAGTAATGTAGAAACCTTTTAGTCTTTCTTTATCCATATACTCATTAAGAGGCTTGTTTACTAAAAGTTAGTAGTGTATGGTAACATTATGCAAATATTTATGCAAATGAGGCACCTTATGCAAATGAGGCCCCGCACCGAGTCTTCGCACATGGCCCCGCACCCCCCTTGGGCCGCCCCTGCCTCCAAGTGATGTAATACTCTGTCACACCAAGAGTAGGATGCCCATAAGAGAAGGGTCAGAATGGCCATTATAGTTGGCAATTCGATCATTAGACATGCAGAAAGCTAGACAGCTGGTGGATGTGAGGATCGCCTGGTAACCTTCCTGCTTGCTGCGTAGGTAGCAGACGTCATATGCCACCTAGGTAAGGTTTTAGACAAGGCTGGGGAGGGGCCTATGTCTTGATTCATACTGGTATCAATGATTTAGGACAGTGTGGGAGGGAGGTTCGGGAAGATGAATGTAGGCTTTTAGATAGAAAGTTGAAATCCAGAATTTCCAGGGTAGTCTCAAAAATACTTCTTGTTCCATATCACAGGACCCAAAAGGCAGGCAGATCTCTGGAGTCTCAATGTGTGGATGAGACAATGGTGCAAGGAAGAGGGTTTTGGATTTGTTAGGAACTGTGCAACATTCTGGGAAAGGGGGGGGGAGCTTATCCGGAAGGATGGGCTGCACCTTAACCAGGGTAGAAACAGGCTGCTGGCATTAACTTTTTAAAAGGAGATAGAGCAGCTTTTAAAGTAGATAATGGGGGAAAGCCAACAGTCGCCCAAGGGTGCATGGTTCGGAATGATGTATCTCTGAAGGACACTAGCAAAACAAGGAATTTAGGGCATTCCAGTAGAGAGGTTCCAATAAAGGTAAAAGTAACCCAGGTGCTTTGACATAAAAATCAGACAAAGTTGAAAGATTCCAAATTACCCCTGTCATCCGATAGCCAGACTGCTAATATGTACATAAAACAAACTTTAAAATGCCTGTATGCAAATTCTAGAAGTCTAAAAAATAAGATGGGAGAGGTAGAATATATAGCACTGAATGCAAGGTTAGATATAATTGGCATCTCAGAGACCTGGTGGAAGGAGGATAACCAATGGGATACTGTGATACTAGGCTACAAACTATATCACAATGATAGGGCAGATCACATTAGTGGAGGGGTAGTTCTATTTATTAAAGAGGGCATTGAATCCAATGGGATAACGTTTTGCAGGAAAAAAATGCACTGTAAAATCTTTATGGTTAGAAATTCCATGTAAAAAGCGGAAGGGAATGTCAGTGGGGGTGTACTACCATCTGCCTGGTCAGAATGAACAGACAGATGATAAAATGCTAACAGAAATTAGTGGAGCTAGCAAAGTTTAGAACACAGTAATAATGGGAGATTTCAATTACCCCAGTACTGAGTGGGTCAATGTCATATCAAGACATACTAGGGTGATAAAGTTTCAAGATGAAATAAATGACTGCTTCATGGAGTAGCTGGTTCATGAACCAATATGAGGGGAAGCTATTGTTGACCTAGACCTTAGTGGAATGCAGGATTTAGTGCGAGAAGTAATGGTGTTGGGGCTGCTTGGCAATAGCAATCATAACATGATCACATTTGATTTAATAAATGTAGGGAGGATAGCAAAGAAATTGACTGTGCTAGCATTTAACTTTAAAAAAACAGACTGATAAAATGAGGAAAATGGTTAAGAAAATTTTAAAAGAAGCAACTGCAAAGGTTAAAAGTTTACATTAGGCCTGGACGTTATTTAAAAATAATATCTTGGAAGCCCAGACCAGATGTATTCCATGCTTTAAGAAAGGAATAGCCTAAAGGTTAAAGGAATGGGCTAGTACCAGAGAAGTGGGGTTCAAATATCACTTCTGCTATCATTATAAAAGTGCTGAGTACCAGGGAAGAGGGAGTACTATCTTCTTTAAACCCTATGGATGTTTTACAGTCAAAACAACCACTTTCCTGGTACCTATTCATCCCTGAAGTAGGTATAACCTTGGATGCAACTCCAGACATCTAGGACATTTCTGAGATTAGTTGGTTCTTGGGAGTGCCTGGCCATGCTTCTGTCATGCATCCATTCAGACATCCTTGTGCTTTGGATTTGCACACTCGGCTTCTAAAATGCCTCTAGAGACATCTCAATGGTTTGGATTCTCTATACCTGTTCTCAGACATCCAAAGCACAAATGTTGTTGTTGTTAAGTGCCGTCAAGTCGGAGTCGACTCATGGCGACCCTCTGGATAGCTATCCTAAATTGTGTTCAGTCTTCAGTCAGGCGGCTCATTGTTGACAGACTGGTACCCGTAGCTGCTCTTATTGTATCGATCCATCTCATTGATGGCCTTCCTCTTTTGCGTTGACCTTCTATCTTGCCAAGCATGATGTCTTTCTCTAATGATCTCTCTCTTCGCATGATGTGTCCAAAGTATGAAAGTCAAAGTCTTGTCATCTGAGCATCTAAAGAAAGCTTAGGTTTGATCTCCTCTAGTACCGACTGGTTTGTTCTTCGGGCAGTCCATGGCATACACAGTATTCGCCGCCAGCACCATAATTCAAAGGCATCAATTTTCTTCCTGTCTTTCTTTTTCACTGTCCAGCTTTCACATCCATATGATGTTATTAAAAATACCATGGCTTGAACAAGTCAAATCTTTGTATGGAGAGAGACATCTCTGCTCTTGAGAATCTTATCTAGGTCTTTCATAGCCATTCTGCCAAGAGCAATGCGTCGTCTGATTTTTTGACTGCTTGTTACTTCTTTATTGATATTTGATACAAGTAGGTTAAAGTTGTTCACGATTTCAACTTCTTCTCCTTCAACGATGAAACAGTTGATTATGCCAGTTGTCATGATCTTTGTCTTCTTTACATTAAGGTGCAGGCCCATTTTGAGACTATGTTCTTTGATTGTGAGAAGCAAATGTTTCAGATCATCTTCACTTTCAGCCAGTAATGTGGTATCATCAGCATAGCGAAGGTTGTTGATGAGTCTTCCACCAATCTTCACACCTCTGTTGTCTTCATACAATCCTGCTTCTCTGCTGATTTGTTCTGCATATAAATTAAACAGGTAGGGAGAAAGTATGCAGCCTTGTCTTACACCTTTGCTTATTTTAAACCATTCTGTTTCTCCTTGTTCCGTTCGAACTGTTGCTTTTTGAACAATGTACAGATTGTGCAAGAGTACGATCAGGTGTTCTGGTATACCCATGCTTCTTAATGTGACCCAGAGTTTCTCATGGTTTACACAGTCAAAAACCTTGCTATAGTCGATAAAGCACAAATAGATATCCTTTTGATATTCTTTAGTCTTTTCAAGGATCCATCTCACATCCGCAATGATGTCTCTCGTTCCTCGCCCTTTCCTGAACCCTGCTTGCACTTCAGGTAGTTCTTGTTCCAGGTATGGTTGTAGTCTCTTTTGAATAATCTTCAGTAGAATCTTGCTGGCATGTGGGATCAGAGCGATTGTGTGATAATTTCCACAGTCAGTTGGATCACCTTTCTTTAGTAATGGTATAAACACAGATCTTTTCCAGTCAGTTGGCCATGATGTTGTCTTCCATATTTCTTGGCAGAGCCTTGTAAATACGGTAACAGCTGCATCAGATTGCTGTAATACTTCTATGGGAATGCTATCAATGCCTGGTGCTTTGTTCTTTGATAAGGCTTTCAATGCTGCTTCAACTTCTTCTTTCATCACCAATGGTTCCCGATCATAAGGTACAGGTTGAAACGGCTTTTGATCCACTTAATCTTTATCATATAAAACTCTGTATATTCCTTCCACCTTTTCCTGATCTTCTCAGCATCATTCAACATGGAACCTTCAGCATCTTGTAACATTCCAATTCGAGGCTGGAACTTTTTCTTTAACTCTCGTAGCTTTAGGAAAGCCGATCTTGTTCTTCCTCTAATAGTTTCTGCTTCTATTTCCTTGCATGCATCATTGTAGTACTTTTCCTTGTCCTGTTTTGCTGCACGTTGGAAATCTCTGTTGAGTTCTGTGGTTGTCTTTCTTTCTCCTCTGGCTTTAGCTTCTCTGCGTTTCTGGGCAATTTTCAGAGTTTCTTCCATCATCCATTTTGGCCATTTTTTCTTTTTCACCTTTTGTAGAGACTTCTCACTTTCTTCCAACACAACCTTCTTGATGTCATTCCATAACTCTTCTGGAGCTCTGTCATTTTTATCTAAAGCAGCAAATCGATTTTGCAGGCAGTCTTTAAATTCCAGTGGTATATTCTCAAGGTCATATTTTGCTGCATTCATGAGTGGGTTGCTCTTTTTCAACTTTAGCTTGAGTTTGCATACTAGTAGTTGATGATCTGTACCACAGTCAGCTCCAGGTTTTGTCTTTGTTGATGTTATAGAACTTTTCCATCATTGACTTCCACAGATGTAGTCAATTTTATTTTTATACAATCCATTGGGTGAAGTCCATGTGTACAGTCGCCGATTGTGTTGCTGGAAGAAGGTGTTTGAGATGAATAGATCGTTGGTCTTGCAGAATTCTATCAGTCTTTCTCCAGCTTCATTTCTGTTGCCAAGTCCATATTTTCCAACTACTTTGCCTTCTTCTTTGTTGCCAACTTTTGCGTTCCAGTCACCCATGACAATTAGGATATCCTGTTTGCATGTTCTGTCAATTTCAGCTTGTACTTGTTCATAGAACTCTTCAATTTCATTCTCTTTTGCAGCTGTTGTTGGGACATATAATTGAATTATAGTTGTGTTGATAGGCATTCCTCATAGACGAATAGAGATTAAGCGTTCGCTGACTACATTGTATTTCATTACAGTTCTTGCAAGTTTCTTCTTTATTATAAATGCAACACCATTTCTTCTTTGTCTTTCATTTCCAGCATAGTAGACCATGTTATCGTCTAATGCAAAGTGCCCGATGCCAGTCCATTTCAGTTCGCTGACACCAAACAGATCAAGTTGTACACATTCCATTTCATTCTTGACCACCTCCAACTTCCCTTGGTTCATGCTTCGTACGTTCCATGTTCCAATGTGTAAGACATCTTTACAGCTTCTGACTCTCATTTCATGCACAGCTACATCAGCAGTCAGATGTCCTGAGGGCTTTGATCCAACCACATCATAAATGCTGGCTTTACTCTGAAAAGTCTTCAGGACTTCTAAAATGAGCCCCATAGAGTCACATTTTCAATGGGTGTCCAAGTGCAAAGAGAAGCCAGAACATCTGAAAGGAAAGGCAGGCATGTGCATGTTCAGGCACAATTCCTGAAACATGGATGTGCCCCATATGCACGTGTATCAAATGTCTATATAGACATCCCCAGGAGAGCACTTCAGAACCAAGATGTCTAATAGTATAATGGTTAGAGTAATGGCTTAGGTACTGAGTGGCCAGGGTTCCAAGCCCAGTGTGAGACTTTGTAGTCTAAAGCTAGTCCCTTACTTCTCCATCTTCTCTACATACTCTGGCTGTTTTGAGGTGAAAACAAACACTTTCCTGATGCCTATTCTTGCCTGGAGCAGGAATAAACATGCATGTGCCTGCAGACAGTCCTGTTGCTTCTGGGTCCATTGCCCCTCCACAGACATGCCACTGCCACACCCTTGTGCCTACATGAATGTCCCTGTACTGGAGATGCCTGTAAACGGCATTTATGGAATGGTTATCAAGACATGTTTATGATTTTGATGTCCACGTGCATATATGCAGATGTCCAAACCACAACTAAACCTTTTAGCATGACTTTTATAGTGTTTCTTTACCCTTTCTCTCTTTTAATGTCCCCTTATATGAATGGAACTGAGTTTTTATATTATGAATTCTTTGCTCCTCTCCTGGTGTCTCTGTTTGTACATATCTTTCTTCTTTGTTTCGCTTTGTTATGTAAATGCTGTAAACCACTTAGATCATCAATTTTTAACTTTTTCGTCTCACGGCACACTGACAAGGTGCTGAAATTGTCAAGGCACACCATCAGTTTTTTAAGGATATATTTTATCATTTAAAAAATGAGTATTAAGATTGTGTTCAATAACTAAAATTGTAATCATTGTGCTATTTAAAAAAAAAATCAATGGGAAATCTGTGCTTAGTGATGTTTCATGGTGTCCTTTGTCTGAGGGCGGATGGTTGACAAGGATACCCTCAAGTCCTCCTCCAAATTTTGAAGCCGTGACCTGTTCTTGCTCTTCATTGGGTTCATAGCAGAGAAACCGGCCTCACAAAGATGAGATGTTGAGAAAGGAAGAAATGCTTTAATCTCCATCTTTGTGATGATGGGGTAGTCATGACAGAGAGACAGCCAGAATGAGGCTACATCTGTTGATGAGTGTTTCAGTTTCGGTCCCCTATTACTTCTGATTTCCATCAGCTCATCTTCTTCTGCAACAGTTAAATCTAAAAGTACACACATCGTCTGTATGGTGTGTATTTTTACTGTTGTAGTAAACATATGAGGAGTTTGGGCAGCAGGGCCGGCCCGTCCATTGAGCAAGAATGTTTTTTGCACAGCGCCCCGCGTTTCAGGGGGCCCCGCGCAAAGAACATTCTGCTTTTTTAAAAATTAAGTTTAAAAAAAAAAAAAGCTGGCCGCTGCCGCCACAGCAAAATGGAGTGTCCCGTGGGGCCCCCTCTGCCCGGCTGAGCTCCTCTGCACCGGCTTTCAGATACGCGAAGGGAGAGTGTCTCCCTCACGTCTCTGTTAAGCCTGCAGGGGCTGATTCCCATCAGCCCCTGCAGGCTTAACAGAGACGTGAGGGAGACACTCTCCCTTCGCGTATCTGAAAGCCGGCGCAGGGGGGCTCAGCCGGGCCGGGAGAGCTCAGCCGGGTAGAGGGGGCCCCGCGGGACACTCTATTCTGCCGCTGCCACTGCAGCAGTGGCAGCAGCCATCTTTTTTTTTTTTTTTAATTTTCCATGAGCCGATGGAGGGGGGGGTTAGGACTGGTAATGGGCTATGGGGGGGGGTTAAGACTGGTAATGGGCTGTGGGCTGATGGGGGCTGTCTGGAAATGGGGTGATGGGGGGTTAGGACTGGTAATGGGCTATGGGGGGGTTAGGACTGATAATGGGCTATGGGGGGCTAGGACAGGAAATGGGCTGATGGGGAGGGGTTAGGACTTGAGGTGGGCTGATGGGCTTAGGACTGGTAATGGGCTGTGGGCCGTTGGGGGGGTTAGGACTGGTAATGGGCTATGCGGGTTTAAGACTGGGACTGGGCTGTGGGCTGATGGGGCCTTTCTGGAAATGGGGTGATGGGGGGTTAGGACTGGTAATGGGCTATGGGGGTTAGGATTGGTAATGGGCTATGGGGGGCTAGGACAGGAAATGGGCTGATGGGGAGGGGTTAGGACTTGAGGTGGGCTGATGGGGTTAGGACTGGTAATGGGCTGTGGGCCGTTGGGGGGGTTAGGACTGGTAATGGGCTATGGGGTGGATTAAGACTGGTAATGGGCTGTGGGCTGATGGGGGCTGTCTGGAAATGGGGTGATGGGGGGTTAGGACTGGTAATGGGCTATGGGGGGGTTAGGACTGATAATGGGCTATGGGGGGCTAGGACAGGAAATGGGCTGATGGGGAGGGGTTAGGGCTTGAGGTGGGCTGATGGGGTTAGGACTGGTAATGGGCTGTGGGCTGTTGGGGGGTTAGGACTGGTAATGGGCTATGGGGGGGTTAAGACTAGTAATGACTAGTAAGACTTCGCTAATCTTATATTATTAGGTACATCAAAACAAAACATTAAAAGACTTCAAATTGCACAAAACTCAGCAGCTAGGATTATAACGAAAACACACTCTCATCAACATATAACACCAATACTATCATCCCTTCACTGGCTACCAATTCAAAGCCGGATAACATACAAAACACTAATAACTGTATTTAAAACACTATTTGATATGACACCTTGCACATTAAGTAACTTAATTACTAAAGAACATTCAAAACCTACTCAAAGAAAAGGTCAACTAAACAAAATCAAAACCCCCAAAGACTTCATAAAAACAAATAAATCAACAAGCAACAGAGCGTTCTCACATGCAGCCCCAATAGCCTGGAATTCTCTCCCAGTTGAACTAAGAATGTTAACAGAGATTAATGAATTCCGCAAAAAATTGAAAACCCACCTTTTTACAATTCACTACAATAGTTTAGACCAGCCATCAAAAGAATTAGATAAAGGCTAAGCAGTTCTTGTCTAATAGCTTACTATAATAGAAAAAGATAACCCCCATCTTCACCTGAACTACTCATTACGAACAAACCCAATTAATACGTACATGTAAATAATGTATATAATGTTGCACTGTTCTGTGCTAATCTGTTCAACATGTTCGGTTTTCTTTATATTGTTTATTGTTATATGACGTTATATGTAAAACAAACCATGCTTTGTTGACTGTTGTTATTTGTGAACCGCAACTGATCTCTGGAAGCTGCGGTATATAAGTGCTTGTTAAATAAATAAATAAATAAATAAATAATGGGCTGTGGGCTGATGGGGGCTGTCTGGAAATGGGGTGATGGGGATTAGGACTGGTAATGGGCTGGGGGGTTAGGACTGATAATGGGCTATGGGGGGGTGCTAGGACAGGAAATGGGCTGATGGGGAGGGGTTAGGACTTGAGGTGGGCTGATGTGGTTAGGACTGGTAATGCGCTGTGGGCTGATGGGGGAGGGGGTTAGGACTGGCAATGGGCTATGGGGGGCTGACTGGAAATGGGCTGATGGGGTTAGTACTGGAAGTGGGCTGATGGGGGGTTAGGACTGGTAATGGGTTATAGGGGGGGCTTAAACTGAAAATGGGGTGATGTGGGGTTAGGACTGGAAGTGGGTTGATGGGGAGCTAGGACTGGTAATGGGTTGGGGGGTTGCTAGGACTGGAAATGGGCTGAGTGGAAGGGAAGGCTTGAACTGCAAATAGCTGATGGGGAGGGGGCTTGGAATGGAAATGAGCTGTGAGGGAGGGGAGCTAGGACTGAAAATGGGCTGATGGAGCAGCTAGGATAGGACTGGAGATGGGCTGTTGGGGGGAGCTAAGATTGGAAATGGGCTGTGGTGGGTGCTTGAATTGAAATGGACTCATAGAGGGGCTAGAACTGGAAGTAGGCTCATGGGGGGCTTGGACTGGAATTGGGCTGAGTGGAGGGGAGCTAGGATTTGACATGGGCTGATGGTGGGGCTAGGAAATGACTAGAAATGGGCTGATGGGGGGCTAGGATTGGAAATGAGTTGATGAAGGGACTCGGACTGGAAATGGTTGGGGGAGCTAGGACTGGAAATGGGCTGTTGGGGGGCTAGGACTTGAAATGGGCTGATGCAGGGACTAGAAGGGAATGGATGCTGGGTGAGACTGGAACTAGAAGGGAGCTGATGTTGGGGGAGGATTAGAATGGGATGGGGCTGGGAGAGTAAAATGGAGAGGGGAAAAATATTTTGTGTGGGAGGGATGAAAAATCTACAATTGGCCGGGTATTGGGAGAATAAGTGGGGATTGAGGATGGAGGGGTAAAATTTGTGTGGATGAAATAGGAATGAGGAAAGAGCAAAAGGAGAAAGATTAGTATGTTAAAGCAGATGTAGAGAGAGAATGGAAAAAAAACTAGAAGAGATAAGAAAGGACAAATGGACAGCAGACGATGGAGAGTTAGCAGAAAACATGAAGAAACCAGAAGAAAGTGGTTGGAGCAATTGCAACTGAAAAAAAATGCACAAAAGGTAGAAAGATCTCTCTTTATTTTGAATTTATTAACTGGAATATGAAAGCTCTGGGAAATGTGCATCATTAACGTCTGCGCTTTGTTTGGTACAAGAGGAAATTAATTTATAGTTTTATTTCTACAGTGTTGTTGTACATTCCAAGTTTGGCTTTTGGGGTTCCCAGTTTAATTATTGCCTTCCTGTTTCTAAATTGTGATTCCTTGTTTGGTGATGGTCTATGTTCTGCATGTGTAACTGAGCTGAGGTATTCTGTTTATGTAATTCCTATTTGACATTGCCACATGTTCTCTTTCCCCAGTATTCTCTGAAATGTATTGGTTTAATATTTGTAGTGTTGCCTTTTGATAGGTAGGGTCTGGTGCTTTGTGAGTCCTGGTAGTGCTGTCAGGATACGGCGGGTTTGCTATGGGTTCTAAATGGGCAGTGTTTGTAGTAGTTCCTAATGTGCCTGGCGGTTGGCACTGGATTATAGTAATGTAGAAATCTTTTAGTCTTTCTTTATCCATACACTCATTAATAGACATGTTTACTAAAAGTTGGTGTATGGTAACATTATGCTAATATTTATGCAAATAAAGGCCACTTATGCAAATGAGGCCCCACACCTAGTCTCCGCACATGGCCCCGCACCCCCCTTGGGCCGCCCCTGTTGGGCAGAACATGGGTGAAGCGAAGAAGCGCCTTCATTGATTATAATATAAGCTAATTTACTCACAAACTTGCAAAAAGTAAGTGCATTCATTTATATGAGCTCTGGAGCTAGTGTAAGTGATCACACCTTAATTTAAGGCATGTTCTCTGCCATATATCCTAGCACTTTCCAAAGACAAGTAGGCTTCTACATGTCTTTATAAAACAGGCTTATATAGGCACATTAAAAAGTTCTTTAGAGGGCAAGGTGCTATTTTAGAACAGGGATTCTCAACCCAGTTCTCAGAACACACCTAGTCAGTAAGGTTTTCAGGATAATCACAATGAATATGCATGAGAGAGAATTGTGCAGATTGCCTCCAATTTATGCAAATCTCTCTCATGCATATTCATTCTGGTTATCCTTAAAACCTGCCTGGCTAAGTGTGTCTCAAGGACTAGGTTGAGAACCGTATCCTAGAGTGAAGCCATGTTGCTATGCTTCAAGGGCCTCTGTTCTACAACTCTTCTCCTCTTGCATTTACCTTCTGTTTTGTATGGGCAAGAGAGAGGGGAGAATTGAAAGTTTCCCCTGCCTATTATGCTTTCAATCTTGCCTAGCATTATGTCTTTCTCTAATGATCTTTCTCTTTTCATGATGTGTCCAAAATATGAAAGTCCAAGTCTTGTCATTTGAGTTTTTAAAGAAAGCTTAAGTTTGATCTCCTCTAGGACCGTTTGATTTGTTCTTCAGACAGTCCATGGTATACACAGTATTCGTTGTCAGCACTATAATTTGAAAGCATCTCTTTTTCTGCCTTTTTTCTTCAATGTCCAACTTTCACGTTCATATGATGTTCTGAAAAATACCATGGCTTTGAAGCATTTGGTTGAAATTACAGTCCCCAAAAATGCAGAGTGCTATTTTGTTCATCACAGGCAAGCTCCTAGTAGGGAAACTCTTTAATATCACAGTACATAGCGTGTCTTAGTTACTAGCCTCTTTGAATTGATTGATTTTGCACTGTTGCTACTATTGCCTTGAACATACATACTAGAGTCCAAGTTAAGAAGGAGGAATGCAAAATGCTGGCCTGTTGGGTCAAGACTTTTGAGAAGGACACTGCAAACTTAAGGGCGGCATAAGTTTTGTCGGTCCAGGAAAAGGAGTCACAGTAAGGAAGATGGTGAATCTGGAAAATTCCTCTAAGGCTCCTGAGACTTTTGAAATGTCCTAAATCACATTTATTACCACAGATCATTATAGCCCAGATATATTTTAAGGCGGCTATGAAAATACTAGAGAATGTTCTTCCTGCATTTATTAAAATGTATAATCTACTAACAGAATGCTTTGTTTATGAGGAGGGAAATGTTAGAATTATTCAGACTTCTGTAAGGTACTCAGGACTGGAAGAAGTTTTTTATATTGTGCCTTCAGGCTATTGCTCTTGGGGATTCATTTTTATAATTTCATCATCTATGTGATTATTGTATGTTTTAAGATATGATATGCTTTATGATTTTTGTGATTTATACATGTTATGTATGTGATTTTATTTGTAGAAATTGTTAATTTTACATTTGACTCCTGACACAGGCTATATTTTGCCAAAATATGGCCGTGTTGAGTCATAGTAAATTTTATTGTGCATTCCCTGGAATCTTATTTTACTCTGCTGTGTTTTTTATTTATTTATTTTATTTAGCTATGCTTATATACCGCTTTTCTACAAGTCAAAGTGGTGTAAATTCAGGTGCTGTATTTATATATATATGTGTGTATATAGATAGATAGATAGATAGATAGATAGATAGATAGATAGATAGATAGATAGATAGATATACACCCACAAATACTTTATTGTCTCTTGTGTCTTTTCTGGGGGATCTCTCCTTGCTTTTTGTTCCCAAGTAATTTAAGAGACATACTTTCTCTCTGTGAAACATAGAAACATAGAAACATGATGACAGAAAAAGACCACATGGCCTATCTAGTCTGTCCTTCCATATCAACAACTACAACAGTCCACTTTTTACCTTTAGAGATCCTCTGTGTTGGTCCCATGCTTTTTTGAATTCAGTTACTGTCCTCATCTCTACAACCTCCACTGGGAGACCATTCCATGGATCCACCACTCTTTCCGTAAAGAAAGAGGCTCCTTACATGTTGTGCTCTTCTAGGAACAATAAATGAGAAGTCATTGTGCACAGGCTCAGACAGGAGAGTATCCAAAAAGGACTGAGCAATGGAGTACAGGAGCAAATTCCTTATAAACAATTCTTAAAGTTTGATACAGGCAAACTTTCTATTGGTCCCAATGCCCCTTGCACCTGTCCAATCGGGGACCCTCTCTGGGCCTAGCTCCCTGTGTGGGGAAGCTCTATCTCTGACTGCATGGCTTCATAGAAGGTATGGTGTATTTGATAAGGTGAGGATATGCGGGTCTTGGTGTTAAGCTGTATGTACACATAGGTTCCAGGGTCCACCCCCTACCCGCTATTCGTAAGCCAAATCTATATCCTTGCCTCCACTGGCTAGGGTCAAGCACAAGGAGCTTTAAGGGGTTACAAGTACCTTTGGGACACTTAAGGGGCTCCAGCAATGGTAGCCTCTCTAAATTAGCTTTGCGATGATCCCCATCTTGCCCCTGAGGTCCGTCTGACCAGGTGGCATAATATACACACTCCCACTTGGGGCAAAAGTAGGCATTTTCTGATGCTGTGACATAACTAGTTGAGGTATGTGTCCCGGTGCATTTTCCCCACTTATATGCTCCTTCGGGGCACATGTATTTTTCATCATAGTAATAAGTGCGCAACTGGTCAACAGACCCACAGCTGTAGTAGCCATTTCTGTTGATGGCATCACAAGCATCAAAGTAAAGAGGGGCTGATTTTGTGGGATCTGCGAGCTGATGTGTGGCATTGAGGAGGGCCCCATCCTCATTGTTCCATCATAGCTCTAGAACATGATATGAGGGATTTTGTCGGGGGTTAAAACAAGTTCTCACCTTCCCTTTAGTACAGATACTTAATTCTGTACCGTTATATACACATCGGCTAATCACACCAGTACAAGTGTAGTATGAGTGATAAACTAAAGTTTGGGTAATCTTTGTGCCAATTCGGGTAGTAGTTATTCAGGCCGCACAGGGAGGTACGACAAAAGTCATTTCAAGGGGCCCCAGGGTTACCGCAAGCACAATATAAACACATAGAGGTAACATGATTACCATATTTCAATGAATTTGTCTAAAAATTGCAAAGTCTTTACTGAAGTTCTCTTTTTCCACAGCTTCCACCGTACGTAGACCTGTCAGCTTCCGGTTGGTGACAGGAGTAGGGTTGCAGATTCCTCAAGCTTCTGCCGTATGTAGACCTGCCAGCTTCCAGCTGGGTGGCAGGAGTAGGGCTGTAGACTCTCACAGCAGTGGTTGTCGCCACAGCGTCAGTCGCAATGGTGTGTCTGGGTTGTTTGTTGAAGTCCAGTGACAAAGTTCAGTAGATGCTGCTGGCTTTACTCGACTGTGGTGAATCCAAGGTTCCAATTCTGCAACCTTAACTGCTGTATGGGTTGATAGTATGACGACATAAGGTCCCTTCCAATGAGGTGCTAACGGTGTCTTCCTCCACTCTTTGACCCACACTGAGGCTCCAGGCTTGAAGGGATGCAGCAGCTCGGTCAGATTGATGGGCAACTGGTCTTGTACCCATGCATGGAGACTCTGCAAAACAGAACCTAGAGCCAATAGTTCCTGTCTAGTGATTTCAGATCCAATCTGACTCATATCTCCTTTAAACCCTTGGATTATGGGTGGAGGGCGCCCATACAGGATCTCAAAAGGAGAAACTCCTAATGACTTGGTGGGGGCTGAGTGTATCCTAAGAAGGGCTATAGGGAGAACCTGTGGCCACTTCAGGTGAGCTTCCTGACAGAGTTTGGACAGCTGGGATTTCAGGATGCGATTCATGCGCTCTACCTTCCCCGAGCTCTGGGGTCTGTATGCTGTATGTCATTTCCATTGTACTTGCAGAGCTCGGGCTAACTGCTGGGTTACTTGAGATACAAATGAGGGCCCATTATCTGATCCTATAGCTAAGGGTATTCCAAATCGGGGAACGATTTCATGGAGCAGAACTTTGGTAACTTCCCTGGCTTTTTCAGTTCTGGTGGGAAAAGCTTCCACCCACCCAGAGAATGCGCAAACCAGGACCAACAGGTAACGATATCCGTTTGCTCATGGCATTTCTGTGAAGTCCACCTGGATATTTCCCATGGGGGTAACTCCTACTGATTGAGCTCGTGGGGGCAGGTTTGGACCCTGCCGGGCATCGTTCTTTGCACAAATTACACATTTACGGGCTACTGTGGCTGATATGGGTCCTAGCAATGAAATACAAAAATGGGGTCGGAGAGCTTTTTCCATTGCAGTTTTTCCATAGTGTGTAGCTTGATGAAAAGCATGGACAAAGGCAGGACCCAAGGCTTCAGGGATTACAGTTGGACCGGGAGGCGAACCACTGGCTGGCGGTGGTAGCACTACCCATCCGGTTTCCGATAACACTCCCCCTTTCTTTTGACAATAATAGTCTAACTCTTTGGATGTGTACCGGGGGGTCCATTCACTGAGGGGTACTGGAAATAAAGCTGCCTGGACTGTAGTAGGGGCAGGGACGGGCTCTGTGGCAGCCACGTTTCGGGCAGAAAAGTCTACAAATCTATTTCCTCGTGAAACTTCCCCTTCCCCTGCCTGATGACCTCGGCAGTGCATTACTGCAACTTGTTTGGGGGCGCACACAGCTTCCAATAATGTCAATATCTCAGGACCATACTTAATGGACTTGCCTCCTGAGGTTATCAACCCTCGTTCCTTGTACAGGGCCCCATGGGCATGTAATGTCATAAAGGCGTATTTGGAATCTGTGTACACATTTAAGCAGAGTCCTGTTCCTATTATCAGTGCCCTAGTGAGGACTATCAGTTCAGCCTTCTGCGCTGAAGTTCCCGTGGCTGGAGCTGAAGATTCAACTACCATGTCCAGGGTCACCACTGCATAGCCAGCACGACATTGTCCATTGATGATAAGACTGCTTCCATCCACGAAGAAAGTTTGTTCAGGGTCGTTCAATGGAACATCAGTTAGGTCAGGGCGACTTGAAAATACAGTGTCCATTATTTCCAGGCAATCATGATCCGGAGGACTTGGTCCGATTGGCAGCAGTGTGGCTGGGTTCAAAGCTTGACTGACGATCAACTGTAATTGGGGATTCTCACACAACATGCTCTGGTACTTCAGCATGCAGGAATTTGTGAACCAATAATTTCCTTTATGTTCCATGAGGGTCAGAGCAGAGTGTGGTATGGTAATTTGGAGATTCTGACCCAGGGTGAGTTTGTCAGCCTCACCCACCAGGAGGGCTGTAGCTGCAATGGCCCTCAGGCAAGGTGGCCATCCTTTTGCAACGGTATCCAGTTGTTTTGATAGATAGGCTACAGGTTGTTGCCAAGATCCGAGAGACTGAGTCAATATTCCTAAAGCATTCCCACTTGACTCATGGACATAGAGACGAAATGGTTTCTGTACATCTGGCAGGCCCAAGGCTGGTGATGACATCAAGGCTGCCTTCAACGATTGGAATGCTGCATCCTGTTCTGGGCCCCACTCCAAGGGGGATCGCTCCATTCCTTTGGTGGCCTGATACAATGGCTTTGCCACCAGAGCAAAATTGGGTATCCATATTCGACAATAGCCTGCAGCTCCCAAGGAAGCCCTCACCTGCTTTCTGGTGGTTGGGGTCGGGATGCGACACACTGCTTCTTTGCGCTCCAGTCCCAGTTTCCGAACTCCTTTGGACAGATGGAATCCCAGATATTTAACCTCAGTTTGGCATAGTTGCACCTTGGCTCTTGAGACCTTGTATCCGGCTTCATTTAGGAGGTGCAAGAGATCACTGGTGGCATGCATGCATTCGTTTTTGGAGTTGGTGGCAACTAGCAGGTCATCCACATACTGAAGAAGGACTCTCTTCCCTGGAGTCACAGAATAACTTGAAAGATCCTGATTTAGGGCAGCACTGAAGAGGGTAGGTGAGTTCTTGAATCCTTGGGGTAATCGAGTCCAGGTGAGTTGGCCTCGCCTCCCTGTAATGGGGTCTTCCCATTCAAACGCGAACAAGAGTTGACTAGTTGGTGCTAATCGTATGCAGAAGAAAGCATTCTTTAAATCCAAGACGGTGAAGTGAGTAGCCTCAGCGGGGATCAGTCCCAGGAGAGTATAAGGGTTGGGTACTACTGGATGTATGGTTACAACTGCATTATTTACTCGTCTCAAGTCCTGCACTGGGCGATAGTCACCTGTCCCAGGCTTCTTGACTGGGAGGAGGGGGTATTCCAGGGTGATTGGCACTCCCTGAGAAGTCCATACTTCAATAATTTCATTAAATGACAGTGAATTCCTTCAATCGCCAGTCGCGGGAGAGGGTATTGTCTCACGTGCACTGGTTCCACTCCTGGCTTGAGGGTGACAATGACAGGGGCTATATTCTTTGCTAGGCCAGGAGGATTATCCTCTGCCCATACCTAGGGCGGAGCTGAGATTCTGGTGTGGATACGGGGACTGGCTGCCTTGATTGGAGATGCACTGTAGAACCGCCATTCTTCTTCCTGGTTCCCGGGGGACAGTCAGCACCATCAGGCCAGCAGATTTTGAGTTCACAGTCATTTCCATTCCTCCCCCTTCAACAAAGGATATCTGCGCCTGGAGCTTAGCAAGCATGTCCCGGCCCAAGGCGGCAGGAACTGATGTGTTATTTTCTGTCCCCCTAATTCACAGGTGCGGTTCTGCAAAAAGGGTTTGGTGGTTCTGGTTCCAGTAGCGCCGATGATAGTGACGGATTGCGAAGACAAGGGGGCCACTGGTTTGGCCACTACTGAATGTTCGGCCCCCGTATCCACCATAAAATCCATATACTGGTCCCCAATCTTCAGACTGACCATAGGCTCCTGGGGACCCAGAGGAAACTTGGAGCTCGGTCTAGCCTAGTCTTCATCCATATTGTAGCCCTCTTCGGCTGCCATTCCCTCTATAGCTTCTTCTTCTTCTCACTGGAACTGTGTGCAATGCATTCCTCCCCGACTCAGGAATCATCCCCCTGTTCTCCGTGTGCTCCCTCTTCCCCTCCAGGAGGCGGAGTCAAAGTACGGGCATTCATTCTTCCAATGTCCTTCTTCCTTACAGTGGGTGCACTGATTTGCGCCCAATGGGGGCCGACCATTTCCTCGGCCCCTTCCACGTCCTCGGGTCCGTTGGTTAGAGAAACTTCCTCCACGTCGTTCAACTAAAGCTGCAGCAAGGAAATCAGCTTTCTTCTTCATTTTACGTTCACTTTCCTTCTGACGTTCTTGATCACGATTAACAAACACTTTCTGAGCAATTTCCATTAACTGGGCTGCATTCATGCCCGCAAACCCTTCCAACTTCTGCAGTTTCCATTTTATATCTCCCTGGGACTGACTCACAAAGGCTGCATTTACCATGCGCAAATTTTCCTGGGCCGCTGGATCATATGGGGTATATAGTCTGTAAGCTTCAGATAATCGTTCATAAAGGGCCGCTGGGCTCTCGTCTGGATGCTGAATGACTTCTGATACCTTTCCGATATTCATGGCCTTCTGGCTTCCTTTCTTCAGGCCTTGCAGTAGGGCCTGGCAGAATCAAATGAGGGCTGCCGCCCCACTCACACTGTTCGGATCCCATTTAGGATCATCATTTGGGAACTCCGCAGCAGCTGCTTGCCGGGGATCCAGGCCTCTGTCTCATACCGGATTTTCTTCTAACCATCAGATGGACGCTTGCACAATCCGTGCTCATTCTTCAGTAGTGAAGAGGGTAGATAGGAGCTGGCGGCAATCAGACCAGGTAGGCTGATGGGTCTGCATAATACTTGACATTAATTCAGCTAATTCTTGGGGCTTTTCAGTATAGGATGCATAATGCGTTTTCCAGTTCAATAAATCTGTGGTGGAGAAGGGCACATAAACGAGACTGGCTGGCCCCACCACAACCTGGTCCTGCTCATTAAGGATAGGTAGTCCTGGGACCTGGCGCAATGGCATCACGTGACCATCCCTCTGGCTTACTGTCATACTTCTGAGGGCGTAATGCAGTCTGGCCTGCCGAAATTCAGCTCCCCTGCCTTGATCTTTGGCAGTAGGTGACCCCGAACTGGCAAATGAATCCCTGCTTGCAGTATCATCGGTAGACTGCAGCCCTCCCGAGGCACTCTGGACGGAGCTGGGGCTCCCACTCGGGAGGGGGTGTGCCTCCTCCTGTTGTGGAGGTGGCTGGTGGGCTAGGGGTAAATCGGCGGGAGGGGGTTCCCCTGTGCCAGGCTCGGCCTGGGGTCGTGGCGGAGCTGAGGGGACTGGCCTATAGAGGAACTGGGGTGGATGGGTCAGAATATCTGGCAATTCCGGGGCAGAATATACAGGCAGCTTCTCTTCTCTAGACCTCTGGGCCCCCTTTGTGGTCGCTACCAATATCCTACACTGTTCCTCATGGCAGCGCTTCATCCAGGAAGGCTCCTTTTCGCAAATACTTACCCAGGAATCTATATAGGGGAACTGGTCAGGGTGTTTCTTACGTACAATCTGATGAACTAGGGATACAATTCTAACATCAAAAGTACCAGCAGGGGGCCACGCAGTGACCAGCACCGGCCACTCCCTGTCACAGAGTATTCCTAATCGGGGCGGAGACATCTTTACTCCATAGTCTCCGTCAAATCCCTTCTTAAAATTCTTGATCATACATTTCAGCGGAGTTTGCGTGGACTCCGACCCTCCCATCATGACGTACACAACAACAGACAATAGGGGCGGGTAGTCGGGCTGCAGGTAAGGGGTCCGTGCAGCCCTAGAAACAAATAGGTAGACAAACACCGAACGCTTCCTCCTTTTCACGACCTGGACGTGGTCGCCCGGCCAGGAACTGCGCTACTCAGGAGTCTGCTCTCACTTGGTCTGTGTTTCAAGACCTCTCATTCATACACACAATCAAACATGCTAGCAATGTTTTCCCAAATTCCCAGGCCTACCTTACTAACCATCAGCAGCCGGCCTCGCGTACTCATGGAAGGCGTTTCACGCACTCATGCAAGACGTACTCGGACTGCTGAACCAAGGGCAGTAGTTTCGGCCTCGCGCACTCATGCAAGGCGTACTCGGACTGCCCTGAGAGGTGATCAGGCTCTCGGTCTCGTGCACTCATGCAAGACGTACCCCAAGCTAGCTGACTAGATAGCAACAAAAGTTCTACTCACCGGATCCGGTACCTGCTACAGAACCAGTTCTTGGATTGAATCCTGGACTCCCCTCGGGTTCGGAGGTGTTGGCCGGCCGGATCCAGTAGCCCGTCGAGGCAAGGCGGAACCCTCTCCGATACAAGAGGACCGGTGGCGCCTGAGGTTTCCCCTGCGGTCGGACAGACACGGTTCCAACCGGGCCAAACCTTGAGGCGGTAATACGTGGTATATTCACTTGAATACCATCCACTACTCGCACTTCCCGGCCAACGCACCAGGAAATGTAGCAGCGAAGTGCATGCAATGAATAAAACCAGGAGTCAGTTCAGGGTCCAAGCCAATTTATTGTGCACAGGCTCAGACAGGAGAGTATCCAAAAAGGACTGAGCAATGGAGTACAAGAGCAAATTCCTTATATACAATTCTTACAGCTTGATACAGGCAAACTTTCTATTGGTCCCAACACCCCTTGCACCTGTCCAATCGGGGACCCTCACTGGGCCTAGCTCCCTGTTCCCCCTTCTCAGGCTATTCTAACAAAGGCATAGTATTAGACATTGATACATTTCTACTTCAAGGCCATTTCTAGCTCAGAGAAATGCAGGAACATATCTATCATCAGCATAGAGGAATTATACAAACCTTTCAAAAGCAGTTTAAAGCAGTCTAAAGCAGTTTCCCAGACTCTGGTTCTTCTTAACACTAGTCTCAGGTGGGGGTTGGAGTCTAGGCCTAGTTTACAGGCCATAGCCTACCACAGTATCTGTTCAGATTATAGGATTGCTCACATAAGATCATTTTTCAGTAGCTGGTCCAATGCCTTAGAAAATGCTACCTGTTATCTTTGTATGGAACCTAATTATCTTAATTTCACAGAACAGTTGACATCCTTTTGCTTTTCCCTTCCTTGCAATGAATCTATTTTAGCTTTTTAGTATTTGCGTTTTGCAATTCTTTTTTCTGTCTGTTATTTTTTAACAATGTTTTTCTCATTCATTGATAGCACTGTCAGTACAGTATAGTAGCCTACTCATCTGGAAGGCAAGGTGTGAGAGCTGCAGCTCCAGCCTGTACATCATCCTGCTCCATGCATACAGATGTATTCTGCACTTGGTTACAAAATGGCAGCAAAATATTAGTACTTTCAGTCTATGTATGCAGTTGGGTGAAGCCAGCCCTGAAGCAAGCAGCCCTGACAAACTGAAGGTGGTAGGAAAAGGTCACATATGGCCAGATGCTGCCATAAGTATCTTTGGCAGTTGGTGTCAGACAGATGCCATTCTGGGAGATCTACTGGCTGGGAGGGCAGTCAATAAAACCTTCTATAAATACAGGACATAGCAGTAGGACAGATTCCTGCTTAGAAAATACTTGCAGCCCTTAAGAGCCCACCCCACAGATACTGAATATGGTTTATATAGCAGCACCAATAAAGCTAACACTCAGCAAAGGCAGGCCTCTGCAGTTTGTGCAGATATAAACCCAGAGAGGCATTTGAAGAAGAGAGACCACATATCAGCACTGTAAAGACACAAACTGTTCATGCATTAATTACCATAAGATAAAAACAGCAAGAGACAACAAAGCATGCTTATTACTTATAGCTTCATCCTGAAGCTTGTCAGACGGCTGCCTGGGTAAGAATCTTCACAGTCTTGGCAAGTGCATATATCTATATGATTTGCAAGGGATTGTGGGCAATGCAGTTCATTCACACCAGACACAGCTGCTCACAATAATTTAGTTGTGCTCAAGTGATAAAGCCAATAAGATATTTATTTATGGGGTTATTTCTCCCAACACAGATATGCTTGGTAGCACATAAATCAGGTTACTTGCTTCCAGTGTTTAACTTGGAAAAACAAAGTCAAAATCAGGAAAACAGCATTCAAACTTGTCAGGCATTAGCTAATGTTTTCTTAGCATATATCAAACAACAAACGAAAAGCCACAAAGAAAGAAAAAAACTGTTCTTTTCAGGTTAACTTCTGATAACTTCCCACATAGATTCAGAAGTGATTCTCTCCTAGCTCACAAGCAATTAGGTAAGGCTCGATTGCTAGCAGTTATCCAGCTGAAACCCCTTAGCTGGCTTGCTTTCTACTGTGTGGGTCAAATCCTGCTTCAGGAGCTTTTCTGAGTAGATTAAAGAACAAGTTTGTATTTCTTTGTGATGGCTGCTGTACTTTATAACAGAAAATCACCAAAGGAGTTTGGACAGAGAGCAGTCCATATAAACACATTCTTCATCTGCAATCATTCCCCCTTCTTCAACAAGCATGGGTTCAATATCATGGATTGGCACAGATGAATCTCTCAATGGAGCACTTTCAGGAGAATACTTGTTTCCCTGCTGTCTTTCAAGGTTATAGCTAGGGCATAGATCAGTGTTCATACCTAAGCTTCCAATGCTGTTAGAGTTCCTCTCTATATAGCCTGGCCAGTATGTAGTCCAGTTCTTATGTCCAGCCTTCCAATCCAGATCCCTGGACACTGGATCTCTCTTCACATACCTTCTGGCACAGGTCTTAGGGTCCCTTCCACGTGCAGCCGTCTCCCTCACAGGTAGCGTCTGTAGTTTCCTAGCTCTGCAGCACCATTCCTCTGGCTTTCCCCAGTCCAATGGTGTATGCTGGCCCTTGAAATGCCTCCCAGTATACGTACTGCTCTGGACTCTTCTAGACCTCTCAAAGGCTTTTCTCTTCCTTCTTCCAAAGGGTTTCTTTCCTTCTCTGTCCGTCCAGTTTGGCTTCTGCTTCTGATGATCCTACAGATGAAACTGATGATCAAGCTCAAGCTGATTCTCAGGATAATGAGAATAATTCTCTGTAGAATAAACTCCACCTTTATTCTGCCCAGATGAGTGCTCCCCCCTAATACAGCGCAGCTGTGCTGAATCAGGCCCTGCCCTTTGAGATGAGTGCTTAGAGATTACCTCATAGCCCTCCTGATTGAACACACGTTTCCCCACTTCAGCTCCTCTAATGGCTGTTGGAAACCTGGTGCATTCTGGGACTGGTAGTCTTTTATGGGAAAATTCTGTTTTTTTATTTCTACCAGAACTGACAGGTTGCTTGTTCGGAGTCACTTCACCTTTTCTATAGCTCCTTCCTGAGCTATGATAAGCTTCCTTATCACAAGCTTCAGTCAAAACTGATGCATGTGGGCTCCTACAGATTTTTAGAAAACATTGCAAATCTGGAAAATAGAAATAGCTTTTAAAAAGGTGGAGGTTGCTGAAGCATTAAGTGTAGATAGCAGGTAACTACGGTATCATTAATCAGGCAATTAGGAACAGAACAGGCATATAGGCACTATAAATGGGTCAAATTAGATGCTGACAGGAGTCCCATACAATAAATTGACCCTGTTTATAAATAAGAATGCAGAAAAGCTGAGAACCATCTGATTTGGTACATATATGCCTATATAGCCATCAATTAGGTACATTACTGCCTATTTTAGAAGCATATACATATTCATTGCTATGTACATGCAGAATGGTTGTCAAGAATAGATCACTTCTGGGGATGACAAATTTTGCTTCTGGGGAGGTTGAGATCCTGACTAAGGAAGTTAGATAGCATTACAAAATTATTTATGGCCTTACCTTAGCAAAACTTAATTCATATACCAAATAAAAAGTCTGGAGGACAATATGTCACAAAATAAATGGTATATATCACAACAATCAGGACTGTAGGGACTTCTGCAAAAAGCCAAGACAAAGCTGGCAGCAAGACTAAGAGATGGACCCGCGAGATAGGTGACACTCTCACAGAGTGCCAAATCCTCTTCACCATGGATAATGCCATAACAACTGGGGTTGCCTCCCTCTCAGCTGCTAGACAGCATAAGTTCTTGTTTATGTGTTACTCAACTAGGTGTTTTCTGCTGTTACAGTTTTGCAGGCCTTGTGGCCTAGGAGTGTGCACAATTTTCTCCCTATTTTTGTGATGCCTATGTCTGTGAGATGACACGTTTAGGCTTGTGCCACCTGGATAGAAGTCTTCAAACAGCATCAGTCTGCTGCATTAAGACCTCTCTGACTGCAGTCTGGAAGGGTCATTCAGTTGCCAAAAGCTCCTATCCTACTCTTGATAGAATGGTGTGACAGGTGGAAGGCCAGATTGTAAGGATTTTTGGAATAACCTGAAGTGAGGTTATACACCATGCAGTGTCCAGAGATATGTTTAGGTACTCATTACAGGCTATTCCTATGCTGAAGGCCTGACCTTCTGCTCTGGGATCCAGTATGCACTTCCATGTAACAGGTGTGTTAACCATCTACATGTCTTAGGTACTACAGGTAAAGAAGGAAGTAGGGCCATCACAGCCTATGTACTCCCAAGATCAAGGCAGTGCTGATGCACAGGGTCTGTGAGGCAGAAAGCAGAAGATAAGATACTGGAGCTGGGGGAGGGAGGGAGAAGAAGATCTGCCAGAGAATGATCTATGCAGTAGGGAAGAGAGCACAGGATGTGGATCCATAGCAACTGTGTTGCCACCAGTTCAGCAGATGGCTTTGGCAGAGCTGTACATTAGGTCCAGTGGCTCAGAGGCCCTACAAGAGACAGAGAGAGAAGACTTCTTTGTTAAGTGCATCAAGCAACTCCAAGAGCAAAGCAATCTGTGGCAACTGTATGTTGCAGGCATCTGGGCCAACCTGCAAACTTTCAACACTCTGATGGAGCATCTGCTGGAGAGAAGGGTAGATCGTCTCACTCCACTTAAGTCCTTTTTTCCCTTATCTTCCCTTGCTCACTTTTCTACTCCTCTTTTCTCTACTCTTTGTATCATCTGTGAATCTTTCCACTACATAGCTCCATCTGATGGGCCCTAATTTTATATTTACATTTACTGTGGTTATTCTGTTGGGGTTCCTTCACAGGGGTGTTTAGGGAAGGGTTTGCACTGTATACTTTTTTCCTTCATATAATGAGAGATTTTTGTTTAAAATCTTCATAATAAAAGGCACTAAAAACCAAAATTCTGAATAAGAATTGCTAATGGTGACATGAAATGTTTAAAAGAATGGATGCCAGAATTCATCCCTGTGGCACACTACAAGGAAGCAAATCAGGTATGGAGATGTGAAGTGACATTTTAGAAGGGGCATCTAGGAAAAATCTAGGATGTCCAGAGCACAACGTCCAAAAACTGGGGGAGTGGCAACTATGCCTTCTGAAATTGCTCCATCTCCACTATGAAAAGTTAAGTTCTAAGTAAGTAGTTCTGGTGACAAGCCCTGCGCAGATATCAAGGCCAGGTACATGCATGAGTGTAGGCCATTTTATAAATGTGGATGTCCCTGAAGTTCACACCCTCAGAACCACGCACTTGGATGTCCTTGCCTGGGCAGGTCAGAAAAGGACGTTTATGTTGTGAGACTAGCAAATGATGCCCTGCCATTTCAGATACTCAGACGTGCAGTGGTGAACCAGTAATATGTCTGGAGTATATATTTACGGGCATGTTTCTTCGGCCAGGAAATATTTACCAATGCGATGTAAGCACATTTTGCTCTTCCCCTAGAAGCATACAGCCATAAAATGGGTACTTTTTTTGCACCTTATTTGTGGTCAGAAGCAAGTATAGACATGGACGCCTCAACAACTAAGACCCCACATTCTTGTGCCATTCTAAAACTGCACTGCAACATGCAACTCCCTTGCTCTACCCCGGGCACGCCTCCACCATGCCCTAGTGCTGCCGGGACATTCTTGTGCGGAGGACATCTATATGCCCAGTTTTCTGAAATGGTTCTGGGGGTGTCTCTATGATTCATTTTCAGATGTCCAACTCATGAATAGAGCTTCTAAAAGACCCTCCATTGCCATTCCAACAAACATTAAGGATCTATTGCTTAAAAATTAGCAAAACCAAAGAGTAGCCCTCATGTCTAGATCTGAGATCCTTCAAAGCAAAATATTGTGATAGACTAAGTTCAAGTTTGCCATTAGATCAAGGGAGAATTATGCCTCCATCAAGATGTGCTTTGATATGACTCAGTGCCCACAATAAAGTTGTTTCAGTACAAGCCTTTAACTTGCGGATGTTAAATATGTGGTTTGTTCAAACCTAGATATCATTTTATCCATGATTCAATCTCTGTTTACAAGTTTGACATCCTTTTCTAAAAGAGACATGGTTTGTTGGGATTAAGATCTTTTATCTCAACTAGGTTTGTCCTTCCAGTACTAACATTTATCTGTTAATCATGAACATGGCAGAAGAGGTGGCCTGGCTGTACTTTATTTAAATAGGATGAAAATTATTCTGTTGGATACCCATGTATTCATGTTGATGGAAGTCTTGAAGCTATATTAAAAATGTTATCTTTGTCAACTGGTTGGAGGAGATGGGTCCCTCTCTTATGTAAGGGAGGATCATCTTTAACAAACGGATGGAGAAGGAACTGCAGACTAGTAGGATATTGAACCTGGTACATTTTGAGAGATTAGTGGACTTATGGAATGCTTACATTCAATTGTGCCTATAAGGACTCATAGTCCTACACTAATTTCCTAGCTGCTTTCAGGTTATTGAGAGACTGTGCAAACATGGCATATTAGTAGGGGTAGTCCCATACTGGAGGGCAATGGCAGATTAAAGACTGGGATGGGAAGAGGTGTAGTCTTTTACAAGTGCAGGGAAGTTTCTGTAAGATGTGTGTTCAGTGTTCTTCAGGCTTTTGAGTCTTTTGAGTGTGATTAGGTAAGGGCAAACTTGAAAATACAGTAAAGAGATTTGAACTAAAAGCTCAGCAGACAAAAGAACGGTTAAAAGTGAAACACACAGAGAACAAGATACAGCACCCAGTAATCAAGTTAGAAACAACTACGCTCCTCTCCTCTCTCCAAAATAAGCTACTGTCTCCAGCTCATCAGTCTATTACCAACCACTCTATTATAAGGTTGCCAACTTTTTGAAAGAAAAAACCCCGCCACCTGTGGCTAGTCATGCTCCGCCCATACCTATCTCTGCCCCACCCCCTGCCCCGCACATAAAAATAATTACAGAGAGGGCAACAGTGCAGGCTGTAGCATCTGTAGGCTATATCAAGGGGGAGAGGGGTTCTAAGAGGTTGAACTCTTCAGCACTTATTCAGCCACAGTACCCTTCTCAGGCCCCTCCAACACACATATGCTCTCCCATATGGCATTAAATCCAACATATATTCTGCATCCACTAAACACCGCTCCCGGCACCTTGCCCAACAATCTGTGCAGAGCAGAGCTAGAACCTTCCCCACAAAACATACCATACAAAAAAAAATCTCTCTCAATACCAAGCATTTTGAGGCACATTCTGTACTATGTGTTCCAGCCTCTGTGCATCCAGTCAGAACCGGATGCACAGAGGTAGATGCGATTCTGATCCCGTGGGGCATGTCTAGCCCCCATGGCACCATTCAGGAGCCATGATCCCCGGCCGCCGACCACTTTCTCCTTTCCCTGCAGTCTGACCCCTGATCTGGCCTCCCATAGCCAGGATCAGGCTGCGGGGAATCCCATGCCCCCTCATTTGTTCGCCACTGCCCAGGCCTTCCATCCCCCTTCCAGTCTGCTGGCCCCAGACATACAGGGCCGACCTCAGAATTGGCCCTGTACATCGGGGGCCGTGGACCACCCATTGCCCGCTCTAACCCCATCTCCACACCACCCCTTCCTGCCCCCGTCTAAGTCTCTCCATACAAACTCCTTGTTCATATGAGGAGGCTTAGTCAGGGACAGAAAGGGGGGTGAATAGGACATTCACAGGACAAAATAGACCCCATTGTGAATTAATCAAGGCCAGTCCCAGAGTTGATTCAAAGTATTGGCACCCTAAGCAAATCTTAACTTGTACGTACCCCCTGGCTATCAGAATTTATTGTTTAGTTTTGAATGTCCTACTCTCTGCCAACCCCCAGAAGCGATTGCCTTGGTTAACTTATGTTTGGGCTGACCCTGAAATTAATAAAAAAAATCATTCGGGACCAAGACCAAATCTACCATGCCAGTACTAACTTCCAAAATTCACACAAGAACTCTACCTAGAAAAAGTTAGCAATGCAAAAATTGCAGTGGGCCTAAAACATCAATAAACCTATTAGAAAGCTGAACAAGCCAGATTACTTCTCATTCTTAAACAGAAGTTCCATGCTAACAGAATACCCATTGTGCGATAATGTTGTTTGCACAGGGCCCTGCACAAACACCATTATGGCACACCAGATGGCTTCCCCGGCTCCCTCTGAAGCCCCTCAGACAGCCACGGGCTTGTCGGGGAGGAGGGGGAGGCCAAGGACTGGATGGGCTTGATGGGGGGGGGGGCTAGGACTGAAAATGGGCTCTGATGGGGGGGGGGGACCTGGACTGGAAATGGGCTATTGGGTGGGGGGAACTTGGACTGGAAATGGGCTGTGATGGCAGGGGGACCTGGATTGGAAATGGGCTATTGGGAGGGGGGGGAAACTTGGACTGGAAATGGGCTGTGATGGGGGGGACCTGGACTGGAAATGGGCTATGGTGGGGGTAGGGGGGTAACGTGGACTGGAAATAGGCTTTGATTAGGGGGGCTAGGACTGCAAATGGGCTGTGATGGTGGGGTGGGGACTTGGACTGGAAATGGGCTATGGTGGGGGGGAACTTGGACTGGAAATGGGCTGTGATGGTGGTGGGGGGGCTAGGACTGGAAATGGGCTTTGATAGTGAGGGGGGCTAGGACTGCAAATGGGCTGTGATGGTGGGGGGGGGCCTAGGACGGGAAAGAGGCTATGATGGGGGGACTTGGAGTGGAAATGGGCTGTGATTGGGGGGGGTCTAGGACTGGAAATGGGCTGTGATGGGAGGGCTAGCACTAGAAATGGGCTGATGAAGAGCTGGAATAGGACTGGAAATGGGCTGATGGGGGCTGGAAAAGGACTGGAAGTGGACTGACGAGGGGGCTAGGATTGGAAATTGGCTGATGGGAGAGCTTAGAGTGGAAATTGGCTGATGGGGGGCTGGAATGGAACTGGAAAAGAGCATATGTGGGGCTAGGACTGGAAATGGAAAGATGAGGAGCTGGAATAGGACTAAAAATGGGCTGATGGGGGGAGCTTGGACTGGAAATGGGTGATGGGCTAGAATAGGACTGGAAATGGGCTGATGTGGGGCATGGGAGAATGGGACTAGAAAGGAGCGGATGCTGGGTGGGTCTAGAAATATAAGGGAGCTGATTTTGGGGGAGGACTAGAAGGGGATGGGGATGGGGATGGGGAATGAGAATGGAGAGGGGAAAAGATATTTTGTGTGGAAGAAAAGTCTACGATGGGCCGGGTACTGGGAGAGTAAGTGGGGATTGAGAATGGAAGGGTGAAATTTGAGTGGATGATAAAGGAATAAGGAAAGAAATGGGGGAAAGAGCAAAAGGGAAATGATCAGTATGTTAAAGCAGATATATAGAGAGAATGGAAAACATCTAAAAGAGAAGAAAGGACAAATGGATAGCTCACAGAAGACACAAAGAAACCAGAAAAAAGTGACTGGAGCAATTGCAACTGAAAAATAAAATGCCCAAACAGAAGGTAGAAAAATACTTTTTATTTTGAATGTATTAACTGGAATATGTCTGGTCTGGGAAGTGTGTATTGCTAACATCTTTGCGTTTTTGTTTAGTGCAAGAGGAAATTACTTTATAGTTTTATTTCTCCAGTGTTGTACATTTCATGTTTGGCTTTTGGGGTTCCCAGTTTAATTATTATCTTCCTATTTCTAAATTGTGATCCCTTGTTCTTTGTGTGGTGATGGTCTATGTTCTGTGTAACTGAGCTGAGGTATTCTGTTCATGTAGTTTCTGTTTGACAGTCCCACTTGTTCTCTTTCCCCCAGTGAGATGTATTGGTATTCTCTGAGATGTAGTGGTTTAATATCTGCAATGTTGCTTTTTGATAGGTAGGGTTTGGTGCTTTATGAGTCCTGGTAGTGCTGTTATGATAGGGTGGATTTGCTATGGATTCTAAATGGTCAGTAACATAGTAACATAGTAAATGACGGCAGATAAAGACCAGCATTGTCCATCTAGTCTGCCCAGCACAATGGCAAGCGTAGGTGCACCTGCTGCTCCGTGCAGACCACCCCTCCCCACGTCCCTGTTTAGGGGTGAACCAACCATTCCATGCCGGACACCCCTATTTGTTGAGAAATTAGATGGTTCAGTTTACTTTGATTTTATCCTGTTGCTGTAAAGGGATCCACCGTGTCTGTCCCATGGCATTTTGAATTCCGTCACCGTGTTTGCCCCCACCACTTCCATCGGGAGAGCATTCCAAGCATCCACCACCCTTTCTGTGAAAAAGTATTTCCTGACATTGCCTTTCAATTTACCACCTTGCAGCTTCCTGCTATGCCCTCTAGTTTTACAGCTTCCCCATCTTTGGAAGAGTTTTGTTTGGCGTGGTCTAGTGGTTAGGACAAGGTACTTCAGGCCGGAGGGTCGGGGGTTCAAGTCCCACCTGGGGACAGCAATCTCAGGCCGGAGGGATTGGGATTTCTAGTCCTATAGGCACTCCTTGTGGTCTTGGGCAAGCCACTTAACCCTCCAATGCCCATGTTCCCTGTATGTATTAGTGTGTGTGTCTCATAACCCCTCATGTTAAATGTATCCCCCAATTGACCGCTTTGACCCGGTGAAAAGCGGGATATAAATACAGCTAAATAAATTAATTATTTCCCTTCAAGTATTTAAAGGTCTGAATCATATCTCCCCTGTCCCTCCTCTCCTCCAAAGTGTACATGTTTAGGTCTTCAAGTTTCTTCTCATAAGGCTTCTGACGCAGGCTCCAAATTATTTTGGTCGCCTTCCTCTGAACAGTTTCCAGTCTTTTTACATCCTTTGCAAGATACAGTCTCCAAAAATGAACACAGTATTCCAAGTGAGGCCTCACCAGTGACTTGTACAGTGGCATAAGTACCTCTTCCTTTCTGCTGATGATTCCTCTTTGTATGCATCCCAACATTCTCCTGGCTTTTGCCACTGCCTTGTCACACTGTTTTGCCACCTTGATATCTTCAGAAATAATCACACCAAGGTCTTTCTCCTGATCTGTGCACACCAACCTCTCGCCCCCTATCGCGTATATTTCCCTTGGATTTCTGCTACTCAAGTGCATGACTCTGCACTTCTTTGCATTAAATACACAGGTACACTAAAAAAAAATTTTTTTAAACTGCCTCTAATGTTTCGATTGATTTTTACGTTTTTTGGTGCGCTGAATCCAAATCTGGTAACCAATTTGCTCCATCACGTACAGATTTTTTGCTACATTGGGTTAGCAGTTTGAGGTGAACGTTTCAGATTGAGTGCGATCGAGATAAAAGTTTCTTGGATGAATTCTTTATACTAATTGTTTAGTAGTTATTCAAATAAGAATAAAGAAAATTGTAACAAGGCAGCACATAAGAATAGAGTAATGTCAACAAAACACACTGTGATGGTAGCAAAATTGTCTGCACTTAAAACAGCCACATACATGTGCACAAACATTGAGCATATAAGAGCGAGGTTAGACACAAAGCAAAGCAAAGAAATGTGCAAAAAATGTTGTACAGGTATGTATGTAAGAATAGAAAACGCAAACCGCACCATTGCAATACATGAAGACAAACACCCGATGGTGTGAAAATAAAATTCTAATAAATGAGATCCGACACTGTGGTAATAACTAGCAAATTTTTATTTCAAAGTTTAGTAAAAACACGATATTTGTCAACACAGTTTAGATTTTAAAGTCATTCTTGGGTCAATCAATCTCCTGGTGGGCCCGTTTCTTCTTCCCCCGAATGCTTCTCTTGGTGCGCTGCTTGGCGTATTTTTCATCTGGGGTTTCCCGCAGCAGCAACCAGCAGAAATCAGCCATCATAGTGGTGTTCCATCTTCCTTGGTACCTTCTCTCTGCGTCCTTGATGTCCTGGTGAAACCTTTCACCTTGTTCTTCACTGTACGCCCCCAAGTTTTCGGGAAAGTAGTTCACATGGGAGTGCAAGAAATGGACTTTCAGGCTCATGTTACAGCCTTGTTCTTTGAAGGCATTGAGCATCCTGGCAACAATATCCTTATAGTTCTCATCTCGCCTGTTCCCCAAGAATTTGAGAACAACATCCTTGAAGGAATCCCAGGCTTCTTTTTCCTTCTCAGACATCGTTTCAGCGAATGCTCCATCTGAAATGAGTTTCCTTATATCAGGTCCAACAAACACTCCTTCCTTTAGCTTTGCTTCAGAAAGTCGGGGGAACTTTGAGCAAAGGTACCGAAAGCACTCACCATCTTTTGGAAGGGACTTGATGAATTGCTTAATGAGACCCAACTTAATGTGGAGAGGTGGTAATAGAATTTTATCACGAGGTACCAAGCTCTCATGAAGAACATTTTTCTCACCGGGTCTCAAATACTCCCGAATTGGCCAGTCTTTTTTCCCCCATTGTAGGTCACGGGCCCGGCTATCCCACAAGCAAAGGAAGCAGGGATATTTGGTGACACCGGATTGCTGCCCTAATAGCATGGATAGAATTTTAAAGTCTCCACAAATCATCCACTTATGCTCATCATAACGAATCTTCTGAAGAATCAGGGCCAAATTCTCATATTTTTCTTGGAGAATAACAGAGTGAGCAATAGGAACTGAAGCGAATGTGTTGCCATTATGAAGAAGAACACCTTTTATGCTGTCTTTTGACGAATCAATGAACAGCCGCCATTCAGCAGGATCATACTTGAGTTTAAACTTTTCCATCACTCCGTATATATCGTTGCAAAATACCAAATCTTCCTCTTTGCTGAAATACTTCAAAAATTGTGTCTCGCGGTTGCGGTACCAATAAAAAGTTGTTCCTGGTGACAATAGATTTTTCTGTTTAAGCCGAGAACCTAGCAGTTGGGCAGCATCTTTTGGGAGTCCTAAATCCCGGACTAAATCATTCAATTCAGCTTGAGAGAAAAGTTCAGGTTTCGGATCTGGTTCAGTTTCAAACTCGGAAGTACTGGACTCATCAGGAAAAGCCATCTGATGAGTCTCATCATGATCAGACCCGTCCACACAAATATGATCCAAAGATTTTGGTGGTTCAGGCACAGGTACTTCGTTGCTATGAGGCATAGGCCTAATTGCTGAGGGAAGGTTGGGGTAACTTATTACGTTCTTATTTTTTAAGTTGTATCCCTTCACAATGCAAGAGCAAAAATAGCAGTCACTGCTGTGGTCTCTTTGTTCACGCCACATCATAGGTATTCCGAAACGAAATGCTTGTTTTTTACCTTTCATCCATAAGCGTAGATCTTCCTCACATGTCTTGCACACTTTGTGAGGAGCCCACGGTTTGTCTTGATCACCTAACTTCAAACCGAAATAGGCGAAATATACTTTTTTAATAAATGCAGAAATGTTCCTCTGCCGCTTTTTCACGGTATATTCCCCACAAATAAAACAAAAACTGTCCGGAGAGTTGACACAACCTCTGGCTCTGTGAGCCATCACAAATACATAGCACTGCAAACTACAACTGTAGTGAACCACTTCGGAATAAAGCTGGATTACGACTGAGCAAACAAAAGGTAATAATGAACTTGCAAGAAATTGAAATTTGACAGGAACGTTCATGTCGCAACCACCGTGTTTGAGCGAGCGAACGAGGCGAGGCGAACAGGAAAGAACATGCGCCAGCGCGAGTACTGGATTTAGCCCCCCGCCTCCCAATTGTCCTGTTAATGTATAAAATGAATACAAAACACTCTAAAATATCATGAGGGAGTGTTTCTAGTTAGTTAACCATTACAACCTCTATTTTGGGCCAAGAAAATAAACTGCATTCGGCTAAAAAGAAATTATGTGAACATTCCTTATATGGGTAAGAAATCTAATTTTGCAAGAAAATGTGACGTGATGGAACATTTTGGCTATTTTTCCTGGATTCAGCACCCCAAAATCTATAGGAATCAGTTGCAAAACTGGAGGCAGTTTTTTGGTAGTGTACCTGTGATATTAATTGCCAAGCATTAGACCATTCTTCCAGCTTTTGTAGATCTTTCCTCATGTTAACCACTCCCTTGGGGGAGTCCACTCTGTTGCAAATTTTCATGTCATCTGCAAAAAGACAGACTTTTCCATTCAGTCCTTCAGTAATATCACTTACAAATACATTGAACAGTGCCGGGCCCAGGACGACCCCTGGGGCTCCCCGCTAATCACCTTCCCTTCATCCGAGTGAGCTCCATTTACCATCACCCTCTGTCTGTCAGTCAACCAATTTCTGATCCAATTTACCATCTTAGGATCCATCCCCAAGCTACTGAGTTTATTGATAAGCCTCCTATGAGGAACAGTATCAAAGGCTTTGCTGAAATCCAGGTAGATGACATCCATCGCATGCCCCTGATCTAGCTCCCTGGTCACCCGGTCAAAGAACTCAATCAGATTTGTTTGGCATGATCGTCCTTCGGTAAAACCATGTTGCCTCGGGTCTTGCAACCTGTTGGTTTTGAGAAAGTTCACTATTCGCTCTTTCAGGAGCGCCTCCATGACTTTTCCCGCCACCGAGGTAAGGCTCACAGGCCTGTAGTTTGACACTTCTTCCCTGTTACCACTTTTGTGTAGAGGTGTGACATCAGCGGTTCTCCAGTCCTGAGGAACCTCTCCTGTTTCCAAGGATCTGTTGAAAACATCCTTTAACGGCCCTGCAAGAACCTCTCTGAGCTCTTTCAGTATCCTGGGATGTATCCCATCCGGTCCCATGGCCTTGCCCACTTTCAGTTTCGGAAGTTGCTCTAACACATCATCTTCTGTGAATAGCATGGTATCTACTTCATTTCCATTTTTATATTTGGGAGTCACAGGTGGTCCTTCTCCAGGACTTGCTTTAGTAAAAACAGAGCAGAAGTATTCATTTAACAATTTTGCTTTTTCAATGTCACTTTCCACGAGTCTGTTTGCAGCACTTCTGAGTCCTGCAATTCCACCTCGGATCTTCTTCCTTTCCCGAATATACCTGAAGAAGGTTTTGTCGCCACACTTAACATCTTTAGCCATTTTTTCCTCTGTCTTTGATTTTGCTATCCTTATTTCTCTCTTTGTCTCTTTGAGTTTGATCCTGTATTCATTTCTGTGTTCCTCTGTTTGCGAGCTTTTGAATTTTGCGAAAGCTGTGTTTTTTGTGTTTATTTGAACAGCCACTTCTTTGGAAAACCAAATAGGTTTTCTTCTCCTCTTGTTTTTGTTTACTTTTGTTACATATTTATTTGTTGCCCCTTTTATTGCCACCTTTAGTTTAGCCCATAGCAATTCCACTTCCCTTATCTCCTTCCACCCTGTCAGCGCCTCCTTTAGGTACATGGCCATTTTATTGAAGTCGGTGTTTTTGAAGTTTAGGACTTTGAGCTTGCTATGATTGGCCTGTACCATGGCTTTTATCTCAAACCACACCGTGTGATGATCGATGCTGCTCACAGGGGCACTCACGCAGACATTCGACACGCTATCACCGTTGGTGAGCACTAAATCCAGCGTTGAGCTTTCCCTAGTTGGTTCCATCACCATTTGTCTAAGTAATGCATCTTGGAGAGCATCCACGATTTTTTTTGCTTCTTTCCAGATTTGCAGAAGGAGTAATCCAATCCACATCAGATAGATTAAAGTCACCCAATATGATCGCTTCCCCCTTGTGGCTATCTTGGCAATATCTATAATCAATTCGTTATCTATCTCTTCAATTTGTGTCGGAGGTCTGTAGACTACAGCAGTATGGATGACAGTGCCATCTCCTCTTTCCAACACAATCCAGAGCACTTCTTTTCCCCATGCCCCCTGCATTTCAGTAGCTTTAATATTGCTTTTGACATACAAGGCTACTCCTCCTCCTTTTCCATTTTCTCTGTCTCTTCTGAATAGATTATAGCCAAATATGGCTATATCCCAGTCATGCGATTCATTTAGCCATGTTTCTGTAATGGCCACAATGTCCAAATCCATTTCCACCATTAGGGCAGGTCCGGAACTTTGTTGGCTAAGCTTCGAGCATTTGTGCTCATTGCTTTCCAGCATTTAACTGGCTTGTGTGTATTTAGCATTGATTTTGTTCTGCCTACATCTTCCCACTTGTTTTTGGTGTGTGGTTTAAAAGTGTGGCTGTTTCTAATTTTAATCTGCTTTTGCAGGGGGTGACGTACAGAGCTTGACCTTGTACATCCGTCACCCCCTTTTTCTAGTTTAAATGCATATCCACATATTGCTTGAATTTTTCACTTAGGATTCTTTTCCCTGCGACAGAGAGATGTAGTCCATCAGCACAGTATAGTCTCTTGTTGTTCCATCTGTTAACCCCGTCGCCAATAAATCTGAATCCTTCTTGTTTGCACCAGATCTGGAGCCATGTATTATCTTTATCTTTATCTTTAATTTATCTTTATTAAAATACTTGATATACCGCCCAGGCCGAGGCATCAGGGCGGTGTACAATCATAAAATTAACGACTGCTAATAAAGAAAGAAGGGAACGCCATAAAATAATAGGACAGAGGGAGGGATAGTAAAACCATAAAATAGTAGGATAAATAATAATAAAAACAGATAGCAGATAGCCAGGGTGCAGGAAGGTTAAAGGGGAAGGAGGGAAGAGGAGGGGAGGGACGTAAGGAAAAGGGGGAATGGGAGGCGTAACTAGGGAGAGGAAACACCATCAACAGGGGGGGGCAGATCAAAGGCCTGACAGAAAAGGTGTGTCTTAAGGAGGGCCTTGAAACGGGTATAGGAGGATTCAGTGCGAAGTGGGAGGGGAAGAGAGTTCCAGAGGGCAGGGACTAAGAAGAAGAAAGCAGAGTGACGAGTAGATTCGAGGTGAGCCTGAGTAGGTGATGGAAGAAAAAGACGATTACCATGTGATGAACGAAGGAAATGGGGAGAGGGCTGGAGACGAATAGAGTCAGCTAGATACTGGGGGGTGCTAGAGTGAAGGGCTTTATGAGCAAGGATAAGTAACTTGAACATGAACCGGAACTTAACGGGGAGCCAGTGTAAAGATAAGAGACATGGTGACACATGAGCATGAATGGGGGAGGAAGAAACAAGACGGGCAGCAGCATTTTGAACAAGTTGTAGACGGCGGAGTTGAAAGGAGGGAAGACCAGCATAGATAACATTACAATAGTCGAGACGAGAAATAACCAGAGACAAGACAAGAGTGACAATGGAAGAAGAAGGCAGAATAGAACGAACAGCCTTGATACGACGTAGGTGAAAAAAGGAGAAGCGTACAACAGAAGAGATATGATCATGAAAGGAAAGGGATGAGTCTAGGGTAACACCCAAGTAGCGAAGGGTTGGGGCAGAAGGAATGGGGTGGGGGCCCATGACAGGGAGGAGGGGGGGGAAGGGAGACCGAAGGTGATCCAAAGTGCAGAGGATTTTGCAGGGTTGGCGTGCATAAAGTTAGTGTCAAACCAGGAGGCGATGGAAGAAAGACAGAGGTTCAGGGGACCCAGATCTGGGGAAGAAGGAGAAGTGTGGTGGACCAAGAGGATATCTTCGGCATATATGTAAAAGGAGAGGGCGGACTGCTGGATTAACAGGGCCAGGGGGGCAAGAAAAGCATTGAAGAGCAGAGGGGCTAGAATAGAACCCTGAGGAACACCACATGTAGCGGGAGTGGGGGCGGACGTTGAAGCGCCGGAGTGAACCGAAAAGGTACGACCAGAGAGGAAGGAATGAAACCACCGAAGAACGGTGCCATAGATACCAAAGTCAGACAATCGAGACAGAAGGGTGCGGTGATCGACTACATCAAATGCAGAGGACAGGTCCAGGGAAACCACGAGAGAGATATCACCACGATCGTGAGAATGGTGAAGTTCGGAGAGCAGGGCAGTGAGGATGGTTTCTGTGCTGTGACCTGTGTGGAATCCAGATTGGCGGGGGTGAAGGGCATGAGTGGAGTCGAGGTGAGAAGCCAGCTGGAGAAAGACAAGTTTTTCAAGAACTTTAGACAAGAAAGAAAGGTTGGAGACAGGGCGCCAGTTGGCAGGGGAGGAGGGGTCAAGGGTAGGCTTCTTCAGGAGGGGACGGACAATAGCGTGCTTCCAACGGGAGGGAAATAGACCGGAAGAGACTAGAGTTGAAAATAGAGAGAATAGAAGGCACGAGCGCAATGTCAGGGTTGAGTAGCCAGGAAGAGGGCAATGGATCAAGGGGGCAGGTAGTATGATGAGCAGACGAGATAGCCTTAATAAGTTCAGAGGAGGAGATGGGGGAGAAAGAACACCAACTGTGCGGAAAGGTGTGGGAGAGAGGCAACACAGGCTGAAAGGAGGGAGAGACAGGGGGGAAGGGAGGGGGAGACAGAGGGGGCGGGCAGGAAGAAAAAGAGGAACGAAGGGAGAGAACCTTGTTGGTGAAAAATGAGGCAAGGGTGGAGGGGCTGGGGGGAGGATTGGAGGGGGCAGAAGGGATAGAGGAGATGGAGGAGATGGATTTAAGGACAAGAAAAAGACGTCTGGCAGAGTTTGATGATGTGGAAATGAGATGGGAATAGTAGGAGAATTTAGCAGAAGAGATTGCGGACCGGTAGGAGAGTTGAACAAGCTGGTAGTGGTATTAAAGCTGTTAATGCGATGCAGCCTTTTTGCCCCCTTACCAAGCACAGGTAGAACCTCTGAGAATGCAACAGTGTTAACAATGGGCTTGAGTTTCCCAGAAATTGGAAGTCCTTTTGGACTGTAGAGGCACTGTTTCTAGCCAAGTCATTTGTGCCCCAGTGGATAACAACATCAAGTTTGGAGTGTTCACTTTCTGCGCTAAGTAGTTCAACAATGTGGTTTGTATTCCTGCTGGCTGAAGAGCTTGGGAGACACTTGACTATCTTCTTTCCTTTGAACTGTGTTCCCAAGTTGGTGCCACTGATGATGGAATCTCCAAGTAGTAGTAGTTTGCTGTTTGGTGAGGTTTTCTTCATATTTTGTCCTTTAGCAGGAGATTGGGTATTGTCTGTCTCATTTAAGGGCTCTTCAATTTCTTTGGATTGGGCATCCTCATTCACCAAGGCAGAGAAGGCATTATGCAGGGATATCTCCTGATGCATAGGATGCCTCTGTGTCACAGGTCGCAATCTACCAGAACCCACTGTGATCCATTTGTTCCTGGGGTGTTTCATTCTTTTGTGGGAGTGGTGATGGACTTTGTTCAGTTTGTATCTTAGAAGAGGTACGCTTCATTGCAGCCAGTTCCTCCCTCAGTTCCTCATCCTCATTAGCCAAGGCAGAGAAGGCATTATGCAGGGATATCTTTTGATGCATAGGATGTCTGTATGTTACAGGTTGCAATCTATCAGAACCCACTTTGATCCACTTGTCCCTGGGGTGTTTGATGCTTTGTGGGAGTGGTAGTGGACATTGTTTAGTTTGTATCCTAGACGAGTTGTACTTCATTGCAGCCAGTTCCTCCCTCAGTAGGGACACCTCTTTATGCATGGCAGCTAGGTCTTCCCTTAGTAGAGTCAGTTCTTTATGCATGGCAGCTGACCTGAGGCACATGGGACAAGCTCTGAGGTTCCATATGATTCGTCTTGGAATGAAAGTACTACAGTTATTGCACTGAATACACAACATGCTGAATAAGCAGTCCTAGAAGGAGAAGAGGAAAGGAGGAAGAAGATGTGGGATCTAACCCAAGTTAAAGGGATAGATAGCAATGTATGCGAGTGCTATATAGGCAATGCAGCCCCTGGGGTGGGTGGGGCAAGGGGTAGGGTGGGCGGGAACCTAAGTGTCTCTGGCCAGTAGGCTGTTCCTGAGCTGGGGGCACCCACAGATATCTGCTCCAAGGCTACCCAGAAAAGAAGTCAGTCAGATTATCCCCAAGCTTAATTTATAAGCACAGTTAAACTTAATCTTAGCAATTCCCACAAAACAGACAGTTAAACTCTATATTGGTAGCTAGAACCCAGCAGAGATGAGAGAGAAAATTAGAGTCTTAGCTTTGTGAAAGATCCACAGCTCATGCAGCCAGCCTCAGACCCGTAGTACTTCCTAATGGGCCTTGCGGTTGTCACTGCAATATAGTAATGTAGAAATCTGTTAGTCTTTCTTTATCCAGACACTTATTAAGAGGCATGTTTACTAAAAGTGCATGTTAATATTATGCAAATATTTATGCAAATGAGTCTCCTTATGCAATTTAGGTCACGCAATTCGTCTCCGCAAATGGCCCCGCACCTCACTTGGGCCGCTCCTGAGAATACCGTCTTGGTCACACACAATACAGATAGGCCTTTGCCAATAAGTTACCACAAACTGAAAGCAGAAATATGTAGACAAAAATTAAACCTCAGAATGCCAGACACTGCATGCAGTGCAACATCAGGGAAACAGACAGAAATTAATTTCCCCCTGTATTGTACAAAAGACAGCAGCTGTCAGGATTGGCATTAGGAAGAAGGCAACCAGGGCAATTGCCTTGGGCCTCCAGGCCAGAGAGGGCCACAGACCTGTCTGAAACTGAAAAAGGCACAGCTTGCTAGTAGGCTTTAGGTCCCATCTCTGATTTTTGCCTTGGGCTAAGCCCCAGCCATATCCGACACCAATGCTAACTCCTGGCAGATATACTTTCCAAAAACCGACATTTTCTAGTTACAAAATAGCAAATACAATTCTTTTATCTACCTTTATTGACTTGCCATTTTATGCTGTAATCATGTTGGTCTCAGTTAATTTATTTATTTATTTTATTTTATTTAGTATACATTTGTATACCGCTACTTCCAGCGATCAGCAGCGGTTTGAATACAGATTGGAAATTGTCAAATCATGACAGGAAATTTTTGAGGTATAAACACATTGATTAGACAGGAAAGCACAGCACACAGAGAACTATTTTACAGGGAACATGGGCTATGGAGGGTTAAGTGGCTTGCCCAAGACCACAAGGAGCACCTGTGGGACTAGAAACTCCAGTCCTTCCGGCCCGAAGTACCTTGCCCCAACCACTAGGCCACTCCACTCCACTTAATGGTTTCTGCTCTCTTCTGCCATCTCTTAACTCGTTTATCTAGGGTTTCCAGCCCATCTGCCACTTCTGTCTTTTTCATGTCCTTACATCTCTGGGATTTATCTTTTCCTTTCAGTTTTCTTCCATTTATTTTCCTATCAACTCAGATTTTACTCTTCCTTCTTGCCATCCTGTTCTTAATCTCCTCTCTCATTACTGCATCTACCACTTTTCATCCCTTAACAAAGCCCTCTCCTTCCCCATCCTCTTATTCCCCAGTCTTTCGCTAACTCTCTCCTTTCTCTCTTTTTCCCCATATCCAGCATCTTTCTCCTTCCCTCCTCCTCTATCTAGTATCTTTCCCCTCACTCTCCTCCATCCTGCACCTCATCCCTTTTTCTCACCCCGTGTCCACTATTCCCCTTCTCTCCCTATGTCCAATATATCCCTCTTTCTTTCTTTCCCTTCCCCTGTGCCCAGCATCAACCCCTCTTTTCCTCCTTATATCCACCATTGCCTCATGTACTTATTTAGACTATAAGCCCTTTGGGGCAGGGACATAATGTACTTGAATTCTTATCACCACTGTCTAGCATTGTGTATATCCAGTAGTGCTATAAAAATAAGTATTAGTAGTATTAAAATGAAAGTCACTTCTTCCAAGTCTAGGAGGAGTTATAAAATATCTGCAAAACATTTATCTGGAATTATATGACTCCTAGAATATCTAACAGGCTGTTATACAGATAAGCCCATGCAAATAGGCTCTTAAAATTAGGCCAGGCCTAAAGTATGTGTGGTGCATGCCAGCATGGACTTGTACAGATGGAGGGTCGTACTATAAACTCCTGTGGAGTTTATGCACACTGGTACACACCTGTTTGAGGCCTAGTTTATATAGTGAAGTATGTGTGTACCTTATTTTATAAAACAGGGGCGTAAGTGGCATAAAAACGCATGCAAACTGGGCACAAGCACTTATGCTGGCCCTACGGCAGGCATACATTTCCATGCATAAATTATAGTATTTGTGCTCCTCCCAGCTCTGCACAAGCTCCACCCCTGTGCACACACACTCTGAAAGTACCTGCAAGCGGTCTTACGTGCACACCCACAGAACAGCAACTGGCTAAAGTATGAGCATACATGCTCATTTATGCATGTAAGTCCTTGAAAAAAGTTACTTGCATGCATAAATGGTGCGTATCTTTGTGCGATCCCTTATAAAATCAGCCCCTAAGTATATAGGCAGAGCCATGGGCGGAGGTGAGATTTGCATCATGTGTATTTTACAAAATAGGCATGCATGCACACAAAAGCAGGGTAATGTCTGTGCCCTGAATACAGGTGCTCTTGCTCGGGGGCATACCGACTTGCACAACGGGTGTGCGCCCCCCCCGCGGCGGGAGAGAAGAGGCGCGCCAGATGTGCAAGTCGCCAGCATGTTAAGCAGACCTTTCCCTCCCTGCAGGGAGGGAAAAATCTGCTTAGCATTCCGGCGGAACGCTTAAGGGGCGCATTTTAGCTGTCCTGCCATTGCCTGCCACCTCTGAGAGAAGAAAAAGCAGCAGCGGCAGGCAACGGAAGACAGCTAAACTGCGCCCCTTAAGCCTTTGCGCCCTGTGCGGCCGCACCGCTCACACAGGGCTAGGCATGGATCTGCTCTTGCTACTAGATTTGCACTAGTATTTTATAAGGTCACATAGGTGCCTTCCTGCTCACTTAACCTAGATGTCCTATTATAAAATTAACCCCATCTTTCTTCCCCATTCCAAATGCTTCTTTCAGCAAAAAAGCAAAATTGGCCTCTGGGACATGCTACCGCAAAATGTTAAAGAAACTGATTCATGATTTCTTGAGAAGAGATTTTCTGAAAACTGACCTCTACATCTATCCTACCTTCCCCGAAGATTCTGTTTTAACCTGCACAAAAGACCCCAGTGAGGCAGGAAACAGCAAGCTATCTGTACAGGTACCATTGCACTGTTTTCATCTATTGGTAGAAGAAGGGAGGGAGTGATCTGCTCTATCTTTTCCCCTCCAGGTTTATTTTAAGTTAATCTCTTCTAATTTAAACTCTATAGGAGACATTACAACACAAATACTCTTCTGCAAAACAGTGCAGACTGTAGCCCAAGACCGCCTTGGCTGCTGCAGCTATCTTAAAGAGTAGGGTCCAGATCAAGGAACCAGAAGTGATGTTGAAGCACCTTCCCTAAAGGAGTTGCTCTGTTTTTCTCTGGCACTTAAATTTGTCATAACTATTTACTTATTTTTGAAAACAGCTTTAAAGGTCTAAAGGAATTTGGGTTTGTGCTCAAGGAGAAAAGATTAAGAGGTCTTGTCAATGAATGTGATCTCTTTCAGGTTTTGGCCTCTTGACTTCAGGGTTTGGTTTAAATTCCTGTAAAGACTGATGTGTCTTAACTCATTCTAATCTGACGGCTGACACAGGTCAGAGGTTAAATACGCTCAGATAGTAAAAGGTTTAAATGGTCTGGTCAGAAGCCAGGGAATACATGAGGTATGACAAAAGCAAACTACACTGACAGCAATTTAGAGGGGCAGGACGATTGCTGTTTTTCTCCTCATTGTGCTGCACATCCACAAGAATGCGCTTCCCTGGATCTTCTCTGTAACTGACGTTTCCTGACAATGGCAGGTCATGGGTGATTTTTATTGACACAGCCCTTGCTTTTCTTTCCATTTGCTTCTGTGGACTTCACCTTACTTTTCTCATGAAAACCAGAACTATAAAAAATACAGAATTAGTTCAGTTTGTCAAAATATACATGGTTGCCAAATGTACCATGCCTCATTCTACTCCCTGGTTTTGGAGTCAGTTTCCCAGTGGGTGGGAGATTTCCATGAGGACAAGAGACCCAGCATCTAGTGGCTAGGAGGAAGTATAGTAGAGCCCCATCATGGAAACAAGTAAACATATGCATGGCAATTTTTAAGAACTTGCAGTGCCTGTAGTCCCACATGTATGTCGTACACACAGGACTGACAGTTTGTTCTCCAGGGACCACCAGGGAGACAGCGGGTACGTAGTACGTGTATATTTCTGCCTGCTATAAAGCAAGTGCAGATATCCCCGTAGAAATTCCAAATGAAATGTCCTGTGTGAACTTTCCCTCCCCTGAGCTCCCTCCATCCTTTTGGCAAAGGTAAAAGTATCTTCTGTGAACAGCCTGAACACTTTAACCTGCAGAAGGGAATGAACAATTTATAGCAGGGCTTTTCCTATGGGTAGATAGTCATTTACTCAAAGAAAAAGATTTGAAAATTGCCAATCCCATGTGTACTACACCCAGACAGTAGGAGACAGTTATATGCATGAATACTGGTGCCTAGCCCACTGGCTACTGGAATGAAACCACAATGGAGGGGAGAAGCTTGAGAGAACATAAGAGGTGAAAAGGATGAGGAAGGAGAGGGTGGCTAGTGTGAATGCCAGATTTGAAAGCCAGAAAAGGGAGAGAAATCATACATCACCACCAAGTAATCTCTGCATTCAATAGTCCTCTATCCCATATTCCCACCCCATAGCATGTGGTATCTCTGCTCCTGGCCAGGTATCATAAACCTTATTGTTCCTGGACTTATTCAGTAGTTTCCGACACCCATTAAGTGGTGTTAATGTTTATCAGATTAGTTAGTGATGTCCTAGATGTACTGCTTATATGAGGTGTTCTTTTTCAAGACATACTGAGCTACTGCAACTTGCTAATTCATCCACCAATGTCTGGCACATGACTTTCATAATAGTCTTTAAAACACAAATGTTAACTAGAACATTTTCTTTGTATCTTTTAAGTTTATTTTTTATTATTTAGCTCATGCCTTTTCAGTGATAGCTTATGGAAACTCATTTTTATTCGTTTTAACATTGACGTTATCACAATACACTGTACAGAACGCGTTACATCACATTATTCCGCACTGCTCAATAACCATTCATGTTCGCTTCTGACTCCTATTCCAGCTGGCCATACTTCCTTCTCAAAGTCAAGCCTCACAGTTTAATGTCCGAATGACTGCAAAGTTGACAATGACTGTAAGAAAACAGTAACAATAACAGAAACATCAACCACTGAAATAAGACAAGCAGCCTAGATAGTCCAGCCTTATCTAGTCTAGACTGCCCTTCCTGCCCCGTCGCTCAGGTTCCCCCACTCACCCCGTCCCCACCCCCTCATTCCTTCCCCTCCTCCCTTCCCCTCACCCCCACCCAACATCCCCTCCCTCCCACCCCACCTGTACGCTCTTTCCCTCCTTATGTTCCATCCTTTCCACCTGCCTTCCCCATCAGGCTATGTACTGGGACCAGACTCATAAACATCTCTCTGCCGCCCCTCCCCCCAACAATCACGCTGTGCGCTGCTCCATATTCATCAGCTCCAACACTGTGTGCTCCCATTCTCCTAGAGTTGGCACTGTCTCCTCTAACCAGTGCCTCAGAATGCATTGCTTAGTCACCAGAAAGCCTTTTTCACAAAGCTTACGCTTATGGCTCGCCATAGGGTTCTCAATTTCATAGGACCCAAAGAGCCACCACTCCGGTGACTTCTGCACTGGACACCCCACCCAGTTACTCAGTTAGGCTCCCACCTTCTTCTAAAAACCCTGCACCCGGGTGCAGTCCCAAAAACAATGGGTTAGAGTTCCCTTTCTTTCTCCACAGAGTCTACACACATCTGTCCCCTTCAATCCCCGCTCGGGCCGCCCATACATCGTGGACATATGCCCGCCATAAAAATTTATATTGTATCTCTTGCATTTGAACTGACTCAGAGATCTCTTTCATCGTTGTGAAGGGAAAAATGAATCCCCCTTCAGGTACCTTTGTTACAGATTGAATCCATCTTGTGCTAACGTCTATAGCTCCAGGCCTAAGAAAGAAAAAAGCCAGCTGACCCTTTCATCTTTTCACGCTAAACCTGCAGAATTAGCAGCTTGGAGCTACGGAATAAGCTAATATCCTGACCCAGAGCTGAGACAATGAGAACTACACAGCTAGTGACAAAACTGTCACCTGAGCCCCCTTGAATGAACAAAGGGGAAAACGAAGAACTTTATCTACAGGAACCAGGGTCATCACACAGCTACGAAGACTATGAAGATTACCATGAGAATGACAGAGACAGGATGTCACAAGAGAAGAAAAAGGGAGAGCAGAAATTAAGGAGCAGATTTGCTTGGAAAAAATAGGGAACATGAAAGGAAGGGAATCTGCATATCAATAGTAGCTTTGTCTCAAGCTTAAAAGTGAATATAAATATAGCAGAGAAATTCAGATAGGGAGACAGATATTAGCTGATCTCCTTGGAGTAAGGCTGTCTCTGTCTCCAGGACCTTTCTACACTTAAGTCAGGTGCTTTGCTTGTTATAGATGTATTAATGCTATGGACTGATATTTAAATTTTTACCTTATAAGTTAAAAGCAAAGCTTGTGATGTTACAGACCTGGCAAAGATAAATAAAAAATTTTCCATGCTCTTACAGTGGCACGAGCAATTTGTTTAAGGTCCTGTATGTATGTTGGGGTTGAACACAAACAGCCAAACAAAAAATAGAAAATTCCCCAAATAATCTTAGGGGAACCCCAGAAAAACTCTAACATCTTCGTGACCCCGACGCGATTTTGGGTGACTCACAGTGCAGTGACATCACCGGGAAGTGTTCTCCCATGTTCGCTGGACGAAGCACAGATAGAGAAGGAGGTAAGCGTGATTTGGATTCCTGCAGAAGAAGCGTCGTCGTAAGGGTAAGAGATGCTTTTACCTTTTTATATGTTTTAAGGTACCTTTTATTTAGATATTCTAGTTAATAGGATGTTTTTATATAGGTTCAAGATAGCATAGGAATGAGTAGGATGTTTAAGAAAAAGATTGATGAGACTGACAAACACTAAAAAAGAACTATTATAGAACAGGATAAATGTAAAAAACAAGAACAAAAGAAATTAGAAGAGTCACGAGTTAAATATTTGGAGGAGCAGAAGTCAGAACTGGAGAGATGTGAACAGCATAACAAAAAGGAGATGGACAGGGTGAAAGAAGAGTGGGCAGAAATATCAGGGACAGTTAAATTGGAATATTGTGAGCAGCCAATTTGTGAAAACTAATTGGCACAATGGAAAACAGAGTAGAAGCCAGTTCTGAGGAATGAAAAAGGACGATGAGAAGAAAAAAGAAAGGGAAAGTTCAAATAAAACAGAAAAGCAGCATGAGGCAGAAAAAGCAAAAACTTAGGGCCATTATAAAACAGAAAAAATGAAATTATTAGAGATTTGGAACAGTATGGCATTGAAGAAGAAGACCCCTGGGAGAATTTCGGCTTATATGCTCAGGCTTGGGACCAGGCAGGACCAAACAGCGGGGCTACTTGGAAAAGGGGATGGGCAGGACCAGCTCAGTCATAGCATTTTCAGAGAGGCTCCCTTAGTTGCTGGAACTGTGGCAGCAGGGGACATCTTCAGCATGAATGCCGAAGCCCCCAGCCCGAGGATCAGCAAAACCACAGGGGCCACCCAATGCCTACCAGGGTCCCCAGAGCAGCTTTCCCCAGTGGAAACCTAATGACTCACTATGGTGATGCGGGAATGTGAGCTGATAATTGAAGCCTGTTTAAATGGGTATAAAGTGCAGATGTTGTTGAATTCCAGAGCCACAATGTCAGTACTGAATTCCCTACCCCCAGGTGTGAAACTATTGCTGTGTGCCCCACACTGTCCAGTTAACTTGATGGGACAGGATCTGTTATCTGCCTTTGAGGTACAGATGTCCTTTACCAGCACACCATAGAGTCACCCACATTTTTGCTGAAATCCCTTTGGTCTAATAAGGTTTGCATCCCCTGATAGAATTAAACTAAAAAGAAATTGCCATGGTCCCAAAAATAGCTCAATGAGAAAGATTTGTTTGCATATACAAAAGCAGATACTTGTCTGTAACTTGTCCTTTCAGACTGAAGTCGAAAACTAAGATTTAAAACTTTTAGGTTTAAATGCAATTTGCCCAAACTATTTTCAAATGCCTGAAGTATTTTTCAAATGCAAGAGGAAAACCCCCCCAGAAAAACATGTTCATGATTAATCAATCATGTTTTTCCTTACTTGCTCATAGGTTCCCGAGAAGAAATTCCTTTGTTTAAAGACTAACGAACATTGTTTTATCTGTTTGTGAATATAAGTACTTTTTGTACTCATAGTCTGAAATGAAATAAGAAAGTTTACTTCCAGATATTAATGCAAGATTTTACTCAGTCTATTGTCTTAAACACCAAGCACATGTAAATTTGCTCAGTTCAAATAATTTAAAACCAAAGAGAGGAAGTGTTCTCTGATATTACTGTGGCTGCATTGTAAAAGCTCAGTGCTATAAAAAGAGAAGTATGTGCCATCCTGTTTCCTCTCATGATTGTGGATTAATAAACAGAACAGCAGCACCTTGTTTGCTGTGTGCGAGTTATACAATTTTTTAGGAAAATACACTTTGTTTTGAAAAATATTCCTGATTTCAGTTTTGGAGGAACAACTAAGAAAAACAGATATAAGTTTAAGCACCATGAATTTATCTAGTTTATCCTCATGTATGTATGTTATCAAATGTGATCCTTACAGAACTATAGTTATGCGGATGTCCAGTTTTAGATAAGCAAGCATAGGACTAGTAAAATCTTATTGTTTCTTTTGAACTTGCATTGCCCTTGAATCTGTTAGAATTTGGTTAAAGACCATACCTTAAGCTGACTGGACAAAAACAAAATCTTGCTTGTCATCAATGATCCAGGAGAAGTTTGGGAAAGAACACAGGTAGAGAGAGAAAGCTATAGTCATTTAATAATTTTCATGTTATGCTTAATAAAGTTTTTAAAGGATTGTTTTAGTTTTAAAGGAACAATGTTAGGCTTAAATGAGCATTTGGTATGTTAGAACAGCCTTATCAAATAAAGATACTTTAGTATGTCATAAAAACAAGGAGTTTGATGGAATGATGAGCACTTGACTCTGCAATCCTAGCCCAGACATAAGCTTAATAATTGGAAATGACACTTGGAGACAGGCTAGATGTACTTGCATCCTGATGGGCTTTGGAAACACCTACACTGGCCATGTGGTATTTCCAAATGCTTATCTACATTTTGCCTCTGTGTGCCCTGGCCAGACACATGAAGGCGAAAGGAGGAAAGATATCCACACAAATTTTCACAAGATTGGTACAATCCTAAATTTGAAAAATTGAGGAAGTGTGGGCATCTTGTCTGCAACTTTTCTGATCTGTAAAAGAAAAAAAAATCCATTAGCTAATTGAGTTGCTTAGGATTGACTGCTGTATGTAAGCAGCAATCTAAGAGGGGGAACCTCCAAAACCTGAAAACCTTGTAAAACACAGAACTGTCTTGCCTTTGACTCTGTGCAATATGAAAAATGATACAACTGAGGTCATTATTTGCAACCTGGACACTGGATCCTGGCAAAAGCATACCACCAGCACATTCCACAACTGCTATGTGAAGGACCGTTCAAAGTACCTCTGACAATACCAGAGCAGCCAAGGCCCTAGCAGCTGGAGAGGGAGAAGACTCCTGAAGAAGATATACAAATGACTGTGCACTATTATCCGTTTGGCAAACCTGCTGATGTTGAATACCCTTCGTTAATTGGCAAAATGAGAAGCCTAGAGTGGGCTGAATTTATAGTTCTATATTTAATTTCTGTTATCATTGTAATCTTGCTGTTATTATTTACTTAAGATGTTGTTCTTTCTCCATTTTGTTGTGCTTTAGTAAGCCTACCCCTCATAAGACTACTCCAGCTATCCTTGAATATAACAAGAAAAACTGTAGCTGTCAGGAAGAAAGAAATTACACTAAGGGGTATGTTTATTAAACTGCGGTAATGTCATTTGCGTTAGGTTCTGCAGTAAAGGTACAGATGCCCATATAAAGGCATGGGCGGGGCATCATTATGGCAAGCATGTCAGGTAACGCGTGTTATAAGGCGCGTTATAAGGCACGTTATTAGGCACAGTACAAGGCACCTGCCTTAATGTGCCTTGCACTGTGCCCAATAAGGTGGCTTGTAACGTGCCTTATAACGCACCTTATAACGTGCCTTGTACTGTGCCCAATAAGGTGCCTTGTAACGTGCCTTGTAATGTGCCTAATTAGGAGCCTTATAATGCCTTATAAGGATTGCTGGCAACTGTGGTGAGGGTACTATGGGCTGGCAGCATGGATCTGCAAAGATATGACTGTCACAGGCAAGCAAAATATCTGCCTTGGACAGGAGGGAACAATGAGGAATATGAACCCATGACCTCCACCTAGAATGTTAGTGTACTAACCAGTAGGCTATACCTCTATGGCCTGTTGCACAGCAATGGCTGGGTACAGAAGGACTGCAGGTCACTGCACAAACCGTCTGCTCTGTGTGCCAAGATAGGGTAACCCCACCAACACCCATGATGCATTGCACATGCAGAACAGCAGCCTACAGTTGACCACCAAATGGGGTCTGCACCTCTCTGCTACTGCAGCGTGGTAAGACGGACTGACAGTGCGTGATACTAGCACAGAGTAGCTACAGACCATGCCATTGTGCAGGCTCCGTGTTCACCCTGAGGGATAGGATGGGTGCCCAGCACTAGGTCCACAGTACATGTGGTGCTAGAAATAGGTCCTGCTACACATCCCCAGCACTGCCAGTGTGTGACAGGTGTTCCCAGCAGTGCAACTGAAGGTGCATCTGTTCCAGCTGTGTTCTGCAGTCACATATGGCCCTGTGGGACCAGACACCACCTAGATTAGTGTGTACCTGGTGTTACGGTCCAGCTGCCATGGGTACCTGTTATCAGGGCAGTGGGGTGTCTAGACTCGCATGAGGGTGATACAGCACTGCCACTATGGGTCTAAGTGGTATGTGCTATATTTATTTATTTATTTAACAGTATTTTTAAACCGCCTTATCTTATTAATCAAGGTGGTATCACAGCAAACAATCGGGTAAAGTGAGTGTGTTAATCATGCAGTGAGGGTGCAATTTAGTTGAGTGTGTGTTGTGTCATGTGCTAGATTGGGGTGAGCTATGTACAAGGTGTGGTGTGTTGCGTGCTAGAATGTTTTGAGCTATGTACAGTGTGGGCTATATACAGTGGTGCTGTAAAACATTATCTGTACAGACAGCAATATGTGCTGTTATACATTCTCTTAGGTTATGTGATGTGTCCATAGTGTTCTATGAACAGCATGGTTTTTAGCTGTTTTCTAAAGTCTTTGAGGTCTGTAGTTGTCCTCAAGTCGTCTGGTAGTTTGTTCCATATAGTTGGAGCAGCCATGGAGAGAGCTCTGTCTGTTGTGTCCTTGCGTGTGTGTTTGAATTCACCTGGGGTGCTGACTCGGTTGCGTGTTTGTTTTCTTCTAGGACGAGTGCTGTTGTCTGGTTGAATGAGGGTGTGTAGGCTGTTGGCTGATGTGTGCTGATTTATCTTAAATAGGTTTATGATAGTTTTGTATCTGATGCGTGCACCGATTGGGAGCCAGTGTAAGTCTTTTAAGGTGGGTGTGATGTGGTCCTGTCTTGCAGTACCGGATATTATTCGTGCTGCAGTGTTTTGTGCTAGCTGGAGTGGTTTGAGGGCTTGTTTCGGTAGTCCCAAGTATATCGGATTGCAGAAGTCCAGTATTGGGGTTATCAGTGCTTGGAGGATGGTACGAAAGTGTTCTGGGGCAAGGAGTGGTTTCAGTCTCCTGATGATTCGCATCTTGTAGTAGGGCCTCAATCACCCCTTTTGTAGATGAGAGCGTGGTGGGACAGGTGCCTGCACCCTACAGAATGGCTGCAGTACCAGCAACCACAGTTCTGCTGGCGGATGACAGCCCTCCAGGGCTGCTGGGTCAGTGCCATACCTGTGACCATTGCAGACCAGATGCTTGGGGTAGGCTCAACTGCCCCACGCCATGGTCTTCCATTCATCAACAGACAGCACAGTCAGACTGCACCTGCAGCATCCTAAAAGGTGCTCCCACCATGCACAGGTGAACTGCAGACAGCCCACTAACAAGTCTATAGTGCATGCTCACAGGGGAACCCTGTGCACCCAGAGGTAGGATGCACAGCACAGACACCAAGCAAGTATCCCTGTGATTGGGCCCCAGAACTGGGAACACACAGGTAGCACTGGAAACAAATAATATGTGACACTATGGGGGGAACATACACATGCCATGGTCACTGCTCAGTCAGAGTGAGAGTGACACCCCCCCCCCCCCAGCGTGACATGCTGTGGCCACCCTGTCCATGCAGGTGGTGGTCGAGCACTACAGTGTCTCAGCCGTTGCCCTCCACCCTGTGCAGATGCATCCTGGCCAATCCGCCCTGTCTGGGCCATACCCACCTTGCTCCTCATTATGCACATTTGCAGGCTAACGCTGGAAGCAGTGTGAGCAATGTGGGCTCAGTGAGGTGTTGGCAGACACAAAACAATGGAGAGACATACGAACACTCCCACACCTATCTCAGCATTGTGCAGAGATGGAGGTGGTTGACAACCCTACCTGCCGCACTGGTCCTGATCACAGTGCCGACATTGCTAATCCGTGCAGGGGGTAGTAGTAGTGCTCTAGTGATAACTGCAGCTCTGTGCTGGGGCTAACAGCCTGACACTCCATGAAGCTGTCTATAGTGGAGCCCTTGTGAGTGGGTGTCCATACTCCTGTGCACCACTGTGTTGGGGTTTGCCCATGTTGTTGTTCTGGCTGCATTGTGGGCTAAAACTATGGGGAGATGCTCTGCAGGATCCACAGATGGGACCTGAACCTCTGACCCTCTGTTCTTGGACATGCTAGCTAGGTGTACTGCACCACACTGTTGCCACAGCAGCATAGTTGTCCCTGGGGCTACCCTTATGTTCCTCAGCCAGACCTCTTCTGTTGCACTACACACCACATACTGGTACAGGGCATGGCCTAGGTCCACTGCAGGCGGGTGCCACTGCTCCCTCCAGCACAATTACCCACCCCCTCTGCCATGCCACCATGACCATATGCTGTCGGTGCCAGTGGTGTGCCATCCCAGGTCATCCAGGGGGCAGGTAGGTGGCTGCCTAAGTTGTGGGTTCTGGGGTAGGGGTGCCTACATAGATGTCCACGCTTCCCCCGTCAATGTTATGTGCCCCTTGGGATACCTGCTGGGTAATGTCTCCTGGATTGGACACTGTGGGACACAGACTCATGGGAATGTCTGACCCTGATCAGTTGCTGTCTTGCTGGTTTCCATTTTCTGCGTTCCTATGTGCCACCTCGGCAACCGCCTAGTCCACCCTGTGCCCCAGTAGCCCCCATTGCATGTCCCGCCTGCAGCCCCCATGCCCCATTTGCAACATCACCATAGTGGTCTCTCATACTTGGGCACTATGCTGTTGCTGCAAATGGAGCACTACTATCACTTTTCTTGGGCTCCCTGCCTATGCTGTACATTGCTGACACTGAAATAGTTTCTCTTTCTTGCAAATGTGTGCTAACGCCAGGTTTTCAGTTGCGTTAGGATTCAGCCCTTAATTTCTCCGCGTTAGTGTGAAAGGGGCCTCTCCCCGCCCACTCCCCGCCCATTGACCCCTTCTCTCCGCCCTCTCTCCACTCTTTTCTGGACTTACCGCAGCCGGGAATGTTAAGGCGCGTTATGTAATGTTAAGGCGCCTTAACATTACATAACGCACCTTAACTTAGCCGCAGTTTAGTAAACATACCCCTAAATGTCCTTCCAATTTGGCAACAGTAACGTTACCGCAGTTTAGTAAACATACCCCTAAATGTCCTTCCAATTTGGCAACAGTAACATTACTTCCCCCTTCCAGCGCTTGTGAATATGCTACCCTAGCCCGTAGACCTAGAGTTACTAATTTAAATGGTAACCTGTCTGATGCCCATCCTCTTATTCCAGAGGGGTTCCACTTGGTAGCGGTCCAATATTCAGGTAACAAGTAAACCTATATGAATTTCCTTTCTTTTCAAATTCCCTATGTTAGGTATAGAATTAATGGGATTCAGATCTCATGTGTCAACTTGGTCTCATCATGTCTCCATCTCTTCAGTGAGTGTCACTGGAGGTTCCGGATGGCCGAGTGTAGAAGGGCACACTATGGGGACAACAGGAGCGACCTGAAGTGGGATTCAAGAGGGGAATGAAGGGAAAAATGAATCCCCCTTCAGGTACCTTTGTTACAGGTTGAATCCATCTTGTGCTAACATCTATAGCTCCAGGCCTAAGAAAGAAAAAAAGCCTGCTGACCCTTTCATCTTTTCACACTAAACCTGCAGAATTAGCAGTTTGGAACTACGGAATAAGCTAATATCCTGACCCAGAGCTGAGACAATGAGAACTACACAGCTGGTGACAAAACTGTCACCTGGGCCCTCTTGAATGAACAAAGGGGAAAACGACACCTACAGGAACCAGGGTCAGCACACAGCTACGAAGACTATGAAGATTACCATGATAATGACTGAGACAGGATGTCACAAGAGAAGAACAAGGGAGGGCAGAGATTAAGGAGCAGATTTGCTTGGAAAAAATAGGGAACATGAAAGGAAGGGAATCTGCATATCAATAGTAGCTTTGTTTCAAGCTTAAAAGTGAATACAAATATAGCAGAGAAATTCAGATAGGGAGACAGATATTAGCTGATCTCATTGGAGTAAGGCTGTCTCTGTCTCCAGGACCTTTTTAAACTTAAGTCAGGTGCTTTGCTTGTTATAGATGTATTAATGTTATGGATTGATATTGAAATTTGTACCTTATAAGTTAAAAGCAAAGCTTGTGATGTTACAGACCTGGCAAAGATAAATAAAAAATGTTCCATGCTCTTACGGTGGCACGAGCAATTTGTTTAAGGTCCTGTATGTATGTTGGGGTTGAACACAAAAAGCCAAACAAAAAAATAGAAAATTCCCCAAATAATCTTAGGGGAACCCCAGAAAACCCCAACAGTTTTGAAGGCTTTTTGTAGTCTCTCTACTGTTCCGGCCTGCATATTATCTTTTTGCCACTTGCTCGCTAGGGATTCCAAGCCCCATCCTTCTCCGCCAGGACCCAATTCCCTCCACAACATCAGGACCCTAATTTTCCCCTCCAGAACTCGAAACAAGTCCATCATGCCTCCCCTTTTTAGCACCAGACCATTATGTTTCTGCAAAGTTTTAATATAATACCGTGCCTGCAGATACAAATAGAAATCATGGGGCCCCAATTGGTATCTCTCTCGCAAAGATGCAAATGAATCTAACTCCGCTGCTCCTTCTATCTTCAAGTGTCCTATATAATGCACACCTTTTTTGGCCCATTCTCTGACTGCTCGCCCTTCCTGCCCTGGGGTGAACTCTACATTGCCCCTTAGTGGGAGGCAATCAGTTCTCCTCCAGCACATGTTCCTATGCTGGCATAGCATTTTCCAGGCCTTCCTCAATGCCTGTAAGCACTGCGAATTCCTCCAGGCCATATTGAGCTCTCTTTGTTCACCATGCAGCATGAAAACACAGTGTTGGTTCCCCGACATATCGTCGATTAAATCTAGTGGCATAATTTCTGTTGATCCCTCTATCAGGTCTCTCAGTGCTCTAGTCAGGCAAGCCAAATTATAAGCTCGCAGTGATATTAGGCCTGCCCCTTCCTCCTCTGCTGCTTTCATCAGCGTCGCTATTGCAATGCGAGCTTTGCACCACTTCCACAGAAATCTAGTGAGGTGTCCCTGCAATACTTGCATGTCCTTTCTCAACATCCAAATAGGGAGATGCCTTAGGAGGTATATCCATCTGGGGGCTTCCATCATATTAAAAAGTGCTATACGTCCTTTCAGCGAAAGAGGGAGCTCTCGCCATCTCTTTAGTCATTCTATTGTTGTGTCCATCATAAGCGTAATATTAACATTATATATTTGAGATGGCAATTCCGGAATTTGGATACCTAAATAGCGAATCTGCCTTTCGGTCCAAACCAATGGGAAGGAACCTTCCCACTGCTGCTTTACACCCCTCACCCCACCCCCCCCCCCCACCCCCACGTCCAACACTAAGGATTTAGCTCTGTTTATCTTTAGTCCCGAGAAAGTCCCAAATTGCTCAATCTGGTGTATAGCTACCCCTAAGGAGCTCTGGGGTTTGTCAAACACTACAGCATATCATCCGCAAATGCACTGACCTTTATTCCTCCATTTGTCCACTTTATCCCCTGCACTTCATCTAGTTTCAATAGGGTTAACAATAGAGGTTCTAGTTGGAGTACATATAGAAAAGGCGAAAGGGAGCAGCCTTGTCACGTTTCCCTTTTCAATATAAATGGATCCGAGTTTGCTCCCCCCACTGTTATATATGCCAAGGGACTAGCATACAATGTCTGTACCCATCTTATGAATGCCCCCTCGAAGCCAAAACTACGCAATGCTTCAAACATATAATCCCATGAGACTCTGTCAAAAGCCTTTTCGGCATCCAGGCTAACTAGCAGCAGTGGTAGGCCTTGTTGTACACACCTCTCCATCCCTAATATCACTCTGTTGATGTTCAACGACGCTTCCCTGCCCTTTACAAATCCTGACTGATGTGTGCCTATTAGTCTCGGAAGGAGAGATTGTAGTCTCTCGGTCAAAATAGATGCCAAGATTTTCATGTCATAATTTATTAAAGAGATCGGCCTATAAGAGGCTGGATCTTCTGGGTCCTTGTCGGCTTTATGTATGAGGGAGATCGAGGCCGTTCACATATCTCTGGGGAAGCCCTTATTTTCTTGTACCTCATCATATAGGGCCGCTAAAGTGGGGGTCACCTGAGTTTCCAATAGTTTATAGAACTCGGTTCCATAACCATCAGGTCCAGGCGTCTCATGCGGCTTCCCTGCTCCAATAATCTTTTGGATTTCCCCTCCAGTAATAGGTTTGTTCAACCCTGTCAACTCTTGCTGCGTTAATTGTGGCAGTTGAATGTTGTCTAAGAACTTATTTTCCCCTTGCCTATCTTCCACCTCTGGGGTATACAGGGTCTCGTAAAAATACTGAAAGACCTCTGCCACTTTTTTGGGTTCATTTTGCTTCCCTTCCCCCCCCCCCTTATCCCGGATAATTGCAATTATCTTAGAACCTCCCCATTCTTTCACCAACCTTGTCAGGAGTCTTCCTGAGCGGTTTCCATACCGGAAGAATTGGTGCCTATAATATTGCATGGCGTACACTTCTCGCTCCTGCAGCAAGTTATTTAACTTCGCCTGAGCCACCAGGTAAACCTGTAAACTTCCCCCAGTCAATCCGCCAGTGGCTGCTCTCTTCAGATTTTGCAATTCCTGCGTTAGCCGCAGTAGGCTATCATTGATTTTCCTTTTCTCTCTGACAACATGCGCAATAATATATCTCCTCATAACCACCTTCCCATAATGTAGCCACCGAGACGGTGCTGTGCTCATTAAAACCTAGATATTCTTCCCTTTTCTGCTTTAGGTAGTTCTGAAAGTCACTGTTTTTCCACATATGTCGAGGGAACGACCACCTGAATGGACCTGCCTGCGCACCTCTCCAATCTATGCGCACCATCGCATGGTCAGAGATCAGGATCGATTCAATTTCTGCATTTAATACCTTCCCAAAATCTTTCTTGGAAACCAGCACATAATCGATTCTAGACCAGGTTCCATGGACTCGTGACAGATGTGTGTAGTCTCTCTCCCCCTCGTGCAGTGTCCTCCACACATCTACCAATTCTCCCATTTGACATAAATAGCTCACCCCTCTCTTGTTCCATCCTCCACTCCCCTGTGGGTTAGACTTATCTAGTTCAGGGTTGTGAGGACAATTAAAGTCCCCAGCCACTACTATTGGGACTTTTGGCGCTGCTCCAAGTTTCCGCAGCACGGACTTAAAGAAATTATGCTCATATACATTAGGTGCATAGATGTTGCCTATAAACATTTCTTCTCCGTTTAAACGCAGGTGCAAAAACAGAAACCTCCCCAAAGGATCAGCCTTCTCTCCTAGTATTTCCACTTGAATCCCTTTATGTATTAACACTGCCACCCCCCCGTTTCCTACCTCCCTCCGACGCGGCATACACATGACCCACCCAATCTTTTCTCAACTTAGCATGTAACTTAGCAGTTAAGTGTGTCTCCTGTAATAGAGCTACTTGGGCCTTCCCTTTTTTCAATGCCCGTAACACTTTTGTTCGCTTAATAGGAGTGCTTATGCCCCCCTCATTCCAGGTAATTATGCGCATTTCAGGTCCCATTGACTCTTTGTGAGGTGACCCTCTGTATAACATCTTATACCGAGTTACTAGGGGTTGCCCAGCCTCAACGCCCAGACCATTCCCTGCATACTGCGCTACTCCTATATCGACAAGTCTTCCTAGTAAATATATTGTGGCGGTTCCCCCTCTTATTAATTGTCCTTGCCTATTTTCCTCCTCCACCTCCCCCGCCCATCTCCCCAATCATACCCCCTGCTTCCCCTTCTCCCCTTTCTACCCTGGTGCCCTTCCCTTCCTCGAACTTCCCTTCCCCTCTCTTCCCTTCCCTCCCCTTCCCTACCCCTCCCTTCCTCTCCCCTTAAGAGACCAAACCTTAATTCCACCCTCAGCTCTCTCGGCCGAGGTCTCAGTCCCTTTTAGGACACTGCAGGGCCGCCTCGGCCTGCTCTCTTTTGATCCGTGTATTCTCCAACACTCCGGCACCAACAATAGTATTAAACATTCATATTTAACATGTTTAACCGCTGCAACAGTAGTATCTTACAGTCTCTATAAATATGCTCTTTAGCTGTTTAAGAATCCATCATGGTCCTCCAATACTTGTCGGCTCCACCCCAGCATTCTCTAGTCCCGTCACAAAGCTCTTTGCTGCTTCAGCTGACTCAAAAACATGGTTCCACCCCGAGTGTAAAACTCGGAGAACCGCTGGAAACGCCAAAGTGAACCTTACTTTTTTCTGAAACAGCGTTGCACATACTGGGGTAAATTCCTTGCGTTTCGCTGCTAACCCAGCTGAATAATCTTGAAAGATTAGCAGCTTCTGGTTTTCCAATGTTAAGTCTCTCTTCCGTCGATACTCTTGAAGAAACTGCACTTTATGCTGGAAGTTCAAGACTCTCAGTATCACCACTCTTGGGCATTGTCGCGCTTCCATTTTTGCTCCCAGTCTATGTGCACGTTCCACTTTTAGTTCACCTACTAATGAGTCCAAGCCCAGCTCTTTTGGGAGCCATTTCTCAAGCAGCGATACCAGCATCTGATCCGAAATTGACTCCGGTATACCGACTATGCGTAAATTATTGTGGCGCGATCTATTCTCTAGATCCTTGACTTTACTCAGCAAGGCCTCCATCTTGGTCCACTGCTGCTCCATATCTCTGGCCTGCTGTCCCTCGTCATCCTCAATCAACGCCACTCTGTGCTCAAGTTCATCCATTTTCTGGGTCATTTCTGCCAAAGAAGTTCCCATCGATTCCAGCTTTGTCATGATTTGATCGAATTTCGGGTCAAGCAGTCTTACGACCTTTCTGGCCAAGTCCTCTGCTGCCGAGTCTGCATTCCCTATGCTCGGTGTTGCCGGCTGCCCCCCCGCCGCTACTGAAGTCCCAGGCCTTAAAGCTTTCTCCCACTCTTTTCTGGTCGGTAACGGCATTTCTGGTTTATTCACTTAATGCCCCTTCAATATTCTTTGCACAGCAGCCTAGCTCCAGCTCTGCCTAGTTTTCAAGGGTTGCAGATAGTGTTTTCAGTGATTAATTCCAAGGTGGCCCTGGAGCGAGTAGAGACACGTCCTCACTCGCTCATGTGTCACGTGGGACTCCTCAATGATAATTCAAGGCAAGTTACCTAATGTACCTGAATGTATTTCCCTGTCCCTGGAGGGCGTACAATCTAAGTCTGTACTGAGGCAATGCAGGGTTAAGTGACACAAGGAGTAAATGGAATTTGAACCCTGGCTTCCCTGGTTCCTAGTCTGTTGCTCTAACCACCAGGTTACTATGTCACACCTCAACAAGTGCCATTTAGTAGTGTGGATTTATTTAAAAACAAACGGCAAACTGCAAACATTTTCTATTTATTCTCTTTAAATGAACAGGGGTCCCAAATATCTACTCATATTTTATGCCATTATAATCTATGTGCCCAGGAAAATACATTGGGCCTGATATTCGAAAGGCATTTACATTGGTTTACAGCCCTGTAAACTGTGTAAATGCCGCTATCCGGGATATTCAGTGGTACTGACACTGGGCGTGTCGGGGGATTCCCAGGGAGGAGCAGAGGCGGCAACAATTGATAACCGGACAGCAGCTATATTGCGCGTTGCCTGGTTAGCAACCTGTGCCTAAAAAGATAGACGCGGCAAAAGCTCGCCTATCTTTAAGCGCAGGAGCTAACTGGGCAGCATGCAATATCACTGCTGCCTGATTCAACTGTGGCTGAGAAGCAGTGCGGTGATCCTGGATATTCAGTGCCCCGGCATTGAATATCTGGGGGTTAGAGGTCAGCAGGGAGGGCTATGCGCCAAAGGGGTGCATAGCCCTCTTAACTCACTATCAGGTCCATCTTGTTTGTTTGGCCTGAGATGCACCAGACATCAAACACACAGCCCTGGGGAATAGAAGATAGAAACTTGCACCTGAAGGCACAAGAAATACAGAGGTAGGGTAGAAGTCACTATGTAGTTATCCTCTGGGCAGCAGAAGATGTGACAAGCTCCAGGAAGAGCCCATTGGGCCAGCATTTGGTTTCTGTTTAGGGACACACCCAGGCTAATCCAATGGGCTCCTTTTGCTCCACAGAGGATAACTATTCACTGGCTTATACCTCAATTGCTTCCTTCCATTTGCATGTTTCCTTCCATGGAGGGAATTCCTTTGTCTATTGGCAATTGCACTGATAAGGTTACTTTACCTTTTTAATATGGAGTTCTTTTCTCCCTTTTTTGATTTTATGATGTTAGAAGGGCAGTATGGAAAGTTCTAATAAGCCATAAACCATAAGGGATGCAAGCAGCAACAGCATGGCTAGTGTGGGACATGGGTGTGCGGGCTCAGGTGTGTGTGTGTGTGTCTATAGTACTCTTAAAATGGCTTGTGAGTTAACATAGGATTATATGTGCATAACTGTGCTTACTTGGAATAGGATTCAGGATGACATGTAGCTGGCATATCCAGGGACTGTTTTGAACCCAGTGCTCCTGAGTCTTCTCTGAAGACTGTTTGTAGCCTGCAATCAGTCAGCCCACCAGTTAAAATGCTGGAAGAGAACATCCCATCATGGCTAGGTTCCTCTACTTTTTAATAGATAAAAAAGAAAAACAAAAAAGAAAAATAAGGTGATACCTTTTTATTGGACTAACTTAATACCTTCTTGGACTAGCTTTCAAAGATTAAAACCTTCTTCAGATCAGGACAACATGAGCAACAGATGACAATAGCATAATATGTAAGTGAATTATAAAAGTATTCCATTGACAATCTTAGGGGGGAGGTGGTGTGAGTTGAGGTGGGGGGGATGGATGGGCGATCAGAAGGTGACCAGGCTGTAAATATGTATATTTTGTACTTCAATGTGATAGAAAACCCATATCTTTAAGTCCCGTCTGGTTTGATTGAAAATATCTTTGCATGTTAAGTTCCAACGTTTTACTTGCTTAGATTGATTTTAATCTCCCTTTTAGTGCTCTCACTATAAAATCATTGATGCTGTGTTCTGGGCCTGCCACGTGCTATCCAACCACCAAAGTGACAGAAGTGATACCTGCTCTGTGCTGTGTGATCTTATATCTGTGTGAACTGATCTACCTTTTGAGTGATGGAAATAGCCAGCCCCCCCTCTGACAGGAAGAGCTGGACCCAGAAAAGGACGGACAGGAGAACCTGGACTTCTTGGCATTCATTGGTGACATGGGTGGCATATGGTCCATGCTCATAGGACTCAGAAACTGAATGTGTGCAAAATATGTACATTAAAATGCAGGTGCACAAAGTGTGCATGCTGACCTGTCTGCAGTACAGACACACTTCCTCGAGAAGATGAATGTGTTTTCAGAATAGTCCGCTACTGCTGCCTGAATCAGAAACAGCTTTTGAGTGGTTGCGGATATCTGGCTCTTTGCTCACCTAGGAGAACTACTGGAAATTGGCTTCACCTAAGATAAAAAGGAAAGAGACCACGAAATAAAAGAAGAGGGAGATAAAGAAGACCAGGACCATGTCATCTAAGGCCAAAATCAAGATGTTCACATGACCATTATCAAAAATAAATTTTAGAATAGCATCATATATAAAAGATTACAGATAAAAAATAATGTACTGTACTTGAATATATAAAATGCAGCAGCACAACGTAAAATAGGAAATCTCATGCAGAATAAAGAGAGTCCACTTCTTGGACATACATGTGCATGTATCCACAGTTTGTGCATATAAATGGATCTGAAAGCATCTGAAATATCTCGGATCACCATCTCCTCCCCCCCCCCCCCCCTCCTCAATATGTCCTGAAAATCTGGAGTGGCTAAGACACCAGGCAAAGATGTTATTGGGATGCACACACACACACACAGACCTACGCACAAACAAAGCATGCTTTCGTTCAGAAACTAGACTGAAGGAAAAGAAGTTCAAGAGGTAGGAGGGACTATCTGGGCCCACAGCTGGGGCATAAGTAAGTCAGAAGGCTGCATTCGATGTGACAAATTCAGTCACCTCAACAAAGACAGCAGTTCATCCACAAGCCAGATAGGCTTGACTCAGCTACAAGTTGCACAACAGGGAGAAGGAGAAATACAGTACAGATCAAGAGAGATCTGCGGAGAGAATCCAATAAGTCAGTGGTACTAAGGGAAGAGGTAACTGTCTAACCATCTGTGGAGAAAAGAGGAGAACCAGCTCAGGGTAAAAGAGGGTCGTGCTAACCGGGTGCGTCCCTGCTTTACCCCTGAGACGATTCAGCATTGTGACGGAAAGGGACCCGTCTTCCAGGTACATCCCTCATCTCCCAGTCAAGAAGTTTGCTTTTGAATGTCTTGTTATTTTCACACTTTCACTCTTGATGAGGAGAGCAAGTAAACTCTTATTCCATTTCTCTAAACAGAAGTTACACCTCTCATTAATTAGCCCCTCCGCATGAATGTGATTTGCACTGGTGCTGTTGGATAGTGGTGTTTTAATATTCAGAGCCTGTATCTACACTTATGGGGCTTAAATTAAGTTCCTGACTAACTGAAGAGAAGCTACCGTCCAGGAGAGGACCTACGTAAAGGAGGATGAAGAGGGAAATACCCACCTGATAGCCATCTTGTTAAGAACAAAACAAAGGAAGATCTTGAGGAGAGCTTCAAGTCTAAGGACTTTTGAACTAATACTTTGATTTTTCTATTGCTTTACCTGACCAAAAGACTATAAATGCTTTATTTTGTGGGGATCATCTAATAAAGATGTTTACATAAAACTAGGAATGGAGAATTAACCTAATGGTTAGAGCAATGGTCTAGTAACTAAGAGACCAGTGTTTGATTCCCACTAGCACTCCCTGGGCAAGCTACTTTACTCTCCATTGCCTCAGAAGAAAGGCCTGGCAATCTAATTCTGGTCACACCTTGCCAAGAAAACCCAGCAGCTGCTGGGTCACAAGGAGTCAGCATTGACTGGACAGCACATATACAGCTTTGATTTTTGTCACTTTTAATTTACTTCAGTTTAGGCCTTGAGCTTTGTCTTCCCCTATCCACCAAGACCCTTTATCTTAATTTAGGTGCTCTGTTTGCTATCTTTTCTATTTTCCCCCCACTTAAAGTAACAGATGCCCGATATAAATTACTCTTGTACAGGGCCTATGGGGCTACCCTCACCCCCTAGTGAGACGCCAGCTACACATATACATTTTTCTATATTAAGCTCTGCCACCTTTTTCCCTTCTACTCCTGATTTAACTGAAATTAACCAGATCCTTGTACTTTAAAGCAAACTTCTTTGACCCCGAGATGGACAAAGGTTTCAGATTTGTTTGTTTTTTAATTTTATTTTTACTGATTTCATGAGTTACATGAAACTCATTTAAGGAAATTACAGAAATCGTGCTCATAAAAAAGAAAAAATACCAAAGAAAATATCTATATACCAGAACCATATCAAGGGGAGTAGAAAAGCTAGATCCTTACTCTTGAAGCTGATAGAACAAAGATAATATAGGAAAAACCTAAACTCTGTCTAAAAACTAAACAAGGAAGCACTTCATACTAGCAATATAGGACTGGAAAATAGATACCTTTCAGTTCCCTTTTCCCTACAGGAAACTCTCTGTATAAGGTGCAGGAAAATATACATCCGGCAAGGTCATCAAACATTTGCAAGGGAATCAGAGGACGGCGGTGGCTGCCAAAGCACGTGCACAGCTTCTTAACTGAAGAAAGGATTTTCTGTGTAATTAAGTCACTCTAGACACATTGGAGAAAACCGTCACCCCTGCCCCCAAAACATAGCTTGCTTTTCCTTAAAATAAGCCTTCCATATCTTTAATTTGTTTGCTTCAACAGCCATTGTTTATTTATTTATTTATTTAACAAGCGCTTATATACCGCAGCTTCCAGAGATCAGCTGCGGTTCACAATTAACAACAGTCAACAAAAGCATAGTTTGTTTTACATGTAACGTCATAACTATATACAATGCAAATTTAACAGAAAATGTTGAACAAATTGGCACATAACAGTGCAACACTTTATACATTATATATACATCTACATTTTATGTGAGGTATAACCGTATTGAGTTCTGATTCAATTGGGGGGGGATTATCTTTTCTGATATAGTGGGATGTTGAGCATAGCGTTAGTGATTATCCATTATCTAGTTCATTTAAAGGTTGGTCTATGTAGTGAATTGTGAAAAGGTGTGTTTTCAGTTTTTTACGGAAATCATTAATCTCTGTTGACATTCTTAGTTCAACAGGGAGGGCATTCCAGGCTATTGGGGCTGCATGAGAGAACGCTCTGTTGTTTGTTGATTTTTTTGTTTTTATGAAGTCATTAGGGGTTTTGAGTTTATTCAGATGACCTTTTCTTTGAGTAGGTTTTGGATTTTCTTTGGTAATTAAGTTACTTAATGTTCTTGGTGCCATGTCAAATAGTGTTTTAAATGCAGTTATTAGTGTTTTGTATGTTATTCGGCTTTGAATTGGTAGCCAGTGAAGTGAGGCTAGTATTGGTGTTATATGTTGATGAGAGTGTGTTTTTGTTATAATCCTCGCTGCTGAGTTTTGTGCAATTTGCAGTCTTTTTATGTTATGTTTTGATGTACCTAATAATATAAGATTAGCAAAGTCAAAGTGAGGGGTTATGGTGGCTTGGATTATACTGATGAAATCATGTATGTATACGAGCGGTCTAAGTTGTTTCAGTGTTTTGAGTTTGAAATAGATTTTCTTTGTGGTGTTCCTGATATGGGTATCTAATGTGAGGTGTTTGTCTATAATGACCCCTAAGTATCTCACTTCATTTTTTATTTTAATTTCTTGGTTTTGAAGTGTTATATGTGTAGGTGGGGTGTAGTCTTGATTTTTAGTGACAATTAGCACTCGGTTTTTGAATGGTTTATTTGAAGATTGTGGGCATTTAGCCATAAAGTTATTTCATTAAAACAATCTGATAGTAGCTGCAACGGTATGTTAGGAATTGTGAAAGGGATGTACATCATAATATCATCTGCATATAGATGATAGAGTACACAATATTTTTTAAAGATGTCGCAAACAGTTTTTATATATATTAAATAGCAGAGCTGAGAGCGCTGAGCCCTGTGGTAAACCTGTTTCAAATTTATATGATTCCGATGTTTGATTGCCTAATCTGACATTTTGGGTTCTATTGCTCAGATAAGACGTGAACCATTTATGCACTGTAGAGTATATTCCTATGTATCTTAAGTTGTTCAGTTAAAGAGACTCTGGAGGTAATTTCAGGAGAGACTGGTGCAGGGCTGTACCAAGCCATGAGTGCACCCAGTGTGATTTACATATCTGGCGTGCCCCCACCCCCCGGTTTGTCATTTGCCCTTTGCCCAGCATCTCCCCATCTTATCCATCACCTCCACATCCAGCCAGCTTCCCCCCGCCCCGTGCTGCCTGCCCTTGCCCTGCCGCTGCCGCTTTTTGTGTTCCCTTGGTGAAAGCGGTGGTGGTGGCAGCAGAGCAGATCTCCTGTTGAAAAACCCATGATGTAGATGTGTCATAGGAGAGAGGGACCAGACCAGGCATTCAAGCAGAGAGTTACAAAGACTCGCGTTTGAATGACAGGTCTGGTTCCTCCTCCCTCTGACATGGACATACATCAGAGGAGGGCAGAATCAGGCCAGCATGCAAGCGTGGAGTGAGAAAGACACATTTTTTTTCAATTGGAGGTTCGCTCCGCTGCTGCTACTGCCACCGCCACACCCAAGGGAACACGAAAAGTGGCAGCGGTGGCAGGGCATGGGCAGTAAGCAAGGGGGGGGGAGGGGAGCCAAGGCCGGCAATCCCAAATGTGCCTCTGTTTTTTTGTGTCCTGTGCAGCTGTACTGCTTGCACAGGGTTAGGTATGACACTGGACTGCTGCACTTTCCCCCAGGCCAAGTTAGCCATGCTAGCTAGCCAGTCAACTGCCCAAAGAGCCCCCCTCCTAAGGACCTCTGCAGCTCTCCTCAATGATACTCACAAGACTGCCTGATTGCGGTGCTCTTGTCCAGGACTGAAAGCAGGGACAGGAATCAGGAGGACCTCTTCTGCCCCCTTTGACCATTGGACTACCAGGGATGATGCAGTATGCACTGGGTGGGTTTGGAAGGGTAAGGAGGGGGTAGTCCTGAGGCCCAGGAGGACCCCCCCCCCCAGCCAACTGGCTAGCTGGGAGTGCTGGTTTTCAGTGGGACGTGGGTGATTGGGACCCCAACTGGCTAGCCAGGCTTTGTTTATAGGATCGGAAGTAAGGGGGGGGGGCCGCTGTGGCCACCTGACTGGCTAATCAAGCTTTGATCATGGTCAGGGATGCACTGATTCCCCCAAACAATTCCCCATGAGGATCGGGAGCTTTCCAGAGGGGAATTGGAGCTTTCCAGAGGGGAACTGGTACTTTCCAGAGGGGAATTGGGGCACAGGTCATTATTTAAAATATTGTTGATGTCACAAATCTCTACATCCATGACACCGACAATATTGTCTGATTGGGAAGGTCTGATTGGGGCATGGAGGAGGGGCAAAGTAGTGATTGATGCACAGAGCTAGTGAGAGCTCTGTGCACCCAAATGCTACCTGTCCTCCCCTTAGATTTACTGTGGAGGCCCATGATATCTCCGTCGGCATGTACCGTGGGACTTCCCGTGCTACTTGCCGATACAGTATCATGAGTCTCCAAGGTAAATCCAAATCCTCTGCAATATCTGCAGGGGGAGACCTAGGAAGGCCCCCCCCCCCCCCTGCAGATACCATGGAGGTTTTCAACTTAACCACAGGCCTTTTGCGGCTATCACGTAGCCTTTTTCAGTTATAGCTGATGATAGCTGCAAAAGGCTACCACAATTTATTTAGTAAACATGCCCCAAAGTGTTATTCCAGGAACCATATGTCAGTCAAAAATAATGGACACATGAATGGTTAAGGAGAGGTGAACTGAAACCTAAGGATGAGAGATTGACAGCTGCAGCCCAGGACAGTGGATTACAGATGAGATAGTTCACAGCTGACATGTAGATTCTGTAAGTAAAAACTCAAAATAGTTACTTCTCTCATAGATGGCTGCGAAGTTCTCACGGCAGAAAATATCTATACAGAAAGGCATAATAAGGTGGTACGTTCCATCCATTCAAAATTTTGTAAACACTACATCACTGTACCAGAAAAGCACTGGATTCACAACCCTAAGAGAATTAGGGAGAATGAAGAGGTTATGATCATCTGGGATATTCTCATCCTGAATGATACAGATCTGGATGCAAGAAAACAGAACATGGTGGTAAAGGAGAAGAATACTAGAGTAGCACTGACTGTAGAGGTGCCCGTTCCAAGAGATTATTCTGTGAATCGTTTGGAGAGAGAGAGAGAGAGAGAGAAGATCTTCAAATACTAAGAAATGCTGTCGGAGACCAAGAAAATGTGGTAGAAGATACAGAAATATTTCCCATCCTATTGGGAGTTACAGGCCTGATTAAGAGGAATTTCCAAATACATTTTGATAGGTTCTCTATACATGTTATATCCTATGAGCTCTAGAAGGAAGCTCTCTGGCAACATGCAAGTACTCTGGCGAGCATTAGCAGTAAATTTGAGAAATTGAGATCATGCTCCACATACCTTCGCTTAGGAGTGAGGTCCATTACTATCATGGTATGTGCAAAACTAACCCATTGGGAGACACTGCCCACATCTAACTAATCCAATGATCACTCTTATTGATGTGCACCATGGCAAAATGAGACGTCCATCCTGCATCACTTTCTTCTCTAACTGTTCCGCATGCTACCCAGGGGGGAAGCATAAATCCCTAGTAAAGGATAGACCATATACCAGCAAACCAGTTCAATTGAATTTGTCAATCAAATGGCCCATTCAGAGGTTAATTGCATAACTGAACAGAAATATGCTCATGCTTTTCCCTATGCAGGTATCAGCAAATTTTTAAAATGAAAGTATACACATACTTACTTTGTGAAAGTTACCCCCCAGACTTTATATGCTGACATTCTTGACAATGCACAAACTTCCTGGGTTAACTTATGTGCATAAGCACTTAGGTCTTGATATTGAACTGGGATGGTCACTGGTCTAAATTAATCTGGATATTCAGCACTCCTATCCATTCAGATCGTGGTGCCGAATACCCACATAACGTGGTGACTGCACAACTACTCTTCATTTTCTTTAGGCTCAAATAAAAGTATATGTTATCTGGATAACAGCTGAATGTAGCCGCTGTCTAGATAACATTTCAGCCCAGCCTTGCTCAGCCCTAAATCCAGCTCCTTATATGAATAGTATTGGGCTATTCAGTTGGGTTTTTGACCCAATACTATTCAGCCAAGAACTGAAAATCTATAGATAAGCCAGATATATATATAGCATCAGACCAATATTTAATAAGTATGTGCATAAATACAGACTCCTCACCAACCCTGCCCAGTAGGAATGTCTCTGCTCAGTTTATTTAACAGGATTTATATACCACCTTTTCCTTAAATCAAGGTAGTTTACATTCCGACTCTGTTAACATTGTAACACGGTGGTTTACATTCCAACTCTGTTTACATTATAACCTTATATAAAGGGTGTGGCCACACAACATGCGGGAAACTTAACAACAATCAATGCTTTAACAGTAAATTAGCATAACTTATTTACAAGCTGGGTCATGCGTTGTGTTCGTTTAGTGTTGTCCATTGATCAGAATCCGATGACGGTGGGGATGGTCAGGCAGTGATGCTGTATGTGATGTTAAGTGTCTTCAGCTTTTTCCTGGAGTCCTTGGTGTGTTTCTAATATCCCCTGGGAGGGACGTCTGTAAGTTCAATGCATATAGTGATAGTGCCCTGTTGGATGTGGTCTGTCTGGTTTTGGAGTATTCGCTTGGCAGAACTAATATGTTTTTAGAAACATAGAAATATGACAACAGAAAAAGACCACATGGCCTATCTAGTCTGTCCTTCCATAACAACTACAACAGTCCCCTTTTTACCTTTAGAGATCCTCTGTGTTTGTCCCATGCTTTTTTGAATTCAGTTACTGTCCTCGTCTCTACCACCTCTACTGGGAGACTATTCCATGAATCCACTACTCTTTCCATAAAGAAATATTTCCGCATATCACTCCTGAATCTATCTCCCTTCACCCTCATCCCATGTCCCCTCATAGCAGAACTTGCTTTCAATTGAAAGAGGCTCTCTCCCTGAACATTTATGCCACGGAGATATTTAAACATCTCAATCATATTACCTCTATCCCGCCTTTCCTCTAAGGTGTACATATTAAGATCCTTCAGTCTGTCCTCATATGCTTTATAATGAAGACCACTAATCATTTTAGTAGTCACCTTCTGCACCGACTCCATCCTGTTCACATCCTTTTGAAGGTGCGGTCTCCAGAATTGCACACTATACTCCAAATGAGGTCGCACCAAAGACTTATACAGAGGCATTATCACCTCCTTTTTTCTGCTAGCCATTCCTCTCCGTATGCACCTAAGCATCCTTCTAGCTTTTGCTGTCGCCTTTTCTACCTGTTTAGCTACTTTAAGATCACCAGACACAACCACGCCTAGGTCCTGCTCTTCTTTAGTGGACAAAAGTACTTCACCCCCTATACTATATTGCTCCCTTGGATTGCTGCAGCCCAAATGCATGACCTTACATTTTTTAACATTAAATCCCAGCTGCCAAATTCTAGACCATTCTTCAAGCTTAGCTAGATCCCTCCTCATGTTATCTACCCCTTCCTGGGTATCTACTCTATTGCAGATTTTGGTATCATCCGCAAAGAGGCAAACCTTACCTAAAAGCCCTTCCGCTATATCACTAACAAAGATGTTAAAAAGAATCGGACCAAGGACAGATCCCTGGGGCACACCACTGATAACATCCTTCTCCTCAGAGTGAGCTCCATTTACTTGTACTCTTTGTCGCCTCCCACCCAACCAATTTCTAACCCAAGCAGTAACTTTAGGGTCCATCCCTAGGGTGCTCAGTTTGTTTATAAGTCGCCTGTGAGGAACAGTGTCAAAGGCTTTACTGAAATCTAAATACACCACATCTAGGGCTCTCCCTCGGTCCAACTCCCTGGTCACCCAGTCAAAGAAATCAATCAGATTTGTCTGACAAGACCTGCCTGTGGTGAATCCATGCTGCCTCCGATCCTGTAATCCGCTGGACTCCAGAAACCTCACTATTTTATCTTTCAGCAGCATTTCCAATAATTTACTCACCACCGAAGTTAAACTAGTGCAAAGTTATGCACCTAGGAAAGAACAACCCACACTATAGTTACACAATGCAAGGCTCCACATTAGAAACCACCACCCAGGAAAAAGATTTAGGAGTCATTGTGGATAACATGTTAAAACCCTCCGCCCAGTGTGCAGCGGCGGCCAAGAAAGCAAATAGAATGCTAGGTATCATAAGGAAAGGGATGGAGAACAAAACAAAGGATATTATAATGCCTCTGTATCGCTCCATGGTACGACCGCACCTTGAATATTGTGTGCAATTCTGGTCACCGTATCTTAAAAAGGACATAGCATTATTAAAAAAAGTACAGAGAAGAGCCACCAAATTGGTGAAGGGGATGGAAGGCTACTCCTATGAAGAGAGGCTAAGAAGGTTAGGGCTCTTTAGCCTGGAGAAGAGACGGCTGAGGGGAGATATGATAGAGGTCTATAAATTAATGAATGGACTGGAACGGATAAACGTGGATCAATTGTTTACGCTATCAGAGTATAGAAAGACTAGGGGACATGTAATGAAGCTACAGGGTAAACTATTTAAGACAAATAAGAGAAAATATTTTTTCACTCAACGTGTAATCAAACTCTGGAATCTGTTACCGGAGGATGTAGTAAGGGCTGTTAGTATAGCTGGGTTTAAAAAAGGTTTGGACAAGTTCCTGGAGGAAAGGTCCATAAACCACTATTAAAAAGGGACCCAGGATATCAATGCTTGACCCAGTACAAGCATTGTGGAACCTGTCTTTTGGGGATATTGCTAGGTACGTATAACCTAGATTGGCCACTGTTGGAAACAGGATACTGGGCTTTATGGACCTCGGTCTAACCCAGTATGGCATGTCTTATGTTCTTATGTTCTTAACCGGCCTATAGTTTTCAACCACATCCTTATTTCCGCTTTTGTGTAAAGGCACCACATGAGCCTCTCTCCAGTCCTTTGGCACCACTCCCGACTCCAACGAGGCATTGAAAAGGTCAGTCAGTGGAGCTGCTAGAACGTCCCCAAGTTCCCTCAGTATTCTCGGGTGTATCCCATCCGGTCCCATCGCTTTGTCTACTTTAAGTTGAGATAGTTTCTCACGAACACAGTCTTTTGAAAATTGTTCAAGATGTCCTTTGCTTCTGTTCCTATTTGTGGGTGTTTTCTGAGGTCCTGCTCCTGGTTCTTCATCTGTGAACACAGAACAAAATATTTGTTAAGCAATTCTGCTTTATCCTTATCAGCTTCTACATATTCCTCCCCTGCACCCTTGAGTCTGACAATACCACTCTTGCCCTTCCTCTTCTCACTAATATATCTGAAAAATGTTTTATCCCCCCATTTTATTGCATTGGCTATTTCCTCCTCCTTTTGAATCTTTGCCTTCTTGACTACTTTGCTAGCTTCTCTAAGTTTTTCCAAATACAGATGCCTGTCTTCCTCTCTCTGTGATCTCTTGTATTTCATGAAGGCCTCCCTCTTTTTCTTCACGTTTTCAGCTACTTCTTTCGAAAACCATAGAGGTCTCCTTTTCCTTTTACCTTTATTTACCATTTTAACAAAAAGGTTGGTTGCCCTTAAAATATCCCCTTTCAGTTTTTCCCACTGTTTTTCTACATCCCTCAGCTGTTCCCATCCAACTAACGACTCCCTGAGGTATTGGCCCATCTTCGCAAAGTTAGTTTTCCTAAAGTCTAAGATCCTCGCCTTTGAATGGATTGTAACAGCCCTAGTCCTAATACTGAACCACACCATCTGGTGATCACTGGATGGAAAATGATCTCCCACTACAACATCAGAAACACTTTCACCATTGGTAAGCACCAAGTCCAGTATGGCCCCTTCACGTGTGGGGTCTGTTACCAATTGCCTGAATAGTTCTCCCTGTAGAGAATCCAGGATCTCCTTACTTCTAGATGATACTGCAGCAGGAATGTGCCAATCAACATCTGGCATATTGAAATCTCCTATCAGTAGCACTTCCCCTTTCCTAGCAATGCTGCGCATGTCTTCAATTAACTCTCTGTCCACCTCTTCCTCTTGTGAGGGAGGTCTGTATATCACACCAATGTAAATAGATTTCTCTTTCCCTCTTTCTAATTTAACCCACAATGCCTCCCCTCTCCCTTTTAAGCTCTGTAATTCCAAAGCTTTAATAGTAGTTTTTACATATAGTGCCACTCCTCCTCCCCTACTGCCTACCCTGTCCTTTCTGAATAAAATATATCCAGGTATAGTTACATCCCAATCATGGTTTTCTGTGAACCATGTTTCTGTAACTGCCACTAAATCCAAGTCAGCCACTCCCACCAAAGTTTCAACATCAGGGATCTTATTTTCCATGCTACGGGCATTTATACACATTGCTTTCCATATGTTACCCCTGTTACCCATTTCCATAAAGTTATTTAATGTATCACCTACCTGAGGGCTTTCACTTACCTGGGGGCTTTCTTCACCCATCCCCAACAAATCTAGTTTAGAGCCCTCTTCAGTAGATTAGCCAGTCTACTACTGAAGACGCGTTGACCTTTCTTGGACAGATGGATGCCATCTCTGCTCTGCAACCCTTGGAACAGCATCCCATGGTCTAGGAAACCAAAACGCTCTTGATGACACCATCCACGCAGCCATGCATTCATCTCCAGGATGCGAGCCTCTCTGCCTTGGCCTTTACCCTCAACAGGGAGGATTGAAGAGAACACCACCTGTGCACCTAACTGCTTCACCCTCTGTCCCAGAGCCATGAAGTCACTTTTGATACGTTCTGAGGTATACCTGGCAGTATCATTTGTTCCAACATGGATTAGCAACATTGGGTAATAGTCAGTGGGCTTGATGAGTCTCGGCAAACTCTCCATAACATCTTGGATTTTGGCACCAGGCAGACAGCATACCTCTCTGGACATTAAGTCTGGTCGGCAGATGGACGCCTCAGTACCCCTCAGAAGACAGTCTCCAACCACCACTACCCTTCGTTTCCTTGTGGTCACTGATTCTGCAACTTTGGGGTACTTGAGCTCTGGTTCTTCCCTTTCTAGGGATGCTTTCACCTCCTCCACTTCCAGGGCTGCATAATGGTTCTTCAATTCAATGGCTGGAGAAGTTGGATTGGTGATTTTGCAGGCCCTGGTCTTGTGTCCAACCATCGACATTCTGTTGGCACCCATCTTCTCCTCTGCTGGAGAGCTTGGTTGCTGCAAGAAGCATCTCATCAATGTACTTCTCACTGTCTTGAATGCTCCTCAGTCTCGCCACCTCCTCTCTGAGTTCCTCCACTTGTTTCCTCAGAGCTTCAGCATGCAGGCATCCTGCACATGGAACCGGTCCTTCAACAGTTTATCCTTGTCAGGCAGCTTTCAGCGTGTCTTTTTATCAGGTCCTGGAGTGATTCAGCTGATATGTTTTGTAGGATTTTAAATATATTAAGTGAACCTGGCACGACTCCTCATCGATAGCCAGTGTAATTGGGCCAATGCCGGCGTTATGTGTTCATATTAGCTGTTCCAGTGATAATGCAGGCAGCCGTGTTCTGGACCGTCTGCAGGGGGTGAATAGTTTGTGGTGGCAGGCCTTGGTACATTGGGTTGCAGTAGTCTAATACCGGTGTGACTATGGCTTGTAGAACTACAGAAGTCATCCTGGCTTAGGAGAGGTTTCATTTTCCAGATGATTTTCAGCTTATGGAATGCATTCTGTGTTGTTCTGTTGATTTGGGATTGTAGATTTAAGTTCTGATTCAGGATGATCCCTAGGTATTTGATTTCACTTTTGACGGTTATGTTTCTGTTCTTTAGGGCTATCGTGCTAGAAGGAGTGAAGGTCTTGTTTCTTCTTATTATGAGAGCTTCTGTTTTGTTGTAATTTATGTTGAGGTTATGTTCACTGAGCAATGTGCAAATTTCCGTGAGACATCCTATTATGCTTGTGAGGTCCGGTTTTCGACATTGATAGATGTGTTCAACATGAGGTCATCGCTTGTGTTTCTTGATGACATCGCAAATTGACTGAAAAGTAGAAATGATATTGCTGAGCCCTGTGGAACTCCTTGCTTTATTGTGAAAGAAAAGGATGTGTCTCCTCCGCATCGGACGTACTGTTGTCTGTTCCCTAAATATGATCAGAACCATTACAATGTTTTGTTGTACAGGCCTATCTCCTGTAAGCGTCTCAAAAGTATGGTGTGTGATACAGATGATATGTTGAGGAAAATTAGTATAAAGCTCCTTTTTATATTGTCTATTCCTCTGATAATGTGGTCAACTTTAGGTAAATGTGGTAACTTTAATAATAATGATAATGTGGTGACTTTAGGCAAACTTAGGCATGTACAGGCCTACAAGGATAACTTTGGCCCTTATTTTAGAAGTATCTAAATAGCGGCTTTCAGACATATAGATCGACTATACGTTGTCAGACGGCTGCCTGGGTGAGAATCTTCACACTCTTGGCAAGTGCATATTTCTATATGATTTGCAAGGTATTGTGGGCAATGTAGTTCATTCACACCAGACACAGCTGCTGACAATAATTTAGTTGTGCTCTTGGGTAAAGCCAATAAGATATTTATTTATGGGGGTATTTCTCCCAACACAGATATGCTTGGTAGCACATAAATTAGGTTACTTGCTTTCAGTGTTAACTTGGAAAAACAAAGTCAAAATCAGGAAAACAACAAATGAAAAGCCACAAAGCAAGAAACAAACTGTTCTTTTCAGGTTAACTTCTGATTACTTCCCACATAGATACAGAAGTGATTCTCTCCTAGCTCACAAGCAATTAGGTAAGGCTTAATTGCTAGCAGTTACCAGCTGAAACCCCTTAGCTGGCTTGCCTTCCACTGTGTGGGTCAAATCCTGCTTCAGGAGCTTTTCTGAGTAGATTAAAGAACAAATTTGTATTTCTTTGTGATGGTTGCTGTACTTTATAACAGAAAGTTACCAACGGAGTTTAGATAGAGAGCAGTCCATATAAACAGGATCCTCAACTGCTATTATTCCCCCTTGTTCAACAAGCATGGGTTCAATATCATGGATTGGCACAGATGAATCTCTCAATGGAGCATTTTCAGGAGAATACTTGTTTCCCTGCTGTCTTTCAAGGTTATAGCTAGGGCATAGATCAGTGTTCATACCTGAGCTTCCATTGCTGCTAGAGTTCCTCTCTATATAGCCTGGCCAGTATGTAGTCCAGTTCTTATGTCCAGCCTTCCAATCCAGATCCCTGGACACTGGATCTCTCTTCACATACCTTCTGGCACAGGTCTTAGGGTCCCTTCCACGTGCAGCCGTCTCCCTCACAGGTAGCCTCTGGTGATTCCTAGCTCTGCAGCACCATTCCTCTGGCTTTCCCCAGTTCAATGGTGTATGCTGGCCCTTGGAATACCTCCCAGTATACGTACTGCTTTGGACTCTTCTAGACCTCTCAAAGGCTTTTCTCTTCCTTCTTCCAAAGGGTCTCTTTCCCTCTCTGTCCGTCCGGTTTGGCTTCTGCTTCTGATGATCCTTCAGATGAAACTGATGATCAAACTCAAGCTGATTCTCAGGATACTGAGGACAATTCTCTGGATATCCAAGGTGATCATGAAGATGGTCATCTGTAGAATAAACTCTACTCTTATTCTGCTTAGATGAGTGATCCTCCCTAACACAGCGCAGCTGTGCTGAATCAGGCCCTGCCCTTTGAGATGAATGCTTAGGGATTACCTCATAGCCCTCCTGATTGAACACACGTTTCCTCACTTCAGCTCCTCTAATGGCTGTTGGAAACCTGGTGCATTCTGGGACTGGTAGTCTTTTATGGCAAAATTCTGTTTTCATATTTCTACCAGAACTGACAGGTTGCTTGTTCAGAGTCACTTCACCTTTTCTATAGCTCCTTCCTGAGCTATGATAAGCTTCCTTATCACAACGTGCAGACAGCAATCTTAGAAACATGTGTAGATTTCCAGGAGGCATGATTTGATTAGGTCCGGGAGTAGTTTGAGTGGGCCTAAAACACTGATATGTATTTCCCATTTTAGAAGAGGAATTAAAAATTCTATGTTACTTTTTATACTTTCCCCAAAGCACGTATAAATTTTAGCTTGAATGAGAAGGTGCAAAAACTGAGGCCTTTAAATGAAAGTAGAATGCTTTATACTCCACGTTAAGCTTTTTAAAATCACGCTTTCTGCTGGACATCGTTGGAAATCAAGGTTCACTTCTTCACGTATTTATACATATTTTACAAGTGGTTCTGTGTTTGGCAGAGCCTTTGTAAAATACATGGGGAATTTTCCACATCTCGACCTGGACTTCTCAATTCCCCCTCTCCACGCCCTATCTACAATGAATCTTTTTCATGCATATTGGACATGCAATTTTATAAAGGCACCTTTTCTCACATAAAGCACTGTTTCACATACAGTAGTAGCTTTTAAAATTGTCTTCTTACTGACCCATCACCCTTTTCCTATGTTTTTGTGAGGATGGAGAAACGTTAAGCTTAACCTCACTCTTGGTTCAACTATTTGATTTATTATTGGGCATGGCATATACCATCACATCTTCAATGGAACATCTCATGTTAAAACCCAATGAAAATGATTTCCTTCAAATGATCTTTACTAATGGCTGAATTAATTTATTCTGTAATTCAGTCAAACACAAACATTCCCTTCCTGTCACTTGCTTGCTCAAGAGGTTTTGAACTTCTACTTTCAATTCCACACAAATAGAACTTGAAAGCTGCAAACCTTTGAACCTGAGTTTCCAGAAACCTCAAAAATATAACTGTTTTAACAGCCTTGGGTTTTGTCTTTCCATTGCCGGAGCCATATCGTTCTTATTTAAACAAACTACCCCACACAGACTTCATTCTGCTGCAGTGCTTAAGTTGTGCGTTGCTCTGGGCATCGCATCTCTCACATTAAACCGGCAGCCAGAGCCACTAGTCTAGTTATGTTAGGTGTGAATAGCCAGAGTGAGTGTTCAGCTTTTAAGAATTAGTTTAAAAAAATGCTAGTGGCAGCCTTCCAAATAAAAGGTCTCCTTTACTTGCAATATGTTAAAAACAAAATATTACAAGAAAACACTCTAAAACAAGCAAAAAACATCCATATCATAGTGGAGCCAGAACTGACAACAAAGATGGAGAAAACAGATCAATGAATTTCAGATTAGTAAAGTCTTTGAAGCACAGCAGCTTGAATTAACAGAGAAGGGAGAACAGTCTGGTTAGCCAACACCAGACCTAGGATGAACCTGGGTATGAGAACCAGAGAATCAGAGATCGGCGAAGATCTTCAACCCTCAGGGCTGAATCTGTTAACAGAAAAGGGAAAGGAGCCTGGCCTACGAATGGCATTTTTACCATATGCTCCATGGTGTCTCATAGTCTTTCTCAGGAGCAAGGAGGAAGAGGCTGGCCGATAAACTGTGATTCATAGTGAGGTCTGTTGTGGGAAGCAGTCACATAGATTTTCTATTACAGTCATGCACCACAGAGAATTCTCTGCTTATTTTATCATACAATTTGACAAAAAAAATAAGGAGAAAACTAGAATGACTACTGAGAGGGATCTTATGTTTGCAATGATTTGCAATAAGAAGTTGAGGGAGAAATAGAAGACTGAGCTATGAGAGAGAGAGAGAAATTAAGGCAGTGAGTCCTGAAGATATGTGCTTTTTGAGAGTTTATTTGGCAGCATGACTCCTAGTGGAAGTATTAAGAAACTACCACTAGATGTCGATTGGCACCTTTTTCAACCCAGCAGCGGGTGGGGCAGGACTGAAAATCATTCCTGCCCCACCTGCTGGATACCAGGGAAACCTCTTGTAGGTCTCAGGAGGATAAGGAGTCTTTTCTGGGGCAGAGAGGAATCCAGAACTGTCTTTTGGCAGTGGCGGTTCTGTGCTTGGAACATTAAATTTACCTGCAGCCCTTTTAAGATGTCCCCCAGAAGAATCGGGTCATGTGTTAGCAGCCGGATGCTCCCAGGGAGTAAAAATAATGCCAGCTCAAAGGGAACAGACAGGAAAGCTAGTGATACCTATAGAGACGTGGGGTCACGTGATTATATTTGGTGGCATTCATTAGTGACTGGAGAGCCGTATTCTGAAGAAGCTCTAATTTTTTTTAAGTTAGTAGACCGAAGACCGCAGCATACTGAGTTACAATAATCAGGTTGTGAGATTACCAAAGCATGAAGAGGGGTATGCAAAGACTGAGGAGAGAGAAATGTTCTTACTGATCTAATTTGGCATAGAGAAAAGAAGGTGGAACGAGCAGTTGAGGGCACTTGCAGATCAAAGAATAACTGGGAATTGATGCTCATCCCTAAGTGGGTGAGGGAAGAGACGAATGATACTGGTGTTCCAGTAATCGTAGGGGCAACTATAGAGCTATGTGAGCTTTTTCTTATCCAAATGGCCTGTGATTTATCAGGTTCAGTTTGAGGCAATGAGCAAAGAGCCAGGCTGCCTCAGAATCCAAGCAAGTGTTAAGAGATGAGAGGTCAGGATTAACGAGAGAGGAAGTATAATGTATGAGAAGTATGTCATCAGCATAGCAAAAACATCATACTCCAAGATCTTGAATAAGTGTCAAAAAGGGGGGGGGGAGATATTAAACAGTAGTGGGAAAAGAATAGACTCCTGTGGAATACCACAGGGAAAGATCAATGGATAAGAAAAGGCATTTCTGTCCAGCTGGACCCAAAAGGAGCGTTCCGATGGAAAAGAAGTGATCACACCCTATAAACCTACTTCTGCAAATGTGGACGTGCCTGATATGGACATCTTCAGGGGCATCTACATAGACATCCCCAGAATCGAATCCCAGACTAGGGATATCTAGGAATAACCTGATGGGTAGAGTAGTGGGGTAGGACCAGCGAAGCCAGGGTTCAAATCCCACTGCTGCTATTATTGTGATGGTGCAGAGTAATTGGGTTGCTGAAGTATCATCTTCTCTACACCCTTTGGATATTTGGCCAAAACAAGTACTTTCCTGATGCCTATTCACAGGGCCATACCAAGCCATAAATGTGCCCTGTGCAATTTGCACATCTAGCATGCTTCCCCCCCCCCCCTAGGTTTGTCATTTGCCCCATGCCCAGCATCTTCCCATCTTACCCAACACCTCTATGTCCAGTCAGCTTCCCCCCCCCACCTCGTGCTGCTTGCAGCGGAGCAAACCTCCAATTGAAAAAATGGGTCTTTCTGACTCCGCACTTGCATGCTGGTCTGGTCCATCCCTCCTCTGAAGCGAGCATACATCAGAGGAGGAAGGGATCAGGCCAGCAATTAAACGTGGCGTTGGAAAGACCCGCTTTTTTTCTTCAATTGGAGGTCTGCTCTGCTGCTGCCATTGCCACTGTCGCCACCAAAGGAAAACGAAAAGGGGTTGTGGGGCAAGGGCAAGCAGCATGGGGGGAGCCAAGGCAGCAACCCCAAATGCACCCCTGTTTTTTTGCACCATGTGCAGCTGCACTACTTGCATGGGGCTAGGTACGGCGCTGTCTATTCATGCCTGGAGCAGGTATAACCTTAGACGTGACTCTGGATGTCCAGAAAGTTTCTGAGATCAGGTAGTGATGTCCAGGTTCTTTGGAATGCTTCCAGGGGAGGCCCAAGGGGGGTGCGGGGCCTCATTTGCATAAGGGGCCTCTTTGCATAAATATTTTCATAATGTTACCATACACTAACGTTTAGTAAACGTGCCTCTTAATGTTAAGTGTATGGATAAAGAAAGACTAAAAGATTTCTACATTATTATAATTCAGTGCCAACCGCCAGGCACATTAGGAACTACTACAAACACTGCCCATTTAGAACCCATAGCAAACCCGCCGTATCCTAACAGCACTACCAAGACTCACAAAGCACCACACCCTACCTATCAAAAGGCAACACTGCAAATATTAAACCAATACATTTCAGAGAATAACAATACATGACCTATTGGGGAAAGGGAACAAGTGGCAATGTCAAATAGGAATTACATAAACAGAATACCTCAGCTCAGTTACACATGCAGAACACAGACCATCACCAAACAAGGAATCACAATTTAGAAACAGGAAGACAATAATTAAACTGGGAACCCCAGAAGCCAAACTTGGAATGAACAACAACACTGAAGAAATAAAACTATAAATTAATTTCCTCTTGTGCTAAACAAAGCGCAGATGTTAATGATGCACATTTCCCAGAGCTGACATATTCCAGTTAATAAATTCAAAATAAATGCTGTCCATTTGTCCTTTCTTCTCTCTTCTAGTTTTTTTTCCATTCTTTCTCTACATCTGCTTTAACATACTAATCTTTCTCCTTTTGCTTTTTCCTCATTCCTATTTCATCCCCTCAAATTTTACCCCTCCATCCTCAATCCCCACTTACTCTCCCAATAACCAGCCAATTGTAGATTTTTCTTCCGTCCCACACAAAATACTTTTCCCCTCTCCATTTCACTCTCCCAGCTCCATCCCATTCTAATCTCCCCCAACATCAGCTCCCTTCTAGTTCCAGCCCCACCCAGTATCCACTCCCTTCTAGTCCCCGCATCAGCCCATTTCCAGTCTTAGCCCCCCCTATCAGCCCATTTCCAGTCCTAGCTCCCCCATCCATTTCCAGTCCTATCCAAGTCCCTCCATCAGCTCATTTCCAATACCAGCCTCCCATCAGCCCATTTCTAGTCCTTTCCTAGCCCCACTATCAGCCCATGTCAAATCCTAGCTCCCCTCCACTCAGCCCATTTCCAATCCAAGCCCCCCATGAGCCTACTTACAGTTCTAGCCCCTCCATGAGTCCATTTCAATCCAATCCCCCACCACAGCCCATTTCCAATCTTAGCACCCCAAAACACCCAATTCCCAGTCCCATCCTAGCCCCCTCCATCAGCCCATTTCCTGTCCTAGCTCCCTCCCCTCACAACCCATTTCCATTCCAAGCCCCCCTCCTCATCAGCTATTTGCAGTTCAAGCCCCCCTTCCACTCAGCCCATTTCCATTCCAAGCTCCCGTCCCCATCAGCTATTTGCAGTTCAAGCCTTCCCTTCCACTCAGCCCATTTCTAGTCCTAGGAACCCCCCCAACCCATTACCAGTCCTAGCTCCCCCCCATAGTCTATTACCAGTCCTAAGTCCCCATCAGCCCACTCTCAGTCCTAATCCCATCAGCCCATTTCCAGTCCTAACCCCCCCATCACCCAATTTTCAGTTTAAGCCCCCCCCCCCATAGCCCATTACCAGTCCTAACCCCCCATCAGCCCCTGCAGGCTTAACAGAGCCACGAAAGGGAAACAAGTCTCCCTTTGCGCTCTGAAAGCCGGTGCGACTGCGGAGACGAAGCTGATGCAGGGATGGCAGGCTCTGTCGGGCGGGGGGGGCCCCGCGGGATATTCGATTCTGCTGTTGCCGCTGCGGCGGCGGCGGCGGCGGCAGCAGCAGCAGACAGCTTTTTTTTTTAATTTTAAAATTTACTTTTAAAGCAGAATGTTCTTTGCGCAGGGCCCCCCGCAAATGCGGGGCCCTGTGCAAAAAACGTTCTTGCTCAATGGACGGGCCGGCCCTGAATGCTTCTACCATAGACCCGGCTTCTAAAATGTTTCTGGAGACGTCTCTATGCCCACTTGCAAATGTCCAAAGCATGAATAGAACTTCTAAAATAACCCTTTCAATGTTTTCTCAAGTATATATCTCTTTTGCCTGTAGCGTTGATGATCTTATTTACTAATACAAGATCCTGGAGGTCTGGTAATGTTTTTTGCATGCAGTTAGTCAACAGCTAAAGGGCTAACCATGGTCCTAAGCACAAGTAGGAACCAATCAGGGTCCGGACCTTTTCAGGAAGAACAAGAACCAATCAGAATTTAAAACTTGTGCGAAGAGCAGAGAAAAGCTTTATCCCACACTGGTGTGGTAAGAAGAGATCGTGAAGACTTTCTTTCCTCTACTATGGAGAATTTGCTAGCTTCAATAAATAACCCAGGTTTCCATTGGACTAACATCTGAATTCAGATGCCAGATTTGCTGTCAGAGCAGAGGTGATGTGACTACAGACAGAGCAAGCTGGAGAAAAAAGAAAAAAAAAACCCTAGAGTTTTCATCCTGTGACTTAACACCACAGTGCTAGCATGTGAATCAGTTTGGATATATGGCGGGAGGGGGGGGATGGGGCTTTAGTTATCTTTGTACAAGTGACATGTTTTGGTGGAAAAATTGTGCTTCTTTTTGCAATAAAAAATTTAAATTTTAAAAAGAGAAAGAAAGAAAATGAAGCTGGAGCAAGATCTTAGAATTTTTTCCCGGCACTTATCCTGAGGAGATGGAACTACAAGTAATATAATAAGTACAAAGAATGTTAGGATAAGGGCTAAAATGAGGCACATTTTTTAAATACAATAGAGATTAAATTTTATTATGATGCGATAATGGATGTAACTCAAATGGGTCCAACACAAGAAGCAAAAAGTCACGTCAAAGGCAACAACACAGTCAGGAAATGTGGTAGGAAAGACCAAGGAAGATGATTGTACTGTAACCTTTATTTAATTTGCCAATGCAACCTGACACAGGCCGTGTTTCATTTAGACTTCCTCAGGGGTGAAATGGCAAACTGGGGTTATAAAGACAAAAAGTACCATCATACAAAATAATAAATACATACAATAAAAACATATAAAATATTAAAATATATCAGAAACATTAAAAACTAATTTTGGAATGCTATAACCTATAATTATTATCATTATATCATTAAGATTATTTGAATAGTAAAATACATAAAAGATTAAACATAAAAATCGTAAATGACAATGTAATTCACTCAGTAAATAATAAATAATAATAATAATGATAATAAATAAACATTGTAACACTCTTAACATAGATAATAATGTTACTACACACATTAAAATGCAAACCACCTCTTAAAAAGTATTATCATGACATGAATATGACATTATCATTTTAATAACTAAACAAAGGTCCCTCTGTTATCAAGCCAACTTATTAGACAACTGCATCATTTATAAAATAAAAACGGACATATAATTGTTAAGACTCTGGTCAAAAAAGCAGCGTGTCTTACACTCATTATTAAAAACGGAGAGCACAATTTTAAAGCCGCAAAAATCAAAAGTAAAAACCCTAAAGGATTCTAAGCACCATAAAAATGAACTTTCAAGGACAATATGAATTATTCATTTCAATAACTATATCGTTGTAGAGATAAAATGTGTGCAAATATATACCGAATTGAAACACCATGTTAAATATAGTAATGTACCAGATTGGAGACCTAAAGACGGAAAATCTGTAATTCCAAAATAGCCCAAGCATACATGTCAAAAGAAAGGCATCCAGGCTACATATAAAATTGGATAAATCTATAAAAACATAATCCAAAAGATTACAGGGTAAGAAGTACCAAAAACAATTATACACAAAAAAACCCTTTACAAACGGTATAACGATGGTACATTACTATATTTAACATGGTGTTTCAATTCAAATATTTAGAAAGATAGTTGCTGAACAGCAGTAAATGATGCAGTTAGTTCAATAGAATGGCAGCTAGACTGAGGAATACGGCACGGATCTCCCCTTTCTCCTATTCCTTTTTATGTTTCTATGCAACCTCTAGGAACTCTAATAGAGAGTTTGGGGATTCTTAATTTTAGCTATGATTTTCAACTTGTGTTGCCGATTTTAGGGTCTTTGGATCAGGCATATGAATCAATGAACACTTGTTTCATCTACCCACATTCTTAAACCCTAGAAAGACGTGGAATTAGAGGGAACATCTGTACCTATGGTGGATAAGGTAACTAGTCTGGATACTGTGATTGACTTTAGTTTAAACTTTAGATGATCAAGTAACACATTTTGTGGAAAAATCATTTGCTAAATTACATGTGATCTGTCCGATAAGACCCTATTTGTCAGAAATGCATCTAAAACAAACTGTGGGTGATTTTTTAGGTCATGCCTAGGCTAAAATGTGTTTTTACTTGTGTCAATCGCACCTATTTTAGAAAGTCAAGTATGCGTGTACTTTATAACATAAGAGCATAAGTAGAGGGAAATGTGCATTGAATCTAGGTGTGATCACTTGTACAGCCAATGACCATGCATATTTACACACATATGCCCATATTTTATGAAGTATACAAATAAATGCTCACTCTACACAAGCTCCAGCCATGTGCACACCCACAGTGAAAGCATGTGCCGCCAGCCTGATGTGTGAACTTACAGAATCATGACCAGCTAAAGAACTTGCGTAAAGGCCCATTCATTGAGGAAGTCACTGAAAATAGGTGATTTACTTGCATTATATCTTTACACCGCTCCTTATAAAATGACCCCGATAATGCAGGCTATTATTACCCCTAATATAGATCGCTGTAATCTGATGAATATAAGATTGACTCAAAATAAGTAGCCATGATTCAACTTATTCAAAATACAGTGGCCAAGATCATTAAGAAAGCAGGACTGTGAGGTAAAGTCTCCCTGTTACTGGCTTAATTACATTGACTGCTGATTCATCAATGTATTAAATTCAAAGTTACTGGCTACGGCACATACAGCTACAACTACTAACCACAGCAAATAAATGGATTAGAAGCTTTGTGCCAGGCCCATCCATTCTGTAAGAAAGTTGTTCACACAGCGCTTCAGAGGGCCCCATGCCAACATCCCACACATGCTGTTCAGCTCCCAACAGGGCCGGCTTCAGAAGGAGCTGGAGAGGCTCAAGGACTAGAAAAAGGGACTGTTACTTCTGGAGAGAGATCTGCAACTGTGAGTATATACTTCTGGTAATTTTCTAAAAGGAATTCTTTGTATTAAAGCTAATTAATCTGTGAACCCACTATTTTTGTTAAATCAGTCAGGGCCTAATAGCAGCAGTTTAAATTTAAAACACAGAGGAGAACTTTCTGGTTACATTTCATACCCAGCAGAGAGCTTGTAGTTTAAATTTAATAGTCACTCGGGGCCTAGTAACCGCAAAGTACTTTTAGTTTAAATTTAAAACACAGAAGAGAGCATTCTGGTTACATTTGGAACCCAGCAGAGAGCTTGTAGTTTACATTTAATAGTCACTCAGGGCCTAGCATCAGAAAAGTACTATTAGTTTTAAAACACAGAGGAGAACTTTCTGGTTACATTTCATACCCAGCAGAGAGCTTGTAGTTTAAATTGAATAGTCACTCAGGGCCTAGCATCAGCAAAGTACTTTTAGCTTAAATTTAAAACACAGAAGAGAGCTTTCTGGTTAAATTTAGAACCCAGCAGAGAGCTTGTAGTTTAAATTTCATAAGAAGTTAGAGCCTAGCAGCAGCTAAGAGTTATAATTTAAATCAAATCAGAATATAGCTTACCTCAGCAGCACAAGACAGGGTACTGTGTAGCAGCCCTCTTTTAATAAGTGTTATTTCCCTCCCTCCCCTGGGATAATCGTAGCTTTATAGGTACTTACACATCTTAAAAGGCAGGAGGTGCTCTCAGGTGAAGCTCGTTAGCCAAATCAATCAAACACTAAGGACCTGAGATTAGTTAAGCTTCAGGTGAACAAGGTATATTACACGTATTAGGTACAGTTTTATTAGTATAAATATCCATAGCAACCCTTAGTAAGTAAAGAACTTAGATCTAAACACAAACTTAAAACTAAGATGCAGACAGCAGTCCAGCAGCGGGATGGGGGCTTTCCAGTCTTTTGCATTGAGTGTCACATGTACGATTTTCTCCCAGTTGGAGAGACGTCTTACGTGTGCACCAGGTGCAAGGAGCTCTTTGCTCTCAGGGAACGAGTCCGTTCTCTAGAGGCTAAAGTAGCAGACTTGGAAAGCATAAGACAGACAGAGAGGTACATAGACGAGACCTACAGGGATATAGTCCTGAAGTCCCACCTCCAGTCTGGCAGCATCCTTGTTGCCATGGAGGAGAGAGGTCACGTGACAGGAGAGCATCACCCTGGTGGGGCAGGAAGTGATCCTGTAACTAGGACCTGTCCTCCAGGTGATGTAAAACCCTCTCGCACCGAAGAAGTTTCTCCAGGGCCATGTGCCCATGAGGGAAGGGTTAGGACAGCCGTTATAGTTGGTGATTCGATCATTAGGCACGTAGATAGCTGGGTGGCTGGTGGACGTGAGGATCGCCTGGTAACATGCCTGCCTGGTGCGAAGGTAGCGGACCTCACGCGCCACCTAGATAAGGTCTTAGATAGTGCTGGGGAGGAGTCTGCTGTCTTGGTACATGTTGGTACCAAAGACATAGGAAAATGTGGTAGGGAGGTTCTGGAGGCTAAATTTAGGATTTTAGGTAGGAAGTTGAAATCCAGAACTTCCAGGGTAGCATTCTCCGAAATGCTTCCTGTTTCACGCGCAGGACCCAAAAGGCAGGCAGAGCTCCGGAGTCTCAATGCGTGGATGAGACAAAGGTGCAGAGATGAGGGTTTTGGATTTGTTAGGAACTGGGGAACATTCTGGGGAAAGGAGGGGCTCTTCCGAAGGGATAGGCTTCACCTTAACTGGGATGGAACCAGGCTGCTGGCATTAACCTTTAAAAAGGAGATAGAGCAGCTTTTAAACTAGATATTAGGGGAAAGCCGACAGTCGCCCAAGAGCAGATGGTTCGGAAGAATGTATCTTTGAAGGATACTACCAAAAGCAGAGAGGTTCCACAAAAGAATAAACTAGCCCAAATGCCCTCAAGTATGGAGCAGACAGAGCTCAAAGATCCCAAATTACCCATGTCTAACAATAGCCAAATTAATATGAATAAAATACATTCTCTAAAATGCTTGTATGCAAATGCTAGAAGTCTAAAAAATAAGATGGGAGAGTTAGAATATGTAGCACTAAATGAAAGGTTAGATATGATTGGAATATCAGAGACATGGTGGAAGGAGGACAACCAGTGGGACACTGTGATACCTGGGTACAAACTATATCGTAATGATAGAGCTGATCAAATTGGTGGAGGGGTTGCTCTCTATGTTAGAGAGGGCATTGAATCAGAAAGGATTAAAATTTTGCAGGAAACAAAATCTGCTGTAGAATCTATATGGATTGAAATTCCATGTAAAAGGGGGAAGGCGATGGCAGTGGGGGTGTACTATCGACCGCCTGGCCAGAATGACCAAAGGGATGATGAAATGTTCAAAGAAATCAAGGAAGCTAACAAAAGTTACAGCGCAGTAATAATAATGGGTGATTTCAACTACCCCGGTATCGACTGGGTCAGTGTCACGTCAGGACATGCTAGGGAGATAAAGTTCCTAGATGAAATAAATGACTGCTTCTTGGAGCAGCTGGTTCATGAACCGACCAGAGCGGAACAAACAAACAACAGAGAGAGCAGGATAAGGGTCACTTGCACTTTATTAAATGAACAAACCCCGACGCGTTTCGGCAGATGCCTTCATCAGGGGGCTAAAAGGAACGTTGTACTCTAGTCATGCATTAAATGCAGCGCATAAAAATGTGTGACCAATAATGCAATAGATAGTGCTTCAGCAATAGCATAGAGAGCTGTTTGTTTGGACTCTCTGCGAGTTAGTGCTCTGTTTTGTGCCGACCAGAGGGGAAGCCATATTAGACCTAGTCCTTAGTGGAACACCAGAACTAGTGCAAGAGATAAGGTTGTTGGGGCCACTTGGCAATAGTGATCATAGCATGATTGCCTTTGATTTAATTAGTGGAGGAGGGATAGTAAGGAAATCCACAGTACTACCTTTTAACTTTCGAAAGGGAGACTATGATAAAATGAGGAAAACAGTTAAGAAAAAACTAAAAGGAGCAGTTGCAAAGGTTAAAGACGTACATCAGGCTTGGTTGTTGTTGAAAAATACTATCTTGGAAGCCCAGACCAGCTGTATTCCACGCTTTAAGAAAAGTGGAAGGAAGTACAAAAAACTGTTTAAAGGTGAGGTCAGAGAGGTTGTTGTTGCCAAAAAAGCATCTTTCAGAAAATGGAAAAAAGAGCCAAATGACGAAACCTGGAAACAGCACAAGCACTGGCAAGTCAAATGCAAGGCATTGATAAGGCAGGCAAAGGGAGAATTTGAGAAGAAGCTTGCTGCAGAAGCAAAAACGCGAAGTAAAGACCTTTTCAAGTACATTCGTAGCAAAAAACCTGTGAGAGAGTCAGTTGGTCCATTAGATGATAAAGGGGTTAAAGGAGCACTAAGAGGCGACAAGGCGATAGCGGAGAGACTGATTGAATTCTTTGCTTCGGTCTTTACTGAGGAAGATGTAGGGATGTTACCCATGACTGAAGTGGTATTTAAAGGTACGGAAGAATTGAAGGAAATATCGATACATCGGGAAGATGTATTACAACTATTAGATAAACTGAAGAGTAGCAAATCACCTGGGCCGGATGGTATACATCCAAGGGTGTTGAAAGAACTGAAATATGAGATTGCAGACTTGCTATTAGTAATCTGTGAACTATCATTAAAATCATCTCTAATACCTGAAGATTGGAGGATCGCCAATGTAACACCAATTTTTAAAAAGGGTTCCGGGGGTGATCCGGGAAACTACAGACCGGTGAGCCTGACGTCAGTACCGGGAAAAATGGTAGAAACCATCATAAAGAATAGAATTACTCAGCATGTAGATAGCCATGACCTAATGGGAGACAGCCAACATGGCTTTAGACAAGGAAGATCTTGTCTTACTCATCTGTTATGTTTTTTTTGAAGGAGTGAATAAACAGATGGACAAAGGTGAGTCGGTTGATATTGTGTATCTGGACTTTCAGAAAGCCTTTGACAAGGTCCCTCATCAGAGACTTTTGGCAAAACTAAAGAGTCATGGGATAGGAGGCAGTGTACTATTGTGGATCAGGAACTGGTTAAGATATAGAAAGCAGAGGGTAGGGCTAAATAGCCAATTTTCCCAATGGAGAAAGGTGAATAGTGGTGTACCCCAGGGATCTGTGCTGGGTCCGCTGCTTTTTGACATATTCATAAATGACCTGGAAAGTGGAATAACGAGTGAGGTTATCAAATTTGCAGATGACACAAAACTATTTAAAGTTGTTAAAACCCAAGAGGATTGTGGAAAATTGCAAGAGGATCTTGATAAAGTGGAAGATTGGGCATCAAAATGGCAGATGAAATTTAATGTGGACAAGTGCAAGGTTATGCACCTAGGGAAGAACAACCTAAACTATGGTTACACGATGCAAGGTTCCACATTAGGAACTACCACCCATGAAAAAGATTTAGGCGTCATTGTGGATACCATGTTAAAACCCTCGGCCCAGTGTGCAGCAGCGGCCAAGAGAGCAAATAGAATGCTAGGTATGATAAGGAAAGGAATGGAAAATAAAACAAAAGATATTATAATGCCTCTATATCGTTCCATGGTGAGACCGCACCTTGAATTTTGTGTGCAATTCTGGTCGCCATATCTTAAAAAGGATATAGCGATTTTAGAAAAGGTTCAGAGAAGAGCCACCAAAATGGTAAAGGGGATGGAAGGATACTCCTATGAAGAAAGGCTAAAAAGGTTAGGGCTCTTTAACCTGGAAAAGAGATGGCTGAAGGGAGATATGATAGAAGTCTATAAATTAATGAACGGAGTGGAACGGGTAAACGTAGATCGATTGTTTACCTTATCAGAATATAGAAAGACTAGGGGACATGCAATGAAGCTACAGGGTAAACTATTTAAGACTAATAAAAGAAAAAAAAAATTTTCACTCAACGTGTAATCAAACTCTGGAATTTGTTACCGGAGGATGTAGTAAAGGCTGTTAGTGTAGCTGGGTTTAAAAAAGGTTTGGACAAGTTCCTGGAGGAAAGGTCCATAAACCATTATTAAGAAGGGACCCAGGAGGGGGGGCGGAGCTTGCCTGCAACGAGAAATGGCTGCCTGAAAGCACTGCTCCGACCTAGCCTTGAGAATCCTGTCTCTCCCCCTTGACTACGGCCAGCGGTGGCTGCTGAAATTAGACTGGGCACACAAAGGAGATGTCGTCCTTGAAGCCGGCGAGATTGGAATTCCAATCGGCGGCAGGGCAAGCGGTCAAACGAGCGAAACAAGAAGCGGCTTCCCCTCAAAAGATGGCGCCGGAAAAAGATATTTCGGCAGGGGAAAGAGAAATCCTGCAAGAATTGAGAGTAGTCAAAGAGATGGTTACCTCTAGTACCACTGCACTCACTCAGATGCAAGCAGACCTACAAGAAGTCAAAGATAAACTAACAGATGTTGTTGGATGCCTGCATACAGTGGAAGCAGTGACAGAACAACATAGAGCTTTATTGGCGCAGATGGGCCCGCTTACTAACCAGGTGATGGCACTGGAAAACCAGATGGAAGATCAGAGCAATCGAGCTAGATAAAGCAACGTCAGAATCACAGGTATACCAGAAGGACGAGAGGGGTCGGATGCCATAGGGTACTTGGAGAAGCTGATACCAGAAATACTACAAATTGCCTTTGTCACGCCGTTCGAAATAGAACGGGCCCACCGAGTTCCTTCACATGTCACCAGTAGATCTCAACGCCCACGACCTTTTGTGCTGAAAACTTTACGGTACCAACAGGCATTACAGATATTACAAGCTGCGAAGTTGAAATCGACACTTCAGATAGAAGGACATAAGATTGCGTTTTATCCAGACTTGTGTAAAAAAACGGTTGATAGACGCAAGGAATTACTAGCGTGCAGGCCCCTGCTTCAGAAATTAAACGCACGTTATGGTCTCTTCTACCCAGCGCGGATGAGGGTCACATTGAACAATTCTACGAGAACTTTTGATAATGGAGCAGCCTTAAGATCTTTTCTCCAGGAGCAGGCTGGCATGGAAGTTGGGCCATGAATGAAATCGGGGTGATTGCTGCTTGCTTATGTAATGGGGAGATACACAGGTGGAATTTAAAGCGAGGGATAAGCATGTGTATGAAGGAGGGGATTATGTGGAAATATATTTGTGTCTAACAGCTGCCGCTGATTGGGGGGAGAGATTACTGAGATGATTGTTAATGGGTCATGGGGTGGGGGGTACAGGTAGCTCATAACTCGAAGGGGTGGGATGGGCTTCACCAAACAAGTTACTATAAGCTATGCAATGTGGTTGGCATATAGCTCTGAGATTGCGGCTATTCAGCAACAGGTACTGATAAGCATGATGGTAATGAGTGCTATAGAACAGGAGTCAAAGTTGTCATGGCTAGTTACGGATTAAAGTTAATGTCCCTTAATGTACAGGGTATCAGCAATCCTATCAAAAGGAAAAAAATATTGAATTACTGCAAGCGGCAATTAGCTGATGTTGTATACATACAAGAAACACATTTCTCTCTATCTGAATCTCATAAAATCTGTGGAGAACATTATCAGAATGTTGTGTCGGCTCCTGCTCAAAAAAAAAAGGGCGGAGTAATCATCTTAATTCGGAAAAATTTGCTACCGGTGATTGAAGAAACTGCGATAGATCCTTATGGGAGATGGGCCAAAGCAAATGTCAGGATAAGAGAGGTCAGATATACCTTGATGACAATATATGGACCGAATTTAGATGACCAACAGTTTTTTGAAAGGGTGGCACAGGAGCTCATGGAGACAGGATCTACATCTATTATATTAGGTGGAGACTTTAACCTCACCCAAGACCCACTAATAGACCGCACCCCATATAGACAGCAACATAAACCTAAGTCTAGCAAAGCGCTATTAAGCATGATGCAATCCACTGGACTAATAGACCCATGGAGACTAATGTTCCCTAAAGAGAGAGAGTATACGTTTTATTCTCTGCCCCACAATACACAAACGCGCATAGATTATTTCTTAGTATCCAAGATACTTGTGGATAGAGTTACAGACACAAGACATTTAGCTAAAGCAGTCTCGGATCACACTGCAGTCATGTTGGAGTTGGACTCTGGTATGAAAAAAAGATCCCAGGTGAGATGGCATTTTGATCGGACATGGTTAACAGATGCCGAGTTCCGCAACTCTATTGAACAAGCCATTGCTGAGTATTTCCAACACAACCAATCTTCCGACACGTCAACGTGGGCCTGGTGGGAAGCCTTTAAAGCAAGCATGCGGGGGCGCATGACAACATTCAGTATCCAAAAGAAGAGAGTTGCAAAACAGAGATTGGCTGAAATAGATCGCGAGATACGAGCCGGGGAAAGGCTACTAGTTAAGAGATCAGATCCACTGATACTACTCAGGCTGCAAAAGTTGAGATATCAATACAATTCAATTTTGAACACAGAAGCGGATTTACAGATCAAGGCACAACGAGGTGTGTGCTATCATGAAAGTAATCGGGCGAGTGCGCTGCTGGCCCGAATGCTTAGAGCTAAGAAGGCTGTGACGAGGATAACGGGCTTGAAGGACACTACGGGCAAGTTGCAACTGAAGGATGAAGAGATACTAGTATTATGTGAAGCATTCTATGCCAAACTTTATCAGTCTGAAGAAACATTCAACGAGGACGCATTTTCTAACTTTTTCTCACCCCTGACTGGCCCCAAGTTGTCAGAGTCACAGAAACTACTGCTGGCGGAAGATATTACTTGTCATGAAATTGAGCTGGCAATGAAACAATTAGCCAAGGGGAAAGCTAGCGGACCAGACGGCTTGCCAGTCGAATTCTATGCCACTTTCGCAAAATCATTGCTACCAGAGATTCAACAGTACTACTGTAGACTCAATGAAGAAAACCCGACGGTAGGGGCTTTTGCTTCGGCCACGATTGTTATACATCCTAAGCCTGGCAGGGATCCCCAGCTGGTGGAAAACTACCGACCCATTTCGTTATTGAACGCAGACTACAAAATATATGCCAAGATTTTGGCAAATCGGCTGGTGAAAGTGATTGAGAAGTTAATTCATCCAGATCAATGTGGCTTTATGCCAGGACGATCGACCACTGATAATGGGCGATTGATGGCACATATTCTGGTGAAATCACAATTGCTCAAAGATCCGATTGTGGGACTGGCATTGGATGCCGAAAAGGCCTTTGATAAGAGTCGAACTCTCGTATCTTTTTACCACAATGCGATGGTTTGGTATCCCTGAGGCCTTTATAAAGAAAGTTGAACTGCTTTACATCAAACCGATAGCAAGGGTAGCTGTGAATGGTATGCTTTCTTCAGAGTTTAAACTCACCAGGGGCACGAGGCAAGGATGCCCGTTATCACCTTTGTTATTCAATCTGGCATTGGAACCCCTGCTGATTAAACTGCGTCAACAGGAAAATATCACTGGTATTAGATTTAAAGGCTCTCACTGCAAAGTATCGGCATATGCAGATGATCTATTTCTAATTCTGGAACCCAGTTCGCTGGATGCGGCTCTGGAAGTCATCACTGCATACTCCCAGATATCGGGTTACAAATTAAATTTGTCTAAAACGACGGTCATTCCTCTCAGCTCCAAGGTGTCAAAGTCTGTCCTCGACCAGTACCCGTTCAAAGTGGAAAATGTATCTTTCAGATACCTAGGTGTGAATTACGGAACCACAATACAAGATACAATGAAGCAGAATATGGAGGCATGTGATCGCATTCTTCATGAATATATAAATAAGTGGTCTCCGCTGAATTTGTCTTGGTGGGGTAGATTAGAAACCATCAAAATGGTTATCATGCCTAAGATAAATTATATACTCAGTATGGGTCCGCTCCTATATGAGAGGAAATTTTATGCTAAGATGGAGAAAACATTGGATATGTTTCTATGGCGTAACAAAACACCAAGAATTGCGATGTGGAAACTTAAGCTGTCTAAGGCAATGGGGGGGGAGTTCATTTTCCAGATTTTCATCTGTATCATGTAGCGGCGGTGCTGAAGCAAGGAATATGGTGGTGCGAGGAGGAAGATACAACCAATCGGCCATCATGGATGTGGATAGAGACTTCGTTGAGTGCGCCGGTCCCACTATGGATGCGCATAGGAGCGGAATCCCCCTCTCCTGAGACTGACGATGAAATTATTCGGAACACCCAGATTGCATATCGGCTTCTTGCACCGATTATAGAAGATGGCCAGGAATTCACAGAGTCTACAATTATTTGGCTAAACGCGAAGTTTAAGATTGATGGCCACAGTTTCTTATGGATCCCATGGTTGAGACAGGGCATATTTAACTTGGGTCATCTAATCAATAACAAAGCGTTTAAACCCTTCTCAGCCCTAAGACAGGAATATGATCTACCACCTTCCTACATGTATCAATGGTGCCAGTTGAGACACTGCTTGGTTAAAGCCGGAGCATCGCCCGTGTTCATTGGTGCTGGACGAACGCTATACCATAAGATCAAAGAAATGGCGGAAGAGCCTAGGCTAATCTCTAAGTATGTGGCTCTCATCCGGGAGGGTGAGAAGAGAAGATGTAAAGGATCTCAATTAATATGGGAATCCGAAGTGGGTGAGCTTGATGACCCTCAAATGTGGAATGACTTTTGGAACTCGCAGATAAGGATCACGAGAGCGGCTTCTCTCACTCAAACATTATACTTTTTGGCGCACCGAGCTTATTTGACGCCTGTGAAGGTAGCTAAGTGGCAGGTGCACCAAGGGAGTAAGTGCTGGTCATGTGGATCAGAAGATGGCACGTTGGCACACATGCTATATTATTGTGCTATGCTACAGGACTTCTGGCAACAAGTCTGGAGACGGATAACACAACTATTGAAAATATGGACTCCTTTAACATTCCGTATAGTGATATACAAATCGCAGGCTGGCTTACCGATGATTGAGAGAAGCACACACGCCATGCTTGACCTGTTGCTCAGTCTGGCGCTTAAAGCGATCCTAAGTCACTGGAAAAACTTTGAGGCCCTTAATGTAGAGTGGTGGTGGAGTCTGGTCTGTCACCATAGATCATGTGAAAAAGCATACGTGAGTAGACAACCGTCTTACCGTAACATGCTCAGAAAGTGGGATACCCTAGATCAACAACTGCTATAGAGAAGCGATGACTGGCTCCTGGAGGTATAGCACTCGTTACCGGCTGAGGAAAAGATTGCTGGCTTGTGATTGGCCAGCGGCAAGCCTACCACATTGTAATGTTTTATTAGGTTGGTTCTAGTTATGTTATTTGGGTTAAGGTTGTTAAGTTAAATGAAGGAATGAAAATATATGTTAGCCACTCACTCTTAGATCATGTAAGAGGACAACTTATTCGTAATATGTTTGTTATTTGTTTTAAGTTGGACTTGATGGGAGGAGAGAAGGAGAAGCCTTGTGTGGTTACATGTTCTACTATAATTGTCTTTCCTCTGGATTCTGTTTATATGTAAAGCTTGCTGAAGTGTAAAATAAAGATGTTAAAAAAAAAAAAAAAGAAGGGACCCAGGATATCAATGCTTGAACCAATACAAGCATTGTGGAACCTGTGTCCCTTGGGGAAACTGCTAGGTACATATGACCTAGATTGGCCACTGTTGGAAACAGAATACTGGGCTTGATGGACCTTGGTCTGACCCAGTATGGCATATCTTATGTTCTTATGTTCTCCTGATCACCTCTGTACAGTTGCTGAAGTAAAGAGCGCAATTTTTCTTCACTTCAGCAGCTGCTGGCACGTCGGAGGTTAAAGGATATTTCCCTGTTTCCCAGCACTCAGCGTGCCAGCGGCCTATACTAAAACAAAGCTACCGAAGTGAAGAAAAATGGCGCGCTTCACTTAGGCGGCTGTACAGAAGTCAGCCGGGGCCTCTCCAGCTCCCTATAAAGCCAATCGGACAGGCGCAGGGCTCTTCGGGGGGGGGGGGGGGGTGGAGCTAGGACTGGAAATGGCTGATGGGAGGCTAGGACTAGAAATGGACTGATTGGGGGGCATGGACTGGAAATGAACTGTTGGGGGGGGCTAGGATAAGACTGGAAAGAGCTGATGGGAGTGGCTAGAACTGGAAATGGGCTGATTAGGTGTGGCTTGAACTGAAATGGGGTGATGGGGTCTAGGATAGAACTGGAAAGGGCTGATGGGGGGCTAGGACAGGAAATGGCTGGTGGTGGCTAGGACTTGAAATGGGCTGATGGAGGGATAGGATAGGACTGGAAATGGCTGATAGGGCTAGGACTGGAAATGGGCTGATTGGGGGGGCTTGGACTTGAAATGGGCTGATGGAGGAGGCTAGGATAGGACTTGAAATGGCTGATGGGGGAGCTATGATTGGAAATGGGCTGATGGGGGGGCTTGGACTGCAAATGGACTGATGGGGGGGCTTGGACTGCAAATGGGCTGATGGGGGGGCTAGGATAGGACTGGAAATGGCTGATGAGGGGTTAGGATTGGAAATGGGCTGATGGGGGATGGGTATTTGGGACTAGAAGGGAGCAGATGCTGGGTGGGGCTGTAAGTAGAAGGGAGCTGATGTTGGGGGAGGACTAGAAGAGGATGGGGCTGCGGGAGTGAGGATGGAGAGGGGAAAAGATATTTTGTGTAGGAGGGAAGAAAAATCTATCATTGGCCGGGTATTGGGAGAGTAAGTGGGGATTAAGGATGGAAGGGTAAAATTTGAGTGGATGAAAGGAATAAAGAAAGAAATGGAGGAAACAGCAAAAGGGGAAAGATCAGTATGTTAAAGCAGATGTAGAGAGAGACTGGAAAAAAACTAGAAGAAAGGACAAATAGACAGCAGACAATGGAGAATTAGCAGAAGACATGAAGAAACCAGAAGAAAATGACTGTAGCAATTACAACTGAAAAATAAAATGCCCAAACAACAAAAGGTAGAAAAATACTTTTTTTATTTTGAATTTATTAACCAGAATATGTCAGCTCTGGAAAATGTGCATCATTAACGTCTTTAAGTTTTGTTTAGTACATGAGGAAAATAATTTATAGTTTTATTTTTCCAGTGTTGTTGTACATTCCAAGTTTGGCTTTTGGAGTTCCCAGTTTTGGAGTTCCCTCCTCCTCCCCTACCCCGCTTCATGTAGGTGTACCCCAGGGATCTGTCTTGGGTCCCCTCCTCTTCTCTCTCTATACCCAAGGCCTTGGTGCGCTTATCTCTTCCCATGGCTTTCAGTACCATCTTTATGCCGATGACTCCCAAATTTACCTCTCTACACCTAATATCTCTCCAGCAACCCAGTACAAGATCTCTGCCTGTCTTTTGGACATCGCTGCCTGGATGTCTTATCGCTGATTGAAATTGAACATGGCCAAGACTGAACTCCTTGTCTTCCCACCTAACTCCTCCCCTCCACTTCCCCCTCTCTCAATCCATGTGGATGGTTCTACTATCTTCCTGTTCCCTCGGCCCGCAATCTAGGGGTTATCTTTGACACCTCTCTCTCCTTCTCCGCTCATATCCAGCTTGCAGCTAAGACCTGCCGCTTTTTCTCTGCAACATCAGCAAAATCTGCCCCCTCCTCTCTGAACACACTACCAAAACGCTTATCCACTCCTTAATCTCCTCTTGCCTTGGCTACTGCAACCTACTCCTCGCTGGTCTCCCCGTGAGCCACCTCCTTCCCCTCCAATCTATACAAAATCACGCTGCTCAACTAATCTTCTGCCAGCCTCGATATGCCCACATTACTCCTCTTCTCAAGTCGCTTCACTTGCTCCCTGTTCAACTCTGCATCCAATTCAAGCTTCTCCTGCTGATCTATAAATGCATTTAGATATTATAATGCCTCTATATCGTTCCATGGTGAGACCGCACCTTGAATATTGTGTGCAATTCTGGTCACCATATCTTAAAAAGGATATAGCGTTATTAGAAAAGGTTCAGAGAAGAGCCACCAAAATGGTAAAGGGGATGGAAGGATACTCCTATGAAGAAAGGCTAAAAAGGTTTGGGCTCTTTAACCTGGAAAAGAGACGGCTAGGGAGATGTGATAGAAGTCTATAAATTAATGAATGGAGTGGAACGGGTAAACGTAGATCGATTGTTTACGTTATCAGAATATAGAAAGACTAGGGGACATGCAATGAAGCTACAAGGTAAATTAAGACTAATAAAAGAAGATATTTTTTCACTCAACGTGTAATCAAACTCTGGAATTTGTTACCGGAGGATGTAGTAAAAGCTGTTAGTGTAGCTGGGTTTAAAAAAGGTTTGGACAAGTTCCTGGAGGAAAGGTCTATAAACCATTATTAAGAAGGGACCCAGGATATCAATGCTTGACCCAGTACAAGCACTGCGGAACCTGTGTCTTTTGGGGAAACTGTTAGGTACATATGACCTAGATTGGCCACTGTTGGAAACAGGATACTGGCCTTGATGGACCTTGGTCTGACCCAGTATGGCATATCTTATGTTCTTATGTTCATTCACTCTATGGCCCCTCAATACCTCTCATCTCTTATCTCTCCCTACGTCCCCTCTCGAAATTTGCGCTCCGCTAACAAACTACTTCTATCAATGCCTTTCACCCGCACCGCAAACTCCCGACTGCGCTCCTTTTACCTTGCTGAACCTTACGCCTGGAACAGCCTACCTGCGTCTGTGTGCCAGGCATCCTCCCTGGCCCTCTTCAAATCCAGGTTGAAGACCTACCTCTTCACTGTTGCATTCAGATCCTGATTCCCTCCTCATCTTACCCTAACCCCCGTCAACGTTTATGACCAAACTATAGACCAATCTGTACCACACCATACCTCGCGCAAACTGATTAATGCTCTGCACTGTTCTAACTAGATTGTAAGCTCCGATGAGCTTGACTCTGACGGGCAGGGACTGTCTCTTGTATGTTGGCTACCTCCTGTAGGCTAGCTGTGCAGCGCTGCGTGCATGGCGCTTTACAAGTGCTAAATAGTAGTAGTAGTAGTAATTATTGTCTTCCTATTTCTAAATTGTGATCCCTTGTTATTTGTTTGGTGATGGTCTATGTTCTGCATGTGTAACCAAGCTGAGGTATTCTGTTCATGTAGTTTCTATTTGACAGTGCCACTTGTAGAAATCTGGTAATCTTTCTTTATCCAGACACTCATTAAGAGGCATGTTTACTAAAAGTTAGTGCACATTAACTTTATGCAAATATTTATGTAAATTAAGCCCCACAATGAGTCTCTGCACATGGCACCCGCACCTTCTTTGAGCCGCCCCTAATGCCAGGCCAATCATTGTGATCTGAAAATGATATTTTATTGAAAGTAGTTAATGTAAAGGGCTGGAGATTCATCTATGCCCCTGAAGGGACTAGGGCCTAAATTATGGAATCAATTACTTAAAGATCTGAGGATGGGAAAGAAATCACTATATTTTTAGAAAAAAATCGTAAGCCTAGTTATTTTCTGATCTACTGTTTTGACTACCTAGATTATTTAATTAATCTGGTCGATGTATATATGATTTGATGTCATAGAGCAGGGTTTACGTGCTACGTTTATGTAGTAATAGCCAGGATAGGATGTAAATTGGGATTAATTAGGTACCTTAGGGCCCCCTTTACTAAAGCACATTAACTGGTTAATGTGCATTTTAACGCGTGACAACTGCCAGTCGGGAATACTAACAAGTGAGCATGTCTGCCACCACATACTTAAACTCTCATAAACTGGCAGTCACGGGATGGGCTGGTGAATGAGAGGAGAGTGGCTATGGAGATCACATTACCATCAGTGCCGGGGCAATTGCCAGGCACTCACTGGCCATGCAGCTCTTTATGTGAGTTCATTTAATGACTCCTCTATAGCGGAGCGCATGTTTGAGTAGCCCATCACACATTAGCTGCTGAAAACATACCAGTCAAGCCCCCAAAAACGAACACAGAGGCTTTGCAATTAACATGTGTTTGTTTGGCACCTTAATTGCAAATCCTTACCATGCGTTTCTAAAAGGGGGCCTAATTGTTAGTAAGGCGTAATTGGAGCCTTGTATTTTACTTATTGTTTATGTTTTTTATTTTTAATTGAAACATGTCTTGAATCTTGGTAGAGAAATACCATTTTAAATTAAAGTATATTTAGTTATTGAAAAGCATTAACATCTTGCTTTGCCACAACCAAAACCTTTACATGTACTATAGTTCGGTGATTATCTGGTTTCACCCTGAAATGAAAACTGATACTAATATTCGGCAGGGTAGTCTCCGCATAAGGATAATCAGATGACTTTTCTGCTTTTCTTAATGTGGAATTTCAGCTGCGCTATTCATTAAAATAAGGCCACCGAAGATGTGTCCTAAGCTTAAATAGCTAAGTTATTCATTTAAGGTAGGGCAGCTATTTATGTAGTACTGCTTAAAAAGAACCTAATTGGATAGCAGTTGATTATTAGCATCATTAAGTCAAACTTAAGTCGCCCCCCCCCAGAAGGCCTATATTATTGCCTCTTTTTATATGGCCTAATGTATTATATTCAGTTTCTGACAAACAGTTCTGAGCATTATAATCTTTGATTCACTGTCCACAAAGGTGGTGGATACATGTGTGACCCAGGTGTCACTAAGCCCTCGTAGCAGCAGGCAAATATTTTCCTGAGATGCCTTTTCAGGGATGGACCTGCCCCAAAGCAGCATAAAGAAGTAAGAATTTTCTAGCTCAGCACTCTGTTTGGAAGAACCAGAGGAGGAACTAGAGAGTGCCCTAAATTATAAAAGGCCCTGTTTTACAGGGGAAAGAGTCTTTGCGCATCCATGCATGGTCTTGCTACCTGGTCTTTGCTTGTCCAGATCTTGGAGGTTCCTTTATGCCAAGATGACTTGGGACCTAATGTCTAAAGTCAGCAGACCTAGGCAAAAGATAAAAATTAAAGGAAGCAAGGAAGGAACACATCTTGAGCTAACACAGCTATGACAGGCCAGAAGCTCTTGGAAACTTGCCACAATGCAGCCTCCACCAAAGTAGAAAAGCTGCAATCTGCCACAGCTTCCTGATCTGTACACATCAAGGTGTGGGAAAGACAGGAGGCCTGGAGGAATAGGACAGGTAAAGCTCCAAGGGATTCTCCTCCACTGATTCTGATGCACACCTTGGGATACACTCATGTATCCATGAAAGTTATCCCACTTGTCAGAACCAGGACTAGCCATTCAAATTGATTATGATTTCATTATGAAGGGTCTGCCGACTCCATGGATGGTGAAGGTGGGTTGATCTCTTAAGGATTAAAAGATCAATGACCAGCATCTTATCCATTTGGGCATGAGAGGTCTTTTTATTAATTTTTATATCTTCTAGGATTTTTAAATGTATTTTTAGCCCCTTTGGCAATGTATGTTCAAGAATTCAGTATCAGTATTCCCATCTACAGAGATGACAAATGACTTATTATTGTCCATGATTCCTGGTTTGAGAACTTTCAAAGATTTTTCTCTTCATCTTCGGAGAAGATAAGAGATTGTATTACTGCTCATAATCTTGTTTTAAACCCTATGAAATCTCAGCCATTTGGCTATCTAAATCAGAAATGCAAATTAAATATCATCCACAAATATTTGGAAGTTCTATAACTATAGAAAACACAATTATTACTCCAGGAATTATCCAAGATAAAGAATTATCATTTGCCTCTCATATTTCTAGCTTGCTAAAAGAATACTTTTTCTTTCTCAGATTAATTAGGTCTATAAAATCTTAACTCAGTGATAAAGCATAGAAAATAGCATTATTTTCTGGCTTGCCATTATATTCTCTTAATACCTACAATTGGTACAAAATACAGATGTAAAGTTAATTTACAATTCCAATAAATCAGACCACATTACCTCATTTTTAATTGACAAGCATTATAAATAGGATTACGTTTATAATTCTGATTCTCACCCATCGTGCTTATTGTATTGGTTATCTGCATAATCTCTTTCCCTTTCTGATTCCTTACCATCCTAATAGACAGTGACAGTCCTCCCAGGCTAATTTATTCACAGATCCACCTTTTCGGTCAATTAGATTAGAATTAACTAGAAATAGCACCTTCATGAGTGGAGGAGTAGCCTAGTACCCAGAAGATCAAGGGTTTGATTCCCTCTGGCACTCCTTGTGACCTTGGGCAAGTCGCTTTACCCTCCATTGCATTGGAAGAAAAGGCCTGGAAATCTGCTTTGGATGATATATTGCCAAGAAAACCCAGAAGCAGCTGGGTTGCCAGCAGTCAGGGCTAACTTGACGGCACTAAAAAAAAAAGCACATTCATGTTGTGCACCCCTATTCTACTGAATGCTCTTCCCCTAGATATATGCTTAGAGAGTTCTTAGAAATAATTTAAAAACGTTATGAAAAATTGGTTAACCCAAAATACATATGCTGAATACCTTTGATTTTAGTTATTTATATTCATGGAATAGTTTAACCTAGTTGCTGCATTGATGTTTCTCCCCCTAGTGTTTTCAGCATAATATAACATGATGTCTTTTGGTCATATTGTTGTGCTAGCCCACCACCCAACCTAAGGGGTATGTTTACTAAACCTTCTTAACGTCGCAGCGGTGGTATTATCGCGTGATAAGTGATGTTATCACATGATAATCGCGCAATAATGTCACTTATCGCGTGATAACGTGGCGGCAGCGTTAAGGCACACTAATGCTGTGAAATCCGGGTCTGAAGGGTGGAGTAAGGCTTCCCAGAGGGCAGAGAGAAGGGGTCAATGGGCGGAGAGTGGGTGGGGAGAGACTCCAGGCACACTAACGCTGTGAAATCTGGGTCTGAAAACTAACACCAGTGAAAACCTCGCGCTAGAGGCACATTTGCAGGAGAGAGAAACCATTTCAGTCAGCAATGTGCAGCAAAGGCAGGGAAACCCAGAAAAGTGACAGTAGTGATACATGTGCAGGAACCAAAAAGGCAAATAAACATAGAAAATGACCAAAACCAATAACCAAGCTGGCCAATAGTGATATTAATGATAAACATAAAGGAACACCACTGACAATGCACAGAAAAGAAGATATCATGTTTGGAAGGGTCTATTCTCTGTCCCCCTACAAAGTGAATGATCTCACATTGAAATAGCGCTGATCAGGGTTTTTTCTCGTTTATATTGAACAGGTTTGTTATGGCGTGCACATGTGCAGCAACAGCAGAGTGGGCACATAGGAAAGGGCAACTGTACTGATGCTGTAAATGGGATACACAGGGGGCTGCAGGCGGCACATGCTGTAGTCCAGCTGGGGCACAGTGCGGACTAGGCAGATGCCTAGGTGGCATATAGGAATGCCAAAACTGTAAAGCAGCAAGACAGCAACTGACGAGGGTCCAACATGGGCACGAGTGTGTGTCCTACAGTGTCATAGGGGATATTACCCAGAAGGTAACCCCAAGGGCACATAACATTGGCAGGCGGTGCTGGGGGGAAGCGCGCATGTCCATGTAGGCACCCCTACCCGAGAACCCACATCATAGGCAGCTGCCTACTGGCACACTGGATGGCCTGGGACTGCGCACCACCAGCACCACCGGCATAATGGCATGGCAGCATGGTGGCAGAGGGGGCAGTGGCATCTGCCCACAGCAGACCATGGCCAAGCCCCGTTTAGGTGGGTGCCGTGCACTGCAACAGACAGGGTCTGTCTGACGAACAGTCATGGTATCCCCAGGGAATGATCTGTCCCTGTGGCAACAGTGTGGTGCAGTACACACAGCCAGTGTGTTCAGGAGCAGAAGGTCACAGGTTTAAGTCCCAGCTGTGGCTCCTTCCAACCCTTTCCCCATATTTTACCCAGTACTAAACCATGGTAATAAAGACAGAACCTTTATTGCAGATAAAATAAACATGCCTGAAACGCCTATATTTTACCCTACAGAGCACAGACACACCATAAACATGTGCAATCGCTAGAATAGAGTTTCCCAACTGCAGTCCTGGAGGGCCAAACACCATTCAGGTTTCATGCCTGAATAATAAATATTTATAGCAAAAAAATCCATTTAATATTCTAAACTTAACAACTTGGAACAATTCATGTACATCATAGTAAAGAATACAGGTCTCAGAAAAAACTCACAGCACTAAAGCAAGGGTGTCAACCCGTTAGCAGTGCTAGTCCTCACATCAATGACCTTATTCAATACTTTTATAAAATATCTTTCTTTCTCATATAACGTTAAAGCTTTCCTCAGTCCGATGTATTACCAGCTAATTTATTGAAAAAATCTCCCAAAAACTGAGGAAATAAGCACTTAACTTTGAAGAGTATGAGCCAAAAATTGAGTGTGGTCAATTCCAACGCCTTCGATCAGGCACCCCAACGTTTCACTCTGATGGTTTCTTCAGGGAATTGTCCATTTTGGCTAGACGGAACAAACAATGTGATGTTATATCGATGTTCCATGTTGTAGCATTAAATATTACTAAAACATTATTTTAACAAACTTCACCTTATAGAATCATGCTGCCCACGTTTCCACTGACTTGTATGTCTCCAACAACTTGTGCTTCAAACACTCTCCACAAAATCGCCGTACATGCGGAGACAAGGGCAAGGTGCCATATTTAAAGGGTAGCTCACCAGCTGATTACGGGAAGCTAACAATTATGGATTATGAAGCATTCTCGCTATCAACTACTGATTGTTGAATCATTACAAAAGTAAGCCCCCAAATCCTCCGCTCATCGCGGAGGAAAAACGGGCAAGTTACTGATAAATGAATGAACTTCAAACTCAAAGGCAAAGAGCCAAATTCAAACTGACATTCAGTCCTTGCGGATGTACTGTGTTAAGAATGAAAATCCACTTCTGTTCCCTCCAAAGCAATGTGTTCTCAATCGTTCTACCACGCATACCTACTCGTACTTGCTCTATACAGAAGCATCGCAGTTGTTCGAAAATATAATGGTGATTTATACAGTGTTGTACTAGAGGTGCTTCCAGCACCCTACATTTCAAACGGCTGTGGTGTTCTCTCATCCGCATCTTAATAGCTCTAATGGTTTTACCCACATACAGTAGGCCACACGGACACATAATTATATACACTACATTACGTGATTCACATGTTGTGTAGTGTCTAAATTTATAGGTCTTCCCTTTATAAGTGTATTCTTGAAGCTCCATAGTGATATCACAAACAGTAAAGTTATTACATTTATGATGGCCCGTGGATGGTATCGGCATGGTTGGCATACTGGAAACATCTATGGGTAAAATAGAGGGACATAGTTGCTCTTTTAAGTTGCTGTTCCTTCGCCAGACGCAATGGATTGTCCGATGCTGCAATCCCAGAACCACTTGCAGCACATTACTATGTCGTTTGAGGATTCTGCCAATATCCTTACTAAAAGGCGAAAACTTGGTGACAAAATTAACAGAAGTCTCCTCACTATCTACAGTTGTAACGGTGCTCGCCTGGCGCCGTGTCAAAAACTGGCTCCGATCATTATATAGAGCCCTCTTATAAGCAGACTTCATTACTTTAGAGGGATATCCACGTTCTACAAAGTTCCTCATCAACTGTCGAGACTTCGTCTTGAAATCTTCCTTTTTAGAGCAGTTCCTACGATATCTTAAAAACTGTGAAATTGGCAGACTTTCCTTCAAATTCCTGCCATAATTTTTTTATTTTTGATGGGGTGTTATATCAACAAATATCGGGTGTTGCGATGGGGGCCACATGCGCCCCGTCCATCATTAATCTGTACATGGGACAGTTTGAGGATAGGTAGATCCGTGATTCTCCTTTTCCTGGAACAGGTACATCAATGATATTTTTTTATTGTGGCAAGGTACAGCACGGGAGTTACAAAGTTTCCATCAATGGGTTAATTCTTGTGATCCCTATATCCAGTTTACCTGCTCGAGTCATTCAAGCATGATTACTTATCTTGATATATTAATCATTAGAGGTTCTCACGCTTGTGAAACGTCAATTTATAAGAAGGAGACAGACCGGAACACATTCCTGCACTACACCAGCGCTCATCCGAGGAATTTGAAGGAAAGTCTGCCCAGGGCTGCCACAAGCCTCTATATTTGCACAATAATGGCATAGGTGTGGGAGTGTGTGTCTGTCTATCCAGTGTGTTGTGGCTGCCTACACCTTACTGAGCCCACATTGCTTGCACTGTTTCCAGTGTTAGCCTGCCAATGTGCATAGTGAGGAGCAAGGTACTGTGGGTATGGCCCGGACAGGGTGGCATTGGCAGGATGCATTTGCACAGGGTATATGGCAATGGCTGGGACATTGTAGTGCCCAACCACAACCTGCACGGACAGGGTGGCCACAGTATGTCATGCTGGGAGGTTGCTCTCACCCTGACTGAGCAGTGACCACGGCATGGCTAGGTTCCCCCATAGTGCTATGCATTGTTTCTCTCAAGTGATATTTATGGGTTCTCTTTTCTGGGGCCCAATCACTGACATACCTGTGTGGTGTGTGTGCTGACATCCCAGTTTTGGGTGCACACAGTTCCTCCAGGAACATGCACTATGTGCTGTCTAGCAGAATGTCTGCAGTTAACATCTGCATGGCTGCACCACTGTGCAGGGTGCAGCAGGTGCACATTGACTGCCCTCTGCTGGTGAATGTCAGATTGTAGTGGGGGGGCAGCTGAGCTGACTGGGCCCACTACCTATCTGCCTGTGGCCCTGTCCCAAGTGCAGATCTTCAGTAGCTGTCTGTTTTCTACCAGGACTGGGGTTGCTGGTCCCACAGCCTGTCCTCATGCACCTCCACTGCCCCCCTTGCAAAGGGTGAGAGTGTGGGTCTGTTGGGGGCAGATCATGTCACCCACCCTAACCCAAAGTGGGCAGTTTGCTAAGTACATTGTCACCATGTGAGCCCTGACACACCCCTGCTCCCTAAACAGGTGACCATAGCAAGCACAGTGGATATTCACTATGTTGTGTGCATCAAGGGCCAGACATGACTGGCAATTACAAATGGACACAGAGACCTCCTAAAGGTGTCTGCAACAAATACCTGAATGGTACTGATGGAGACCTGCAGCACAGCCCACCTCAACCAACCCAGGCACTGCGGACCTGGTGCTGGCCACTCCACCTCACCCTCAGGCTCAGCACAGAACATTGGCATGGCCTGTGGGTACTCACATGGCCAGTAACACGCACGGTCATTCCCCCCTACCAAGCTGACGTGCTGTAGAGGTGCATACCCCATCTGGTGGGCAGATGTAGACTGCTGTTCTGCATGTGAATTGCATTATGGGTACTGTTGGTTCTATTCTATCCTGTTAGCCACAGCAGACAGTTTTATAGTGACGTGCACTCTTTCTGTAGCCAACCATTGGTTTGCTGACTCCCATAGTCATGTAGCACAATGGTTAATGCAATGACTTCAGTAGTAGAGGTCATGGGTTTGATTCTGTTTCCCTTTTTTATGGCTGTCCTACACAACTATGTTTCATTCGTGTAACAGTCATATCTGTACAGATCTGTGCTGCCGCCACACTATACCCTCATCACTGTTGCCATCCATCCTTCTGTCCATCTATGTGTGTGTGCCAGCTGTGTGGCGTCCTGCCCTAATGTGCAGGCTGCTACCCCATGTCCTGCACTGGCATACTTTTCTGCATTGCGGCTCTTCATGCTTGCCTGGTTTACATGCGCTTTGAGTGCTACATTTCTTGTTTGACACGGCTGACTTTGCAGTCTGAGATTTGACAGATCCAACATTGTGATTCGCCTTTACACTAGTTGGTGAGGTTTCTAACCAAGTGCATACGGTGTTCCTCCCCCTGAGGAAGGCGTTGCCGAAACGCGTTGGGGTGTCCTGTGCACAATAAAGACTCTCTTCTAAACATCTCCTACATCTGTGTTTGAGCCATACATGTTATGCTTGTGACTTTGGGGCACCTTTGTGCCCCTGGGCACCATCTCCTGTGTCACCTTGGCATCCCTGGGGCATCTTTCACGGCACCTTAGGTTTGGCCAGCTTATGGAGCACCTTATATGCTGCCTTGGAGGGTGCCAACCTTTCTTGCCACCCTCTGGGGCACATTATGACCTGCTCTGGATGACGTGGTGCTTTATGATGTGCCTTATGGTGCGCCCTAAAAGGTGCATTAGGTTGCGGCACTGGGGTGAGGCTTTTTTGGCTGGCAGTGCAAATTGTTGGGATGTGTCTGACTGTTACAAGCAGGAAAAGGGATTGCCTCAGACAGTCTTTTAACTGAGCCCACTGAGGGATCAAACTCATGACCACTGTATCAGCAGGCAATGTATTAACCAGTGTGCTATACCTCTATTGCTGTGCTGGCAGGTCAGTGTGCATAATTAAGGCTAATGCTCGTTAACGTGCCTCTATCACGCAATAACGGACTTTATCGTGCGATAACCCAAAATGCTCCCTTAAGACCGGAACGCCCACTACCTTATATGGCATTTGTCACAGTAAGACTGCAACTAACTCCAGTAACATTAAGACGGTTTAGTAAACATACCCCTAAATGTTACTCTTTGGACTGTTTGATAAGTAATAGGTATGAATATAGTTTATTTTCTCTATTGATTTGAAATGACTTTGGTCACATGGAATTGTAAACCACCATGAAACCTATTTTGTGTATATGGTGGCATACCAAATAATTAGAAAGAAAGAAAGAAATATTTAGCTTATTATTTTATGCACATCAAATTTTTACTCTACATTTTCTTTTTAATTGTATCCTGTCTTCTTATACCCTTGAAAGGCAGATAATCAAGTCCAATAAATAGACAAACATAAACAAATCTTGCCTGAGCTGATGGATAAACCATGGTATGTGCCAGGAAGGTCACATCAAAAGAAACTGACTCAGAGATCGAGGGCTGAGCATATGGTTTTGAATATGGGGTATCCTCATTTATTTATTTATTTATTTAACATTTCTTATTTGCCCTTGAACCTTATTTATTATGTCCAGACACATCAGGAGGAGTGGCTTCACCAGAGGTTGCTGGAAAAAGTTTAAAGCAATAAGCATTTTTTTAAAAATTAAGCTCTCAAAACAATTTGCAACTTGTTACAGAAACCAGAGAAGGAATTAAAAAGAAAATTAAAGTAACTATACCATAAAACAACTTATTCCACCCGCCATATTCTTAGACCACAAATAAGCAGAGGATGGAAAAGAAATTAAAGAGGAGATCAAAAAGAAAAGCAAATTTAGAAAGATAATTATGGCAGTAGGCGCAATTATCCAGGCCATTCCATTATCCATTTCCTTCCACTTCTAGTTCCTGTGGAGAAGGAGCTGGAATAATATTTTCTTCAAGTCCAGGCAAGAATGCACTTGCTCTGGCAAATAAAACCATGTACTTCACCCCTGAAGATTAACAATGCATTTACATGGGTAACAAAGAGTGAAGGTGGCCCCCATAGCCACAGCTTTTTGATGCATGGTTGGAAACAGTTTGTCACTCTGGAATTGACTGGGCCATGTCTAGAAATATTCTAATAAGTTGGCCTAAAAATAATTCCTTCATTCTCTTAAAATAAGATTTAAGATGTTCGAAAAACAGACTGACCAAAAAGCTAGCTCTCTCCTGAACTTCAGCTATCGAAGTTTTAAGCAGTGCAGACACATTTAATACATCACATCCCGCAGACGCCTTTTGCTTATTTGGAAGAAAGTAAACCTTATTTATAGGAGGTAAAGCTGTATCAGGAAATCTAAAACATCCATCACATGCTTTTTTTAAAGGAATCCTGTGGAGACATATTTGGAATTTTTGGAAAGTTCAAAATTCTCAAATTTAAATGCCAAATCTGGTTTTCAGATTGCTCCAACTTCCGATGTATTTGCACCTTACCCTTAACCAAAGTATCTTAACATTATGTTCAAGGACCAAAATCTTGTTGCTAATATCTTTAGCCAGTAAATCCGGCTTCTGAGCCAATTAGCCAACAGTCTGAAATAAAGAGTTAATATCCTTGAATACTATGGACTCTAATTTAACAAACATACTCCTAATAACATGAAGAGTGATTTCTGGGGTTACAGATCCACTTGCTGAAACAGTTACTTGCTTCTTACCCTGAATGATCAAAGCAGTTGGTTCACTAAATTTCTGTGGATTTGAATCTGCTTCAAGAGAAGCAAAGCTCTCCACCTTTCTGCTACATCCTCAGAGAGGGTTGGCAGGTCAGTGGGCATCGGTGGTGTCATAGTTCCAACTGCATGCCCTGAACCCACCCAGTCCTGTTGCTGTAGGATTAACAATGTCAGATCCCAGGCAAAACCAGCTCTCCCCTAGCAGGTCTAGCATCAGGATATTCACTCGCAGCACACTTCTTCCTGTGTAACTCCCACAGATGAGTATCGATTCACTGCTGTTGAGAATCTTCTATGCAGTTTAATTCTTTTTTTTTCTTCTGCTTTGGACTGTGTTGGCCCTTTATGTTTCCCTCCCCCCTCAACATGCCCTTCAAATCCATGGTACCACTCAGGCCTCCTGTTCAAATGCCAGCTGAGGCATCTCAGACACCACTGGTGTAAGTCCCATTCTGCTACATCACTCTCTGCGTTTCACTCCACCTCACTATATTACCATGCAGCTGTGACCTTAGCTAAGAAATCATATTATTCTATGCTTATTACTCAGGACAACAGTTCATCCCATCTCTACCGCCTTCTACATCAGTTCACAGTTCCCACCTCCCCCTCCCCTCCTGTTTCCACTATCACATTTTCCCTCTGTTCACAGGATTTTGGCTCTGCATTTCAGCAGAAAGTCTTAAACATCCAATCTACCTTTCCCTCCCCCCTACCTCTCTTCTCTCGGCCTCTGCTTTTTCCCCTTCAGTGACCACTGGGCTGTTTGCCCTCTGGGACCCCACCTATTGTGAGCTGTCCCGCATCATCACTCAGTCTCGGTCCACCACTACCCTGTCTGTCCCATACCTTCCTACCTTTTCAAGCTGGTTGGGGATTCTTTCCTTTCCCCTCTACACTCTAGCATCACTGCTTCCTTTTCTTCTGGCTCCTTCCCATCTCTTTGAAAGTGGGCCACTGTTCTATCAATTCTTAAACCTGGGCTTGTTGACCCCCATAATCCCCTTTACTACTGTCCTATTTCTCTCCTACCCTTCTTTTCCAAAGATACTGAGCAACTTATTGCTCAGCAGCTGCAGACTTTTCTACTTCAAATTAGTGCTCTCCACACTGCTCAGGCAGGTTTTCACCCCAAACGTTCTACTGAACACTCTCTCCTGACCATAATTGATTTCCTTTGCACTGCCTTGGATTCTGATCATGAATTTCTCCTTATTTTCTTGGATTTCACTATGGCCTTTGACTTAGTGAATCACCCTCTCCTCCTCTCTCAGTTGCACTATCTTGGTGTTTCTGGCCCTGCAGTGTTGTGGTTTTGTTCCTACCTGCAGGATCACACGTTTCAGGTTTCCTGGTCTTCATCGTATTCCACCCCTCAGCCCTTGCACTGTGATGTGCCTCAGGGATTAGTCTTGTGAAAATTTACTAGAAGACCTTGATAAAATGGAAGACTGGACATCCAAATGGCAGATAAAATTTAATGTGGACAAGAGCAAAGTTATGCACCTAGGAAAGAACAATCAAAACTATGGTTATGCGATGCAAGGTTCCACATTAGGAAAACCCACCCAGGAAAAAGATTTAGGCATAATCACATTGAAACCCTTCACCCAGTATGTAGCAGCATCCAAGAAAGCAAATACAAAGGTAGGAATCAAGGAAGGAATGGAGAATAAAACAAACTATATTATAATGCATCTGTATCATTCCATGGTATGACTGCACCTCGAATATTCTGTGCAATTCTTGTTGCCGTGAGGATATAGAAGAATTAGGAAAGGTACTGAGAAAAGCCACCAAAATTGTAAAGGCGATGGAAGGATACTACTGTGGTGAAAGGCTTAAAAAGTTAGGGCTCTTTAACTTGGAAAAGAGATGGCTGAGAGGAGATATGATAGAGGTCTATGAATTAATGAATGGAGTGGACCAGGTAAACATAGATCGGTTGTTTACACCATCGAAATGTAGAAAAACTAGAGGACACACAATGAAGCTACACTGTAACCCATTTAAGACTAATAAAAGAAGTGAGGGAGTGAAGAGGGCTCTGGAGAGGCGATGGATGCCTTTTCCCCTTCCTTTTTGGATGCACTGGCCATTGGAGGCCAAGGACAATCGGCGCCCTGTGTTGGCGGTGATGCAGCTGTGAGTGTGGGACTTGGCTCGACTCCAGGCCTGGGAAGCTTGATCAAACCTGCTGTAGTAAGTCTAGATGCACTGTGAGATGTGGTGGCAATGATGAATGCTTCTCTACAGACTGTTGTAGGTACTGTAAATGCTGATATGGGTTCCTTAAGAAATGTTGTTTGCTGAGGCCAAAAAAATCCAGGAGGAACAGGCTGGGCGTCTGACCAGTGTTGAAGCGGAGCTGGAGCAACTTCGAGGACTATGTGTAGCCCAAATTAAGGATAAAACTTTGCTATCTAGGAAGGCTGAATTTTTGGAGAATCAAGTTCGTAGAAATAATTTGAGATTGTTGAATTTCCCTAAATCTCCTCTTATGTCTGCTTTAGAGATGGTTCGCAAATATTTCCAGGAGGTGCTTAAACTTCCTGGAGATAATCAGCCTCCCATCGTGAGAGCACAGTATTTGTCTTTGGGCCCTAGCTCTTGTGGGTCCATTTCTGAGAATCCACTCCAGGGTACTGGGGACCAACTGCGTTCTTGGAAGATTCTCTGGAGGTGATGACTGGCCGGACAACTTTGCTAGTGACCCTGGCTCTTGAGCCGGATAAGTCTTTGGTTCTTCGAGCTTTCTTTAGGAATTTCAATTGTGATGAGGAAGCCTCTAGTGAGCATATGGAAGTAGAAGAAAAGAATGATTTTACCTTTAAGAAAAGTGACATCCCTGCAGTACACACGTTTCAGCGTTTGACAAAAGAAAGCAAGCACAGAGAAACTGAAGCTAGACTGCCACACCCAAGCTCTGCTGACGTAGTAGCAAGCTTGGAACCTAATTACAGACACCTGTCCAAAGAGGCAGAGTCATGGCTCAGAGAGCAGGAATATAAACCCTGGCTAGAGAGAGAGTCAGGAGGAGAAGGAGGACCAGGAAGCAGGTGGAGAAGGGAAGAACAAGGAAGAGACAGGAAAACTACGACGACAGCACTCGAGAGGGAACACAAGAGGAGACACAGCTGGAGAAGTGGAGGTGAAGCAATCAGAGCAGAAGGGGAGAAGAGAAACCTTCAAACTCCAGTGCCGGATAGAAAGGTTCAGAGAGTTCAGAGGTGGGAGCCCAGGACTCAGTCCAAGAGTCTACAAAGCCTAGCCTGGAACAGGGAACCGGGGCAGAGCTCCAGGGAGGAACTCCAACAATAACCTTGAGCGAACAACTGAAGAATTATCCTGATGCAATCTGCATAGAACTTTTTGTTTGGGGAATAAATTTTGTCATCTTTGCCTTTAACACTGGCTTCACGACTATTTCTTCTTAGAAGGCAAAAGAACTACCACTCCTAGCAGTCTTAGCTGGAGCAAAATAGTTTATCCCACCTTCTATAAGGAGAACATAATGGCAACCCTAACCCTCTTAGCCTGAGGCGGAGGGCTAGGGCATGACAAGTGGTGTGGTTGTTGGATCATTTTTGATACCTCAGGATTTACATACACTCCAGGATATACGCCAAAGGTTTCTTCAAGCACCAAAACTGCTGAGCTGTGCTGTGAATGGCAGTGTGGAAATCGCTGGCAGTGTCGGCCAAAGATGACTGAGGACCAGTGAAACACTCCTTTTCAAGGCATGAGTCTACGCCTGTGCTCAGGTAAAGAGTATTTGTGCGTGGGTAATTAGGATTCAAGTGAAAAGGATAGAGGTTTCCAGGCATTCACGTTAGTAGGGACTAACAAAAAGTTTTGAAGTACCGCACTTGGTGGGCTTTGTTTGTGTTTTGTTCTTCCTGCAGAGAAAACTGGAAATGGATCCCAAAGACGTTCTACAATGGATGGCATCTCGGTTCGAGAAGCAACTAGAAATGGCTCATCATGCGCAAGAACAGGCTGCGGCAGCTTTGCAGGCCCAACAAAAGCCGGTAGTGGACTTAATGGAGGCGTTGCTCGCCAGCCAGAAAGTGACAGTGGAAGCGATACCAACTCCGTCGACTTTGGATGCGACAACACATACCTGTGTGGTAGGACCACAGACTTGTGGGACTTTTTCATTTGGACAACTTGCAATAGGTGATGATGTTGATGATTTCATAGAAGCGTTTGAGAGAGTTGCCCATACTGTGGGGTGGCCAATGGAACAATGGGCAGTACGGCTAGCCACATCCCTCATGGGAGAGGCACTAGCAGCCTACAGGGCCATGCCAGCAGCTCTTGCTACAGATTATGGAGAGTTCAAAAAGGCTATCCGAGACCGCTTGGGTTTAACTCCGATGGTCTACCATCGCATGCTGAGAGCTACAAAGTTAAGAGCTGGTGAGACACCTAAGGCTCTCTGCCAAAGGGTCAGAAGCTTAACTTTAAAATGGTTAGCTCCAGAAGGAAAAACCATGGAGTCAGTAATAGATACAATTGTATTAGAGCAGTTCATGGCTGCGGTCCCTAAGGAAATTCAATCTTTTCTGATATTACAAAACTGCCGGACCACAGCAGAGGCAGCCCTGCTGACCGAGCGTTATTTAGAGGCAGAATTGGGGGGTCAGGCAAAAGGGGGCGTTCTGAGAATATCAGCAGAGGCTAGTTTTGGAAAATCAGAAAAGGGACCAATGCAAAATGTGGAATGTATAAAAAGTTATTTGCCTAAGCAAAAGAGTAGGTGAACGAAGAAAAGATGTTTCAAATGTGGAAAACTAGGTCACATACAAAAGGAATGTAAAGCACGTACAGCATTGGTAAGTGCTAATGTGAAACAGGTACGAGAAGGTTTCCTTTTGAATGTTGAGGTCCAAGGCATTTCTACTAACGCTCTACTCGACTCAGGAGCTGACCAGAGTATGATCTCTAGGAGACTCTGGCAGGCAATTGAAGCCCGGAGTGAGTCAGTCCCGAGTCGACCAGAAGGCAGGGTCAGAATCAGATGTATCCACAGTGCATCCTCCTTCTATCCCATGCACAAGCTATCAATAAAGGGGTTAGGAATACAGAGGGAAGTCCTGGTAGCGATAGTCCCAAAACTGCCCCATGACCTAGTGCTGGGTAGGGATTGGCCCCAGTTCAGAAGAGGGTTGGAGAAGGGCCTACATCCAAAAGTGTGTCTGGTGTCTACTCGATCCCAGTCAGCGACTCCAGATATAAAGGATGAACCCCCAGAGGAGTCACTAGGTCAGTGGTTCTTAACCAGTCCTCCTTGAACCCCTAGGCCAGTCGGGTGTTCAGGATAGCCCTAATGAATATGCATGAGATATATATGCAGTAGAGATATCCTGCCAACCTGACTGGTTTGTGGCCCTCTAGGGCTGGATTTGGAGACCCCTGCCTTACATCTCTGTCATTTAAGAATGTGAGTGGGCAAGGTGCAGATCTCCAAGACATCAAAAGGTTAGATAGAATTTGTCACATGCCTCCTCAATTCTCACCACCACCAAAAAGTTGTCTAATAGACAATATCTATTAGACAACTTTTTGGTTGTGGTGAGAATTGAGGAGGCATGTGACACATTCTATCTACCCTTTTGATGTCTAGGACATCTGCACCTTGCCCACTCACAATCTTAATGACAGAGGTGTAAGGCAAGGGTCTCCAAATCCAGCCCTAGAGGGTCACAAACCAGTCAGGTTGGCAGGATATCTCTAATGCATATATATCTCATGCATATTCATTAGGGCTATCCTGAACACCCAACTGGCCTAGGGGTTCAAGGAGGACTGGTTAAGAACCACTGCACTAGGTGAACTACCAATACACGATGACCTAATATCTTCCCCTTCTGATAGGCCTAGAAAGGGAAAGGCTGAGAAACGCAGGGAAAGACAGCGTAGGGCTCAGGGGAGAGCCGAGATGGAGGCCGGACAAGGGTTACCTTGGGTTCCCGCCGAATTGGTTAAAAAGTTCCCATCCTTCCCCAAGGAGCAGCAAGCGGATCCCGCGCTAAAATGGGCATTTGAATATGCCCAGGTTGAGAGGGATATCCTCCCAAGATTCCTTTTGGATAAGGGAGTACTATATAGGGAGAGTCTTGATCCACAGGCAGGGACGGTCAGGAAGCAGCTGGTGGTACCCGTCGCTTTTAGGACAGTGGTTTTGAGGCTGGCCCATGACCACCGCATAGGCAGTCACAAAGGAGTACAGGAGACTTTAGATCAGATTCTTGCCTGTTTTTACTGGCCGGATGTTTTCAAGGAAACCACCCGCTTCTGTGAATCATGCCCTTCGTGTCAGCGAGTTACCTCTGTTAAACCACCAGGGGTGCCCATGATTCCGACTCCCATGATATCAGAACCCATCCGACGAATCGCAATGGATATAGTGGGACCTTTGCTGAAGACACCCCGAGGGTTTCAATATAAATTAGTTATAGTGGATCAGGCCACCAGGTTTCCATGGGCCATTCCCTTACGGAACATCTCTGTGAAAACAATAGCCTTAGAGATAATTAAGCTATTTTGTGAGGTAGGTTTTCCCCAGGAGGTGCTGACAGACCGGGGTAGCAATTTCATGTCAAAGTATTTGGCCCAAGTATGGGACGCTTTCGGGGTATAACATGTAAAGACAGCCGCCTATCACCTACCAGTCCAATGGACTAGTAGAGAGATTAAACCAGACACTGAAGCAAATGCTAAGGCGAGGCTTGGATGGTAATATGTCCGAGTGGGATGTTATGCTCCCCTTTGGGCTATACGCCTGCCGCGAGCGGACACAGGCATCTTTAGGGGCATCCCCCTATGAGTTAATGTGCCCCACGAGGAATTTTAGACATATTACGAGAACAATGGGTTGAGCCGAAGGTAGAAGTAATGGGAGTACCACATTTTCTGCGAGATTTGAGATTTGAGGGGGCGGTTGCAAAGGACCTCCCAGGTGACAGAAGAAAACCTACAGGCCAGCCAGGATCGCCAGAAGAAGTATTATGATCGAGGTACAAAACCCCGCCAAATAGCCCTAGGAAAGAAGGTTATAGTAATGGTGGCGGACGCCGGGCCAAAATTTGAGGTCCAATGGAAAGGATCCTATAAAGTGGTCAAACAGGTGGATCCGGTATCTTACGCAGTAGAGAACAATAGGGGCCGCCAGCAGATTTACTACGTAAACGTCCTTAGGCCCTGGCGTGAAAGAACAGCCATAGCCAGTCTATCCAGAGTGGAATACAAGGCAGGAAGGTTACAGCAAGATATCGAGGCCCTATCGAGGATTACGAGCTGTGCGGGTGAAATGTCGCCAGCCCGTAATATCTTAAGGGGGGGGGGGATATGTGATGAGGAAGCCTCTAGTGAGCATATGGAAGTAGAAGAAAAGAATGATTTTACCTTTAAGAAAAGTGACATCCCTGCAGTACACACGTTTCAGCGTTTGCCAAAAGAAAGCAAACACAGAGAAACAGAAGCTAGGCTGCCACACCCAAGCTCTGCTGACGTAGTAGCAAGCTTGGAACCTAATTACAGACACCTGTCCAGAGAGGCAGAGACACGGCTCAGAGAGCAGGAATATAAACCCTGGCTAGAGAGAGAGAGTCAGGAGGACAAGGAGGACGAGGAAGCAGGTGGAGAAGGGAAGAACAAGGAAGAGACAGGAGAACCACGACGACAGCACTCGAGAGGGAACACAGGAGGAGACACAGCTGGAGAAGTGGAGGTGAAGCAATCAGAGCAGAAGGGGAGAAGAGAAACCTTCAAACTCCAGTGCCGGATAGAAAGGTTCAGAGAGTTCAGAGGTGGGAGCCCAGGACTCAGTCCAAGAGTCTACAAAGCCTAGCCTGGAACAGGGAACTGGGGCAGAGCTCTAGGGAGGAACTCCAACAAGGGAACCAGAGACTGCTTCCCATAGCTGGAGAGAGATTGCTGAACAGAGTCAGAGAGGAGTCTCCACAACCTCAGGTACCTGTAATCCCTATCACATAGAGCTGTGCTCAAAGGAGACCCAGAACCCCTTAGGGAGGAGTTACCCTAAGATGTATGATAGTAGTTTGAAGCAAAACACTGCAGTTCAGGAGTTGGAGGAAAAGCAAGTGGACTGTAATGAGAAAGATTCATTATCAGCTGAAGTACCTATGGACTGTACGTTGTGTTTAGCTGATGACATTGAATCCCTTGCTAGTGTATAGTGGAGAGCTGAGGGAAGACAAAGGCAAAGAGAATATTTTTCTTTGTTGAAGGAAGCTGCTATGTTTTTCTTTATCTGTTAAGCAGTTGCACTTCTGAGTAGAGTGTGAAGCTCAGCCAGCATACTTGTGTAAATAACCTTGAGCGAACAACAGAAGAATTATCCTGATGCAATCTGCATAGAACCTTTTGTTTGGGGAATATATTTTGTCATCTTTGCCTTTACCACTGGTTTCACAACTATTTCTTCTTAGAAGGCAAAAGAACTACCACTCCCAGCAGTCTTAGCTGGAGCAAAATAGTTTATCCCACCTTCTATAAGGAGAACATAATGGCAACCCTAACCCTCTTAGGGGAACAAACGGAGCAAGAGACGAAAGTAGGTTTGGACCAGACTGCTTTATTGAAGAATATCCCTACGCGTTTCGGCTTACGCCTTCTTCGGGGGACATACAGCTACCATGGATAAAACAAACAATGTTATAATAATGGACATATATAACATACAAATCCAATAAATAATGTGAGGTATGAATAAGAACAAATAAATAAATATGTATATAAAAAATATATTAAGACAATAAAATGACTAATATATTATGTGTGAAAAAAATGTTACATTTAAACCAACCAGAGGAACAAACAGAGGGTAAAAAATCAATAAAACAAAATATATAATAACAATAGAGTTAAAAACAAATGAACTATATCTTATTAAATAAACGAGGGCCGAGACAGAGGACTAAGATATTGTGAAAAGCAAATTAAATTAAAACTAGTTGATAATCCACATGAATACAATTCTGAATTGTATTCATGTGGATTATCAACTAGTTTTAATTTAATTTGCTTTTATTGTCTTAATATATTTTTTATATACATATTTATTTATTTGTTCTTATTCATACCTCACATTATTTATTGGATTTGTATGTTATATATGTCCATTATTATAACATTGTTTGTTTTATCCATGGTAGCTGTACTACTTTCGTCTCTTGCTCCGTTTGTTCCTTTGTGCATCTGCAAGAGTTACGCTCCTCCTCTGTCTCTCAACCCTAACCCTCTTAGCCTGAGGTGGAGGGCTAGGGCATGACACAATGTACCTTTTCTAGGCTCTAACGTTTATATATTTCCTGACCTTTCTAGAGTCAAATTGAGGAGGAAGGAATTCCTGGGTCTTAGATATAGGGTCCTTTCCCTAGGGGGAAGTTTTGTTTTACGGTTTCCTTCTTGTTGTATAATTATTTATAAAGAAAAACATTTTTCTATTTTTTGAGCCTAGTCAGTTATTGGAGTTCCTGGTAGCTAGGGAAGATATTGTCGTGAATACTGCATCTAACATGGCTGACGTATAAGTCTCGTTCCTGCTCTTATTTTTCTTATTTCCTTAAATGAATTTTCCTGGAGACCCCAGTGTTTTCCTAAATATTATGGTCTAAATATGATGATAATTTTGTTTCCTTTGTTTAACTCTTTTAATTGTTGTCTATTGGATGTATCATCTTGTGCTTGTCATTCTTGTGTTACTTGAATGTTGAGAAATAAAAAATTCTAAATTAAAAAAAAAGACTAAAAAGACTAATAAAAGAAAATATTTTATCACTCAATGCTTAATCAAACTCTGGAATTCGTTACTGGAAGATGTAGTAAAGGCTGTTAGTGTAGCTGGGTTTATAAAAGGTTTGGACAAGTTTCTGGAGGAAAGGTCCATAAACCATTATTAAAGAAGATCTGGGAACTCCACTGCTTGTCCCAGGACAAGTATTGTGGAACCTGTGTGTCTTTTGGGGAATCTGCTAGGTACTTGTGACCTGGATTGGCCACTGTTGGAAACAGGATACTGGGCTTGATGGACCTTTGTCTGACCCAGTATGATATATCTTATGTTCTTATGTTCTTGGTAACTGATTTTGCTTGTCCAGGTCTTGACCAGTGGAAGCTCCTTTCTGACAAGCTGAATTGGGACCCAACATCTTGAGTTGGTGGGGCCTGTGGTGCTGGCCTAGGCTAGAGACAAACGATAGGAAGCATGAGGGAATGATGTTTAAATCTCACCTGCCAGGAGAATCCAAGAGAGTGTATGGAAGCTTTCCAAGGAAGCTTGTCCTGCCACCAGAGACAATGAAGAGCCCATTGTTGTGGAACTAGAACGAAGCTGAAAGAGAGGACCCTTTTTGAGCTAACATAGCTGTGGTTTAATAAAAGAGGAATTCTACAGGAGCCTCAGAAAGGAAGAGGAGTTAGGAGAACAAGCTGGCAAAAAGAGAACACATTGACTGATTGACTGACTGACTCACTGATTTAATTGTGTTTCAATGTTAATAAAAGTTTTGAGTCTGTTCTCATGTGTGTTTGAGTATGTGGAAGTACTTGTGGGCAAAGTAGGGAAAATCCACTACAGTCTACTACAGAAGCAGCTATCTTACTGGTAGTTAAAAGTTGCAAATACTGTTTGGGGATATAAATTATGAAGAATCAACTGTACAATAAATGTTGTGACCCTAATTTGTTCAGTAAAGTGGAGTTTCAGTTATGCTCCAGTGTATTCTATGGAATTATTTACAAGATCCCTGCAAAGGAATGGTGGGTTTCAGGGAATCTAAATGCAGAGTAAGTAGATATGTGAAGGGCCTTGGAGAAAGAGACCCTTCCCCCTCCGCGCACTCAGGACCCCAAGAAATACAAAATCTCAGTCTGTAGCCCCATGAATCTGCTTTACTACTACTACTACCATGAATCATTTATATAGCACCTCAGGACGTACACAGTGCTGTACAAATACAGGCAGAAGATGGTCCCTGCTTGTCAAAGCTTACAATCTAACCAAGACAGACAATACAAAGATACAAATAGGAAAAGATAAGGAGACACAAGGAGAACAAAGGATCAGGATCCAAAAGCAGCCTCAAAGAGGTGAGCCTTTAGCATGGATTTGGAAAGGGGCAGAGATAAAGCCTGACATAAAGATACAGGTAGTTTGTTCCAGGCAAAAGGAGCAGCAAGGTGCAAGGATCAAAGTCTAGAGATGGCAGCGGAAGAAAAGGGCATAGAGAGAAGCAGGCCAGTGGAGGAGGGATATAGGGAGAGAGGAGAGAGGAAAGGTAGTGAGGAGCAATAGAATGAATGCATTTAAAGGTCAGAAGGACAAGTTTGAATTGGATACAGAAATGAAAGAGAAGCCAATGAAGTGTGTGGAAAATACGTCCTACAGCACATTATGGTGAACAACTATTGCGAATATATGCACTGATAGAAGTAACAGTTCAGGATTTGACTGATGTTCTCACAGTCATGCAAGGTACTGTAGACAAACTAATGGCTTACTCTGCCCAAAATCGTATGGCCTTGGATTATTTATTAGCCAAGGAAGGCAGAGTTTGTGGGGTCGTACACGAGCACTGCTGTACGCTCGTTGACTCCCAGAGCAAGGTGGTAACTGGTATCTTAGATCAGGTAAGAAAAGAAACTCATTTCTCCAAAGATAATATTGAAGGTACTTCAGAGCCTGTATGGCCCTGGTTTGAAAATATGTGGGGTGGCCTGTCAGGTCCCTTAAAGGCCTTACTGACAGGCCTCTTTGGCTTCCTAGTAGCTCTCCTGCTTCTAGGGATAGGCCTTGCCTGTTTTATGAAATGTTGTACTTCATATATGGCTAAGACCACAAACACAATTGCAGGTCTTAGGTTACAAAGTGTTCCCAGTTCTGGGGATTTGCTCCGAGAATTGCCTTTCCATGAGGGATGTGGTTCTGAGCAGAACCAAAGGGAGGACTGTGGAAAATGAAGAACTGACCCAGGCCCTAGAACAAGGTTAGAAACTATAGCAGAGACTGATGAGCTTCTGTGTGATAAGGTAACCTATACAAGTATGGACCATCCTGTTTATGGCAATTTGGACCTGGAAGTAGACAGTGATGAATCTGTCTATGGGACCCTGGATATAGGCACAGATAATGATTCAAGTGCAGAGAATAATGAAGAAACAGGGCTGTGAATATGCTGTAGCCATATACCTTTACTTAGGTAAAAAGAAACATGTTTATTATAATCAAACCGGCTTAACTGAAACATACATTTTTAGATAGGAGCTTCTGCCTGTTTTTTTCTCTTTGTGAGAAAGTGCTGACAGTTTGTTACAACAGAGATTAGCAAATAAAGTTGTGTACATAGTTACTGGCGCAAAAGATAGCTTCTGCTTTCCAGACAGGGGCTACCTCTTTTTTTGTGATAGATGATAGGCTGAAAATTAGCTAACTAAGGTCAGCATGAACTTTCCGAGAATCAGAGACCTTAGGTCAACATATAACTGGAAATCAAATAAAGGTTATGAAATTACCTAAAATTTAGAGAGAATTTATAGTGTAACTAATCAGCTTTTGTAATATGAAAGAATCACAGCGACACCTACTGTCACTAGGTAATTATAATCACAGCTTTTAACTTCTGTTTTTCTAATGTAATTTTGCAAAGCATCAGCAGAAAATTAACCCTGTAAGCAGATTGTATTTCAGACCTATGATTTTGTAACATGAATAATATCATCCGATGTTAATCAAAAATTAACTATGTCAGCTGATACTTCTTAATAAAAGGCAGATCTCTGGCAGACGATCTTTGAAGATAGTTAGGGAGGAGCCATGATTTGCTCCCTTTGACGATCTTCCTTCTAGAGCTCTGGAATTATTATAATTGATTTTCTGCGTATGTGTCTTGTTTTTCCTTCCTGTTAGAAGAGTTACGTAAAGCTTAAGAATCCAGGTTGGAATCCAAGTAGGAGGGCCTGCCCCAAAAGGGCTACAACAAAGTGATTTGAGAAGAGGAGTTATATGAGCATATCTGGGCTGGTGGAAGATAAGCCACGCAGCAGAGTTCTGAACAGATTGAAAGAGAGAGAGATGACTCAGAGGGAGATTAGCAAGAAGGAGGTTGCAATAGTCTAGATGAGAGGTGACTAAAGAGTGGATAAGTGTTTAGTGGATAAGTGTTCTACCAATCAGGAGGTTCACTGAAGTCCTGCAACACGTGGAATGAACAATTGATGGGGGTTGTAGAGACTAAAAATAGTAGCAGAATTCAAGAGGCCATGGGACAAGTACAGAGGATCCCCAGCTGTGAAGGAGTGAAGAGTCAGAGATCAAATGAGGTCTATGGCAATGCAAGAAAAATTCAATTCAGTAGATAAAATGGGTCTCTCATCATTTTCTATGAGTATGCTTCTAAAGCAGGAGTCCTCAAACTATGACCTGTGGGCTAGAACTGAACTGCAAAGCTTGTTTTTCCTGCCCAACATACCTTTCCTTCCCACTGCTAAATCCAACCTGTAGAGGAAGGTTTTATTTTTCACATGCAGTGGCAACAGAGCTGGCATTGATGGGGGAGGGGTACAGAGTTCCACCAGGGCAACTGCTCTTGCTTCTCATGCTACAGGGGTCCCATAAGCCTGCTTAAAGCTGAAGGAAGAACAGGCTGCTGGTAGGCTTCCCCTCCCAAATTTCTACCCTGGACCCCAGTAGGTGTAACAGCAGCCTTGGGTGGCAGTGGAATGGCTGCTAGGAATTTTGAGGCCTTGCCAGAGAAGATCAAAAATATGTGAGGATGTAGAATGGCTGGCAAGGCTTTCCAGACCCCATTAGCAAAAATGTGGTGAGCTGGGTCCATACAAAAGAGCCGCTAGTGGAGAGGTTTGAAGCTAGGTGAACCCATGTAATTAGGAGGGCACTGGTAGGTATAGAGGCTAGGCCCCTCCCGTGGAAGATCACAAGGACATGCAATGTGGTAGGTGAAATTAAGAGAGTAAAAGAAAAGAAAACAAAGGGAACGAGAGAGAGGGAAAGAAGTGAAAGAATGAGAATAAAGGGAAAGAGGAAAGTGAATGAAAGGGACAGAGGGAGCGTACCACACACTCATATGCTTTGTCCCTCAGGGGGCAGGGGTAGGATTACCAGCTTCAGAGAAATCTATAAATATTATTATTGCCACACCCTGCAAACCCTGTCCCTCCCCCCTTCCCAGCATTTCAAATCATCCCCTTCCCCACTCAGCAAACTCCAAGGAGGATGCCACATTCCGTTAACTCTCAGAGCACACCTCCCCTCCCCTTCCCAGAGCCACCTCAGTGACTTAAAATGTCCTAAGTGGGCCTTCCTTTGAAGATTTTGGGGAATCCTATTCTATAGAATAAGGTCTTGTGCAATGTGCTAATAAGAAACATGTAAAGCCTCATTTATCTTTGACATATGCTATTTGTGAACAATTTTATTTTGCCTTCTGTGGTTGCCTACATCCAGTACATGAGTCATCCGAGGATTCATTTTCAACTTTTGAAATGTAAATTAATTTTGTCATGCAATTATTGAATTTCCTACTGCATAGGTACATTGGGAATTCTACTTGGTTAAAGGTCTACAGAATTTGCTTTGTAAACAGTTTTGCATTGCCTCCCTCTGTGCCCGTGTAGCAATAGGTCACCATCTGGAAATTAATACTGGTTTATGTGAAACACTCCTATAAAATCAGAACCTCCTCTGAATGTCAGGGAGTTATGGCAACCTCACTATTTCATCTATTTATTAGTCCATTTGAATGAAGAATAATAAGGGTTGACAAATAAAAACTGGGATTCACTTAGTGAGGCTAATTTTATAAGGCGATCCTAGATTAACGTGTCATTGAGCATGTGTAATTTCCATAAGTGAAAATGTATGTTTAGACGCGAACACTTATACAAGCCCTATGGCTGGTGTAAAAGTGTGTGCGTATCTAATGTGCATATGCCCATATTTTATAAAATATGCCCATCAGCCATCACTGCATGCTTTGACCATGCTTCCCCATACGAACATCCACAGTGAAAATACACATCATCAGCCTTGTGCATCTGCTTATAAACGACCTTCTGAAATTCACATGTAAAGGACCATTAACACACGTAAGTCATTGAAACTATGGAGGTCATTCCAGAACATGAATAAGCCCTTTGGACATGTGGTGTAGATGTATTCTGAAGCACTCATGGCCCTGCATGCACATGGCGCTAGCACAGGGATTTCAGAACGTGGGCGGGAGGGGGCAGAATGGGGGCATTGTCAGCAATGGAGACATACAATGCGTATTCAGGAAAGGCCCATGTACGTTATGCATGTTTCCCATGAACAACCACATTATACCCGTGAAAACATGGAATAAGGCCAGAGCTTAGAAATGTTTCCATTCTGTTCTGCAGTGCATCCCATATTGATGAATGGCTGTGACAAAGATGTTTTGAACCAGTGTGTCTGCAGTCTGGAAGACCACAAGATGCTATTGTAAAGAACAGAATGCAGAGGTGAGGGAAGGTTGTATGGTAAAGACACCTTAATAAACACCCCTACAGAAATATTCAGAGGTGCAATGGTGATTATTCTGGCTATGCTGACAATTGCTGGGTGAGCTAGAGGAGATAATCTATGGCACTCTAACAATTCCTGTCTTCCAAGAAGTGGGACTGTTGATGTAGGGATTGTATGTGGGCGAGTATAGGATGGATGCATGTGTGGGTGAGAAACGCAGATCAGATTAGTAGTGCTGGGACTCCATGATAGGCATCAGCTGTTTTACAGAGGTGCAGGGCATCTTTACTGCAGAAGTATGTTTTGTGTGATTGTAAGTGAGAGAGAGAGAGAGAGAGAGAGTATGTGTGTGTGTGTGTTTGTGTGTGGTTAGAGGGATGCATTGAGGGACCTGGTGTGCTTGGTCTATAGGGATGATCACAGTGTGACTAGGTGCCAGTGTGAATGGGCAGGATACATCAGAAAGGGGTCTCTATGGATAAATGTCAAAGCATAACCCTCTCGTTGATAAAGGACTCTTAGAATAAGTGCATACAACAGGGCATGCAGCATCTTCAGCGGTTTCACAAATGTGCACATTTGTATAGACAGATGCTGGTGCACTTGGGCAGCTGGTGCATGTACTCAATCTGAGGGTCCCTTTTATTGTCAGGGATATACCCTGACATTTAGCTGTAGAGGACCATTTCCGATTTCTTCTGGTCCATACATAGCATTGTACAGACTATTGTCAGAGATGACCAATGCAAGCACAATTAAAATGTTCTCCTACTGCCAAGTACAGTGCCTTGTGAAAGTATTCAGTCCCTTGGTTTTTGTCCTGTTTTGTTGCATTACATGCAACCTAGAATGAAAATGGAAGTTCATTTGGATGTTAGGTAATAGACATAATAATATAGTCCAAATTGGTGAAGTGAAATGACAATAAAATACCTGGTATATATAAAAAAACAAGAAACAACTGAAAAGCTGAGGGAGGAAGTGACGTAACCGAGATTGATGGCAGCTTGAGTCCTCATCTCCACCACCCCAACAAGGAAAATAGCCCTCTAGTCCACTCCTCGGGGTGGTAAGCATAGCACAGAATGGAGGGGAAGGCATCGTGAGTGACCTGGATCTAATGGCAGCTAAAGTTAAACAGTCAGAGATGAAAGAAAAGCCTCATGCTTCGCAGGGCTCCAAGGCAGGGCCGGACCGCACGGCTGCTCCCCCCACAGAATGGCATCTGAAGAATCGGGGGAGGAAACCCCCAGCAAAGTGGAGCAGGGTACTAAGGCCAGCCTAGTGCATTCGCTACTGCAGTGGGAGCTCCAGCGGGGCTTCGAAGAACTGGCGGTGGAGTTCCACTCTATGAGAGAAGAGGGGACGCCCATGATTGCAGAGCTCCGTGGGAACATAAAGGAGCTTGACCACCGGGTGGAGGAGGCAGAAACAAGGTTACAAGAACACTCCGATGCCTTGACAGAACTATAGTGCGCAGCCTATAGACAAAGGTCCCAGGCATTGGAGCTCACCTACAAGATAGATGACATCGAAAACAGAACCTGCAGAAACAATGTGCACTTCTGAGGTATACCGGAGTCAGTGGGAGGAGCGGAGGACCTGGATGAAGTGATGAGAGCCCTAATTAAGGAACTACTAACCGCGGAGGAGTTTTCAGCCAATGGGGCCAGCATGGAGATCGAGCAGGCACATCGGGCTCTGGGGAAACCACCCAGTAACAAGCCCCATGATGTTATTGTCTGATTCCTGCATTACACTGATGCAGAGTTACTAATCCGGAGGGGCAGAGAGTGGAAAGTTATACAGTACTGGGAAACAACCGTCTCTCTAAACTAGGACTTCTCGACCTTCACACTAGTGTGCCGTAGAGAGATGAAACCTATCATAGAGGTATTGATTAAAGAGGGAATATCCGGTACTCATTGTCATTCCCTTTTCGCATTAACTTTATGCTCAGAGGCAAAAAGGTTTCGGCAAAAGATCAAACAGAGGCATAGCGAGCATTGCGACAGGCAGGACTCGTGGAGGGCAATACAACTTCAACAGACCTGCTTCAAGGCCCCAGAGTGCAAAGTGGCAGCAGGTGGGAAAGCCCACAATGATGGAGGGAAAAAGACCTGTCTGCAAGACAACTGGCTGGGAGAGGTGAGATGGGGACCTCAGGAGAGCCAGTGGACTTCTGCTGAACTTGCTGCCCAGAACACTTGTGATGGTGTGCGGCGAGCAGATGGACAACCTCTGCTTGGACATGATAGGCTGGGCTGTACACGTTGAATGTTTAGCATTACTTGTTGGCATTGTTTAATTGGATTGTTGCAAGATATTCAATGCTATTGAGGGGACTGTACTGGAATGGAAGGGGGGGATCTTGGGTTGGTTGGGAGGTTGAGATTAGTCACGCCTCTGCTTTGCCAAGTGGGCAGACCATTACATAAGACAGGGGAGGGGGTAATGTGAGAGGAGGGGGTACTGGGAGAGGAGAGGGAGAGAAGATGGGGGATAAGGGGAAGGTAGGGGGAATAGAATGGGGGAGAGCTAGAGAGGGGGTTGGGAGTGGAGGGGCGGCAACACACATCCTACAAGAGGATGGGGCAGTGGTAAGGCACACTTAGTGGTTTTGGATGTACATCTGATAAAGCCTGAATTTATTTTAAGGTATAAGTGGGGTGTAACCCATCAGGGAGGGGGGGTGAGGGGGGAGAGGGACTATACACCATATTGAAAGTTATCTCCTTTAATGTCAAAGGCCTTAACTCTCACTGAAAACGCTCCCTGTTATTTAAAGAGCTTTGGGCCCTGGGAGGAGAGATAGTGGTTTTGCAGGAGACACATCTCCGCAGTGCCCAGCAAGGCTGACTGAGGCACAGGACCTATTTTGAGGTGTGGGAGACATCAGATGCGAAGGGTCATAAGAAAGGTGATGTGGCCATATTGCTCCACCAAACTTTACCAGCAAGGGTGGAAAATGTAGAAAAGGATAGGGCAGGGAGATGGATTTTTGTGAATGTTTGCCTGGGTGGGGCCCTACTTACCGTGGCCAACATATACGCCCCTAATGAGGGTCATGTGCGTTTTTTTGCACAGTTAAAAACTTCACTAGCAGAATTTGCAAGGGGCTGAGTAATCCTGGGTGGTGATTGCAATGCATGTATGATGTCGAACCTAGATTCCACCAGCAAGAGTGCCCGAGATGTGGGTGGGGTGAGTCGGGCTCTCCGAGCACTTATGACCGATTTGGGCCTTCAGGATGTCTGGAGGGACACACACCGAGAGGAAAAAGGTTATACTTACTACTTCTCAGTCCATCAGGTACATATCCAAATAGACTATCTTTTGCTGGATCAACTGCTGATGGATGGGGGTGTGAGAGCAGGCCACAAGGCTAATACAACTGGAGGAGCACACTCAAAGAGAATTAGACAATATGAGATGTAGGTTGCACCAAATCTTTTATGAGCAGGGAAACAAGACCAGGCAATATTTGGCGCTTCAGCTCTGCAGGCAACAGGCCTCCCAGGTGGTGTGTGAAATCCGGGACTCAACGGGTGCCATGCGGGTGGAATCAGGAGAGATACGAGAAGTGTTTGCAGAATATTTGGCGCACCTATGAGGCGGAACCTCCAGGTTCCGTCCAGGTGGCTGACTATCTTAGGGACGTGACCTTGCCGCAGTTGGTGGAGTCGGAACAGGAGTTACTGGGGGTTTATATCACAGTGCAAGAGGTGAAACGGGCCATCTGTAGACTGTCAATGGATAAGGCTGCTGGTGCTGATGGTTTTACTGCGTAGTATTATAAAAAATATGTGACCCAGTTGGCACCTGCTCTGACTGTGCTCTTTAATGAGGTGTTGCGAGGTGCACTGTTGCCCCCAATGCAACTGGAAGCGGTTATTATGATTCTACCCAAGCCTGGCAAGCCAGGGGGGGAGGCAGCCTCCTACCGCCCCATTTACCTCTTAAACACAGATGTTAAAATATTGGCATCCCTGCTGGCCTTCAGGTTAAACCAGGTGCTGCCTGGCCTGGTGCACCCCAATTAGGTGGGCTTTGTACCGGGGTGACAGGTAGCTGATAACATTCGTTGGATGCTACAGGTGATACATGCTGTGCGATCGGACCCCCAACCAGTCCTTCTGGTGGGAATCGATGCCAAAAAGGCATTTGATAGGGTCAGCTGGGACTTCTTGTGGGGGGTCATGGATAAAATGGGGTTTGGGTCTCATTTCTTGAGGTGGGTACACAGCCTTTATCAGGGGCCAAGAGCTAGTGTCCGAGTTAATGAGGGACGGTCGAGGAGTTTTTCTCTACAGCGGGGTACACGGCAGGGATGCTCATTGTCACCTCTCCTGTTTGTGTTAGTGATGGAGCCCTTGGCACAACGTTTCCGTGAACATCCTGGGATAGTCGAAGTGTGGGTGGGCTCATGCGAATACAAAATAGCACTTTTTGCGGACAATATTATACTGTCCTTAGGTGACCCTGGAGCCTCTATACCCCGTGCGATACGGCTTTTTGAGGATTTTTCGGAGGTTTCTGGTTTTAAGATTAATTTCACTAAATCAGAGATTTTGAATGTGGGGGTTGAGAAGGCGGTCTGCGCTCGATTGCGAGTGGATCTCCCTTTCGGTGGGTGGATAAGGCTCTGTAGTACTTGGGTGTGTACTTAACAGTACACAGGGGTGCTCTGTATCCAGCAAATGTTGGGCCCCTGTTTCAACAGATTAAAAGAGATCTGGAGTCTTGGATGGGTCTGATGCTTTCCTGATTTGGTCACATTGTGGTGACAAAGATGGTGATGGTCCCGAGACTATTATAACTCTTCCAGGTGCTTCCTAAACCCCTGCCTTGGGGAGCTTTGGAGTCCTGGCAAACAGTCTTTATGAAATTTTATATGGCACTCTAGATGACCCCAAATTTCCCATCGTATATTGTGCACTCACCCTAGGAAGGGGGGAATGGGGTGCATAATCTTTTGTGGTACTATGCGGCAGCGCAATGCTGTACTGGTGCAGAATGGATGAATCCTGCCAGTACAAAGTTCTGGTTGAAGATGGAGACTGATCTCACGGGAGGGCCAGGGCTAGGCAATCAGCTATGGCTTGGCGCTAAGCTGCGTGTGTATCCACGTTCCGAGAGCCCGTACATAGCTCACACTCTTCATCGCTGGGACCGCTACTTCAGGCCATGTGGAGGCATCATTATCCCCACTGGCACCAATACTTTATAATAAAGCCTTTACACCTGGGGTATTCAATGGGGTCATTTAGGACTTAGTCACCTTGGCCAGTTATTTGAGGATGAAGCATTACGTTCTTTCCGAGAACTAAAGCAGGAGTTTGGCATACAGGAAAGCCAGGCTTACTATTATGCTCAGCTGGTACATTGGGTGGGGTCCCAAGATATCAAATGGCACGTGGCTCGGCCCCTCACTGACCTTGAACTCCTCTGTGAGGAGCGCACCAGTACTAAGGGCCTCACTGTGGCGTTGTACATGGACTTGCAGAGACAGCATTATAGGGAGGGCAGGCATAGAGTTCAATGGGCACAGGAGCTACACCTATCCTACACCCCACAGCAATGGGAATGGATAAAGAGCCGCCTCTGGAGGAGCTCAGTGGCTACTAACGCCTGGGAGACTAACTAGAAAATAATTTATAGGTGGTACATAACGCCAGTGCGGCTTGCGCAGGCTTTTCCGGGTACTTCAGACCTATGCTGGCGGGAGTGTGGTGGGAAGGGTACCTTGGCACAGGTATGATGGCTTTGTCCCCTGATCCAGGGCTTCTGGAAAAGTATTCAGTATTGTGTGCACAGCCTTAATACAACAACTCGTGTCGACCCTATGGAAAGAAGCAGGGACTGCCCACCCATCACCCTGCACCGGGCGCATAGGGCTTTAGACCGCGAGGGAGGTAACCTGCCCTGGGATGTAGTGGTTTGCTTTCATTCATATACCACCAAATGAAAGGAAGACAGGTCTGGACTCTAAAGAGGTGGACGTGTTTGAGTTTTAGCCCTCACAACTCTGCACTGCAGGCGCGAATTAAAGGATATTACAGGAAATTTGCGGACCAAAGGGATTCGATATAGATGGCTATTCCCCTTTGTTTTATTTTTTATTTAGCTGTATTTATATCCCGCTTTTCACTGGGTCAAAGCGGTCAATTGGGGGATACATTTAACACGAGGGGATATGAGACACATACACTAATACTTACAGGGAACATGGGCAGTGGAGGGTTAAGTGGCTTGCCCAAGACCACAAGGAGTGCCTATAGGACTAGAAATCACAGTCCCTCCAGCCTGAGATTGCTGTCCCCAGGTGGGACTTGAACCTCCGGCCCTCCGGCCTGAAGTACCTTGTCCTAACCACTAGACCACTCCTCCCTCCTTTGCTATGGCCATAATGGCAGAGGGACGGACAATAAGGGCCAAGACCAGAGCAGAAGTTCTACAAGGCTTACGAGACCTTGGGTCATGGACATCACAGATTTGGAGAAGATGACAGTTGAGGCTAAACCGCCGGGACAGTTCAAGCAGTCAGTCACTAAATGGCAGAGGGTGCAGCGGAATCACTGCTTGAGGAGACAATTGGATGACCAAAGCCCGGCAAAGTCCATGGACCTAAAATGATTGAAGGAGACATTGTACTTGCGATTGAATGGTGGGGATGCTAAAACAATAATGGAGGTGCGATAAAAGGGTGGCATAGAAAGGAGGGGAATGAGTGGTTGGGAATGAGGGAGTTTTAAGGAGCCTGAGAGCAAATAGGTTGTAGGAGTGGGTATGTGTGGGAAAGGAAAGTGGGGGCTTGTTCTAGTGCATATTAATGAGGTGCTGTGGGGAGAGAGTAGACGGCGGGGATGATCACTACCTAAGAAGGCGGTTGTCTGGAGGGAAAGGCAGCGGGATGAAGAGGGTTGGTTGTGGGGGGGCAGAGGGAGAGTAAGGGGATGGTGGGGACCAAGAAGCAAGAGGGGGGGGGAGGATGGGGAGGGAAGGTGTGTAGGAATGCAATATGGAGTCTAGGGGATTTAATCTAATGGCTAAGATATGAATAGCATCTATTAATGCTAAAGATCCTAATCTTCCAAAAAAAAGGCAGCTGTTGGTTAAAGAGGCACTACGCATCAACTGGGACATGATGTGTATCCAGGAGACACGTCTTCAGATAAGGCATCATGGTTTATTGCGGGCTCATCAATATCAGAAAATATACGCAGCTTCTAAGCGGGGTGGTGGCAAATCGAGGGAAGTAGCGACAGACTAAGATATTCACTATAGTATGTATATATGCGCCTAATCAAGGGCAGGGGAATTTCTTTGAGAGGCTGGGGCTGGAATTTTCAGGTTTTGTAGAGGGCTTACTGGTGGTGGCAGGAGACTTCAATGTAATGCTTCAACCACAATGGGATTGACAAGGTGTGTGGGGGGGGGGATAGGGGAGAGGATGCTCACAGGCGTAGTTTGGGACAGCTGATGCACTTGTGGCAGCTGACCGATAGGTGGAGGGAGGCTCACCCAGGGAGTCGAGAATATTCCTATTATTCCTCCTATCATCACGTGTACTCCCACATAGATATGATGCTAGCGAGTAGAGATGTAGTGGTAGCAACCCAACAATGGATATACAAGCTTAAACGTGGTCAGATCATGGCCCTATCTGGATAGAGCTGGAGGGGTGGGGGCGCCTACCCGGCTGCTGTTTTTGGCGCCTGAACGAAAGCATTTTGTGAGTTCTGGGGGTAATTGCATCTATTGAAAAGTCCATGGAATGCGGAGGGAGCTGTTGCAACCCCAATAGTATGGGACAATTTCAAAGCATATTTAAGGGGCCAGATTTTAATGTGGGGCGCACAGAGAGAAAAACATTATCAGTTGGAACAAGGGTATCGACAAGTAGCCCAACTAGAACAGGACCACATTGCAAGTGGTACACTCCAGAGTTGGTAACACCTGCAGCAGGCCTGTACTCAGGTGTGTTCTCTTCAATTAGAGGATCTGGCCTTTCAATTACAGTTAGCAAAACAACATTTTTACAAACATGGTAATAAGCCGAGAAAGGTATTAGTAAGGTGTTTAACGGCAAGGCAAGCATTCCAGGACATAAATCAAATTTATCAGGACAGCAGGGGATGGGCCAGGGGACGAAGTACTCAGTCAAGAATTCAAGGAGTTTTATCAACAGCTTTATAAGGTGGAAGAGGTTGGAGCATCAGAGGAGATGCAGGAATATCTAGGGACAGTGACCTTGCCCAAACTATCTCTTGAAGATCAATAGAGGCTAGATTGTCCCATAACAGTAGCTGAAGTGCAGGGGGTAATACAGGGACTGGCGAGCGATAAAGCCCTGAGATTGGATGGGTTGCCAGCTGCAGTGTATAAAACATTTTGGAATTAAGTGGGCCCCACACTAGTGGAGGTTCTGAATGGAGCACAGGAGGGGGGACGTCCGCCTCCCACTATGGGACAGGCGAGCATTAGTGCTCTCCTAGACCCCGGGAAGGATGCTATGAGTTGCGCTTCATACTGCCCAATCTCTCTGCTCAACCTGGATGCCAAGATCCTTGCAAAGGTGTTGGCAAATAGGCTTAGCAGATACATGCCAAAGCTGGCTGACGCGGACCAAACGGGATTCATCCAGGGGCGCCAAGTGGTCTATAATATTAAAAGACTAATAAAGTTGATCTAGGACACTCAGTATGAAAAAGTAGAGGACATGGTATTTGCAGTCGATGCTGAGAAGATATTTGACCACACTGAGTGGGAGTACTTATGGGCAGTCCTATGGAAATACAGGTTTTGGGACCAGTTTATTAAGTGGATACAGGCACTGTATGCCCACCCCTACACAGCAGTGAAAGTTAATGGTAGGTATTTGGAGTTCCTCAGACTCGGGAAGGGTATGAGGCAGCGTTACCCGCTGTCCCCATTGCTCTTCGCCCTATCGTTAGAGTCATTTGGGGCTCATATGCGAGAAAGGGAGGATATGGTGGGCCTTCAGATAGGTGACGACCTTCATAAGATATCACTCTTCGCGGACGATATTTTGCTGATTCTCAGGGACCCACAGCATTCACTATGGGCCTTTTTTGAGGAGGTAGAGAGATATGGTTGGATTTCGGGGTTTCGGGTGAACTACACTAAGACAGAAGCATTGAATATCTCTTTGGCAGACGAGGAGGTACAGAGGCTTAAGGGATCATTTCCCATCCACTGGGTGGAGAAATCGCTGGTATATTTGTGAATTAAGATCTGTTCAGACCCTAGTTTGTTATATCATTTCAACTACCCTTTCTTATTATAAGGCGGTTGCTGTAGATCTAGAGAATTGGGGGCAGTTCTCAACATCTTGGCTAGGATGTATAGTTTGTTTGAAAATTATGGTTTTGCCGTGACTGCTTTATTTCTTCCAGACACTACCTGTGAGCATCCCCCGAGGGGAACTGGAGAGGATACGGTGGAAGGCGTTTTCGTATATATATGGAAAAAGCGCCCACCAAGAGTAGCACGGGCTGTGTTATATAGACCTTGAGATCAGGGAGGATTAGCCATGCCTCAATTTTATTGGTATTATGTGTGGCAGTACAGCTGGCCAATATAGTATACTCAAACACTGAGGCAAAAATGCCAAACCCAGGAGCCAAACCCCTCACCCGGCTCAGAAATATTCACACAAAAGAAAGTGAGGAGAGCAACAGTTTTTTCACTATTTTTTGTTGGACCACATAATACCCTGTACCGGGGTCATGGAAACCAGACTCCCAGACTTTGGTAAGTGATAGTCCATTTTAATCAAACCAGCAGTGAGAAATACAAAATAAACTTAACTGACACGGCCAAATCATCAAGGTGGGAGACACGACACAGTCCTGTGTTTCGGGCTCACACTTCAATCCGCCCTGCTTCAGGTCAAATCATCATCACCAATCAAACAGCCGTCAGTTCACAAATGAATGAGAATAAACTTTCAGAGAAGCACTTTTAAACATGGCGTCTGACGTCATCCAGCGTACTAAACCAATCAAAAGATAAGAATGGAAAAAGATGAAAAGATTCAGAGTGATCCCTAGGGGAGGGAATATGTAAAAAATCAATATTAGAACAGCCCAAAGAACTCACAAAAGGCTGTGCCAGTCCAATTCCAAATTTAAACCATGAGGGGTCACGGTATTTAGACGAAAAATCCACCGTTGCTCAATCAGTGATTCCTCCAGTGAACAGATGGGACATACACCTTGTGGTCACTGTTCCTATTGTTCAGGGTCTCTGTTGGGTATTGCTTGGACGGACCCCCGGTCACGACGTCAATGGTCCTTTCGCTGTTCTACATCCTGTGATTCTTCATATGTGGTATATCTGATTTGTTGACCATGTGGATTGGTTTATGTGGGCAGGACTATCCGCCCATTTAGGGTCCGTTTGTCAGAACATGCTTCCTGGATCCACACTCGTACTGTTTCAGCTCCACTGGTGCAACATATGCTTTCTCATGGACATGATTTTGAGGACCTACGCTGGAGAGCGATTGATCATGTTCCTTGGAATCCCTGTGGGGGGGACCGGACTCAGAAGTTACAACTGATTGAGCTAAGTCTGGGGAAGGGAATCAGGGATGGGTGGGAGGGGGGTTTAGAAGGGACCTCGGAGGGGACTTGTATTGCCAGATGGGAGGGGTGTTAGGTGATGTTTAGTGGTGTAGGTTTAATATTGAAAGCTTGGGGGGTGTAATAGAGAGGTCATATGGGTTTGGGAGGGCAGTGGGAGAGATCAGATGTGGATGGAGGTCAGAGGGGAGATCGAGGTGCAGAGGGGGTCATTGGTGAGGAAAGCTAGGTCATGGGGTTCTTTCATGGGAGTAAGACCTTGACATTTATAGCTGACCTTACCAACTGGTACTTACAGTATATACAGGGTGGCCCAAAAAAGTGAGAACATCTTGTAAATTAAAAGCTTAAATAGTTTACTTATTTACCTCTTTTAGCTGTATAATGTCTTTATTTTGACAATTTCCGCTCGCCATCAATTTTTTTTTTAAATTTGTCAATCGTTTACATCTGTCTTTTTGAATTTTTAAATAACTTATATGCTACGAGATGTTCTTACTTATTTTGGGCCACCCTGTATGTCTCAAGGCAGCTGTAGATATAAACATAGAAACAGAAAAATAACGACAGAAAAAGACCACATGGCCTATCTAGTCTGTCCTTCCATATCAACAACTACAACAGTCCCCTCTTTTCCCTTAGAGATCCTCTGTGTTGGTCCCATGCTTTTTTTTAATTCAGATACCATCCTCATCTCTACTACCTCTACTGGGAGACTATTTCACGGATCCACCACTCTTTCCGTAAAGAAATATTTTCACATATCACTCCTGAATCTATCTCCCTTCACCCTCATCCCATGTCCCCTCATAACAGAACTTGCTTTCAATTGAAAGAGGCTCTCTCCCTGAACATTTATGCCACGGAGGAATTTAAACGTCTCAATCATATCACCTCTATTCCACCTTTCCTCTAAGGTGTACATATTAAGATCCTTAAGTCTGTCCTCATATGCTTTATAATGAAGACCACTAACTATTTTAGTAGCCACCCTCTGTACTGACTCTATCCTGTTTATATCCTTTTGAAGGTGCGGTCTCCAGAATTGCACACAATACTCCAAATGAGGTCGCACCAAAGACTTATACAGAGGCACTATCACCTCCTTTTTTTCTGCTAGCAATTCCTCTCCCTATGCACCCTAGCACCCTTCATGCTGACATCTATGTTTATTTATTTGGCTTTTTTTATATACCGCCTTTCAGTTTATCAAGGCGGTTTACAATGATCATAACAACAGTTTTACATGGAACAATTAACAATGTACAATGTAACAATTAACAATTGTCTTGTAAATTTTGACAATTAAGTGTGCAACATTTCAATAACTATTTACAGTGCAGCTTGTGAAATGGGGAATCCACATCTATACTATAGGTCCACCTACATCACTCCTTCCTGCCCCTACCATGCTTTCAGAGATTTTTTTTTAAATATTTATTTAAAGTTTTTCCTGAATAGCAATACATATTTCAAAGAAATAGACAATAAGCATATTACAAATATCCAAGAACAAAAACATACCCACATAATAAGTTCCCATCAAGGGAGAGAAGCTAACCAGTCTATATCAATAAGCAAAAAAAGGAGGAAAAAAGGAATATAAAACTCCACTTTAGGGAACTGAAGTTTATAATCTATTCCACCAACTAATTCCCAACAACCTCCCTCTCAGACAAAAACTTTTGTAATTGAGTAACATCTGTATAACAGGGATTTTAAACATGGTAAACATCCCCACAGGGCTGGTGCTAGGGCTTCTGGCACCCCTGCAACCCTATAAGTTATCCTCCTCCTCCACATTAGCCGATAACACTCATGGCTGCACCCACAATGCTGTTTTTGTTGACAACTTAGTTTTTAATATTCTTTTCACTTTTCACTTTTACAAATTTTACTGATTCTTTGATTTTTTTTTTTTTTATTTCATCACTTTTTATTTTTCTGCATTTTGATGTCTTCAAAAGGTTGCCCATCCCTGCCATGCTTATCTTGCTTACTGTATTGCTCCGGCCCTGCATCCATCCCCACGTTTAAAAAGCCATTGTTCTGAATGGCATGCACATATGCATTCCTATCTACACTGCTGCTTTGTTGACATGGGGAGGCTTCTGAAATAAACCCCATGGTGTGACAAAATGGTGAGTTTCCCCTTCCTCCATTTGGAAATTCATGTGTGTCTGTGGGGGAATGTGTGTGTGTGTTGCCGAAGGTAGGGGATGGGGTTCCCACTGGCAGGCACCACTGCTCTTCATGGCAACCTGTGGGAGTTCCCTTTATTGGAATGCATGGGTGTGTTTGTGCACGCGCAAACAAACCTGCACATACAGACAGACGAACAAACAGACAGATGGATGGATGGATTCCCCCCAATAGGTGCTTGGGCGATAGGTGCCTATAAAACCAGTGGTAAGACCAGGACCGTACCGAGCCCTGTGTGAGCGGTGCAGCCGCACAGGGCGCAAAGACTTAAAGGGCGCATTTCGGCTCTCTGCCTTTGCCTGCCGCTGCCACTTTTTCAGCAGCAGGCAGCAGCAGAGAGACAAAATGCACCCCTTAAGTCTTCGTGCCAGCACACTAAGCAGGTCTGGTCTCTCCGGGAGGGACCAGACCTGCTTAGCGTGCCGGCGACTTGCAGATCGGGCATGTGCCCCCCTTCCTGCACCCCCATAAAGTGTCTAAATGAAGATGCGGGAGGGGGGGGCATGCGTCCTATGTGCAAGTCGCACAGGGTTAATTTCAGTCTCGGTACGGCCCTGGGTAAGACCCGACACTACCCCTTCTGCTCCCTTACCCCAGTCAGAATAATCAAGGAACAGACAGGTTGGCATTCTGAGGAATCCAGTGCACGGCATGTCAAGGGGTCATGTATTCAGTTTGCCTTCCTCCTCAGCTCTACTTTTGTATAATTATTTCAAATAAATATCATTGCAGCACATAAACGTCTGATTTGTTTCATGTGAGTTCGTGACTTTTGAGACACACAGAAGTTGTTTTGTAGACAGTACTAAGGAGGAACCATAGAGTGCAGAAGGTGGAATTTCTAAATGCAAAACAGAACAAAACACAAGCTCCCAGCAAAACCAAAATTAAACATTTCCAGAAACCCAATGAGCTTCGAGAAAAGGAAGGTTTTGTGAACCTAATAAAACCACGTCTATTAAGAAATGTATGTGTGAGGTGGAAAATTTGCCTTCACATATATAATACGGTACTTTGTTGACTGTGGCTGAAAACTGGCAGCTGGAGGAATCTAAGAGATGGACATAAAATAAACCCTTCTGTTTTTTTCATCCTCTTCCTGCAAGGTCAAGGGTTTAGAGAAACAGTGTAGAGAAAATGGAAACTTATACCTCGCCCAGCTGGTGAACAGAATCAAGCCCAGTTGCTTGGCATGTATACTAACCGGGATGGTTGACATTTTTGCCAAGGCAAGTGCAGGGGAATGGTTGTTGTGAACCCGGTGCCAATGAACACAACAAGGGCTTTGCAGCAGTTTGGCATGGAAAGATAGCAGGTCAGTTACCTTCTTTATTGTTTTGGCATCTCTTCTTCCAAATAGAGCCCTCTGAGAAACCATCATCATTTTCAGGAAACACAGCCAAGACTTTGAAAAAGAAAATCAAAATTGCTTAATGATTTTCTGTGCTGTTGGAGTGGAGGCAGGGCCGGATTTACCTATACGCCAATTACGCCGTGGCGTAGGGCCCACAGCTGGCAAGGGCCCACAAAAATTTAACAAATTGGACTGGCGCATCTATTGCATTTGATGACTGCACTTCTCTTGTCGTATAAGGGCCGGTCCACTGCAGCTCACGAACTTGACGTCTGCCTGTCCCCCTTTATCCTGACAATCACTCACACGCCTCTTTCTTCACTCCTTTAGGCTAATTTCCTCTATATCCTGCAGAGGTTCCGCCAAGATCACTGTCTGTCCCGAAGGGTCGCAAAATCCGAGGACGCTGCACGTCTACACATTGCACCACCAGCTTTGCTCCTCAGCATACTGCGGGTCGTGTCGATCCCATTCGCCCTCCTCTCTGTTGTCTGTCTTGTGCAGAGGGGTCGGGGTTCGGCTATTCCCGGGCCGGTCCCTCCCCCTTCCTGCTCCGCCCCAGACCCGCCCCTCGAACTTCCGCTGTCTACAGTCAGAGCCACTTCAGGCTCGCGCAGCACCGTGCGATCGCCTCCTCCTTCCGGCTCCGGGCTGGCCATCTGCTCCATGTGTCCCTGGCGGCTTCCGACTTGTGGCCCGGACCCAGCTTCCAGTGCAGATCCGGCCACAGATGCACCCTTTAGCCCAGGCTCCTGCCCGACCACAACTCAGGGGGCCGGCTCAGTCCCAGGCTTCTCTCAGACCCCAGGTTGTGCCACAGGCGCGTCCCTTTCCCCTTTCCCACTCCCCGAGTCAAATCCGACCCCAGATCGTGACCTCTGCAGCTCAACCCTTTGCCATGGTTCAGGCACAGTTTCCTTCCCGGCCCAGTTCTATAACCCTAAATCAGTCCCTGCCACAGCCCCAGATCCCTTCCCGGCCCAATTTCCGAACTCCAAATCAGTCCCTGCCTCCATCCCAGATTCCTTTCCTGCCCAATTCCATAACCCCAAATCAGTCCCTTCGGCCCCAGATTCCTTTCCGGCCCAGTTCCATAACCACAAATCGGTCCCTTAGGCCCCAGATTCCTTTCCCGCCCAATTCCATAACCCTAAATCAGTGTCTGCTGGGGGCACAGATCCCTTCACAGCCCAGTTCCATAACCCCAAATCAGTCCCTGCCTCGGCCCCAGATTCCTTTCCGGCCCAGGGTAGGACTGGTAATGGGCTGGGGGGGATAAGACTGGAGGTGGGCTGATGGGGTTAGGACTGGTAATGGGCTGTGCGCTGTGGGGGAGGGTTAGAACTGGTAAAGGGCTATGGGGGGGGGGGGTTAAGACTGGTAATGGGCTGTGGGCTGATGGGGGCTGTCTGGTAATAGGCTATGGGGGGGCTAGGACTGGAAATGGGCTGGGGGGTTAAGACTGGAGGTGGGCTGATGGGGTTAGGACTGGTAATGGGCTGTGGGCTGATGGGGGGGTTAGGACTGGTAATGGGCTATGGGGGGGTTAGGACTGATAATGGGCTATGGGGGGGCTAGGACTGGAAATGGGCTGGGGGGGTTAAGACTGGAGGTGGGCTGATGGGGTTAGGACTGGTAATGGGCTGTGGGCTGATGGGGTTAGGACTGGTAATGGGCTATGGGGGGGTTAGGACTGATAATGGGCTATGGGGGGGCTAGGACTGGAAATGGGCTGGGGGGGTTAAGACTGGAGGTGGGCTGATGGGGTTAGGACTGGTAATGGGCTGTGGGCTGATGGGGGGGTTAGGACTGGTAATGGGCTATGGGGGGGTTAGGACTGGTAATGGGGTATGGGGGGCTAGGACTGGAAATGTGCTGGGGGGTTAAGACTGGGGGTTAGGACTGGTAATGGGCTGTGGGCTGTTGGGAGGGGGTTTGGACTGGTAATGGGCTATGGGGGGCTAGGATTGGAAATGGGCTGATGGGGTGGCTAACACTGGAGGTGGGCTGATGGGGTTAGGACTGGTAATGGGCTGTGGGCTGATGGGGGGGTTAGGATTGGCAATGGGCTATGGGGGGCTGACTGGAAATGGGTTGATGGGGTTAGGACTGGAAGTGGGCTGATGGGGGTTAGGACTGGTAATGGGTTATAGGGGGGGCTTAAACTGAAAATGGGGTGATGGGGGGTTAGGACTGTAAGTGGGTTGATGGGGGGGCTGGGACTGGTATTGGGTTGGGGGTTGCTAGGACTGGAAATGGGCTGATGGGTGGCTAGGACTGGAAATGGGCTGATGCAGGGACTAGAAGGGAATGGATGCTGGGTGAGACTGGAACTAGAAGGGAGCTGATATTGGGGGAGGATTAGAATGGGATGGGGCTGGAAGAGTAAAATAGAGAAGGGAAAAATATTTTGTGTGGGAGGGATAAAAAATCTACAATTGGCCGGGTATTGGGAGAGTAAGTGGGGATTGAGGATGGAGGGGTAAAATTTGAGTGGATGAAATAGGAATGAGGAAAGAGCAAAAGGAGAAAGATTAGTATGTTAAAGCAGATGTAGAGAGAGAATGGAAAAAAAACTAGAAGAGAGAAGAAAGGACAAACGGACAGCAGACGATGGAGAGTTAGCAGAAGACACGAAGAAACCAGAAGAAAGTGGCTGGAGCAATTGCAGCTGAAAAAAAATGCACAAAAGGTAGAAAAATCTCTTTATTTTGAATTTATTAATTGGAATATGTCAGCTCTGGTAAATGTGCATCATTAACGTCTGCGCTTTGTTTAGTACAAGAGCAAATTAATGTATAGTTTTATTTCTACAGTGTTGTACATTCCAAGTTTGGCTTTTGGGATTCCCAGTTTAATTATTGTCTTCCTGTTTCTAAATTGTGATTACTTGTTTGGTGATGGTCTATGTTCTGCATGTGTAACTGAGCTGAGGTGTTCTGTTTATATAATTCCTATTTGACATTGCCACTTGTTCTCTTTCCCCAGTAGGTCATGTATTGCTATTCTCTGAAATGTATTGGTTTAATATTTGCAGTGTTGCCTTTTGATTGGTAGAGTATGGCGCTTTGTGAGTCCTGGTAGTGCTGTTAGGATACGGCGGGTTTGCTATGGGTTCTAAATGGGCAGTGTTTGTAGTAGTTCCTAATGTGTTGGCACTGGATTATAGTAATGTAGAAATCTTTTAGTCTTTCTTTATACATACACTCATTAAGAGGCACGTTTACTAAAAGTTAGTATATGGTAACATTATGCAAATATTTATGCAAATGAGGCCCATTATGCAAATGAGGCCCCGCACCCCCCTTGGGCCACCCCTGCTGGGGGCCCACAATTTTTGTTGGCGTAGGGCCTCACTCAAGGTAAATCCGGCCCTGAGTGGAGGAGTAGCCTAGTGGTTAGAACTACTGGTTTGATAACCAAGCAACTAGGGTTCAATTCCCACCAGCCCTCCTTGTGGCCTTGGGCAAGTCATTTAACCCTCCATTGCCTCAGAAGAAAGGCCTAGCAATCTATTTCCAGTGATACTGCCAAGAAAACTCAGGAGCTTCTGGGTCACCAGAAGTCAGGACTGACTCAAAGGCACACATTGCATTTTTTTTTCTGTGCTGTTATCCAAACAATTCTGTTAGTAAATGGATTTCTTGCTGGCAGTTCAGTCTATAATGAATCCTTGGGCACTGGAATGTAACATCATATTTTGACTCTATGGAAACAACTTTATAAAATATCAAAACAGAAAAAAATAATTTTGTCCTGCCACTGCATATATTCAATAAGCGCTACGGAGGGGAGGGGGTGTTAGGCTTTTGGGTTTACATTTGACACCTCATATCAAGCGAGATGGTATAAGATGTGAAGGCACATTTTAGAAAGGCCATTTAAGTGCAATCTGGGACGTCCAACTCAAAATGTCTGAAATTCCATGTGAGGGGCAGTAGAGAAAGTGGGCATGTGTGAGTGCCTTCTAAAATCTGTCTCCACCCGAAAAGATGTAGGTCTCTGGCCAGACATGTGCAGGTTTTTGACTGATTTCAGAAACTTGAATATGTCAGATATTGATGGGGGTGGGTCCGGGAGCACAGATGTGTCTGCAACAGTATTTCAGAATGCACACATGTATCTCCCACCACATACACATCTGGCCTGCCATTGTACAAGAGAGAGGGGCAGCGGCGAGGAAATATGCCCCTTTATTTACTGGCATGCTTGTTAGAAGGAGTAAAAATTATTGGGGGAGAGGGCATTCTCCTCGTCTCTGTACGATTCTTAGGTTGCCGAAACGAGCACTTTTCAGATGGCTATTGGCTCCTAGAAGCAGATATAGATATGGACATGTCCGCCTGCAGGTGGAGACACGCAGCGCTGTTCTAAAATCAGATGGACACGAATCTCTTTCAGAATGTCCCGAACATGCCTCCACCATGTCTCCATGCAACTGCGCCAGACATGTGTAAATCTGGGGCTTTCTAAAATGGCTCTTGGGATGTGGCTGTGATTGGCACAAATGGATGTTTTAGATGTGCAAATCAAGAACAGGGGTTCTAAAATTAACCCCTTAGGGGACTAGTTACAAAGGTGAGATGCAAAGCATGCAAATGTATGCAAAACACCTCATTATGATGCAAATGGAATAATGCAGCTTATGCTGAATAGCACCCTGCATCTCAAATCTGGCATTATTGTTCCCAGCCCTGAGCATCAGGCTGCCAAAACATGGCCCAATGCTTTCACCTGCATTTTTGAAGGGGACAGCAATTTCTAAAAAATGCTATTTGGGGCCCCCTCCCCAAGTTGCTGCAAAGAGTCAGTACCCTCCTCCAAGCTATCCTGCTTCCCCAAGCAGTCCCCTTTCCCACCAATTCTACAATCCAAGGTCCCCCCTCTTCTTAAGACCCCTACCCCCTAGGATTCCAAAGTACAATTCCCTTCCTGTTTGCCCAAGATGTGTCTGCTTCAGAGGTGGGGGTCAATGGCTGAGACTTTGTAGTGCTTGTCTACCACATGCATGGCCTGGGTGGCCACAGCAGTTCACGCGGTGAGGACACCCTCACTCTGACTGAGCTCTGACCATGGCACGGCTATGTATCCACATAGCACTTGCTATAGTATACTACTCCAGTGATTTGGGTGCACTCCCTGTCCAGGGAGGCTAATCGCTGTGCTGCATGCTGGTTGTCCATGTGGTGTGTGTGAGTGCACGTGCTGACCAGCAGACTGGCCCCATTTGGTATATGTCTGGCTGAGATAGTCCTGTGATAGGCAGCAGGTGTAATCTAACTTTGCTTGCTGTGGTGGTTTGGTAGTTCTGGATGGTTAGGACAGAAGCCATTCCTGCCCTACTCAAGCAGGATGGCGGTAGCAAGTCTAATCAGCCCCCACTGCAGTTAGCATGCATAGCACATACTGCTACAACACTGAGCACTGACATATGCTGCTCTGGGAGAGTCCCTGTCCAACATGGGGCTGAAAACAAAAAACAGATGTGATAATCACCTACAGCATGCTACAATTGCACACTAAATAAAGTAACCAATATAATGCACTACAAATACTAGCTGCTTCAAACCGACAGTCTCTAGCAGCGAAAGCTCTGGGCACCAGGGGCTGGGCACCCATCCTCACTCTCAGGGTGACCGCAAAAACTGCTCAGTAGCATGGTTTGTAGCTGCTCTGTGCTTGTATCACACACTATCAGTGCATCTTATTGAACTGATGTGATGGATCAGTGCATTTTCCATTTGGTGATCAGCTGCAGACTGCTATTTTGCATGTGCACTGTGTCATGGGTACTGGAGAGGCTAACCTATACTGGTACATACAGCAGACATTTTAGGCAGTGACCTGCAGTCTCTTTGTATCCAGCCATTATTGTGCTAAGAGGTGTAGCCTACTGGCTAGTGCAATGTCTCCATGCACTGCGGACAGAAGTTCAATTCCTATTTGTTCTTTTTTTTGGTGACCATGTGCTGCTCTGATCATTTGCATCCTGTAACAGTCACAGAGTCTTAAAGTTTGTTATGCATTCTGCCCACAATTTGGGCCAGTGAACAGACTATTCGCCATCATGCCCTTCTGAGAGCATGGATTTATTGGCTGTGCTGCAGCACATTGCAGGGGGGTCATACATGTTCACCTTGCAGATATCCTGCAACTGCTTGGAGGTGTGGTATAATGGTCAGGGTGCAGGCTTAGGACCCAGGATACCATTGTTTGAGGCTCACCAGTACTCCCCTTTTTTTGTGCAGTTTAATGTATACAACACTCTTCATGGGTTGCCCACACCTCCTTCTGACCTTGGGCAGGTCACTTACACCTCCATTGCCTCAGCTGATGATAGGTTCTTATAGTCCCTGTTTTTTTATCAGACATTACAACTTTTTTAGTACAAGGTATCCCAATATGACTAAACTGATGCAGTGGTATACTAATAGGCAGTTACGTGCATATAGCTGTAACCTGCTTGTGCAACATGAGTCATGTATGCCATAATGACTGTGACTGTACAGACACATCCTACCCCTCAGTTAGCCACCTGCAGGTATCACCTCATGTCTGTACACACCCCATTTGCCCAGTTTGGATGACACTTGTCCAGTTGTTATCTGCACATTTATCTGGGGTATTGCATGGTGGCTGTGTGGCTGGGACAAGTGTGAGACCCACATGTTTGGTATCAGACCTTCCAAGTGTTACTGGTGCACATTTTCACACACAGTACAAATACGTTGGGGATGGCACCTATGGCACATCGATGCTGCCAGCCCATAACACCCTCTCCTCAGCCATCATCCTTCCTTCAGCCACCATCCACCTCTTTCGGCTGTGTGCAGTCATGTCTTCATGTGCAGGAAGCTACAACATGGCCTACACTGGTACTCTTTTCCGCATTTTGGCTCTTTATGCACAACTCTCCTGTGCCTGATCTGCACGTCACCACTCCTACTCTGTCCTCCTTTCGCTACACACATCCTGACACTGCTGACTCCACTGACATTGTGCCGTTTTACAATGACACCCCCCTGTGCATCGGTACAGCTGCCTCCCACACGCTCGTCCAATTTACAGGCTGCCTCATAGGGTGCCCATAGATCTGGCAGGTCTATCAGCTCCCACCTGTCCTTCCATCCATCACCTTTACATTGACTTTCCTTGGTGCTCCTTTATCCAGCATTAGGGTTACAGCCATTTTCGGACATTATAGTGCATGCTTGACACTTTAACGCCTGATGTCCTGTTAACGTACATTAAATGGCCCATAGCGCCCTTTATGCCGGAACGCCTCCTATCCGCCCAGCGCCCTTTACGCATATAACACCCCTTATCGCTGCCATTAAAGCCTGTTACCTTAATGCCCTTTAGTAAACATACCCCTATGTGTTTCATAACCTTAGGGTGTTCCCGTCTGGCAAAAAGAGCAGCATGCCATCTGCAAAGAGACATATATGCCCCTGATGGCATTGGACTCTGTTATTTGCCAGCATCTCTAATGACAAAATAAATAGCATAGCGGAGAGGTGACTCTTGAAAAACATGGAATAGATCCAGGCTAATTATCTGACAGTTTAATGTATAATGGTGTCTGTCCTAGGAATATAGGGGGTGGTTCCGGGAACACAGACATGTTTATCTGATAGTTTAATATGTAATGGTTTCTATCCTAGGAGTATACTAATAAAGGACAGGAGATGGAGCAGTTGTATAGGTAACAGTACAAGTTACCCTACAGAAGGAACTATACCTCCCAGAAGCCTTACTGAAAAGGAAACGCATTGAGAAGCTGTAGTTTCCAGTTCCTGTAGCCATTGTTGTTCAGTTCTGGCTGTTAGCTTTCCATGTAATTTCTTATTAAACTGTTTTCCCTTCTGAATTTCATTGAGTGAACCTCTGCTATATAAACCAACAAAATTCTCAATAGTGACATCCTTGCCTGGCCCCCCTGACAAAAGAAGGGCTCCGTCCTTTTATTATTTAATATTTGTTGGGCTTCTGGGCGAGCACATGTGAACCCACCTAAGGAAATCACTTTGAAACCCAAACCGTTCTAGAACTAGGGTTGCCAACTTTTTCACCGAGAAAAACCCAACACCTGTGGCTTGCCATGCTCCGCCCATTCCCCGGCCCAGTCCCACCCGCCCCTGACCCGCCCACAAAAATTACCGAGGGCAAGTGTAGGCAGCTGTAGGGGAGAAACTTTAAAGGTGAAAGGATGAGATTATATAGATCTATTATTAGAACTGTGAATACTGTAAGTGTCTTCTTGGGAAATATTTCAGTAAAGTTGCAGTTTGACTCTCAAGGTGGACCAAGTGGAATAATATTGCCCAACTAGGAGAGCTATTTAAACTAAATAATCCTATATATTGAAGGAATCAACACAAGAACCTATGCCAATCCTTCACCACTAATACGCTCAGTGCACTGCAGGATGAAGACTGCCGTTGGAATGAAGCATTGCAGTCTAAAGCTTGGATTTCATTCATTGAGCTAACTCCTTAGGCGGTAACTATGAAACCTAAAGTGGCGGGCTGCCCTTACATGGTGTGAGTAACCTGCCAGTCAGTCCCAGGAACCACAGTGATGCAGGGACGCAGAGGCACCCGGTTTTGAAGACTGAAATGCTGACAAGGAGTTACAATAAAAACCTGAGAAGCGTGTGCCTGATTTGCGTTTAATAAAATATGTAATGCTGAGAGTTTGAGTGACATTGCATTGATTGGCTGCAAGCATACTGTATATATTGATATGAACTGTCCTTGGCAGCAGTGAGCATCTGAATAGTTGGAAGTTAAAAATAAGTGACGACGTGGACATTTATTTAAATGAATCAAGGACCAGAGTTCAGGCAGTGCAGCACCATAACCATCACCATATGAAACATCTTTTTTTAAGACCCTGGGAAGTCCAGTATCACTATTCAGACCCACTCACCGTCCCTTGGCTGGCTCTGGCTGTGTCTGTGTCTGTGACTGGCTGGCTCTCTCTTTCCACCAGTCGATGAAAAACCTCGTGCTGGATATGGGTAGCACAGAAACAGGAGCTCCCTCCCGTCTCCTGTCTGTCAATGGAGAAGGTTGGCAAACTCTCTCACACTTGCACATTTACTAATGACAAACTACTTCCTTATATTGTTAAGCTGGACTCACCTACACAAACTGCTGTTCAGAAATGCAACTGAAACAGCCTCCTCCGCATCACACACAGTGCAGCTTCACCCCCTCCCCCTTAGTGTAGCTTCACTCCCCCCCCCCTCAGTGCTGCTTCGTGCCCCCCACTGCTGCTTCACCCCTCCCCCCAGTGCTGATTCACCCCTCCCCCCTTAGTGCTGCTTCGCCCCCGTGCAGCCACTGCTTCTGATTTTTACAGAGCAGCGGCTGCAATAAACTTAATTTGAAAAGGAAAAGAAACCTGTGAGGAGCCCTCCAGTCGTCCTAGGAAACTCCTTCTGCAGCACCCGAGGAAGTGATGTCAGAGGGGGGGGGCTTCTCACAGGTTTCTTTTCCTTTTCAAATTAACTTTATTGCAGCTGCAGCTCTGTGAAAAGCAGAAGCAGTGGCTGCATGGGGGAATCGATCGGGGATCGCGTTCGCACCGCAGACTGCGGGAGAAAAGTTGTTTTTTTGCTCTGGCTGTTCCTGATCTCGCGGCCAGAGCAAAAAAACGGCTTTTAAAGGGCCGGTTTTATATCTGTGCTGGCAGCCGGCCTGGCCATGGAAAAAACGGCCAGGCCGGCTAAAAACTGGCCGGTTGGCAATCTCATCTAGAACCCAAATGCTTATTCAGTATCTAGACTCTCCAAAGCCGCCCCGTCTGGTCTCTACCTCCTGAATTGCAGCCAGGGCTCTCACTAGGTTTGCCAATGCATAGTGTCCCTTCACAAACCCAATTTGGTCTGGGTGAATCAAAGTCCAATACACCATACTAAGGTGCTTCGCCTATACCGCTGTAAGTATTTTAATATTTTGGTTCAAAAAGGTTTGGTCTATATGAACCCATACATGTCAGGTCGTGTCCTAGCTTTGGTATAAGGATTACATGCATTATGTTGGGGAAGAACTCCCCCTCCCCCTCCTGGATTACCCCTGCACTGACCACCCCGATGTTGGCACCACCATAGCTTCTAAAATTTTATAAAATTCAGCTGGCAGTGCATCCGGGCTGGGCGCCTTTATCAGATTTAGGAGCCAGTTTACTAAAGCACGCTACCTGGGTAGTGTGGGGATAGCATCCAGGGCCCTGCACTAAAAGCCCATGCTACTAAGCAGTGTTGGCGGGTTCTTACCTACAAAGCATCCCTAATAATCACCAAGATTGCCTGGGCACACGGGAGCCGTACACCAGGAGAAAAACAAAACAAAAGGAACTCAGATCACAGTCACCTCTTGATTTGGTACAAGCAGCAAAGCTGTAAGCACAAATATACAAGTGTCTGTCTGAGGGACCTGAGTGCAGGTGACGTTCTCCCTACCCCTCAGTAGTGAGAGAGAAAGTCACCCCCGAACTATGTAGCTGCCTCCTTATATGGATTCTCTGGCCCAAAGTTCTAGCAAGGACCAGAAAGTTCTGCATAAAACTCTTAAGTCATTTGCAGCTTTCTCCAAAGTTCTCCCCCCCCCCCCTGGGGCCCCTCCCCTGTTCATCAGGTCTCGCAGCTGAAGTTTCAAGGTCTGCCTTTTCTGTGTAACCGACACAGCTCACTGCTCCTTTCTGTGCCTTGTACATGTTATCTTCCATCTCCTGGCACTAATCGGAATTCTTCAGGGCTAAGAGAATTTGTTTGCTCATTAGTTTTCTGAATTCCTAGCTTGGCCTGTATTTTCTGGGCCTAGGGCTATATCCTTGCACACTTCTGTTCAAAGTATGGCTCTGTAGGCTGTATTATAGTAGGCCGCATATTCTCTCTGCTATAGCCCACAAGCACTGTTTCTTCTTGTGCCATTCATGTTAGACTGTGTACAGTTCAAGCAGACAGGGGTGCAGTTGCAGAAAGCAAGAGGCTGACCTGAAATCTAGACCTAAACCAAATTATCCCCACAGTCCCCAATTTTTCTTTTTATTTTCTGGTGGAGGGAAGCAAAAGTAATCCCACTAAGGGGCATGGACAACAACCATTTGAGACAGAGAGGGAGCATCAAGAGGCATCTGCTGGTACTGTTCCCTAGAGACAACATACATAGTTTTAGTAGATTTCAGTAATATTGAAAAGACACAGCATGCAAGAATACCGATCACAGCAATACTCAACAAAGTAATGAAGAAAGTGTTGAAAGTTAAGCTGGTGTTGGCATTGCAATTTCTGAAGCCCAAATGGCTTGCAGATTTCAGTTACTTTCTAAGAAAAACAATAAGAAAAGGATAACAATACAATCATTCACAAAAGTTCCCAATCAGCCTAATAGTCCATTATTTATTTCCAGATAATTTAGTCCTGCTTCTCAGCAGTTCTTCAGGAGTGTGCGTCACTTTTCTCTGAAGGTTAAGTTCGGTTTCTCTCAAAAGTTGAACCTCTCATTCTCATAGGCAAATATTATTGTCCCTTTTTCCAATGTGATGCACTGATCCATTCATTTGCTGGTAGGAAATACTCTATTGTGCTTCACATCATTAAATCAGTTTCATCAGAGTCCTTCCCCTTAATATCCCACTGCATCTCTCATAACATATTTTCCTCTTGCATCATTCTACCAACTACATACATAGGTCCTTCTCATGTTTTTATACCATACTAATGTATCCTTATTTGGCAAAGTTGCTAAGAACATCAAATAATTGTTAAAAACTTAGTATTGTTGTAAAGAAATGGTAGGCAGAAAACATAATCTTAGATTCTAAGCATGATGGATATATGTGCTCATTCTAAATAACAACTGTCTAAACAATTAATTATGGTGTTTACTACTTCCTGCAACTGAAATTTAAAAAAAACCTTCAGTACACTTTGTCTCTGGACACTAAGACGTAAAATTCAAATGCAGAGAAACAGGTGAATTTATCCTAAAATTCAGCAGCTCTGGTGTTACTGTCCTGTTCAGCCATCATCAGCACAGAGCCTAGCAATGCAAAGTAATTACCTTGAATCTTACAGTTCAAAAAACAGCCATTCAAATGATATGAAATGGATACTTTTTCTTGAAAAGGCTGGTGGATATCTGGAATGCAAACGCTCCCCTTTTTAAGTTATTTTTAAAGCAAATTACTGAGAACTTCAGCCAACCTTGACATTATCTTAGCAAAGTAAACAATAGGTCTCTTCTCTGACTTTCAAAGCAACTGGAAATTATCTTGCAGCTGGGTTACAGCTCTTTATTTGTTCTGTAATTTATGAACAATAACTATGTCCTCTGTGAGGTGCTTGCCACAATATATTTTAACTTTTAATTTTGCTCAATAGCAAATGCAGTCAGAACCAAATATATATAGAAATATTCCAGAGATAAAATTCAAGCACGATTAGCTTCTTATTCACTCAGGATTTAAATCATTTCCAAGGTGCAATCTGGTAACTACTGGCTCGGAATGTCTCATTGTCCTATCAGGGCTCTTAACCTCTACTTTGAAGGTCAAAGGAAAAACGGAAGCAGTTTTCATTAATTTTTCTATCTTTCTTGTTTGTTTCGTTCAGCTTAAGTAAAGAATTAAAATCAGTTCAGCTCCAGAGACCATAAAATCTACTAAAACTTTTAAACACAAGATAAAGCAAAGCTTACAAGTGCATTATGCCTAACAGCCTATCTGATCAGAATAAGGTATTTCTCTCAAGAAATTTCACCCTGCATACTAGACACTGAACTAAACTCTCCCCCCCCCTTGATAGTTCTGAAAAGAAACATGCCGTAACAATCAGCTAAAACAAGTAATAAAATCTTCGCTTTGCCATAACAATTAATACTAGCTCTTCAGATAGTCATTTTTTGTTTAAAGCACTGAACTAAACGTCCTTGCATCACAAGGTCACATATTTTTCCTAAACAGTTTTTTCTTTCTTGGCTGCAGAATTCAGCTACAGTCATCTCCTTCATTCGCTTTGATCTTGAATTTGTAAAGTAATGCATTTATCTACCTACAATTAGTCAAAAAGATACCTAGAAAGCTATTAGAATAATGATAACTAGAAATCTGATTACAGAGGAATAATGCTTCACCGAAAAAGTTCTGAACTTCATCTCCTGTCACACTTTGATTGAATAAATCCTTTATTTAAACAAACAAGAGAGACTTCTCAATCAGGAGTTTCCCCTAGGCGATGCGTCCATCCCCAGAAGAGATCCCTCGGTAGCTCCTCTCTCTCTCTCTAGCTGAAACAGGCACCCATCTTATTCTGCTGCAAACAACCAGTCATTGCGCAGACAATTAGCTATCTTTCATCAGGCGACATATATGGACACTTATGCAGTAAAACACAGCCAGGACACTGGCCAGGTGCCTGACAATGTTCAAGGAACATACCTCTCACACCCCCATGGTTTCAGAAGTCCAGAGCTCCATAATTACAATTGATGTGTATCTTGTAACTAGATTAGTTCTTCTTCAATGGATCTAATTGTCACCCTCTCTGGTCTGTGAGCATCCCAGATAAGGAGATCGTTCCCGTTTATTTTTTAGAACAATCTTTCTATTGAGAACTCCAACAGGGGTTGTGGTTAATGAGGCAATCTATGGGGTTAGGGCCGGACTCCGCTCCTTTTATATTATCTCCCCCTCATTGGATTTTTCTAAATATTCTCTTTAGCTGTCCCTCTTTCTATGATCTGTAAACCTGCTGTTTTCACTGTTCGGGGACAGGGGCAATTAATTTCGCCTTTTACCGATAACAAATCTAACCTCTTTATCTACAGAGGTGCGTGTAACTTTGCTTTTACAGGTGACAATCAAAACCTCTTTATCTACCGAGGCGCGAAGCTACGAATCCAGAATACACACAGACACGCAATCTTTACGCTTCGTCCAAACCCAGCCAATCCCCTCGCAGTGATGGGGGTATGGAACCGTGGATAGGGACATACAGTCACTTTGCACCCAAAGGTACGTACAGTCTCACGCATACACCAATCAATCCTGGGGATATAAAGACCTAATGTCTGGGTAAAAACTTTCTTTCCCTAATATTTACAACTAGGTACCAAAATACAAAAACTCTAATATTTTCTACATAACAGAACATATATACAGGTGTGAATTCACTACTCACCCACCAGCTAAACCAGGTAAGTCTTCTGTCCTTGGGGGTACTTTTCACTGCAGTCTTCCTAGGGTTCTCTCAAACACAATACTCACCACTGAAGTCTTCCTAGGGAATCCAAGCGCAGTACCAGTTTTCTCTCATCTGGGACGGTATCCGCATCCCCTGAACCGGCAGGAGGTATCTCTCGTTCCCTCGTCACTGGGACGGTGTCCTTGGTTTCTCTCGTCTAGACAGTATGCTCATCCCCTGTTTTCTTAATTTAACAGGAGGTATCCTAACTCTCTGACAAAATGCAGCCAAAAGCGCAGTCAGAGGAATCCTTGGGCAATTTAGCTGAATTTAGGAGTGTCTTCACTCAGGGTCCCCCCAAAAAAACTCAAGTCCCTGTTTGGGCGCCAATTGTAGGCGGGTTCTTACCTACAAAGCATCCCTAATAATCACCAAGATTGCCTGGGCACACGGGAGCCGTACACCAGGAGAAAAACAAAACAAAAGGAACTCAGATCACAGTCACCTGTCAGCAAAACCTCTTTATTTGGTACAAGCAGCAAAGCTGTAAGCACAAATATACAAGTGTCTGTCTGAAGGACCTGAGTGCAGGTGACGTTCTCCCTGCTGCTAAATTGTGAGTTTTTTGTCTGTTTGTCTCCACATATTTATCTATCTATTTGCCCTTCTTGGTGGGTTTCCTTACCTACTCCCTTGCTGTGTGCCCACTGTTCAGGAACAGCCTCCATTGCTGTAGAGTTTTAAACTATCTTTCTCTTAGTCTACCTGAGTTACTGCCCCTCCCCCCCCCTACTGAGGCATTGTTGTAAACCTCCATTCCTGTTGTGCATGTGGGTTTTCTCAGACTGCCCTTGTGCTTCTTGAGAAGAGCAGTGCTTTCCTGAGCTCATCCAAAAGGTGATTTTTGCTGAATTTGCTGCTAAATTGTGAGTTTTTTGTCTGTTTGTCTCCACATATTTATCTATCTATTTGCCCTTCTTGGTGGGTTTCCTTACCTACTCCCTTGCTGTGTGCCCACTGTTCAGGAACAGCCTCCATTGCTGTAGAGTTTTAAACTATCTTTCTCTTAGTCTACCTGAGTTACTGCCCCTCCCCCCCCCTGCTGAGGCATTGTTGTAAACCTCCATTCCTGTTGTGCATGTGGGTTTGCTCAGACTGCCCTTGTGCTTCTTGAGAAGAGCAGTGCTTTCCTGAGCTCATCCAAAAGGTGATTTTTGCTGAATTTGCTGCTAAATTGTGAGTTTTTGTCTGTTTGTCTCCACATATTTATCTATCTATTTGCCCTTCTTGGTGGGTTTCCTTACCTACTCCCTTGCTGTGTGCCCACTGTTCAGGAACAGCCTACTGGCCAGAGACACTTAGGTTCCCGCCCACCCTACCCCTCACCCCACCCACCCCAGGGGCTACATTGCCTATATAGTGGTCACATACGTACCATCTGTCATTCCTAACTTGGGTAACGCCCACATCCTCAACTTTTCTTATTATTCTTCCTCTTCTGGGACTGCTTAAGCAACATGTCGTGTATTCAGTGCAATAACTGTGGTACTTTCATTCAAAGAAGAATCATTTGGAGCCTAAGAGCTTGTCCTATATGCCTAAAGTCAGCTGCCATGCATGAAGAACTGACTATACTAAGGAAAGACCTAGCAGCCATGCATAAAGAAGTTTCTCTACTGAGGGAGGAACTGGCTGCAATGAAGCGCACCTCTTCTAGGATACAAACTGAACAAAGTCCACCACCGCTCCCACAAAGAATCAAACACCCCAGGAACAAATGGATCACAGTGGGTTCCGGAAGATTACGACCTGTAATGCAGAGACATCCTACACATCAAGAGATATCCCTGCAAAACGCCTTCTCTGCCTTGGCTAATGAGGATGCCCAACCCAAGGAAACTGAAGGGCCCTTAAATGAGTCAGACAATGCCCAATCTCCTGCTAAAGCACCAAATATGAAGAAAACCTCACCAAACAGAAAACTATTACTACTTGGAGATTCCATCATCAGAGGCACCAACTTGGGAACACAGTTCAAAGGAGAGAAGATAGTCATGTGCCTACCAGGCTCTTCAGCCAGCAGGAATACAAACCAAGTTGTTCAAATACTTAGCGCAAAAAGTGAGCACTCCAAACCAGATGTTATTATCCACTTGGGCACAAATGACCTGGCTAGAAACAGTGCCTCTACAGCCCAAAAGGACTTCCAATCTCTGGGAGAGAAACTCAAGCCCATTGTTAACACTGTTGCATTCTCAGAAGTTCTACCTGTTCTTGGTAAGGGGACAAAAAGGCTGCATCGCATTAACAACTTTAATACATGGCTCAAGACCTGGTGCAAACAAGAAGGATTCAGATTTATTGGCAACTGGGACAATAGATGGACCAACAAGAGACTATACTGTGCTGATGGACTACATCTCTCTGTTGCAGGGAAAAGAAACCTAAGTGAAAAATTCAGGCAGTATGTGGATATGCATTTAAACTAGGAAAAGGGGGTGACGGATGTGGAAGGTCAACATCTGCATGCCACCCCCTGCAAAAGCAGAACAACATCAGAAACAGCCATACTCTTAAACCACACATCAAAAACAAGTGGGAAGAAATGGGCAGAATAAAATCAATGCAAAATACACACAAGCCAGGTAAATGCTGGAAAGCAATGAGCACAAATGCTCGAAGCTTAGCCAAAAAAATTCCAGACCTGGAAGCCCTAATGGTGGAAACGGATTTGGACATCGTGGCCGTTACGGAAACATGGTTTAATGAATCGCATGATTGGGATATAGCCATAGCTGGCTATAATCTATTCAGAAGAGACAGAGAAAATGGAAAAGGAGGAGGAGTAGCCTTGTATGTCAAAAGCAGTATTAAAGCTACTGAAATGCAGGGAACATGGGGAAAAGAAGAAGCGCTCTGGATTGCGTTGGAAAGAGGAGATGGCACTGTCATCCATATTGCTGTAGTCTACAGACCTCCGACTCAAATTGAAGAGAGAGATAACGAATTGATTATAGATATTGCCAAGATAGCAGCAAAGGGGGAAGCGATCATATTAGGTGACTTTAATCTACCTGATGTGGATTGGATTACTCCTTCTGCACATCTGGAAAGAAGCAAAAAAATTGTGGATGCTCTCCAAGATGCATTACTTAGACAAATGGTGATGGAACCAACCAGGGAAAGCTCAACGCTGGATGTAGTGCTTACCAACAGTGATAACATGTCGAATGTCTGCGTGAGTGCCCCTGTGAGCAACAGCGACCATCACACGGTGTGGTTTGAGATAAAAGCCATGGTACAGGCCAATCATAGCAAGCTCAAAGTCCTAAACTTCAAAAACACTGACTTCAATAAAATGGCCGAGTACTTAAAGGAGGAGATGACGGGGTGGAAGAAGATAAGGGAAGTGGAATTGCAATGGACTAAACTAAAGGCAGCAATAAAAGGGGCAACAGATAAATATGTAAGAAAAATAAATAAAAACAAGAGGAGAAGGAAACCTATTTGGTTTTCCAAAGAGGTGGCTGCGCAAATAAAGGCAAAAAACACAGCTTTTTCAAAATTCAAAAGCTTGCAAACAGAAGAACACAGAAATGAATACAGGATCCAACTCAAAGAGTCTAAAAGAGTAATAAGGATAGCAAAATCAAAGGCAGAAGAAAAAATGGCTAAAGATGTTAAGGGTGGCAACAAAACTTTCTTCAGGTATATTCAGGAAAGGAAGAAGATCAGAGTTGGAATTGCAGGACTCAGAAGTGCTGGGAAAGGACTCGTGGAAAGTGACACTGAAAAAGCGAAATTGCTAAACAAATACTTCTGCTCTGTTTTTACTAAAGAAGATCCTGGAGATGGACCAGCTGTGACTCCCAAATATAAAAATAGGACTGAAGTAGATACCACACCATTCACAGAAGATGAGGTGTTAGAACAACTTGCTAAACTGAAAGTGGACAAAGCCATGGGACCGGATGGGATACATCCCAGGATACTGAAAGAGCTCAGAGAGGTTCTTGCAGGACCGTTAAAGGATGTCTTCAACAGATCCTTGGAAACAGGAGTGGTTCCTCAGGACTGGAGAATGGCTAATGTTGTACCTCTACACAAAAGTGGTGACAGGGAAGAAGTGTCAAATTACAGGCCCGTGAGCCTTACCTCGGTGGAGCCTTACCTCGGTGGCAGGAAAAGTAATGGAGGCGCTCCTGAAAGAGCGAATAGTGAACTTTCTCAAAACCAACAGGTTGCAAGATCCCAGGCAACATGGTTTTACCGAAGGACGGTCTTGCCAAACAAATCTGATTGAGTTCTTTGATTGGGTGACCAAGGAACTAGATCTGGGGCATGCAATGGATGTCATCTATCTGGATTTCAGCAAAGCCTTTGATACTGTTCCTCATAGGAGGCTTGTCAATAAACTCAGTAGCTTGGGGATGGGTCCCAAGATAGTAAACTGGATTAGAAATTGGTTGACTGACAGACAACAGAGGGTGATGGTACATGGAGCTCACTCGGATGAGAGGAAGGTGATTAGCGGGGTGCCTCAGGGTTCGGTCCTGGGCCCGGCACTGTTCAATGTATTTGTGAGTGATATTGCTGAAGGACTGAATGGAAAAGTCTGTCTTTTTGCAGATGACACAAAAATTTGCAACAGAGTGGACTCCCCAGAGGGAGTGGATAACATGAGGAAAGATCTACAAAAGCTGGAAGACTGGTCTAATGCTTGGCAACTACGATTTAATGTGAAAAAGTGCAGTGTCATGCACTTGGGTAGCAGAAATCCAAGGGAAAAGTACACAATAGGGGGTGAGAGGTTGGTATACACGGTTTAGGAGAAAGACCTTGGTGTGATTATCTCTGATGATCTCAAGGTGGCAAAACAGTGCGACAAAGTGGTGGCAAAAGCCAGGAGGATGTTGGGCTGCATTCAAAGAGGGATTACCAGCAGAAAGGAAGAGGTACTTATGCCACTGTACAAGTCACTGGTGAGGCCTCACTTGGAATACTGTGTTCAGTTTTGGAGGCCATATCTTGCAAAAGATGTAAAAAGACTGGAAACTGTTCAGAGAAAGGCGACCAAAATGATTTGGAGCCTGCGTCAGAAGCCTTATGAGAAGAGACTTGAAGACCTAAATATGTACACTTTGGAGGAGAGGAGGGACAGGGGAGATATGATTCGGACCTTTAAATACTTAAAGAGAAATGATGAACAAACAAACCTCTTCCAAAGACGGGGAAGCTGTAAAACTAGAGGGCATAACATGAAGCTGCAAGGTGGTAAATTGAAAGGCAATGTCAGGAAATATTTCTTCACTGAAAGGGTGGTGGATGCTTGGAATGCCCTCCCGATGGAAGTGGTGAGGGCAAACACGGTGATGGAATTCAAAACGGAATGGGACAAACACAGTGGATCCCTTTACAGCAACAGGATAAAATCAAAACAAACAGTACCATCTAACTTCTGAACTATCTAGCATCTGAACAAATAAGGGTGTCCTACATGGAGTGGTGGGTTCACCCCTAAACAGAAACAAAAACATGGGGAGGAGTGGCCTGCACAGAGCGACAGGTGCACCTACTCTTGCCATCTTGCTGGGCAGACTAGATGGACCATGCTGGTCTTTATCTGCCGTCACTTACTATGTTACTATGTTACTATGTTACTATGTTACCCCTCAGTGGTGAGAGAGAAAGTCACCCCCAAGCTATGTAGCTGCCTCCTTATATGGATTTCATCAGGTCTTGCAGCTGAAGTTTCAAGGTCTGCCTTGTCTGTGTAACCCACACAGCTCACTGCTCCTTCCTGTGCCTTGTACATGTTATCTTCCATCTCCTGACACTAATTGGAATTCTTCAGGGCTAAAAGAATTTGTTTGCTCATTAGTTTTCTGAATTCCTAGCTTGGCCTGTATTTTCTGGGCCTAGGGCTATATCCTTGCACACTTCTGTTCAAAGTATGGCTCTGTAGGCTGTATTATAGTATTTATTTATTTATTTATTTATTTACTTATTTCTTCTATACCGCCCCTTCCAGTGATCAAGGGCGGTTTACATGGAACATATTATGTATACTACTGTATACTTTACAATAGTAGGCCGCATATTCTCTCTGCTATAGCCCACAAGCGCTGTTTCTTCTTGTACCATTCATGTTAGACTATGTAAAGTTCAAGCAGACAGGGGTGCAGTTGCAGAAAGCAAGAAGCTGACCTGAAATCTCGACCTAAACCAAATTATCCCCACAGCAGTGCGCATCTGGGTGGCACCTGGGCAGGGCGTGGGCGTTCCTGCCATGGCATCGATAGTGGGGGCCTTGAAGACCCACGCTGCTGGCACTAGGCAGGGAGCAACTAACACCAGCATGTATCACTGGAGTGGAGGAGTGGCCTAGTGGTTGGGGCAAGGTACTTCAGGCCGGAAGGTCAGGGGTTCAAATCCCACTAGAGGACAGCAACCTTGGGCCGGAAGGACTGGGGTTTCTAGTCCCACAGGTGCTCCTTGTGATCTTGGGCAAGCCACTTAACCCTCCATAGCCCATGTTCCCTGTAAAATAGTTATCCCCAAGTTATAATGCCCTGTTCAATGTAATTTCAGTTTGTTCAATGTAAACCCCACTGATGCAGAATAGCATGGTATATAAGAGAATGGAAATAAATAAATAATAAATAAAATGTAGCTCAGTGCCCTGTGCTAGCAATGTGGCCCAAACCCATGTTACTAGCAGGGGGCTTAGTAAACTAGCCCCTTAGTTTTTTAATAATCTTCCTTATTTCCCCATTTGTTATAGGCTGATTTATTTTGTCAATCGGTTTCACCTGTAACTTAAGGACAGTGAGGTTCCTGAAAAAATCCCTTGTTTATAGGTTCATCAGCATAGAGCATTTTATAAAAGCCCACCAATTCCCTGGCAATATCCTGTGCCTCCAGTTTTTGCTGCCCACTCCTATCCCCGATAGCTGTTACAGCTTTTTCCCCCTATCTGGAGCAACTAATCTTGCTAATAGCTTCCCTGCTTTGTTTCCCCACTTCTATAAATCATATTTATGCATTGCTATATCATTTTCCGCTCTTTTCTGCAATACTTTATTTACTTTCCTTTTTGCCTCTACAAATTTCTGGCGAGCCTCCTCCGTAGGTTTTTTAATATAGTCCTTGTGACAGCTGTGCTGTTTTGTAGCATATTGCAGCAGATCTTTATTTGCTTTTTCATTCTCTCTACATATGCCAGGATTTCCGCCCTCAGCATCGTTATGGTGGCTTCCCAGTATGTACCTTCTCCCATTTCCCCATTTTGTTCTTTATTTCATAGTCCTGCCAAGCTTTCCTCAAGTAGGGGTGGAATAGCTTATCATGGTACAATATGGGGTTCATTCTCCACATCCTATCAGCAATATTATCCTAGATGCTCAGCCCCAGATGCACATGAACATGGTCTGAAATTCCCACCTGTTTTATCTCTGCTTGGTGAAACATTGGAAATAGGGTCTCGGAAATCAATATGTAATCTATCCTGGCAAGGACACCATGTAGTGCTGAATAATGAATGAAATCATCTGGGCGCACCATGTGCCAGGCATCTATTAGCTCCAAGCCCGATCTCAAAAAATGTATCCCCTTCTGCTCATATCCTTTATCGAGGGCTTTGAAGGCTTATGATCCAACATGGGGTCTCTTACTGTATTAAAATCCCCACCTAGGATAAACTGATAGCCAGCAATGCTCTCTGACTTGCTCAGAAGTGAGGCAAGGAATTTATGGCTCTAGACAATTGGACCATAAACACCGCCGTATGCTTCCCCAAGCACTAATACATACCTTCTGCCTGTGTCTACTATAGTCTTATGCAATGTAAATGTTATTTATTTAACATTTCTTATATACCACCTTTCATGATATCAAGGCAGTTTACATTGAACAAACTGAAATTACATTGAACAGGGCATTATAACTTGGATATAACTATTTTACAGGGAACATGGGCAATGGAAGGTTAAGAGACTTGCCCAAGACCACAAGGAGCACCTGTGGGACTAGAAACCCCAGTCCTGGCCCAAGGTTGCTGTCCTCTAGTGGGATTTGAACCCCTGACCTGAGGTAACTTGCCCCAACCACTAGGCCACTCCTTTTTACTTACTTACACTGTTACCCCCTGCTGCCTGCTATTCCAACCCTGTCTCTTTGGAATTTAACATGTCCAATAGCAGTCAAGTGCATCTTCTGTGGGAGGCTTCTGCTGGAGGTGAATATGTGCATTCATATTTTTTAAACCTTTTAAGACCTTTGTATGTTTTACAGGGGAATTTAGGCTAAACACATTCCATGTCACTATATTGAATTTCTATCCATAAAGATTTCACAATACATTTTGTTTCCTGAAGAACTTTAATCCTATTTGATTCTATGCCATCCTTAACATATAGTGCCATCCCTCTAACAGTTTGACCCCCTTGTCATTCCAGTATATTTTGTATCTTGCTAGAACAGTGTCCCATTGATTGTTCTCTTTCGACCAGGTCTCTGAGATGCCTATTATGTCTGACTGTTCATTCACTGCCATACATTCTAACTGTCCCATCTTATTTCTTAGATTTCTGGCATTTATACATAAGCAATTAAAAGTCTATTTTTTACATGTATTTACTTAACGCAGTAATTTGGAATCACTTATCTTTGCCTGATCTTTATTTCAATACTCCTGGGATGCTAGCTTTTACCATAGCCTCTTTATCAGAATATTCTAACTTTAGCATTTTACCAGTATCTCTTGAAGATACCTTACTCTGAACCATTTGTTTCCGACCAACTGTTGGCTTTCCCCCAGAGTTCTAGTTTTAAGGCTGCTCTATCTCATTTTTAAAAGTTAGCACCAACAGCCTGGTTCCATCCTTATGGAATAGGTTTCCCTTTCCTCAGAATGTTGCCTGGTTCTTAACACATCTGAATCCCTCCTCCCTGCATTATCATCTCATCAACACATTGAGACTCTGGAGCTCTGCCTGCCTCTTCGGTCCTGAGCATGGGACGGGAAGTATTTCTGAGAATGTTACACTTGAGATTCTGGATTTCATCTTTCTGCCTAAAAGTCTAAAATTTGGCTTCCATAAAATTCCTCCCACACTTTCATTTGTAACCACGGGTACCACAATAGCCCTCTCCTCCACAGCACTCTCTAAAACCCTAGCTGGATGATGCGTTCAGTCTACTATCTTAGCACCAGTCTAGCAAGTTATCAAGTGATCCTCAGGCCTACCAGCCATCCAGATATCTACATTCTTAATAGCTGAATTACAGCTACATGGGCTGCCTTACCTCTTCCTTCCTGGCACACACCCCTGGAAGCACATCCTTGTTGCAAGAGGATATTACATCACCCAGAGTGCAGGTCCTGGATACAGGATCACTTTGTGCCACATTCAGGTGGGTGATGCTCTTCTTCCAAGTGACCTTCTTATTTATTTATTGTATATTATTTATTTGACAGGTTTTATATACCACATTTTCAAAGGTTTACAACTTTTCGTAGAACTTACATATAACAATTGGAGCCTAAACATAACAAATAACATTATAACATAATACAGACCAGCTATGTACATGGTGTTATATGTAGCTTTTGGTAGCAGTACACTTGACGGGGGGGGGGGGGGGGGCCGGAGATATGACTGGAGAGAACTAGGGTGAGGTGGAAAGGTTTGAATATAGGGAAAAGTCATAAACACATAAACAGTGCAGAGGCTGCCAGACTGGAAGGGAAACTGCCCTACTATGTCCTTGAAAGTCATCGCTATATATCTCTGTCTGTTTCAGCACCTATTTGTCTTTAGCCTCCAGAGATTGGATTAATTCTCTAAGAGCCAGTAGTCTCCTTGCACAACGCACCCACATATCACCTTTCACCAACTGGGAGATAACATACATGTGGCAATCGGTGCAAAAGATTGGATATTTATTGTATTTATTTATTTATTTTATTTAAGTGCTTTTTATATACCGCCCCTTCCAGAGATCAAGGGCAGTTTACAATTAACAAAAGAAAACAAAACTTTTACATTGAACTTGTGAATTGAGCTATAGTAGTGGGGATATCCACCATCTCATTGCTGGGCTTCTCTCTACACTTTGGTATTTGTGAGTTGTTAAGTTATTTAAAGCTGCTAAAGGAATAGGGACATTTAAGCTACTATAAAGTCACTTAAGATCATTAGGTATATTTTATGCTGTTATTTTATGTTTGCTTCTTACGAACTTCAAAGGACCTATAATAAGTTTGCTGCTAAGGGTTAATTGCTTGCTGATGAAATCCCCTGTGGCGAAAGATTTCCCTCTTGTCCTCTTAATTTGGAAAACAGATTATAAATTAATAAATGTGCCTGGAGTGGATGGGAGTTGAGGAGGGAGGGTAGGAAAAAAGATACAAGAAACCTGGGACAATTTGTTTTGTTTTTGTTTTAAGGTACTTTTAAAACAAGGCCTAGATTTAGGCATAGGCATCACAGGCAACTATCTTGGGTGCAAAATGTTGAAGGCACCAAGTACCCAGGCCAAAGAGGAGCCTTCTCCCTCCTATTAAGGAGCATGTGCATGTGCTGCATCAAAGGGGCACCACCATAGCACTATGACCTTCCTCTGTACCTCCAACCAGTCCAGAGTGAGGTGTAAACCACAAAAAATATATATATTGAGGGAACCATTAGGACCCGACACCACCTTCATCAGGGGTATTGGCCACTAGAGAACAACAGTGTAAAATACAGTTATCATATATACAATACTAAGCATCTTGGAAACCAATAGAAACAAGTACAAACATTTACAAAAGGCAATGTCATCCTAAATACAAAAGTAAATTAAAAAGGTAAGTGAAAATTTGTATATTCAAAGATATAAATTTAAAACATGTAAACTAATATCATATAAACATATACAGTACATAAAACGATAATATATTTCAAATAGGAAATAAATGATAACTAAAGAAAAGGACAATAAGAGGAGACAAAAGAAATAAAACCACCATAAAATTAAGGCATCATAAAAAAACATGTAAACAAATCACGTGTAAGAGGCTTCCTTCTTTCCTTTCTTTTTGTTTTTAGAATACTAGCCCAATGTAAATGATACCTTTTTAAAACATTCTTGATGCAAATAATTTCATTTGCCTCTTACACGTGATTTGTTTACTTGTCTCAAAAGTGTTTACATATGATTTGTTTACATGTTTTTAATGATGCTTTATTTTTATAATGGTTTTATTTCTTACATCTCCTCTTATTATTCTTTTCTTTAGTTGTTATTATTTCCTATTTGAAATATATTATTGTTTTACATGATATTAGTTTACATTTTTTAAATTGACATCTTTGACTATACAATTTTTCACCTTTTTTAATTTACGTTTATATTTAGGATGACATTGCCTCTTTTAAATGTTTGTACTTCTTTCTATTGGTTTCCAAGTTGATTAATATTGTATATATGATAACTGTATTTTACATTGTTATCTTGTAGTGGCAAGTACCCCTGATGAAGGCGATGCTGTAACACGGCCATGTCAGGTCCTCTGGTCCCTAGTGGTTCCTTTAATAACTTTTTTTTATTTTTTATGGTTTACACCTTGCTCTGGACTGGTTGCTAGTAGTTTATGTGAGTCATGCTTTTTGTTTCGTGGTTGGATCTTTGGACTTCCTCTATACCTCTCCATTCTTTGAGATGTAACCCCCTCCTGTCCCCTCCCTCACACACACACACACACACACACACACACACACACACACACTCACAAACGCACTCTCTCTCCCTCTCTCTCCCTCTGGGATCTGATGTCTGGTCTTGCCTATGGGCACCAAAATCTTAAATCGAGCTACAATTAAGATATAGAATTTATCATAAACCCATAATATCTATTCTCTCCCAAGCTTAGTTATCACATTTTTTAGCAAAGCATTGTTCACTTACCTGAAGAGGCTTTGTCTGTTCTGAGTATTTCCTTCTATCTCTCGGTATCTCTGTCTCTTCTTCTCTGTCCCCCTCATCTCCATTTTTCTTCCTTTCTTTCCTCCTTTAAGCTCTCTTTCTCCTAAGTTACATTTGTGGAAGCTCCTTCACATGCTAGCTGGCATACGACTGCACAGTCACATGGCACACCGTTAACTGCAAGACCTTGCACACTGCATGCAGGAGGAAGCAGAGCGTCAGTGCAGGTGCAAACGTATTCAGTCCCACGATGGCATCACATCAGCAAGTCAGTAGATGAACTCTGAATGATATCCGCCAAAGCAGGAAAGGAAAAGCAGGTCTCTTTTCACAGCATTAGTGGCCCATGGGGGCATGCCCAAATGCCCAACAGGGCAATCTGCCCCTGTGAGCAACCTGCTGAGGAGATAGCCTCAAATACTCCCATAAATGATATCAGACTAGTGAACTTTGTGGTAATTGCTCCTGCAGTTTCAATCTGTTATGCACAAGAAATGCAATAGTTGAGTCCTGGCACAGTATAGGGTGCATGTTACGCCCTTGAAATATTTCATGTCAAGACAATTGTTGCCTAACTTTCAAGAAGTTCAGGCTTCTCCATTTGGATATCCTTCTTCAGTAGTCACTGCTTTATTTTACTTTCCAATTTCTCTTTACATTTTTTGGACAAAAGTATTTGAACAGGGTGTATCTAAGGGGCATTCATATAAATGTCTTTGAACACAAGCCTGTCTACTATTCAAATTCAGGGTACTGACCGTATTGTCCATCCATCCTTGCAAGTTAGCCTTTTTCAACAGGTACAAAACTTTACAATATGCTGACCGGTCTTCTGAACACAGCCCTTGCACAGAGTAAACTAAAATGTGTCTCATATTGTTTTTAACAAGCTTTTGTACTTGATAATCGCAGTGGTTTGCAGCTTTTGAATCCTGTTCATATCTCTGTTTAGCATGCCTTTCCCAGTAGCAAGATATCAATATGTATACTGGGCTAATATTTGGCCAGGGGCCCCAAGGCAACCTGAACTAGCCGTAACAGATTTACAGTATTCATGTTCACTGCCACTTCCTGTATTCTCCAATTATGATGCATTTTCATGATTTCATGTCCATAAAACACAGATATCAGATCAAATGTGCACAGCGATCTGCCGTGACTGGTTCTGTCAACTGCCTAGAAACCCCGTCACCCCAAACAGCTACCAACATAATACTTTAGCAGAAAATAGCCACTTTTTAATTCCTTTAAGGGATCATTTATTAAAAGCAGATGCTAATGCATTATTTGTCATGGGATCCGTTGCATAAAATAGACCTTGTGTTGTGGTAAATAACATATATGAACCACGTTGGCACAGACTGTTAGTAAATGATCCACTTGATTACATTTAATTATTACATTTCTACACCACCTTTTCAACTATTGCTGGGGGTTGCATACTAAATGAAGCCAAATACAACAGCAGTACATTTAGTGGGATAGTTACTAAAGTGTGTTACAGGAATATCACATGACATTTGCCCCTTAACATATGTTAAAAGGCAATAACACATGTTATTTTACCATTTGGCTTCAATACCAAGAGAATATACAAAAGCTAAAAAACTTACCAATAATAGGGCATTCTCTCACTCAGCCCCTATCCTCTGGAAAGAACTACCAGATGACATACGGCAACTGTCTTGACATTAAGGAATTTCGTAAAAAATTAAAAACACATCTATTCACCTTACACTATACTACACAATCTAACCTAGATATGCAAAGAGACACAGGATAACACTTTATGCTACATAGGTTTATCCTACAAATCTAGACCAATACCGTCACAAACAAATATCACACCCTGCACATTGTTGTCTCTCCACATTCTAATAATGTAAAAATGTAAAAAGTTAGTTTACATCCCAAGCATACCCTCTGGAATGTAATCTGTATTGTAAGGATATAGTTATAGTGTTACCTGTAAAAGGTTTACATTTGTTTTATGTAAAATGACTAGGGATGTACCTTACCATACCTTGTAAACCATTGTTCTTTGTAAACCGCACTTGATCCATGGGAAAGTGTGGTATAGAAATGCTTGTTAAATAAATAAATAAATAATGCATGATAATTTAATCCAGCATGATTTGAGTAATTATTAGATGCAATGCAAACACCTAGGGAGGGAGGGGGGGATATTCAGCACCAATGGATAATGCTGAACTTAAACCCCAGATATTCAATGCCAGGTGTCATATCCGGCACCAGCATTGAACATCCAAGTTTGCTGGATTGCCACAAGGCTAACCAGGCAGTGGCGATATTGAGCTACTGCCCGGTTAGCTAACACGGCAAATGTTTGGCCAGGGTTACCAGCACCTGACTTTCAGCGTGTATCGTTAACTGGGCAGTGGCCCGATATTGACGCTGCCTAGTTAGCGATAGATGCAGCCTCCGCGCTGCCCCAGGACACTTCTGGAATGCCCTGATGCTAAGGGCCCAGTTTTCTTTTGGGCAGGCTACGCGCCGTTCTGCCTGCTCACCCTTAACCCCAGATAGCCAATGCTGTGTCGACGGCATTGAATATCCGAGTTGTGCAAAAAAGGGGTCAATGCCGCAGAGCCTTAGTAGTCCTCAGTTAGAACTAGGTGAGTCAGGGGGGCGGAGCCTGATGTCCAGCGGGTAAGACGCTTCGCGCTGAAGCTCCCGAGAGGCCTACTTAGAATCCTGACTTAATACCTATACAAACTTACTATTTCGCTCCGGGCTGACCGGGGTACCTCGGGGGGGATGGCGGCCCATAAACCAGCGCGCTTGGACTTCGGGTCTCCTTCTTCTTCTCACGGAAAACGCTCCAAAACAGAGGTGTCCTCCCCACAGAAGATGGCTCCATTTCGGGAAAACCCCGAAATGCACCTGGAGATTTTAGAGGAAATACGCGGCGTGAAGGAATTGGTGCAGTCCAATGGAGAAGCGCTTAGAGCCATGCGAGAAGACTTTGGAGTACTCCAGGACCGACTTGAAAGTCTCTCATTACGGCAGGACAATATGGCGGGGGTCCTCGACTCGCACGCGGTGCGCTTGGGCACACTGGACAAGGCCGAGCGCCAGATACAGAATCTTCAAAAGGAGTTAGAAGATAGCAATAATCGAGCCCGTCGCAACAATGTGAGGCTCATTGGAATACCGGAGGGGGTGGAAGCGGGAGATATGAGAGAATTCCTGCTCAAAACTCTTCCCTCCTTGCTGAAGATCACCTTTCATAAAGAACTGGAAATCGATCGTGCACACCGTGTTCCTACCCACATGGCGCTCAACCGAACAACCCCCCGGCCTATTATCTTTCGCTTGCTACGATATCAACAAGTGGAACAAATTTTAAATGCTGCCCGGGCGAACCATCATTTGGAATTTGAAGGTCACAAAGTCTCCTTCTTCCCTGATTTGGCAAAGCCTACCGTTGACCGACGGAAGAAACTCCTTGCTTTTCGCCCTCGACTTCAACAGCTACAGGCTCGCTTTGGCCTGTTGTATCCCGCGAAGCTCCGAGTGACTCTCCACAACCAAACTAGGACATTCGAAGATCCTGCTCTACTATCAACATTTTTAGACTCCAAAGAAGCAGAGCAGATGCGCTAATCCAACGACTTGGACTTTTATTTGCCGGCTCTGTCCGCCATTTTGAAGGGCCCGATGCGGCGGTCATAGTCAAGCACAGAGACTACCTGGACTTTCTTTCTTTCTTTCTATGACTTTTGGTTTTGGTCTCCTATCCCTCCATGATGTGTGCCTCGGTCGGATTCGGAGCACGCACAGTCCTACAGGTTATGTGTTTTTTCAATTTCGGCCTTCTCTGGGGCTTCTCCCCGCAGACACATGGTCGCCAGTAATTTCTGGGGTTCTGCTTCTTCTCTACCGCGCTGCGGTTTTTCTTTTTTAATGTGGGGCGCTTCATTGTATTATCTAAGCTTATTTTCTTCTATGCCATATGTACAGCCAGATACAGTCAATATGAGGGACATTGTGAACTTATGTGCGCTATCATGCTCAGAATTTTTAACTTGTCTGAATGGCCTTATGTAAAATCTTATCACTCAACGTAAAGGGCATTAATAGTCCAATCAAAAGAAAGAAAATCCTTAGCTATCTTAGCCATGAGCATGCTGATTTAGCGTTTCTTCAGGAAACGCACTTAAACTCTGCTGAAACACTGAAACTCAATGTTAAGCCTTACATGGTGGCTGCCTATTCTCCCGCCGTTTCCAAACGGTGCGGGGTAGCCATTCTGGTTAAGAAATCTTTGCAAGCTACTGTAATTGATACTAGCGCTGACAAGGAGGGTAGATGGGCCCGAGTACATCTTAAGGTTGGAGATAGTGAATTTACATGTATTTGCATTTATGCCCCGAATGTGGACAACCCTGCTTACTATGCAAGTATTGCGCAGTTGGCACAGGCCTCTGCCAATACTCCATTAATACTTGGTGGTGATTTTAATCAAGTGTTAGACCCTCTGATAGATAGACAGCCGCCTAGAACGAGTAGTCCACCCAAGAGTCTTGCTACCCTTACAGCTCTGATGCAAGATCTTGCGCTGGTAGATATATGGAGGCTGCTTCACCCCTCCGACTTAGAGTTCACTTTCTTTTCTGCCCCCCATCACTCCCAATCTAGAATAGATTTCTTTCTCATTTCCAAAGCACTGATTTCTCAAGTAGACACGACTAGGACTCATCCTCTCCATATTTCAGATCATGCTGCCATATCTTTATCATTACATGTCACTGCGCGGGACGATTCTCCCCGAGCTTGGTTTTTTGATAGATCCCTACTGGGTCAAAAAGATTTTCAGGTTGATATAAAGGCCGCTATCCAAGATTATTTTCATTTTAACTCACCCCATGACACAGCGAGCTGGGCTTGGTGGGAGGGTTTTAAAGCATCTATCCGCGCAACTATAACTAGCTATCAAATTCGGCAGGGGAAACAAAGAAAGCAGCATTTACTGATTCTAGAGCAGCAGATACAAGCTGGGGAGCGTCTCCTCACGTCCCGTACTGACCCATGTATTTTACTCCGTTTACAACGCTTGCGTTTTCAATACAATCAGCTTTTGTACACTGCTGCTGTTAAAAATATTGAATCCCAACAAGGGCTATATTATCGGGAAAATAATCGTGCTGGCAAATTATTAGCAAATGCCCTAAAAGGTCAAAAAGAAGCCAAGCGTGTTACCGCCCTCCGTAATCCGTCGGGGGGGGGGGGTCTGGTCACTAAAGATACCGAAATCTTAGAACTCTTTCGTGATTTTTATACTCGGCTTTATCAATCTGAATGTGATTTTGAGCCAGATGTATTTGAACGCTTACTTTCAGGGGTACAAAGACCGACCCTATCTGACGAAGATAGAGTGGCCTTGGACACACCATTTACTGTCTCAGAAATTCATTCTGCTATCAAGAAATGTGCCTCAGGTCGAGCCGCAGGCCCAGACGGTCTCCCTGCTGAATTCTACAAAACCTTTCACGCTGACTTAGCTCCAGTTTTGAAACTTTATTTTTCTGCTCTGGCCGAGGAGGGTTCTCCTTCTGGGTCCTTTTCAATGGCAAATGTAGTAGTTTTTGAGAAAGAGGGGAGAGACCCGCAACTAACAGCTAATTATCGTCCAATTTCCCTCCTAAACGCGGACTATAAAATATTTGCCACCATTCTCTCTACCCGGCTCTCTGATAGGATGCCTACCTTAATACACCCAGATCAATGCGGTTTCATTCCTGGTAGATCAACTGCTGACAATGCTCGGACTCTATGCCATGTACTGACTACCGCAGTTAATCTTGATCGCCCATTTGTTGGCCTCTCACTTGATGCTGAGAAGGCCTTTGATCGCTTAGAGTGGCCCTTCCTATTTGCAGTCCTCCGCTGGTACGGATTCGGGGAAGGTTTTCTCCGTTGTCTTCGCACCATGTACGCACAGCCTACAGCCAGTATATGTGCCAATGCTTTAAAGTCTCAGCCTTTTCCTCTTCAACGCGGCACTCGCCAGGGATGCCCACTGTCTCCACTTCTCTTCGATCTTGCACTCGAACCCTTGGCTTTACTAATCCGGCAATCGGAGGAGATTCATGGAGTCCCCTTCACCCATAGGGAAATCAAAATTTCAGCGTATGCTGATGACCTTATGCTTTTTGTCTCTATAGACTCAGTACCGGCTGTCCTAGAGCAAATTGGTAAATACTCACAACTGTCCGGTTATAAGATAAATTGGACCAAGTCGGTAGCCTTTCCATTAAATCCTTTGCTTCATCAGGCAGATATGCAATCCTTCCCCTTTTTATGGCAACCTCGCATGGTCAAATACCTTGGGGTTCACTATTGTTCTCCTTTGGAAGACACTATCTCCTTCAATGCCAAAGACTTAACCTCTAAAGTCCGGGCGCTTACTCATCGCTGGACTCCTTTAACACTTACCTGGTGGGGTCGATTAGAAACCATAAAAATGATGATTGTTCCGAAAGTGAATTATATCTTAGAAATGTTGCCCTGTCTTTTACCTCGACGTATATAAAGATATAGAGGGCCTTCTGACTAGATACTTGTGGCAAAACAAGACACCTAGGATAGCGAAACATAAGCTGCAAGCAGATAAGGAAAATGGGGGTGTCAGATTCCCTGATTTCCTGAAGTACCATCAATCTTTTCTTCTCAAACAAGGCGCTCGTTGGCTAGAAGATCCAGTACCGAGTAGACCTGTGTGGCTAGACATAGAAGAGGACCTTTGCAAACCGATTCCTCTTACTTTTCTTCCTGTTATGACTCTCCCATCAGACTCCCACTTTCCACCAATGCTTTTAGACACCTTAGGTGCCTTTAATAATCTTATGCAATCTTTAGACTCCCGACTCTGTCCGTTAGACAAGCTCCCACTTTGGTACAATACTCGATTTCGTATACAAAATAAGCCGATGGCGTGGAGCCCCTGGTACACTAGGGGCATTTGGACTCCTAGTCAGTTGTTCCATGAAGGTCGCTGGAAAACTTTTAGTGAATTGCAAATTGAATTTGGTCTCCCAGCGAAACACTACTTTCAGTTGGTGCAACTTCAACATTGCCTTCGGAGTGCTAAGGTGCTCCCGCCATCGGCCTCCCCTACACAAGGTTGGTTGGAGACTATCCGATCTATCGGTAGTTCACCGGGTGTAGCATCCAATTTTTACAAAACCTTATGTAATGCTATAACGAGAGATACCCCTATAGCGCAGAAAGCATGGGAGAGAGAATTGCATGTGACTTTGACCCCGGAGCAATGGAGCCTTGTCTGGAGTAGAGTGACACGGGTCTCCCGATCCACCTCACTCACTCAGACACTCTTCTTTCTAGCCCACCGGTGTTTTTACACTCCTGACAGATTAGCCAAATGGAACACTACTCAGGGCAATAGTTGTTGGACATGTCATGCGGCCATTGGTTCACTACCTCATGTTATGTATGAATGTCCCGCACTACAGTATTACTGGCGTCGGGTCTGGGGTCGTATCCAGTCTATTTTGCACTTTCAAGAGCCCCTTTCTTGGAGGATAGTGGGACTTCGCTCAGCTGCGGGGATCCCCTCTCTTCCAAAAACGGCTTACTTCCTTTTGGACTTTATGCTTGGCATTGCTATTTCCCTAATTACGAAATACTGGAAAAATAGCTCCCATCTGAGCCCCAATGAATGGTGGAATCATGTCTGTCTCTACAGTAAATATGAACAAATACCTCGTATGTTTGCTTCCCCCATTCAGACTCCTCATCATCGGTCTAAATGGAAGATGCTCAATGACTATGTACATTCTGCTCAATGCTCTCATCTGACTGTCTAAATTTGTATATATCTTTGTCCCATGATTATTCTGTATCGCAGATACTCTTTTGATTGTTTTGATGTATAATCACTGTTGTTTGGAAGCGCTCACATGCTGACATAATCAGCTAGAGAAGAAGCGTGGGGGTGGGGGGTAATTGGGTTTACTTTTCTTTATTGTATACTTGTTTTGTCTCCTTTGGTGTGTTGTTTCTTTTGTTTGTTGCAAAATGAAAATAAAAGTTTAAAAAAAAAAAGAACTAGGTGAGTCAAAAGCTGGCCTAGTTTTAGCCGCAGACCACTAACCGTGTAGCGGTCCAATATTGCCGCTACACAGTTGGCGGCAGTCACCACCTCCACTCTGAATTCAAAAGCATGGGATAAACACAGAAGATCTCTAAAGGACAAAAAGCTGTGATAAAATGTGAGATTTTACCACAGATTATTAACTAGCACCCTATATAATATTTTTTAAAAAATCACAATTTAAATACTTCAGAATTCATAAAAAGGTCTCATTGATAACATTAAATATTAACATATTTAATCAATGTAAAAATTATAATTATAATACTTCAGCATTCATAAATGGGCCACAGTAAGAATACCAAACATACATAACTTATGATGCAGACTACATTTCCAGCCACACTAAACCCCAACCAAAAAACCTACAGACTAGGGGTTCTCAACTCAGTCTTTCGGACACACCTAGCTAGCCAGATTTTCAGGATAACTAGAATGAATATGCAAGAAAGAGATTTGCCTATAATAGAGGCAGTGCATTCAAATATTTCTCATGCATATTCATTGTGGTTATCCTGAAAACCTGACTAGCTAGGAGTGTCCCAAAGACTGGGTTGAGAAGCCCTGCTTTACTACTACTACTACTACTATTATTAAACACTTATATAGTGCCACGCACGCAGCGCTGTACAGACATACATTCTCTTGATTACAGAGACATGGCTCTCTGATGATGATAACGTTCTACTTAACCAACTCTTACCTTCCAATTTCACAATACACACATGTCATAGGAACAACAAAGGAGGAGGAGGAGTACTAACCCTCACCAAATCGGACCTCCATTTCCACCTGATAAACGCTGATAGCACAAAGAATCTTGAGTTAATTACGATATCCAACAAGCACTGCTCTGTGAACCTCATATATTGAGCCCCATCACTAGACCCGGATGTCCTCTCCTCAATAATCAACCTGGCATCTAACTCACAGAGCCCATGCACACCAAGCTGGGTGATGGGAGATTTCAACTTACCTTCCCTACAAGAAGCTCAGGCTTCAGCCTTCCTAGAGGCTCTCAAAGACCTAGGATATACACAACTAGCAAATTAACCTACCCATGAAAAAGGTGGCCTATTAGACCTGATATTCGCTCCACAGACATCTCTCAAGCCAAATGTTACCACTGGTCTGTCCATAATCGCAGTTCCCTGGTCTGACCACAAGCTGATTGTCTTCCAAATACCCATACCCAGAAACGACCAGAACAAAATCAGAAGGATGAGTAACACTGCCAAAGCACCACCACGAAGGTTTCAAGCCTTTGATAGGGACGTGATTCTGAGTAAAACACGCCCACTCCTTGCTGCGACAATACTCAACTCTGACGATATGATTTCTGAATGGAACAAAAGCTTCAGTACTATTGCCCTACGTTCACCGTCCAACAAGCCTCCAAGGACACGGACCTCCTCAGTTTGGTACACCACAGAGCTTCAATCATCACTCACCCTACTAAGGAAGTTGGAAAGATGCTGGCGTAGATCTCACTCCGCAGAAGACCTAGAGTCATATAACTCTCATCTTGCACATCACCGTGAAGCAGTAATTGAGAATCTAAGGCACTTTCACACAGACACCTTGAAACGATCACTGAACAAGCCCCATGACCTTTTCAGCCTCGTAAAGAACTTAATGAAGGAACCGATACCTGTACAATCAAAAGAAATCCATCCTCAGGATTTATTCTGATTATCTGCAATCAAAGATATGCCAGACCAACAAATCTCCTGTACCCTCCATGGCAATTGTACAAAGCAATATAACACCCCTGACCGCTTTCGCCATGCCATCCAAGAAACACATTGAAAGCACTATCGCTACAATCAATACCACCACCGCCCAGACCGACACCTGCCCTGCTTTCTGGATAAAGGAGCTAAGGTCTGAGCTTAGCCCTTATATAGCCAGGCTCATGGATCGATCCTTCACAACAGGTGTGTTCCCTCAATCCCTCAAACACACTTCCATTAGACCACTGCTAAAAAAACAGCAAGCTCGACACCCAGAAGGTGGACTCATACAGACCGATATCGAGCATACCACTTCTGGCCAAAATAATAGAAAAAGAAGTACAAAGACAAATTCAAGAACACGTTGACAATATTTCACCGCTGGACCCCTGCCAACATGGTTTTAGAGAACAGCACGGCGTGGAAACGTTCCTCACCACCCTCCTCAATAATATAACTACAGGAATCGATAACAGAGACGCCGCTGCCGGGATACTCCACCCCCTCTTCAGCTCCTGCCCAATCCGGGCAGTGGGAGCCAGAACACCAGCAGCCAGCCGGGGATAAAAGCGGCGTCCCTGCCTGCAGAGACGCCGCTGCCGGGATACTCCACCCCCTCTTCAGCTCCTGCCCAATCCGGGCAGTGGGAGCCAGAACACCAGCAGCCGGCTGGGGATAAAAGCGGCGTCCCTGCCTGCAGAGACGCCGCTGCCGGGATACTCCACCCCCTCTTCAGCTCCTGCCCAATCCGGGCAGTGGGAGCCAGAACACCAGCAGCCGGCCGGGGATAAAAGCGGCGTCCCTGCAGGGTGCGCCCGCGCCTGGCGGGCCCGCGCCTGAGGGCCTCGCCAGAGGGCCCTTTGGCGTGGCCCTTAGGCGCGGCACGAAGGCGAAAAGTAGGAAACATCCAAGGAATTCACCAGCACCGACTGCATCCCAACGGATCCCGACAGAGGAGCAGACCGAGGAGAAGGACATCACAACCGCAAGTAGAACTCTCACAGAACATAACACATCGCACACCACCAAACGCCCTCTTCCACAACACACTCCATAAAAGCTCCGGCCTCCCCTCCACGGAACAGGCTCCCGCACCAAGGCGACCGCCACAGATCCAGCTCTCCCTCCACGGGACAGGCTCCCGCACCAAGGCGACCGCCACAGATCCAGCTCTCTCTCCACGGGACAGGCTCCCTCCCCGGGACAGGCTCCCGCACCAAGGCGACCGCCACAGATCCAGCTCTCTCTCCACGGGACAGGCTCCCTCCCCGGGACAGGCTCCCGCACCAAGGCGACCGCCACAGATCCAGCTCTCTCTCCACGGGACAGGCTCCCTCCCCGGGACAGGCTCCCGCACCAAGGCGACCGCCACAGATCCAGCTCTCTCTCCACGGGACAGGCTCCCTCCCCGGGACAGGCTCCCGCACCAAGGCGACCGCCACAGATCCAGCTCTACCTCCACGGGACAGGCTCCCTCCCTGGGACAGGCTCCCGCACCAAGGCGACCGCCACAGATTCAGCTCCCCCTCCACGGGACAGGCCCCCGCACCAAGTACAGCTCTCCCCAAGCAAACAACAGACGAAGACCTAAGGAGACAGGCATCACCCTATCAGAACATCACAAACTACCAACATGCACACCACATACTTCCTCCCTCTCTACCTACTAGTCACACAACTCCTCCCACCTACCACACACCTCCACTACCCACAAACAAACACACCATGGTACCCTCCAACTGCATTGCCATATTTTGAACCACAACACACACACAAAGAGACACTCGGAACCTCCCAAGCAAAGAGACCAAACAGACACAAATCAAACCCCAACACCGGCTCAAAGGAAGCACATGTAGCAACAACCTCTTCCACAAAGACATCAACAATTGAGCTCATAAATGCCAGATCCGTCTGCAACAAGATACACACTCTTGTAGACCACATAGAAGAGCGACAGCCCGACATAATATGCATCACAGAGACATGGCTCAACCCTACCGACAGTGTACTACTCAACCAACTAGTACCGAACAACTACTCAGCATACAACTGCCCACGCACCCACAAGCGTGGAGGAGGAGTCCTAATAATAGCAAAAACAAAACTTAAGTTCAAGACACAGAACCTCACAGATACACAGCAATGTAACACAATTAGCATCAAGAACAAGAATATTGCAATCTGCCTAACCTACAGAGCACCCCGCGCTCCACCCGACGAACTAGCCTTCACACTCGAAGAAGCCTGTGCCATAACAACAAACAACAAACCAGCACTACTAATCGGAGACTTCAACCTCAAGTCCGCCAATACAAAAGATGCAGAGGCCTTCCTTCAAGCAATGACCTCACTTCAATTCACACAGATAGTCAATGCACCAACACACAGACTTGGATCATCCCCAGACCTCATCTTCGCATCAAATTACCTAACTTCAAGAGACCTAATTTCTACACCCACCATCACCCCAGTACCATGGTCTGACCATTACTTAATCGAGACAAAACTGCAATCACAAGAAGACCGGACAAACGAAAGAGCGAACATCCCACACACAAAGACGATTCAAGTCCTTTGACAGGGACGAATTCATACAGGACACAATACAACACTTGAACATTGACTCAGAGGACCTGGAGGAACAAGTTTCCAACTGGAACAGCATTTTAGCTAACGCCGCCAAACCATCCGATGGCAGGACCGAGAAACAACACCACAACAAGAGACAAAACAAGCCATGGTACTCAGCAAAAATACGACAGGAAAAGAGGGAGCTCAGGAAGATTGAACGGAGATGGAGAAAAAACAAAACAACTTACGACCAACATCTTTACCTAACAAAGCAAAAACAATACAATGAACACATCAACCAATCAAAGAGAGAATTCCACACAAACCTGATAAATACTTCCATCAACAAACCCAGAGAACTTTTCGAAATAGTAAAGACCCTCACAAAAGAGCAAGCAGCAGAAGGAGAAGTACAAGTTGATCCACAGACATTCGCCGACCACATCAAAGACAAATTTCACTCCACAGAGCGCACAACACCCAGTGGAACCACCAGAACGAACGTACACCCCAAAACCTGGGGCACATTCTACTCACCCTCAAAAGAACAGATATCCCACATCATCTCCACAATCAACACAAGCACTGCTCCTACAGACCCTTGCCCAGTGTCATGGGTCAAAGCCACCAAATCAAGCCTCATCCCAACCATTCATAAAATGGTACACAACTCACTCACTCAAGGACTCATGCCACAGCAACTAAAGCTTGCCTCAGTAAGACCAATCACAAAGAAAACTACTCTCGACAAAAAGGACCCAGCAGCATACCGACCAATCTCCAGCATACCCTTCCTCGCAAAAATAATCGAAAAGACGGTTCAACTACAACTTCAGGAACACATTGACGAACACGGAACACTCGACGACAACCAACACGGATTTCGTCCCAACCATGGAGTCGAAACTCTACTGATCTACCTCTTCGACAGCATCATAAGAATAATTGACAACACCAGGAATGGAATTATAATGATCTTCATCGACATCTCCTCAGCTTTCGACACAGTTGACCACAATACGCTCCTGGAGAGACTAAAGAACACTGGTATACACGGTACCACATTGAAATGGTTCCACTCGTACCTAACCGAAAGACAGCTACAGGTCAAGGTGGGACATGACACCTCCCGACCCATAAATGTCCAACAAGGAGTACCGCAAGGATCCGCACTCTCAGCACTCCTTTTTAACATCTACATCCAACCAATATGCAACATTATGAAAGAGAACAACATCCAATACACAATATACGCAGACGACATCATGGTATACACCCCGATATCAATCGACAACCCGGACTTCTCTAAGATAACAGACTGCCTTACCCAAATGACGAGGTGGTGCCAAAACAACAACCTCGCAATAAACTACAACAAGACCGAAGCTTTAATCATCACTCGGAACCAAAGCTTCATACACCCACCAAACATAAAGATACAAAGCACCACGATACCGATAAGATCAGAGGTGAGATACCTTGGGGTTACTCTGGACAGTAAACTCAACCTCAAACCACACATAGACAAAACAATCCAAAAAGCCTACTACAAGATGCGAATCATCAGGAGACTGAAACTACTCCTCGCCCCAGAACACTTCCGTACCGTCTGTCAAGCACTGATAACCCCAATACTGGACTTCTGCAATCCGATATACCTTGGACTACCGAAACAAGCCCTCAAACCACTCCAACTGGCACAAAACACTGCAGCTCGAATCATATCCGGAGCTGCAAGGCAGGAGCACATCACACCTACATTAAAGGACTTACACTGGCTCCCAATCAGTGCACGCATCAGATACAAGACTATCATAAACCTATTTAAGATAAAACAGCACACATCAGCCAACAGCCTCCACACGCTCATACAACCAGAAACCAGCGCACGTCCTAGAAGAAGTCAAACACGCAACCGAGTCAGTACCCCAAATGAATACAAGGACACAACAGACAGAGCTCTCTCCATGGCTGCTCCAACAATATGGAACAATCTACCGGACGATCTAAGGGCAACTCCAGACCTCAAAGACTTCAGAAAACAGCTGAAAACCATGCTGTTCATAGAGCACTATGGACACATCACATAACCTAAGAGAATGTATAACAGCACACCAAACCTCCTAACACTGTATGTATATAAAATGTGTTTTTAGCACCACTGTAAATAGCCCACTTTGTACATAGCTCAAAACAAATCAAGCACCCAACACAGCCCTCACACAACTAAGTTTCACCCTCACTGCATGTATAACACACCCACTTTACCTGATTGCTTGCTGTGATACCACCTTGATTATTAAGATAAGGCGGTTTAGAAATACTGTTAAATAAAAAAATAAAATAAATAAAACATCCGCCAGGGTTATGTCCTCATTTTCCTTGACATAGCAGCTGCTTTCGATTCAGTATGTCACGAGCTACTACTGGAGCGCCTCAGAGAGAAGGGTATTGGTGAAACAGCGATAGACTGGTGCAAATCATACCTCTCGAACAGATGACAGCACATATGTTCAGGGGCCTCAACATCTAAACCATTCCATCAGAAGCAAGGAGTTCCACAAGGATCCTCCCTCTCCACCCTGATGTTCAACATATACATGCAGCCTATCTGTAACCTCATTCGGTCTTTCAGGGTAAACTGCTTGATATATGCGGATGACGTACTACTGTACATGCCTTTCTTGACCGAAAATCCAGACCTCTCACCACTTACAGACTGCTTTGATGCAGTATCCAACTGGCTCCAATCCCAGAATCTTAGAATTCAGCACAAGAAAACCGAGGTTCTGTTCATCACGAGGAATCCAAATTTCAACACACCACCCCATATAAAAGTCAAGGAAGCTGAACTACAAACTAAATCCTCGATCCGGTACCTTGGAATCACCATGGACCAATGCCTGGACATGAAGGTACACATAAGCAATGTAGTCAGAGCAATATACCACAAGATCTGTACCCTCAGGCACCTCCGTTTCCTACTAGAACCAGACGACTTCCGGACAATCTATCAGGCGCTAATCACACCCCATTTTGACTATGCCAATTCAATCCTGCATGGTCTCCCTCAATCTACTCTAAACCCTCTACAGCTTGCGATGAACACCGCAGCGAGAGTTCTAATGGGAGCGTCAAGGAAAGACCACATCACACTCATCCTGAAACACCTTCATTGGCTTCCTATACAGGCCAGACTCACATTCAAAATTCTGCTGCTTACTTTCAAATCTATCAACGGGCTAGCCTCCACATCAATTGCAGAGCTTATCCAAATCACGCCCGCCAACAGGTCCAGAAGATCGGCAGCGATCAACACATTAGTAGTCCTAAAAGAAATAACCCAATGCACCTAGGCAACAGTAAACAGAGCTTTCAAACTATGTGCACCGAGATGCTGGAATTCTCTGCCACCCAGCATACGTGCAATCCCTGACCTGGTCCAGTTTAGGAAGGCAGTAAAACACTATCTATTCCTCTTATACTACCAGGTAGACCAGGGGTCTCAAACACGTGGCCCGCGGGCCGCATGCGGCCCGCGAGAGACCTTTGTGCGGCCCGCGATGCATAGGGGGGAAAAAAAACACCCCGGCTTCTGCTGCTGCTGCCGCCGCTGCCGTGGCCGGCAATAGCAGCAATATCGCAAGTCCCGCGGGGTCCGCTCCCCCCCCCCCTTCCTTCCTGCTTGCCTGCCAGTTCTCCGCTTCGGCTTCGCCTTTCAGAGCCGCGAAGGGAGAACTTCTCCCTCGCGACTCTGTTCCGCCCGCTGCGGCAGTTGGGAATTTTCCCTACGCCCCCTGCGGGCTTAACCGAGTCACGAGGGAGAAGCTCTCCCTTCGCGGCTCTGAAAGCCAAAGCCGAAGCGGAGAACTGGCAGGCAAACAGGAAGGAAGGGGGGGGGAACGGAGCCCGCGGGACTTGCGATATTGCTGCTATTGCCGGCCACGGCAGCGGCGGCAGCAGCAGCAGAAGCTGGTTTTTTTTTAAAGTTTAATTTTCCCGGGGGGGAGGGGGGGAGCAGGACGGGGGGGGGAGCAGGACTTGATGTGGGGGGGGAGCAGGACTTGATGTGGGGGGGGGAGCAGGACTTGATGTGTGGCTGGGGGGGGTAGTACTGAAAATGGGGTGATGGGGGTTAGGACTGGTAATGGACAGATGGGGGTTAGGACTGGAGGTGGTCTGATTGGGGGGCTAAGACTGAAATGGGGTCATGGGGGGGCTAAGAATGAAGATAGGACGATGGAAGGGTTAGGCCTGGAAGTGGGCTGTTGGGGGGCTTAGGACCGATAATGGGCTAGGGGGGGGGCTAGAACTGGTAATGGACTGGGGGGGGTGCTATGACTGGAAATGGGCCGAGTAGAAGGGGGAGCTTGAACTGCAAATAGCTGATGGGTACAGGGTCTTGGAATGGTAATGGGCTGAGTGGAAGGGGGCTTGGAATGGAAATGGGCTGATGGGGAGGGGGGCTTGGAAAGGAAATGGGCTGTGAGGGGAGGGAGCTAGGACTGGAAATGGGCTGATGATGCGGGGACTAGAAGGGAGCGGATGCTGGGTGGGGCAGGAGCTAGAAGGGAGTTGATGTTGGGGGACGATTAGAATGGGATGGGGCTGGGAGAGTGAAATGGAGAGGGGAAATATATTTTGTGTGGGAGGGAAGAAAAATCTACAATTGGCCGGGTATTGGGAGAGTAAGTGGGGATTGAGGATGGAGGGGTAAAATTTGAGTGGATGAAATAGGAATGAGGAAAGAGCAAAAGGAGAATGATTAGTATGTTAAAGCAGATGTAGAGAGAATGGAAAAAAACTAGGAAAGAAGAAAGGACAAATGGACAGCAGACGATGGAGAGTTAGCAGAAGACACAAAGAAACCAGAAGAAAGTGAATGGAACAATTGCAACTGAAAAAAAAATGCACAAAAGGTAGAAAAATATCTCTTTATTTTGAATTTATTAACTGAAATATGTCAGCTCTTGGAAATGTGCATCTTTAACGTCTGCACTTTATTTAATACAAGAGGAAATCAATGTATAGTTTTATTTCTACAGTGTTGTACATTCTAAGTTTGGCTTTTGGGGTTCCCAGTTTAATTGTCTTCCTGTTTCTAAATTGTGATTCCTTGTTTGGTGATGGTGTATGTTCTGCATGTGTAACTGAGCTGAGGTATTCTGTTTATGTAATTCCTATTTGACATTGCCACTTGTTCTCTTTCCCGAGTAGGTCATGTATTGTTATTCTCTGAAATGTGTTGATTTAATATTTGCAGTGTTGCCTTTTGATAGTTAGGGTATGGTGCTTTGTGAGTCCTGGTAGTGCTGTTAGGACACGGCAGGTTTGCTATGGGTTCTAAATGAGCAGTGTTTCTAGTAGTTCCTAATGTGCCTGGCGGTTGGCACTGGTTTATAGTAATGTAGAAATCTTTTAGTCTTTCTTTATCCATACACTCATTAAGAGGCATGTTTACTAAAAGTTAGTGTATGGTAACATTATGCAAATATTTATGCAAATGATGCCCTTATGCAAATGAGGCCTGCGTCTTGTGCGGCCCCCGGGTTACTCTACAAGTCCTCATTTGGCCCTCAAAGCAATTTGAGTTTGAGACCCCTGAGGTAGACGAAGATCCAATAGTCCCACCCACAGTCTAGTCTAGTTCGCACAACCAAATCTGACCCTATAAGACACTCATGAGCATAGCTAATGTGATACTAATTCTATGAAAATCTGGTGTAAATAGTTACCCCAAGTTATCCTAGTTTTATATCCTGTTTTTTTGTAAGCACAGTTCATTATATGCAACGTGTATGTTTTATGTTTCATGTAAACCGCACTGATGTTGAATAGCGCGATATAAAAGAAAATCTAAAATAAATAAATAAATAATACATACAAGAGACAGTTCCTGCTCGTCAGAGCTTACAATCTAGTCAAGACAGTACAAATATTAGTCAATTTGATGGGTTTTACAGTTCAGTCATGAAAATGATGGGGTTAGGTTAAGATGAGGGATAGAAGTCAGGATCTGAACATGACAGTGAAGAGATGGGTTTTTAACCTGGATTTGAAGAGGGCTAGGGAGGGTGCCTGACGTATAGACACAGGTAAGCTGTTCCAGGCATAGGGTGCAGCAAGGTGAAAGGAGTGAAGTCGGGAGTTAGCGGTACGAGTGAAAGGCCTAGACAGAAGTAATTTGTTAGCGGAGCAAAGTTCCCGAGCTGGGATGTAGGGAGAGATAAGAGATGAGAGGTATTGAGGGGCCGCAGAGTGAATGCACCTATAGGTGAGTAGGAGAAGTTTGAATTGGATGCGGAATTGGATGGGGAGCCAATGAAGCGACTTGAGAAGAGGAGTAATGTGGGCATGGCGGGACTGGCGGAAGATTAGTCGAGCAGCATAATTTTGAATGGATTGAAGGAAGAAGATATGGCTCACGGGAAGACCAGCAAGGAGTAGGTTACAGTAGTCGAGGCGAGAGGAGATTAAGGAGTGGATAAGCATTTTGGTGGTGTGTTCCAACAGGAAGGGGTGGATTTTGCTAATGTTGTAGAGAAAGAAACGGCAGGTTTTAGCAACGTGCTGGATATGTGTGGAGAAGGAGAGAGAGGTGTCAAAGATGACCCCCAGATTGCGGGCCAAGGGAACAGGAAGGATCATAGATCCATCCACGGAGACTGATAAAGAGGGAAGAGGAGGAGAACAGTTAGGGGGAAAGAGGAGGAGTTCAGTCTTGGCCATGTTCATTTTCAGGTGGCAAAGAGACATCCAGACGGCGATGTCAGAAAGGCAGGCAGAGATCTTGGTTTGGATTGCTGGAGAGATATTAGGTGTAGAGAGGTAGATTTGGGAGTCATCGGCATAGAGATAGTACTGAAAGCCATGGGAAGAGATAAGCACACCAAGGGATTGGGTATAGAGAGAGAAAATGAGGGGGCCCAAGACGGATCCCTGGGGTACACCAACATGGAGCGGGGTGGGAGAGGAGGAGGAGCCGCCAGAGCATACACTAAAGGAGCGATGGGAGAGGTAGGAGGAGAACCAGGATAATACGGAGCCCTTGAAACCAAGCAAGGAGAGGGTGGAGAGGAGAAGATTGTGCTCAACAGTGTCAAAGGCAGCGGAGAGGTCGAGAAGGATGTGAACAGAACAGAGGCCCTTAGATTTAGCGAGGAACAAGTCATTGGAGACTTTTGTAAGAGCCGTTTCGGTGGAGTGTAGGGGACGGAAGCCAGATTGTAGTGGGTCCAGGAGGGCCTGGGTGGTGAGGAAGTCGAGGCAGCATCGGTGGACTGCTCGTTCTAGAAGTTTAGATATGAAGGGAAGGAGGGAGATGGGTCGATAATTTGAAGGGCAGGTGGGATCGAGTGAGGGTTTCTTGAGGAGAGGTGTGACAACGGCATGTTTGAAGTCGATGGGGATGTTTGCAGTGGAGAGTGATAGGTTGAGAATATGAGAGATAGAGGGGATAACGGTGGGGGAGATGGGGTGTAGAAGATGGGTGTGGATAGAGTCAGAGGAACAGGTGGTGGGTTTGGAGGAGGAAAGAAGAAGTGTGGTTTCCTCTTTAGAGATCGTAAGGAAGGAGGAGAGGGTAGCAGAGGATGTCAGGATGGGGGGGGAATTGGGGAGGGGGTAGATGAGGGTGTGGGGAATTGGAGGGTAATCTTTTGGATTTTGTCATGGAAATAGTCGACAAGGGTTTGGGCAGAAAGTGAGGGTGGGACTGGGGGCGGGGGCACCTTGAGGAGAGAATTGAGGGTATTAAAGAGGCGGCGAGGATCAGAGGCTAGGGAGTTAGTCAGATGGATGAAGTAGTTTTGTTTGGCAAGTGCTATGGCTGACTGGAAGGAGTCAAGCATGAATCTGAAGTGTAGAAGGTCTTCAGGGGAGCGGGATTTGATCCAGGCACGTTCAGCAGAATGGGTATAGATGCGTAAATAGCGAGTTGTAGATGAAAGCCAGGGCTGAGAAGTAGAACGTCTAATGGGACAAGGGGTGGGCGGGGCAAGAGTGTCAAGAGCCGAGGATAGTGCAGCATTATAAGAGGCTACTGCCTCGTCGACAGATTTGGAGGACAAAATGGAGGAAAGAGATGGAGAGATGGTGGAGGAGAGCATCAAGGGATCAATATTATGAAGGTTTTGAAATAGGTCGGAGGAGAAGGGACGGGGTTGAGACAGCGGAAGCTGAAGATTTAAGGTTAAAAGGTGATTGTCAGATGAGGGAAGGATTGAGTTGTGGAAGTTTAAGGGAGAAGAGTTAGAGAAGAGTATCAGGTCAAGGCAATGGCCGTGCAGTGGAGCAAAGTTGGAGGTTAAACGAGGAAGTGAGGGCGAGGAGCTTTAAAGCATGGGGATCGGAGGGGTTGTCGACGTGAATGTTAAAGTCGCCAAGAATAAGAGTGGGGGAAGAGGGGTCTAGAAAGATGGAAAGTCAGGAGTCGAAGTCAGTAAGGAAGGTTGATTTTGATTTGTCGGGTGGGCGATAGATAACTGCTACACGGAGGGGGAGTGGTGTGAAGAGGCGAATGGAGTGGACTTCAATGGAGAGGGAGGAGTGTGATTGAGGCAGCAGGAGGGGTTGGAATTGGCAAGAGGGAGAAAGTAGGAGCCCAACACCACCACCACGGCCAGTGGAACGCGGTGTATGGGAGAACTGGTAGCCCCCGTGGCAGAGAGCAGCAGCGGATGTGATATCGTCTGGGAGGAGCTCAAGAAGGTGTAGTGCATTAGAGATGAAGAGATCATGAGTAAAAGGAAGTTTGTTAGCGAGTGAGCATGCATTCCATAGGGCGCATGAGAATGGGAGAGCGGAGGGGGAAAGGAGAGGGATATGGATAAGGTTGGATAAGTTACGTGAGGACTTCTTTTCACAGTGAGGCAGCAGTCTAGGGGGGCTGTTGCTTTAGACTGATAAACGTGAACATTCCAGACAGGAATCAGTATTTGCAAGTTCAAAAAAGGCCGGTTTACACTCGCAGAGTAAGGTTGCCAACTGGCTCCAGATGCTCCCGACAGCTTGATCCAGTCCTGGGTTTACCCAATTGTATGACGGGACTTGCAATCTCTTTCTTATGGAGTGACATAGAGAAATCAGAACTACGTATCCCTGCATGCAATGGGGAAATAATCCATGACTGGATCAAGCTTGTCAAGAGCATCTGGAGCCAGTTGGCAACCCTATCGCAGAGGCTGATCCAAAGCCATCACAGCAACTTGAAATAAAGGCACACTAAACTAGTGCTTCCCAAATTTGTCCTGGGTGCTCACCAGCTAGTCAGTTTTCAGGATATCCACTGTGAATATTTATGAGAGAGAGACCTGCATACACTGCCTTCACTGCATGCAAATCTACCTCCTGCATATTGAGTGGAGGAGTGGCCTAGTGGTTGGGGCAAGGTACTTCAGGCCGTAAGGTTGAGGGTTCAAATCCCACTAGAGGACAGCAACCTTGGGCCAGAAGGACTGGGGTTTCTAGTCCCACATGTGCTCCTTGTGGTCTTGGGCAAGCCACTTAACCCTCCATAGCCCATGTTCCCTGTAAATAGTTATCTTCAAGTTATAATGCCCTGTTCAATGTAATTTCAGTTTGTTCAATGTAAACCACACTGATGCAGAATAGTGTGGTATATAAGAGAATGTAAGTTAAATAAATATTCATCATGGACATCCTAAAAGCCAGACTGGCTGGAGAGCCCCTAGAACAGATTTGCAAACTACTGTGCTAAACACACATGAGCAACTAGATGGCATCAGTATAGGTTAACATCTGTAACATTTCCCTTTTTTTCTTTGAGCTTATGCACAACTTTATATTGTAATGTCCTACAGACCAAGTCAATGTGGTATCTTTGAGTGCCAGCCGCTGCGAGTGTGGACAGGGATTTTCTGCACATGCAGCTGCTGATTCCTGTCCATGGACTGTTATCCAGCACAGCAGGTATACCTTGTGTCATACTCTTGACAGGTATTCCCACTAGCTCGAGATTCTTATCATCACCATTCCCTGCAGCACTTGTAGTCGTCACGCTTGGGGATGTATGGGAGCAGGAAGAATTGCTTGGCTCTTCAGTCGAGCTGTGCGTGTTCTTGTGATGCTGACTGCTCAGCTACTCACAGATCCACACAATTGTGATGATAGAGAGTTCCTTCAGCGTCCTCTAGATATAAGCATAGTGTGACCTTTTGCACACAGGTACCCAACCTCAAAATGATTTGTATGATCTCCTGGTAGTGGTTTTGTGCAGACTGAGTCCCCAGTATTCAGCTCAGTTACATCTCTTACAGGTATGTCATATCTTGACTTAAGACATTGCTTCTTCTGTTGGAGTTTTTTGATATACCTTATACCACACAGGGATCAGGTAGCTTGCTGGCTTTTGGCAGCGATGTCTTCAGTCTCCTTGACATCAGACGCTGCACTGGGCTGCTTTCCATGCCCTTTGTTGGTGTGGTCCTCCAATGCAGTATAGCTTTCTGCGGATTTTCACCATCTCTTTTTGCATTCTTGCACAGGTTCTTCACTATCGTTAGAGCAAATTCTACTTTGCCATTAGAAGAGACCTTGGTGATGTAGTAACATGTTCAAACCCTCACTCAGCTGAAAACATTTTAAATTGCATGCAAATAAATTGAGGGCTATTATCTGAGATCACTCGATCAAGTTAGCCATAATGTGCAAATGGTACTTTGCAATGCTTTAATGTGGTTTCAGGAGACATATGTATCTGAGAGCAGTTCAATTTCGCAGAAGTCTGAATAGTGATTCACTAGCAACAGGCACACTTTCCCAGTAAAGTTAAATAAGTCCATGCTGACAATCTACCAAGGCCACACTGGTATGCCATTTGATATCATCATTCCCTTTATTACTCGTGCATATTCATTGCAGGTGGAACAATTGCTCACAAAGTCTTTGATCTTGCCTTGCATGTTAGGCCAGTAAAGAGTATCACAGACCAGCCGGTAAAACAAATTGACTCACCTGTAGCAGGTGTTCTTCTTGGACAGCATAATAAATCCTTACATTTGGATGATCATCGATGGAGCCCCATGTGGGAACCATCCCAGCTTTTTCTAGAAGCTTTTAGAAAACTCTTCGCACATGTGCACCCGTTCCCACCTGATGTTCCTGAAAACCTCAGTCACGTATCTAGCTTAGCCGAACAACTCCAAGGATTTATCCTGCTGTCCATGGAGAACAACTGCTATAGTCTTCTCAACCTTTCTGCTGCCTTTGATGCTGTTGATCATCTCCTTCTCCTCGACACTTTGTCCTCTCTTGGTTTGGGGGATCTGTGATGTTCTGGTTCTCTTCTTTGAGGCTGCTTTTGGACTCTAATCCCTTGTTCTCCTTGTGTCTCCTTTCCCTAACCCCTTATTTCTCTTGTATTGTATTGTCTGTCTTGATTAGATTGTAAGCTCTAACGAGCAAGGGCCATCTTCTATATATACTTATACAGCGCTGTGTACACCTGGTAGTGCTATACAAATGATTAATAGTAGTAGTAGTAGCACAGGTAAACAACTTTGTTTTCTCAGTGGAGAAGCAGGATAAGTCCTCACATCTAGGAATCCCTAGCTACAGGCTGCCTCCAAAGAAAAAAAAGGAACTACTAATGTTGCAACGAGCTGACAGAAACTAAGGAACATATTTGTACTTATTTTAATATTATTATTATTTTTTTTAATAAACGGCCTGAACAGAAAAGAAGGGTCTAGGTGAGAAAGGAGTTGGATGCTAAACCTTAAACAGTTTCCAAAGGACAGATTGATCATAACTGCTGTTGCTTCGGGAGCCCTTTTCCAAAAACAGTAATGACATGTGAAAGTGCGGAGCAAGACCCAGGTCATAGCTCTGCAGATCTCTTCCATGGAGGCTGACCTCAAGCAGGCCATTAACGCAGCCATGGCTTGGACATTACGAGCTGGGACATAATCAAGTGCCTGGGCATAAGCGAACAAGATGCAGTTCACTAGCCAAATTGAAAGTGTGTGCTTGTTCACAGCAGTCCCCACTCTGTTGGAGTCAAAGAAACAAAAAGCTGGGTGAACTTTCTAAGGGTTATAGGCTACTCCAGTTAGTAGGTCAAGGCTTTTTTGCAGTCCAATGTGTGCTGCGCTCTTTCCCATTTGTGAGCATGGGCTCTTGGGAAAATTTTGGCAAGACAATTGACTTGTTAAGGTGGGAGTCCAACACCTCAGGCTCACTATCACTGTTTGCTGAAGTAAATGTCACCAAAAATAGGACCTTCTAGTTCAGGAACTTTGGTCCACAGATATGTAGCAGCTCAAAGAAAACTTCCATCAGCTGAGTTAAAACCATGTTGTGATCCCTAGATACTGGAGGTGGCTTTATGAGAGGTTTCAATACAATCAAGCAGCTCATGAAGTGAATAACTAAAGGCTGTAGAGAGATGAGCTTCCCTTCTATATGGTGATGGTAAGTACCAATTACACTAAGGTGGACCATTGCAGAGTTGGTCTTGAGACCAGAGCATGAGACTTGCAGAAAGTATTCAAGCAGTTTTTGTGTGGAATAAAACAAGGGATTTAGGGCCTCTCCCTTAAACCAGATGGCAAACTTCAGCCATTTAAAGCCATAAGACTTCCCAGTAGAATCTCTTCTTGAAGCCACTCTAACTAGCAGGTTCAAAGAACTGAATTCTAGCCTCTAAACATCAAAGCAGTAAGGTCAGGGCTGGCACAACACAGCAAGGCAGAGGAGTGCTGACTTTTGGGGGAGCACCAAAATGCTGAAAAATAAAAATTGAGGAAGTGAAAATTTTAAAAACAAGAAAATTAAAATGGCAAAGTGAAACAAAGATGAAAAACTAAGGTATTATCAAAAACAGCATTGTGCGTGCAGTCACAGGTCATCAGCTAATGAGGAAAGAGGATACCAATTTATAGGTTGCAGGGAGGCACCAGAAACCCAAGGACCAGCCCTTTGTAAGGGCTAGGGACTTGACATTGAGATGCTGAAGTCTTCCCTGATACTGTGACTCTCAGATACATGGGTTTCCAGATTTACAAATCTTGGAGAAGGGGAAACAAAGGCTGCCTCTATCATTTTGGAGTTTAAGAAGAATTCTCGCTATTGGAGGAGAAGGTGGATACACATACAGAAGGCCAGACCCCAATGGAGGAGGAAAGCATCTGAGGTTTGTTTGCCGTGCAACTCTACTTTGGAGCAAAACTGAGGGACTTCCTTGTTTTGCGGAGTGACAAAGAGATCTATTGAGGAAGGATCTATACTCTTAAAAGATAGTCCACACAACCGTCCTGTCCGGAGTCCATTCATGAGGATGAAGGACTCGACTCAAGCTGTCTGCCAGAGTGTTATTCTGTCCCACCAGATACAATTTGTGTCTGAGCATCATCCTGGGAGAAATGGCAAAGTTCCACAGTCTGAAAAGAAGACCAAACAAGCAGGTGCAAGAAAGAGACTGGTGGTAATCCAATTCAGGTAAAACCCTTTTTAATAGCTATTAAAAAGTTCCACAGCTTCAAAGTTCCACAGTCTGACAGTCTCCCAACACAAAAGGAACACGCCTATTCCTTCCTGCTGGTTGATAGCAACTTGATTTTCTGTTTGAATTATTATAATTTGGTTGACTAACCAATCCCTGAAAGCCTTTAAAGTGTTTGAAATTGCTCTCAATTCCAGGGCATTGATCTGATGGATACTGTCCTGGGTGGAACATAACCCTTGGGCGTGAAAGCCTTCAAGAAGAGCTACCCAGTACAGTTTGAATGCATCTGTTGTCAATAATTTTTTGCACCAGTTTTTGGTAAGATGGCCCCTGAAAGAAAGAGCTCTTGGCCAGATTGGAGGGAAGCATTCACCAGCAGAGAGACTCCAAAAAGGGCTTGGTAATGGGTATGATGCCATTGAGTCTGTGAGTGAACTGAGTCTACAGGGTACTCAGGGTCTACTGAGATTGTCTCAAATGGAAACATGCCATGGGAGTGATATGAACTGTGGAAGCCATGTGGCCCAACATCCTCAACATGGTCCTCACTGTTACCTGCTGATTCTTTTGAACTTTTACTTCCTGCATTAAATTGGTGAGCCTGTCATGAGGAAGAAAGGCTCTCGCCAAAGTCATGTCTAGCAGGGCTCCAATGAATTCTAATCAACATGACAAGGTTATATTGGACTTGGGATAGTTATTTTATTTATTATTTATTTAGTAGTATTTAGCTCACACCTTTCCAGTAGTAGATGAAGACAAGTTACAATCAGGTACTGTAGGTATTTCCCTGTCCATAGAGGACTTATGATCTAAGGTTGTACCTGAGGCAATGGAGGGTTAAATGGCTTGCCCAAGGCCATAAGGAAGGTTAGTTGGATTTGAACTCTGGTCTTTCTGGATGGTAATGAGTATGGATTCTTCATTCCCTCTTGAGTGGTTCTCTTGATGAGCCAATCATCCAAGTAGGGAAACACAAGCACCCCAGTCTGCACAGATATACTAGGATGACAGCCAGACATTTGGTGAAAACTTGAGGGGCAGACGCGAGACCAAAAGACAGAACTTGATACTGAAAGTAGTGCTTCCTTGTGACGAATCTGAAATACTTCCTGTGACTAGGATGTATCTGGATGTGGGTATAGGTATCATGTAGGTCCAAAGAACATAACCAATCTCTATTTTGTAAAAAGGAGAGCAGGGTGCTGAGGAAAAGCATTCTGAACTTTCCTATATGAGAAACACATTCAGATCTCTCAGATCTAGGATAGGATAGAATTCCCCTGTATTTCTTGGCACTAGGAAATACCTTGATTAAAACTCCTACTCTTCCTGCTCCAGTGGCTTGAGCTCAATGGCATTTGCCATGTGAACGGCAGAGATTTCCTGTAGAAGTAACTCTTGGCACTGGGAGACAAGGAAATGATTTCTTAGGAAAAATTTGGATAGCGTTTGAACAGACGTAATCAGTATCTGCAATAGACTATCCTTAGCACCTAGCTGTTGGAGGTTATGAAGGGCCAGTGGTATGCAAAGATAGTGAGCCTCCCTCTTACAGGAACAGTGTCCAACTCTGGTACATGATATATGGGCCAGTCAAAACCCCATTCCTGGTTTTGGCTGAGGAACCAGCAGAGTTTTCTGAGGTCTCTGCTGCCTGGGATGGGAGTGAGCAGTCTGTTTTGAATAGGAAAGGCATGTGTGAGTAGTAGGACCTCCTCTGCCCTCTGTTCTGAAACCTCCTAGAAGAGGATGCTTGATTGGTAATGGGCTTAGAGAGGGTTTGCAAGGTATCACTATGCTGCTTGATAATGGCAGCAGTCTCCTAAAACTTGTCTCTGAAGAGATTCTCTCCAATGAAAGGAGCATCAGCAAATTGCTCCTGCACACCAGGCAGTAAGTCTGAGGCTTAGAGGCATGAGAGTCTCCGGCTGGCAGTACTCATTGTGGAGGCTCTCCGTGACACATCAGAAATATCATAGGTTGCTCAGACCATGCATTTTCTGTACTTCTTTCCTTGTCCTACCAGGGAGCAGAACTGCGAGACCTTCTCTAGAGGGAAAGAAATCCCCAAACTCCTCTAAGTTGTGCATGGTGTTCTGCAAGAGCATGCCTGTGAATGATGCCATATTGGGCATGACCATGGCAATCTGCTAAAATTTTTTCCAATAGAATTTAGAGTCCTAACCTCTCTCCTTGGGGATGCCAAAGTGTGTGACTTGGAATTTCCGGCTCATTTGAGAGTGGATTCAATATCCATAGAGTGGGGTAGAGGCTGAAGCTTCTTGAATCTGGGAGCCTTTTGAACTCTATACATAGAGTCAACCTTCTTGCTGACAGAAGGCACAGAGAGGTATCTCCCACATTTTCCTCTGCATCGTCAGAGGGATGCGGTACACGAGCACTTTCACTGTCTCCTTGGGGGGATCTAGATGCTGGAAGATTTCCAGCTCTTTTGCCCTGAGTTTCTCCTCCTGTGTTCAACTTAAATGGAATAATGCCAGAGATTTCCCAGACAAATTCATGCAAGGACATAATGTCAGAGGGAGACCTGCATCACTCATGAAGTGAAGTGGAGAGGGATCTGATGGGAGTTCTGGAGTCCTCTCCTCCAAGAAGTATTCAGAATCATAGTCAGTTATCCAAGAGCACCCAGATTCAGGCTCAGGGAAGTATTCCATGAATGTCTGAATCACTGCCTGGGTTGACTTCCACATCTAATGGGTGTCGGCTCTCCTCTAGAAGTGTTGATGCACCAATGGGCTCCCATGCTTCTGGGACCATTCCACCCTGATGCTGTTCATACAAATATTGGCCAGGCATCAGTGAGTGTCAAGGCCCTTGGAAGTCCTGATGTTGACCCATCTTCCACAAGCAGGTGCAGTTTCAAGAATTGGCTCAAAACTGCAATGCTGCTGCTTTGGAACCCTCAGAGCTGCCAGCTCCACAGGAAAGCATCATCTTGAGCTTCTTTTCCATTCTCTTAACTAAGCACTCCTTGAAGGCTACTGTGAATGATGATGGGGGGCCTCAGCAGTCTCTGTCAATGTCATTGGAATGGTTGAGAAGTATCAGCGGGCTGGTTATGGGACTTCGGAGTCTAGCACAGCCCCTCCAATGGCATAGAGGATGAGTTGCCCTCACTTCAGGGTTGCTTCAAGGGTCATGCATTGCTTGATTCTCTAGTGCTCCTGCCATTATGCTCCATTGAACTCCAATGCTGACACAATGAAGCCTCCACCTGATGCTTAACATTCAAAGTTTTTGATGCCTTTGAAGTTGACAATGAATTCTTCATCTTCCTCAGGGTGGAATTGCTAGGGGAATGATCCCAGGACTCCTCGCTGTTATTCAGCTCCAAGTGGGCTCTAAGACCCCTCAATGCCTATGTACTGCTAGCATCTGGTGCAGCTCCTGGTTCCATGGTGACCAATAATGCCAATGGATTATCTTCTCAGTGCCAAAATATAGACTGCACTTCTCAGAACCCTTCAACCCTCATTTTGTCATCTGCAAACAAAAATTACATAGAGGTTATGGTCAGGCACCAGAAACTGCAGGCATCATGTCTCGCAAAGGACACCTTTGTGAGACATGGTCTCCAAAACTAAACACAATATTCCAAGTGAGGCCTCATCAGCAACTTGTACAGTGGCATTAGTACCTCCTCCTTTCTGCTAGTAATTCCTCTCTGTATGCAACCCAGCATCCTTCTGGCTTTGGCCACTGCCTTGTCACACTGGGTCATCACCTTAAGATCCTTAGAAACAAACAATCACTCCAAGATCCTTCTCCTGGTCCATGCAAACCAACTTCTCGTCTCCTATCTCATACAGTTCCCTTGGATTTCTGCATCCCAAGTGTATGACACTGCACTTCTTCACATTCAATCTTAACTGCCAAGTATTAGACCATTCTTCCAGCTTTTGTATATCTTTCCTCATGTTATCCACTCCCTCAGGAGAGTCCACTCTGTTGCAAATGTTCGTGTCATCTGCAAAAAGACAGACTTTTCCTTTCAGTCCTTCAGCAATATCACTCACAAATACATTGAACAGTATCGGTCCCAGGACCGATCCCTGGGGCATGCCAAACCTTCCTTTCATCTGAGTGAGTTCCATTTACCATCATTTTCTGTTGTCTGTCAGTTAACCAATTTCTGATCCAGTTCATCACCTGGGGACCCATCCCCAGGCTGTTCAGTTTATTGATAAGCCTCCTGTGAGATATAGTATCAAAGGCTTTGCTGAAATCTAGGTAGATCAAATCCATAGCATGCCCTTGATCTAGTTCTCTGGTCACCCAGTCAAAGAACTCAGATTTGTTTGGCATCATTGCCCTTTGGTAAAACCATGTTACCTCAGATCATGCAACCTATTGGTTTCGAGAAAGTCCACTATTCTCTCTTTCAGGAGCGCCTCCATTACTTTTCCCACCACCGAGGTAAGGCTTACTGGCCTGTAGTTTATCACATATTGCCACTTTTGTGAAGAGGTACCACATCGGCTCTTCTCCAGTCCTATGGATCTTCTACTGTCTCCAAGGATCTATTAAAAACATCCTTTAACGGCCCTGCAAGAATCTCTCTGAGCTGTTTCAGTATCCTGGGATGTATTCCATCTGATCCCATGGCCTTGTCCACTTTCAGTTTTGCAAGCTGTTCAAACACATCATCTTCTGTGAATGGTGTAGTATCTACTCCATTCACATTGATATATTTGTCAATCACAGGTGGTCCTTCTCCAGGATTTTCTTTAGTAAAAACAGAAGTATTTGTTTAGCATTTTTGCTTTTTCAATGTCACTTTTCATGAATCCATTCTCAGCATTTTTGAGTCTTGCAATTCCACCTCTGATCTTCCTCTTCTCCTGAATATACCTGAAAATAAATTTGTCTCCATGCTTCAGATATTTAGCAATCTTTTGTTCTGCCTTTAATTGTGCTATCTTTATTTCTCTTTTGGTCTCTTTTAGCTTTATTCTGTATTCTGTTCTATGTTCCTATGTTTTTAAACTTCTGAATTTTGTGAAAACTGTTTGTTGTCTTAATTTGTGCAGCTATTTCTTTGAAGAACCAAATAGGTTTCCTTTTCCTCTTGTTTTTATTTACTTTCCTTACATGTGTATCTGTGCCTCCTCTAGTTTAGCCCACTGCAATTCCACTTCCCTTCCCTCCTCCCACCCTGCCAACTCTTCCTTCAGGCACTTGGCCATTTTACTGAAGTCAGCGTTTTTGAAGTCTAGGACTTTGAGCTTGCTGTGCTTGGACTCTGCCTTGATTTTTTTCTCAAACCTCACTGTGTGATGATCACTGCTGCTCACATGGACACCCACCCGGACATTTGACATACTTTCTCCGTTGGTGAGTACTAAATCCAGCATCGAGCCATCCCTGGTCGGTTCCATCACCATTTGTCCTAGCAATGCATCATGGATAGCATCCACAATTTATTTTTTATTTCTTTCCAGATTTGCAGAAGGAATACTCCAATCCACATCGGGTAGATTAAAGTCACCCAATATGATTACTTCCCCCTTCATGGCTATCTTTGCAATATCAATAATCAATTCTCTATCCATTTCTTCAGTCTGAGTTGGAGGCCTGTAGACTACACCAGTATGGATAATAGTGCCATCTCCTCTTTCCAACACAATCCACAGCGCTTCTTCTTTTCGTCATGTTCCCTGTAGTTCAGCAGCTTTAATATTGTTTTTGACATATAGGGCTCCTTCTCCTCCTTTTCTGCCTTCTCTATCTCTTCTAAATAAATCATAGCCAGCTATGGCTATATCCCATTCACTCGTTAAGCTATGTTTCTGTAATGGCCACAATGTCCAAGTCTTTTTCCACCATTAGGGCTTCCAGGTCAGGAACTTTGTTGGCTAGGCTGCGAGCATTTGTGCTCATTGCTTGTCAGAATTTGTTGACTGACTGGCCTGTATTTTGCATGGATTTTGTTCTGCATGTCTCTTCCCACTTGCCATTTGTATGGGTTAATAGTGTGGCTGTTTCCAATGTGGTTATGTTTTTGCTGGGAGTAACGTCCTGAACTTGTTTTTCTCCATCTGCCACCCCTTTTCCCTAGTTTAAATGTCTGTATACGTTATGACATTTTTAAATGACTGTATTCAGAGTTACTGTAAGTCATGTTTTTTCTTAAGTGATGGTGATGTGTGCACTTATTTGCAGTGCCAAGACCCATTTCATCTTGAATAGGTTCATCTTTCAGTAGGCCATACTCACATGCTGCTGCTTTCTCTCTCAAATGCATGACAAAGTTATTGATGGATTTACCTGCCTCTTGTTTGCAGCTGCCAAACATGAATCTTTCATGTATTACATTTTTGGTGGGTTTGAAAGAGGCTTCTAATGCATTCAGGTGTACTTTCTCTGTTCCTCTCTGCTCCTCTGTGAGGCTCAAATTGTGTTTATAAACATTGTGACATTCAGCACCCATCACCCTTCCCAGTATAGCTGCCTGCATTTCAGCTGGCTTCTCTTGTAAGCCTATTGCTAGAAAATAGTCTTCAAATTTTGCTCTGAAGTTTTCCCAGTTTTCCACATAAGTCACCATTAGCCTTCATGGCCTCTGTGGAATGAAGGTTAGTGCAATGCTTTTAGTAGCTTTCATGATGCAGTAATGCTTTTGTTTGTCTGAGACAAGGGAGAGCACATGCAATCTTAGGCTGATCAGTATCACTGCAAACTGTGCAGTGCTCTCCTAGTCCTGGAGCCTGTCAAACTCTAGAAACTCCCTCTGTCATAAGCAGGAAAACAGTGGAGTTTCAGGATCTTCTGACTCCATGTTTCAGAGGTAACAATATTGACTCCCTGAACACAGCTGAAGCACAGGAATCATGATAATACTGCATCAGAAGATCAAAAGTAACAAGAAGAAAGAAGTAAGAAAGCAGTGACATATAACAATGTGCCAGTAGATGGCATAAGTATAGTTAATGTCTGTAATTGTGGTCAGAGAGAATATTCAATGGCGCTATTCTGATAGTGCTGATATATATCCTTCTCAGCAAGACTTAGCTGGTTGGCAGGTACTGCTAACTGGATAAGTTCTTTTAAATATTGTACCTTACGTTTTTTCACTCCATGCAAAAGCAATTCACATAGCTGCGTTTAAAAAAGCTTTGGACAAGTTCTTGGAGGTAAAGTCCATAAACGATTATTAAGGTAGACCTGGGGAAAGCCACAATTTATACTTGAGGGTTCATGGCATGGAAACTATCTACGTTTTGGGATCCTGCCAGGTACATGTGACCTGGATTGGCCACTATTGGAAATAGGATACTGGGTTTGGCACTTGATGGACTATTGGTATGACCCAGTATAGCAGTTCTTGTGTTCTTATATACTGCCACCCCAAACATGTGCTAATACTGTTTTAGCAAGACAGGGTGATGGCATGTCAGTCCCCAGTTGTTGTGTGGTCTATCTTGACTAGATTCTAAGCTCCAATGAGCAGGGACTGTCTTACATGTCTCTATACAGTGCTGTGTAGGCCTTGTAGCTTTATACAAATGATTAATAGTAACAGTAATAGTAGTAGTAATAGCACTCAAGAAAGCAATCTGACTGGTTGAATGCCTGTGGTATGTGATAATATCTAGGATATTTGAGCCATACTGCATTGCCAACCATTCTCTAAATATGTTTAAATATTCTTAATATTCCTTTACATGTTTTTCTCTTTGGTACATTTTTTTAATGCTGTTTCACCTTTTCAGGCATCTTCTTACCTGTTTTTAACTGTAAGTCCCCTCTCCCTGCCAGTGCACTCAAAGCTGCACAACCCAAACTCTCACCTCTGGGAGATGATTTGAGGTGACTGTAGAGAACAGGTATAAAACATGAGTCAGTTAATTCACAAATTCATCTTCCCTTCATGGATTATGAAAATCCAAACTCACATAGATCTGAGTAAAGGAATTATTTATTGACAGTTTGAGGGACAAGAGTTGGAATAGTCTCACATCTGAGACAACACTCACCTATCTTTAAGATGCAGAGGGCTAAGTGGGTAGCATCCAAAATTGGTGCTACCCGGTTAGCCCTTTGCTCCAATCCTGCTCTGCCCCGGAATGCCCCTAACACACCCCGATGCTAACCGCATAGCATCTGGCTGCAATAGGGACATATCCGGGATTTTCGAAGGGCTTCACCCATGTAGGTGCCCTTCGAAAATCCCAGATATGGCATTTACACAAGTAACTAGGGCAGTTACCCGTGTAAATGCCTTTGAAAATAGGGCCCAACATCCCTAAAATACAAGGGTGCCAATAATGTTGACCACAACTATAAGGGGTATGTTTACTAAACCGTCCTAACGTCGCAGCAGTGATATTATCACATGATAAGTGCCAATATCGCACGATAATGTAACATTATCGCGTGATAAGTCACTTATCGCGTGATAACGCAGGGCCGGGTTAAGGCACACTAACGCTGTGAAATCTGGGTCTGAAGGGTGGAGTAAGGCTTCCCAGAGGGCGGAGAGAAGGGGTCAATGGGCGGAGAGTGGGAGGGGAGAGACTCCAGGCACACTAATGCTGTGAAATCCGGGTCTGAACACTAACGCCAGTGAAACCCTCGCGTTAAGGCACATTTGCAGGAAAGAGAAACGATTTCAGTCAGCAATGTGCAGCAAAGGCAGGGAAACCCAGAAAAAGTGATAGTTGTGATACATGTGCAGGGACCAAAAAGGCAAATAAACATATAAAAGGACCAGAACCACATCTAAAATCCCAATAACCAAGATGGCCAATAGTGATATTAATGATAAACATAAAGCAATACTACTGACAAAGCGTATAAATTAAGATATCATGTTTGGAAGGGTCTATGCTCTGTCCCCCTGCAAAGTGAATAATCCCACATTGAAATAGCGCTGATCAGGGTTTCTGTCATTTAGATTGGGCAGGTTTGTTATGGCATGCACATGTGCAGCAACAGCAGAGTGGGCACGTAGTAAAGGGCAACTGTACTGATGCTGTAAATGGGATACAGGGGGCTGCAGGTGACACATGCTGTGGTCCAACTGGGGCACAGTGCAGACTAGGCAGATGCCTAGGTGGCACATAGGAATGCCAAAACTGTAAAGCAACAAGACAGCAACTGACGAGGGTATAACATGGGCACGAGTGTGTGTCCCACAGTGTCACAGGGAGATTACCCAGCAGGTACCCCCAAGGGCACATAACATTGGCAGGCAGTGCGGGGGGAGGGGGGGGGATGCACGCATGTCCATGTAGGCACCCCTACCCGAGAACCCACACCATAGGCAGCTGCCTACCGGCATACTGGATGGCCTGTGACTGCACACCACCAGCACCACCAGCATAATGGCATGGCAGCATGGTGGCAGAGGGGTGCTGGTGGCGGAGGGGGCAGTGGCATCTGCCCACAGCAGACCATGGCCTAGCCCCGTTTAGGTAGGTGCCGTACAATTCAACAGACAGGGTCTATCTGACGAACAGTCATGGTATCCCCAGGGAATGCACTGCCCCTGTACCAACAGTGTGGTGCAGTGCACACAGCCAGTGTGTTCAGGAGCAGAAGGTCACAAGTTCAAGTCCCAGCTGTGGCTCCTGCCAACCTTTTCCCCATATTTTACCCAGTACTAAACCGTGGTAATAAAGATGGAACCTTTATTGCAGATAAAATAAACATGCCTGAAACACCTATATTTTACCCTACAGAGCACAGACACCATACCGAAAATACATACCGACCAATCTCTAGTATTCCTTTACTAGCTAAAATTCTCGAGAAGTTGACCCAGAGACAGATTCAGCAGCATGTCGATTCATCCTCCCCATTAGACCCATGTCAACACAGATTCAGAGAAGCCCACGGTGTAGAAACTCTTCTAAAGACATTAACCAGTACACTTATCAATGGAATAGACAGCGTCAAGAAGGGCTTTGCGCTAATCTTCCTTGATATAGCGGCAGCGTTTGACTCTGTAGACCACATGCAGCTCCTGAGGCGACTTCATGAGAAGGGAATCCAGGACCAAGCATGGAACTGGTGCAAATCCTACCTCGAAGGCAGATGGCAACAAGTCCGGATTGGTAACACCACTTCCGAACCCTTCCAGCAGAAACAGGGTGTACCCCAAGGTTCCTCACTGTCTGCTCTGCTCTTTAATATCTATATACAGCCAATCTGCGACATTACCCGCTCTTTCGGCATATCTTGCCTTATGTACGCAGATGACGTGCTGCTATTTACACCTATAACTATCACTTGCCCGGACTATACAGTGTTAATCAACTGCTTCAATGCAGTAACGGATTGGCTACTCACCCAGAACCTCCGTATAAATTTCAAAAAACAGAAGTCCTAATAATTACAAGAAATAAATGTTTCTCTCCCCCACCAACACTGAAAGTCAGAGACGCAGAACTTCCAGTCAAATCCAATATATGTTATCTTGGGGTCATTCTAGATCAACAACTGGACTTCAAGGAACACATAAAACGCACTGTAAAAGCCATCTACTTCAAGATCAGAACCCTGCGGCACTTGAGACCTATGATTGAACCCGGTGACTTCCGCACCATCTTCTAAGCACTAGTCACACCGCACTTCGATTATGCCAATATAATTCTGCATGGCCTCCCAAAGATTACCCTCAACCCTCTACAGATAGCCATGAATGCAGCAGCCCGCATACTTTTCGGAACCTCAAGGAATGACCACATCTCCCCCATTCTAAAAGAACTCCACTGGCTACCAATAAGCTGTAGAATCCTATATAAGGCCCTCCTCATTACCTTCAAGGCCTTCAACAAAATGTCATCTGCATCTATTTCTGACCTCATCACACACACTGCAAACAACAGATCTAGGAGATCACTGGCTGTAGACCTGCTACTAATACCAAGTGATTCTACCAAGCTCAACCAGACCACCATCAATAGGGCATTCCTAAACTATGCTCCAAGGTGCTGGAACAAGCTCCCTCCCAGCATTAGAGCAATCAGGGACCTTAGGATGTTCAGAAAAGCTCTTAAACACCACCTTTTTCTCATGCATTTTACACATCTAGACATCCCCCCTTCACCATCCCCCACCCTCACATTCTCAAACCGTTGCCATATGACTGCAAAAACCCATAGCGAATTTAGCCCCATCATGTAATGTACTAGAAATGTAAATAGTTCCCCCAAGTTGTTACCTCCATGTTTAAATCCCTCTTCTATGTAAACGATGGCCAAATTTAGCTGACCAAGTGTTATATTGTTTCAATGTAAACCGCACTGATGACAAAGAGCGCGGTATATAAGAAATGTTAAATAATTAATTAAATAAATAAATAAATAAATAAACATGTGCAATCCGTAGAGCAGAGTTTCCCAACTGCAGTCCTGGAGGGCCAAATGCCATTCAGGTTTCATACTGTCCCTAATAAATATGCCTGTGCTGCATTAGTATGTGCTGCCCCCATTGTATGCAAATCTATCTCATGCATATTCATCAGGGACAGCATGAAAACCTGAACAGTGTTTGGCCCACCAGGACTGGAGTTGGGAACCTCTGCCCTAGAGCAGCGGCCAACAGGGGCATAAACACCCACACCCACAGGCTCCATTATCCAAAGCCTCATGGAGAGTCAGGCTGTTGGGTCCTGCGCACAGCAGCATCTCCCAATACTAGCACTTGCATACCTTAGCAATGCCGCCCTAAACCTGGGAATACGTTACACATATATCAAAAGGTTGCTATGATTAATGGCAGATAGCATTTCCTAAGTTAAGCACAATTTGCTGATAGCGCTGCATCATAGCAACCTTTCTGATATCTGTGGAGTGTGTTTCAGTTTTGGTTTCTGACAGTGTTTACCACCCCGGGGAGTGACCCCAACAATATTGCGTACCATAGCCATGCCTGCACTGTGCCCAGGACTGGTATGGTAACCAGGGCTGCCAAAAGCCTCTATATTTGCACAATGCTGGCATAGGTGTGGGAGTGTGTGTCTGTTTATCCAGTGTGTTGTGGCTGCCTACACCTTACTTAGCCCACACTGCTTGCACTGTTTCCAGTGTTAGCCTGCCAATGTGCATAATGAGGAGCAAGGTACTGTGGTATGGCCCGGACAGGGTGGCCTGGGCAGGATGCATCTGCACAGGGCATAGGGCAATGGCTGGGACACTGTAGTGCCCAGCCACCACCTGCAGGGACAGCATGGGCCACAGCATGGGAGGTCACTCTCACCCTGACTGAGCAGTGACCACGGCATGGCTAGGTTCCCTCATAGTGCTATATAATATTTCTCTCAAGTAATATTTATGGGTTCTCATTTCTAGGGCCCAATCACTAATTTATCTGCTTGGTGTGTGTGCTCACATCCCAGTTTTGGGTGCACGCATCTCCTCCAGGAACATGCACTATGGACTAGCTAGCAGACTGTCTGCAATTAGTACGTGAATGGCTGGAACACCTTGCAGGGTGCAGCGGCTAGAGACTCACTGTACTAGTGGCTGGAGAATGTCAGATAGTGGTGGGGGGCAGCTGAGCATTTTCAGGCCTACTGTCTGTCTGCCATTGCCTTATGGAGGCGTACAGATCGGCATTGACTGCCCTGTAGGGTGTCTGTTCCCCAGCAGGACTGGGGTTCATGGTCCCCTCTAATGCCACCATTGCAGGGATATAGAATGTGGATCTGTTGGTGGGAGATCAGTCCCCTACCCTGAGCCCCAGTGGGCAGGTTGAGTGGTGCTACATAATCTGCCTATGGGTCCAAACACCCCCCTTTACTTAAATCATGTGACCATGGCACCCACACAGGGTATGCACTATTCTGGGTGCATCATAGTCCACAAGGGCTAGATATGACTGGGTAATACCGATGGACACAGGTATCCTAGGCGTGTCTGCAAGGACTACCTATCACACACTGGCACTGATGGCAACCTGCAGCATAGCCTATCTCAGCTAACCCAGGTGCTGCGGACCTGGTGCTTGGCGCCCCACCTTGCCCTCAGGGTGAGCACAATACCCCCACAATGTGTCGGTCTGTAGCTACTCTGTGCCAGTAACACACACTGTCAGTTCCCCCTACCAGGCCGAGGTGCTGTGGGGGTGCATACCCCATGTTGTGATCATCTGTAGACTGATGATCTGCTTGTGCAGTGCATCATGGGTATGGGTGGGTTAACCCTATACTGGTAACCACAGCAGACAGTTTGTATGGTGACCTGCAGTCCTTCTGTAGCCAGCCAGGGGTTTGTTAGTAGCTATAGAGATGTAGCCCACTGGTTACTTTACTGATTGTGGAGGCAGAGATCATGGGTTGGATCTCACAGTGGTGTTGATTGATAGGGCTGCCTGAGGCATTTCCTTTTTTAATTTAAATTAGTGCTGCCAGCAAAAACACCCTCACAGTGCTGTAACCTTAAGGTGCCTCATAAGGCGCCCTATAAGGCGCTCTATAGGGAACATTATAAGGTGCCTTGGCGGACAGTGCACTTTATAATGTGCCCTCTGGAGTGCCTCATATGGTGCCTTATACGGCACCTTAGGTTACGGCACTGTGAGGGTGTGTTTGCTGCAGCACTAATTTAAATTAAAAAGAAAATGCCTCAGACAGCACTGATTTAAAGTAAAGGGTAATGCCTCAGACAGCCTTACTCATTAAGCCCACTGGGGGATGAAACTCATGACCCCTGTTTCATCAGTTAATGTATTAACCATTGTGCTATACCTCTGTTCCTGCAGTTTCAGGTCAGCACGCCTAATTAAGGCTAATGCGTGTTAACATGCCACGGCTCCCTCTATCGCGTGATAACGGACTTTATCGCGCGATAACCCGAAATGCTACCTTAAGACCGGAATGCCCACTACCTTATATGGCATTCGTCACAGTAAGACTGCAACTAACGCCGGTAACATTAAGACGGTTTAGTAAACATACCCCTAAGATGTTCTAAACATATTTTCTGCTTTGTACATCTTAGCCACTAGATGGTGCTCTAGAACAATACATGTTAGTATTGATGTGCAATAGGTACATTTCTGGGGTCATAGATGTGTTTCATGACTCAGAATTCAATATTACTCATCTTCTCATGAAAACATTTGGCAGGGGGTTTGGTGAACTTTTTGTTAACATCTGTCAAGGGTTTTTCCATAAAGACAAATGACCCTATATACTAACGTGCCCCTCATTTTTTTGCCAACTTGTCCCTCATTTTTTTTTTATAAAAATAAAAATTTGGAGCCTTCGAATAATTTCCTTGTGTACTTAAGATGATGCAGTGGAGGATGGACCTGGGTATCCATCACTGCCAAAAAGTGACCCCATTTTGCAGTTTTGAGAGAGAAATATTTATATAACAGGTTTTTTATACTGCTTTATCATTTCAGTCAAAGTGGTTTACATTGTAACTTAAACTTGGTATTGTGCATTAAACAGGGACATTGATAACTTGGATTTTTCTGAGACAATGGAGGATTAAGTGATTTGTCCAAGGTCACAAGGAGTGCAAGTGGCAAATAAACCCTGGTCCCCTTGGCGCCCAAGCCAGTGCTGTAACCATTAGGCTACTCCTCCACTCTGTATAAGGATCCCTGTACTTGGGTAGCTGGAAGTTTTTGGGTGGGAACAGTTGTCCACCATAACGTAAAACTGAAAAGACCCTTTGGGGTTCTGTGCCATTAAAATACAGCAGAAATTAACTTCTCATCTTTTCCTCCATCAAGAGCTTTTCTTTCACCTTGCATAAGGAAGCCTTAGAAGGATGACTCCGTCAGCTTGTCTTTGCACAAGTCATTGGAGAAGAGGACTGAAGGTCCTTTCTGTGGTTCCCCTTCCCATATTCTCCCTCTCTCTTTTTCTCCCCCTCCCCCCCTTTACCCCTCTTGGGACAGAATTTTGTATCTTCTTCCCCCCCCCCCCCCCCGCATTTTAAGTTTTATTGTAAACTGCCCTGCTGATCTTGTTGTTTTAAGAGTGGTATAGCGAATACTGGAAATAAATACCCTATCCCAGTTCCATGTAACTTACACTGCCAAGTTCTTGTTTAACTATTAAATGTAAACTGCTTTGACTTAAGATAAAGTGGTATGTAAACCTGTTAAATAAATAAATAGAAGGCTGGCTAGGCCGAGAACATTTTCCATAGGCCGGCTAGGCCTGGCCAGTAGCAAGGAGAAAAGAGGAGTACAGACCTAAAGGAAATTCCAGCCAGGAACAGGGACAGAAAGCAGCACAGGTCATTTGAGAGTCAGTCAGAACCTCTAAAAGGATACAAGCTGCAAGGCTTGGGTTTTGTGTTCCTTTAGAGGTTGGTGGAACCCAGCTGTTGTGTTGTCTGTTTTGAGTAGATTGTAAGCTCTAGTAGCAGGAAGGAACCATCTCTTACATGTCTCTGTACAGTGCTGTTTCCTATACTTTTGTATCTTCCACTTATCTCCAGGGAGTCCATCTATCAGTTTGTTGATCTGTTTATATACATTGATGTCTTTGCGTTTTTGCAAACAAACCTATGGGGGGATATTCAGAGGCCGTGCTGATAAAATGGCTAGCCGTCACTGTTGAACCTTGCACCAGGATATTCAATATCGAAGTCATATCTGGCCGCCGGTTGGCCAGATAACGCCACAGCTAAGCGACTAATGGCTGAATATCACCGCTAGCTCTTTATCCCTAGGCAACGCCTCTACTCCACCCCTGGAATGCCCCAACGCTAGCATCGAGGTATTTAGTGGTGGCGCCTAGCAATATTCAGCGGCTCGAACTGTCAGCGCCACTGAATATCCCACAGAGCACCATTTATGGGCTTTGCAAGTCTGCATTTCCCCTAAATGACTTTGAAAAGCACCCTCCCTTGTTTAAATAAAGGCAGACACCGGCAGCCTGGAGATGTTGGTGCAGTAAGGACTCTGACTCTTGCTGCATAAGAAAAGGAAGACCACTGCAGCGTTCTCTTAAAGTGTTGATGGGGAGCACAATCTCTGCCGGCAAAAGGAAAAAGGAAAAGCCGCTGCGATGGCAACCAACCGCAGAGGTGAGGAATTGCAAAGCAGGAGGGGAGAGTGAAGAAGGGGAAAGGAAGGGAGGGAGAGTGCAAAGAGAAGAGGATGGGGAAGGGGAATAAAGTGAAAAGTGGAAAGAACAGGAGAGAGTGTGTGAAGGGAAAGGAAACGGAGAGACTGAGGAGAAGGAGAGGAGATGGGCAAGAAGTGGAGGAGAGACGGGAGGATAAAGCAAGGGAAAGCAGGGCTGCAGAAGGGGTGGACAGAGAATAATAGAGCGAAGGGGGAGAAAAGAAAGGGGAAGAAAGTATCAAGAGAAGAGGATGGACGAGATTAGAGACTGCAATGAGGTGGGAGATTGAAGAAGTGAGTACAAAAAGAGCAAGGGACGGTGCATGGAAGGAGAGGACAGAATGCCTATATGGCAAGATGGGCAAACACCCTACTCCACACCCCTTACACACACCTACTCATGCAACACAGTCCACCTCACCACGCACATATACTACGCCATCCTTCCCCCCTAACCCCACACCCCACATCCATACAGTCATTCTATCCCACACACACACATAAAACACTCACCCATGCACCCCAACTCATACGAGCACAAGCACACACTAAGACCCATACCATACCCACCCCACCTGCACACACCCACTCACTGAACTCTTCCTCGCCATCCCACCCTATCCACACTCCACATATGCACACCCTACACCCTCACATGCGCACACACAGACCCCTATCCAACCCCATTCTATCACATCTCATCCTATACGTATACACTCATCCCCCAAAGCACACGCATACCCCTACTCACCTTGCTTACATACACCTGTCCCATCTCCACACTTCCATTTTGAAAATAGATATAAATGTACATACAAAACCACACACACACACACACACCTCATATAGCCTCACAGCCTTTGCCACCCTAACAAGACATACTTTGCCGTATCATTTCTCAAGTCCACCACACAAACCTGCAGGAGAAATGTGTCATTTTGTTGCACTATAAGAGGGAAATTTTAGAACACTTTGACTATGTGTGAAGGCCACACAAGTACCTATTTTTAGACTATTTCATAAAGACATAAGTACCTATGTGTCTTCATAAAATACTAGCACAAATCCTGTAGAAGAAGCGTCTAGATTGAAGCCATGGAGATTAACGTGTGAAGTATGTAATGTAACATATAAAAGCATGTATGTAAATGGCAACTCTGCACTACACCCATGCTCCTCCCCTGAACATGCCTCCTCTAATGTTGCACACAGGTACATGCCTAATTACACTGCCGATTCTTTTATGTGTGAGTTAATTTTATAAGCGGCCTTTACACATGGATATACACACAAAGATTAATTTACAAAATTACCTCCCAAATGTGTACTTCTGAAGTTGTTTACCTTTGCATATCATTCTTTGCATCATTTCAGTTTTATTTTTGGGAGTTATTTCATTTCAGTGCATGCTAAAGTCATTTGGTGCATGCTAGTGTAACTCTCACCAAAGTGGGTGGGCAGATAGTCCAAACTCCCCTGTCTCCTCTTCCTCGAGATACCGGTGGCGCAGCTTCTTCTGGGGCTCTGACCCCTTATTTATATTCTCTTATATACCGCGCTATTCTGCATCAGTGCGGTTTACATTGAACAAACTGAAATTACATTGAACAGGGCATTATAACTTGGAGATAAGTGCGAAGTACAGCAGTAAAACCACCCCTCTTTGAGGTTACGATAGACATTCATGATACGTTGCCTCAGAAGTAGGGATGAGGGACTGGTGCTAGAAGGGTTAAATTGTTTAATTAAGCATAAAGAAAACAAAATGTGGAAGGATACCAAACCTGAATGGAAAATGTTTAACCAAATTTATTTGAATGTAAAAAATAAATTTGAAGAGTAAGGAATAAGAATTGTTTATGTAACCCGTAACTGTCTTTTCTGCCCTGCAGTTGTTTAAGATTTACAGGAGACAAACCCCCAGACATCTTCAGGAAGTTGGAGATATTTGGTGCTTAGATATGCACTACAGCCCCTGGAGAATTTACAGGGTTCAAAGGATATATATCAGATGTACTGAGATTAGCTAATTCTAAATTACATAGTAGGTACCAAGCCCTGTGGTATAATGTTCTGTGTTCAGAATAAAAACAGACAAAAAAATACTTGAACCAGGCCTTTTCTTTTGCTCTCATGAACAAGAAACAGCTCACAAAAAATAATAATAATAGAGATACTTACCGAAACAAACCAAAGACATAAATAGAATTGTTAAATAACAATATTTTCCAAAATAAAAACAGTAATTAAGGTAAACTGGTAGAATATGTAATTAAGGAGGATGCTTACTAAAGTGCTTTTACTGTCATCGTGGCACTAACACGGGAAGGTTAGTGCCACAGTGACAACTTATGCAGTCAAAATGCAGATATTGCAGGGCAGGGAAAGGGTATGGTGATCAGAGGCAGCCTCCACGCAAGTGAAATTCATGTGATGGCTGCCAATATCATGGTTGCAGATAACACCACCTCAAGAGGTGGCACTAACTGCAGCTGGGCCATAGATGACACTTAATTGGCAACCTAATCTCCCCCTCGTACCCCTCCACCCTCCACCCCCCCCCTTCTAAATGGGTGGCAGTGCTTCAGATCTGCTGATCTGTCAGCAACCCCACAGACAACAGACAACCCCATAGTGCTGCCATCTGGGGGGGGGGGGGGTCCTCAGGCACCTCCCCTTTGCTCCTCCAATGTACAAACTAAATGCTTGGCTAGCCAGTTGGGGAAACCCCTAACCCCCTCCCTTCCACCATTAAAAGAAATGCTCGGCAAGCCAGTCAGGAATCCCCCTACCTCCTACCCATGGCTTGTACCTTGCAGGTCTTCGGTGGCATGGAGGTAGTTTGACTGCTTCATTTGGGGGGGCAAGGGGTAGGGTGACATATTTGCATATTCATTATGGTTATCTTACAAAATTACTAGATGGATAGGAAGCCAGTATATCAAACAGGCAAGGGATGAGCTGGTATTCCCAAGATACTCAAAGAGGGAACAGAGGTTCTCATTCAGGCGCTTTGCCAAACAAAGGGAAAGCAACATATTCCCAGGCTACATAATTAAAATGCAGGAAAAATTGTAACTATTTAATTATTTAGCCTGGCACAATATATTCTGCAAAAAAAAAGGAGATATAAGGTGCTCACATGACAAAGGATAAGAAGAAAAAGAGAACCACAGCACGATTTCTATCACTAAAATAAATTATAACTAATTTTATTTTGGCATTAGCAACTCTGTTATTGTCCTCTCATTTTCTTTTTTGAACATCTATTTTGTGTCCAATGAAATCCCTCCTCTAACAGCAGATGCAAAACAGAACTAGGACATTTCACCATAGAACCCAACATACAAGAAAAAAAAATCTGATTCCAGTGTCATCTCATTTCGTGGAATAGTCTCCCAATGGAGGTGGTAGAAATAAGGATGGTATCTGAACATACAAGAACATAAGATATGCCATACTGGGTCAGACCAAGGTCCATCAAGCCCAGTATCCTGTTTCCAACAGTGACCAATCTAGGTCATACGTACCTAGCAGTTTCCCAAAAGACACAGGTTCCACAATGCTTGTACTGGGTCAAACATTGATATCCTGGGTCCCTTCTTAATAATGGTTTATGGACCTTTCCTCCAGGAACTTGTCCAAACCATTTTTAAACCCAGCTACACTAACAGCCTTTACTACATCCTCCGGTAACAAATTCCAGAGTTTGATTACACGTTGAGTGAAAAAATATTTTCTTTTATTAGTCTTAAATAGTTTACCCTGTAGCTTCATTGCATGTCCCCTAGTCTTTCTATATTCTGATAACGTAAAAAATAGATCTACGTTTACCCGTTCCACTCCGTTCATTAATTTATAGACTTCTATCATATCTCCCCTCAGGTGTCTCTTTTCCAGGTTAAAGAGCCCTAACATTTTTAGCCTTTCTTCATAGGGGTATCCTTCCATCCCCTTTACCATTTTGGTGGCTCTTCTCTGAACCTTTTCTAATAACGCTATATCCTTTTTAAGATACGGCGACCAGAATTGCAAACAATATTCAAGGTGCGGTCTCACCATGGAACGATATAGAGGCATTATAATATCTTTTGTTTTATTTTCCTTTCCTTTCCTTATTATACGTAGCATTCTATTTGCTCTCTTGGCCACCGCTGCACACTGGGCCGAGGGTTTTAACATGTTATCCACAATGACGCCTAAATCTTTTTCCTGGGTGGTGGTTCCTAATGTGGAACCTTGCATCGTGTAACCATAGTTTGGTTTGTTCTTCTCTAGGTGCATAACTTTGCACTTGTCCACATTAAATTTCATCTGCCATTTTGATGCCCAGTCTTCCAATTTATCAAGATCCTCTTGCAATTTTCCACAATCCTCTTGGGTTTTAACAACTTTAAATAATTTTGTGTCATCTGCAAATTTGATAACCTCACTCGTTATTCCCTTTTCCAGGTCATTTATGAATATGTCAAAAAGCAACGGACCCAGCACAGATCCCTGGGATGCACCACTATTTACCTTTCTCCATTGGGAAAATTGGCCATTTAGCCCTACCCTCTGCTTTCTATCTTTTAACTAGTTCCTGATTCACAATAGTACACTACCTCCTATCCCATGACTCTTTAGTTCTGCCAAAGGTCTCTGATGAGGGACCTTGTCAAAGGCTTTCTGAAACTCCAAATACGCTATTTCAACCGACTCACCTTTGTCTACCTGTTTATTCACACCTTCAAAAAAACATAACAGATTAGTAAGACAAGATCTTCCTTGTCTAAAGTCATGTTGGCTGTCTCCCATTAATCCATGACTATCTACATGTTCAGCAATTTTGTTCTTTATGATGGTTTCTACCATTTTTCCCAGTACTGACGTCAGGCTCACCAGTCTGTAGTTTCCCAGATCACCCCTGGAACCCTTTTTAAAAATTGGTGTTACGTTTGCCATCTTCCAGTCTTCAGGTATTACAGATGATTTTAATGATAGTGCACAGATTACTAATAGCAGGTCTGCAATCTCACATTTCAGTTCTTTCAAACCCTTGGTTGTATATCATCCAGCCCAGGTGATTTGCTACTCTTCAGTTTCTCTAATAGTTGTAATAAATCTTCCCGATGAATCGATATTTCCTTCAATTCTTCCGCACCTTTAAATACCACTTCAGTCATGGATAACATACCTACATCTTCCTCAGTAAAGACCGAAGCAAAGAATTCATTCAGTCTCTTCGCTATCGCCTTGTCGCCTCTTAGTGCCCCTTCAACCCCTCTATCATCTAATGGACCAACTGACTCTCACAGGTTCTTTTCTATGAATGTACTTGAAAAAGTCTTTATTACGCGTTTCTGCTTCCGCAGCAAGCTTCTTCTCAAATTCTCCCTTTGCCTGCTTTATCAGTGCCTTGCATTTAACTTGCTTGTGCATTTTCCAGGTTTCGTCATTTGGCTCTTTTTCCATTTCCTGAAAGAAATTTTTTGGCAACAACAGCCTCTCTGACCTCACCTTTAAACCATGCTGGCAGTTTTTTGGTCTTCCTTCCACTTTTCTTAAAGCGTGGAATACAGCTGGTCTGGGCTTCTAAGATAGTATTTTTCAACAACACCCAAGCTTGATGTAAGTCTTTAACCTTTGCAACTGCTCCTTTTAGTTTTTTCTTAACTATTTTCCTCATTTTATCATAGTCTCCCTTTTGAAAGTTAAAAGGTAGTACTGTGGATTTCCTTACTATCCCTCCTCCACTAATTAAATCAAACGCGATCATACTATGATCACTATTGCCAAGTGGCCCCAACACCCTTATCTCTTGCACCAGATCTGGTGTTTCACTAAGGACTAGGTCCAATATGGCTTCCCCTCTGGTCGGTTCATGAAACAGCGGCTCCAAGAAGCAGTCATTTATTTCATCTAGGAACTTTATCTCCCTATTATGTCCTGCCATGACACTGACCCAGTCGATACCAGGGTAATTGAAATCACCCATTATTATTACTGTGCTGTAACGTTTGTTAGCTTCCTTGATTTCTTTGAGCATTTCATCATCCATTTGTTCATAATGGCCAGGCGGTTGATAGTACACCCCCCACTGCCATCGCCTTCCCCTTTTTACATGGAATTTCAATCCATAGAGATTCTACAGCAAATTTTGTTTTCTGCAAAACTTCAATCCTTTCTGACTCAATGCCCTCTCTAACATAGAGCGCAACCCCTCCACCAATTTGATCAGCTCTATCTTTACGATATAGTTTGTACCCAGGTATCACAGTGTCCCACTGGTTGTCCTCCTTCTGCCATGTCTCTGAGATTCCAATCATATCTAACCTCTCATTTAGTGCTATATATTCTAACTCTCCCATCTTATTTTTTAGACTTCTAGCATTTGCATACAAGCATTTTAGAGACTGCATTTTATTCTTATTAATTTGGCTATTGGTAGGCATGGGTAATTTGGGATCTTTAAGCTCTGTCTGCTCCATACTCGAGGGCATTTGGGCTACTTTACTCTTGTTTGGAACCTCTCTGCTTTTGGTAGTATCCTTCAAGGATACATTCTTCCGAACCATGCGCTCTTGTGCGACTGTCGGCTTTCCCCTATTATCTAGTTTAAAAGCTGCTCTATCTCCTTTTTAAAGGTTAATGCCAGCAGCCTGGTTCCATCCTGGTTAAGGTGAAGCCCATCCCTACGGAAGAGCCCCTCCTTTCCCCAGAATGTTCCCCAGTTCCTAACAAATCTAAAACCCTCATCCTTGCACCATTGCCTCATCCACGCATTGAGACTTCGGAGCTCTGCCTGCCTTTTGGGTCCTGAGCGTAGAACGGGAAGCATTTCGGAGAACACTACCCTGGAAGTTCTGGATTTCAACTTCCTACCTAAAAGCACAAATTTAGCCTCCAGAACCTCCCTACCACATTTTCCTATGTCATTGGTACCGACATGTACCAAGACAGCAGACTCCTCCCCAGCACTATCTAAGACGTTATCTAGGTGGCGCATGAGGTCCGCTACCTTTGCACCAGGCAGGCATGTTTCCAGGCGATCCTCATGTCCACCAGCCACCCAGCTATCTACATGCCTAATGATCGAATCACCAACTATAACGGCTGTCCTAACCCTTCCCTCATGGGCACATGGCCCTGGAGAAACTTCCTCAGTGTGAGAGGGTTTTACATCACCTGGAGGACAGGTCCTAGTTACAGGATCACTTCCTGCCACAACAGGATGATGTTCTCCTGTCACATGACCTCTCTCCTCCATGGCAATACCTCTCTGTCTTTCTTATGTATTTCAAGTCTGCTACTCTAGCTTCTAGAGAACGGACTCGTTCCCTGAAAGCAAAGAGCTCTTTGCACCTAGTGCACACGTAAGACCTCTCACCAACTGGGAGAAAATCATACATGTAACACTCAATGCAATAGACTGGAAAGCCCCCATCTTGCTGCTGGACTGCTGTCTGCATCTTAGTTTTAAGCTTGTGTTTAGATCTTTAAGTTCTTTACTTACTAAGGGTTGCTATGGATACTTATACTAATAAAATTGTACCTAATGCGTTTAATATACCTTGTTCACCTGAAGCTTAATTAATCTCAGGTCCTTAGTGTATGACTGATTTGGATAACGAGCTGCACCTGAGAGTACCTCCTTTTCTTTAAGATGTGCAAGTACCTATAAAGCTACGATTATCCCAGGGGTGGGTGGGTGGGTGTTGGGGAGGGAGGGAGGGAATTAACACTTATTAAAAGAGGGCTGCTACACAGTACCCTGTCCTGTGCTTCTGAGGTAAGCTGTGACCAACTTCCTGGGTGATTAACAGTCCTTGCTTGGATAGAAGGAGTCTTTCAAATGGCCTTTTGACCTGCCACCTGGCGTTAACACCTATTGAAAAGTTTCATGGGTCTCTTGCCCCCTAGGTAGAAGGCCTCTTTGTAAAGGTCTCTAGAAGACTATTTGTTGCTCAAAGAATACTGACCCTGTTTTGCCTTTTATGCTATGGGGTATGTTTACTAAACCATCTTAACGTTACCGGTGTTAGTTGCAGCGTTAACGTGAGGAATGCCATATAAGGTAGTGGGCGTTCCGGTATTAAGGTAGCAATGGCAGGTTATCGCGCGATAGAGGGCACCTGTCCATTATCGCGCGATAGAGGGCACCTGTCCATTATCGCGCGATAGAGGGCACCTGTCCATTATCGCGCGATAGAGGGCACCTGTTCGTTATCACGCGATAGAGGGCACATGTCCGTTATCGCGCGATAGAGGGAGCTATGCACATTATCGCGCGATAGAGGAGGGAGCTATGCACATTATCGCGCGATAGAGGGAGCTATGCACGTTATCACACGTTAACCTTAACATCGCGCGCTGACCTACAATCACAGAAACAAAGGTGTAGCACACTGGTTAATACAATGACTGCTAAGACAGGGGTCATGAGTTCAATCCCTCCATGGGCTCAATGAATAAGGGTGCCCAAGGCAATTCCTTTTCCTGCTTGTAACAGTCAGACACATTCCAACAATCTGTGCTGCCAGCCAAAAATACCCACACCCAAGTGCCGTAACCTAATGCACCTTTTAGGGTGCACCAGAAGGCACATCAGCTAAACAGGTAGAAAAGGCGACGGCAAAAGCTAGAAGGATGCTTGGGTGCATACGGAGAGGAATGGCTAGCAGAAAAAAGGAGGTGATAATGCCTCTGTATAAGTCTTTGGTGCGACCTCATTTGGAGTATAGTGTGCAATTCTGGAGACCGCACCTTCAAAAGGATGTGAACAGGATGGAGTCGGTGCAGAGGGTGGCTACTAAAATGATTAGTGGGCTTCATTATAAAGCATATGAGGACAGACTTAAGGATCTTAATATGTACACCTTAGAGGAAAGGCGGGATAGAGGTGATATGATTGAGATGTTTAAATATCTCCGTGGCATAAATGTTCAGGGAGAGAGCCTCTTTCAATTGAAGGCAAGTTCTGCTACGAGGGGACATGGGATGAGGGTGAAGGGAGATAGATTCAGGAGAGATATGCGGAAATATTTCTTTATGGAAAGAGTAGTGGATCCGTGGAATAGTCTCCCTGTGGAGGTGGTAGAGATGAGGACAGTAACTGAATTCAAAAAAGCATGGGACCAACACAGAGGATCTCTAAAGGTAAAAAGTGGACTGTTGTAGTTGTTGATATGGAAGGACAGACTAGATAGGCCATGTGGTCTTTTTCTGTCATCATGTTTCTATGTTTCTATGTTTCTATCATAAACCACCACGTCAGCCAAGGTGGGTCATAATGTGCCCTAGAGGGCGGGACGAAAGGTTGGCAACCACCAAGGCACCATATAAGTCGGCCCATAAGCTGCCGGAATCTAAGGTGCCGCTAAAGATGTCCCAAGGATGTATAGGTGACTCAAGAAACGGTGCCCAAGGGCAGTAAGGTGCCACAAGTTGACAAGCAAGAAAGGTATGTCCCAAACACAGATGTAACCCTAACACTGCACAGAGCACCAAGGAAAGGCAATGCACAAGTGATGGAAGGAAGTAGATCAGAGCTGATGGACCAGACAAATCTGCATGAAGCCCATGTGGCAGTAGTAAAGTGCACAAACATATCGGGGGCAGCTGTACTGATGCACAGGGTGATGGTAATGTACCATGCAACAATGACAGTGTCTGGCAGAGGATGGGAATACGTGTCCAGCAGAGGAGGTGGAGGTGGCTGGATAGGTGCAATGACAGGAGGACAGAGGAGTAGCAGTGCCATGCAGAGCAGACACAGGAGAGGCGAGCAGGAAGGGCCACAATGCAGAAATGTGTACCAGTGCAGGACATGGGGTAGCAGCCTGCACATTAGGGCAGGATGCCACACAGCTGGCAGACACACATAGATGGACAGAAGGATGTTTGGCAATTGTGATAAGGGTATAATGTGCTAACAGCACAGATCTGCAGAGATATGACTGTTACAGGAATGAAAAGTAACTGTGTAGGACAGGCATACAAATTAAATTGAACAGAAAGGAATCAAACCCATGACCATTAGCACAAATATCAATGCACAAACCGGTAGGCTACACCACCAATGTGAGTTCAATAGCAAAGGCTGCATACAAGAACACTGCAGGGCACCACACAAAAAGCCTGCTGTCTGCCAGGATAGGGCAACCCCCAACAGTAACCATGATGGAATGCACATGCAAAATAGCAGTCTACATCTGCGCACCAGCTGGGGTTTGCACCTCTACAGAACATCAGCTGGGAAAGGGGGACTGACCATGCGTGTTACTGGCACAGAGTACCTACTGACCATGCCATTGTGCGTGTTCTGCGATAACCCTGAGGGTGAAGTGGTGTGGCCAGCACTAGGTCCACAGTACCCGGGTTGGTTGCAGTAGGTTTTGCTGCAGGTTGCCATTATTGCCAGTGTGGGAGGTATTATTTGCAGACTGCCTTGGGATTTTTCTATGTCCATTTCTATTTGCCAGTAATATGTAGCCTTTGTGAACCATGATGCACACAACATAACGCATATCCAGTGAGGTTGCCATGGACACCTGTTTTTGGAGCAGGGGTGTGTCTGGACTCACATGACAAAAATGTATGTAGCAAACTGCCCTCTCTGGGTCAGGGTAGGGAACATGATCTGCCAAAAACCCAGACAGACACTATCACCATTTGCAATAGGGGCAGTGGAGGTACATGATGACAGACTGTGGGACCAGCAACCCCAGTCCTACTGGTGAACAGACAGCTGAGGCAGATCTGCACATTGAACAGGGCCACTGGCAGACAGGTAGTGTGCCTGGTCAGCTTAGCTGCCCCCCACTATGATCTAACATTCACCAGCAGAGGGCAGTCAGTGTGCACCTGCTGCACCCTGCAAGGTGCTGTGGCCATACACATGCTAACTGCAGACAGTCTGCTAGCAAATACATAGTGCATGTTCTAAGAGGAACAATGTGCACCCAGATGTGGGAACTGGCAAAAACACCAAGCAGGTTTGTGAGTGATTGGGCCCTGGAAATGGGAACACACAAATAGCACATACAGAAACACTGTATAGCACTATGTGGGGACCTAGACATGCCATGGTCACTGCTCAGTCAGAGTGAGAGTTACCTCTCAGCATGACATGCTGCGGCCACTTTGTCCTTGTAGGTGGTAGACGCACACTACAATATCCCAGCCATTGCCCTATGCCCTGTGCAGATGCATCCTGCCCAGACCGCCCTGTCTGGGCCATACCCACAATACCTTGCCCCTCATTATGCACATAGGCAGGCTAACGCTGGAAACTGTGTAAGCATTGTGGGCTCAGGAAGGTGTAGGCAGCCACAAAACACTGGATAGACATAACACACTCCAACACCTATTTCTGCAATGTGCAACGATAGAGGTGGCTGCCAGCCCTGGCCGCCGCACTAGTCTTGGGCACAGTGCAGGCAGTGCGAAGGAATGCAATACTGTTAGGGTCACTCTCCGGGGTGGTAAACAGTGTCGTAAACACATACGGAAGCACACTCCACAAATATCAGAAAGGTTGCTATGATGAATCTCTTTTAACAAATTTTTTAAGTTAGGATTTGTGATCTCACATTAAGCATAGCAACCTTTTGATGGATATATGGAACGTGTTTCCATGGTTCTGACGGCATTGCTAAGGTATACAGGTGCAAGTAGTGATTGCTGGTGCTCCGAGCAGGGCCCAACAGCATGACTCTCCATGAGGCTTTGGGTAGTGGAAGCCGTGGGTGTGGGTGTTTGTGCCGCTGTTGGCCAATGCTCTGGGGCAGAGGGTCCAGACTCCGGTCCTGGTGGGCCAGACATGATTCCGGTTTCCTGGCTGTCCCTAATGAATAGGCATAGATACATCTGCATACAATGTGGCAGTGCATGTAAATACATCTCATGCATATTTATTAGGGACATTCTGACAACCTGAATGGTGTTTGGCCCTGCAGGACTGGATTTGGGAACCTGTGCTCTAGGAAGTGATCATGTTTATGGTGTATGTGCTCTGTAGAAGCACCAGCTGGGACTTGAACCTGTGACCTTCTGCCTTTGTACATACTGGCTGTGTGTACTGCACCAAACTGTTGCCAGAGAGGCAGGTCATTCCTTGGGGATCCCATGACTGTTCCTCAGACAGACCTTATCTGTTGCACTGCATGCCACCCACCTATACAGGGCTTGGCCTTGCTCTGCTGTGGGCAGCAGCCACTGCCCCCTCCGCCACCGGCACCCCTCCACCACCATGCAGACATGCCCTTATGCCGGTGGTGCACAGTTACATGCCATCCAGTGTGCTGCTAGGTGGCTGCCTATGGTGTGGGATCTGGGGTAGGGGTGCTGACATGGACATCAGCACTTCCCCCTGGCACCGCCTGCCAATGTTCTGGGCCCTTGGGGGTACCTGCTGGGTACTGCCCCCTGGGACACTGTGGGATGCACACTCGTGGCCATGTTGGACACTGGTCAGTTGCTGTCTTGCTGCTTTTCAGTTTCTGCATTCCTATGTGCTAGGTAGGCACCTGCCTAGTCCACACTGTGCCCCAGCTGGCCCACTGCATGTGCCGCCTGCAGCCCGCTGTACCCCATTTACACCATCACCATAGGGCCCTTTCCTACGTGGCCACTCTACTGTTGCTGCACATGTGAAAGCCACATAAGGCAGCTGCCCAATATACACCACAGCAAACACTCATCAACACTATCAATGTTGGAACATTCACTTTGTAGGGGGAATCAGAATTGACCCTTCCAAAAGTGGCATCTTCCTTTTTATTCTTTATGGGTAGTGTTGATTACTATTTAGCATTGTTTTTTCTATTGGCCAGCTCGGTGGTTTTTATTTCTATTTTGATTCTGGTCATTATCTCTCTGGTTTTTGCATGTTTTGTTACTGCACATGTATCACTACTATCATTTATCTGGGTCTCCCTGCCTTTGTTGTACATTGCTGAATGAACTGGTTTCTCTCTCCTGCAAATGTGCCTCTAATGCAGGGTTTTAACTGGCGTTAATTTTCAGACCCTGATTTCACAGCGTTAGTGTACCTGGGGCCTCTCCCCACCCACTCTCTGCCCATTGACCCCTTATCTCCACCCTCTGTGCACCTTAACACCGCCAGAGACGTTATCGCGTGATACGTGACGTTATCGCATGGTAATGCGCCATTATCATGCGATACCGTCACTTATCACGCGATAACATCACTGCTGTGACGTTAGCGCTGTTTAGTAAACATACCCCTAAGTTATATTCTGATTTGATTTAAGTTTAAGATCTTTGCTCTATGAAATTTAAATTAGAAGGTCTCTGCTGGGTTCTAAATTTAACCAGAAAGCTCTCTTCTGTGTTTTAAATTTAAACTAAAAGTACTTTGCTGATACTAGGCCCTGAGTGAGTATTAAATTTAAACTACAAGCTCTTTGCTGGGTATGAAATCTAACCAGAAAGCTCTCTTCTGTGTTTTAAATTTAAACTTAAACTGCTGCTACTAGGCCCTGACTGATTTAACAAATACACTGAGATCACAGATTAATCAGCTTTAATCCAAAGAAGTCCCTTCAGAAAAATTCCAAGAAGTATATACACACAATTGCAGATCTCTCTCCAGAAGTAGCAATCCCCTTTTCTAGTTCTTCAAGACTGATTTCAAAAAAGCATGGGACAAACACAGAGGATCTCTAAGGGAAAAAGGGGACTGTTGCAGTTGTTGATATGGAAGGACAGACTAGATAGGCCATGTGGTCTTTTTCTGTCGTCATTTTTCTATGTTTCTATGTTTCATTAACAGCCTCTCCAGTACCAGGCAGATTGTGAACTAACACAAAACTCTACAAAAGTCACTGAAGACCTATAATGCAAATCTATCATAATGGCAATAAGGTGCCAACCCAGAAAAAAGCAGCACCATAAATACTTCTCTGCCTCAGTTCTGCCCTTATCTGCCTATCACCTGTTAATCTTCACCCTTAACCACCCTCCAGCATGGACTCGCCCGATCTCCACCAAGGTATTTAGGAATCTGCACACTGTTGACCCTTCAGTTCTCTCTACTGCTGTCTTATCACCTCTTTCCTCTGCTATGTCATCTGAGTCCGTTAATGGGGCAGTATCCTTCTATAACACTACACTCTCCTCTGCTCTGGATGCACTTGCTCCTCCCATTCCACAACCTTTCAGGCATACCATACCTCAATCCTGGCTGTTCCCGGTAACCCGCTACCTACATTCCTATGCCTGCTCAGCTGACTACTACTACTATTACTTCTACTGATCTTTTGTATAGCACTACAAGGCATACGCAGCACTGTACAGACAGTCCTGCTCATCAGAGCTTACAATCTAGTCAAGACAAACACAGCAGTTGAGGACAGGGATACAATGAGGCCAGTGATTTCCAACTCAGTCCTCGGATACCCCCAGACCAGTCAGGTTTTCAGGATACCCACAATGAATATGCATGAGATAGATCTGCATACAATGGAAGCAGTGCATGCAGATCTATCTCATGCATATTAATTGTGGCTACCCTGAAAACCTGACTGGATTTTGGGTACCCAAGGACTGGGTTGGGAACCACTGAACTAGGGGACTGGTAAGGAAACACATGGGAGACTAAGCAGATCAGGATCCAAAAGCAGTCTCGGTGAGTTTTCAGCCATTTTAAATGATGTCTGAGCAGTGAAAGGAGGATGGGGGGAGGAGGGAGAGAGAAAAAGGGGGGGAGGGGGGACAAACTATACGTCAGTAAGCCTTACCTCAGTGGTGGGTAAAGTAATGGAAACGTTCCTGAAAAAAAGAATAGTGGACTTTCTAGAAACCAATAGGTTGCATGATCCAAAACATGGTTTTACCAAAGGACCATCATGCCAAACAAATTTAATTGAGTTCTTTGACTGGGTGAGCAGAGAAGTAGATCAAGGGCATGTGATGGATGTGATCTACCTAGATTTCAGTAATGCCTGTGATACTGTTCCTCAAAGGAGGCTTATCAATAAACTGAGGAGCATGGGGATGGGTCCCAAGGTAGTGATCTGGATCAGAAATTGGTTGACTGACAGATGACAGAAGATGGTGGCAAATCGAACTCATTCGGAAGAAAGGAAGGTGAGTAGTGATATGCCCCAAGGATTAATCCTGGGACTGGTACTGTTCAATGTATTTAAGAGCGATATTACTGAAGGACTGATGGGAAAAGTCTGCCTTTTTGTTGATGACACAAAAATCTGAACAGAGTAGACTCCTCTGAGGGAGTGGAAAACATGAAGAAAGATCTACAAAAGCTGTAAGAATGGTCTAATGCTTGGCAGTTAAGAATTAATGCGAAGAAGTGCAGAGTCATGCACTTGGAAGGCAGAAATCAAAGGGAATTGTATGCGATAGGGGCTGAAAGGTCAGTGTGCATGGACCAGGATAAGGAAATCGTAGTGATTGTTTCTGAGGATCTCATGGTGGTGAAACAATGTGACAAGGTGGTGGCCAAAGCCAGAAGAATTGCAGAGGGTTGCAGAGAGGAATAAACAGCAGAACCCAGGGAATACCTCAGGGCTCGGCACTCTCGACTTTGCTATTCAACATCTACCTCAAACCTCTCTGCTCTTTGATAAGGACCCACAATGTCAATTTTCATATATATGCAGATGACATTATGCTTTATGCTCCTATTACAACCACTGATCCTACAAATCCAGACTTAACAAACTGTTTCAATGATGTCTCCAAGTGGCTGCAAGACAACCACCTCACTATAAACCTTAAGAAGACAGAAGCACTGTTTGTCACCAAAGACCATACCTTCACCCCACCGACTCACCTCACCCTGGGAGCAATGCAAGTTAAAATCCAACCTCACATAAAGTACCTAGGGGTCATCATGGACCAAGCACTGACTTTTAAACAACAGATCGCAACAGCTAAGACCGTATTCTTCAAAGCCACAATGCTTCAATGAATCAGACCACTCCTTGACCCGCCAGATTTCAGATCAGTCATGCAAGCAATGATTCTTCCCCACCTTGACTATTGTAATGCCATTTACTAAGGATTCCCTAGCAATAGCCTCAACTCCCTATGGACAGCCCTCTCCACAACAGCGAGGATTATACAAAAAGGGAGGCAATATGATCACATCACCCCAATACTAAGGGGTATGTTTACTAAACCGTCTTAACGTCACAGCGGTGGTATTATCACGTGATAAGTGATGCTATCGCGTGATAATGTGATGTTATCGCGTGATAATGTGATGTTATCGTGCGATAATGTAACATTATTGCGTGATAACATCACTTAGCACACGATAATGCAGCGGCGGCGTTAAGGCACACTAACGCTGTGAAATCCGGATCTGAAGAGTGGAGTAAGGCTTCCCAGAGGGCGGAGAGAAGGGGTCAATGGGTGGATAGTGGGAGTGGAGAGGCTCCAGGCACAGTAAGGCTGTGAAATCCGGGTCTGAACACTAACGCCAGTGAAACCCTCGCGTTAAGGCACATTGGCAGGAAAGAGAAACGATTTCAGTCAGCAATGTGCAGCAAAGGCAGGGAAACCCAGAAAAGTGATAGTTATGATACATGTGCAGGGAACAAAGAGGCAAATAAACATATAAAAGGATGAGAACCTCATCTAAAATCCCAATAGCCAAGCTGGCCAATAGTGATATTAATGATAAACATAAAGCAACACTACTGACAAAGCGTATAAATTAAGATATTATGTTTGGAAGGGTCTATGCTCTGTCCCCCTACAAAGTGAATGATCCCACATTGAAATAGTGCTGATCAGGGTTTCTGTCATTTAGACTGGGCAGGTTTGTTATGGCGTGCACATGTGCAGCAACAGCAGAGTGGGCACTTAGGCAAGGGCAACTGTACTGATGCTGTAAATGGGATACAGGGGGCAGGCAGCACATGCTGTGGTCCAGCTGGGGCACAGCGCAGACTAGGCAGATGCCTAGGTGGCACATAGGAATGCCAAAACTGTAAAGCAGCAAAACAGCAACTGATGAGGGTCCAACATGGGCACGAGTGTGTGTCCCACAGTGTCACAGGGGATATTACCCAGCAGGGACCCCAAAGGGCACATATCAATGGCAGGCGATGCGGGGTGAGGGGGGGGAAGCACGCATGTCCATTTAAGCACCCCTACCCGAGAACCCACACCATAGGCAGCTGCCTACCGGCATACTGGATGGCCTGGGACTGCGCACCACCAGCACCACCGGCATAATGGCATGGCAGCATGGTTTTGGAGGGGTGCTGGTGGCAGGGGGGGGGGCAGTGGCATCTGCCCACAGCAGACCATGGCCTAGCCCCGTTTAGGTGGGTGCCGTGCAATGCAACAGACAGGGTCTGTCTGACGAACAGTCATGGTATCACCAGGGAATAATCTGTCCCTGTGGCAACAGTGTGGTGCAGTATACACAGCCAATGTGTTCAGGGACAGAAGGTCACAAGTTCAAGTCCCAGCTGTGGCTCCTGCCAACCCTGTCCCCATATTTTACCCAGTACTAAACCATGGTAATAAAGACAGAACCTTTATTGCAGATAAAATAAACATTCCTGAAATGCCTATATTTTACCCTACAGAGCACAGACACCATAAACATGTGCAATCCCCAGAGCAGAGTTTCCCAACTGCAGTCCTGGAGGGCCAAACACCATTCAGGTTTCATGCTGTCCCTAACAAATATGCCTGTGCTGCATTAGTATATGCTGCCCCCATGGTATGCAAATGTATCTCATGCATATTCATTAGGGACAGCATGAAAACCTGAACAGTGTTTGGCCCACCTGGACCGGAGTTGGGAACCTGTGCCCTAGAGCAGCGGCCAACAGGGGCATAAACACCTACACCCACAGGCTCCACTATCCAAAGCCTCATGGAGAGTCAGGCTGTTGGGCCCTGCACGCAGCAGCATCTCCCAATACTAGCACGTGCATACCTTAGCAATGCTGCCCTAAACTTGGGAATACGTTACACATATATCAAAAGGTTGCTATGATTAATGGCAGATAGCAATTCCTAAGTTAAGCACAATTTGCTGATAGAGCTGCATCATAGCAATCTTTCTGATATCTGTGGAGTGTGCTTCAGTTTTGGTTTCTGACAGTGTTTACCACCCCGGGGAGTGACCCCAACAGTATTGTGTACCATAGCCATGCCTGCACTGTGCCCAGGACTGGTGTGGAGGCCTGGGCTGCCAAAAACCTCTATATTTGCACAATGCTGGCATAGGTGTGGGAGTGTGTGTCTGTCTATCCAGTGTGTTGTGGCTGCCTACACCTTACTGAGCCCACACTGCTTGCACTGTTTCCAGTGTTAGTCTGCAAGTGTGCATAATGAGGAGCAAGGTACTGTGGGCATGGGCAGGGTGCATCTGCACAGGGCATAGGGCAATGACTGGGACATTGTAGTGCCCAACCACCACCTGCACGGACAGGGTGGCCACAGCATGTCATGCTGGAAGGTCACTCTCACGCTGACTGAGCAGTGACCACGGCATGGCTAGGTTCCCCCATAGTGCTATATACTATTTTTCTTAGGTGATATTTATGGTTTTCTTTTCTGGGGCCCAATCACTGACATACCTGCTTTTGCTCACATCCCATTTTTGTGTGCACACAGTTCCTCCAGGAACATGCACTATGTACTAGCTAGCAGACTGTCTGCAGTTAGTATGTGTATGGCCAGAGCACCTTGCAGGGTGCAGCGGGTGGAGACTGACTGTGCCCTCTGCTGGTGAATGTCAGATAGTGGTGGGGGGCAGCTAAGCTTTTCCAGCATTCTGTCTGTCTGTCTGCCTGCCATTGCCTTATTGATGTGTATAGATCTGCATTGACTGTGCTGTAGGGTGCCCGTTCCCCATCAGGACTGGAGTTGATGGTCCGCTCTACTGCCACCATTGCAGAGATGTAGAATGTGGATCTGTTGGTGGGAGATCCTGTTCCCCCACCCTGAGCCACAGAGGGCTGGTTGGCGGGTGCTACATAATCCACTCTTGGGATCTAAACACTCCCCTTCACTTATAACATGTGATCATGGCACCCACACAGGATATGCACTATTCTGGGTGCATCATAGTCCACAAGGGCTAGACATGACTGGGAAATAGAGATGGACACAGGTGTATTCTAGGTGTGTTTGCAAGGGCTACCTATCACACACTGGTACTGATGGGGACCTGCAACATAGCCTATCTCAGCCAAGCCAGGTGCTGCGGACCTAGTGCTGGGCGCCCCACCTCACCCTCAGGGTGAGCACAGGTCCTGCACAATGGCACGGTCTGTAGCTACTCTGTGTCAGTACCACACACGGTCAGTTCCTCCTACCAGGCCGAGGTGCTGTGGGGGTGCATACCCCATCTTGTGATCAGCTGTAGACTGCTGATCTGCATGTGCAGTGCATTATGGGTAAGGGTGGGTTTACTCTATCCTGGTAACCACAGCAGACAGTTTGTGTGGTGACTTGCAGTCTTTCTGTAGCCAGCTAGGGGGGTGTTATATAATGTGCTCTATAAAGCGCTCTATAGGGCACATTATAAGGTGCCTTGGCGGACAGTGCACTTTAGAATGTGCTCTATGGAGTGCCTTATAGGGCGCCTTATGCAGCACCTTAGGTTACGGCACTGTGGGTATTTTTGCTGGCAGCACTAATTTAAATTTAAAAAGGTAATGCCTCAGACAGCACTGATTTAAATTAAAGGGTAATGCCTCAGACAGCCTTATTACATAACACCACTGTGGAATCAAACCCATGACCTCTGCCTCCACAGTCATTGCAGTAACCAGTGGGCTATATCTTTATTCATGCTAACACTGTGCTGGCATGAACTTAGGATTAACACACATTAGCGCGCAACCGCGCCTGCGCAGCGTGTGCACCATGCGTGGCATGAGTGGCATCGCGCATGCATGGTATGCATGCATGCGTCAGCAACCCAGTCACTTCCGTGAATATGGAGAGGCACTCACGTCAGCCAGCCTTCACCAGGCGTGATCTAAAACTCCTCACAAACATGATATGCACAAAGCAGACCAGGTTATTTCCTGGATCATCCAGAAGGCAACATAAGAACATATAACATACATAAGAACATAAGATATGCCATACTGGGTCAGACCAAGGTCCATCAAGCCCAGTATTCTGTTTCCAACAGTGGCCAATCTAGGTCATACGTACCTAGCAGTTTCCCCAAGGGACACAGGTTCCACAATGCTTGTATTGGTTCAAGCATTTATATCTTGGGTCCCTTCTTAATAATGGCTTATGGACCTTTCCTCCAGGAACTTGTCCAAACCTTTTTTAAACCCAGCTACACTAACAGCCTTTACTACATCCTCCGGTAACAAATTCCAGAGTTTGATTACACGTTGAGTGAAAAAATATTTTCTTTTATTAGTCTTAAATAGTTTACCCTGTAGCTTCATTGCATGTCCCCTAGTCTTTCTATATTCTGATAAGGTAAACAATCGATCTACGTTTAGCCGTTCCACTCCGCTCTTTAATTTATAAACTTCTATCATATCTCCCCTCAGCCGTCTCTTTTCCAGGTTAAAGAGCCCTATCCTTTTTAGCCTTTCTTCATAGGAGTATCCTTCCATCCCCTTTACCATTTTGGTGGCTCTTCTCTGAACCTTTTCTAATAACTCTATATCCTTTTTAAGATACGGTGACCAAGACCTCCACCGCGTCAGGAGGGCATGGCGCCGTATCACTAGGCGCTTTAATCGGATTGCTGACTACCCACATGAGGTAAGTGAATGGGGTCAGATCACACGATGCAAGGTGTGCAACACAATAACCAGCAATCAATGCACATCTTACATGTACAACATGGGAGAGGCAACATTCTGTGGTGCAAGCAGTGCTGAAAGTAGGTTTGGATGCTTCTGTGTGCAAGTATGCCTTATCCCCAGGACTGTTCACGGTAGCTTAAACGAGAGTCCCGATCTCCTCCTCTGTCATCAGATGGAATGTGATCTATCACTCTTCAACGCAAATGCGTGAAACGATGACCATGTTCCTGACAATGAGCTGCTATTGGGGCTGATAATACTGCATTAGTGTCTGACAATTAGTAAGAAACTTACTAAATACTCTTCAATGTTGTAAAGGATGTACCCAGTCTGAACCTTCCAACGTCAAATCACAAAAGTCAGACCTCATTTGTTGTGTATGTCATAGTTTGCCCATGTCAAAAGATCTACGTGGGAAAAACTGCCAGATCACTAAAGAAACGTCTTCAAGAACATCATTCTCGAATAACTAATGCAGTATTATCAGCCCCAATAGCAGCTCATTGTCAGGAACATGGTCATCGTTTCACGGATTTGGTCATCGTTTAAGCTACCGTGAACAGTTCTGGATTTATACCCTCGAGTCTACAATACCACAGGGGTTAAATTCATCTTTGGACTGGTGGAGTATTATATAATCATGGAGGTGAGGACTTCAACTACCGTGAGCCTTTGCATTATTACCAACTGGTCATATGTTTATTCCAGGAAGTTTAAATAGGGTTACTTCCGGGAACAGGATGAGCAACACAGTTTGAAGAAGGGCCAGGAGTTTCTTTGGCTTGAAACACAACGTTGGGTTACCAGTTTGGGAGTTTGGAGATCTCAACTAGGTTGCTACAAATCCAAATTTTGGGAAGATTATTTGGCTATACCTTTGGCCGTTTAGCTGCTGAAAGAAGTAAAGAACAACTAATGTGAACTCAGCTAAGTGATCTTTCCGTTTGATGATTGTTTGTGATGGAAGTGCATACAATTAATACCGGTTGGTGTTGAGGGGTTCTTATCTCCTCGAATACCTGAAGTTAGGGTTGCATCCCTAGATAAAAGAATAAAAGGAACATTTCACCACGAGAAGGATTAGTTCCTTCATGGTGTCAGTTCCGACAAAAAATAGTTTGGTGATGTGTTTCCCTTGATGAATGATTGTAAATGTGGGAGATATACAGGGGTTGTTGTTTGTATGTATAGGTCAGCACGTAGCCTTGACATGGATGCGGAAGCGGATAGGGAACCTGTGAGGTGTCCTGACAGGGGGAGTATTATTGCCATTATGTGTGTGACTGTAGAATAGCCATGCAGTGCAGTGTTGCATATTTTCAGGCAGACAGAGATGATTCAAGGCCAGATCAGCAAGGTGTAGGTTACAGTAGGCAAGACGGAAGCTGATTGGGGAGGGGATTTGGGTTTTAGTTCTGTTTTCAGGGAGGACTGGGGAAATATAGCTGATGAAATCTAGACATAAACCACAAGCCTCAACTTCAAGCTGGGTATGTGTGTAGAGGAGGAGAGTGCAGGCCAAGACAATACCTACATTGCGGACCCTAGAGAAAGGAAGTTATGGCCACACACACAAAGACGCTCTGATGGGAGGGGAGGGTTTAGGTGCACATATAGGATATCCATGCTTTGCCATTATCAATTTCACACAGTGGGATGACATGCAGCCATCAATGTCAGGTGGCAACCAGACATCGGGGTGTGGTTTGGCAGACATAGCTCAGGCGTCGAGAGATATATTTGCAACTCATCAGCACACAGCTGTTAATGTAAGTCAATGTATGAGATATACACACCAAGGAAATGTATATGGACAGAGGATAAGGATGGAGCCCCTGCATATTTCCCTGTGTTACAGGAACTGACAGCGGGGTAGCAGATGACATTGAGACACCAGAACACACACTGAAGGGGCATTGGGAGCGATATGGGGGACACAGGATAGTACTGTGACCTTAGAGCCGAGCAGGGGCATGGTAGCAAGGAGAAAGTACTGTTCTACATTTTTTATGGCAACAGAGAGGTGAGGAAGGGGACAGACAGAGTACGGACCCTTGTAGTTTGCCACACACACACTTCAGTGATAACTTTAACATGAAATGAATCTGTACAGTGTGATGGGGAACAGTCAGTCTGTTAAGGATCTTGGGGGGTCTGCGAGCTGAGGACGTGAAGGTGCAGTGTGTGTTGCACAGCTACAACATGACATGTATGTTTCTCTTGTGTTTCTCAATCCACAGGACATACTTGGTGACACTCCTGGTGCTGTGGTGCATTGGCAGGTGACTGTACATCATCCAACATGCAGTAGTCTGGGGTAGGTGGACCTACAGCTACTTTGTCTGTGACGACAGTCAGGGGGAGCACATGTCTGCAGTGATCTGTCATATTGTACATATGTTGTTGTTCACCTCTTTTCCTTGCACCCCCATACCCCATATGTTGCTGTTGGCACACATATCCACATGTGTTCCTGGCCAGTTTGTCTTCTCCAACACTGTCTCTGGGACACGTCCAACAGAGCTGTGTGTGTGTGCAGGTCCTAGGTGTTTGGGTGGTGGACTGCACGTACACCCTTCCCTGATATTGTACCATCAGCCAACAGCAGTGTATCATTGCATTTAACAGGCCTTTATCTCCACTAATCTCCAATTGTGCACATACAGGCCGTATGCTACTGCTGGCATGCTCACCTTAGCATACTGTGTGGGTGGGTGTTTTTGGGTTGGCTGTGTGATGATACAGCATGCAGGCATTTTGCATTATCATGTGGTGTGAGCGGTCTGTACACCTGGGGAGCGGTGGTGACTGTGCTATCTCTACCTTACTGCTGTTTACCTTGTGAACATATGTTGTGTGTTGTGAGCTGACCTATCTCTTGTGTGCTGACAGACCACTGTGCAACAGCATTTTTGTATCACAGATATCGCCATAATGTGGACATGCATCACCAGTGGCTGGACATGGGGACATGGTGATTCTATACATTTCAATGACATCTTCTTCCTTCACTGTGACGTGTTGTGGCCTTTGAGAGCCTCAGGGGATCACAAACATACACTTGATGCAAACACATGGTAGGTTGCACCTTTGGTCTTTTATGAATGGCATCAGCCTTTACATGTTAATGATTTACTGTTTGTCTCATAGACATTTCCTGTTGGGTCTCTGTAAACGAACGCTGAGGCACATGGGGTGCAGTTGTGAAACGCCTGTGTAACATGGGCATGGACATGACCATATCCATGTGACACCCTCGTCTGCAGTTCCAATTCAAAATGCCCCCAACATGGAGTGTGTTCTGTGTTGTGATCATGTTATGTTTGCCTGTGTGACGTTTCCTTACGTACATATTGATGTTTGACTCTCTGCAATTTGGGCTGATGTTGCAAGCAGCATACCAATACATTGTTTATACTCTTCTGACACAGGGCAGTGAACACACAAAGCACATCTACTACAGTGCATCCGGCGTCACTATCACCCACCTGTTGGAGGACACAACAACACCATGGAACTATCCCTGGGAAATGGTGCCATAGGATGTTTGACCTCTGCGAGTGGGACACATGTCTAGGATGGACAGTATTATTGTTGGACTGCTACTTTGGGCATGACAGGCCTGTCCAACACAACGTTGCTGCTGTGCTCTGGCTGGGTATCGTGTTCATCGCAGGAGACACACATGACCTTTCCAGTACTGTGGCATATTGGGATGTCACACTTGATTATGCATGCCCAGGGTTTCAAGGACAGTCGTAACATGACTTGTTGGATTGCAGACACCCTTTGCACTTTGGACACTGTGTACTGGTCCTCACGTGTGCAGCAGGGACTGACATTGTCGCTGTATGTTGTACATCCTTCTGACATTGTGTTGTTGTGTTTTGCCCATGTGTGTGACATGGAACGCAGGATACGCTCATCTGTTTGGTTCAACACGAGCATACAGCCATGCGTGTGGCACAGGGGGAGCAATGGAGAGGTCCTCTTGTCCATGTCCACTTACCCTCCACTTGGAGATGACACAGTATTTGCCACAACACCACTTTACTGCACACCAGCATCTTGGATTGATGTTTGCACTCACCAAGGGTGTTACAGTGCATGTGTGGCATCACTGTATCATGTTTCAACATACACGATGCATGTGCATGTGACTGACTATGTTGGTGCAACACAGCATGTGGCAATATGTTTTCTGTGTGGGTTACTGTAACATGTTTGACCTTTCTTTCCATCTCTATATACAGGTTATTGTGTTTTTTTACTGTACAGACTTGACGCTCTGCATTGATTTACAAACCTAGCATTGCATGTCTGCACAGTCCTATTTATCCCCTGAGGTAATGACACTCACATTGCCCCATTATATTTGGAGTGTGGCAGTGTTAGTGTCCATTTTCTTCCTTCATTTGTGCATTTCATGTACCATGATTTATTTTATTTAGACAGTTTTTGTATACCGCCTTATCCTTCAATCAAAGCGGTCACAACACAATTGGGGGATACATTTAACACGCGGGGATATGAGACACATATACTAATACTTACAGGGAACATGGGCAATGGAGGGTTAAGTGGCTTGCCCAAGACCACAAGGAGCATCTGTGGGACTAGAAACCCCAGTCCTTCCGGCCCAAGGTTGCTGTCCTCTAGTGGGATTTGAACCCCCGACCTTCCGGCCTGAAGTACCTTGCCCCAACCACAGACACTGTATCCACACCAACCAGTGCAGGGGGACCTTCTGCATAGTGTTATCTCTGCATGTTTCTGCGGATGGTTTCATTTGAATTCTCTGTGTTCATGTGCCTCTGCTACCTGTTAGCATATCCTCATTGTGCATTTGATGATTGTTTAAGGTTACATTGTTGCAGCTTTGATTCCTATATCAGGCATTATGTGACAGCTGTAACATATATTTCGATATGTGTTTACACTTTCTTACTTTTAACAACATATGCTGTTTCAATTGTGTGCCTCCTGTGTTGGCAGACAGATATGTTTTAAGGAACAGATTGTGATTGATGTGTGTTGGGCCCTCATCATGCACCGCCTACTGTCTACATGCACACATATGTAACTAACACATTTGGGGCATGCAGCAGCATGTGGGGGTGGGGGTCTAATGCATACTGCACACCATGCACCTGATGCACAATATCTCTCCTGCCCATCATCTGTAGACGGGCCAGTGACTTTTCTGTAACGTGTGGGTTGCTTCCTTGCAAAATGTGTTTTCAGATTTTCCCCTGGGATCAACTCACCTTGATATTATGATAGGCGGTATCTACAGGTTCATCACCTATGCACACACCCTTCCATCTCTTCACTGTACACCAAAGTGTGCCCTCTGTGCTGCCTATCCATCACATATTAGCTGTTACATATGTCTCTTTCTTTATAGCATTTACATGGCAGTCCACTTGGGGGATTGGCATTGCTGTGGTTCAGCTGGTCTGTGGCACACTTGTTTGCAGGTTCAATTCTCACATGCTCCTGTTTTGTTCCATATTTTGCCCTGTTCCACAGAGCATCCCCTGCCACCCTTTGGGTTTAGGTTCTTTCCTCTTTTGCATGCTGTATCCACTGCATAACATTTCATTGTGTGTATGCATGTAGTTATATGTGGCTCTGGTCCCAATTACAGACTATGATCTGATCTGTACACCACCAGATCTGCATGTGCATTCCATCATGGTTACTGTTGGAGGTTTGCCTATCCTGGAAGACAGCAGGCTTCTTGTGTGATGCCCTGCAGTATTCTTGTATGCAGCCTTTGCTAATGACCTCACATTGGTGGTGTGGCCTACCAGTTTGTGCATGGACATTTGTGCTAATGGTCATAGGTTTGATTCCTCTCTGTTCTCTTTCATTTGTACGCCTGTCCTGCACAGCTACTTTTCATTCCTGTGATAGTCATATCTGTGCAGATCTGTGCTGTTAGCACATTGTACCCTTATCACAGTTGCCAACCATCCTTCTGTCCATCTATGTGTGTCTGCCAGCTGTGTGCCGTCCTGCCCTGATGTGCATGCTGCTACCCCATGTCCTGTACTGATACACACTTCTGCATTGCAGCTCTTCCTGGTTGCCTCTCCTGTGTGTGCTCTGCATGGTACTGCTACTCCTCTGTCCTTCTGTCATTACACCTATCCTGCCACCTCTACCTCCTCTGCTGGACACGTCTTCCCATCCTCTGCCACACACTGTCATTGTTGCATGGTACATTACCATCACCCTGTGCATCGCTACAGCTGCCCCCTATATGTTTGTCCATTTTTCCAACTGCCACATGGGCTGGATAAAAATTTGTCTGGTCCATCAGCTCAGATCTACTTCCTTCCATTACTTGTGCATTGTCTTTCCTTGGTGCTCTGTGCAGTGTTAGGGTTACATCTGTGTTTGGCCCATACCTTTCTTGCTTTTCAACTTGGGGACCTTACTGCCCTTGGCCAATATTTTTTGAGTCACCTATACATCCTTGGGGGCATCTTTAGCCACACCTTAGAATCAGCCAGCTTACGGGGCACCTACTATGGTGTCTTGGGAGTTGACAACCTTTCGACATGCCCTCTGGGGCACATTATAACCCGCGTTGGCTGATGTGGTGGTTTAGGATGTGCCTTCTGGTGCGCCCTAAAAGGTGCATTTGTTTATGGCACTGGGGTGCAGGTATTTTTAGCTGGCAGCACAGATTGTTGGACTGTTTCAAGCAGGAAAAGGAATTGCCTTGGCCACCCATATTCATTAAGCCCACATTGTATTAGCCAGTGTGCTACACCTCTGTTGCTGTGATTGCAGGTCAGCACGCAAAGTTAAGGTTAACGTGCGGTAACGTGCACGGCTCCCTCTATCGCGCAATAACGGACACGGTGCACTTTATCGTGCGATAACCCATGATTGCTACCTTAAGACCAGAACGCCCACTCCTTATATGGCATCCTTCACATTATCGCTGCAACTAGCGCCGGGAACATTAAGACGCTTTAGTAAACATACCCCTATATCTCACAAAGGATATAAAAAGACGGTTCAGAGGAAGGTGACCAAAATGATTTGGAGCCCGCACCAAAAGATGTATGAGAAGAGACTTGAAGACCTAAATATGTATACAATAGAGGAGAGGAGGGACAGGGGAAATATGCTCCAGACCTTTAAATACTTAAAGGATATTAATGAACAAACAAACCTTTTTCAAAGAAGGGGGAAGTTGTAATACTAGAGGGCATAAACTAAAGCTGCAAGGAGATAAACTTAAAAGCAACATCAGGAAATACTTTTTCACTGAAAGGGTGATGGATGCTTGGAATGCCCTCCTGATGGAGGTGGTGGGGCAAATACAGTGATGGATTTCAAAATGGCATGGGACAGACACAGTGGATCCCTTTAAAGCAACAGGATAAAATCAAAATAAACTTAACTATTTTTTATACTTCAATAAATAAAGAGGGGTTACCTGCACGGAGCTGCGAGTACAACCCTAAAGAAAGGCATGGGGGGGGGTGACCTACATGGAGTGGCGAGTACATCTACTCTAACCACCTTACTGGGCAGACTAAATTTATTTATTTATTTATTTAGACAGATTTGTATACCACTTTAACCTTCAATCAAAGTGGTCACATCACAATGGGGTTATTCTTAACATAATACATCACAATTGGTGGTTACACTTAACATAAGGGTACTTAACAACATTTAGACAGCACAATTGGGTTACATTTAACATTGTACAATGAACTCATATGTTTAGTTGGACCATATGTTTAAATGGAGCATACTGGTCTTTATCTGCCATCATATACTAGAGGCCCAATATTGAGTTATGCCAGCTATGCACAGCTATGGCATATAGCGTGTGTGCCGACCCTTAAACCCAGATATTCAAGGCCAGTGTCATATGCGGCCCTAGCATTGAATATATGGGCTTGCCGCACAACCTCCCAGACACAGTAGATAACCAGGCAGCGTGATATTGCATACTGCCGGTTAGCTGCTGCAGCTAAAAGATAGGCGAGTTTTTGCCTTGCCTATCTTTTATCCGCAGGTCGCTAACCGGGCAGCATGCAATATCGCCACTGCCAGTTATCAATTGTCACTGCCTCTGCTCCTCCCCAGAATGCCCATGACATGCCCCAATGCTAAGCGGTTAGCATCAGAGCTTGTAAGCGAGAAGATCGGGCATATTCAGCGGCAGTAACTGTGTTAGTGCCATTGACCTTCCCGGTTAGAGGCACTTACACAGTTTACGGGACTGTAAACCATGTAAATGCCTTTCAAATATTGGGCCCTGTGTTACTATGTGTAGTATGGAGGTATTCCGAAACGCAGGTTGCGGGACTGCATGTCCTGGCAGGACGTGCAGCCCTGCAAGCTGCCTGGACCCTATTCCCCCTCCTGCCTTCCCTGCACGTCCCATGCTCTAAGATGGGGAAAGTCGGCGGGGGGTGGGAAAGGGCAGGATCTAGGCAGAGTGAGGGTGGTCTAGCCCGGAAGCACATACAGGCCAATTCAAGTCATGGTCCTGTACGTCCTGCTGGGTTAGTTGGGATGTGCAGCTTATACCACCACAAAGCTGTTATAAGCAGCACTTTTGGGCCAACTGGGGCCAGGAAACCCACCAACCCCCGGGGCTGGGGCTGGGGCCGGGTGTGTGGGGTCCCCACCACCAAATCCAGGCCCCGGCTGACAAGCCATGGGTCAGGTGGTGGAGAAGCGGGAGGGCCGATTCACAGCAGCCAAGGGACCCTGCAGGGAAGACATTCCCACAGGCAGGTAGGGGCAAACCGGGCCATCCACAAGCACACCGGGCCGTCCTCAGGTCCAATTCTGGCTACTACGGGAAGATTTTGTTCCCACGGTTCAGAATCAGGTCCAAATGGGCTTGTCTTGTCTGGGGCCATCTGGATGACCCGGATATGCCCCTAAAGGAATCGGGTTCTTGGTTACTATATTACTTACCTGTTTCTGGATGAAAGAGATCTGTTACCTAAAAGGAGAGAAGGGTTTCCAGGAAGAAATTAATTTATTTTATTTTATGTTATGTTATTTTATTTAGTTATTCTTATATACTGCTATATCTGCAAATCAAAGCACTTTACAGATTGAACAAGAATAAGCTCAAGATGGTATTACTGGTACACTTCTAATGATATTTTTAATTCACAGTTTAAGACAATTTTTCTAAAGCTTCAAATATTTTAAATTGTTAATATTTTAACTATTTATACAAATAAGCATCCTATAATATCTTACTTAATTTGATTGTAGTTTTATTTAATGCTCAGTTACATTCTGACTCACATTCTTTCATTTAAAATATTTGAGAGCACGGACAAAGGGTACCATGAAAGTGGCAGGAAAAGGTAAAGAAAACAGGAGTGCAGATGGAGGGTCCAAGAGAGGCGATGGCAGCAGCAAGGAGAAGTGGAACAACATGCGGCGGTGGAAGGAGTCCATGGCCGTCACAGGAGTGATGACTCAGGGAGCAACATCCATTAGTCCACCCCAGCTGTGCAGCAGGGACAGGCAGGAGATGGAGGCTGTGGGTTGCATGACCTCGTGAACCAGATCAGGGCCGTGGCTGCAATCCACAGTGCAGGACGTGTCCAGGTTCTCCTGAGTTCGCTTGATGGAAAACCACCCAGGGGCGGGACAGCTGCAGAAGAGCTGGCCGGATGGGTGCGTATGAGCAACTGTCTTATTTGTATAATGGGGCCAGGGGAGACAGAGGGGCAGCAGGGGAAGTGGGGGAAGAAGCGGGGGAACGGAAGATTCGGGCGGGAGAGCGGAGGAGGCAGTCCCGGGCGGGTGGATAGCACAGGTGGGAGTGAGGCAGCTGCCGCAGCAGCCCAAGTATGGCAGATTAGGGGCACAGCAGCCAGCAACTGCCAGGGTGTTGAGGGACTCCTGCAGACACTTGTACAGGTGTTGCCAGGCACAGCGGGATGACAAGGGGACCCGCTGTGGAACTGGGCTTGTCGGGAACAGAAGGGGACAGAGGGCCCATTGAAAACTGCATGGGGATGTTACCCTTGTGAATGTGGAGGTGGTGGGGGCCCTGAATAGGGACGGAGAGCTGATATCGGACTTCAAGCCAGCAGAATATGTATGCGTCACAAGCGCGCTAGTCACGTCCCAGTCGGACATAAAGAAAAGATATGGAAGGACGAGTTCGTAGATATATTCTCATTGCTTGTGTGGAAGGTAAATGCCAATTACGAATGCTCGGGCTGTTCCAGCAATTGCAAGCTGGTGTCCAAGAAGGCCGATAGCGTACCATGGACTATCACCAACTGGTGTGCAGCCTTTTGAGTGCTCACCAGTGTGGTGGGCAAGAAGCACCCAGAGCAGTGCCAGGGTCTGCTCAAATACAAGGATATTGTTTGTGAGGCCTACAGGGTGTACGGTGGCACTGCCTGGTTGGAGTACAATGAACAATTTCATTGCAACATGGCAGACAACAAAGAGCTCAGCTGGGACCAAAAAGACATTGACCTGTGGATCTGATTAATGGGGCAGGGTCAGCAGAACAAGCAGGGCAGCAGGGGGGGGGAGGAGTTCGCCTAGCTGGTTCACAGGCCCACAGCTGTTTCAGGGCAGGTGTCAGACAGGGCAGGTGTCAGGCAGGGCAGCTCTGGTACAGTGCCATCCAACTTCCCCTTCTGCCACAATGCCTCAATGTTGATAGGCGTCACGGCCCGTCAGGCTGCCTTAACACAGCCATGGTGGGTCACCCCCTTGCTGCTTACCGCAATGTATCTGTGGATGGCTTTTCCCACACATTGCACATGCGTGCGGTATCTGCATGCATTACCGAACCCGCAGGCACCCCCATTGTATAACCTACAGCAGCACCGGCGGGCTCAGCTTTAACAGAGCCATGGGAAAGGGAAACACTCCCTTCATGAGGCTCTGCAAAACTGAGCCGGCGCGGGGGGGGGGGTACTGTGTCAGGGCTCTTCCAGGTGGCCGCCGTGGGACACTTCATGCTGCCACTGCCGCCGCTGCAGATGCAGCGGCAGCAAGTTCTGCAGCCAGGTTTTTTTATTTATTTTATTTTTTTATTTTGAAGGCTGAGTGAGGCAGTCTTTTTGGGGGCAATTTTTGCCGCCCCAAAAATGTTGCCGCCTGAGGCTACTTCCTCACTTGGCCTCATTATAGAGCCGCCCCTCCACCTGGGCACCAACCCGAGGTGGTTGGTGATGGGGAGGTAAAAGAGGGCAGCAACCCTGGCCATGGGGCAGGCCAAGGCTGCAAACCTGGCAGCTGGGACAGCAGTGCCCCTCCATGTTGGTTAGTCTAAGGTCAGGGTATTCATTGTTTATTCATTATTGATAGAAATGATGTAAATATGGTTACTGTGGTTGTGTTTATCTGTATCCACAAGCTGTGGCCTAAAAAACCCACTAATAGAGCAGTTTAAGAAACAGACCAGAGGTCGTGCCTTATTTGCGGGAAGGAAAAAAGGGTGGGGGAGGCAGGGTGGTAAGGGAATGGCAAATGGGCCCAAGGCCAGTCCAGCATGCTGGGGGTCATGCTCAGTTACATTTTGACCCACATTCTTTCATTTAAAATATTTGTGTAACACCTGATTGATCTTAAACTGAAAAAAACGTATACTACTTTAGATTCATTCCTCCTACTGTTTTCCATTTTCTTGGAGAATAGTCGGACAAGGATAATGTTTTTGTAAACACCCGTTCTGAGGAAAGGTTTCTTGTACTAGATAACCAGCTTGACAACTACAAAAGCATTTATTCATCTGAACAAAGGTGAAAGTAGGATACGAAAAGGTTTCTCAGTGCTGCAGGGTTTCATTGGTATATTGTAAATGTCAGTATCTGTAACAGCCAACTCAGAAATGGATTTATCTACGGAAGCCAAAGACATTCATATGGCTTCCACACAATTGTAGGAGGTTTAGTTGGAGGGTTAAAGGGGAAGTTTCCCTCCAGTTTAATAATGTCTACCTAGACTGAACAGAGAATGCTAACATTTACCTCAAAACTACTGCTGGGTGCGGCCATACAGGATGCAAGTACAGAAGGTACACTGACTTCATCACAGGACTTCCAGGAAGATCAAAAAGAGCGAGGTACTGGACATGGCTGGGTGGAGGGGGTGCCATCTTGTCCCTTGATTATCTAAAGTGGTGGATGGCACGTCTGCGTCTATGAAGATTGTCACAACCGAGAAATGCAATATTTGGGTCTTCAATGAAGTGTTTATAGATAGTTGAATTACTTCTTCATGTTTGCCAGCATTCTTACTGATCTGAATGAGATTCTAGGAGGATACCAGCGAGTTTCCAGAATAGGGAAGAGACGTCATTAGTAAGACATTTTATTAGGATCTTGGATGATGCGTAAATTGTCATTAGTAAGAAACATCTAAATTTTATTACCTGTCAATCGTGCCGAAGCAGAAAGACTAACGCACCCTTTGTGCACAGAAAACATAACTTATACACACGCACAAGTTCTACCATGCCAAATGCAGAAAAGAGATTGACGCACACGTAAACAGCACATACAGCAATGACAAGTGTATTTAAATAATATGCAAATGAATGTGCATATTAAAATGTAATGCTAATAAGGTCTGTGCCCGATGCAGAGAAATGTGCAGAGGATTACATAATCAGCAGGAGTGCCAATATCTCTGCACCTGGTCTGAGGTGGCTTAAATGTCTTGCACATGTAGGGAAAAACTGTTTCAGGATATGTACCGATGAACAATTACTATCGACGTGAAAATTTTCTGCGTGTATCTTTTCAGCGTATAAGCAAAAGTTTGATGTTCAAGAACAAATGTTTTTTGTTTCTTATCCTTGTGTGATTTTTGCACTCACATTTATCTTTTATTTTAAGCCTGTTGTGATTTCATAAAAAAATGCTTTTAGGTGAAATAATATCGATTATTATGGGGTGAGCACCAAAAGACTCTGCAGTATCAAAAACACATACACAGCTAATAGCACATGACTTCAGCACTGGCTTTCTGCATCAGCCTGAAGAAACTACAATAGGGAAACGCCGGTTATTTAAAGCTTGAAAGTTTGTGTTTCCCTGTTGTAGTTCCTTACTAGATTGCTAGTATTACGTGCATCAGGTCCATGTATCTAAAGGGCCGCTAGACATGGCTTATTTACTGTCTGATTAGGAACCGAGTAATTGTCCTAAGGGTCAGGGTTTTTCGACAATAAAGCTTTTCAAACCTATCACTGTTGGTACACCTCACTCCTTTTGTTCCTGCTGTTCTCCTGTGAGTGTGTGTGCTCTCTTTTGGATCTCACTGATTATCCATTCACTCATAGCTCTTGTTACACACTTTGTACAATAAGAGTCCAATATCATATACCTTATTCATCTGTCCATATAATTTACCCTCAATCTACTCTCAATCATTTTTAGTTATCTGTATGCATTTGTCATCTTAAATGTCCCAACTGCACTTTAGAAACATAGAAACATGACGACAGAAAAAGACTACATGGCCTATCTAGTCTGTCCTTCAATATCAACCACTAAACAGTCCCCTTTTTTTTCCTTTAGAGATCCTCTGTGTTTGTCCCATGCTTCTTTGAATTCAGATACTGTCCACATCTCTACTACCTCCACTGGGAGACTATTCCACGAATCCACCACTCTTTCCGTAAAGAAATATTTTCGCACATCACTCCTGAATCTATCCCCTTTCACCCTCATCCCATGTCCCCTCATAGCAGAACATGATTGAATCAAAAGCGGCTCTCCCCCTGTGCATTTATGCCACAGAGGTATTTAAACGTCTCAATCATATCACCTCTATCCCGCCTTTCCTCTAAGGTGTACATATTAAGATCCTTAAGTCTGTCCTCAAATGCTTTATAATGAAGCACACTGGAGTGGAGGAGAGGCCTAGTGGTTGGGGCAAGGTACTTCAGGCCAGAAGGTCAGAGGTTCAAATCCCACTAGAGGACAGCAACCTTGGGCCAGAAGGACTGGGGTTTCTAGTCCCACAGGTGCTCCTTGTGGTCTTGGGCAAGCCACTTAACCCTCCATAGCCCATGTTCCCTGTAAAATAGTTACCGGTATCTCCTTGTTATAATGCCTTGTTCAATATAAACCACACTGATGCCAAATAGCACAGTATATAAGAGAATGTAAATAAATAATAACTATTTTAGTAGCCACCCTTTTAACATCTTTTAACATCTTTGTTAGTGATATAGCGGAAGGGCTGTCGGGTAAGGTTTGCCTCTTTGCGGATGATACCAAAATCTGCAATAGAGTAGACACCCAGGAAGGGGTAGATAACATGAGGAGGGATCTAGCTAAGCTTGAAGAATGGTCTAGAATTTGGCAGCTGGGATTTAATGTTAAAAAATGTAAGGTCATGCATTTGGGCTGCAGCAATCCAAGGGAGCAATACAGTATAGGAGGTGAAGTACTTTTGTCCACTAAAGAAGAGCGGGACCTAGGCGTGGTTGTGTCTGATGATCTTAAAGTAGCTAAACAGGTGGAAAAGGCGACAGCAAAAGCTAGAAGGATGCTTGGGTGCATACGGAGAGGAATGGCTAGCAGAAAAAAGGAGGTGATAATGCCTCTGTATAAGTCTTTGGTGCGACCTCATTTGGAGTATGGTGTGCAATTCTGGAGACCGCACCTTCAAAAGGATGTGAACAGGATGGAGTCGGTGCAGAGGGTTGCTACCAAAATGATTAATGGGCTTCATTATAAAGCATATGAGGACAGACTTAAGGATCTTAATATGTACACCTTAGAGGAAAGGCGGGATAGAGGTGATATGATTGAGATGTTTAAATACCTCCGTGGCATAAATGTTCAGGGAGAGAGCCTCTTTCAATTGAAAGCAAGTTCTGCTACGAGGGGACATGGGATGAGGGTGAAGAGAGATAGATTCAGGAGTGATATGCGGAAATATTTCTTTACGGAAAGAGTAGTGGATCCGTGGAATAGTCTCCCAGTGGAGGTGGTAGAGATGAGGACAGTAACTGAATTCAAGAAAGCATGGGACCAACACAAAGGATCTCTAAAGGCAAAAAGTGGACTGTTGTAGTTGTTATGGAAGGACAGACTAGATAGGCCATGTGGTCTTTTTCTGTCGTCATATTTCTATGTTTCTATGTTTCTATGTTTCACCCTCTGTACTGACTCCAGACTGTTTATATTCTTTTGAAGGTGCGGTCTCCAGAATTGTACACAATACTCCAAATGAAGTCGCATCAAAGACTTATACAGAAGTACTATAACCCCTTTCTTCTGCTGGCCTTTCCTCTCCCTATGCATCTAAGCATCCTTCTAGCTTTTGCTGTCGCCTTTTCTACCTGTTTAGCTACTTTAAGATCATCAGACACAATCACACCTAGGTCCTGCACTTCTTTAGTGGACAAAAGTATTTCACCCCCTATACTATATCGCTCCCTTGGATTGCTGCAGCCCAAATGCATGACCTTGCATTTAACATTAAATCTCAGCTGCCAAATTCTAGACCATTCTTCAAGCTTAGCTAGATCCCTCCTCATGTTATCTACACCTTCCTGGGTGTCTATTCTATTGCAGATTTTGGTATCATCCGCAAAAAGGCAAACATTACCTGACAGCCCTTCCGCTATATCACTAACAAAAATGTTAAAAAGAATCGGACCAAGGACAGATCACTGGGGCACACCACTGGTAACCTCCTACTCCTCAGAATGCGCTCCATGTACCTGTACCCTTTGTCGCCTCCCACTCAACCAATTTCTAACCCAAGCAGTAATTTTAGGGTCCATCCCTAGGGTGCTCAGTTTGTTTATAAGTCGCCTGTGAGGAACAGTGTCAAAGGCTTTACTGAAATCTAAATACACCATATCTAGGGCTCTCCCTCAGTCCAGCTCCCTGGTCACTCAATCAAAGAAATCAATCAGATTTCTCTGAGAAGACCTACCTCTGGTGAATCCATGCTGCCTCTGATCCTGTAGTCTGTTGGACTCCAGAAACCTCACTATTTTCTCTTTCAGCAGCGCTTCCAATAATTTATTCACCACTGAAGCTAAACTAACTGGCCTATAGTTTTCAACCACATCCTTACTTCCGCTTTTGTGTAAAAGGACCTCATGTGTCTCTCTCCAGTCCTTTGGCACCACTCCCGACTCCGAGGCATTGAAAAGGTCAATCAGTGTTGCTGCTAGAACATCCCCAAGTTCCCTCAGTATTCTAGGGTGTATCCCATCCAGTCCCATCACTTTGTCTACTTTAAATTTAGCTAATTTCTCACGAAAACGGTCTTCTGAAAATCGTTCAAGATGCCCCTTGCTTCTGTTCCTGTTTGTGGGTGTTTTCTGAGGTCCTCCTCCTGGTTCTTCATCTGTGAACAAAGAACAGAAATATTTGTTAAGCAATTCTGCTTTATCCTCATCAGCTTCTACATATTCCTCCCCTTCACCCTTGAGTCTGGCAATACCACTTTTGCCCTTCCTCTTTTCACTAACATATCTGAAAAATACCACTTTGCCCCCTCTGCTACCTATTGGGATATTTCATTGAACAGTGCTAACATTCAGGCTGATGCAGAAATCCTGTGCTACAGCCCAGTGCTTAAAGCTCTAGTGCAGGGTTTCATAGCATGACTTTAATGCTGACTCTTTGAGCTGGAATGAAATATTCAGATTACCCAGTGTGCAAGAAGGCAGCATCAAACTAGGAGAGCAAGTCAAACACATGCACAGAGAAGTCAGCACAAGTTTGGCATGCTATCCTGGAGAAACAGGGTCATCAGCATACTGTAAGGGGTCCTGTGCTCTCTTTGGACAACAACCATCTGACAGAAACAAAGTCCCTGGTGGCCCAGTGGCACCAATCCCCCACCTGTCTGATAAAACTTCCCAGGGATTTTTTTTATTGGGTGGGTGGGAAAATCAATGCCACTGGGCCACCACCGGTGATTTGGTTTCTGTTGGGGGTTATGGTGGGGGGACATCTTCCCCCAACAGTATTCTGATGGCATCAGGGGCTTTTCCCGATGCCTGGATCATTTGAAGTGGTGTCAAACTTCATCTCAGATGATAGTTTTGCTCCTGGCTGGATCTGTATGCTTGCCGAAGCTGGTATGAAGATCCATTGTTAAAAACCAGTGTAAAATACTGCGCTAAGTTACAGTGCAGTATATTACGTTGGGCGCAATGACTTATGCAGCAATTTGCATGCGATTTGCATGCCAAGTACACTGCATTTTAGCATGGTTGGGTTTTTTGCCATTTTTCCAATGCTAGCTTGCTTTCTGCATTAAAGAGCAAACCGGGAAAAGCGCTAAACAATGTCACGCTAAGCTTTTCTGCATTGACCCAATTGTAAGTATCCTATCTATGTTATATGAATGTTCTACTGTGCTGCCTATTATGGTGCATCATTTGTACTTTCTGACATTCAGGCCAATGCAGAAAGCTGGCAATGAGGTTGCATGCTATTAGCTGTGTACACGTTTTCATAGTCCGCCGATAGTGGGAGACTTCATTACCAGTATGCAGGGGTAGCTCAAAGCAATCTGCTGCCTGAAGCAAGAGATGAGATAGCACCCATCCCCCCCCCCCCTCAAAACTCCAGTCAGGGACTGAACCAAACCAAAAAGCCAATTAGATAATGTGGAGCAAATGCAAGATGTTTGCACACTAAGGAACTAAAAGAAAGAACGAGTGCAAAGCAGTTTCTATCTCCAAATTATAATTCATTTGTATTTTGTTATAAACTGCGTTATGGTGCTTGCTTTTTCTTTTTGAACATATATTTTGCATTCACAGAACCCCCTCCAAAACAGTGGGTGCAGAGCAGAGGTAGGGCATTCACCCACAGAACTCAATATAATAAAAAAAAAATCTGATTATGGTCATCTCACCAACAAACATTCTCCAGTACCAGGCATATTGGGAATTAATATAAAACCCTACAAAAGTCACTGAAGATCTGCAAGGCCAAATCTACCATAGCATACCAGCATACACTTCCAAAACTCATACAATAAGGGGCCTACCCAGAAAAAAGCAGCATTATAAATACTGCAATGGACGTCAAAACATCCATACACCTATTTGAAAAGCTGTACAAATCAAATTACTACAGTACAGAACCCTACGTACAAACTCCATGTTAACAGAATACCTGGCCTTGCTCACACACTCAGAACATAGACCCTCACCAAGTACAGAATAAGTGACCATAACCTAAAGCAAAAATAAAAATATGTAGACAAAAACGTAAAATGAAACCCCAAGAAGCCAGACTCAATATGCAGCGCCACACCAGATAAAAGATGCAGTTCCCATACTGTGTGAAATATAAAGATAGCATTTTATTTATTACAATTTTATTTTATTACAATTTCTTATATACCGCACTATTGTCAGCGCGGTTTACATACAACCAAATGACCATAACAAACTGTTTGGCTTCACATAGAACAGGAGAAAACAACTTGGATAACATAAAGATAACATAAAGAAAACAACTTGGATAGCATAAAGTCCAATCACTAAATTGAAAATAAAATTATTTTTTCTACCTTTGTTGTCTGATAATTTTTGATCATGCTGGTCCCGATCTGAGGTTTCTGTTTTCCTCTGTCTTCTCTTAGCTCTTTTTCTATGGTCTATAGTCCATCTGCCATTTCTTGTCTCTACTTTTGCTTTCTTTATTTTCTTCCATCAGCCTTTTCCAGTCTCAGTAACCCTCCCCAGTATCAGCACCCTTTACAGCCTCCCCTTCCAGTATCTTCCAGTGCCAACCCCCTTGCATTCCCAGTATCGCCACTGGTGTCTATTCCCTTCCAGTCCCCCTCCTTCCCAATCGTCCAGCCCCTTCTAGTCCAAATACCATCCCAGGTATTAGCAAACTTCCAGTCCCAGTGCTCCCTCCTATGTCAGTTCCCTTCCAGTCACCCTCTCTTCTGTCCATCCAACTTCCAATGCCATTCTCAGTTGTCAGCTCCCTTCCAGCCCCCACGTTCCCTCCAGCCCCCTCCTTCCCCTCCTTTCCGCTGCCTTCCAACCCCCATGTCAGCTCCCTTCCAGCCCTCACCTTCCCCCTGTCAGCTCTCTTCCAACCCCCCTCCTATTACCCAGCCACCTTCCAGCCCCATCCCCAAGTGTCTGCTCCCTTCCAGCTCCCCCCATATCTGTTCCCTTCCAGCGCTCCCTGTGTCTGCTCTCTTGCCGCTCCCCCATATGTCTGCTGCCTTCCAGCAACCCATATATGCTCCCGTCCAGCTCTCCCATATATCTTCTCCCTTCCAGCCCCCCCCCCCCATGTCTGCTCCCTTCTGGTGTCTCTCTCCCTCCCCCCCTCACTGATTCGTCCTTCAAAAAAGAAGAAAGCAGCCGCAGGAACATTTCCCTGTTCCCGCAGCTCTGCTATCGTTTAAACTGTTGGACTGCGGAGTTTCCAGCAGCAATAAACATTTCCTGTTTCTCATGAGAAACAGGAAATGCTTATTATTGCCTTTAGAAACTGTGACCCAGCAGTTTAAAAGATAGCAGAGCCGCGGGAACAGAGAAATGTCCCCGCGTCTGCTTTCTTTTTTGAAGTGGTGAGTGGCAGGCAGCTAGCAATGGTGCCCTCCCTTGCCGCCAGCGCCCTACTGCCATGCTTACCCAGCTTATCGGGTAGCACTGGCCCTGACTGGAAGCCACATTGACTGCTTTCCTGCTATGTTAGTACAAAGGGCGGTTCTATCATTAGGCAGTTTCTAGGGAGTGGCAAAATCAGAAATAAATACAGCCAGTGCTGCTCCCTCGAAATGGCCACTTGAGGCCACCGCTTCAGTTGACCTAATGATAGAACCACCCCTGCCGATATGCAGCAAAGGGCATGTATACAAATGATCTGTGCACAAAACTTTGGCGTAAAGGAGGAAAGCCAATGCATGCGTCAACAACAGACGCACTACAAGTGCCCATGTACGCATGTGCGTAAATGTCATATGCTCACATTATACTGTACACACAGGACGTGCAGATTCTTTTGATGCGAACTCCATAATAACGAATACTATTCCATCAAACACATTTTCTATGAAATCACAACAGAGGCCTAAAATAAAAGATAAATAATATAAATAAGTCCAAAAAACACATAGGGATAAGAAGCAAAAAGCATTTGTTGAACTCCGAGCTTTCGCTTATATGCTGAAAAGATACATGCAGAAAATTTTCACGTCGAAGGTAACATACCCTGAAGCAATCTTTCCCTACACGCGCAAGATGTTTAAGCCACATCTGACCAGGCTTAGAGATATACTCTGCTGGGTATGTAGTCCTCTACGCATTTCTTTGCATTGGGTGCAGACCTTATTAGCATACCATTTTAATATGTGCAGCTCATTTGCATATTATTTAAATACGCTTGGCATTGCTGTGTGCGCATTCTTTTCCTTTGCTGTTTACGCGAGCGTCAATCTCTTTTCTTCATTTGGCATGGTGGAACTTGTGCATATAAGCTGCGTTACCTGCACGCAAAGGATGCGTTAGTCTTTCTGCATCAGCCCACTTGTAAGTATCCTGTCTATATTATTCGGATAGTCTACTGCGCACCCTATTAAGGTACATCATTTGACTCCTGCTGACATTCTATCATAGTCTGTCATATCAATGTTCTATTGTGCTGCTTTAAGGTGTACATTACTGATATTGTATTATACCATTGCTGTTCCTAAGAGCTAATTTGTCTCTCTATATTTATCTCATTGTTCTTATTGTCTGTTATGCTGGCATGTGGTCATTTTGGTATTGTTAAACTGCTACTACAATGTAAGTTGTTTATGTTAAAGGAGATCTGTTGTATACCGCCTTGGGTGAATCTCTTCATAAAGGCAGTTAATAAATCCTAATAAATAAATACAGGGTGGCCCAAAAAATTGAGAATATCTAGCAAATTAAAAGCTTAAATAGTTTACTTATTTACCTTTTTTAGCTATATAATGTCTTTATTTTGACAATTTCCGGTCGCCATCTTTGTTTTTTTAATGTCAATCATTTACATCTGTCTTTTTGACTTTTTAAATAACTTATATGCTACAAAATGTTCTCACTTTTTTGGGGGCACCCTGTATAACAAAGTGAAGTGGGAAGAAATAAGTGTGTGCAAGTGATTGGAGGTGGTGGAGAATGGGAAAACATTTGATATCAAAACAATAATTCACAAATTTGACAAATTCATTGCATGAGATGTCTATATTGAAATATCTCATGTCAAAAATGTGTTTAATAATTTCCATGAAGTTCAGGCTTCTTTATTTGGGTATCCTTCTTCAGTAGAACTGTTTTATTTTACTTTCCACTTTAGCTCTAAATATTTTTCGACAAACATTTTTGAACAGTGCATACTGCATTTATGGAACATTCATACAAATTTCTCCCATGAAATTTGAACACAATTCTATTTGCTATGCCCAAATACCTTTGGACTATCTGTGCTTCTCCACCCCCCCCCCCTCCCCCATATTGTACAGCAACCTTCCATCCTTGTGAGTTAGCTGTTCATCAGGTATAGCACTATACAACATTTTGACTGATCCTCTAAACACAGCACTTGTACAGCAAAAACTAAAATGTGACTCATATCATTTTTAAATGTTTGCTGCTAGCAGCTGTTTGCAACCTTTGAATTCTGTGCACATCATTATTTAGCATCTCTTTCCCAGTTGCAAGAGATTAGCAGGACTAATATTTGATCTCTTGCACCAAGGCAACCTGAACTAGCTGTAACAGAGATCCAGTATTCATGTTCCCAACCACTTTCTGTATTCTCCAATTATACTCTGTTTTCACTGTTTATCATACAGGTGCTTCTGTAAAGCGCAGTTATCAGTTCATGCGTGCATAGCAATCTGTCATGAATGAGTATACCCGTTTCCTAGAAAACCAGCCACTCCAAATATTTCATTTCATTTCATTTATAACTGCTTATATTCACAATACAAAACAAGATACATCAAACAGAAACATCTAGCAATACAGACATACACTTAAGATGACAATCAGCATTTCTGCCGCAAAATACAAAATCTACAATCTAATATCTATTGGCTTTCCAGGAAAGTAATTGTGAGAAGAATATTTGGAATAACAATCAACAATTCTATTATGAAATTTAGAATCAAATGTCTTTCTGGGAAAGCAATTGTAAAAAAACAACCACCCCCCCCCCCCCCCCCCAAACACAACAGGTTTCTAATTTCTTTTGGAAATGCAAAAGATCATAGTCCATATGAATGATAGATCGGAGGCCATTCCAAGCCAAAGGGCCAGCAGCTGAAAATATGTGAGAACAAGCTGAGTTTTACATTTGGTTGTTGCAGCAGTTGTTGTTGGCTGGACTGTAACATTCATGACAGCTGTAGCATCTATCACCTTGCAAGGTCTTTGGAGGATTAAGGATTACTGAAGGGTAACCAATGCAGACTCAGACTATGAGCATTTTGAAGCCTGTAATAATACGGGCAAAGGCATTCTGTTTCATGACAACTGCGGAAAGACCCAATGAAGAGAACTACAGTAGTCCAGCAGGGATAAAACTGAAGCTTGTATGGCCTGCCAAAAATCATTAGGGATGAGCAAACATTTTCAGCTTCATACAGGATGAAGCTTTAAAGAATGCACCACTCTCGCAATCTGTGCACACATGATCGGTTGTGGATCCAAAATCACCCCGAAATAGCACACGTCAGCATATCAAAGGAGTAGAGTTAGAAACATAGAAATATGACGACAGAAAAAGACCACATGGCCTATCTAGTCTGTCCTTCCATAACAACTACAACAGTCCACTTTTTGCCTATAGAGATCCTCTGTGTTGGTCCCATGCTTTCTTGAATTCAGTTACTGTCCTCATCTCTACCACCTCCACTGGGAGACTATTCCACGGATCCACTACTCTTTCCGTAAAGAAATATTTCCGCATATCACTCCTGAATCTATCTCCCTTCACCCTCATCCCATGTCCCCTCGTAGCAGAACTTGCTTTCAATTGAAAGAGGCTCTCTCCCTGAACATTTCTGCCACGGAGGTATTTAAACATCTCAATCATATCACCTCTATCCCGCCTTTCCTCTAAGGTGTACATATTAAGATCCTTAAGTCTGTCCTCATATGCTTTATAATGAAGCCCATTAATCATTTTGGTAGCAACCCTCTGCACCGACTCCATCCTGTTCACATCCTTTTGAAGGTGCGGTCTCCAGAATTGCACACCATACTCCAAATGAGGTCGCACCAAAGACTTATACAGAGGCATTATCACCTCCTTTTTTCTGCTAGCCATTCCTCTCCGTATGCACCCAAGCATCCTTCTAGCTTTTGCTGTTGCCTTTTCCACCTGTTTAGCTACTTTAAGATCATCAGACACAACCACGCCTAGGTCCCGCTCTTCTTTAGTGGACAAAAGTACTTCACCTCCTATACTGTATTGCTCCCTTGGATTGCTGCAGCCCAAATGCATGACCTTACATTTTTTAACATTAAATCCCAGCTGCCAAATTCTAGACCATTCTTCAAGCTTAGCTAGATCCCTCCTCATGTTATCTACCCCTTCCTGGGTGTCTACTCTATTGCAGATTTTGGTATCATCCGCAAAGAGGCAAACCTTACCCGACAGCCCTTCTGCTATATCACTAACAAAGATGTTAAACAGAATCGGACCAAGGACAGATCCCTGGGGCACACCACTGGTAACATCCTTCTCCTCAGAGTGAGCTCCATTTACTTGTACTCTTTGTCGCCTCCCACCCAACCAATTTCTAACCCAAGCAGTAACTTTAGGGTCCATCCCTAGGGTGCTCAGTTTGTTTATAAGTCGCCTGTGAGGAACAGTGTCAAAGGCTTTACGGAAATCCAAATACACCACATCTAGAGCTCTCCCTCGGTCCAACTCCCTGGTCACCCAGTCAAAAAAATCAATCAGATTTGTCTGACAAGACCTGCCTCTGGTGAATCCATGCTGCCTCGGATCCTGTAATCCGCTGGACTCCAGAAACCTCACTATTTTCTCTTTCAGCAGCGTTTCCAATAATTTACTCACCACCGAAGTTAAACTAACCGGCCTGTAGTTTTCAACCACATCCTTACTTCCGCTTTTGTGTAAAGGCACCACATGAGCCTCTCTCCAGTCCTTTGGCACCACTCCTGACTCCAACGAGGCATTGAAAAGGTCAGTCAGTGGAGTTGCTAGAACGTCCCCAAGTTCCCTCAGTATTCTAGGGTGTATCCCATCCGGTCCCATCGCTTTGTCTACTTTAAGTTGAGCTAGTTTCTCACGAACACAGTCTTCTGAAAATAGTTCAAGATGTCCCTCGCTTCTGTTCTTATTTGTGGGTGTTTTCTGAGGTCCTGCTCCTGGTTCTTCATCTGTGAACACAGAACAAAAATATTTGTTAAGCAATTCCGCTTTATCCTTATCAGCTTCTACATATTCCCCCCCTGCACCCTTGAGTCTGACAATACCACTTTTGCTCTTCCTCTTCTCACTAATATATCTGAAAAATGTCTTATCCCCCCATTTTATTGCATTGGCTATTTCCTCCTCCTTTTGAATCTTTGCCTTCTTGACTACTTTGCTAGCTTCTCTAAGTTTTTCCAAATACAGATGCCTGTCTTCTGCTCTCTGTGATCTCTTGTATTTCATGAAGGCCTCCCTCTTTTTCTTCACTTTTTCAGCTACTTCCTTCGAAAACCATAGCGGTCTCCTGTTCCTTTTGCCTTTATTTACCATTTTAACAAAAAGGTTCGATGCCCTTAAAATGTCCCCGTTCAGTTTTGCCCACTGTTTTTCTACATCCCCCAGCTGTTCCCATCCCACTAACGACTCCCTGAGGTAATGGCCCATCTTCGCAAAGTTAGTCTTCCTAAAGTCTAAGATCCTCACCTTGGAATGGATTCTAACAGCCCTAGTCCTAATACTGAACCACACCATCTGGTGATCACTGGATGCAAAATGATCTCCCACTACAACATCAGAAACACTTTCACCATTGGTAAGCACCAAGTCCAGTATGGCCCCTTCACGTGTGGGGTCTGTTACCAATTGCCTGAATAGTTCTCCCTGTAGAGAATCCAGGATCTCCTTACTTCTAGATGATACTGCAGCAGGAATGTGCCAATCAACATCTGGCATATTGAAATCTCCTATCAGTAGCACTTCCCCTTTCCTAGCAATGCTGCGTATGTCTTCAATTAACTCTCTGTCCACCTCTTCCTCTTGTGAGGGAGGTCTGTATATCACTCCAATGCAAATAGATTTCTCTTTCCCTCTTTCTAGTTTAACCCACAATGCCTCCTCTCTCCCTTTTAAGCTCTGTAATTCCAAAGCTTTAATAGTAGTTTTTACATATAGTGCCACTCCTCCTCCTCTTCTTCCTACCCTGTCCTTCCTGAATAAAGTATAGCCAGGTATAGTTACATCCCAGTCATTGTTTTCTGTGAACCATGTTTCTGTAACTGCCACTAAATCCAAGTCAGCCACTCCCACCAAAGCTTCAACCTCAGGGATCTTATTTCCCATGCTACGGGCATTAATACACACTGCTTTCCATATGTTACCCCTGTTACCCATTTCCATAAAGGTATTTAATGTATCACCTACCTGGGGGCTTTCACTTACCTGGGGGCTTTCTTCACCCATCCCCAAGGAATCTAGTTTAAAGCCCTCTTCAGTAGATTAGCCAGTCTACTACCAAAGATGCGTTGACCTCTCTTGGACAGATGGATGCCATCTCTGCTTTGCAACCCTTGGAAAAGCATCCCATGGTCTAGGAAACCAAAACGCTCTCGATGACACCATCCACGCAGCCATGCATTTGTCTCCAGGATGCGGGCCTCTCTGCCTTGGCCTTTACCCTCAACAGGGAGGATTGAAGAGAACACCACCTGTGCACCTAACTGCTTCACCCTCTGTCCCAGAGCCATGAAGTCACTTTTGATACGTTCCGAGGTATACCTGGCAGTATCATTTGTTCCAACATGGATTAGTAACATTGGGTAATAGTCTGTGGGCTTGATGAGTCTCGGCAAACTCTCCGTAACATCTTGGATTTTGGCACCAGGCAGACAGCATACCTCTCTGGACATCAAGTCTGGTCGGCAGATGGACGCCTCAGTACCCCTCAGAAGAGAGTCTCCAACCACCACCACCCTTCGTTTCCTTCTGGTGACTGATTCCGCAACTTTGGGGTACTTGAACTCTGGTTCTTCCCTTTCCAGGGATGCTGTCACCTCCTCCACTTCCAGGGCTGCATAATGGTTCTTCAATTCAAGGGATGGAGAAGTTGGATTCGTGATTTTGCAGGCCCTGGTGACTTGTGTCCAACCATCGACATTCTGTTGGCACCCATCTTCTCCGGAGCTGGAGAGCTTGGTTGCTGCAAGTAGCATCTCATCAATGTACTTCTCACTGTCTTGAATGCTCCTCAGCCTCGCCACCTCCTCTCTGAGTTCCATCCAAATCATTTTGATTGTGGTTTATGTAGTTTTATGAGTGATTAATATAATCATTAATTCTGTTTTCTTTAGGTTGATTGCTAGGCCATTTTTAGTCAGGCAAGCCAGCACTGTGGAAAACCTGTCATCATTTAGGTTTGCCAGCCAACACTGATTGAGAAAGGAGTGAACATAATAACTGCATAAAGTCAAAACCTAATTTTATGATGTTGTAATAATTTGAAGATTAGGGCAACCTAAATGTTGAAAAGACAGATCCCTGTGCAATACCTTGTACTGTACCAAGTCAGACTATTTGGAGACCTCGTCTCTTACGCAGACTTGTGAGTGATTGGTCAATAGAGTTAAATCTAGTGAGGAATATTGTATTTATTCCTATCTCAGTAAGCCTATCTACCATGGTAGTATGAACCACATTGTCAAAGGCCAAGATATAAACAAATACTATCAAAATTGCCGTCATGATGGTCCTGGCCCCATAATAATTTTTCAGCTGAGTTCACAGCAATGTCTCAGGCAAAACCATGCAGAAATGGATCCAAAATATTACGCTCATAAAGAAATTGTTACAACTATATATGAACAACCCTCTCAACTAACTTACCCATTCAGGGGAGATTGAAGATCAGGCAATGATTGCACAAATGCCAAGGATCAAAGGATTTTCTTTTTTTATACTGGTCATATGCTAGCATGCTTTCTCCATGCCCAGCAGCACGCAAGGCTGGTACAAGGAAGATGGGCACCCTGGTCAAACCTTCAGCCTTATGCCCCCTCCCCCCAAGTAGGGCTGGTGCAACCATTAGGAAAACTAGGTGACTGCCTAGAGTGCCAATGGTCCAGGGACGAAACATTTTCACTGCTGCCGCCCCTCTCTTAGACCTGCCGCGTTGGCAATGGCCTCCAACGCCCGATATCAACTTCCTGTGTGCATGGAGGGTTCCTGTTGTACAGATTTACTCCAAAATGTTTCTTTTGCCATGTTCTTACACCAGAAATTCTGAGGAACCATGTCTCAGTATGCTATCAGAGATGTTTACCAAATGTAATCCACATCCTGCTTATCCAAATAGTGATGATCAATGAGAATCTGGATTAGGCTTGGTAAACATTTGAAGGAGACATGGTTTCCCACTGAGACACGGTTTCACAGAATTTATGGTGCAAAATCACTTCTAGGTCAACTGAAAGTTTGCCTGTTACCCATGCAAACAGTCCAAAAAGACAAAAAAGGCAAAAAATCTGGTTTGCGTTTTCCATACAGCTCCAGAGCCAGCAAACTTTGGCCCAATGAGAAAAAAAGAAAAAAAGAGCACCAGAAATACAGCAGTTTAGCCAGGGGCGGCCCAAGGGGCGTGCGGGGCCATGTGCGGAGACTCGGTGAGGGGCCTCATTTGCATAAATATTTGCATAATGTTACCATATACTAACTTTTAGTAAACGTGCCTCTTAATGAGTGTATGGATAAAGAAAGACTAAAAGATTTCTACATTACTATAATCCAGTGCCAACTGCCAGACACATTAGGAACTACTACAAACGCTGCCCATTTAGAACCCATAGCAAACCCGCCGTATCCTAACAGCACTACCAGGACTCACAAAGCACCATACTCTACCAATCAAAAGGCAACACTGCAAATATTAAAACAATACATTTCAGAGAACAAGAATACATGACCTACTGGGGAAAGAGAACAAGTGGCAATGTCAAATAGGAATTATATAAACAGAACACCTCAGCTCAGTTACACATGCAGAACATAGACCATCACCAAACAAGCAATCACAATTTAGAAACAGGAAGACAATAATTAAACTGGGAATCCCAAAAGCCAAACTTGGAATGTACAACACTGTAGAAATAAAACTATACATTAATTTGCTCTTGTACTAAACAAAGCGCAGACGTTAATGATGCACATTTACCAGAGCTGACATATTCCAATTAATAAATTCAAAATAAAGAGATATTTTTCTACCTTTTGTGCATTTTTTTTCAGCTGCAATTGCTCCAGCCACTTTCTTCTGGTTTCTTCGTGTCTTCTGCTAACTCTCCATCGTCTGCTGTCCATTTGTCCTTTCTTCTCTCTTCTAGTTTTTTTCCATTCTCTCTCTACATCTGCTTTAACATACTAATCTTTCTCCTTTTGCTCTTTCCTCATTCCTATTTCATCCACTCAAATTTTACCCCTCCATCCTCAATCCCCACTTACTCTCCCAATACCCGGCCAATTGTAGATTTTTTATCCCTCCCACACAAAATATTTTTCCCTTCTCCATTTTACTCTTCCAGCCCCATCCCATTCTAATCCTCCCCCAACATCAGCTCCCTTCTAGTTCCAGCCTCACCCAGCATCCATTCCCTTCTAGTCCCTGCATCAGCCCATTTCCAGTCCTAGCCACCCATCAGCCCATTTCCAGTCCTAGCAACCCCCCAACCCAATACCAGTCCTAGCCCCCCCATCAACCCACTTCCAGTCCTAACCCCCTATCACCCCATTTTCAGTTTAAGCCCCCCTATAACCCATTACCAGTCCTAACCCCCCATCAGCCCACTTCCAGTCCTAACCCCATCAACCCATTTCCAGTCAGCCCCCCATAGCCCATTGCCAGTCCTAACCCCCCTCCCCCATCAGCCCACAGCCTATTACCAGTCCTAACCCCATCAGCCCACCTCAAGTCCTAACCCCTCCCCATCAGCCCATTTCTTGTCCTAGCCCCCCCCATAGCCCATTATCAGTCCTAACCCCCCCATAGCCCATTACCAGACAGCCCCCATCAGCCCACAGCCCATTACCAGTCTTAACCCCCCCATAGCCCATTAACAATTCTAACCCCCCCCCAACAGCCCACAGCCTATTACCAGTCCTAACCCCATCAGCCCACCTCAAGTCCTAACCCCTCACCATCAGCCCATTTCTTGTCCTAGCCCCCACATAGCCCATAACCAGTCCTAACCCCCCAGCCGCCCACAGCCCATTACCAGTCCTAACCCAATCAGCCCACCTCCAGTCTTAAGCCCCCAGCCCATTTCCAGTCCTAGCCCCCCATAGCCCATTACCAGACAGCCCCCATCAGCCCACAGCCCATTACCAGTCTTAACCCCCCCAACAGCCCACTACCAGTTCTAACCCCCCCAACAGCCCACAGCCCATTACCAGTCTTAACCCCATCAGCCCACCTCCAGTCTTAACCCCCCCAGCCCATTACCAGTCCTACCCCCCCCCACCCATCGGCTCAAGTAAAATTAAATTTAAAAAAAAAACGCTGGCTGCTATCACTGCTGCTTCTGCCGCGGCAGCGGCAGAATGGACTGTCCCGCGGGGCCGCCTCTGCCCGGCTGAATCCCTCCCTCCCTCCACGACGGCTGAGCCCCTCCGTGCCGGCTTTGAGAGTCGCGAAGGGAGAGTGTCTCCCTCGTGTCTCTGTTAAGCCCGCAGGGGCTGATATCACGTCAGCAATCTCAGATTTATGATTTCCCCAGACCATGAGAGAAGAAACAGTAGACCACAATCCTGGCATCTGCAACTAAAATGAACCCCAGTTTTTGACTACCTGCCAATTAGAGATAGAATTCTTCACTTCACGGATGCTTGGCAAACGATCACCTCAGACGCTGGGTCCTGAGAATAATTCAACAAGGTTAAAAATTGAACTTCTCAGAATATCCTCCCAATTGCCCAACAGCCACTTGACAATCTCTCCTCACCCAGTACATTCCCATCCTGCAGTGCAAGTTGGCCTCCCCACTCACAATTCAGTGATTGAAATGGTGCCACCCAGCACACAAAGCCAGGGCTTCTACTCCAGAATTTTCTCATGCAAAAGAAGACAGGTAGACTGACTGATTCTTGACCTCTGCACCTCAACGTCTTCATCAAAACACTGAAGTTCAAAATGACGAAAACTGGAAACAGTATAAGCACTGGCAAGTTAAATGCAAGGCATTGATAAGACAGGCAAAGAGAGAATTTGAGAAGAAGCTTGCTGTGAAAGCAAAAACACTTAAGACTTTTTCAAGCACATTCGTAGCAAAAAACCTGTGAGAGAGACAGTTGGACCATTAGATGATAGAGGGGTAAAAGGGACACTAAGAGGGGACAAGGCCATAGAGGAGAGACTGAATGAATTCTTTGCTTCGGTCTTTACTGAGGAAGATGTAGAGATGTTACCCATGACTGAAGTGGTATTTAAAGGTGATACTGTGGAAGAATTGAAAGAAATAAATATCGATACACCGGGAAGATGTATTACAACTATTTGAAAAACTGAAGAGTAGAAAATCACCTGGACTGGATGGTATACATCCAAGGGTGTTGAAAGAACTGAAATATGAGATTTCAGACCTGCTATTAGTAATCTGTGAACTCTCATTAAAATCATCTGTAAAACCTGAAGGATGGCCAATGTAACGCCAATTTTTAAAAAAGGGTTGAAGGCGTGATCCAGGAAACTACAGACTGGTGAACCTGACATAAGTACTGGGAAAAATGGTAGAAACCATAATAAATAACAAAATTACTGAACATGTAGATAGTCATGGCTTAATGGGAGACAGCCTTATTAGCTTTAGACAAGGAAAATCTTGTCTTATAATCTGTTATGTTTTTTTGAAGGTGTGAATAAACAGGTAGACAAAGGTGGTTGATATAGTGTATCTGGACTTTCAGAAAGTCTTTGACAAGGTGCCTCCTCAGAAACTTTTGACAAAACTAAAAAATCATGGAATAGGAGGCAGTCTACTATTGTGGATCAGGAACTGGTTAAAAGATAGAAAGCAGAGGGTAGGGCTAAATGGCCAATTTTCCCAATGGAGAAAAGTGAATAGTGGAGTACCCCAGGGATCTGTGCTGGGTCCATTGCTTTTTGACATATTCATAAATGACCTGGAAAAAGGAATAATGAGTGAAGTTATCAAAAGCAGATGATACAAAACTATTTAAAATTGTTAAAACCCATGAGGATTGTGAAAAATTGCAAGAGGATCTTTGTAAATTGGAAGACTAGGCATCCAAATGTCAGCTGAAATTTAATGTTGACAAGTACAAAGTTATGCACTTAGGAAAGAACAACCCAAACTATGGTTACACGATGCAAGGTTCCACATTAGGAACCACCACCCAGGAAAAAGATTTAGGCGTCATTGTGGATACCATGTTAAAACCCTCGGCCCATTGTGCAGCAGTAGCCAAGAGAGCAAATAGAATGCTAGGTATCATAAGGAAAGGAATGGAGAATAAAGCAAAGGATATTATAATGCCTCTGTATCGTTCCATGGTGCAACTGCACCTTGAATATTGCATGCAATTCTGGTCACCATATCTTTAAAAGGATATAGCATTATTAGAAAAGGTACAGAGAAGAGCCACCAAAATGGTAAAGGGGATGGAAGGATGCCCCTATGAAGAGAGGCTAAAAAGGTTAGGGCTCTTCAACCTGGAAAAGAGATGGCTGAGGGGAGATATGATAGAGGTCTATAAATTAATGAATGGAGTGGAACGGGTAAACGTAGATCGATTGTTTACGTTATCAGAATATAGAAACACTAGGGGACATGCAATGAAGCTACAGGGTAAACTATTTAAGAATAATAAGGGAAAATATTTTTTTACTCAACGTGTAATCAAACTCTGGAATTTGTTACTGGAGGATGTAGTAAAAGCTGTTAGTGTAGCTGGGTTTAAAAAAAGGTTTGGACAAGTTCCTGGAGGAAAGGTCCATAAAACCATTATTAAAAGGGACCCAGGTAATCCACTGCTTGCCCCAATACAAGCATTGTGGAACCTGTGTCTTTTGGGAAAACTGTTAGGTACTTATGACCTAGATTGGTCACTTTTGGAAACAGGATACTGGGATTGATGGACCTTGGTCTGACCTAGTATGGCATATCTTATGTTCTTATGTTCTTAATTCAAACATAGAAACATGCTGACAGATAAAGACCATATGGCCTATCCAGTCTGTCCTTCCATAGCACCTACTAAGCTTTACAGTCTCTTTTTTCCTTTAGAGATCTGTGTTTTTTCCATGCTTTCTTGAATTTAGATATTGCCCTTGTCTTTACTACCACCACAGGGAGACTATTCCCTGCATCTACTACTCTTTCTGTAAAGAAATATTTCTGCAAATTACTCCGGAGACTATCACGTTTCACCTTCATCCTATGCCCCCTTGTTGCAGATCTTTCTTATGATTGAAAGAGGCTCTCCTCCTGTGCATTTATGCCATGGAGGCTTTTAAATGTCTCTATCATATCTCCCCTCTCCTGCCTGTTTTCCAAGGTATATACATAATTGAGATCTTTAAGTCTGTCCTCCTATGCCTTATGATGAAGCCAACTGACCATTTTCATAGCCACTCTCTGTACCAACTCCATCCTGTTTATATCCTTTTGAAGGTGTGGTCTCCAGAATTGCACATAATACTCCAAATGAGGTCTCACCAAAGATAGAATGACTGTTTCCTCCCGGTGAAGTCTTGCGAGAACAGTTGCACCATGAGACTTCTCCAGGAGGAAACATCCACTGAACTTGGAGAGGGAGGAAGCATAGCAAACCAGCAAAGGTAGGCTTTCTGTGCATGCCTCCTCCATGAGGACACTGAAGCAGCATCCCCCTCCTGACTGGCACGAGTGGCTGGCTGCACCCACCACTCTACCGTTGGTATGCCACTGCTCCCAGGTCTCACTCTTAAATCATAGACAGAAGTACTTTACCGCCTTTACTATACATCTCCCTTGGATTTTTGCAACCCAAATGCATGACCCTGCATTTTTTAGCGTTAAATCTCAGCTGCCAAATCTTGACTATTCTTCAAGCTTAGCTAGATCCCTCCTCATGTTATCTACACCTTCCTGGGTATCTACTCTATTGCAGATTTTGGTATCATCCACAAAGAGACAAACCTTATCTGACAGCCCTTCCGCAATATCACTAACAAAAATGTTTAAAAGGATTGGACCAAGGATAGATCCCTGAGGCACATCACTGGTAACATCCTTCTCCTCAGTGTAAGCTCCATTTACCTGTACCCTTTGTCGCCTCCCACTCATCCAACTTCTAACCCAGTCAGTCACTTTAGGGTCCATCCGTGGGGCACTCAATTTCTTTAAAAGTTGCTTATGCAGAAAATTGCTTTGTCACAGTACTTCTAATCTTGAATCAAAACAACTGGCTAGCCTCCCATGGACCTGAATGATTCCTATACTCACATAACTTTTCACCCGCTTCAATGAAATTTCTGCATTTAACTTTACAAAATCTTTATTTCCAATAAAAGTTCTGCTTTTCAATGTATCATCAGCACCCAGAGTTTTCAACACGTGCCTTGCAGTGGTTGATGCATATTTGCACCAAAATGTACACTATGTTAACCCCTACTTAGATGATTATCATCTTGGCAGCCTACATTCTCCACAAGACACAAGTCCCTTTACACAAAAGCGGAACTAAGGATGAGGTTGAGAACTACAGGCCAGTTAATCAAACCTCTGTGGTGAGTAAATTAATGGAAATGCTGCTAAAACAGAGGATAGTGAGGTTTCTGGAGTCCAATGGATTGCAAGATCCAAGGCAGCATGGGTTTACCAGAGGAAGGTCTTGTCAGGCAAATCTGATTGATTTCTTTGATTGGGTGACCAGAGAGTTGGACTGAGGGAGAGCCCTAGATGTGATGTACTTGGATTTCAGCAAAGCCTTTGACACCATTCTGCACAGGGAGGGGCGGCCCAAGGGTGTTGCGGAGCCATATGCAGAGACTCATTGCGGGACCTCATTTGTCTATCCACTGGACCTTATTTGCATAAATTGAATTTATTTTATTTTAAAATGTATATGTTGCCAACTAAAATTTTAGATGGCTTTCAAAAGAGCCCTTCACAAGCCTCTCTTTTGTCCTGGCAATGACTTAGGGACATGTTTACTAAATTTTAATGTGCGGTTAGTGCCACTGCACCAGTAGAAATAAATGGGTGTTCCTGCACTTAGTGCACATTAACATTTGTGAATGCGCATTAACTTTTAAACATGTCTCTTAATGAGTGTGTGAATACCATTTGCATGGGCAGTGAGGATAAAGAAAGATTACCTGATTTCTACATTACTATACTCCAGTGGCAAATGCCAGGAAGTACTATAAACCCTGCTCATTTAGAACCCATAGCAAACCCACCGTATCACAACAGCACTACCAGGACTCACAAAATATCAAACCCTACCTATCAAAAGGCAACACTGCAAATATTAAACCCATACATCTCAGAGAATACTAATACATCTCCTACTAGGGAAAGAGAACAAGTGGCACTGTCACATAGAAACTACATGAACAGAATACCTCAGCTCAGTTACACATGCAGAACATAGTCCCTCAGCAAACAAAGAACAAGGGATCACAATTTAGAAATATGAAGATAGAATTAAACTGGGAACCCCAAAAGCCAAACTTGGAATGTACAACAATACTAGAGAAATAAAACTATAAATTAATTTCCTCTTGTATTAAACAAAACGCAAAGATGTTAGTGATGCACATTTCCAAGAGCTGACATATTCCAGTTAATAAATTCAAGATAAAATAGTATTTTTCTACCTTTTTGTTGTTTGGACATTTTATTTTTCCCGTCACAACTGCTCCAGTCACTTTCTTCTGTTTTCTTTGTGTCTTCTGCTAACTCTCCATTGTCTGCTGTCCATTTGTCCTTTCTTCTCTCTTCTAGTTTTTTCCATTCTCTCTCTACATCTGCTCCAACATACTGATCTTTCCCCTTTTGCTTTTTCTTCCATTTCTTTCTTTATTCTTTTCATCCACTCAAATTTCACACTTTCACCCTCAATCCACACTTACTCTCCCAATACCCGGCCAATCATAGATTTTGCTTCCCTTCCACAAAATATCTTTTCCCCTCTATCCTCACTCCCCCAGCTCCATCCCCTTCTAGTCCTCCCCCAGTATCAGCTCCCATCTAGTTCCAGCCCCACCCAGCGTCTGCTTCCTTCTAGTCCCATTCTCCCATTCCCCCGCATTAGCCCATTTCCATTTCCCGTCCCAGTCCCCCCCCCCAATCAGCCCATTTCCAGTCCAAACCCCCCATCAAGCTTTTCCAGTTCTATCCTAGCCCCACCCCAGCAGTCTATTTCCAGCCCTAGCCCCACCCCCCACCTCCACCCACCCCCACCGAAGAACCCTGTGCCTGTCTGACTGGCTTCAGAGGGAGCCAGGGAAGCTCTAAGCCCCGACTCACCTCTGCAGAGCTGCCAGGGTGAAGAACAGCATGTTCCTTCACTCCAGCAGCAATGTTCTTGTGGAGCTCCCTGGCATGCTGAGTACTGGTAAACAGGAAATGCCTTTTAACCTCCAGCATGCCAGCAGGCTCCATGAGAACACAGCTGCCAGAGTGAAGGAACACTCTGCTCTTAACTGGCGACTGTGCAGAGGTGAGCCAGAGCCTTGGACCCCCCTGGCTCCCTCTGAAGCCAGCCCTCCTGGGAGACTAACAGCATGTGCGGGATAAAGTTGGCACGGGGCCCCCTGAAACGTGAACAATATTCCCACAGAATGAATGGGTCAGCTCTATGCAGAGGCGACTTATAAATACATTGAGCATCCTAGGTATGCACCCCAAAGTGACTGACTGGGTTAGAAATTGGTTGAGTGGGAGGTGACAAAGGGTACAGGTAAATGGAGCTCACTCTGAGGAGAAGGAGGTTACCAGTGCTATGCTGCAGGGATCTGTCCTTGGTCTGGTTCTTTTTAACATCTTTGTTAGTGATATTGTGGAAGGGCTGTCGGTTTGCCTCTGTGGGAATGATACCAAAATCTGCAATAGAGTAGACACCCAATTAGGAGTAGATAACACGAGGGGGAATCTTATGAAGCTTTAATACTAAAAGATGCAGGGACATGAGTTTGCGCTGCAAAAATCCAAAGGAAGGGTACACTATAAGGGATGAAGCACTTCTGTCCACAAAAGAAGGATGGGATCTGGGCATGATTGTTTCTGCTAATCTTAAAGCGGCTAAACAGCAAAAGTCAGAAGGATGCTTGGGTGCATAGGGAGAGGAATGGACAGCAGGAAAAAAAAAGAGGTGATAGTGCCTCTGTATAAATCTTTAGTGAGATCTCATTTGGAGAAATGTGTGCAATTCTGGAGGCCACACCTTCCAAAGTATGGAATCAGTGCAAAGGGTGCCTACCAAAATGGTCAGTGGTCTTTGTTATAAACCATATGGGAATAGACTTAAAGATCTCAATATGTATACTTTAGAGGAAAGGCAGTATAGAGGAGATATGATAGAGATGTTTAAACACCTCCATAGCATAAATGTACAAGAGGAAAGCCTCTTGCTTCAAAGCAAGCTCTTCAGCAAGGGCACATAGGATGACGGTGAAAGGGGATAGACTCAGGAGTAATATGAGGAAATATTTCTTTACCAAAGACTGATAGATGTGTGGAATAGTCTCCAAGTGGAGGCAATAGAGACAAGCACAGTATCTGAATTCAAGAAAGCATGGGACAAACACAGAAGATCTCTAAAGGATAAAAAGGGACTATAGTAGTTGATACGGAAGAGCAAATGGTCTTTTTCTGCCGTCATGTCTCTATGTTTCTCAGACCATGCAAAATTTGCAGTTGTTAGGTTCATCCTGACCATGGAAAATTCTGAGCTGGTTCCTATCTAGGAAATAAATGGGAGGGGGGAATGGGGGAAGAGGGATATTCAAAAGCATTTAAGTAGTTTGCAAACCTGTCTGTTGCTTAGGAATACAGCTAGAAGTCACATATATTAAAAGAGTGCACAATCACTTGGTGGGCACGTCAAGCAGATACCTAGATCTGCATGAGTGAGAATTAAACAATACAATGCTTCAATGAATTTCAACCAATGGGATTTCCAGAAATTTATCTCTTTGCGTCTGTAGTCATTTCTGCTTCATTCGTCCAAGCAAATGCAGGTGGCCACAGGGTACATTTGCTATCAAAGTCAAAATCTACTTATTCATTCCCTCCACTTCCCCTCATCATGAGAATTCTGATCAAAATCCAAAGGGACAAAGCTCATGTCATTTTGATAGTCACAATGTGGCCAAGGCAAGTGTGGTTCTCTCATCTGCTTGCCTTACTGATGGATGTCCAATCTCTCTGGGTTCTCACTCTTGCTTCTAAGGCAGAATCACGTACAATTATTGCACCCAACCTGGAAAGCCTTTCCCTCACCACTTCAAATCTGAGAAGCAATTAATGGTTGCCATCCCAATTTCTCAGGACATAAAGGAAATCATATTAGCCTCTAAAAAGCCTACAATGAGAAAGTCCTTCCAGCATAAGTGGCACCAATTCATCCAAGGATCACATCCATCAATCAAGATCCTCTCCTGTTCCATTGTCCTCATTATAGAATAACTCATTCATCTGTCAAACTCATGATTTTAATTACTTCATTCAGATACTATCTGTCAGCTATTGTGGCATGTCAGCAGCTGAAGTGGACCGATTCATGTCTGGATGTGGGGTTTATACCACCTCGAAGGTAATATAAGCCCCAGGTACAGCAGTGGGAGGCCCACAAAACCCCACCACATGGCCAGCGGAGAGGCAGGTGAGTCCCCACTACCCTATCCATGCCCTGGCTGCCCTGCCAAGGGTTGAGCAGTGGAGAAACAGGGGTCAGCACCGCGGCAGCCTGGCCATGCTGTGGGGTGGATGTCCCCACAGCGGATCCTGGGGCATGCCGGGACATCACATTGCCCAATCCTGCACCCATGGGGACATCTAGTTCCCGTGGTACAGAATCAGGTACTGACAGACCCATCCTGTTCGGGGACATCCGGACACCCTAGATGTGCCCCTTCCTGCATCGGGCTATGTCAGGGCAGTCTGTGAGCAGAGATGGGAGTTGAGTTTGGGATTGTCCAATTAGCAATGGCATCAGACTGTTAACTGGATAAAACACCACATAAAGTTAGGCCACAAAAAAGCCGTCCTAATTTTATGTGGTTTTGCTATTCAGATAGCACCAGTGGTGAGTGGTGAAACCAGATATTCAGCGCCAGAGTATACCTGGATTCTGGTGCTGAAGATCAGGTTTAATTTTTAAAAACCACGATCATAACTTTTAGAAAATGCTGATTGAATAGTTTAAATATTGTTCCTTATGAAACTAATTAATTTATTTCTTCACCCCAGCTATATCATCTCTCTTCCTGAAAGTTGTTAAGCTGATTAACCCGTATTACTCCCAAGACATTTTAGAGAAAATGTTCTTTGACCTCTAGGAGTAATACTGTAAGACTACTGCTAAGGGCCACAGATGCTATTTTGATCTTGGGCAGAGATGGAGCAAGAGAAGAGGGGGATTGTGCCTGCCCCCTTCCACTAAACCACCAGGTCTACTTGGGTAATTGCTGGGGTTGGGGTCAGAAGGTAGAGGAAGGTCATGGTGTCATCTCCAAAAGGGGGTGCTCATTGGATAGGGGCTATCATTTGGGGGCAAGTTATGTGGTGAAGGAGAGATTGTGTTTCTCCACCATGAGTGGACATCTTTCGGAGAAGTGAGCAATGCATGGAACGTAGACCTATGCAGTAAGCGGGTGCTTTGAGCACCAACTGCAGGGCATTTTCTGACCATGCCAACAGTTCACCCCTAAGTACACTAATCTTATATCTGATGTTTCTTTAAAGAAACTCACCGAGGAAGCTGAAATTAACAGAGCTCTGTATGATCATTTCAATTTGCCTAAGTGTGACAAAATCTCTTGAATGTTTTCAAGGTAGAGAAGTTGACTAAGAAGTCATTTGCTTGATGAACGTATGGGATATTGATTCATCTTTTCCTAAGGGTGAAGCTGAGGAGCAGCATATATTTGGGTGCATCTGTTTTAACCAACTTCCTTTCCTCATAATCATTCCAAGACTAAGATGTGCCTCATTCTAGCTGGTTAAACAGCACGGAAATGAGAAATGAAACAAGAGCGATGCAATGCAAACGAGGGCATTCACATTTATTTTTATGATGAAAGCTACTTTGCAGTGAATTTTCAAAGGCAGGAATATAGGGACAGATTGAAATTGCAGTCAAAAAAACCCAGCCCCTTCTTCTCCCCCCCCCCCACCCAAATCTTACTTATGGATGAGTAGTCTAGCAGTGGAATGGAGGTGTAGCCAAGTGGTTAAAACAGCCATCTAGAACTAGCTAGAGCAGTGTTCAAATCCCACGTCATGCTTCTTGTGTTCTTGGCATGTCACTTACCTTCCATTGTCTCAGGTACAAATTTAAATTAAGAACCCTCTGGGGACAGAAAAATACCTCTAGTACCTGATTATGACTCACCTTCAACAAATTTGGGAAGGTGTGAGCTAAATACTAATAATGAAATAGTTTGTCTTGTTTAACAGATGTGACTACCCATGGTTCATAACAATATATACAACACATCCTAATTACAACATAGCAAGCCATCTGCCCCTCCCTCCCCAACCAAAAGACTGAACCAACAGTCACACCTACACGTTTCTGGAGAGTTACAAAAACACTCAATCTTACTGTATAAGAGAGGGGCAGGGCAGTTCACAGTGCTTGTACTGTAAATACAAAAAGCCCAATTATAAATCATCTGTGAGTGGATCCCATTTCTGGAGGTAGTGTAATCTCCTATCCTGTGGTGATCTCTGGAGCTTCCCCCTTTAAGGCCTTAAAATCCAGATAATAGCCTTAATTGGCAACCAGTAACACCCTTGATCTCATTTTCGCACCACAATCTATAGCACTCACCAATATTAACCTATCACTTACCCCTGTGCCATGGTCAGACCATAACTTAATATCCTTCCAAGTACCATGCCAGCAAAACCATATCCCAACAAGACAGACAAATATAGTCTCATCAGGATCAACAACCCGATTCAAAACGCTCGACAAGGATGACTTCATCAGCCGCACTCTTCCAGCTCTTCGTCAACCAGACAAAGACCTTGATGAACTGATCAACAAATGGTACACCACCCTGAACTCCTCTTCACAGCTACCCTCCTCGAGTAGATCACTAGCATCCAGCACATCACCAAGAAATAGAAATCCAGCACCATGGTTCTCGGCCGATTTACTGCTATCCCTCCAGAAGCTAAGAAAACAAGAGAGAAAATGGCGCAGATCACAATCTCCCACTGAACAGATGAATTACGAAAATGCTCTAAAGCAACACCGGGAGAAAATAGCTGGAAAAATGAGAGAACACCATACAGAAATCCTTCTCCAATCGTTAAACAAACCATGAGACCTCTTTAACATTGCTAAATCTCTAACTAAGGCACCATCCTCCAACCAAATTATATTAATTCAGCCTCAGCCCTTTGCTGACTACCTACAATCTAAAACTATTAATACAAAATGACACCAAGCTGTATACTCAACTCCGTTTCTCTAATACAGCCACTAAAAAAATTTGTCGCCCCTACGGTGAAATTCATCACTGACCTTATTGCTACCATGAATACTACTACAGCCCCAAATGATCCATGCCCCGCCTATTGGATCAGAACGATGCATGCCGAACTGAGCCCCACTCTAGCCCACATCATGCAACTTTCCTTCACAGCTGGATCATTCCCAACATCTCTCAAGCAAACTTCCATACGCCCCCTCCTGAAAAACAATAAACTCGACCCAGCGAAAACAGATTCCTATCGTCCAATCTCAAGTATACCCCTTCTAGCCAAAATCATCGAGAAGGTAGTCCAAATCCAATTGCAGCAGCACATAGATATTTCAGCCCCACTTGATCCCTGCCAACACAGGTTCCGTGAATCCCACGGTACTGAGACCCTACTCACATTACTTATCAACACCTTATCTAGAGGGATTGACAAAATTGAAAACGGGTTCATTCTCATCTTCCTTGATATTTCAGCAGCCTTTGATTCGGTTAACCATGTGCAACTTCTCCACCGCCTTCAAGAAAAAGGAGTTCAGGGTTCGGCTTGGGAATGGTGTAGATCCTACCTAACTAACCGCTGGCAACAGGTTCGGATTGGATCCTCAACATCTGATCCTTTCCATCAACAACAGGGTGTACCTCAAGGATCCTCTTTATCTGCTTTACTATTTAACATATATATGCAACCGATCTGTGACATCATCTGAGCATTCAATATTTCCAGTCTGATCTATGCAGATGATGTCCTGATATTCACTCCAATAAGAATCAAGGACCCTGACTTCTCCCCAATAATCGAGTGCTTCAATGCAATTACGGACTGGCTCTTATCCCAGAATCTGCGAATAAACTTTAAGAAAACTGAGGTCCTATTCGTAACCAGGAATAAGAACTTCTCTCCCCCCACAACATTGAAGGTGAGAGACGCGGAACTACCATGTAAATCATCGATTCGCTACCTGGGAGTCACCATAGATCAAGAACTAACCTTCAGAGATCACATAAAGCAGACTGTCAAATCCATCTACAATAAAATACGAACGCTGAAACACTTAAGACCTCTAGTTGCTCCTAATGATTTCAGAACAATCTTCCAATCCCTTGTGATACCACATTTTGATTACGCCAACATCATTCTACATGGTCTTCCTAAGAGCACCCTCAATCCACTTCAATTGGCGATGAATACAGCAGCTCGCATCCTCCGCTGTATTTCCAGAAGAGACCACATCACTCCCATACTCATAGAGCTACACTGGCTACCCCTACAAGCCAGGATCACCTACAAGGCACTATTGCTATCTTTTAAAGCAATCAATCAGATAGCCCCCCCCTTCCCTCTCTTCACTCCTTACTAGTACTCCTACAAACAGGCTAAGAAGGGCGGCAGCCGCTAATACCCTTGCTATACCAATTGAGTACATTAAATGTAAACAATCAACCAGAGATAGGGCTTTCACTTTCTTCGCTCCGACCTGTTGGAACAATCTCTCTTCGCATATCCGATCAATAAAGGACCTCTCCCAGTTTAGAAAGGTCCTTAAACACTACCTATTCTGCCTGCACCTTGTATGCACTAATCCTACGCCCCCTCTCCCCACTTCACAAATCACCCACACAGCCTCTGACACCCCAACAACATAGCCCTGGTAGAACACGAAGCAGACCCTCTGCACACACAAAATGTCCATAGACCTCAAAGTTTCTCCACTACGATTTTCAACATGTTACATGATCTGTAAATAGTCCACAGGTGAAATATCCGTTTTCATATATAGTTACCCCTGTTACTTTCCAAGTTACTGATCCTGTTGTAATGTAAGCAAAAGATTGTTCTGATGCAAAAATTTGTTATCTGTAAACCACACTGATACCAAAGAGTGCGGTATATAAGAACTGTAAAATAAATAAATAAATAAATGCAGCACTCTTAATGTGGGGATCACATGATTCCTATATCTCAGACTCCCAATTCTTCTAACTGCTGTTTTGAATCAGTTGTAGTCTTCAGAGCTCCTCCTCTGGCATATCTCAGTAAATCACTTTACAATAGTCTGACCACAACAGACCCAAAGCCTGTACCACCAACTGTAAATTCTTTGGAGATAGGCATGTGCACAGTTGGCCGACCATATGCAGCAGACCAAAACAAGTGCAATCCACCCCCCCCCCCCCCGATTCTTCTAAGTACTATATTTTGTTCTGAATGCTTGCATGGTTTTTAATACATCTTTTGCCCAGGGATTTTATTCCTTGAATCTTCTGGAAGTGAAAAAGAAAACACTGAAAAAGTTGTACAAACAAACGTTTCTGCAAAAATTGCTAAGGCGGCTGACCATGTGGCTCAGATTACGGCACCACCATGCAGGAGATTTAGGTTCAAGTCTCCTAGGAACAATTGAGAGTGCAACAAAGGCGACATGCTCGATTCCAGGAACAGAGGAATGAATGAGGCTGTCACCATGGTCCTTTCGGCCAACAGAGCATCGTTGATAGTAAACCTTTGGAGAAGACTTCCCCTTCACCTCTAATTATTGAGAACATGTGTTTATGCTGACTGAGGTAAACAATACAATAAGAAATGAAAAATGAGAGGGTGGAAGTAACATGCAAAAGTGCTAAATTAAGTTGAGCAACTATCCAGTTTTCTTTGGGACAGCCCTGTATTTCAGTGAGCTAGCCTTGAAAATTTAAGACATCAAGAAGATAATTCTCTAAGAAACCATGTAAATTTAGATGCCATTAGCATTTAAGCATGTAAGATATGTGGTTGCAGTTCTAAAAGTATGCATGTGGAGCCCATCGAGCACACTTTCACTATGGGTGTGTACACGGGTGGAGCTTGGGTATAGCATGGGTGGAGCATGCACTTATAAATGTTATTTAGAGAATATGGCTGCATGAGCATTAGATACGTGCCATCATGCACAGAACTTCAAGAGCTGGTGTTAAAAGACTGCAGTTTAGATAAAAATGCATTTGTGGCCACTTACACTAGAACTCCATAAAGCCAAATCCATGTGGATTTGACTCTAGAATAGGCATGATTAATACATGTAAACACATGCATCAACTATGCAGAATTGCCCTCCAAGCGGAACACCTCCCACATAATGCCTCACAATTCATATTTCACTCAACATTTGTTTATTTATTAAAATGTATATACTGTCTCTCCAACTCTGAAAGAATATGCAAGGCAGTTTATATATTCAACCAGTAACATACAGAACACCCACATACCACACAAATAATGGAACAGCTTATTATCATGTTATCCACCAAGAAACAAACTAATCACATCACCAGTTTAGACCCAAGCCTAACAAGATCAGAAAATCACATACCACTAGGATGGAAATCTTTGTATGGAGAGAGACATCTCTGATGTGGAGAATCTTGTCTAGATCCTTCAAGAGCAGAGATGTCTCTATGCAAAGATTCAACCTGTTCAAGCCACGGCATTTTCAACAACATCATATGGATGTGAAAGTTGGACAGTGAAAAAGATAGACAGGAAAAAAATTGATGCCTTTGAATTGTGGTGCTGGCGACAAATACTGTGTATACCAAGGACTACCTGAAGAACAAATCAGTCAGTACTAGAGGAGATCAAACCTAAGCTTTCTTTAGAAGCTTAGACGACAAGACTTCGACTTTTATACTTTGGACACATCACGCGAAGAGTGAGATCATTAGAGAAAGACATCATGCTTGGCAAGGCAGAAGGTCAACGCAAAAGAGGAAGGCCAGCAATGAGATGGATCGATACAATAACAACAGTAACAACAGCTATGGGTGTCAGTCTGTCAACAATGAGCCGCCTGACTGAAGACTGAACACAATTTAGAACAACTATCCAGAGGGTCGCCATGAGTCGACACTGACTTGACGGCACTTAACAACAGGATGGAAATAAAAAGACCCTAAAATAAAATAATTCATTTCTTGGTGCTTCAAGGGATAAGCTGTTCCTTCATACTGGAAGAAGAACTGGGAATGCTGAGGGGGAAGAGATCAGATTTGGATATAGCTCATGCCTTTTCAGTTGTAGCTCAAGGTGAATTACATTCAAGTACAGCAGGTATTTTCCTGTTCCTAGAGGGCTTTCAATCTCTCGATATATTCTGTAGTAAGTATGTATCTTAGCAAGAAGGTACCCTCAGAAGATAACCCTAAGAGGAGCAAACCTTCCACTCAGGTACATATCAGTTCAATTGTAATTTCAGATAAGGAGGTCCCTCACTCCTCAGAACTTGAAAGATGAAGGAAGCCAGTGCAACTGACATAACAAAGGAGTAGAATTAGGTCTTCTCTGGATGCCTGTTATCTCCTCACTGTTACACTCTGCATAATTTGATATGAAGTTCTGCTGCCAGCCTCCAGGTGGCTCTGTTTCTAAGAAGAGTTTGTGATGGACTTAGTTTCCTCTCACCCACCAGCAGGTGTATGTTTTTTTCTGGTGAGTTTGATCACTCCTACCTGCACTATGATTTCTACTTCCTTTCAGGAGCCCTTAATCAAAGTCATTCTCGCTATGTCTGTTACTGTATGCACAGTCCCAAAGAAATGCTTTCTCTCTCTATAGTCTTGACAACATTCTCCTTGTATCTGATAACCCCAGTCACTGACCTTGTGTGGCTATAGCCTGGTGGCCACTAGCACCAGTTTCTAACTTTTCCTACAAAGGTACACTATTACCATCCACTAAAACAGCAGAGCACCTAGCTGGGGATCCCCCATTTCCCCCCAAAATGTTTAGTTTTACATCTATTAACCCTTTCCAGGCTGAGCCCAAAACTCTCAGGATCCAAAATTCTGACTAAATATTCCTATCAAATGGTATATAATACATGACCATAGCAGAAGGAAAATCACTATTAGAACATATTGAATAAGACAGGTACAATTTTCCTGAAATATGCAAAAATTAACCCGGCTGCAGAATGTGGATTAAAATTTTAAAGTAGGCCTTCAAAGGGTTAAGCACCAGCTTGTTGATCTTAAACTAGTCATCTACTACTAACATATGCCTATTAAATTGGTCCAGAGCCGAGTTGAGATTTTCTTGCAAGAAGGCAATAATTTGACTGTCATAGGTGACAAAATGAAGTGATCTTATAAGCTGGCTAAGAAGGTATATAAAATGTTTTAAAAAAACAGTAGGTAGGGAAAATTTCTTCGTACCTGTTAGCTGATGGTACCATTGTGGTATAGTGGTGAGCATACCAGATGACCGAGGTTCAAGTCCTGTCTAAGATGGCTGTTCTTATCTACTTGTCAAGAATAAAGGGCCCAATATTGAATTGAGCTAGCTATGTATTGCTATGGCACATAGCCGTCCCACCAACCTCTAACCCTGGATATTCAATGCCGGAGTCATATGCAGTTCTGGCATTGAATATTCAGGACCGCTGCACACGCACCTGAGCTGCAGAAGCTAACTGGGTAGCAGTGATATTGCACCGCTGCCCGATTAGCTCCCACTGGTAAAACTAGGCCAGCTTTTGCTTCACCTAGTTTTACCCATGGGAGCTAACTAGGCAGCAGTGCAATATCATTGCTACCCAGCTGACAGGCAAACCTTTGGAGGGGCCAGGGCCCATGTGGGCCTAAAGTGACAAAACATCCTGAATTATATGGGACAGTCCCGTATTTTAAGGATTTGTCCCTGGAATCGTATTTCTTCTATCAGGATGCCTTAATGTCCCCTATTTTAAAACACATACCCCATTCCTACACTCCTCCACATTTGTACCAGTGGACCTCTCCACTCCAGCTGAAATTGTCAAAGGGAAACTCTATTTATATGATACTATTTCTATCAGAGGCACAGAAATACATATATATATATGCACTCTGTTGTATTTCAGTCACACACACATGCACATGCAGTCATCCACCCCACTCCCACCCCCCAAATCAGATTCATTCTAGCACTTTTCAGATAGACAGATTCTGTCTCTGACTGTCTACTGGTACTGGGCTGCTTCTGCACTCCTCTACTTCAATGCCCCCAGTTTTTCCTTTTGCTACCAGTTCTTTTTCTCGGCCTGTGATATCCTTCTCACACTTTACCCCATTCCTCATACATGTCTACTCTTTCTCTGCAACCCCAATTGCCCCTACCAAGAAACCCACTTATTCCATTAACTTTTTCCCAGACCCAGTGCAGAAAACTAGCCCACCCATCCTGTGACTAGTGCAGTCTTTCCATTGGCTGGAAAATACCACTTACTCTGAACAGTGAAGGGGGAGCATTGGTGAGCTGTAGAGCTAAACTCTAAACAATACCCAGACAATTTAGACATCATTCTGACTAAGACAGCTACTTTACAAAGTTGTAGAATCCTAAAACAACTTAGATAATTGGCAATCCTAAACTCCTGAGTCCTCAGCACATCTGCCAAATCTGGTTCTGCTTCCTCCCCAGGGCCAAGGCAACCATCAACCAGACAAAGCCAGCCAATAGGCTGCAGCAGACACAATCAGCCAACAGGGAGCAGGGGGAGGTGGGAGCAATAGCTAGGATACAGAATTTTTTTTATGTTTGGCAGGTTCCAATGCTCCAACTGAAAGATGCTTTTCAATCATGAAGAAAGTGTGGTCTACAGAAAAAAAAAAAAAACAATTGCATGTAGAGACTCTCAAATGTCTAATGATTGTAAAGTACATTTCTGAGTTGAGTTGCCCAGAATTTTTAAATTATTTTAGTGGAAATGTTGCTACGTTGAAGAAAATTCACTCTGTAGAGAAGTGCAACAAGTAGGCCTGATTGGCACATTTGTAAGTAAAGTTATAAACCTAGCCTACTGATTAAAATTAAAATTGTAATTATAAACATATTTTTTTATTTTCTTTAACTTTGAAACATCCCCCCCCCCCAGCTTGAATAAGTGTCCTGTATTTGAACTTAGAACAGATGGTCAGGTTACGTGTAGCCCACCCTGTTCTGATATCTATGTGCTTGATAGACCTTTGATCTGACCCAGTGTGAAAATAAATAAATAAATATAAAATTGAAATGAAAAATTTTCCAGTGCACACCCCTATTAGCTACACCTAGTAGAGTGTTTCATGTGAGACCATGTTAATTGTTAGCATGTACTAATTGCTGTGTTCAACACCTAGGGGCTTGTTTACAAAGCTGCGGTAGCGGTTTCCGATCGTTATCGGAGCCGCGGCCCCATTGATTGATAACGATCGGAAACCGCTACTGCAGCTTTTTAAACAAGCCCCCTAGTAAAGGTGTTTTTAAGAAAAAATAACCCTTTGAGTTTGATCTGGAATCCCTATATTCAGAGTCTCCTACATAGGACAAAGAGCATGATATTTAATAAAATAGGGAAACCCTAACTGTGAGATTCAAGCAGTGGGCTACTTTATTTGGAAATATTGGTATGTGCAGATAAAACACATTGACTGAGGAGGAGTGTCCTGGGTTCACATGTGGGATGAAAAGGGGTGGAAGAAAAAAAACTTAAATGAAAATGACTCTTACTGTTGATTACTCTGTTGAGGAGAAGCAGCTGTTTGTATTGTGAATTATGCTTATTCTGTTTGGAGATGTGATTTATTTGTGCAATAAAGATGATGTGAAATTTTGAAAAAATACCAGGAGCAAAGGGGTAAAAATCGTACCTGAACTGAAGCAACAAGTCTTGTGAGCAGGCATAAACATTTGCGTGTAAAGAATGTGTATGTGTGTGCATTTTATAAACACATGTAAACTGCAACTCCTCCCCACTCCACCCCTGAACATGCCTGCACGTGTGTCACGTAAAAGTATGTGCCTTCTTGGCACTGTATGTACTTTTATGTGCGTAACCCCTGAGGTAATTTTATATAAGCCCTTTTGTGCACATAATATTCAAAGGCATTTACACTGTTTACGGATCTGTAAAACTTGTAAATGCCGCTTAGAGGGATATTCAGTGGAAACTAACATGGTTAATGCCACTGAGTATCTATGGTTTCCGCTGCTACAGGCCCCGATGTTAACCGTCTATCATCAGGGCATGTCGTGGGCATTTTGGGGTGGAGCAGAAGTAGCACCTGTCGCTAACCGGGCAGTGGCAATATTGAGCCGCAGCCCGGTTGGCGACCCACGGGTAAACAGAGGCGTGGGAAAAGCAGGCATAACTTTACCCGTGAGAACTAACTGGGCAGCGGCTCAATATCACAACTGCCTGGTCAGCATCTATGTCCTGTGGCACTGTGCTGCAGAGCCGTATATTCAATGCTGATGGTCTGATATGGCCCCGGCATTGAATATCCAGGGTTAATATTCAGCGGCAATAGTTACGTGCTTTAGCAGCCCTAGCCACCGCTGCTGAATATCCCCTCTATAATTTTACCCCCTAAAAGTAATAGGCCAGACATTCAGATGCATTTACACGGTTTACAGACCCGTAAACCTTCTGCAGAGCCAAATCTCATAGTTCTTATTGTCAGAATAGCTCCAAGGCAATAGGACATGACATATGATTAAACAAATCTCCTACTGTAGTCCTTCAGAGGGGCAGAGAAGGGGATCGAATGTAGGTAACTGCACGACCCACTCAGCTCAGTAGATGAATGGGAAATAACTGAAGGAAGAGGGAAGGAAAGAGGGGCAAGGTAAAAGAGATTTAGAAAGACAAGTCAGAGTGAAAAGAGGAGAAATAGCATCAGCAGGGAGGAAGAGCATGAGAAAGAAGGAAGATAATTGGGTAAGAAGGAAGGAAGGAAGAGCTTCTAGAGGGAGAGGATAATAAGCTAGAGCATCTGGAAGGAGAAGGGAAAGGGGAAATGTCTGGTTGGTGGGGATGAAAAGAAGGATGATTCTCAGGAGGAAAAGCATGAAAAGGAGGGAAGATTATCTGACTGGAGAGGGTGAGAAGAGGAGATAAGCATCTATTCTAGAGGGAGAGGTTGAGAGGTTGGAGTATCTTCAAGAGGGAGGGAAAAGGGAAGAAGGGCCTTCAGAAAGAGCGATGGGGAGAGAAGGGGGGAAGTGTCTGGATAGGAGGGGGAGAAGGGGAAAAGAGCCTCAAGAGAGAGAGAGGGATGAGAAGGAGAGATGACTCCAAAGAGATGAAGCATTGAGAAAGAGGAATAGCTTCTGGAAGGAGGAAATGGGTTTAAGGGTGAAAGAGTGAAGGGAGGAAGGGAGCAGGTACTAAAGGAAAAAGAGTATCTGGAGAGAGAAAGAAGCAGATGCAAATAGAGAGCATGTTTGGAAGGAGAGGGTGCAAAGGGGAAAAGAGTTGGGGAATGGTAAAACAACGGGGGAGAGTGTTTGAAGGGATAGAGTGAGAAGAGGTAATAGTATCTGAAGTGAGTTAGTGAGCATGAAGGTCAGAGAACCTTTAGAGATGAAATGAGGAGATGAGCGGAAGAGTGAAGGCAGGGGTGGGGAGATGATATGAAGGATCTGGAGGGTCTAGGAAGGGGTTGAGAAAGAGTATAAAGGGAATCAATGAGAGATTGTGGAAATGAGACTGGGAAGAAGTTGCAAGAGGGGGAATGGGAAGCTGAGAAGAGGTAAGAGAAAAAAGAAAGGTATTAGATGCCAAGAAGAGTTGAGTAACAGAGAAGGAGCTAGAGTTGGTGAGGGAATGAGAGAGACAGACAAGGCTTTGGGGGTGAAACAGAAGATGAAAAAGGGATAAGGAGTGGGTAATGGGGGGAACAGAAAACTGAGAAAGGAGAGCAAGACGGGAGACAGTGGAAGAGCTGGGAAATAGCGAGTGGGAGACTGAGGATTAAAAGGTAGGAGAAAGGTAGGATGAGTAATAAAAGCTCTGTAGAGAGGCAGAGAAGAGAGAAATGGGGAAAAAGATGAAAGGGGAGATCAGTGTCAAACAGATGTAGAGAAGGAAGGGAAGAAGACAGAAGAGAAAGAAGAAAAGGAAAGGACACCCTGGAAAAATAATTTATAAGATTGACACCAGGAAAGTGGAAACTGGGACCAACTCGGTCAGATTGATTAAATGCCCAAACATCAAAGGTAGAAAAGAAAAATAATACTTTTTATGGATAAGAATCTATCAGTTTTAGAAATGTGCATCTCTTCTATTTTTGTTTTTTTACACAGTTCAGAAGGAAATGCATGTCTATTTCTCTTTTTCCACTAGTGCGCTGTGCATAGAGTCTAGTTTTTGGGGGGTTTCCATTTCAGTTTCTGTTTGTGTGTTTCCAGTTTGTGGTTCCTTATTCTGTATTAGCTGAGAGTCTGTCCATGTTCGGCAAGTGCAACAGAGATGAAGGCTTCTGTTAGTGGGGTATTGGTGCTCTAGGGTCTGGTGTAATATTAACACTGCTGTCTGTTAATGGGAACAGTTGTTGTCATTTGAGTCCTGCAAGCAAGTTTATTTTATAGGTTCCGAGTGCCTTTTTGCAGGGTTTTCTTTTATATTACAAAATGTCTTGCAGTGGAGGGAGATACCACAATTTTATTATCTTTTTAGTATGGTGAGTTGTAAGGGGAAATATCCTAGCTCCATTGTTGAAGAATGAAGAATGTGTTTTATAGAACTGGAGGTGCAGGTTTTACAAGGTGTGATTAAAAAGTATCAAGCCATAGCTATATAACAATATCTCGCACCACGATCCTATTAAGCATGCAGTGACCTAGTTATGAGGTTTGCATGTGCAGAGTGTCCTGTAGCCAATTGAGACTTCACTCCCACATAGACAAATTGGTTTAATGATGCTATAAATTATAATGGTAGTTTTACTGGATGGCTGATATTGGCTGGGGAATTTATTTTTACTATTACTACTTATCATTTGTGTAGCGCTATAAAGTATATGCAGAGCTGTACAGACACACGTAAAAGATGGTCCCTGCTCATCAGAGCTTTCAATCTAGTCAAGACAGACAACACAACAGCTGAAGACAAGGATATATCTAGGGGAATGGTAAGGAAGCACATAGAGCCCGCGAGAGCCAGAATCGAGCCCGAGGATGGCCTGGCATGCCCCTCCAGCCTGCGGGGATGTCCTCCCTGCAGCCACCCCAGACTGCCGCAGGTCTGGACCGCAAGATCCCCACTGCCCGACCCACTGCTGGCCTCACATGGCCTGGATCAGGTGGCGGTGCCCCCCCACACACACACCTGGCCCCGGCCCAAATGGTGGCTGCCATGCCCTGATTCACCAAAGAAAACTGCTTATACCACCTCTGAGGTAATATAAGCAGTAAGGCCCAGCAGGACTGGCAGCACGTACAGGGCCGTGATCTGAATCGGCCCTGTATTTGCTGCCAGGCGGCCCACCCCCGATCTGCCCCCCAATTCCGCCCCTCCAACCTCCCACCAGCTCTCCCCAGGTCCTGAAGCACAGGACATATAGGGAGAGCCAGTGGGGGAATAGGGTTTAGGTGGATTGCGGGCTACACATCCCGATGGGACGTACAGCCCTGCAACCCGTGTTATAGAATCAGGGTCATAGAAGACTAGGGGGCATGTTTACTAAACCGTCTTAACGTGTGCTCTGCGACATTATTGCACGATAAGGTACCTTATCGCGCAATAATGGCGCTTTACCAGGCGATAAGGTACCTTAGCGCGCGTTAACGCGCGTAGCGGCGCAAATGAGCGCTGAGGGTGGAGAAAGGCTCCCAGAGGGCGGAGGAAGGCTCTCCAGGGGCAGAGAGAGAGGGTCAATGGGCGGGGAGTGGGAGGGGAGAGGCTCCCTGCACACTAACGCTGTGAAATCTGAGGCTGAAAACTAACGCCAGTGAAACCCTGGCGTTAGAGCTGATTTAAAGGGAAGAGAAACCATTTACGTCAGCAATGTCCAGCAAAACCAGGGAAACCTACAAAAAGTGATAAGTGTGATACATGTGCACGGAACAAAAGGGCAAATAAACATTGAAAATGACCCCAACAAAATATTTAAAAAAACATAACCAAGCTGGGAAATAGTGATATTAATGGGAAACTTCAAAAAACACTCCCAAAAAAGCTCCAAAAAAGGTGAATGATCCCACAGTGAAATAGCGCTGATCAGGGTTTCCCTCTCCATTGGACAGGTTTCCTATGGCATGCACATGTTGCACAACAGCAGGGTGGGCATGTCAGAATGGGAAACTGGACAGATGCTGGGAAAGGGGACACAGAGGGCTGCAGACGGCACATGCTGTGCTGCAGCTGGGCCACAGTGCGGACTAGGGTGATGCCTAGGTGGCCCATAGGAATGCTGAAACAGTAGAGCAGCCAGACGGCAACTGATGAGGGCCCAACATGGGCACGAGTGTGGCTACCACAGTGTCACAGGGGATAGTACCCAGCAGGTACCCACAAGGGCACAGAACATTGGCAGGCGGTGCTGGGGGGACGCGTGGACAGCTATGCAGGCCCCCTTACCCCAGAACCCGCACCATAGGCAGCCACCTACCCACACACTGGATGGCCTGAGACTGCGCACCACCAGCACCACAGGCAGAAGGGCATGTCAGCATGGTGGCAGAGGGGTACTGGTGGTGGTGGGGGCAGTGGCAGCTGCCCACAGCAGACCATGGCCTAGCCCTGTGTAGGTGGGTGCCGTGCACTGCAACAGACAGGCCCTGTCTGACGAACAGTCATGGAATCCCCAGGGAATGCAGCATTTCTGTGATAACAAGATGATGCAGTGCACACAGCTAGTGTGTTCAGGCGCAGAAGGTCACAGGTTCAAATCCCAGCTGTGGTACCTGCCAACCCAGTCCCCATATTTTACCCAATACTAAAACGTGGTAATACAGACAGAACTGTTAGTGCAGATAAGGGAAACATGCCCAAAACACCTACATTTTACTCTACAGAGCACAGACACCATAAACATGTGCATTACCTAGAGCAGAGTCTCCCAAAAGAGGTCCTGGAGAGCCAAACACCATTCAGGTTCCATGCTGCCTCTAATAAATATGGCTGTGCTGCATTTCTATGCACCGCCCCCATGGTATGCAGATATATCTCATGCATATTCATTAGGGACAGCATGAAAACCCAAACAGTATTTGGCCCACCAGGACCGGAGTTGGGAACCTCTGCCCTAGAGCAGCGGCCAACAGGGGCAGACTCACCCGTACCCACAGGCTCCATCATCCAAAGCCACCTGGAGAGGCAGGATTTTGGGCCCTGTGTGCATCTCCCAATACTAGCACTTGCATACCTTAGCAATGCCACCCTAAACCTGGGAACATGGTACACATCTATCAAAAGGTCGCTATGATTAATGCAGATAGCAATTCCTAAGTTAAGCACAATTTTCTGATTGAGCTGCATCATAGCAACCTTTCTGATGTCTGTGGAGTGTGCTACAGGTATTGTGTCTGACAGCGTTTACCACCCTGGGGAGTGACTCCAACAGTATTGCGTACCATAGCCATGCCTGCACTGTGCCAGGACTGGTGCGGTGGCCAGGGCTGCCAAACACCTCTATAGCTGCACAATGCTGGCATAGGTGTGGGGAGTGTGTGTCTGTCTATCCAGTGTGTGGTGGCTGCCAACACCCTCCTCAGCCCACACTGCTAGCACTGTTGCCAGTATTGGCCTGCCAATGTGCATAATGAGGAGCAAGGTACCATGGGAATAGCCTGGACAGGGTGGCCTGGCCTGGATGCATCAGCACAGGGCATAGGGCAATGGCTTGGACATTGTAGTGCCTGGCCACAACCTGCACCGACAGGGTGGCCACAGCATGTCCTGCTGGGAGGTCACTCTCACCCTGACTGAGCAGTGACCACGGCATGACTGGGCTCTCCCATAGTGCTATATTGTATTGTATTTCTGTTAAGTGAAATATATAGGTTCTTCTCTTTGGGGGCCTAATCACTGACTTATCTGCTTGGTGGGTGTGCTCACATCCCAGCTTTGGGTGCACACATCTCTTCCAGGACTGTGGACTAACTAGAAGATTGTCTGCAGTTATATGTGTATGGCTGGAACACCTTGCAGGGTGCAGTGGTTGGTGACTCACTGTGCTTGCTGCTGGAGAATGTCAGAGGAGAGAAGGGGGGGTGTCCTATAGGGGACATTATAGGGTGTCTTGGCGGACAGTGCACTTTATAATATGCCCTATGGAGTGCCTTATAGGGTGCCTTATGCGGCACCTTAGGTTATGACACTGTGAGGGTGTGTTTGCTGGCAGCACTAATTAAAATTAAAATAAGATGCCTCCAAAAGCAATACTTAACCGTAAAGTCTCTGCCAGCCTTATGCATACTGGGGGATCAAACTCATGACGCTTGCACATCAGTCAATGCATTAACCATTGTGCTACAGCTCTGTCTCTGTGTTTGCATGTCTGCGCGTCTACTTAAGATTACCACGTGTTAACGTAGCAAGACGGGATTATCACACAATAACTGAAACGCCCACTCCTTATATGGCAGCCTGCACACTAGCGCCGGGCGCACGTAAAGACGGTTTAGTAAACATGCCCCTAAGTGGATCAAGATCCAAAAGCGGCCTATTTCTTGTATTATCTTTAATAGCTAATTTAGAGGCTCTTTTTACTTTGTTAAGGAGCATGTTTACTAAAATGTGCTAACTTACCATGCGGTAAGCCCACAAAATTAGCATGGGAGGTGATGTAAACCTGTGCTGACGGTTTGGAGCATGCCAGGCATGTCCCCCTGCAGTTACCGGGGATCCAACGCCTGTTAGTGTTGCCCTCACACTAACAGCAGCAATTGTGGTTTGCACGCACCAGTGACAGTCACACTAACTGCGATATGCCATCAACGCACCCACTCTTTCTCTAAACCACTCAGACGCTGCCCCTTCCCGTGCTAACCGCTTAGTGGGGGACTTTTACCAATTTGCCTCATGTTTGCAGTCAGAATGGCATGCGATAAACCATGCACTAACCATTAGCACAAGTTAGTAAACATGTCCCTAAAATTCTTAAATAGCACCTACATGATAAGAACATAAAATTAAGGTAGTTTACAAATACAACATACATTAAAGCACATCTAAACATTAGACATACACAATATGCCCCAAAGGTTAATCTTAGGTACCCTTCAGTAAAGTGTGTTATGCACTTAGGAGGTTATTCCATAGTATGAATAAGCTGTTTGGACATGCGCTGGAGATATTTTTCTCGCTAAAAGTCTATGACCATATTCTGAAACCCTGCCCTCATGCAAATGCATGGCACTAGCACAAGTATCTTAGAACGTACCCGGGAGGGGTGGAACGGGGGACATGGTTTGCCACGGAGACGTAGAAAGTGTATTCAAGAAAGACCCATGTAAGTTTTCTGTGTCCCTCGCAGATGTGCTCATTATTCCTGCGGAAACATTGAATAAGGCTAGTACTTAGAAATATTTCTGCCGTGCTTGTATAGAGATTGTGACAAGTATGCTTCAAACTGGTGTGATTGTAGTCTGTAAAACACAACTAAATGCATGTACAATGGACAGAAATCAGGGCTGAGATACTCTTATAAGCTAAGGGGCATGAATATCCCTAAAGATATTTGAAAACCAGCAATAGTGCATATGGTGTCTATGCTGACAGTTGCTGTTTGTGCTACATGAGATAATCTGGGAGACTCTGACAAGTCCTGTGTTCTGTAAAATGGGACTGTTGATGCTAGAAGTGTGAGGGAGTCTGCCACAGGAGTTTACTTGAGTGAGAGAGGGGGATCAGTTCTGTAGTCCTGGCACTCCATGCTTTTATGGTATACCAGCTTTTATCTATAGGTGCTGAGCATCTGTTCCCAGAATTATGTCTTTTGTGACAGCAAGTGAGAGTGTGTGCGTGTGTGTGTGTGGTTTGAGGGTTGCACGGGAGGATCTGGTGTGCTGATCTGCATGACACAATCTGGGGACTGTTGGCACTACATCAGTCATGTCTCCCACTGCACGGACCTGCTGAGCAGCATGTTGGATGTGCCGCGTCGGACACATCTATGATCCCAATGCCAGAAATGAAGGCATGTCTAAACCCTTGTTTCCAGAATTGGGTGGGAATCGCGCCTCTGCCTGATTTAAACATCTCCATTGCAGCGAGACATCCTATACAGTATTGGCCTCTTAGGAGGTAATTTTATAAAGTCAGCTTCACGTATATGTGGCCACATAGGGGCATAACTGGCCTCTTTTAAAATACCGACTGGCGTAAAAGCCTCCTTCCCCTTTTATCTTTTCTCCTTCCCTTCTCTCCTTTTTGCTTTTCTTCCCCCCTTTTTCCATTTTTTCGTCTTTATTATGTTTGTTACATATTCCTGTTAAAAGATTTTGCTTTGGTTTTGTATTTTTAGGAGCATAAACAGTTTTTGTCTAATATACCGTACCTATAATACATCTTCAAAGGTTTTGAGTCTTTATGCTCTCGATGAAGGCATCTGTCGATTCACGTTGGGCGGACTGTATTCTGGACTTTTATGGCTTGTGACTTATACAGCCAAGAGAGCAAATAGAATGTTAGGTATGATAAGGAAAGGAATGGAAAATAAAACAAAGGATATAATAATGCCTCTATATCGTTCCATGGTGAGACCGCACCTTGAATATTGTGTGCAATTCTGGTCGCCGTATCTTAAAAAGGATATAGCGTTATTAGAAAAGGTTCAGAGAACAGCCACCAAAATGGTAAAGGGGATGGAAGGATACTCTTATGAGGAAAGGCTATAAAGGTTAGGGCTCTTTAACCTGGAAAAGAGACGGCTGAGGGGAGAAATGATAGAAGTCTATAAATTAATGAACGGAGTGGAACGGGTAAACGTACATTGATTGTTTACGTTATCAGAATATAGAAAGACTAGGGGACATGCAATGAAGCTACAGGGTAAACTATTTAAGACTAATAAAAGACAATATTTTTTCACTCAACGTGTAATCAAGCTCTGGAATTTGTTACCGAAGGATGTAGTAAAGGCTGTTAGTGTAGCTGGGTTTGAAAAAGGTTTGGACAAGTTCCTGGAGGAAAGATCCATAAGCCATTATTAAGAAGGGACTCAGGATATCAATGCTTGACCCAATACAAGCATTGTGGAACCTGTGTCTTTTGGGGAAACTGCTAGGTACGGATGACCTAGATTGGCCACTGTTGGAAACAGGATACCGGGCTTGATGGACCTTGGTCTGACCCAGTATGGCATATCTTATGTTCTTATGTTATATATATGGTTGTCTTTGACAAATTTGTATATGTATGCCTGTATTTCATTTTTAATTATATGTTCATTTTTTAATCAAGTTGTTTTATTTTCTAGTTCCCTTTTCAAGATTGATTGTATCTATTTCTTTCATCTATTCACGTATTTTTTTCGGACTCCTCTGCTTCTGATAACTGGTACAGTTGGGAACACCTCTCTTTTCTTTGTATCTGATGTGCCTACACCATACAAGATTGGAGAGGTCTACTCCATGGAATACACAGAATTTTCATAGACCAGTGACATAAGTTCAAATTTCAGGTCTTCAAACAACAATTTCAGAGAGTGTCCCCTGGACTGAAAGATCCATGAGTGGAGGAGTCCCTTTCTATCCCCCATTCCCTTCCCTGAGTCCTCCTCCCATTCTATCATATCCCCATGCCCTTTCCACATCCTTGGTTCTCTTCCTCTTCTACCTTCTCATGACCCATCCTAAGTCCCTCCACCCAATCACCCATCCTTCTTTGCCCTCTGTTCACCTCACTCATCTTGGACCAAGCGCAAAGAGCTGATGACAACGACCAGGGCCAGACCAGTGCCCCCCTCTGATTTTCCAACAGTGATAAAAAGCCAGTGTAAAACCTGAGAGCCAGCACATAGCCACAGGCCTCACTCCTTCCTCCTGCCCGATCCTCGTCTTACCAGAAAAAAACATTTTTACCCCAATAAATCTGACCATAGTAATAAGACATTTCTCTAGCAGTGCCTTCACAAAACTCAGGCAAAAGAACAAGCATAATTGCACAAACTACCACTGGAGATTAGCTTGTAGAAACTGATTAATTAATTTCAGAGTAACTGTAACTATGCCATTGATCAGTACCTAATATCAGTTTCTCATTATCTCAACCAGCAGCATAATACAAAGAAATAATCTGCTCACCTTTTTCCAAACAAATAAAAGAACTAAGGGCCTGATATTCAAAAGCCCTGTAAACCATGTAAATGCGCTCAGAGGGATATTCAACAGCAATAACATGGTTAGTGCTTGAGTATCCTCAATCCTCTCTCCTACATGCCCCGATGCTAACCGCTTAGCATCGAGGCAGGTCATGGGCAGCAGCAGAGGCTAACTGGGTAGCGGTGCAATATCGCCGCTATCCAGTTCGCCTCTGCGGCTTCCAGGCATGTGCGACAACCCCAGATATTCAATGCCAGGGATGCATATGACCCCAGCATTGAATATACAGGGTTAGAGCATGGTGGAAATGGCTTGGCATTGTACTCGCGCCTAGCCGTCCTAACTCAATATCAGGCCCTAATATCTCTCTAGAGTTTTTTTTCTCTTTCAAAGCTAATCTAGCTTTAAGAAGGATTCTACTTTTGCAGTCTTCTCAATGATGGCTCCCAAATGTCTAGAAAATCAGGTTTTGAAAGGGACTTCTGTATAAATATGTAAGTAATCATAGGGGTCACATTGTTTCTGCATGCGTTTCTGGCCTGGAGGAAGAGGGGTGAGGTGGTTTGAATGGAAAAAATATCCAAACATTACGTTGACTTGTAAAAAATAATAAAGTAAAACCAAGAAGTTTTGTTTCATCTGTCCACAGAACAATTTCCCAGAAGGATTGTGGTTTCTCAAGGTGGTTTTGGGCAAAGATCAAGCAGGCCTTTTTATGTCTGTTTTTGAGCAGTGGGGTCCTCCTTGGCCTTCAGCCATGAAGTCCGTCTTTGTTTAGTACATGACATATGGTGCAGGTAGAAACCACCACTCCAGATTGCTCCAGGCCAGCCTTAAGCTCTTTGGATGTTGTACGCGATGTTTTTCCAACAGTTCGCACTAACCTTCAAAGACTTTTTGGATTAATTTTCCTCTTCCCACCACGTCCTGGGAGGTTCTTAACAGTTCCATGAGCAGAAAATCTCTTAGTAACATTGCAAACTATAGACACAGGAATCCCAAGGTCTTTGGAGACCTTGATGTTTGGCAATAATGTCTATTCCGATGGTCTCAGGCAGCTTATTTGTCGTCACCATTGTGAAAATAGAACATGGAGTGAATGTGGCCATTTTAAACATTAGCACCATCATTCATTGGTTGATTCAAGTCATGTGAGTACTGACAATTGATCAGAGGTGCATTTCATTTTACTGCTTTAGGAATGTGGTTCTTCTGTTCAAATTGATTTTGAATCGTTTATAAGAGTGCCAATAATCCTGACCTGACAATGTCCCAGTTTTTGTACTATTTCCTACTATATCCATTTTTAATTGGTCTTGTTTTATTTGATTCTTTTATGTGTCAAATATGTGTGCATTTGTAGTCTAAAACCATTTCACTGGCCATTTTTTAAGGAGATATTGGACATTAAAGGGTTGAACTGAAAGGGTGCTAATAATGTTGACCACAGCTGTATATGTGTGTCTGTATGCATATGCATTGGCTCTGTGGGTATCTTTGTCAGGAAGAGTAAAGAAGAGGGGCAAGACAGTTTGAAAGGAGCAATACCCTAACACAGGGAAATGCCTACTGTACCTCAGTGTAGCTTGTCTTGAGCTAATACTGAAGGGGCATGAGATAAATTATACATAAATACATAAATAAGGAGGGATTGGTTGAGAAGAATGTTTCTATAGAGGAAAGGCGGGATAGAGGTGATATGATTGAGATGTTTAAATACCTCCGTGGCATAAATGTTCAGGGAGAGAGCCTCTTTCAATTGAAAGCAAGTTCTGCTACGAGGGGACATGGGATGAGGGTGAAGGGAGATAGATTCAGGAGTGATATGCGGAAATATTTCTTTACGGAAAGAGTAGTGGATCCGTGGAATAGTCTCCCAGTGGAGGTGGTAGAGATGAGGACAGTAACTGAATTCAAGAAAGCATGGGACCAACACAGAGGATCTCTAAAGGCAAAAAGTGGACTGTTGTAGTTGTTATGGAAGGACAGACTAGATAGGCCATGTGGTCTTTTTCTGTCGTCATATTTCTATGTTTCTATGTTTCTATAGAGAAGTATTTATTTATTATTTCTTATATACTGCCTTTCATGATATCATTGAACAAACTGAAATTACATTGAACAGGGCATTATAACTTGGAGATAACTATTTTACAGGGAACATGGGCAATGGAGGGTTAAGTATCTTGCCCAAGACTATAAGTGGGACTAGAAACCCCAGATCTTCTGGCCCAAGGTTGCTGTCCTCTAGTGAGATTTGAACCCCTGACCTTCTAGCCTGAGGTAACTTGCCCCAACCACTACCCCATCCAACCATCCCAATGCCATGTAGGAGCCCTGGGAGGGTTGGATGGGGTGGGAGCCATATGTGCAGTGGGTCTGAATCGGAGCACGTCCAAGTGCCCCAATTCTGCTCCCGCAGGAACGTATAGCTCCCGCAGGTGCAGAATCGGGTGCAAATCTAGCCCATCTGGACTTTGGACATCTGTATGGGCTGGACATGCCCAGATCAGAATGGGCCTCTCTGTGTTTAGAGCACTGTTGGCTCTGTAGCTCATGCCTGCCTGTAAGCTCTGATGAGCAGGGACCGTCTTTTACATGTGTCTGTGCAGCGCTGCATACGTCTTGTAGAGCTATACAATTAAACATAAATGGAAAACCCCAGTGCAAAATTGTTTCCTCCACTGACTTCTATGCAACGAAATGAAATGATGATTTTCATGATCTATAAACAAACTGAAGCAATGTTTTTCCCCAATAGTTTATGATTTCTTCATGTAAAAAAACTAGCTTTGCTAGCAATCCAAACAATGAGTAATGCTCACCTCCTCTGAGAGACAGGGAAGGGCACATAACATGGTTGAGACTCCAGTCCTGTTTATCACCATGTCGTGGGGGGGGGGGGGGCGTAAGAGCTAGGTGGAAAAGAATAGGAAGGGCTGGGACTTCAGTTAACAGGAAAAAGGGTAAATGGGTGCCAAGGGTAGTTTGGTGGGCTTCTCAGGCATTCTCATGATGGGCAGAGGCTATAATGGTGGCATTCATGGTTCAGCTCTCTAACACAGGAACATAAGATATGCTATACTGCATCAGACCAAGGGTCCATCAAGCCCAATATCCTGTTTTCAACAGTGGCCAATCCAGGTCACAAGTACATGTCAGCAGGGCCAGCCCACCCACTAGGCAAACGAGGACATTGCCTAAGGCAACAGGCACTTGGCGGCAGTACGGCTATCCCCCCCCTCCCTCCCTCCCATGAAGCAGCAGCTAAATTGCTTTAGCCACCTGAGGGGCTTTAAAATGCCAACACACATGCACACAGTTACAGCCTGCCGCCCCTGCCCCCTTCAACAGTAAGTTATGACAGAATGGGGGGGGGGGGGGCAGGAGCAGCAGGCTGTGAGCTTGCATGCATACAGGCGCTTTAAAACCCAATGCAATGCTGAGTGATCACCGTGCCCTCCCCCCCCCCCCCTCTCCCTCAAGTAAGAAGCTGGATACCGAGGGGCAGTAAGGCGGCACCAAGGGGTAGCACGAAAGACCTGCCTAGGGCACCAGAAGCCCTTGGGCCGACCCTCCTGTCAGGTTCTCAAAGAAGTACTTGGATTCCATGGTGCTTATCTCATGGTAAGCAGTGGATTACCCAGGTCCTCTTTAATAATGGTTTATGGACTTTTCCTTCAGGAACTTGTCAAAACCTCTTTTAAACCAAGCTACACTAACAGGTTTTGCTACATTCTCCAGTAATGAATCCCAGTATTTGATTACAATTTTGAGTGAAAAAATACTTTCTCCAATTGGTTTTAAATGTGCTATATTGGACAGTAGCTTCCTTGCTTGTCCCCTTGTCTATCAACTTTTTGAAGCAGTATACAATCACTCTACATTTAGCCATTCCACTCCATTCATTATTTTATAGACCTTTATCATATCTCCCTTTAACCATCTTTTTTCCAAGTTGAAGACCCCTAACCTTTTAAGCCTTTTCTCATAGGGCTATCCTTCCATTCCCTTTACCATTTTGGTGGGTCTTCTCTGTACCTTTCATAATTCTGCTATCTCCTTTTTAAGATATGGCAACCAGAATTGCACACAATATTTAAGGTGCAGTCGCAGCACGAAATGATATGGAGACATTATAATATTCTTTGTTTTATTCTCCATTCTTTTCTTTATGATTCCTAGCATTCTCTTTGCTTTCTTGGCTGTCGCTGCACACTGGGCAGAGGGTTTCTGACACTTAGATCCTTTTCCTGAGTGGTGGTTCCTAATGTGGAATCTTGCATCATCTAGCTGTAGTTTGGGTTGTCCCTCCCTAAGGGGATCATTTAAAAAGTCTTAATTGTGATTTGGACATCTGAAGATATGCAGGTGGACATCAAAATCACAGAGACATCTCTAATGCAGGGATGTCAAAGTAGGCAGGGGAATGAGATGCAATGAACTTCAATGGGGGACATCAGTAGGCATGTTCATGTTTAACCTGCTCCAGGCACCAGCAAATTGCTTGAGAAGGTGGAGAATTAAGTGACTAGCTTAAGGTCACAAAGGCTCACACTGCGATCTGAACCTTAGCCACACCTGCTCCTAACACACCACTTTAGACATTAGGCTATTACTGTGGACATCCTTGCTCTGAAATGCTAATCTGGAGACATTAATGTAGTTGTTTCCATAGACGTCCACATTTCTGAAATCGTGCTTGGACTTGCACCTTCCTACCTTTTTTTCAGACATTCTGCCTCCTATTCCATGACTTTTTAATTTCTCCAGCAGTCTCTCATGAGGGACCTTCTCAAAGGCTTTCTGAAAATCTAGATTCACTATATCAACTGGCTGACCTTTATCTACCTGTTTAGTAATACCTTCAAAAAATATAACAGATTAGTGAGACAAGACTTTCCTTGGCTAAATCCATGTTGGCTTTCTCCCATTAAGCCATGACTATCTGCATGTTCAGTAATTTTATGCTTTATTTATTTAGCTGTGCTTATATACCACTTTTCACCAGGTCAAAGCGGTATACAGATATATGCTAACAGGCACTTTTTTTTTATTCCCTTGTCCCTGAAGGGCTCACAATCTACGTGTACCATGAGGCAATGGAGGGTTAAGTGGCTTGCCCAAGGCCACAAGGAGTGGCCATGGGACTAGAGACCCCAGTCCCTCTGGCCTGAGGTTACTTGTCCCTACGTGGGAATTGAACCCTTGGCCCTCCAGCCTGAGGTAACCTGTTTTTTACCATTTTGTCTGGTACTGATGTCAGACTCACCAGTCTGTACTTTCCCATATCACCCCTGGAACCTTTTTGTAAAATTGTCATAAACATTGACCACTCTCCAATCCTCATAGATGATTTTAATGATACTTCACCAATAACTAATAATAGGTCTGCAGTCTCAAATTTCAGGTTTTTTTGCACTCTGTGATGTATACCATTTGGTCCAGGTGATTTGTTGCTCTTTCGTTTATCAGATAGCTGTATTACATCATCCCAATTTATCAAGATTTGTTTAGATTTCTCTGATACATCAGCTTCAGCGTCACTCAAGCATGAGTAACTTCCCTACATCTTCTTTAATAAAGACCAAAGCAAAGAATTCATTCAGTCTCTCCACTATGGCCTTGTCCACCCTTAGGGCCTCTTTTACCCCTCTATCATCTAATGGTCCATCTGACTCTCTCATAGATTTTTTACTACGGATGTACTTGAAAGTTTTTATTATGCGTTTTTGCTTCCATGGGTCACAGGTCAGGGGAGTGAGAATTCACCCCCTCTGAGCCAATCCAGTGGGCAAAGATGGGCAGTTCAACAAAGAAACAGGAGAGGCCTTGGGCATGACAATATTGGGGCATGACAGAATTCTCCATTGAGCGGGGTGACTGCCATGCTATGGTAGGCCTGACAGCATTGGGTACTGGGTGGAGGAAACCAGAAATGCTGGCAAGGATGTCAGCAGCATATCAGGGACACAGGTCTGAAAGACTGAGAAGCAGAGAAGGCCACACTGCTAGGAACCAGTGGCTTCCCCAACACTGCTGCATACTGTGACTGCAGGTTTTCCCATAGTCTTTGCACCCTCCTGATCTGTGCTGCAGAGGTCAACATGAGAGAGGATGGCCAGGGTCTGGATGGTATTGTGTTCATTCCTGGGGGCACAGAGGTAGTAAGGTGAATGGGACAGGAATGGGAGAACTTAAAGCACATAGTGGGAGACAGGAGGGTTCAAATATGTTTTTTGTGGGTGAGGCACATGGGACATATGGCCAAGAATGTAGAGAGAGCGAGGCGGAGCTTGACCGAGTGCAAGATGGCTGCTTGATTTTCACTCCCTACAATCCTGCCATAAATCCTGCTCTCCCCACGTATTGTGGAAGCAGTTGTACTTACCCTAAGTAGCATATTGAAGAGAGATGGCTATGGGTAAACCCGATCAGTTGGAATTTGGCATTGCCTCAAATACCGGAGTTAAAAGACAGAAACCGGACCCCCCTTCTCCTCAAAAAGTGACGGGCTTGTGAGAGAACGTGGATGCCATGCAGGAAGTACTCACTGAGATCCGTGTGGTAAGAGAGCTCGTGGCGGCCAATGGAGAAACGATATCAGGAGTGCAGGCTGATATAATAGAATTAAAAGAGATGAAAGAACAAATCATGGGGCTGTCGGAAAAATTGGCCAGCACTGAAAGTAAAGTCGAGTGCCATGAAGAGCGCTTGAAACTCACTTTGGCCAACAGTAAACAAATTAGTCAACTAGAAAGCAGCCTGGAGGACCTCAACAACCGAACATGCAGGAACAATGTCCGTCTAGTTGGTATACCTGAGGGCGCTGAAGCTGGCAATATGATAGCCTTCCTGGAAGCAAACATACCTAAGATACTTCAGCTGGAATTTGCCCTGCTGCTCGAGTTCGAAAGAGCTCATCGTGTTCCTGCTCAGGCTGGGCCACAAGGGCATAACCCGAGACCTATTATTATGTGGCTGCTGAGACACCAACAGGCCATGAAAATTATGGCTGCGGTGAAGGCCATGGCGCTGGTTAGATTTGAAGGACATAATATTGCCTTTTTCCCGGATTTCAACAAATCTACGGTTGAGAAACGAAAACAGATGCTGGCTCTCAGGCCACGGCTCCAACATCTCCAGGCCCGTTATGGCCTATTCTCTCCCACTCGATTCAGAGTGACATTGCATAATCAGACGCGCACATTTGAAGATCCACAAGCCCTGTTAAAGTTCATCGAGGAGCAAGAAGTTACGCTGATGCGGTAGAGCCTTATCTCTTTTCCTGTCAGGAGCGACACTGGCCAGGACAGATTCTGTTACAGGCCGGATGTGAACTAGAAGCTTCATAGCGAATATAGAACTCTCTTTTCTCCAGTAATTTTTATATGTACAGCCCTACTGTAGCTTTTCTTATGTTATATATAGGGTGGTTAGAATGAGATAAGGGAGGTAATTATATCAGGATATGGCAATCCTTTTGGTGGGGTTTCTTTTCTTTTACATAGCATAGATAATATTGAGATACATATACTAAAAAGGATTAATATTAAAAAAAAAAAAGTGTGTTGGAGTGAAGTCAAAGAAGACCGGTTATAGATACTTTTCTAAGGTGGGGTGGGTTTTCAGAATTGGGTTTAAAGGGAGATGAGGGGAATCAAGGGGTAGCCTTGCTCTGGATGGCTTACCTAGGATCTGGTTTTGGGTTTAGGTTCAGGATATCTCCATGTGGGAAGGATCGGTACACAATGTTTGATATGTATGTTGTGAGTCATGTTGAAAGCCCTTGTATGATTGTTAAGTTGCTAAGCATGTGCAATGGGTTCACTTAAATTACTTTCCTTGAACGTAAAGGGAATCAACAATCCAATTAAACGGAAAAAAATCCTACTATAATGCAATAAGGAAGGGGCAGATGTTATCCTACTCCAAGAAACTCACTTGTCTTTAGGAGAAGCAAAAAAGATGGGTGCTGGGCAATTTGTGCTGTTTGGGCTAGCTGAGGCCTGCCACAAGAGGAACGGGGTATTAATTTTGGTCAGGAAGTCATTACAGCCGGTTGTCGAAATGGCCAGAGCTGACCCGGGTGGGAGATGGGTGAAGGTACTGATCCAAATTGGTGAACGGAAATTCGGCATATTGAATGTCCATGGCCCAAACTCCAATGATGTGTCCTTTTACCATAAGGTCGCGGAGGAAATGCAGGAATTAGCAACCTGTGAACTTATACTAGGGGGGGATTTCAACCTGGTGATGGATCCTCTGATAGATCGGCAACCCTATAGATCCCTCAGACCTAGCCGTGCTGCCGCGGTGCTTAAAGCCATGGCTCAGGAGATGAATCTGATTGATATTTGGCGATTGTTCTATCCCACCCAGGAGTTTACTTTTTATTCTCTCCTGCATGGGTCGCATTCTAGGATTGACTTCTCCTTAATCTCTAAGTCCCTCGTCACACTGGTTGAGGAGACAAAAATCGGGGCAATCACAGTCTCGGACCATGCCGCTGTCCTTTTGACCATTGCAATAGGTACAGTCCCTTCCAGGGACTCTGGGTGGTTCTTCCAAAGATCATTGTTAGAAGACCCGATCTTTCGGGAATCCATGAAGAGTGCAATTAAGGAGTATTTTGCGGTAAATCTCCCTGAAGATACAGCTGGATGGGCATGGTGGGAGGCATTTAAGGCCTCCATTCGTGCTAAGATCACAAGTTTCTCAATTAATGCGGCAAGGCAAAGGAAGTCAAAATTGGTGGAGCTTGAGTCTCAAATCCTTGCAGGTGAGAGACTTTTGAGATCGAGAGCAGAGCCCTAAATTCTGCTTTGCCTGCAAATGTTAAGATATCAGTATAATAACATACTAAGCATGGAAGCTGAAAAGCTTTCACATGCAATGAAGGCAAGATATTATCGGGAGCAAAACAAGTCGGGTAGACTTTTGGCATCAACTTTGAAACCTCGAGCTGAGAGAACTAAAATTGCTGCAATTCAGAAGGATAAACAATAATTTATTTATTTATTTATTTATTTAACTGTATTTATATCCCGCTTTTCACCGGGTCAAAGCGGTTTAACATTAAAGGGAGGGAGACACTAATCAACTCTGGGGTTGGGGCTACCACCGGGGGGCCAACATTAATGATCTGAACAGATATTAAAGACATAGACAATGTACATCAGTCTCTTAGAGAATAGAGCCAGGGGAGTGAATTAGGGGGTCGTCAGTGGTGGGTGCTTGTTTCTGGTCCGAGGTATTCCTGGAATAGGACGGTTTTTAGTTGTTTCCTGACTGTCACGGGATCTCCATTGCTTCTGATATGACTTGGCAGAGAGTTCCAGAGGAATGGTGGACTTAAGCTTTCAGAGCCAAATCACCCTTACTCACAAAGGAAGAAAGAACCACAAAAGGATAATATCAGAAAAAAGAAACAAGTCATAAAATACATTCTAATTACAGCATGAAGGAGAATTACTCACCAAGGCTGAGGACATAGCTGAGGTCTTTAGGTCCTTTTATTCTGGGTTGTATGCATCCAAGGGTGGGGACAATGGGAAAGCATGTGATGATTTTCTGGAACACATTCCACATCCTAATCTTTCCACACAACAAGTTGTGGAGCTGGATGCTCAATTCTCTAAGAGTGAACTTCGTGCCGTCCTTTAATCTGCAAGGAAAGGCAAAGGAGCTGGCCCTGATGGGATCCCTATCGAATTTTATTAGGTGTTTTAGGAGGACCTACTCCCCTATCTGGTCAGATACTATCAACTTCTCTATGAGCAGGCTCCGTCAGTGGGTGGATTTAATGCGACCACAATTGTGGTCTTAGAGAAACCCGGCAGAGACCCACTCAAAGTGGAGAATTATAGGCCGATTTCGCTTTTAAATGCAGACTACAAAATATTTGCCTCAGCCATGGCGAGTAGATTGGCAAAGGTTTCTTCGGATTTAATCCACCCCGACCAATGTGGTTTCATGCCAGGAAGGGCAACATCAGACAACGCCCGCTTGTTATTGACCTTCTTGTCTGTAACGGAGCAGTTAGACTCTCCTATCACTGGGATCTCTTTAGACGCCGAAAAGGCCTTTGACAGGCTCGAATGGCTTTTTCTGTTCAGGGTCTTGCGTTGGTTTGGCTTTGGGGAGGGTTTTATTAGATCGATTCAGGTTTTATATGTCGCTCCTCAGGCACGCATCCTGGTGGATGGCTTGCTGTCTGCCTCCTTTTTGCTTCATTGCAGGACTAGGCAGGGTTGCCCCTTGTTGCTGATCCTGTTTAATTTGGCATTGGAGCCTTTGGGGCTCTTGATCAGACACTCAGAGAGGATTTGAGGCATAACGGTAGGGGATCTCCAGATAAAGTTATCAGCTTATGCTGACGATCTGTTGCTCTTCCTGCAACCTTGCTCTATGGTGGAGATATTAAAGATCATAAATAAATATTCAGAGGTATCTGGCTACAAGATAAACTGGTCTAAATCCGTGGCCTTTCCAATGAACAGAGCTATTTTTTCTGTGGACATAAAGGATTTCCCATTTATATGGGAAGCAAAGGCGATTAAATATCTCGGGGTAAGGTTTTGCTGCTCTATGGAAGAGACTACCCAGCTTAACTGCAAACATATAGAGGATCTGATCCAGTCCTTTGAGATAAAATGGTCTCCGTTGCATTTGTCCTGGTGGGGCCGACTGGAATCTATAAAAATGGTCCTGTCTCCTAAGATAAACTACATCCTGGAAATGCTTCCGATCCCCCTGTGCCATAAAGCATATAAAGGGTGGGAACGGTCACTTAATGCCTTTCTGTGGCAGGGTAAACCCCCCAGGATTGCACTCAGTAAACTGAAAGCGAATAAGGACAAAGATGGGGTAAACCTCCCGGACTTCAGGTGGTATCACGAGGCTTTTTTACTTAAACAAGGTGCTTTGTGGTGCCCGAGGGAGATTCTGGGACCGTGACCGATTTGGGTAGAGGTGGAAAAATGGTTGGTAGAGCCGACCCCGATGCATTTGCTGATCGGTATGAAGTCTCCAGCCTCCTCCGCAGCCCTTAGGGTAGTTGTGGCAACCCAAGAGGCCTATAACAACAACTGGCAAGCAAAAGGAATCTGGACACTAGGTCAGTTGGTTCAGACGGATGGCTGGAAATCTTGGGCTAGGCTACAAAAGGAGTTTGGTCTATCAGAGAATTGCCAATTTCAGTGGATCCAGCTTAAAAGCTGCCTGTCAAAATCCGAGATGATAATCAAAACCTTATCGCAGGAATGGGTCTTGCATAAGATGGCCCTCTCTTATATTAGTAAGGCAGGCGTGGCATCAAAATTTTATGCCTACTTAAGAGAGGGTGCCCAACCTGTACCAGGGAATTGGAAAAGTTGGAAAGTTGACTTAGGTACTCATATTCCATCTCAGAATTGGGCATTAATGTGGTCCAAAGTCAGCAGAGTTTCTAAAGCAGCGGGAATAACAAAACCCTTTATTTTTTGCTGCATCGCGCATATATCACGCCCAATCGGCTTTCCAGGTGGAACCTGGAAGTCGGTAATTTATGTTGGTCTTATTCACCTTACCCAGGAACTTTCAAGCATATGTTTTTTGATTGCCTTTATGTTCAGAATTTTTGGTTTTCAGTCTGGGGAAAAATTCAGAAGATTTTGTGTTTTCGGTCCCCCCTTACTAGGCAGGTAGTGATTCTGCGCTCTACAGCAAGTAACATCCCAATTATGAAAGGAAATCACTTCCTATTTGATTTTCTTGTTGCTATAGCTCTAAAATTGATTATGGTTTGTTGGAAAGACTCTAACAAACTGGATGTTCACCAATGGTGGAACATGGTAAGCCTATATGCCAGCTATGAAAAGGCGCAAGAGCATACGTTCAATAAGGGGTGCCCGAGCAGCGTGAAACTGAGAGACTCCCTAGTCCAAGAATGAGCAGGGTATTAGATTTGACTGGGGTATATCTTCAAACAAGTGGTTGATGTTGGACGAATATGCTGCAAAAGCAAGAATATGTATGTAATATTTTAAGTTTCTACTTCTACTGGGGCTTGAATGTACAATCTGGATCATTTAATAGCTACATTAATGACTCACATGGAGACTGGACGGTTGGGGAGGGGGAGGCAGGGGAGGGATGGGAGTTTTCACAATCAACTGTTATTGTTGTATTGTTACATGTATTGTGTGTAGTGTTATGAAATTTAAATAAACAATTTAAAAACTTCGGCTGGAGAGGCAACAGACTACAGCCAAATTGAAAGAAAAAAAAAAGAATGTAGAGAGAGCTGTGCTGTTTTAATGATGGAGCTGATGGCGCCAAAAAGGTACAGGGGTAGGAGAAAGGCAGTAGGCCAGCAAGATAGGGCAGCAAGTAAAAGGGTATCTAAGAGGCCGGCCAGGCTGCTAAGGCAGGATGAAAGCATGTCTTCTAAGGTGGACAGATCATCGTGAGGGAGGAGGGTACAGGTAGGACAGCGTGGAATGTGGCAGAAGGATCATCAGTATCTTGAACCAAAGCAATTCAGGTGCTGTTAAAGGCACAGATCAGTGCTCGGAAGCTTCTGATTCGGGAACTAGTAAGGATGAGGTGGGGATAGTTCAATTGGGGATCAAGAAGAGGGACTATAGACATTTTCGGTATTGCAGATGCCTTAAGAGGATAGATCAAGAAAAGTGTTTGTGCAGGCTCGGGGGAAAAGGTACCCAATCAGGCATGGAAAGCCTCTGATTTGGTAAATTCCTCTTACGCCTCTTCTTCTTCAGATTCAGAGTTGAATTAAGCATTGGTCTGGCCTATTGGAGCCCCAGCAGAGTCAAGGTCAGTAGCTAGGGGAAGGGAAGTGTGTGTGGAAATATCAAGACTATAGTCACAGCAGATTTACATGTTCAGTGTGATTGCGCCTTGAGAGCCCGTAAAAGGTAAGGGGTGCACATGTCTAAACTATGATAAGAAGGGCAATGCAAAGCAAACGTGAGCATGAAAATTCCTGTATATAGCCAAGTTGTACATAGTTCCTAAGCAATTGTAACCTCCAACTAAATGACCCTACCCGCAAATCAAGTAAAAAGTTTTGTTCATGTTCCATGTACCTGTTTCTTAAGTTCCTTGTAAACCGGCCCTGATCTCTGGAAGGGGTGGTATAGAAATGTAACAAATAAATAAATAAATAAACAAATAAAATAAATTTTGGAAATGTTTGGTCAAGGACAAGTCAGAAGCTTGGGGGTTTGGAGGCATATGGTTGGTGGAAATTACACTGAGTTAGTTTGGGTCTGGGAGAGGGGCCGTTCCACCACAGGCTGTGCCATCTCTCAGAGGTCTGGGTTCCATGACAACTACCAGCAGTTTGGCTTGTGGCAATTGAATGCAGGCATAACGCCAAGTTTGCTTGGGAGTTTGCACAGTCTAATGCTTGTTTTTAATTTAATACAGGCAGCTATGAATGAGAAGCCTGCTGCTTTTTACATAAATTCAGCTTGTGTGGGGGATCACACTGAGCATTTTGTTATTTAGCACCCAGTGCAGGCCCAGCAAGGGGGTACCACACACCAGCAGGTACTCCCCGTGCAACACTCTCCCCGTGCAACACTTCTTCTCAAATTAACATGCAGAACCTAAAATATTGTCTGCCAGGGTATTTAAACAGAGTAGTGGTTCAATTTTTGTGGGCGGGTTTAAGTTAAGTATTGCAATCCCATTTACTGGACCACAGAGCGTCAATGTACTAGCTTGTATTGTGAAGTTGAAGTTGTTAAGAGTAAATAAAAGCTGTGGGTAAGTTTTGCCACTGTACTTGGGTCTGGTGATTGTTACTTGTTGAAGGGGTGCTTTGGAGTGGGGCGATTACTTGCTTGATGGCAAGGTGAATGCTGATGTTAAGGTCCAGCAGTGAGAATATTTGATGTAGCATCGCACTGTTCTTTTAAGTAAATTTGCTCCATGAATCCACAGTCCTTACCCTGCAGTTCAGAATCTTAATAGTAAACAAAGGGCTGCATTCGAAAAAGCTTTGCTTCCTGCTTGGGGCTATGCCAGAAACCTAATTACCCAGCTCTTGTGCAATTGCAGAAAGAATACTGCTTAGGTCAGCCAGAAACAAAACTATCCTGTGCCTATGAGAACAGGAACTTAGCATGAACTCAATGCTTTAAATAACAAAAATATTTTAAGAAAAACAAGCAGAAGTATGTGAAAGTGAAACCTTCATCACATTATAATTGGGAATGCCACATGTGTAATTGCATTTTTAGAAGTTTTGTAGGAAATATTTGTAGAGTGAGTGCATATAAACATAAAGTACTCTTACTCATAAGTCTTCTAGCTTCTGAAAAGACCTATGAAAAAAGAGTAACAAAGATTCTTCATCAACGTGACAACTAATTGCAAAGCCATCCGAGAAGTCCCATTTTATTTAACGTACATCCTTAATTATCTTAGGATATATAGCCTTCCTTTATACTGGGCAAAGCCCTTGCATGAAAAGGGACCTGCCATCGTGCCACTTAGTAAATCTAGCCTTAAGAGGTCCAAAAAGCACAGTACTAGTTGGCAGATCACACATGAAATATGATGCTGAGAGAATTATTTAAACATGGATTTAGTTTTGATTTTAGATTTAATTACTCGCCTTTCTAAATCCATTTTCAAGGTGAGTTACAAATTTGGCTACAGTAGGCAACTTAGTTGGATGTACATTAGGAAAGACAGAAGCCCTTTCTGAATAACTGGGTCATTATGCTCAGGTTCGGCCCATCCACTAAGCAAGCTAGGCAGCCACCTAGGGTGTGAGATCGTTGGGCGGCAGGCCATGTTCTTCGGCATACATGGCCTGCCATCCCCCCTGCATGCCGAGCCATGCCGCCCTTCCCCCCCATGCTGAGCCATGTAGCACTGCCCCCTCCTACTACCACTGACTGCAGCGTCAGGGGAGGGGGGGATGGTTCGGCTCGGTGGCAGGCCGTGTGCTTCGGTACACATAGCCTGCCACTTCTGAACCCCTGAAGTTATGTCAGAGGAGGCTCAGAAGTGGCAGGCCATGTGTGCAGAAGCACATGGCCTATCGCTGAGCTGAGCTGCGACCCCCATCACCTGGCCCTCGGAATCAGCAATAGTGCGTGGGGGGCAGGGCTCGGTACAAGAGGGGCGGCAAAAACCCTTGGACCGGCCCTTATTATGCTATATATTAGCTTATGAACTACCAAAGATCTTCCAGTAAAACTACACGAAAGAAAGAGTTGAATAATGTCCACCCATATAGTAATGCCTGATTCCATCCTGCTGCTTCCATGTTTATGCAAAGCCCCACCTAGAACTTGACAAACTCCACAGAGTTGAATCAAGGCTTCATTGGGGCTATTAAATTTGAAAATATATTAACGCGGGTGCACTGAGGGGGGTAATTTAATAAAAGAGCAGCTGCATGGAATGTCGAAAGAAACACCTGTTATACAGCCATTTGATAAAAGCAACAAGGACTTGTACAATGACCATAGATGAACTAGGCTGTCACCTAGAACACCAGTGTTCCCAGGGTGCCCGTTGCTGCCACTGCCACCCCTCTCTGGGACCTGCAGTGGCAACGCAGCACATACCCCAACTTCCTGGCACTGCGTTGCTCTTCCTGTTCCCTGTGACCCTCCACTTCCACCCCCTCCTGTTTGCAGGGAACAGAAGCGGTGGGTCACAGAGATCAGGAAGAGCAACGCAGTGCTGGAGAGGGGCTGCAGAGGCGGCAGTGAGGGTGGAGGTGGAAGAGGAGAGGGAGCGGCAGGATTAAGGGCTCACTCAGAGCACCTCATATCCCTGCACTGGCCCTGACAATGGCCCCCACTAGTGTACAAATTCACTCATGCAAATTTACAGAAGATGTAAATATATGTGGATATTTTCTAAAGTGCATGCGTACATCATGGCAGTTCCACCTAAACTACACTCACCAAGAACGCCTAAAAGTAAATGCAATTTTGTGATGTGCCTACTTTTTATGTGTTTTTATCTCATGCCATTCTATAACAGAGTTTTTACATAGATAATAAGTTTTATATACATTAAATTCTTTATAAATTTATCCCCTGAGTTTGCAAGATGATAGCTATATTCCGGAATATGCGCTCTATGGGGCTTATTTTAGAAGCCTTAGTCATGCTTTGGACATCTGAAATGAGCACAGAGACATCAAAAGCATAGCGGTGTCCTTAGAGCCATTTTAAAAGCTGGTTCTGGACATCTCCAGCACAAGGATGTCCAAGTGAGAACGGGATCGTGATGTAGGCGTGACTGGGGCATTCCCAAGAACTTGGACATCTTTTCCTGACCTTAGAAATGTCCTGGACATCCTGAGCTGCATCCTAGGTTATACCTTCTCCAGGCATGAACAAGCACCAGAAAAGTGTTCGTTTTGTCTAGCAAACACCTGGAGGGTTTGGAGAAGGAGGCACACATATAGCCCTTTTATTTTACGAGTAGAGAAAGAACATTGATGGGGAATTAGGGCTCATGTTTATGTTTTGCTACACTGCCGGACATCCTCTTCTGCTAGCTTGCCTGAGATGGACGTCCCCACCCCACACTTTCCTATGCAGGTTGTCTATGTGGCCGCCGCATCGGGGACATCTACGTATGTTACTAAAACTAGGAGGAGACATAGAGGTCCCTGGAGTTTTTTGGCATGTTCTGTCCGGATGTCCCCGATTTGGCTTGGTTATATTTTCTAAAATGATACTTCACATGCACTTGTGCTAAAGACAATGGCAATTATTAGCTTAGGATACAGCTACTGTGTAAACCAGTAAATCAAGCTGTCAAGCTTATAATTATTCTGTAGTACCTCCTGGGAAAAACATTGGCCTTTCTCTGTGTCAAAGGTGAAGTGGTCATAGGTTTCTTTAAGGAACAGGAAAGGTAAACATGTAAGTGCAGCGATGACTCCAAATGATGGAATTCCCTTACCTGCTGGCAGTGAGTCAGAATGCCTGGAACCACCACTGATACTGTGTAATATTTATGCACTCATACAATTGTTTGTATTTCCATGTTATGACAAAGGGCCCTATTCAGAAAGGACTTTCCCCCATTCTGAAAAAAACACTCTGAATAAGGTTGTTCCATGGGTTTGTTGTATGTAAAATTTAATCCAGATTTCAATTTTATTGATTTAATTATGTGTGTTTTTTATTCACATGTGATACACTTTTCTCAACAGAGACCCAGGGCAAAGTACAACAGCAACATAATATTAAATAAAAGGCAAAAAATTACACATCATAACAAAGTAAAAGCGTAAAGCAAACTATAAATAAAGCACTATACTGTGACTCACCAAGAGGCATGTTTCCTAAAGTGCACTAAGGGAGTGCACATCAAGTACCAAAATTAGCACAGGCAATGTGACGGACCCACCCTGATGTGGGATATGCCCAGTATGTTCCCATTCAGTTACTGCAGTGAGAGGCACTTTGCCATGATAAACCATCACCCGCAATTAATGCAGGTCACTTACCACCACTTATTGAGGTGGCAGTAAGTATACCCACACCAACTGCAGCATTGACGATTAGCATATACTAATGATCCCCATGCAAACAGCAATATGCAGTCAATGCCCACTCTCTGCCCCGATCCACCCAGTCTCCACCCCCTTGTGCTCTAAGCATTAATATGGGATTTTTATCACGTTAGCTGTTTGAGTGCATCCCACTTACTGCATGGTAAAACCCACACTGTTAGTGCACTTTAGTAAAGATGCATGCAAAAACAGCCTAGCCTTGGCTAGCTTCTGGAAGCATAGGTCACTCATCAAAATTTCACTGGAGAAATTTCAGAGAGTAGGTGCAAACAAATGTAAAGCCCTCAAATCACCCTTGAAGGAGACGCTTTAGCAATGGCTCAAATATGCAGTAGGTTAGAGGGATAGTGCAGCCCCCCAGTACATGCAATGATTTAAATACAAAACCCTAAGTTTCAAGGCCAGTGCCAGAGCCATGTTTCTGTACCAGAGAATTAACAATGGAGGTAGCAATGGCTGTTCTGGTGGATCAGGAGTAACCATGAGACTCTTGCCCGTGATAGGAAAAGATCACTACAGTAAGAGAGACTAGGGAGGATTCAGAGAAGACCAGGGATTTTTTTTTTTTTTTTGCAAAGTGGAGGGGGGAGGGGGGTGTCTAATATTTTAAAAACAAAATCAGTGAAAGCAAAGGAAATTATGTTTATTTGTCTTTCTTTCATTTCTAAAAGGAGTTAAAATGAAACAGGAAATGACATTGAAATTTCTCTGTTTCACACAATAGCACATTCCTAACATGGAGTTTCCCCTTGAAAGTTCATCCAACATTCATCATGCCGATATTGTCATGGCTGCGAATTTTGCACCTGCTTGCAATCACCATGCACCTTCCCTCCCCTATATAAGCCCCATCTTATTTTTTGGGGGGTAAAAGTACATGTACTACTTTCATTTCATTTCATTTCTTGAAGTTAATTACATGCCTTACAAAACAGTTCAAGGGATGGAACAATAAAACAAGCAACTATAAAACAACAAACATAGGAGTTGAGTTATTAAGGTGCGCTAACATTACCACACATTGTTACAGGGGTTCTCAACCCAGTCCCTGGGACACACCTAGCCAGTCAGGTTTACAGGATAACCACAAAGAATATACATGAGAGAGATTTGCATGCCCTGCCTCCATTGTATGTAAACCTTTCTCAGGCACATTCATTATGGTTATCCTGAAAATCTGACTGGCCAAATGTATCCCAAGGATTGGGTTAAGAACTGCAGCATTTTTAGTAACTAGGTCCCATTGAATAACATGGGACCTGTGTTAAAATAACATGTATTAACAGGGAATTAACGTATGTTAATATTAACACACCTTGGTAACTAGAGCTCATAATTTAAAAAAACAATAAAACAAGATAATCACAAAACAATAAAACATCCCTCCAAATGCTCAAATCATAATATAAATAAAATGACAGTAATAACAAATTCTCCCCAACCCAGATCTTCATGAATCATAAGTCTACTTCAAAAAACATCATGAAGAAAATATCTAAGTTTTAATCATCTTTCAAATTTTCATAAAATCCTTCTGTAGGCGAATCAGGAAGGGGTGTGAGTTCCACAACTGCAGACTGAAACAAATAAAAGCTTTTTGTTAGATACAACACAGACGAACATGACAGAATATAAAATAACGCTTGCTTTCATCTTCCAAACTTACTACCTGCCCTCTGACCCCTACTCCAATCCATCTACTAAGCTCTTTCTCCTTTACTGTTATCCCTTCCATCTGCCATATCCTCAAACTATTGCTTTCCACTGCAGCTGTTTGTTCAGTTTTCAAGAATGCTGTGGTACACCTCTCCTCAAGAAGCCCTCACTAGACTGTATCTGTCATTCTAATTATCAACCCATCCCCCTCCCCCCCCCCTTTATTTCTAAACTACTTGAACATATGGTTCATGGCCATTGTCTTGACCTCTCCTCTGAAGCCCTTCTGGATCCTTTGCAATCTGGCTTTCACCCTCTACTGAAACGGCTCTTGCCAGTCTTCAATGACTTGTTCCTTGCCAAATCCTCGCCTTTACTCGATACTCATCCTTCTTGACCTGTTTGCTACTTTTGACACTGTTGATCACCGCCTTCTCCTCGATACCCTGTCCTCAGTTGGATTTAGGGGCTCTGTTCTGTCTTGGTTTTCTTCTTATCTCTCCCACCACACTACTAAGACCCTTATCCATTCTTTAGTCACCTTTCATCTAGACCAGGGGTCACCAACCTGCGGCCCGCGAGCCGCATGCGGCCCGCGAGGTCCCTCCGTGCGGCCCGCGAGACTCTACCCCGGTGCGGCCCGCCAAGGCAAACTCACCAACTCCTTCTTCTGCAGCCGCGGCTCCCTGCCTCTTAGGGAACCGCGGCTGTGCTTGTAAAATCATCGCGGAGCCCTTCCGGTCTTGACGGGCTCCGTGCAGCATTGTCCCGCCTCCAAAGGAAGTGGTAAACAACTTCCTTTAGAGGCGGGACAATGCTGCACGGAGCCCGTCAAGACAGGAAGGGCTCCGCGATGATTTTACAAGCACAGCCGCGGTTCCCTAAGAGGCAGGGAGCCGCGGCTGCAGAAGAAGGGAGGGAGCTGACATGGAAAACTAAAAGTACAGGTATGAGCAGGTTTTTTTTGGGGGCGCGCGCGGGGGGGGGGGAGGGGGGTGCGGCCCGCGAGTCTGCCGGTAGTCGGCTGTGCGGCCCGCGGCCCCCTGGAGGTTGGTGACCCCTGATCTAGACTATTGCTACATCATCCCTCCCCGCTTCAATATGTTCAAAACTCAGCTGCATGGCTAATCTTCCATCAGTGTTGCTATGCTCACATCACCCCTCTTCTCAAGTCATTTCACTGGCTCCCTATCTGTTTCCGAATCCCATTCATGCTTCTATTACTTACCTACAAGTGTCTTCATTCAGCAGCTCCTCTCTTCCTTTCCTCTCTTATCTCTCCCTACACTCATCCCCAGGAACTCCGCTCTTCTGGCAGATCCCTTGCATCTGTGCCCGTCTCTTCCACTGCCAATTCCAGACTTTGATTTTCCACCTTGCTGCTCCTTATGTCTGGAATGAAATACCCGAGTCAGCACATCAGGCTCCGTCTCTGGCCCTGTTCAAATCCAGGCTAAAAAAGCTCACCTCTTTGAGACTGCTTTTGGATCCTGATGCCCTCAGCCTCCTGTTCACCTCCTATATGTTTCATTAGAATCCCCCTAGATATGTCCTAGTCCCTGTTGTTGTGCTGTCTGTCTTGACTAGACTGTAAGTACTGATGAGCAAGGACTGTCTCTTACATGTCCCTGTACAGCATTGCATATGCTGTACAACAGTAAACAAATGATAAATAGTAGTAGTAATAGGAAGGTAAGGATTTCAACAAAACTGTTAAATAATAAACTCTTTGTAATGTATATAAAGCCTTAAACGTAACCCTAGATTCAACCGCCTGAATAAAAAAACAGACATAAAATTGGTTAAATATGTACCACTTTGTGCCAGATAATAGGCTAGTGGCCGTATTCTATACCAGCTGTAATTATTTTAGTAATTTTCCTGGAAATTACTTATATAAGTAAAAAAGATAAAGCAGAATTAGAAAAGGTACAAAGAAGAGCAAAAAAAAAATGGTAAAGAAGATACCCCTATGAGGAAAGACTTAAAAGGTTAGGGCTCTTCAACTTGGAAAAGAGACGGCTGAGGGGGAATATGATAGAGGTCTATAAATTAATGAATGGAGTGGAACGGGTAAACGTAGCTCAGTTGTTTATGCCATCGAAATGTAGAAAGACTAGAGAACACACAATGAAGCTACAATCTAACCCATTTAAGACTAATAAGAGAAGGTATTTTTTTACTCAACATGTCATCAAACTCTGGAATTTGTTACCAGAGGACTTAGTAAAAGCTCTTAGTGTAGCTGGGTTTAAAATAGGTTTCAACATGTTCCATAAACCATTATTAAGAAAGACCCTGGAAATCCAATGCTTACCCCGGGATGAGCATTGTGGAAACTGTGTGCCTTTTTGGGAACCTGCCAGCTACTTGTGAACCAGCTTGGCCACTGTTGGAAACAGGATATTGGGCTTGATGGATCTTGGTCTGACCCAGTATTGCATTTCTTATATTCTTATGTTCTTATGGAAGACCAACTTATAGATATTACAATAACCCAAAGGACTAGTAATTATTACATGAAGAACAGCAATAAGGCCCTCCTGACTGAAGATTTTTTTTCAAACATCTCAGCAAACATAAACTTGCAAAATATCCCAAACAACTAAAGAAATTTGTGTATCAAATCCACATTGAGTCCCATTCTGATCTTGGCATGTCCAGCGCATTGCCTGGCCAAAAGCTGGACGTGCTGGAGATGTCCCCGATTCTGCCGCCATGGAACACGGACATACTCATGATGGCAGAATCAGAGACATAGACGTCTGGCAGAGCAACCCATTCCAGTACGGGGAACATCTACTGGCCTGCCCGCCCAGCTGCAGAACGCTCCGGCTGGTGTGCCGGTGCAATGGCATTCTGTCGCCAGGGCACCAGCACATCCAGGCAGAACAACCAAATGGCAAAATGCATACCAGTCCCATCACCCAGCCATCTGACCCTTAGTGGGGGCCCCCAAGGCCAAGATCAGGTGGCGGGGCCTCTCCAGCGGTGTCACAATGGGGTAGGGGGGCTGCAGGCCACGATCAACACAGTGCCCGGCACTTATTCCTCCCTCAGGGTGGAATAGGCCAGGCATGTAACTAGGAGCCGGGGAACATACAGAGGCACGACTAGAATCGCCTCTGTACATCCCAGCAGTTGGCACAACCCCCACGCTGCCCCCATTCCACCCCAGCACCATCCCCTCCCAACCCCATCCATCATTCCCCGCACAAACTATCTGTATGTGCGGGGAGTGCTGAGGGCAGAGTCGCGTTCAGGGGCTAAGTACAGGTTGGACATCCAGACCGAAGTCCAACCCTGCTATTTGATGATCGGAATGACCGCCATTTTGTTTATGTTTATCGAGCTTGATATACCGCCCTTCACATTGGCAGCAGGGCCGTGTACAATAACCCCTAAAGCTCAAGCCCCTTCTTCAATTTTCGAGGACACACCCTCTATCTTAAGGGGTGATTCAAGCTTATGACCTCACTTCCTAAACCAAACTGCTTCTGACTTATCAGGGTTCAATTTCAATTTGTGTCATTGGAACCACTATGCCAGAGAATGCAGACAACTGTTAAGGATAGCTAGTGTATGTATATGATTCGTTTTTACATAAACAATGGTCTGTATGTCGCCTGTAAATAGGTGACACTTAAATCCATAATTCTCTATGACAGATATCACAGGGTCCGAAAGATATTAAACAGCAGAAGAGAGCGAATGGATCCCTGAGGTAATCAACTTTTCAAAGGGGATAAGACAGATAATTCTGCGTCCCACAAAATCTTCTGACTCTATCCCCTAAAAAAGAGGCAAACCACAACTACACAGCCTCAGTTATTCCTATGTCTCCGAATTTATGAAACAGCAAACATGTTCTATTGTATCGAGGGCTGCTAATAAATCCAATTAAATAAAAAAGGAATCACATCTTTCATCGGCGACCACCCTCACATCACTTGCTATAGAGGTTAGGACAGTCTTTGTCCTATCTTACTCCCAAAACCTCAATTGTATTGGGTGGAGGACCTCATTGGTCTCATAAAAATCTCGCAGTTGGCTAAAAACAAATTTTTAGCAAATCTCTCTACAAAGGGTAAGTTTGATACAGGGCGATATGGTTGGGGATCCTGGTTGTTGAACTCCTCTACTCTTTTTGCTTATTTCTTGATTTATTACTACTACTACTTATCATTTATATAGCACTACAAGGCACACTGTACACATACACATGAGAGACAGTCCCTGTTCCAAAGAGCTTACAATCTACGAGTATTCAAGACAGACAAACAGAACAAACAGGGGACCAGGGTAGGTCTTTGAGGGAAATGATTGAAGCATAAGGAGTTAAATAGGAGAATAAGGAGCCTTGAAGAGGTGGGTTTTTAACTTGGATTTTGAACAGGGCCAGAAATGGAGCCTGGCATACTGACTGAAGTAGTCTATTCCAGGCCGAGGGTTCTGCAAGATAGAACATGTCTGCAGTTGGCAGTAGAAGGACACAGATAAAAGTGATTTACCTAATGAGCGGCGTTCCCAAGGAGGGGTGTAGGGCGAGATAAGAAGAGAGGGGTAACCAGTTGCTGCAGAATGAATGCAGTGGTAAGTCAGTAGGAAAAGTTTGAACTGTATGTGGAAATGGATAAGGGGTTACATGAGCATAGCAACATTGGCAGAAGATTAGCTGTGTAGCTGAGTTTTAAATGGGTTGAAGAGGAGAGAGATAATTCAATGGAAGACCAATAAGGAAATTAATACACATTGCATCTTACAAAACGTTAAAACACAGTAAATAACAACCTATCCTGTCCACTCTACCCCCATCCCCCCTCAGCCCAACCTCCCTACCCCACTTACCTGAGGCTTAACAATAGCTTATTTGAAAACTCCCAGTAGGCCTTCTTGTGCCAGAGAAGTATTCACAATAGGACTGATATACAGCCTGCTAACCAGATAACAAATTGCATAAAGTTAGGCCACAAACAAGGCAGTCCTAACTTTATGCGGTTTGCTGTCCAGATAGCACCTGAATATCAGCGGTCAGTGGTGAAACAGATATTCAGCGATCCGGATTCTGGCATTTAATGTCCAGTTTCATCTTAAACATGGCAGCCAACATTTAAAAAAATATACCAGCTGCGGAGTATGAATCGTGACACAAATGTTCCTTACCCAGGAAGCTGCAGTAAGAGCACATGCTGTTACCATGCCAACAGGTAGAGGATCCAGCTCACGGGATAAAGGTTTAAAAGTCATCAAGAACTTCTCCACATCACAATCATTTGCTTGACAGAAGAAAGTCCAGGACCAGCTGATTTTCCAACTTAGGAGAGGGTCAAGGTCCAGACCATGTACTGAAGATTGGGTCGAGTATATATGATCCTGCTAACCCTCCACCTCACACACCATCAGGCAATTTTCAGATATTGTTATAAGATATACTTGCTGCTGTTAACTATGGGAGTGGGGGGAGGATGTTGACTCTTTAAGATTTGTTTATTGTGTTCTCTTAGGCTTCCATGGCTAGTATCATGATCTTTGCAGTTTTCTGGGTCATGCCGTGTCCTAGTAAGTGGAACCAAAAGCCGCAGCATGATGGCTGAAACTTCTGTTTCACTTATTAAGACGTAGCATGCATGACCTGGAAAACTGCAAAGATCATTTCATTTTTTGTGGTGGTTGGAGAGGGACCATATGCAGGGTTTCATTTCATTTACTAAAACTTGATATACATACGCCCTTAGTGGGGATTGAAGTTGCAGTTGAGGTTGAGTAGTTTTAGCAGGATACGTTAAAATATATAGTTCCATTTACTGGACTTTTTTAAACATTGTATCTTGTATGCTAGTATTGTTATCTACTCTGCAAAACCTCAGAAAAAGCATAATAACACGATAAAACAGATAAGTGAAATCTTTTGATTACTGCTATCTTATGGAGTATTCTTCTTTTAGTCATTAAGAACTGTGTAAGTGAAATAATTTTATCCAGTCTCCTTATTTATGCTGTGATCAGTTTGGTCCAGAGACTGATAGATCCAATTCATACTCCAAGTATTCTGGGAAATATAGGTCCATAAGCCTGTGTAGAGAGCCCTACTTGCAAGTTTTAAGGACAAGCCACTTCACTGCCATAAATGCTGTTATAAAAACAGGCCGTTTCTGTTTAGCTGATGACTTACAAGAAAAAGACAAAAACCAGAAACATGCAACTCTCTCGTACTCTCCTGAAAATGTCAGAAAGGTCATCTGTCCCTTGTAAACTACAAGGCTGCATGATTAAAGCAGATGTTTTCGCAAGAGAAGGAAGTGTCAAAGGTTTAGCTTAAGTCTCAGATAAAAGCACGAGGGACAGAGGTGATCAGAACAAAGGAACCTATTGGCACAATTCTATAAATAGGGCTTCTGATTTGAGGTTTTAAGCAATAAGCACTTATAAACACTCTTGGTAGAGAAAAAATAAAACAAGTATGTATTAGATGACCCCAGAAAAGCATCACTTCCCCTGGTGCTCTCTCAGCCCTCCCCTCGCCTGCCTTGGACTTTTCATTCTGGTTCTGTGCCTTTTCCGTTCTGATGACTCCTCAGCTGCACACATGTACCCAGCAACAATATCTCTACTGCAACAACACCATTAAACATTGACTTTATAACCCATAAATAGTTGAAAAATAAGCACCTAGATTTACAAGTTATAAGTATCTAGGAATAGAAACCTTGGGCCCAGAGGCGGCCCAAGGGTGTTGTGAGACCATATGCAGAGACTAATTGCGGGCTTAATTTGCATAAATATTTGCATATCCACTGGGTCTCCTTTGTATAAATCTAATTTATTATATTTTAAAATGTATATGCTGCCCATCTAAAATTTTAAGTGGTTTTCAGAGGAGCCCTTCACAAGCTTCTTTTTTGTCCTAACTGATTTAGGGGCATGTTACTAAACACTGATGAGTGTTAAGTGCCGCTGTACCCATAGACATAAATGGGTGTTGCTGCATTTAGCACACATTCAAATCCGTGAAAGAACATTAACCTTTAGTAAACATGCCTCTTAATGAGTGCCTGAAAACCATTTACATGTACAGTGAGGATAAAGAAAGGCTACCATTTTTCTGCCAGTTGCATTACTACAAAACCCTGCTCATTCAGAACCCATAGCAAACCTGCCATATCATAATAGCACTACCAGGACTCACACAGCACCTAATCCTATTTATCAAAAGGAAGCACTACAAATATTAAACCAACGCATCTCTTACTGGGAAAAGAGAACAAGTGGGTCTACTACACAGAAACTAGATGAACAAAATAGCACAGCTCTCTCATACATGCAAAACAGACAGACCGTCACCAAATACAGAACAAGAGATCACGATTTAGAAATATGAAGACAATAATTGAACTGGGAACCCCAAAAGTCAAACTTTCAATGCATCACAACACTGGAAAAATTAAACTATGAAATTAACTTCCTCTTATTCTGAACAAAGCGCAAAGACATCAGTGCACATTTCCCAGAGCTGACATATTCCAGTTAATAAATTCAAAATAAAATACTTTTTTTTTCTACCTTTTGTTTTTTGGGAATTTTATTTTTCAGTCACAGTTGCCTCAGTTTCTTTCTTTTGTGTTCTTCGTGTCTTCTGCTGACTCTCCATTGTCTGCTGTCCATTTGTCCTTTCTTTTCTCTTCTCCTATTTTTTCCTATTTTCTGTCTACATCCACCTCTGACATACTGATCTTTTCCTTCTTGTTCTTTTCTCCATTTCTTTCTTTACTCATTCATTCACTCGATTTCATTTCTCTGTCCTGAATCCTCTTTTGACTTTTCACCTAGCAACTTTCCATCTACTCTTCCATCCTCCAGCCCAGCTCCCCCATTTCTCATCTCACTCCTTCGGTAGCCTCTTATTCCTCTCTGTCTTTCACCCACTCCCCATTGCCACATTTCAACTTTCTGTAATCATCACCCTTCTTTCATTCATCTCCTTGCCAAGTTCCCATGGCCTCTCTCACATAGTTCTATCATGCCCACCATTTCCCCCTCTTTCTCTCACACCCCAATTCAGCATCTCATGCTTTCTCTTCCACCTCCGCAGTCCTTTCCCCCACTATAGATTTCCCCCCCATAGGCCATCTATCCCCTTCCCCATCTCTCACCCTGCAGTGGTCCAGCATCTCTCCCATCTCCCTTCCCAGCCCGGCATCTTCTCTCTCTCCCCTGTTCCTCTCCATTCCAGGCCAATATATCTCTTCTCTCTCATAACTTAAAATCCACCTCTCTCTCTCTCACGACATATATACATATATACACCTCCTCATCCAGCATATTCCATCTCTCTTTTTCTCCTCTCCCCTGTCCTCTCTCTGGGAAAAAATTATCGTGCAACACCATCCCTGGCATCTTCTTTCTTTTTCTGAGTCAGCGACAGAAAGATCTCATAGCACCATCCCCAGCTTTACCTTTCTTTCTCTGAGTCGGCACGCAGCAGCCAGTGCTGCCCATAGCATTCCCGTCAGGTGGCTGACCCTGCGCACTGGAAGTGAATTCTACAGGCAGCATCGGCTGCTGTTGCTGACTCAGAGAAAGAAAGATGAAGCCGCACGATGCTGGAGCTCCATGCACAGGGAGTTGTGCCAGCTCCTGGGCCCACCATCTGAGTCCCCACTTTCTCTCCCAATCCCCAGCCAATCTTAGATTCAGTTTTCTTCTTTTCTCCCACCCAATTCTAAAGTCTCCACCTAAGTCCCAGTCCCTGCTCTCCCCCATCTCCCAATCCCCAGTACTGTCTCCTACATCCCTTCTGCAAACCCACCCAGTTATTTCCTTCATTAACTCTCCCTTTACTCCTTCTTACCCCAGCATTCATTCTTATGCCCCTCTCTTTTAACTCTTCCCTCTGTATGACCCTTTTTCTTCCCTCCTATACAAATTATCTTGTCCCCTCTCCATCCTCACTCCCCCAGATTAGTTTTCCCCCAGTCCCAGCCCGTCCCTCTACTTCCTTCTAGTCCTCCCCCAGCATCAGTTCCTTTCTATTTCTAACCCTCACAGTATCTGTTCCCTTCCAGTCCCATTCTCCCCATTCTCCCCATTCCCCAACATCAGCCCATTTCCGGTCCTAGCCCCCCAGGATCAGTCCTCCTCCAGTTCCAATCCCTTCCAGAATCATCTCCCTTCCAATCCCAGGCTCCTCATCCCCCAGCATCAGCCCTTTTCCAGTCTTAGCTCCCCAGTATCAGTCCTCCTCCAGTTTCAATCCTTCCCAGCATCAGCTCCCTTCCAGTCCCTCCATCCCTCAGCATTAGCCTGTTTCCAGTCCTGGCCCCCTAGTATCAGTCCCCCTCCAGTCCCAGTCCCTCCCAGTGTTGTCTTCCTTTCAATTGCAGTTTCCCCATCCACCAACATTAGCCCATTTCCCGTTCTAGCACCAAGTAGCAGTCCTCTACCAATGCCAGCGACTCCCCCCCTCACACACAAACACACACGGCCCCACACCATGAAAGGCCCCGCACATGCCTGACTGGTTTAAGAGGGAGCCGGTTAGGCCCAAACCTTGGCTCCCTGAACCACCTCTGCACAACTGCGGTAGTAAACAGCCACCGAAGCATTTTCCTTTTACTCCTGCAGCTGTGCTAAGTTGGCAGCCACTGGCAACGCTCACTTTGTAGAAGTTAAACAGAAGCACTTTCTGTCTCTTGTGCAAGACAAGAAGTGCCCCATTTAACCTCTATGAAGTGAGCGACACGAGTGGCTGCAACTTTGCACAGCTGCGGGAGAAAAAGGAAAATGCTCCAGCGGATATTTACTCCCGCAGCTGTGCAGAGGTGAGTCAGGAAGCCAGGCTTTGGGCCTAACCAGCTCCCTCAAATTGGTCAGGCATGTGCGGGGCCCCTCAATGTGCGGGGCCATGTGCACATGCCTGGGGCCAGCCCTGCCTGGGCCTGATATTCAAAGGAATTAACACAATTAGTGGGAGAGCCTTGATTCTTGGCTGGATTTGGCTTTTGGAGGAGCTAAAGAGGTGTTTCTGCCCATCTTTGCACCTTTCTCCTTGCCTGCCCCAAAAATCACCAAACCGGAAGTGATGTCATCAGCAACTCTGGGGCCTTTAAAAAAACTATGGGAGGCTTGGGGAGCCTTTATTCCTGCCTGGACTTGGTATTTGGAGAAACCAAAGAGGTATTTCTGTACATCTTTGCACCTTTCCCCTTGCCTGCCTTGAAAATTGCCAAACCAGAAGTGACATCATCGGCAGCTCGGGGGTCTTTAAAAGAACTGTGTGCCACGGTATGCGGGCTGCAGTTGTGTGCTCATGGTCACATGCCCAAAGGGGTGTGACCAAAGGGGTATGCCCCTTTGGAGTCCCTTCAGAACCCAGGCGGAGCTAGGTGAGTTTTGTGCGAATATGCTGGTCTTTTTTGTCAGCTGGTGAGTGGATTTAGCATGGGGAAGAGGAAAGGGGAGGAGAAAGCTGTGAATATGGTTAAAGGAGTGGTAGTACAAGGGCCTATGGATAGGTTTGTATCAGTGGGAGGTAATTTGAAGGCACCAGGTGCTTGTTCTACCCTTAATACTATTAAAGATTGAGTAGAATCATCTTCTGAGGAAGTTTCCCTCAGTCCTGTGCTCTGCCTCCCTCCCCACATCCAGCCTCAATTCAGGACGTATCCTCCAGGGATGGGGTTCCAAGTAGAGGTTCTCCCCCTTCTGGGGAATTAGATTCGTCTTTTGATGGACATAACTTGAGCATAGTTCAAGATGGTAAGACTAAACAAGCAGAGTCTCAGATATCTACTTTGGATTAGAGTCGGTGGGGGGGGGGGGCAAATATGGTGACAACAAGAAGGTGGATAAAGGTCTTATGAGACCTATTACATTTTCTGGGAAGTTGTCATGTGAAACAGTCTTGCCAATGTCACCTCCTTGGGAGATTTCAAATTTGGAATTATGGCATTTGATCGCCGAGATGGAGTCTACTTTATCAAGCTGTCTGAAACAGTTATGTTCCTTCACAGGAGATACTGTGGAAAGATTTAAGAAAGTAGATCGGCAGTTAGAACAGGTTGAATCCCAGATTGAGTCTCAGGACCAGTGTTTAGGATCAGTTCAGTCAGTAAGTGCAGCCCTTGTAGCCCTTGTTAGAGGTAATAATATCATCCACAATAAGCTTGATAGGTTAAAGAATTCTATTTGCTGTAATAACTTGTATTTCCTGAACTTCCCCTATACAAGACTGATTTCTTCTTTTGAGATGTTGAAGCATTGAAGCAGTATTTTTGGGATATCCTTGGGCTGGATCTCCCTATCCACCCTTCTGTCTCTAGGGCCTAATATTTATTTATTTATAATCTCTTATATACCGCGCTATTCTGCATCAGTGCGGTTTACTTTGAACAAACTGAAATTAATAGGAGGTTGGGGTTGGGGAGGAACAGAACCAGGAATCCCCAAGTTTAACCTTACAATTGGAGACCTCCCTTGAAGAGACATACAAATAGGGCAACTTGGTTGCCTCTTTTGTTACAGCCTCAGGCAGGGTTAGGGTCTTGAGATTGTTTTACGCAGCTAGATTGCAGAATTTTCATGGACACAATGTTTATGTATTCCCTGATCTCTCAGATAGGACAAAGATGATCAGGAAAGACTTTTTTCTCCATCCCAGAGGAGGAGTTTCGTTTTGAAATGTCCTAGGAAGCATTTAACTGTAAGGGACAAGATTATGTTTTCTTAGAACCTAAACATTTGGAAGAGCTTATTATTGTCCAGGAAAATGCCACCACCTGGGAAGCTGCGGATATCAACATTGCTATGCAAGATTGGGGGTTATATGAGGGCTTGTAAAATATATTTGCCAGGTTTCTGAAAACCAGTATAGGGGTTTTTTCCTTAAATTTTCTGACTAGTTGGTTTCCCCTTTTATTTCCTCAGTGGATTCTGATCGGAGTGGAATTTACTGCATGGTTTTCTTTTGATATGTGATTGTACTCCTTCAGTTTATTACCATTCTTTCTTTCTGTTTTGTTATGTTTGAAAATGCAATAAATGATAAATTAAAAAATAAACACAGTTAGAGCTACTGAATATCACGGGGACACCATTGCACACCCCAATGCTTAAACTACAATATCCTTAAGTGGCATGCGTTTTCAGCTATCCTAAATGAACCTCTGCTAATCAGGGTTGGGCTTGGTTAGTACTTGGATGAGTGACCACCTAGGAATAGTAGGGGCTGTAAGCTCCCTGCCCAGAAGAAATTTATTTCCAGTAGCACCTTGCTGAGAGGAGCCAAGAGACAACAGAGACTCGATGGTACACATTGTATTTTTAAGCTGCATTCCCTGAGGACAAAGAACAAGTGGAATGAGGCCATATTGCACTTACACTAATAGTTTGTAAAATACAGGCACCTGCGCCTGTTCTGAACAGCACACAGCTACACCTGCCTTGGAGCAAGGAAAAAGGTGTAGGCCCCAATATTCAACAGCAGCGGCTAGCGCTGCTAAAACGCTGAGCTACCGGTGCTGAACTTTAAAGCCAGATATGCAATGCTGGGGCCATATCCAGGCTCAGGCATTGAATATTCGGGCTGCCTGGATTACCACCAAGCTAATTGGGCAGCGGCAATATTGAGTCACTGCTTGGTTGGCTTCTGCAATGAAAGTTAGGCCAGGGTTTCCTGCACCTGGTGTTCGCCAAGTGTCAGGTTTGGAAACTGCTAACACCTAACCCCCGTAGCATTTACCTAAGCAAGGCAAGACACGACAAGAAGAGCACTAACCCTGGTTGCCCCAGCTATCTGGAACTCCCTCCCGGATGACCTGCGATCAACTATAGACATCAAGGACTTCAGGAAGCAGCTCAAAACTGCGCTCTTTATTGAACACTATAGTGACATCACATAAAGAACCTGTACTTTAGCCCATGGTTACCCAACATTCTCCCCCTCCGCCCCCCACACCCACCATTCAATGTATACCTCACCAAGAAATTATTATCTTCACTCCCACAACTACTCCCCTGTGTGAACACTGCATGCCTATTGACACTGTTCTTTGATTGTTTGAAGTGTAAACCGCTTTGATTTCAGGACAAAGCGGTATATAAATCCTTTTAAATAAATAAAATAAATAAATGTCTAAAACACCATTTCAGAAAGGCTGCGAGATGCATGTTTCCATCCCCAGCATGTTGATCTCTGCACATCTCGGCTGGGGGCGTAACGGGGGTGTTTCTGAGCGCAGCCTGGGCAGTGCATGTGTCTGCATGTCCATGATGTATTTCTCATTAGGACAGCAGTATGCAGGGTGGATGTTTTAGACACGCACCATTTGATGCAAGGTATGTCCTGACATACATGTTCACATTGGCATTCTGGTATATCATATTGGGCTGCACTAGGTTACCTAGCACTATTCAGGTACAAAGAACTGGTATATGGTCTAAGTTGCAGCAGCTGTCATTTCTCATTGGTATTTATGTCTAGTGTGCATCAGCAAACTACGGTCTGTGATGAGCAGCTTAGGAGATGCACATTTTTCCCAGGGACATGGCAGGATCTGACACATGTAACATTTCAGTATACAATGGGCATAGAGACGCCCTGAATATTTACCCATGTCCAAGGCACAGGCCAGTTGAATCACGCTTGCACATGACTGCTGAACACATCTATCGCCCAGATTCCGGGCCCATGGGAATGTCCAGACCCGCGGGATTGGGTTCACAGGAGGCCTGTTTTTGATTTAGACGTGTCCATGGGCAGGATGTGTGCGTTATGGAATTGCACTCATTGTCATAGTTGATATACAAATAAGTGCTCTATCTGTGACTTTTCAGTGGCTTTATCTTACCAACAACTCTGGCACTATCCAGATAATGCTGGGATGGAAGGAAGCCAGAGCGTGGGCACTCTGCCTTACTCTACGGATATTCATTCACCATCCGTATCGCTATGTAGTTTATAATAGGAGAAAACTAGGCTTAAATTAAACCACTTACATAAAATGGATAGTGACTGAATATCGCTGAATATCACAGTCACCACTCTCCACTGATATTTTATTTAGACAGACTTGTATACCACCTTATCCTTCAATCAAGGTGGTCATGTCACATCACAATTGGAGGGTTACAATTAACATTAGGGTACATGTAAACATTTAGATAGTACAGTTACATAACAGCATATAGACAGTACAATTAAAGGTAACATTTAACATGAGGATATTTAATAACGTGGTATGATAAACTTGTGTGTGTGGATAGGATGGGTGCGTGTTTAGTTGGCGGGGTAGGTGGTATTTCAGTTTGGGTATGGGATGTTGCCTGGATGCTTATATGTTTCTATAAATAAATATGTTTTGAGGTCTTTGCGAAAGTCTGAGGTCATCTAATGCTCTCAGGCTCATTGGGAGGGAGTTCCATAGTGTGGATGCCAGTAGTGATGGTGCTCTTTTTGATGTTGTTTGTTTGGTTTTGTGATAGCCTGCAGGTGTGCCAATCATGTTGTCGTTATTGGTTCTTCATGGTCTATTGCTGATGTCTCTTGTTATGAAGTTTTGGAGTACATCTGCTGAGAGATGGTGAATGACTTTTAAGATGATCATGATTGTTTTGTATTTAGCTTTTGTCACCATTGGGAGCCAGTGCAGTTGCTGTAGGACGGGAGTGATGTGCTCGGTCCTTGGTGTGTCTGTAATGATGCGTGCTGTGGTGTTTTGTACCATCTGTAGTGGGTGGAGTGTCTGCTGAGGTAGGCCTTGATATAGTGAGTTTCCGTAATCAAGCAGTGGTGTGATGAGTGCTTGGCACACTGTGCGGAAGTGGTCCTGGCGGAGCATTGGTTTGATTTGTCTGATTGTTTTCAATTGTTGATAGGCCTTGTTTGCAGTTTTGGTGATGTGGGATTTCAGGTTTAAAGTTCTGTCTAGTGTGATGCCCAGATACTTAACTTCTTCTTTGACTACTATGTGTTTGTCTAGGATGCTGATAGTTTGTGGAGGTATGAAGGTGAGTTTCATGGTGACGAACATTGCTTCAGTTTTATCGTAGTTGACTGTTAAGTTGTTGACTCTGAGCCAGTCATTCATGTCTTCGAGGCATTTGGTTATTGTTGTTTTGTTTAGTGCTAGTATGTTGATTGGAGCATACACCATGATGTCGTCAGCATAAATGTGATAGTGAGGTTTGTGGTGCTTGAAGATGTTGCATATGGGCTGTATGTAGATGTTAAAGAGCATTGATGATAGGGCTGAGCCTTGAGGTATTCCCTGTGTGACGGGGAATTGTAGTGATTTCTTTTGGTCACATTTGACTTGTTGCATTCGCCCTTCCAAGTATGATGTGAACCACTTCAGGGTATTCTTGCATAGTCCTATCTGTTGTAAGCGTTGCAATAGCTTGGTGTGGGACACAATGTCGAAGGCCACTGAGATGTCCATGAACACTAGCAGGAAGCCATTTTTTATGTTGTCCATGCCTCTTAGTAGGTTGTCAAAGAGGGAGGTTAGTAGTGTTTCCACGCCGTGTTGGGGTTTAAATCCATGCTGATGTATGTCAAGTGGGACATTAATATCAATATTTTTATTTATTTTATTTTATTTATTTAACTGCATTTATATACCGCTTTTCACCGGGTCAAAGCGGTGTAACATAAAAGGGGGGGGACAGAAATCAGTGTAGGGGGGGCCTTCACCAGGGGCCCAACATTGATGATTCAAACAGGTGGAGAAATCTTAGAGAATAGACATGGGTCTCTTAGAGGGTAGATTGGGATTTCGGTTGCGGGGTTGTGAGATATCAGTGGAGGTTGCCTGGATCTGGTCCAAGATATTCCAGGAAGAGGATGGTTTTTAGTTGTCTTCGGAACGCAGTTGGATCAGCGGTGTTTCTGATTTGGCTTGGTAGTGAGTTCCAGAGGGAGGGTGCATATAGTTCGAAGGCTCTGTTGCAGGTCCGTTGGTTATATTTTGTTCGCTGATAGGGGATGGTGAGGGTGTTGTTGGTGGTTTGTCGGGTCGTTCTGTTGTGGGTGGGCTGGGGTAGCAGGAAGCGGAGACGGGAGGTCTGTGGTTGATGGAGGGCTTTGTGTATAAGCAGGGCCGCTTTGTATTTGATCCTTGCTTGAAGTGGTAGTATGTGTAGTTCTTTTAGTACTGGGGTGATGTGGTCGTGTTTTTTTGCTTTCTGGATGATCCTTGCGGTGGTGTTCAGGGCAGTCCGTAGAGGGTTGATGTGGGTTGCAGGGAGTCCATGATAGATTATGTTGCAGTAGTCCAGGTGTGGGAGTGTCATGGCCTGCATGACAGTTCTGAAGTCTTGTGGATCTATGAGTGGTCTGAGCCGTTGTATTGTTTTTGCTTTGTGGAATATTGTCCTTGCAGTCTTTTTTATCTGTGGGGTAAATGTGAGAGCTTGGTCTATAGTGATTCCCAGATACTTTATTTGGGGCTGAATCTTTATTTGGGTGGTTCCTAGTGTGATGTGAGATGGTGGGGTGAAATCTGGGTCCTTTGTTACTATAAGGGCTTCAGTTTTCTTGATGTTGATGGTCAGATTGTTTCTTTGTAGCCAGTCGGAGATCTCAGTGAAGCAGTCTGATAGTTGTTTATATGTCGGGTTGTTGGTTGTGATTGGGGCATAGAGCATTATGTCATTTGCATATATATGGTAGTTGATGTTGTGGTCCTGTATGATCGAGCAGAGTGGTTGCAGATAGACATTGAAGAGCATGGCGGACAGTGTGGAGCCTTGTGGCACACCTTGATGTTGTTGGAAGGGGGGGAGGTTGCTGTGTTTGTGCGGATTAGTTGTTGTCTGTTTGTTAGGTAGGAGCAGAACCATTGCAGAACAGTGTCTTTGATTCCTATATCCTGGAGTCTTTGTAGGAGAGTGTTGTGGGAAATGGTGTCAAAGGCCGCGGATATGTCTAGAAAGAGCATGATGTACCCCGAGTGTTTGGCCTGTGTGCCTTTGGTGAGGGTGTTCAGTAGTGTTGCCATGAGGGTTTCAACTCCATGGTGTGGGCGAAATCCGTGTTGTTGCTAGTCCAGTATTTTGTTGGTGTCCAGGTGGTCTTGGAGTTGCTGTTGAATGATCTTCTCTATAATTTTGGTGGTGAATGGGAGGCTTGCTATTGGTCTGTAGGAGGCTGGATCGAGTGGGTCCAGGTTGGGTTTTTTCAGGGTTGGACGAATGATAGAGGTCTTAAGGGCATCTGGAATTTATTTATTTAGCTTATTTATTTATTTATTTAGCTGTATTTATATCCCGCTTTTCACCGGGTCAAAGCGGTCAATTGGGAGATACATTTAACATGAGGGGATATGACACACATACACTAATACTTACAGGGAACATGGGCAATGGAGGGTTAAGTGGCTTGCCCAAGACCACAAGGAGTACCTATAGGACTAGAAATCCCAGTCCCTCCGGCCTGAGATTGCTGTCCCCAGGTGGGACTTGAACCGCTGGCCCTCCAGCCTGAAGTACCTTGTCCTAACCACTAGGCCACTCCTCCCAATGTGTCCTTGCTTGAGGGATTCGTTGATGATGTGGGTTAGGGGTGTGCTTAAGTCTTCTTTTGATCTCTTTATCCACTCAGCAGGGCAGGGGTCTAGTGGAGAGGTGGTGATATTTAGTCGGGAGATAGTGGATTCTACTTGTTCAGTTGTGATTGTTTCAAATGTGCTCCAATCCGTGGCTTTGGTGGTATATTGGAGGGTTGTTGATGTTGCTTGTTGTTGAGGTCTGTTTGGTAGCTGGAGCTGTTTATATTGGCGTGCTAGTAGCTCAGGTGGTATGTTTGCTAGCTGATCAGGTTGGCTGGGTGCTTTGGTGAGCTTTTTGACTATTTCAAAGAGCTCGCGTGGCTTGTTCAGTGAGGAATGAATAATTTTTGAGTGGTAGGCCCTTAATGTAAAGAAGACAAAGATCATGACAACTGGCATAATCAACAGGTTCATCGTTGAAGGAGAAGAAATTGAAATCGTGAACAACTTTAACCTTCTTGGATCAACTATCAATAAAGAAGCAACAAGCAGTCAAGAAATCAGACGACGCATTGCTCTTAGCAGAATGGCTATGAAAGACCTAGATAAGATTCTCAAGAGCAGAGATGTCTCTCTCCATACAAAGATTCGACTTGTTCAAGCCATGGTATTTTCAATAACATCATATGGATGTGAAAGCTGGACAGTGAAAAAGACAGACAGGAAGAAAATTGATGCCTTTGAATTATGGTGCTGGCGGCGAATACTGTGTATACCATGGACTGCCCGAAGAACAAACCAGTCGGTACTAGAGGAGATCAAACCTAAGCTTTCTTTAGAAGCTCAGATGACAAGACTTCGACTTTCATACTTCGGACACATCATGCGAAGAGAGAGATCATTAGAGAAAGACATTATGCTTGGCAAGATAGAAGGTCAACGCAAAAGAGGAAGGCCAGCAATGAGATGGATCGCTACAATAACATCAGCTATGGGTACCAGTCTGTCAACAATGAGCCGCCTGACTGAAGACCGAACACAATTTAGGATAGCTATCCAGAGGGTCGCCATGAGTCGACTCCGACTCGACGGCACTTAACAACAACAACAACAACAGGCCCTTTTTGCTTTATCGGTTTCTGTGTGGTATGAGTTGAGGTTGTTGGTGTATTTCACTTTGTCTGTTTCCTTTTTGGTCTTTCTCCATTTCCTTTCAGTTCTTCTGAGTTGTGTCTTTAATTTGCGTAGGATTGGGGTGTACCATCTTGCTTTCGTTCTGGTAGTTTTTGTTTTGGGATTGGTTGTTGTTGCATTGGATGTTGCGACGATTGTAGCATTCCAGTTGTTGATCAGGTCTTCAAGGTTGGAGGAGTTTGATTGATGTTTGGGTGATATTTGTGTTAGGAATTCTTCTTTGTTGAATGGTTTGAATCTTCTTTTGGGATGGTTGTTCTCTATGGTTTTGGTGTGCTTGTATGCATGGGTAATGTTGATGAGATGGTGGTCTGACCATGGTACGCATGTGATCTTTGGGTTCGTAGATGTAGCAGTGCTGTGGGAATTCAAGAATATTAGATCAAGTATGTTCCCTTTTTCATGGGTTGGGTCTTGTATAATCTGTGTTAAGTCCATTGCTTCCATGGCGTTGATGAAGGCTTCGGCATATTTGTCCTGTAGTGAGGGGAGGTTGAAATCTCCAAGAATTAGTTGTTCTTTTGTGGAGATGGAACTCTCTGATATATGTTTTAGTATGTCTGACAGATCGGTGCTTGGTGTGGGTGTCCGATAGATTAGGCATATGGAGATGTGTTTGTTGGTGAGAGTGAGCATGTCCGCTTCCTTGGTTGTTTCTGACGCATGAATCCTGAGGTGCAGGTTAGATCTTGCAATGATGGCTACCCCTCCTCCTCTGACATTGGTTCGGGAGAAGTTGTGGAGGCTGTATCCATTGGGTGTTAGTTGGTTCGTGATTACTGTGTCGGCGTCTGTTAGCCATGTTTCCGTTATACAGAGGATGTCGATCTTTTCTGTAGTGATCAGGTCGTGGAGCATGTCATGTTTGTTTCTGACTGAGCGTGCGTTTGTTAGTGTGATTGTGAGAGGTTTGTCAATTGGGGGAATGGGGGGTGGGTGTGCGTTGGGGGGATGTTAGTGCTCCTTGCAGTCAAGGAGTTAGGGGTGTTTGTGTGTTGGGTGGTTGTGTTGCTTGGTGTGGGATGGTTTGGGTGTGTGTTGGTGCTAATGAGGTAGTAGCCAATTGGGATTGGGATTAGGGTTTGAGGGTATATCGGAGCTATGAATGGTGGCATGGCTTGTGGCATATCTGGGAGTCCGTGGGCTGAGGCTGTTCTTGTTGGTATCTGCTGGCTGTATGTGGGTCTTGCAGATAGCGTTGGTGGTTCTCTTGGGGTGTTTTTCATGTTTCCTGAGGTTCTCTTGTGTGATATAATGTCGGTGCAGAATTGTTGGGTCTCTCTCGTGGCTGTAGCCACTTCTGTGGCCGCGCCTAAGGGCCATGCCAAAGGGCCCTCTGGCGAGGCCCTCAGGCGCGGGCCCGCAAGGCGCGGGCGCACCCGGCAGGGATGCTTCTTTTATGTGGCTCCCACTGCCCCCGATTGGGCAGGAGCTTCTGAGCGGGACGGCTTCCCGCTCAGGCGCTCAACCCTGGATCGGGGAGCTTTTCGGCGTCGGCGGGAGGAGCGGGTGTTGCTGTTGGCGTCCCCGGACAGGGATGCTTCTTTTATGTGGCTCCCACTGCCCCCGATTGGGCAGGAGCTTCTGAGTGGGATGGCTTCCTGCTCAGGTGCTCAATCCTGGATCGGGGAGCTTTTCGGCATCGGCGGGAGGAGCGGGTGTTGCTGCTGGCGTCCCCGGACAGGGACGCTTCTTTTATGTGGCTCCCACTGCCCCCGATTGGGCAGGAGCTTCTGAGTGGGACGGCTTCCCGCTCAGGCGCTCAACCCTGGATCAGGGAGCTTTTCGGCGTCGGCGGGAGGAGCGGATGTTGCTGCTGGCGTCCCAGGACAGGGATGCTTCTTTTATGTGGCTCCCACTGCCCCCGATTGCTCCTGAAGTTGCTTTTGCACTGCCTTTTCCAAGATTTTAGCAAGGAATGGCAGGCTGGAGATGGGACGGTATAATTTTGGTTCGGAGGGGCTCAGATTGCTACTTTTAAGTATTGGTCGTATCATTGCATGCTTTAGGGGTTGTGGCATGTATCCTTGTTGGAGTGAATTGACCATTTTTTGAATGTGATGAGAGAGTTGGCTTTTTGTAGCTTTGAGCCATGTTACTGGGCATGGGTCTGATGGTGAAGTTGTAGTGTTTAGTCCAGATATAATGTCTTCTACTTGCTGCTTTGTTGGTATGTTGAAGATCTCCCATGTTTGATGTTGTTTATTTATCATGTGATCGTTTGTTTGTGGTGTAGTATGGCATGTTTGGTTGGTGTTTTTTGATTTCATGTAGTCTGCATATTTTTGTGGGTCAAGATGGTGGGTGCTTTGTTGCGTGTCATCCTTGGTGAGCTTTTGGACAATGCTAAAGAGTTCTCTTGGTCTATTAGTAGCTTTCATGATCAGGTTGGTATGGTGTTGCTGTCTACGCTCATTTATTAGATTGTTATATTCATGTTGTTTGTCTCTGTATTGGGTTAGGAGGTTGTGTGATTTGTTCTGTCTCCATTTTCTTTCCAGTCTTCTGAGTGCACGTTTTGCAACTCTGATTTCATGTGAGTACCATGGGGCGTTAGATCTCTTGCATGTTTGTGGTTCTTTGATAGCTGGGGCAGATGCTGCGCTGGATATTATTGTGTTCCATTCTTCTATATTTAGGTAAAGGGTGTCGTGTTCCTGTTGAAGTTGTGGAGTGATTTCGTTTATGAATGAGTCTCTGTTAAATGTTTTGAACCGTCTGATTATTCTTTCATCTTCTTTGCTATGGGCGGGGTTATTCAGGGTCATGGTGAATTCAATTACATGGTGGTCTGACCAGGGGACTGGTGTGATTGTTGGTTTTGTGGTCTTGTTCTGTTCCACTAATTGCAATGGCATGAAGACCAAATCCGGAGTTTTACCATTCTGGTGCATTGGGGCGTTAATTGTCTGGCAGTATTTTAATGACTCCATGGCTTTTAAGAACGTTGTGGTTTCTCTGGTGGTAGCGGATGTTAGGTTGTAGTCTCCTAGTGCAATGAGAGGTTTGTGTCTTCTGTTATGTTATTCAGCAGCACTGCTCATTATCCGGACAGTGGCGCTGAATAGTCGTGAATAATTTAACTGCCGCAACATTTGAGTATTCATCAGCCTATTTTCTTTTATTATTTATTTATTTAACAGGTCTTTTATAGCGCTTTATCATTTCAGTCAAGGCGGTTTACATTCTAACTTAAACTTCTTAATGTACAGTACATTAAACAGTGACATTGATAACTTGGATACTTCTGAGGCAATGGAGGGTTAAGTGTCTTGCCCAAGGCCACAAGGAGAGATGATCTCCTACTTCCCAAAGTGTTAATTCTCCTGGTCATTATTTCCAGACAGCTGCTTGCCCTTTGAAGGAAAGAGGCGTGAAGAAGCCAAGTCTGCCTGCACAGTCCTGACATCACTCATTGAAGAAATCAGGCAAGGAAGTGCTAAGCTGTGAACCCTGAAACTCTGGCAGAAGATACTGTACATCTGCTTTGAAAAATTTCAGTGTTGAAGAATTGGGGTGGTGATGAAGGTGAAGCCGGAAATAAGCTTTGTAGACTATACCGTAAAGAAAATTTGAGCCCTTATCTTTTAGAATTTTTGACAATTAATGCAATTATAGAAGTTTGTGTTGTTTACTCACCAGCACTGTCTAAACTCGTGTTTTTCGTGCTGAAGTAGAATAGTTTGGCCTAGTAATATATTTTTGACATTGAAAAGGAGTTATCCAGATAACAGCAGCCATTTTCAGGATAATTCCTTCAGTGGCACTATGCGGAAAGTGCCACTGGAAATCTTTCCAGTCCGTCTCGGTGCTATCTGACTAACGGCAGAGCAGTGCATGAGCAGAGCTTTAGATGGAGTGGCGAATTAACTGAATAATGGCGATATTCAGTCCGCTATCGGATAACTATCCACATAAAGTTAATACAGTAAGAAAGTCGTCTGAACTTTACCCAGACCATTACCCAAACAGCAGACTGAATATCGGCTCTATCCAGGTAACGTCAGTGCTGACTGCAGTATATGTGTATTCAGTGCCACTTGCTATCCAGAGAGCAGCACTCAATGTACGTATTTTATTTAAGTGTCATGAGCAGTGTTTAAAATAAAAGCTGACCACGGAGTTTAAATAAAAAGGGTACAGAGTCTGCACAAAGTAACCCTCTATCTATAAAGCCAGTCCTTTGTTTGCAAACCTGTGAAGATGCGGCATAGAGTGATGCAAAGAATTATCTGAATCTGATAACAAAACTGAGATTATGCCAATAAAAGTCAAGGACAATTGGATTGGAATGTGTTAAATAGGCATTAATTCAGCCTGTATTGTGAGAATTTGGCAGTTACCGATTATACAAACAGGGATGATCTATCCATTAATTTGGGTTTTGAGGCAGATGTATTTTCTATCAGTCAGTCACAACGCAGATCAGTAGCAGAAGTGCTGTGTGGATGTTATTCATCTAGTTAAACTGATCTGGAAGAGCTATGTCACAATAACACCACTGCAAGGCAAGTCTATTTCACTCTGAGCTGGAATAACTGGGTTGCACTGAGCCAGTTCCAGGCAATGGCTGCTGTTATCATAAAGCCTGTCAATAAAAACGGCAGCATTGGTTTGTCTGAAAACTGCAAGTCTCTGCCTGGCTGAAGTTTCTTTCGTGCACATACTTTAAGCCAGATTCATTTCTAGGAGTGATTTTAGGTCAAAGGAGGGAAAGGACATGCATACTTGGCATTTCCAAGAGTATTTATACTCTTATCCCTACCTTCCCCAGCTGCCCATACAAATGTTGTTGTTGTTGTTGTTAAGTGCCGTCGAGTCGGAGTCGACTCATGGCGACCCTCTGGATAGCTATCCTAAATTGAGCTTCTAAAGAAAGCTTAGGTTTGATCTCCTCTAGTACAGACTGGTTTGTTCTTCGGGCAGTCCATGGTATACACAGTATTCGCTGCCAGCACCATAATTCAAAGGCATCAATTTTCTTCCTGTCTATCTTTTTCACTGTCCAGCTTTCACATCCATATGATGTTATTGAAAATACCATGGCTTGAACAAGTCGAATCTTTGTATGGAGAGAGACATCTCTGCTCTTGAGAATCTTATCTAGGTCTTTCATAGCCATTCTGCCAAGAGCAATGCGTCGTCTGATTTCTTGACTGCTTGTTGCTTCTTTATTGATAGTTGATCCAAATAGGTTAAAGTTATTCACAATTTCAATTTCTTCTCCTTCGACGATGAACCTGTTGATTATGCCAGTTGTCATGATCTTTGTCTTCTTTACATTAAGGTGCAGGCCCATACAAATAGCAGGTTACATAATGCCTAGACGCTTGTGTTATGTGTGCCTTACAGAAGTGATTCTCAAACCTGTCCTGGGAGACTACCAGCCACTCAGGTTTTCTGGATATCCACAATTAATATGCGTGAGAGAGATTTGCAAATAATGTAGCAGGCATGCAAATCCCTCACTCATGTATATTCATTGTGGATATCCTGAGAATCCATGTGGCAGGTGGTGGTCCAGGATAGGTTTGAGAACTGCTGCTTTACGGTAGTTAATTTTCACAGTTAGTAGTAGAAAACATGTTAATGCAGTCTGATGCTTGGAATGCCCTCCCGATGGAAGTGGTGGGGGCAAACACAGTGACAGAATTCAAAATGGCATGAGACAGACACAGTGGATCCCTCTATAGCAACAGGATAAAATCAAAATAAGCATAACTATCTCTTATATCTGAACAAATAGAGGTGACCTACATGGAGCGGTGGGTACACCCCTAAACAAAGGCATGGGGAGGGGTGACCTGCACGGAGCGGCAGGTGCACCTACTCTTGCAACCTTGCTGGGCAAACTAGATGGACCATGATGGTCTTTATCTGCCATCATATACTATGTTACTATGTTAGTTTGCAACTACAAGGGTTGTTTGAAAATTGCACTCATCATATATAAGGAAATTTAATGTGCTTGCCGTATTTAAAGCTTGGGGGGGGGGGAGGTAGTTACTAACACATTTAAAAGAATAATGCAAGATTTTCACCATTTAATGTGCATTAAATGTCAAAATTGAGCATTATTTGCACTTAAAGCACATTAGTTTATCACCATGCAAGCTAAATGATGATATAAAAAGCCTGTGAATGCATGCAAAGTACCTTATTATCTTGCAAAATTGAATAATACAGCTTGCATTTTACTTCTCGAGCTGGGCTGTTCGTGGAAAGGCGGTGTCAGCGCTGACCTGCCTTTATCTTGCTTTGCCAGCAGCATCAGCAAAGAGTATTTTGAAGGCTGGTGGCTTTAGATCTGTCATCTAACTTGTGTCTCTTGGGGAAACTGCTAGGTACATATGACCTAGATTGGCCACTGTTGGAAACAGAATACTGGGCTTGATGGACCTTGGTCTGACCCAGTACGGCATATCTTATGTTCTTATGTTCTTATCTAAGCCCTTATGCTTTTTCTCCTAAGTTACTGTAGCTCAGTTTTGTTTGAGTTGCCTCATTCTTATTTAATCCAAATCTAAAATAGCCAAACCCCAAAACAGAGTTTTCTCCCATGAAAAAAATGTTTTTGTCGGACGGTGTCTGTGTGAGAGATTAACCACTATATCAGATCTAGTCCATTTTAATCACATTTGCAGTAAAAGCCCACAGTAATTTAAACAAAAGTACTTATCTGGACCAACAAGTTCCAGCATGAGACCAAACACTTGAGCGGGGTCATTAGTGACACAGCACTGCATTTTGGGTCAAAATAAAATTCACAAAGACCCTGCATAAGTCTAAAGTCACTCGTGAATGAATGAAAGCTAGCACCGTTTCTTAAACCAAAGGCGTCTGACGTCATTTCTGTGAGCTGATTATTTACTGCAAGGCTGACAGGAAGATGGAAAACAATGATGTAATCACCATCCCAACACAGCCAACCAAACTACACAAGCCTGAGCCGATCTAATTCCAAATTAAGCCCATTAGGGACTACCGTGTTGAGGCAGAAAATTCATGGTTGTTCATGTGACTGCAGTACTGCCTGCTGATCTCCTCCTCTAATGGATGGTGGAATCCACTCAAATATGCACCAGGAAAGTTGGGACAATGAATGATCCAATTGAACTATACGTTGAACCATCGGAGCTGAAAAAGTTTTCATCTGTATCCAGGAGGCATGTTCAGCTAATCTTATCTTAAAGGGGCAAATCATGCTGCCCACATATTTGAGACCACATGGGCACAGGATTAGATGCACCACATAGGAGGTGTCGCAAGTGGTATTACGCTTGAGATGCCACTCCTAGTTTGACTCCATGTCAGTCCAGATCTCCCCTTCCAGAGTCCCTGGGCAGAATGAACACCTCCCACAAGGGTAGTGTCCCATCCACTCCTCAGACATCTGGATCCTCTCACCAAATGTAGACTTTTATCACGAGTGTGCACTACACATAAGGGCTTTTGAAAACATGCATGTATACTAAGAACCTGCCAATGTTTGTGCAAAATCCTGTTCACTTGAGTCGAACGATCGCTGAATGGTAAAATGGCAACAATCTTATCTTCCTGTGATACAGACTGATGCGATTCAGCAAACGATGGTAAAAGCCATTCTCTATGATTGTATTTTGTCCCTATAGTCCACTATGATGCGTTTACTATGAGTGTGGCTTTACATAAATTTTTTCAAAGATTACAAGTTTGATATTTTTTTGCCGATACCACTCAAGGGTGTGATGATTCAACTGTTTATAAGCCATCTAAGTGGATTCCTCCAGGACAAATTGACCCTGTTATAGCCACTTTTCAATGCCTTGTTTTGGCCGAGCTAGACACATTGGCAAATCAACCAATTCTAACTCATTCTAATTTAACATTTTCTCAGAAACAGGTGTTACAGCAATTGTCTGAAGATACGGAGTTGGTAATTAGGAATGCAGACAAGGGGGGCGCTATAGTGGAACAGTCACAGTCCCTTTACCGGCAACATTTATTGGACCAATTGAATGATTCCCGGTATTATTCCCTTGTTCAGGAGAATCCAACTCCATGCTTACTTATGCAAATTGGTGAACTTTGCACTTAAGCACTGACTGCTGGCTGGATCACATGGAAAGAACATAACTTTTTAACATCGGAAAATCCACGGGTGCAGGATCGGGTGCTGGAAGACAGCCCAGCTGCCACAGCATCACCAGGGGGACATCCTCCCTACGGCACTACCTGCCCAATGCCCACATGGACCCCAATTCCACATTGCCTGACCCTCATGGGGGCAGCAAGGAATCAAGGCAGTGTCCATCGATTGGACGGCGGGGACCCACCTCAGTTTTAATGAATTCTAATAAGCCAAGAGCTTATTTGCATCTGTAGCAAATTTTTGCCCAAAAAGCCAATAACCTGCAAGTATTCAGGCAGCTTAATATATCAGCCTCAAAGTGTGTCTTGGAGTTCAGACATCCATTAACCAATACATCTTTACTATGGTTCGCACCTCCACTTATCTGCATATCTTTCAATTTAGGATGCAGAAATTTGTATTCATTAAAACCATTGAATATTTTTAGTCCATAAAATTTTCGAAGTTCCAAATCTGGCAGAGTTGAATCCATTCCTTTTAAATTCTTTAGTTCTATTAGCCTTTGTATGACAAATAATACCGCATGCAATACATATCAATTCATTTAAAACTCTGCTTACAAACACTAGAGAGCCCTATCCAATACCCCATACAATCTGCAAGGGGCATGTTTAATAAAGCATGTCAGGCTTCTGCAGCTAACCCTGGCAAAAAAAGTGCAGCATTTCCCCAGCACATAACGCACCGGAAATACAGAGTGCAGTCCGACAGCAATCTGGATGCAACTGAAACCACCTAGTGAGGTGGCATTACTCGTGCTGTCTGCAGATCCGATGGCTACTTTGCGCTGTTGAGGCCCGCAGTAACTGCACATTACAGACACACCCACTCTCCGCCCTAATCCCCCCACTCCTGCAGATAACGCGCTTTCTGCAGATAGTGCAGGAAATCTCAGCATTATCTGCATTTCGCATGCCTTAGCTATTAACATGGCCAGAAGAATATGCTATCTACTGCATTAACAGTTAATATAGTTTAGTAAACATGCCCCTAACATTCACATGAAAATTTTCAATACAGCCTCCCCTTTAAAACCTTATTAATCCACTAAAAAAAGTTTCTTTAAAATTCCTGCTTACCCAGCAGCTTACTACCCCGACGCCACGCCTGTCTCATAAATGTACAGGAAATTCTGCAGGTTTTGCAATACTCTCAAACATCACTGCCCTTCCCGTTCCTACTCATTTTCATAGATAAACTAACCCATTATCTTTCAACTCACTTCTCTGGATTTTTTTTGTCACTGAAACTACTAAGAGAAAAAATGATGCCATACAGATAGAGAGAGAAAGAGCTGTAGTAATGCATGAGAACTAGAATTCATGCAAGGGCTGGTACACACAGTGTGAACTTGTGTCAATCTCTCCCTAACAATTAACATTTTGTTTATGAAGACCATGGCTGCAATATTTGAGCATTAGAAAAAAATCTTTAGAAAAAAATGAAAACAGAATCAAGCAAAAGGTAATAGTAACACATTTTCAATGTAAAGTCTAGCAATAAACATACCATTGGCCCCATTGTTAAACTTGCTCTCTAAGCCCTGATGAAACGACCTGCAGAAAGTCCCCCATGCTTTTGTATTTGGGTTTTAGTGTGCATTACTCAATGCTAATTTTACTCTCGTGGTTCCCAAGCCAGTGCTCTAACCACTAGGCTACTCCTCCACTCCAGGTTTAAGTATTGAAAAAATGGGCACTGAAAAGTGGTTTAAATTTAGCACATTTTCCATGCAAATTTATGTGAAAGACTTGCGTGTGGCACTATTTGCAACTAATCAATGAACCAACTCACACAAAGGGAAACATGCTGGACCTGATCTTCGCCCCCCTACCCGTTCACAACTCCACCCCCCCCCCCCAACTACCTACACCGCTGTACCTTGGTCCGATCATAAGCTAATCTTATTTCAAATTCCCTTAGATTCCCGGCCCAGGAAACCCTCTGGAAACATGTCAAACGCCATAAGTCTACCCCCACGAAGGTTCCAACCTTATAACAAGGAATCCATCTTACACAACACACAGTCCCTCTTCAGCTTAACGATAACCAGCCTAGATGCACTAGTCTCCAGCTGGAATGACAGCCTGAGTTCCATCGCCTTACGTACAGCCCACAAGAAAGCCCCTAAGAAAAAAGCTCCTGCCCCATGGTACTCCGAGGACCTACGGACCTCTCTCATCAAACTTAGAAAACTCGAAAGGCGATGGAGACGCTCACGATCCACAGAGAACCAGGTAGCCTATAACCTCCAGCTATCCATACACCGCAATGCGATAACTGAGAAAATGAGACAAGCACACACAGACACCCTCATGCGCTCACTACGAAAACCACACGACCTATTTAACCTCGTCAAGAACCTAACGAAAGAACCAGGTTCTGAACGAACACCCGAGATTCACGCCCAGGACTACGCTGACTTCCTGCAATCAAAACTATGCCAGACAGACAAGACTGGCCCACCCTCTTGCACCGTGGAACCACCAAAAGCAGCGACATTAGCAATGTTCACCATCCCATCCAATGAGCAAATCATCGACACAATCTCTACAATCAACACCACTACCGCTCAGACTGACCCCTGTCCTGCCTTCTGGATAAGGGAACTACGGACAGAATTTAGTCCATTCATAGCTAGACTTCTTGACGCATCTTTCACATCAGGCTATTTCCCACTGAACCTCAAGCATACATCCATCAGACCCCTGCTAAAGAACAACAAATTGGACCCACAGAAAGTAGAATCGTATAGACTAATTGCCAGCATTCCACTGCTAGCAAAGATAATCGAAAAAGAAGTCCTATACCAGATTCAACAACACATCAACATTACCTCTCCGTTAGACCACTGCCAACACGGATTCAGAGAATCCCATGGTGTGGAGACGCTATTTACCACCCTCTTCAACAATATACTTTATGCAATTGATAACATCCGTCAGGGAGTTGCCCTGATATTCCTGGATATAGCTGCAGTGTCCGACTCAGTATGCCACGAAACCCTCCTGAGCCGGCTCAAAGAGAAGGGCATCTGTGACCTAGCACTAACCTGGTGTAAGTCGTACTTGTCCGATAGATGGCAACACGTGCAGATGGAATCCTCCACCTCCAAACCGTTCCACCAGAAACAGGGCGTTCCGCAAGGCTCCTCCCTCTCAGCCTTGATGTTCAACATCTATATGCAGCCAATTTGTGACCTCATACGATCATTCAACGTCGAATGCATGATTTATGCCGATGACGTTCTCATGTACATGCCATTCCAGACTGACCAAATTGACCTCATTCCTCTAACTAACTGTTTTAGCTCAGTGGAAAAATGGCTTCTAAACCAGAATCTTCGAATACAACACAAAAAGACTGAAGTGCTGTTCATCTCCAGAAACCCCAACTTTTCCCCTCCTGCCTGCCTAAAAATTGGAAAAATCAAACTGCAAACCAAACCTTCAATCCGCTACCTGGGTGTCACATTGGATCAAAGACTGGATATGAAGACACACGTGAGCAACATAGTAAAATCAACATACCATAAGATCAAGACACTCAAACATCTACGCCCCCTCCTGCAACCAGTTGATTTCAGAACAATCTTCCAAGCACTAACCATCCCACATCTCGACTACGCCAACGTTACCCTGCAAGGACTCCCACAATCCACCCTGAGCCCGCTCCAGCTCGCCATGAACGCTGCAGCCAGAGTTTTACATAGCGCCTCCAGGAGAGACCATATAACACCCATCCTCAAAAGTCTCCACTGGCTCCCAATCCACAGCAGAATCACCTTCAAGACCCTACTACTAACATTCAAGACCATCAATGGACTCGCCCCCTCCTCTCTCGCGGACCTCACTCACATTACACCCCCAAATAGAGCCAGACGATCTACTGCTATAAACACTTTGGTAATCCCCAAAGCAATGACCCACTGTGCTCAGACAACCATAAACAGGGCTTTCAGTCTCTGTGCTCCCAGATGCTGGAACGCTCTTCCACCCGATATCCGAGCAATCCCAGAACTAACTAAATTCAGGAGAGAATTGAAACACTATCTCTTCCTCAAATGCTACCCGGAGGAATGTACACCAACTCCACCACTCACAACTTAGCCCCGACCACATGCATCCACTCCTCATGTATTTGTATATAAGTATGAATATCATTCTGTTATTACAAATGTAAAAGGTTAATACTGTTATTACAAATGTAAATAGTTAATACTGTTATCCAAGTTGAGCTACCTGTTATATGTAACACGGTGTTAACCCCCACCGTAAAATACCTCATGTTCTATGTAAACCGCACTGATGTTGAAGAGCGTGGTATATAAGCGATTTAAATAAATAAATAAATAAATTATTCCCAATGTAGGAAAGTGTACTAAAAACAAAGTACTTTTTTACCTCTTAGTACTGATTTTTAATGCCAGCCCTATAGATGAAGCCAAGGTTTAACTTCCATTTACTCCAATTCATTCCTCAGCCCTTCAGGTTCTTCACATCACCTCTTGGCTCCTCCCTACCCTTTTGTGCCTCTTTTTGTATACCCTTCTCACATCTTTAATCCCTTCTTCAACACCATTCTTCACCCAGTTCCTGGGTTCCTCTTTCCCCAGTTTTTCCACACAATTTCCATTCAATACGCAAAGGACTGTTCTCCTCCCAGTCCCTGATTCTCACTCTCTCCCCCTCCCCATTCTCCCATCCAATTCTGGGTCCTCACTGCCCCCAATTGCACAGTCCCTACTCACCTCCTCAATCCCAAGATGCCTGCTCTCCCTCCCAGCCCAAAATCCCCTCTGAATACCTCAGTCACATTCCTTTAATTCCTTCTCCCTCCCAAAAATATTATTGCTTTTTCCTTTCCCCACTCTCCTCTAGCCAGTTTTAGCCCCCCAGTATCCCCCTCTGTCACTTACCTCCCCACTTTCTGCCTTAACAATGGCAGTCTGAGGTTCTGTGCCCTTAACCCAGTAGCTCATCTAGCTGTCAGTGCCTCTCCCACCTGCATGATTCAATGATCAGCTATCTGAACCCCATAACACTCTAGACCAGGGGTGTCTAACCCTGTCCTGGAGGGCCGCAATCCTGGCAGGTTTTGGGATAGCCCTAATGAATATGCATGATATATATATGCATTAGAGATATCCTGCCTACCTGACTGGTTTGTGACCCTCCAGGACTGGATTTGGAGACCCCTGCCTTACACCTCTGTCATTTAAGATTGTGAGTGGGCAAGGTACAGAGGTCCTAGACATCAAAAAGGTAGATAGAATTTGTCACATCCCTCCTCAATTCTTTTTGGTGGTGGTGAGAATCGAGGAGAGATGTGACAAATTCTATCTACCCTTTTGATGTCTAGGACCTCTGTACCTTGCCCACTCATAATCTTAAATGACAGAGGTGTAAGGCAGGGGTCTCCAAATCCAGTCCTGGAGGGTCACAAACCAGTCAGGTTGGCAGGATATCTCTAATGCATATTGTGAGAGATAGTGAGTGATAGCTACCTCCTATGACCCTATTAGGCGGCTGCCTAGGGTGTTAAGATTTAAGTTGCCTTTAATACAAAAAGAGTCTTGTAGTCAAGTGGTAAGGCAAAAGTAATATTAGGGCTTTATTCCCTGCCCTGAGGGGATATTCCTGGGATACAACAAACAATATGAAACAAAAGAACTGCTGCACAGAAAATATCTTCTTTCCTTCAGGCACCATCAGCTGGTTGCTTTGCACACGCTCAACATAAAGATACAATATCGTCAGATAAACAAATTGTACAATCCATGGGCACAGGATCAGAATTATAGCTGCTGTTCTCCCACTGCGTTAACTCAGAGTCACTTACAATTGCATATGGGTCACACTCTACACAGCTGCTGTCTTCCTTAAAACTCTCCTGTGAGTCATGGGCTAACTTTTTTAGAAAGGGCTCTTTAAATCCAGGGCTCTGAATGCCTGGTATATTAAAAGCTTCCTTCTGGCTTTCCCTTCTTCTCCACGCTGGTGGAATTACTGTATAACTTTCAGTATCAAAGTTACTTCTGGTGCCACGCCCTTGCCTTTCAAACCAAACAGAACTTCTTGCCTTTTCTTTAGCAGAGCTAGGTTCCCACCTCTTAGCTGTGGTTCTGTCTCTTATATCTGGGCTTCTGGCAGCTCTCTCCTGGGCTCTCCAACCACCAGGAATCCTAGCAGGGTCCTTGGCACGGTGCTGGCTGTTTCCTGCTCTGCTGCCACACCTACTGCTTCCTTCCCTTAGAGGGTTTCCTCCAGCATGACGTGTGTTCACTGGATTCTGGCTTAGTCCTCCCAGGTCGCTGCCCCTACTAGCCTTCCCTGGTTCTACCCTGTAGCTTTTATCCTTGTTCTCTTTGCATGCTGCCTGGGTTTCTGAGAACAGGTGTTCCTGATTAGCCTTCCTGCTTCTAGCTACGTCAGGACTAGCGCAAGGACATTTTACTCTAAAGCCTTTCTGCTTTTCTTGTGCTGAGTTTGTTTGCTGCTCAGCTAATTCTACATGTGCTGAGTTTGTCTGCTGCTCAGCTAATTCTACATGAGCTGGGTTTGTTTGCTGCTCAGCTAATTCTACATGAGCTGAGTTTGTCTGCTGCCCAGCTGATTCTGAGGTAAGTTCCTTACTTTCCCCTAACTCCATGGGCTCTGTGCCAGCTGCTGTGTCACAATATATATCTCATGCATATTCATTAGGGCTATCCCAAAAACCTGTCAGGATTGTGGCCCTCCAGGACAGGGTTGGACACCCCTGCTCTAGATTATAGAGTTGATCTCCCACTATAACATCAGAAACACTTTCCCCATTGGTAGCACCAGGTCCAGTATGGCCCCGTCATGCATGGGTTCTGTTGCCGGGGCCATACTGGACCTGGTGCTTACCAATGGAGAAAATGTTTCTGATGTTTTAGTGGGAGATCATCTCATATCCAATGATCACCAGATGGTGTGGTTCAGTATTAGAACTAGGGCTGATAAAGTCCATTCAAAAGTGAGGGTTTTAGACTTTAGGAAAACTAACTTTGGCAAGATGGGACAATACCTCAAGGAGTCTCTAGAGGGATGGGAACAGCTGGGGGATGCAGAAAAGCAATGGGCAAAACTGAAAGGGGATATTTTAAGGGCAACAAACCTTTTTGTTAGAAAGGTAAATAAATGTAAAAGGAAAAGGAAGCTATTATGGTTCTCAAAAGAAATAGCTGAAAAGGTGAAGAAAAAGAGGATGGCCTTCATAAAATACAAGAGATCACAGAAAGAGGAAGACAAGCATCAATATTTGGAAAAACTTAGAGAAGCTAGGAAAGTAGTCAGGAAAGAAAAGATACAAAAAGAAGAAGAAATAGCCAATGCAATAAAATGTGGGGAGAAGACATTTTCAAGATATGTAGTAAGAGGAGGAAGTGCAAAAGTGGTATTGTCAGACTCAAGAGTGAAGGGGAGGAATATGTAGAAGGTGATGAGATAAAGCGGAATTGCTTAACAAAGATTTTTGTTCTGTATCACAGATGAAGGGCCAGGAGCAGGACTTCAGAAAACACCCACAAATAGGAACAGAAATGAAGGAGATCTTGAACTATTTTCAGAAGACTGTGTTCATGAGGAACCAGCTAAACTAAAATTAGACAAAGCGATGGGGCTTGGTGGGATACATTTGAGAATATTGAAGGAACTTGGAGAAATTCTAGGGGCTCCATAGTCTGACCTTTTCGTTGCTTCTTTAGAGTTGGGAGTGGTTCCAGAGTACTGGAGAAAGGCACATGTGGTCCATTACACAAAAGCAGAAGTAAGGATGAAGTTGAGAACTACAAATTTAATTCTGCACTGAAAACTCACATATTTCACCTTGCTTTCAACCTCCCTTCCCAGCCTCCTAACCGTAAACCCCTCCCCCTCCCTCTCCCCTTGAACTGATTCCTCTCTTTTCCCATTTTATTGTCATTCTTTCTGTTTTTCCTCTTTTCTGTCCTGTATAAATGTTGGCATTATTTTCCTTTTTCTCTATCAGCCCTTGGCTTTGTTTTTGTAAACTGCTGTGATGCCAAAATTGCCTGAGTGGTATATCAAATAATAAATAAAGATAAAGATACAGTACAATTAGTCTGACCTCTGTCATGAGGAAATTAATGGAAACACTGCTAAAACAGGGGACAGTGAGGTTTCGGGAATCCAATGGGTTTCAGGATCCGAGGCAGCATGGATTTACTAGAGGCTGGTCTTGAGTTTTTTTGACTGAGTGACCAGAGAGTTGGACCAAGGGAAAGCCTTAGATGTAGTGTACTTAGATTTCTTTAAAGCCTTTGACACCATTCAGCACTGGTAACTTATAGATAAAATGAGCACCCTAGCGATTGACCCTAAAATGACTTACTGGGTTAGAAATTAGTTAAGGCAACCATTTAGTGGGAGGCAACAAAGGGTACAGGTAAATGGAGCTCACTCTGAGGAGAAGGATGTTACCAGTGGTGTGTCACAGGGATCTGTCCTTGGTCCAGTCCTTTTAAACATTTTTGTTAGTGATATTGTGGAAGGGCTGTCGGTTAAGATTTGTCTCTTTGTGGATGATACCAAAATTGGCAATAGAGTAGACACACAGGAGGAGTAGGTAACATGAGGAGGGATCTAGCTAAGCTTGAAGAATGGTCGAGAATTTGGCAACTGAGATTTAATGCTAAAATATGCCGGATCATGTATTTGGGCTGCAAAAATCCAAGGGAGTGGGTATAGTACAGGGGGTGAAGTACTTCTGTCCATGAAAGAAGAGTGGGATCTGGGTGTGATAGTTTCTGATGGTGTTAAAGAGGCTAAACAGGTAGAAAAGGCAATGGTGAAAGCCAGAAGGATGCTTGGGTGCATAGGGAGAGGAATAGCCAACAGAAAAAAGGAGGTGATAGTGCCTCTGTGTAAATCTTTGGTGAGACCTCATTTGGAGTAATGTGTGCAGTTCTGGATACCACTCCTTCCAAAGGATATAAACAGGATGGAATCGGTGCAAAGAGTGGTTAGCAAAATGGTCTATGGTCTTCGTTATAAAACATGTGGGGACAGACTTAGAAATCTTAATATGTATACTTTAGAGGAAAGGTGGGATAGAGGAGATATGATAGAGATAATTCTATGGCATAAAAGTTCAAGGAAAGAGTGGTAGATGCGTGGCATAGTCTCCCAGTAGAAGTAGTAGAGACGAGGACAGTATCTGAATTCAAGAAAGCATGGGGCAAACAGAAGATCTCTAAAGGAAAAAAAGGAACTATAGTGGCTTATATGGAACGGCAGACTAGATAGGCCATGTGGTCTTTTTCTGTCATCATGTTTCTGTTTCTGTTGAATCATGCAGTCAGAAGAGGGTAAGAGCCACCAGCAAGAGAAGAGACTGGTAAAGACACAGAGCTGTGGACCATCACTGCCGGGACATGGAGAGGGAAAGCCAGAGGCAGGAAAATGCACAGAGCCTTCTTAATCAATGTTTTTCTTTTTTTTTCTAGGCCATTTGCCCAATGTCTCCTTTTCTACTCCCCCAGGGCACATGGTCCCTGCTTCTAACCCTCTTCACAGCATCTGCCTTCTACTATTCTCTTCCTTCCTCCTACAATCTGTTCCAATGTTATTTTTAAATGCATCAGGCAAAACAGCTGTTGGGGAGAAGGAGAGTATGACTCTGAAGTTCTTGTCACTGCCACTATTGCCTGCTTCCTTCAGTCTCTGCTGGCACCAAAGGCATGCTCAAAGCTCCCAGCACCAGACTTCCTGTATATCTCACAATGGGCTGGGTTCCTATGCTTCCTGGGGTGCTTTGTGAATGGGAGAAAGACGGCCTTTTGTAGCCTAGGGCTCCAGTGTAAAGAAATACACACAACTCACCTGGTTTGAGTTGCTGAAAAATAAATCCTTTAGTGGGCAACTTACTGCAAGAAGAGAAAATGAGAATATGTAGTGTACATGTGATCCTAGTATACGCCCAGTGCAAACACAAACTGGCCACACAATCCAGAAATCAAAAATAAAGAGAATCTACCAGCAGCTCAAGCAAACTAGGGGTTTCTTTCTCCACCATCCTCTAGCTTCTGAGGCACTATCCTTGGGAATGGGATGTTCCCTTGCATGCAGATCAGTAAGAAGACTAATTTAATGGAAATCACTCCAAATAAACAACTGTAGCAGAATATCAGGGAGAGTTGTAAAAATTCAATAGCAAAGTATTCCAATAAAACCAAGAAACCGTCTCAGACCAAGCGGCAGCCTGTATGCTGGGAAAGGAAATTCAAATTCACCAGCGGCGCCTTTAGCATCAATGACAGGTTTTTGGTATTTTTCTTTTATATTCTATACCATCTCTCCGTTATATTTTTGAAAAAAATGTGCTTAAACAAAATAACAAACAGTCTCTGTGAAAACAGGTACTTAGCTTTTTGGTGTGTGTGTTAAACTCTTAAATGCAGTAATATTCCAACGCTCTCCAGAAACCGTTTGACTTGACAATTCAGTCCTTCTCAATAGCCATTCTTGTAGTCGAAAACAGTGTGTTTCAATTTCCCAACGCCTTATTCATAACGTTACTTCCGCGTTTCTCTCCGCATTCCGAGGTTCTTCAGGGGACGAATCACTTCCAACTAGCTTTTGACCAAAGTTGACCTATTTGGAGTGATTTCCATTAAATTAGTACATTATATTACTCCATAAGACAGACCCTAATTTTTTGATCAGTAAGAAGAGGCATTCTGTCCCCCTGTCAGAGATGAGCTGGCCTGCAGTCTCCTTTGAGGCTCAACTCCAAAACAAAGTTCCCTCCGGCAGTCCTTCCCTTGATTCCAGCTAGAGCTCCACTTCACCTCTTTACATAATCCTGGTAATTTCTCACATGCAGAGTACAAGACTAATTCAATTCTTCCTATGAGATCACCTTCTGACCCTTCTCACACTGGGCAGTTCCCACAGCATTCCGAAGAAATCTCCCATGTCCTGAAGGCAACCTTGGGCCCTGCCACCTTCCATGGACAGAAGAGGAATGAGAGAACTCAGAGCACAAGTGCTTAAGAGTTTTATTTATTTATTTAGACAGATTTGTATGCCACCTTATCCTTCAATCAAGGTGGTCACGTCACATCACAATTGGAGGGTTACATTTAACATTAGGGTACGTGTAAACATTTAGACAGTACAATTACTTAACATCATTTAGACAGTACAATTGAAGGGTAACATTTAACAAGAGGGTGTTTAATAACGTAGTATAATAATCTTGTGTGTGTAGGTAGGATGAGTGCGTGCCTAGTTGGCGGAGGTGGTTGTGTTTCTGTTTGGGTATGGGCTGTTGTCTAAATGCTCGTATGATTCTATAAATAACAGTGTTTTGAGGTCTTTGCGGAAGTCAGTGATGTCATCTAGTGCCCTCAGACTCGTTGGGAGGGAGTTCCATAGTGTGGACGCCAGTAGCGATGGAGCTCTTTTTGAAGTTGTTTTTGAAGTTGTTTGCTTGGTTTTGTGATAGCCTGCAGGTGTGCCAATCAAGCACTTCTTTCTAGAGACTCCTCTCTACTGATGGAGTATCTATACACTACTGGCCTCACTCTCTTCTACCTCATCGCTCAGTCTGATGCCTTTAGCAGGGGGGCATATCTAAGGGGCCCTACCTCTCTATTTAGGAATTCTGTTATATTGAGACCATTCTCAGAACCAGCAGTAGCAATTGTAAATCCTAATTTGGACCATTTTGGTGAAGCCTCCTGAACGTAAAATTATTTCAAATTAGATATCAGGACTATATGCTATTATGTTGTATTAAAAAGAAAACAATATCTATAAAATCCAGCTCCTCAAGAACACAGTCTTCTGAAAATGTGTAGTTTGAGTTCTACCTCCCTTCCATTCCTATTTGTGGGTATTTTCTGAGGTCCTGCTCCCGGCCCTTCATCTGTGAACACAGAACAGAAATATTTGTTAAGCAATTTCGCTTTATCCTCATCAGCCTTTACATATTCCTCTCCTTCACCACTGAGTCTCACAATGCCATCTTTGCACTTATTCCTGTTACTAACACCTAAAGAAATGTTTGTCGCTATGTTTTGTTGCATTGGCTATTTTTACTTCCATATACATCTTTTCTTTCCTGACTACCAGCTTCCCTTAGCTTTTCTAGATATTGCCTTCCCTGGCCGTTCTGATTAAATTGATTTAATATACATCTCTTTCTTCTTATTTCCTTATTTCTTTTGTAGTTCCCTCTCTATTGCTGCTGGATTCAGCAGAAACCCCAAAATAGCTCTTAAAGTACATCACCCTGTTATTAGGAATACTCATTATGATCAGCAGGAAGTTCCTTTGTACTCCAGTTCATAGTTAAGGAAAGTACCGCTGGAAAATCCTTGCCAAGAATGTTCTAGATTGTTATGAGGCCCTGTGACTGAAACGGCATTGCAGCCCTCCTTAACTCAAGACAATGGCCTCCCCTCACTATCAGCTGCTGTCTCTGAACCTGTTCCCCTTTAGTATACCCTCTCCTCCTCTGGCTTTCCTGTTCAAGATTGTAACTTCCTTTTCTTCTTCTCTAGCCTGTTGCTTTTTGGATTATTTGTACATTGTAAACCGCTCTGTTTCCCCCGAAGGGCGGTATATCAAACTCAATAAACATAAACATAAACATATAGTACTCTGTTACTTTTAAGGAAAATTATACAGGGAACGCTTACATACATAGAGAGAGAAGCAATGTGTAATGGATGGCTATACAGTGAAGCTGTCGTCTGCAAATATCTAAAGACAGTTCATGTATGCATTCAATCAGAATGAAAGCTGCACAGTCAAATTAGAATCAGAACCCCAAAGCTAACCAGGATCTTGCATGTCGATGATTAATAGTGACACCAAAAATGCTAAAAAAAAATGAATCACGAAAACCTCAAAATGCAATCAAAAATAAAATATCACAAATGCAAACCTTATTCTAAATGAATTTTTGTTCCCTCTGAGCTCAACAGTTTTCACAATTAAATACAGTCCTTAGAAGTTGATTTGCAGTTGTGACACGTTATTTTTGATCACAATTGCATTTTGAGGTTTTTGTAATTCAAATTTTTTATATTTATAGTGAGCAAGATTTTTTTTTAAAGCCTGTATTTGCTAATGGAACACCCATCCTCCCACTTCTACTATACAAGTGTGAGATCACGGGTCACTGGTTCCCCTTCTCAGACTGTGGCTAGGATAGGGATGATGTTATTTTAAATGACTAATATTTGCAAGTGATCACTCAGTTGGGTGGATTTATACAGATAGTGCCACCTCTCAACTGTGTTACTAAAATGGAAAAAATCATGCTGGCACTGCTAAAGGTTTTCCCAGTGGCCAGGCAGAAATAATGAAACAAGGTCAAATGTTAATCTGAATAGTACAGGTAATACACAAGTAATTTTCAGACGAGTTGCCGTATTAATAAATCCATAGCAGCAAAAATCACAAATAGGGTGATGACACCTTACAGAAACATAGGAACATGACAGCAGAAAAAGATCACATGGCCTACTAGTCTGCCCTTCCATACAACTACAATAGTCCCCCTTTTACCTTTATAGAAACATAGAAACAGCTCCTTCGTGCTGAGCTTTTGCTGTTAATCTTAATGATGGTCAAGCAAAATCTCTAAAGGGGTCACTGCAAACTGCGAATAGCGGAGATGTATGCATGTATGTATGGCCATACATCCCCTGCTATTCGCTGGGGGTCTATTCTGAACCTACAGCTCCCCACACGCACAGGGCCTGTGTGCAGAGAGCTCCAGATAGGGGCGGGAGGGGACAGTGACAGGGCAGAGTGTGGGCGGAGCAAAGACAGGCCCATGACCCCAGACTTACAGGGCCTATTCAGATCACAGCCCTATACGTCCAACGAGGGTAAGATGGTCGGGGAACTTATTCCACCTCAGAGGTGGAATAAGTCCCCCCAACAATGGCAGGCAGCGATGGAGGAGCCCCCCAAAAAACATGAGCCACAGCTGGTGGATCCCCACTGCCAAATCCTGGCCCTGGCAGGCCCCACTGGGGGTCAGATGGTGGGGGAAAGCACTTAAGGAACTGGGACACCTGCATGGCATCCTGGTGCCATGGTGACGGCATGCCATGACACCAGGACTCCAGCAGGAGCATGGGGAGGGATAGCCGAGGAGAGCTCAGCACATCTTGGTGTAGCACATCCAAGCGCACCAATTCTGCTCCCGCGGGGACGTCTAGTTCCCGCAGGTGCAGAATCGGGTGCAAAGCTGGCCCACCCATATTTTGGATGTCCGGATGGGCCGGATGTCCCCCGATCAGAATTGGCCTCCACGCCCCTAAAGCAGAGACACAAAATCTGCGGGCAGGTCAGGACAAAAGTTGGCGTTTTTTGTCAGTTGAAAGCTTGTGCAACAGCCCAACATAACAAGCATAGCACAACAGTATACAGCCTAGCACAGCTTTGAGTGTGGAAACAAAGGAGAAACGCTGGCAAATTGAACTTGGCAAAGAGCTAAGTAGTATTGTTCTTTTTGCTACTATGTTATTGATATGAAGCTCTGCGATTGAAGCAGTAAGCAGCACTAGTTTTGCTATGTGATTAAGCATTTATGTGGTGACATAGAATGGAATAGCACATATTTTTTGAGTTTTGAAACTTGCTGATGAAATTTTGAAAAAAAGAGTAAAAGGCAAGAGGATAACTGTATGACTAACAGATTAATAATTAAGATTTGGACATTTTATGAGTGAAACCGAGCCGATGATTGGTAAGGAGGGGCTATGGGTGGAATATAATAGGCACAAGAAATTGTGTATACAGTTGTCCCCAGCCCCTTTCTTTTTAACATCTTTGTTAGTGATATAGCGGAAGGGCTGTCGGGTAAGGTTTGCCTCTTTGCAGATGATACCAAAATCTGCAATAGAGTAGACACCCAGGAAGGTGTAGATAACATGAGGAGGGATCTAGCTAAGCTTGAAGAATGGTCTAGAATTTGGCAGCTGGGATTTAATGTTAAAAAATGTAAGCTCATGCATTTGGGCTGCAGCAATCCAAGGGAGCAATATAGTATAGGGGGTGAAGTACTCTTGTCCACTAAAGAAGAGCGGGACCTAAGCGTGGCTGTGTCTGATGATCTTAAAGTAGCTAAACAGGTAGAAAAGGTGACGGCAAAAGCTAGAGGGATGCTTGGGTGCATACGGAGAGGAATGGCTAGCAGAAAAAAGGAGGTGATAGTGCCTCTGTGTAAGTCTTTGGTATGGCCTCATTTGGAGTATAGTGTGTAATTCTGGAGACCGCACCTTCAAAAGGATATAAACAGGATGGAGTCAGTACAGAGGGTGGCTACTAAAATGGTTAGAGGTCTTCATTATAAGGCATATGAGGGCAGACTTAAGGATCTTAATATGTACACCTTAGAGGAAAGGCGGGATAGAGGTGATATGATTGAGATGTTTAAATACCTCCGTGGCATAAATGTTCGGGGAGAGAGCCTCTTTCAATTGAAAGCAAGTTCTACTACGAGGGGACATGGGATGATGGTGAAGGGAGATAGATTCAGGAGTGATATGCGGAAATATTTCTTTACGGAACGAGTAGTGGATCCATGGAATAGTCTCCCAGTGGAGGTGGTAGAGATGAGGACAGTAACTGAATTCAAAAAAGCATGGGACCAACACAGAGGATCTCTAAAGGTAAAAAGTGGACTGTTGTAGTTGTTGATATGGAAGGACAGACTAGATAGGCCATGTGGTCTTTTTCTGTCATCATATTTCTATGTTTCTATGTTTCTGATGATTCTTTCACTTTCACTTTCTGGTGATTCTTTCACTTTCACTTTTATAAGTGTATTAATATTGATGTGCTATCCTTTTTTGAGGGAGGGGTTTGCTATTTGGATTCACTTGCTTTCCTTCACCTCTATGGTTTTTTTGTTTGTTTGGTAAAGTGGCTTAAACAATGTATGGCGTCACCAAAGTGACTTTTCTAAGAAAGGCTATTGTTAGGATTTCAGACCCAGTTCTTCTTGTGGACTTCCCAGCATTTGCCAAGAAGCAAAATATTTACAACTTAGTACTCAAGACCCCTCCCTCGGGGAGGCAGCAGAATAACTAGCACGTAAATAATGTTCTTATTAACAGTTAAATTCTTTTCTCATTCCCCTTCCAAATACGACTCTGCTATTAATCCTCTTCCTTGTTTCTCTCAGCCCTCCATCCTCTACATGGCTCATGTTTAAATGAAGCTTGCACTCACTTACTCTGGCACTACAGAGATACAAACCTGCAGGTTGGAGAGAGATAAAGGCTCCAAAAATGTTTGGGAGCCCAGCTCTAGTTTCACCTTTGATTGATGGTTGCCCTGAACCTTTCTCAGGGGCTGCAAAAGTACACACAGCATGTGATGGGCTGTATTTTTTCAGCATCATAAGGTTTTTTTTTTAACAGAGAGACTATCATGTGTTGCAGTTAGGGTGGCTAAGCTCCAGATTTCAGGGACAACCGGTTCCAGTCCTGGTTTTACATTGCTGATTTCCTCAAGGAAATCCAAATAGTAGGTACAAGCAGCTAGTAAGGTAAAACCAGGACTGGATCAGAATGTCCTTAAAATCTGGAGTCAGTTGGCCACCCTAGTTGCAGCACTCATACTAATGCTGGCACCAACCTTTGCCATTTGCAGAATTCAGGAACATATCAGTGCTGCTGCAGATAGATTTTTATCTTGATATAAACATCTGTCATATGGATGCGAAAGTTGGACACCGAAGAAGCAAATAAGGAAGAAAATCAATGTCTTTGAATGATGGCGCTGGCAAAGAATACTGTGTGTATATATACTATGAACTGCTTGAAGAACAAATCAATTTATACTAGAGGAGATCAAACCTAAGCTTTCCTTGGAAGCTCAAATGACAAGCCTTTGACTTTCATACATTGGGCTCATCATGAAAGATCATTAGAGAAAGACATCATGCTTGGCAAGGTCAAAAGTTGACGCAAAAAAGGAAAATTGGCAATGCAATGGATCAATACAATAACAGCAGTGATGGATGCCACTCTATCAACAATTAGACACAACTGGATTAAATACAGTTTAAGACAACTATCCATAGGTTCTCTATGAGTCAACACTGACTTGATGGCACGTAACAACACCATCAACATCTGTGATTATTTAATTCACGACAAATGTTAAAGTTTCATAATACTGATGAAATTGCAGAATGCAAAAGGGATGATGGTTGGCAGAATTTATTATTTAAAATAGATGATAGATTGCTTATTAAGCTGAATTCATTACGCCCAGATGGTTTGAATTATTTATTTTTTTTCTCTGCTTTGTGGAACATCAATTCTGACCTTTAGGCCAGTGATAGAGTAAGTATTACAATATATTTTTGTTTTGTTATCACAAACCAAAGGATGATTTTTAAAAACAGGACAAATATTCCTCAGCCTTTCCTACACAGCAGGTTCACTTTCTGGATACCACTATGCAACTACCTGAGGTACACCTAAGGATCACATTATACTGGAAATCGACTGACTGTCATACCTGTCTGCATGTTTCCAGCTTCCATCCACTACCTGACCTGACTGATTTGTGGCCCTTGAGGACTGGAGTTTGACACCCCGGGTTAGCATATACTATGTTGTTGCCTGCCTCTGTCATTTTTGTAACTCCAGAATAATATGGTTACTCTTCTGAAAATCTTGCTACTGTGGAATCACTTTCCTTATACCTCAGATATAGAGCAAGTTGGCTTGGCTTCTCTCTCTACTCCTTTTCCATCAGGCTGCTTCTGCCTGCCTTCCTTGTTTTCTGCCTTTTTCCCACGTTGGAAACCATTCTCTACCTCTCATTTAGTGGTGAATTAAAAAAACTATTTTTACCTCTTCTGTTATCTTCTTCCAGTGGTGTAAGTTACAATGAGGGGCTTCCAAGCAAAATTCTGCTGTGCTGCTGCTGCTGCCGCCCCTGCTTTGTGGGCCCCCTTTCTGCCCGGACCCCCTGCATTGCAGGGGCTGCTTGGGCGGAATTTATGCCACGGTCTTCTTCTCAATTGGAGGAAACTCTTGTCCTGAGCATTCAATCTCAGTCTAGGACTGGGTGAAAAATTCTGACAGACAGGCTTCTGATTGGATTACACAGCATCTCAATGAACTTTATTTGAAGTAACATAGTAGGTAATGACAGATAAACACCAGAATGGTCCATCTAGTCTGCCCAGTAAGGTAGAACTGCAACTGCTGCTTGTGCAGGTTACCTCTCCATGCATTCGTTGAGGGCTGGAAATGGCTCCTCTTTGCATGTTATCCTCCATGTCTTTTTAGAAGTGCACAAGTCATCTCACTGCTATTTTGAGCTGAGTTGCCCAATACTTACAGGCCAGTGCAGAAAGGCAGTGCTGAAGTCGCATGCAATTAGCTGTGTACGTGTTTTCATAGCGCACCAATAGCTCAAAACATCAGCACTGATATGCAGCAAAGAGCATGTAAGCAAATGAACTGTGTGCAAAACTTTGGCATAAAGTTGAAAGGAGGGGAACCAACGTATGCACAAACAATAGATGCTCTTTAAATGGCCGTGTGCGCATGCGCATAAATGTCAAACATTCACGTTATGTGCACAGGACATGCAGGTTGTTTCGGCGCTCACCCATAATAATCAGCACTGTTTCGCCCAAAAACATTTTTTTATGAAATCACAACAGAGATATAACAGTAAATGGAGAATGATATAAGTGAATCCAAAGAACACACAAGGATAAGAAGCAAAAGACATTTCTTCTTGAACTCCAAACTTTCGCTTATACGCCGAAAGATACACACAGATTTTCACGTCAAAGGTAACTGATCACTAGTGCATGCCCTGAAACAGTCTTTCCCAATACACACAAGATTTTTAGGTCACCTCAGACCAGATGTAGAGATAATGACACTCCTGCTGGTTATGTAATCCTCTACGCATCTCTCTGCATTGGGCGTAGACTTTATTAGCATTCCACTTTACTATGCACAGCTCATTTGTGTATCATTTAAATACACTTGGCATTGCTGTGCGAGAACAATTTTGTTTTGCTGTTTACTCGCATGTCAATCTCTTTTCTGCATTTGGCATATTGGTACTTGTGCGTTTGAATTGTGTTACCTGTATGCACAGGGTGCACTAGTCTTTCTGCATTGGCCCGTTAGTTTTCATCTTCTTGCCACTTAGGGATCCTCTGTGTTTATCCCACGCCTCTTTGGATTCCATCACCACTGTTGTCTCCATCACCTTTTCTTGAAAGGCATTCCAAGCATCCACTACACTGTCTGTGGAAAAATATTTCCTGACTTTGCTCCTGAGTCTATCTCCTTGTAGTTTTGTATCATGTCCCCTAGTTCCATAGCTTCCCCTCCTTTGGAAAAGGTTTGTTTAAACATTAATATCTTTCAAGTATTAAAATATCTATATCATATCCTCCCTTTCACTCCTGTCCTCTAGGATATACATATTTAAGTCCTCAAATCTCATATCCAGTAATGTTCCCAGCCCCCTTAGCACCCAGGGTGGGTGTCCCCCCTTGCACTGCTAGTGTCCTCCCATGCAGCTGTGATGCCCCCCTCCCCAGTATGGAGGCAGCACAATAAACTTACCAAAAAGCTAGCTTGCTGTGGCAGAGTCTAACTTTGGGCAAGATGGACGTGTAAGAGCTATGCTCCGGAGTGTAATGGTCAAGAATCCTGACTTCTGCAGTCTTTAATTAAGCATATCCTACCTATCTTGGAAGCAGTTGACTCCAGATATGTCTGGCCCCAAACCGACGGCATCTGGATTACCAAGGAACTCAAAATGCCAGTGCAAAGAGAACTAAAACGGAGCATCTCTCACCTCACAAAATGGCGGTCATCCAAGATCGTCCTGCGGCCTTACAGGAACTTCTTGCTGAGATCTGTGCTGTTAAAGGCATGGTTAAATCAAATGGAGACTCGCTGAACACAATGCAAGAGAATATTAATGCCTTAAAAAGCAGTTTGGAGTCGATTACGGTGAGATTGGAGAAGATGGAGAACGTGGTGGCAACACATGGAGAGCGGTTTAGGGCCATTGAGAAGCAAGCAAAGCTGATCCGGTCACTGCAAAGAGAGTTGGAGGATGATAACAATTGCGCTCGAAGAAATAACATTAGGATCCTGGGAGTTCCCGAGGGAGCTGAAGGTCCAGATATGCTGGCCTTTTTACAATCAATGATCCCGGGTGTGCTGAAAGTGAAGTTTGCTATGCCTTTTGAGATCGAGCACACCCATCGAGTGCCTACTCAGTCCATGGCTTCGGGCAAGCGTCCACGCCCAATCATTTTAACAGTTCTGCAATTTCAACAAGTCACGCAAATAATGGAAGCAGCCAGAATACACTCTCCCTTAGAATATTAAGGGCATAAACTCCTCTTTTTCCCTGACTTTGCGAAGGCGACAGTAGACCGGAGGAAAGGTTTCTTGTCACTACGCCCATGCTTGTTGCAGCTGCAGGCCCGTTTCAGGCTGCTTTATCCTGCCCGCTTGAGAGTCATGCTGCACAACCAGACCAGGACTTTTGATGATTCAGGGGAATTGCACTCGTTTTTGGAGGATAAAAAGTTGGTATTGATGCGGTGAAAATATGCCTTGTAAACAGTGGTGGACATAGGTTTTGCAGAAGCTCTCTAATGCTTTCTCATATGAGTGTTTTGACTGGATCTGAGGTCGTGAAGTTGTGATTTAAATCATGCAGTGTTGATATTCAATGTGGCTCCCTCGTGGCAACTCCAGAGTATTGCTCTGGTCACACAGTCCTTCTCGTTTGTTTCTTTCTTTCTTCTTTTATGTTTTGTGTTGTCTGTGGTGTTTGGGTTGGTTTGGAGGGTGTCAGGGCATTGTAAAGCAAAATGGCCCTTATCTAGCAACATGCAGCCTTTAGTGTTCATACAATGCATTCGTAGGGGCAGTTTTGCTTTAGTGTTTTAGAGCCTCGAGTTTGGGGATGCTATTCTAGTGGTGGGTAGTGGTCAGTATAAGAAGCCCTAAGTGGCAGAGGAGTTGAAGTGAATTAATTAGTCACACCCTCCGTGTCTGTCTTTTCCCTTTGGGCTCACCCGCTAAGTTCAGAGTTCATTATTTAAAATAATCTTGATCATCTTCAAGATCATCCACCATCTTTCAGCAGATGTACTACATGAAATTGTAACAAGGAACATCAGTAACAGACCAAGAAGGAACAATTATGACAATACGATCAGCACACCTTCAGGATATCACAAGACAAAACAAAATACGTCAAGAAGAGCTCCATCACTAATGGCATCCACACTATGGAACTCCCTCCCAACGAGCCTAAGGGAATTAGAAGACATCACAAACTTCCACAAGGCCCTTAAAACCCTGTTCTTCACAGAAACGTATGAGCAGATAGACAACAGTCCCAACCAGATACACAACAGCCCCCACCCGAGAGGGATTGCAACGTAAACTATACTGCAAGTTCAATACTTAACCAACCCAGTTAGACTCACGACACCATCATGATAAATGTAACCCTCAAATTGTGTTGTCTTAATGTTGTTAAATTCCCTCATGTTAAATGTTGTAAAACACCCACATGTTAAATGTTACCCGATTGTGATGTGATGTAACCACTTTGATTGTAGGATAAGGTGGTATACAAGTATGTCTAAATAAATAAGTAAATAAAATAAATAGCCGCCCAGGGTTTTGGTGGCTTTTGATGTTTAGAATCATGCGTTTCTCTTTTGAGCGATCTTCTATAAGGACTATGGCTAAGAGGTGATTTTTCTGCTTGTGTTTTTTCCCTTGGGCTATTAATGTAGCTTCTATTCTGAGTGCTTTAAAGATGTGGATTAACAATGCAAAATCATATGTTACAACCTGGTATGTTTTTGCAACGTTTGTCTATCACAGTGTGCTATATCATCAATATGTCTTCCTTTAAGATAGTCTCACTGAATATTAAGGGCATTAACAAGAGGAAAAAGATATTTTTATATGGGTGCAAGGAAAGTGCTGACATCCTGTTTCTGCAAGAGACACATTTGAATGTGAAGGTGTTGTTAAAATTAGATATGAAACCCTTTTCACTAGTGGCTTTTTCAGCTGCCCATCATAAAAAACGGGGTAGCCATTCTAGTAAGGAAATCTTTATCCCCCACTGTATTACAAACCAGATCTGATACTGAAGGGCGTTGGGCAATGGTTGTCATTAAGCTAGGATCTACTGAACTGGCCTTAATCAATATCGATGCCCCTAATATAGAGTGCCCTACTTTTTTTTAGCTCCATTGTGGCTTTGGCGCAAGAGGTGCCCAGATACCCGACTATTGTAGGGGGAGACTTCAACCTCGTGCTAGACCCCTTTGTTAGACAGAAGTCCAGTGAGAACCAATAAGGTCCCCAAAGCACACCCTGTTCTTTTGTCACTAATACAAGAATTAGGCCTGGTAGAATATATGGTGGTTGTAACATCCTGTTGACAAAGGATACACTTTTTTCTCTCCCCCTCATAACTCAGTATCGCGCATAGATTTTTTCCTAGTCTCTAAAGGACTATGTTTTAGAATCAGTGAGTCCAATATTCATGCGGCTCATATTTCTGATCATGCTGCAATCTCATTCTCCCTATTGGACTCAACGAGATACCCATCTCACACATGCTGGCATTTTGACAGAACTCTTCTTGGTAATCAGGAGTTCCGGGAGAGCCATTCTGATTTTCAGTTTAATTTATCTCAGGACACCTCGGGTTGGGCGTGGTGGGAGGGATTCAAAGCTAACATGCGGGCCACCATAACCAGTTTTGCTATAGGCAGGCCAAGAAATGTAAAGCAGAACTTGAAGCTTTGGACAAGCAGATTAAAGCGGGGGAACGCATCATAGGTCAGAAAACTGATCCAGGCATTCTGATACAGTTACAACATCTTAGATTTAGATATAACTCGATTTTGACTACTGAAGCATCACAGAATATTCAAGTGCAGAAAGGGCAGTATTATTTGGAAGGTAACAGGGCCGGATGGTTATTAGCTAACTCGTTAAAAGGTCACAAAGAAGCTTCTCACATTGCTGCTTTGAGAGATCCTCAGGCGCAACAATTGATTGTCAAGGACTCTGAAATTTCAGAAACCTTTCATCAATTTTATGCTGAGCTATACTCCCCAGAGATAGAATTCTCTGAAGACAGTTTTGAGAGATTACTGGCCAAGATACAGAGACCTGTGTTGGATCAGGAAACAGCTGCAGGTCTAGATAGGCAGATTACGGTCATGGAAATTATTCAGGCTATTGACTCTATGCAAGTGGGCAAGACTACCGGACCAGATGGCCTTCCGGTTGAATTTTATAAAACCTTTTCCAAAGTGTTGGGCCCATATCTTCAACAATATTACAGGCTTCTTTTAGAAATGGAGGTCCAGACTGGAGCATTTGCCTCTGCGAATATTGTAGTTCTTGAAAATCTTGGGAAGACCCTCAGGTGGTTAGTAATTACCGCCCAATTTCGTTACTAAATGCAGATTATAAAATATTCGCTGCCACTTTAGCTGGTCGTCTCTCCAAACTGATTCCATCTTTGATTCATCTGGGTCAATGTGGTTTCATCGAGGGATGCTCTACAGCCGACAATGCCAGAGTGTTTTGTCATGTCTTGGAAGGTGTGGAAGAAGTAGAGGGCCCACTGGTGGGATTACTGCTAGATGCAGAGAAAGCATTTGATCGACTTGAGTGGCCTTTCTTATTTGCCGTCATGAAGTGGTTTGGTTTTGATGAGGGTTTCCTTAAATTAATTAAACTTATGTATGCGAGACCTAGCACTAATATTTCTGTGAATGCGACCCAGTCCAGAGATTTTTTCTTAGGACGTGGCACCCGTCAGGATTGCCCCCTTTCACCTATCCTTTTCAATCTGGCATTGGAACCTTTGGCCCTGTTGTTGAGACAAAGCTCTGCGGTTAAACGTGTGCCCATAGCTGACATGGAAATTAAACGTTCTGCTTACACTGATGATCTACTGCTGTTCACCATGCCCAGCTCAATTCCGGCTGTTCTTGAGTTGATGGACCAATACTCAGAATTATCAGGCTACAAAATTAATTGGTCAAAGTCTATAGCGTTCCCTTTAAATTCACGAGTTTGTAGTGCAGATTTAGAAGATTATCCTTTTGTGTGGGAACCCAAAATGGTGAAATACTTAGGAGTTCACTATTGTTATCCACTTAGTGAGACTTTGCAATATAATGAAGGGGCGCTCCTTTCCATGGTACAAAATATGACTGTGAAATGGTCGCCGGTCTATCTTTCCTGGTGGGGTCATCTTGAAGTGATAAAAATGACTATCACTCCTAAGGTGAACTATGTGTTAGAAATGTTGCCAGTTTTTCTTTCGGGTAAAACATATCGTCAAGTTGAAAGGACTCTTGTCCAATTTTTATGGAAAAATAAGCTGCCTTGAATTGCTCTTAGGAAGCTTAACCCTTTCCAGGCCGAGCCCAAAACTCTCGGGATCCAAAATTCTGACTAAATATTCCTATCAAATGGTATATAATACATGACCAAAGCAGAAGGAAAATCACTATTAGAACATATTGAATAAGACGGGTACAATTTTCCTGAAATATGCAAAAATTAACCCGGCTGCAGAATGTGGATTAAAAATTTAAAGTAGGCCTTCAAAGGGTTAAGTCTAAAAAAGAGGAGGGGGGTGTAAACGTCCCTGATTTTCAGGCCTACCACTGCGCTTTTTTTACTAAAACAGGGTTCAAGATGGGTGGAGGGGGATAAAGGGCAATGCCCAGTGTGGCTTGATTTAGAAGAGAGATTGATTGCTCCGTTCATATTGAGCCTCCTCCCTGCCATGGTGTCTTCTGAGAGGTTGATGTTTCATAGGGTTATAACCAACACCCAAAGGGCTTTCCAGCAGTTAGCGAGAGTAATTCCTTGGGAGAAATGCTTGCCGAAGCTTATCCCCATTTGGTACAGTCCTTTTTTAAAAATTCATCAAAGTCCGTTTGCATGGAAATAATGGTTTAGCAGGGGCATTTGGTCTATAGGACAATTGATATTGGAAGGCAGGTGGAAGCCCTTTGTATGTCTACAGCGTGAGTTTGACTTGCCTAAATTCCTATACTTTCAGTGGATTCAGCTGAAACATTGCATAAAGAAATCCCTTATTGATATCAAATCTTTACCTGAAGAATGGGGGTTACTGAATAGTATAGGTACAGCCCAACAGGCTTCAGGGGTGGCTTCTTATTACTATAAATTGGTTGCCCATCATCCCACCCCACAGTCCATTGGTGCTCAACAGATATGGGAACATGATACTGGGGAGACTCTTTCTCTGGAATCGTGGGTGAAATTTTGGGGCAAACTAGTTAGAGTCTCTCAGTCTGCTTCTATCTCCCAAGCACTATATTTCTTTGCACACAGAGCTCATTTTACCCCAAAAAAGGTTTCCAAATGGGATAAGTCAGCTGGAAATGAATGTTGGTCTTGTCAGAGGAATGTTGGCACTTTCAGACATGTGGCATATGACTTCCCTAATGTTCAGTCCTACTGGATTTCGATTTGGAACCAAATCCAAGAGGTCTTGGGATTCAGGGTCACTCTCTCTTGGTCTATTATAGTTTTCCGGTCAACAATTGGCATCTCGTCGATACAGAGGGATTGTCATTTCCTATTTAACTTTATGATGGGAGTGGCGCTGCATCTCGTTATTGCCAATTAGAAACATACTGCAGATCTTAACTGGCATACATGGTGGAATCGTCTATGCTTATGTTGTAAATATGAGCAAATGCCACGTTATGTTACTACTCCCATGCCTTCTACCTTACTTAAATGTAAACCCCTACATAGTTGTATTTCAAAAGCATGTTATGGTGTAAATTAAGGGGTAATTAGTTAATCAATCATGTTTCCACATGGTAGAAGGCTGCCTTGGCAGTGTCATAGCCCTTGTAAGCCTGGGTTTTTTTTCTTTTTTACAGTCTGTTTCTATGAAGATCGCATGGTGAGGGGAGGGTTAGTGTTTGGGTAGGCTGTTAAGGCCTTGTTGTCTTGCTCTCATGTTTAAAGAGAAGTATAATTTAATCGTACCGGTAACCTTTTGGTTTTTTGTTGTAATTTGTCTGAAACCGTAAATAAAGAAGTTTAAAAAAAGCTGGCTTGCTGAGGTGCCTCGTGCTCCATTGCCCAGCTGCTCTTCTCTTCTGGCTGAAGTCTCGCTGTTAATACTGAGGAATATTAGTGCCTTTGCCTGAGAGCATGCACTTCAGAAGGGCAAATGGGACAGTTTGTTGTTGTTATTCTGAATAGTTGTCCTAAACTGTGTTCGGTCTTCAGTCAGGCGACTCATTGTTGATAGAGTGGTATGTATTTTCGATAAGCATGATACAGGAGCCTGAATGTGTACAAGTCCTATCTCATCAGTGGGGGTGCATGTAGCTTGTAAATTGGGACTCCATGGGTTACTTGGATACAACTCCACTTTACGAGGTGCTGTCAGTTTCTCTACTATTGGAAACACTAACGTTATTGCTCCTCTGGAAATTTGTTACCATGGAGCAGATTGCTTTGGCTGCCCATTAATAAATGAAATTGACTAAATATTCAGTAGATTGATTAGTCTTTGGATACTGCCCCACATAGGAGGCTCATAAATAAACTGAGGAACCTGCAAACAGACCTCAAAGTGGATTAGAAACAGACTGAGCAATAAACAACACAGAGGGATAATTACTAAGCTGTGGCAGATTCTTGGATTTTATCGCAGCTTAGTTTATCACAGGAGACACTAACCTGTGGTAACTCTATGCCACAGATTAGTAGCTTCTGTGGTAAATGAATAGTACAGCTTGTGGTAAATCACTGCAAGCTGCACCATTCCCTAGAAAAAATAATGCCAGCACAAGACTAGCATTATTTCCTGCCAGGAGCATCGGGCAACTAGCACATGGCCCGATGTTCCAGCTGTGAAATTAAAGGGGCCATGCCCAGTAATACAACAGCTGGTCCTGGGGTCTCCTTCCCCCAGCACCACCAATCACTCAGCTACCCCCAAAGCCTCTTCAAGCTGCAGTGCAGCCCCCCATCCCCCATCTCTAAAGACAACCCCCCCACCCCCCAATCTCCAAAGGCAACCAGGACCTACCTTTGATGTTCCTGGTGGTCTAGGAGAGTAAACTGCCAGCATGGATTCTGGTTCAAAATGGTACCCAGGATCCCCTAGTGGTAGTCTGACTGTGTTAGTCATTTGATACTAATGAATGTTTTGCATTCATTTGCATACTTTGCATCTCATTAGTATTCAATGCACATTGTGATAGCAATCTGTGTGTTACTGCAAAATAATGCATATTATAGCCCTGTAATGTGTATTAAAGGCCAAATAACATGCATCATTGCTGTAACACACTTTAGTAGCTTTGTTCTAAAGAGTGGTAGTAAATGGAATTTACTCTGGGTAACAGGGCCGGATTTACCTATACGCCATGTACGCCATGGCGTAGGGCCCACAGCTGGCAAGGGCCCACCCGGGGCCGGCCCACACACCGCAGGGCTTCAGAGGGAGCAGGGTAAGCTCGCGCGAGGCCCCGGCTCCCTCTGTACAGCCGCCAGCATGAAGAGCCTTTTCCTTCACGCTGGCGGCTGTATCTGTAAAGCCGCGATTGCTGGGAAAGGTTAAAGGCAATGCCTTTTAACCTTTCCCAGCATTCGCAGCTTCACAGATACAGCCACCAGCGTGAAGGAAAAGGCTCTTCACGCTGGCGGCTGTACAGAGGGAGCCGGGGCCTCGCGCGAGCTTACCCGGCTCCCTCTGAAGCCTCTCAGACAGCCGCTGTGCTGGTCGGGGGGGCCAAGGACTGCATGGGCTGTGATTGGGGGGGGGGGACCTGGACCGGAAAAGGGCTAGGGGGGGGGACTTGGACTGGAAAGAAATGGGCTGTGATATGGGGGGGGGGAACCTGAACTGTAAAAGGGCTGGGGGGGGGACTTGGACTGGAAATGGGTTCTGAAGGGGGGGGGACCTGGACCGGAAAATGGCTATGGGGGGGGGGACTTGGACTGGAAAGAAATGGGCTGTGATGGGGGGGGACCTGAACTGTAAAAGGGCTGGGGGGGGGACTTGGACTGGAAATGGGTTCTGAAGGGGGGGGGACCTGGACCAGAAAAGGGCTATGGGGGGGGGCCTTGGAATGGAAAGAAATTTGCTGTGATGGGGGGGGACCTGAACTGTAAAAGGGCTATGGGGGGGGGGAGACATGGACTGGAAATGGGTTGTGATGGGGAGGGGGACCTGGACCGGAAAAGGGCTATGGGGGGGGACTTGGACTGGAAATGGGTTGTGATGGGGGGGGTACCTGGACCGGAAAAGGGCTATGGGGGGGGACTTGGACTGGAAAGAAATGGGCTGTGATGGGGGGGGACCTGAACTGTAAAAGGGCTATGGGGGGGGGACATGGACTGGAAATGGGTTGTGATGGGGAGGGGGACCTGGACCAGAAAAGGGCTATGGGGGGTTGGACTTGGACTGGAAATGGGTTGTGATGGGGGGGGGGGACCTGGACCGGAAAAGGGCTATGGGGGGGGGTAACTTGGACTGCAAATGGGCTGTGATGGTGGGGGGGGGGAACTAGGACTGCAAATGGGCTATGATGTGCAGGGGGACTCGGACTGCAAATGGGATGTGATGGTGGGGGCTAGGACTGGAAATAGGCTGTGATGGGGGGGCTACGACTGGAAATGGCCTGTGATGTGAAGGCTAGCACTGGAAATGGGCTGATGAAGAGCTAGAATAGGACTGGAAATGGGCTGATGTGGGGCATGGGAGAATGGGACTAGAAGGGAGTGGATGCTGGGTGGGTCTAGAACTATAAGGGAACTGATTTTGGGGGAGGACTAGAATGGATGGGGAATGAGAATGGAGAGGGGAAAAATATTTTGTGTGGAAGAAAAGTCTATGATGGGCTGGGTATTGGGAGAGTAAGAGGGGCTTGAAAATGGAAGGGTGAAATTTAAATGGATGATAAAGGAATAAGGAAAGAATTGGGGGAAAGAGCAAAAGGGAAACAATCAGTATGTTAAAGCAGAAATAGAGAGAGAATGGAAAACTTCTAAAAGAGAAGAAAGGACAAATGGATAGCTAGCAGAAGACACGAAGAAACCAGAAGAAAGTGACTGGAGCAATTGCAACTGAAAAAATGCCCAAACAGAAGGTAGAAAAATACTTTTTATTTTGAATTTATTAACTGGAATATGTCTTTTTTAATGTATTTCTTGAATTCCGATGCTGATTTTGTCCCTATTGCCTCTTTATGTCAGGCAATTCTATACATCTATTGCCATTTCTGTTTTGGTAAGTTGATCTCGTTTTTATTTTTTCTGGGGGCCCACAATTTTTGTTGGCGTAGGGCCTCACTCTAGGTAAATCCGGCCCTGCTGGGTAAGGATGATTAGCAAAGTGCCTCAGAGATCTGTCGTGGAACCTGTCCTGGTTAATATCTTTGTAAGCAATATTGTGAAGGGGTTGGAAGAAAAAGTCTAATGTTTTGGGGGCTGACACAAAGATCTGTAACAGAGTGGTCAGCTCTGAGGAAAGGAACAGAATGAGAAGTGATTGAAGAAAACTCAAGGAATGGTTGACTGTATGACAATTAAGACTGATATCAAAATACCCCGCAGAATCCTGCATTTGAGATGCCATACATGGTAGAGGGGACGATATAGATGTGTATTAAACAGGAGCAGAAACTTTGGGATAATTCTGACTGATGGCCTCAAGAGATCAAAACAGCATGATAAGAAGAGAATGCTGGGGGGAAGGGAAAGAAGGAGGGAATTCCCACAGTAGAGGAATTCAGGAAGTATCAAGCGGGATTAATATCATTGGCATCAGTTAGCAGAGTCTTTGCTGCTGGAGTGTTAGAGATATTGTGAAGAGAGCACTGAGAGAAGATGGTGTTTAAGGCTCCTGTGAGTCATTCTTGCAGAGTACCTTCACGGAGTGACCCAATTGTATAACATCTATACCAAATCTTAGCAAGGCAGCACTACAATTAAAGTGTGCTAGGAACGAAGAAGAAAAGTACATACTGGCCGCACGTTGCCCAGGATAAATAGGTGCCCACCCATAGCTTACGCACTAGGGCTAATGATGGTGGTTGCGATAGTGCAAGCGCTGCAGATGCAAATAACGTCCCTGCCACGGATGAAGGCCATGGTGAGCCTGGTCATGGACCCACTGTGGCAGGAGATAAACCACAGAAATTAATGAAAAAGTTAAGAGGATTAATTACGGTTAAGTGGAATTCTACAGATAAAGAGATAATGAACTACTATTTTTATGCTACAAACCCTATATTTAAATCAAGAGGGTATACAAAGAGAGTTTGCCAAAAGCTGGAAGAAAGAGGAAAATTGCCATTAGAAAAACTGCAAAAAGTAACAGATGCAAATTTAAGATCTTTAATTCTAAAGATTAAAGAAAAGAAGTATGTGAATGATAACATCTTGAAGCAGCTAAGGGATTCCGTGGACAAAGAAATACAGGGAGGAGGGGACCTAGGTGAAAGTACCAGAAGAAAAGAAGACACAGAAAAGGAAAGAGATGTTGAGGGGGAGATGGAGTTGAGAGATTTGGAACCGCAGGAGAGTGACCTGAATAAAGGAAGGGTCAACAAATTAACTGAATTGGAGGAAGCAAAGGAGGAAGAAGAAAGGGAAGAGAAAGACCCATAGGTGGAGGAATTCAAGATAGAACTCCTAGCCCATATGGAAAGAGATGAATATGCTGGGTTCCAAAAAAGGGAAAGATTACCGAAGCTAAATTTAACACCTAAGGCTAGAAGTATGATAATTAAGATGAACAAGGCCATGTCCAGTATAAAGGGACCATTTATTGACATCACTGGAATTAATCAAATACAATATTGTGCAGCTAAAATTATTACTGCAAGAATACTACCAACTAGAGTGCAAGGCCAGAAGAAAAAGAGAACAATAACAGTTCCTCCTTGGAAAAAGCTCATCGAAGGAAAAATACAATCATTGCATGCAGAGGAATCCCTGATGGATGGGTATCTAAAAGGATTAAGATCATCAAAGATATTAACGAAGATCCAAGACATCAAGCTGAAGGATGCTGCATTAACAGAAGAAGACTTGAAATTTATATGTTCCAACAATAAATTGAAAAGAGCGGCAGAAGCGCAAAAACTTCATAGATATGAAGAAAACAGGAAAGAAATATATCAGAATAAACTATTTAGAGAGAACCCAAAACAATTCTACAGGGAATTGGGGAAGAGCATTAATATGGTAAAAGCACCTCCAACCAAAGCCAAAACTGAAACCTTCTGGAAAAAGCTACACAGCACAATCACAAAGCAGAATGGTTACCCAGCATACAGAAAGCATTTAGAAAAAAAACAAACATCAAAACTATGGAATGACCTGTAGTAACAAAGGAAGAGCTGGAAAGCAGGTTAAAACTAGCTCCAAATTGGAAGAGCCCTGGCCCAGATGGAGTAATGAACTTTTGGCAGAAACAGTTAACATCACTTTACCAAGACCTGGTGAACTGCAAAAATCAATTGTTTGAACTAGATTTAACACCACAATAGCTTACTTCAGGAAGAACGTTTCTCCTTCCAAAGGGATACCCGAGTAACATGCCTAAAAATTATAGACCAATAACCTGTTTACCTACAATCTATAAGCTGTTTACTATGATAGATGTAGACAGAATATACGATCACATTGAGCTCAATAACATCATGGCAATAGAGCAAAAGGGCAATAAGAGAGGAGCATATGGAACCAAAGACTAGTTAATGTTGAAGAAGGCCATCATGGCCAGTGCCAAGAAAGGCAGAAATCTCAGTATAACATGGATTGATTAGCTTTTGACAGCATCCCACACTCTTGAATAATACATTGCCTTGAAATGTAAAAAATAAATTCTGGTTTGATAGAGTACATTAAGTTCACTATGACAATGTAGCAATCCACATTCTTTTTGAGATATGAAGATGGTCAATGCATCATTCCTAACATTAAGATCCAGAGAGGAATATTTCAGGGAGATTCCCTGTTGCCACTTCTGTTTTGTTTGAAACTTAATCCAATGAGTGCTCTCATCAACTCTTTGGGGTATAGATTTAGCCTGAATTCTAAAGATGGTACAAACCCAAAAGCAACTTCCCATCTGCTATTTATAGATGATCTGAAGCTCTACAGTTCCAACGACCAAAAATTAGCAGAGCAACTTCGTGTAGTGAAAAGCTTTTCTGATGACATCAGGATGACTTTTGGCCTTGACAAGTGTGCTAAAGCAACCTTTTTCAGAGGAAAATTGAGAAAAAATGAAAACATCTCCCTTGCTGAAGGCTGTGACATCAAGGACCTTGAACAGGAAAGCGTACATAAGTATCTTGGAATAGAGGAAGGAATGATACTTGAGCAGAAACTATTGAGAGAGATCAGTAAAGAATATTACAGGAGATTAAAACTGTTATTGAAAAGTGCTTTAACATCACAAAATAAGATACATGCCATCAATCAGCTGGCAATTCCTGTACTCATACAGTTTTGGGATTGTGGATTGGCCTCATAAAGATCTTGAAAAACTGGATGTACAAACAAGAAAACTCCTCCATGCTCATGAAGTAATTTACAAGAATCAATGTATGCCATGATTGTACATTCCTAGACCTGAAGGAGGGCTAGGACTTATAGAGATTGACTACACCTACAGAGCTACTGTCGTAGGCCTCCAAGCCTGTCTGACTGCATCATCGGATCCAAATACACAAAAAGTGCTGAAATATGAAAGTAAATGTGCAGAATCTGTCTCTATCATCAAACTTGGAATTAGTGAGAATCCATAGGTGTGCCTTGGAAAGGAAGTAATAGAATTTGCAAAACAAAAGAAAAAAGTCTTCAAAGAATTAGATCAGCAGGTGAGGAAAAACAAGTGGCAAATGCGCAAATACAGTGGAAACTACAGAGTGTTACTCCAAGAACCTTTTGTCGATCAAGAACAGACACATGAATCATTGAGGAGAGGTGAACTGAAACCAAAGGATGAAAGACTGATAGCTGCAGCCCAGGATAGCGGATTACAGACGAGATGGTTTATGGCGAGTATTGAAAAAACTGGCATAACAGATATATGCCGATTCTGTAAGAAAGAGCTGGAAACAATGATTCACCTAATAGCAGGCTGTGAAATTCTGATGGCGGAAAATTTCTATACAGAAAGGCATAACAAAGTGCGCCTTCTCCACTGGAAACTCTGTAAACACTACAACATCACTGTCCCTGAAAAGCACTGGGATCATGACCCTAAGAGAATAACAAATAATGAAGAAGTTATGAGGAGAGGAAATCAAACCTAAGCTTTCTTTAGAAGCTCAGATGACAAGACTTCGACTTTCATACTTTGGACACATCATGCGAAGAGAGAGATCATTAGAGAAAGACATCATGCTTGGCAAGATAGAAGGTCAATGCAAAAGAGGAAGGCCAGCAATGAGATGGATCGATACAATAACAGCAGCTATGGGTACCAGTCTGTCAACAGTGAGCCGCCTGACTGAAGACCGAACACAATTTAGGATAGCTATCCAGAGGGTCGCCATGAGTCGACTCAGACTCGACGGCACTTAACAACAACATGATCATCTGGGACATTCCCATTCTGATGGACAAGAAGCTGGATTCCAGGAAACCTGACATAATGGTAAAAGAGAAGAATACCAGAACGGCATTGATAATAGAAGTGCTGGTACCAAGTGATTATTCTGTGAATCGCGTGGAGAGGCAAAAGATCCTGAAGTATCAAGAAATGCAGTCAGAGACCAAGAAAATATGGCAGAAAGATACGGAAATATTTCCCATTGTACTGGGAGTCACAGGCTTGATAAAGAAGAATTTCTAAACACATCTTGACAAACTACCCATACACATTGTACTGTATCTTACGAACTCCAGCAGGAGGCTATCTTTGGCACGATGCAAGTACAATGCCAAGCACTAGCAATAAATTTGAGACTAAGATCATATTCCACATACCCTGGCTTAGAAATGAGGTTCACGACTGCCATAGTATGCGCAAACTAACCCATTTGGAGAAACTACCTCCTAAAAAAAAGTTTGTGAACTCTATAAGACAGTCGGTGTTTCAGCACAATTTATGCTCAAAACATGGTTAGGTCCTAATCAAAACCCTGATAAGAGAGAAAGATAACCCTGTTGATTAAATAACTCAAAGAACTATGGGTGGCATTTTTGAAGGCATTTACACGCTTAACTGCCCTAGTTACCCATGTAAATGCCTTATCCAGGATTTTCCAAAGGCACTTACATGGGTAGTGCCTTTTGGAAAATCACAGATAAGTCCCTAACACACCCAGATGCTATGCGGTTAGCTTCAGGGCATGTTGGGGACATTCTGGGGCGGAGCAGGGGCAAAGGAAAGGGTTAAATGGGTAGCAACGATTTTCAATGCTACCCTCTTAGCCGTCTGCGCCTTAAAGATAGGCACGATTTTTCCTCGCCTATCTTTCAGGCGCAGGGGCTAAACAGGTAGCATCGAAATTCGCTGCTACCCGTTTAGCTTCAGCGGCTGCCAGAGCATCCAGCCAAAGCCAGATTTTCACATCTGTCACCATGGAAGTGAAAATCTGGGTTAAGGGGGTCAGCAGTCAGGCTATGTGCCGATGTGGCGCATAGCTTACCTAACTGAAAATCAGGCCCTATATTTTGATTACTCATTCAATAGTAAGTATTGAGTGAAAAAAGTGCTTGAACACTCAGTAACTTCAATTAACCTTGTCCTTTAACTATTGGTCAGTTTTTCATCTCATCCTTGAGGAATTTTGGCTCAGTCTTCCACACAAAACCATTTCAACTTGGCAATATTTGAGGGCTTCTTTGTATGAATAGCTCACTAAGGGTTAGGTTGGGATTTTGACTTGGCCAACCCAAACATGAAATCTCTTCTTCTTCAGTCATCCCATAGTAGATTTATTTAAATCTTTAAGATCATTGTCTTGCTTCATGATCTGCTTTCTGTTTGACTTCAGCTCACAGACGGATAGCCGGACACCCTCCTCTAACAGTAATTTTCTGACATAAAGAAGAATCATTGGTTCCCTCAATGAGGGCAAGCCATCCAGGGTCTGGTCAGTCCCACAACCATATCCAGCTTAATGCCACTTTGGGCCCTATGCAAACATACATTTGTGGGCCTATTTATCTTTTTTCTCAATCCTTCCCCCTAAAAGAGTCAGATTCACTTTTTCCCTGTCCTACCTCCATCCCAGACTTTTATCCATTCCTCCCACACTTCTCTAGAACTAGCATCATGAAAACTAGAGCCTAGTGCTGGGTATAGCAGCAGTAGCAGGTTGTGAGTGAGCATAGAGACTGTGTAAGCCTATGATTTACGTAGATAGAGTAATGAGTTGAGAACCAGGGAAGCTGAGCAAGTCATTTTCACCTTCACCTGCCTGGGATACCAATGGTGGACCACTCAAAAGAGTGAAGTATGTGGGCAATATGTCCAAGATATAAATCTAGAAAGATATTTATTGGCATCATATTTTTCCAATGCAGGTCACCAAGGCTTAACAAATACAAGAAGCAATAGAAAATGATATTTTGCTTTCTTTGGTGCATCTGAAAGCATATAGACAGAATGAAGGCAGTATTAGGACACCTTTTCAAAATAATTTGCCCAAGTAATTAAATAGCTGGTAAAATTCCTGGGTTCAAAACTTCTCTACATGGAGTGCAATCTTATAATAGGCTGGTTAGATAGTCAACTGCTAACCAGACGGCACAACCTCAAATTAGGACAGCCATTGACCTGCCCTAACTGAATATCACCACTAACCAGATAGTGGCCAGAACCGCTCCAGCTCTGCCTATGCACTGCCCCAAAGCTTTGCAAGGTGATCTACTGGGATATCCCGTGGCACTGACCGGTTAGTGCCACTCAATATTGATCTGAGCAGGTTTATGCACTTTGCAGGTCCCGCAAACCACAAAACCACTTCTGAATATCGGGACCCCACTGCATATACAGTAAATTGTGACTCCAACTGTGCTCTATCCAAAATACACCCCTGGACATGCCTACACTCAAGTAGCGCAAAAGTACGTGTGTTCTTGTCATCACATGTAATTTTATTCATGAGGTAATTTTGTAAGAGGCATTGTGCACACACATACTGGCATATACAAATGAAACCACCTTTATGTTACTTCTTAGAAGATAATGTTATAACAGGCTACTGAGATTCATCATAAACAATGCATGCAAAAAAATCTAGGTATTTTAGTCATATGTACGTAAGTGGTGACTTTAGCACGTCAATGACAGTCATGATTCTGTAAGTACGTGAGCACTTTTGATCATGCGCACTTTCACTGTGGACGTGCATTGGATGGTTTTTGCATAGAGCATGGGTGGCGTGCAGTGGCGTGCAAGATTATACACAGAAATGATAAAATACTATAATTTAGACATGTTCCTTAAAAATATAGGGATGGGCATTTACACTAGTCCTAGGGCTGATGTAAGAAATATCACACGTTAAATTAACACATGTTTTTTTGGCCGTTTACACTAGTATTTTATAAGGTAGAGTACACACATACTTTACTTATAAAATAAGTGTGAGATGCATATAGAAAAACTCACATATGCAGGAATTTATACAATTACCCTCGCAGAGGGTAAGTTTTGTAAGGGTTGCCTAGTTTAACCCGTATCTTCACATGCCTATTTTGCACCTCTTGTATAAAGTGAAGTACGCACATACTTCACTTTATAAAATGGGGCATAAGTGATGTAAATATGCATGCAAACTATGGCAGGTATGAATGCCCTTGTCTAGATTTTGCAGAAACATGCATAAGTAGTACCATTCTAGAACTTTCGTGCATAAATTTACGCTCCGCCCAAACTTCACACCTGTCAACACACACACCAAAACTACATGTGATCAAACTTAAGCATGTACATATAGAATAGCAGCCACCCAAAGTACAGCATGTGTCTACCCAAGAACATAAGTCATAGAAAATGCAAGATTTATGGGTGTTAATGGAACATAACTTTACATGGCTCATTAGAGAATTACCTCCTTAGTGTACTGTCACAAGCACAACGCCCGAAGCCACTTGCCTCTAGTGGTCAAGGGGCATGGTGGTTGAGGATTCCTTCTTCTATCAGCTCCTAGCAGCCTATTTCTTCGTGTTGGCTTCTGGGAAGTGTAGTACTGCTAAAAATATGTTGGTGCTTTAAGTAGAAGGTTTGTAGTTGAGGTAACCGAGGGTAAGGCTTGTAACAGAAAGTTTATTTCCATAACACAAAACACAGCAGGTTCAAGGTATCATTTACAGGATTATAACTGTAGGATTTGCTTAAGGTACAGCAAATAATGGCAAACAAACCAAAATAACTCAGAAATGGCTTTTAAAGTCTTCTTACTTGCAGAAGCAATTGCCTTTAGAAACTAGGCTGCCACTTTCCTTTTTAGTCCTTGTTAATCAGAGCATAAAGAAAAATTCAGGCTTAATTCTTCTACAGCAGTTTGGTTTCTGCCAGCCTCAAAAACCTCTCTAGGCTGCATTTTTACATGAAACCAAACTTAGAACAAAACAAACATTCCAAGCTGTTATCAGAACTCTTATCAGGCTTTTCAAATAGGAGAGGAGCAAGCAAAAACTCTTATAGCAGCTAACTTGGCTTTTCTTGCCGTTGCACAGTTCAAACACAGGTGACAAACGAGCATGAATCAGAGCTTCCTGATCAGGCTTATGATGCAGTAAATTTCCCTTTTAAAACAGACAGGAATTTACCTCCACACTGCTTCTGCCATATGGTTAACTTCCAAGGAGAATTACTTCTTTCAGGGCTAGCTTTTTCTCAAGACCTCCTGTCTAGAGCTTGGCATAGAGAGCAATCCATAAAGCAATCTTCTTCCCCCAACTCTGACACTGGTTCTCCCAACTGCATGGGTTCTGACTCACCGACCTGGTCAGACTGCTCAGCTGACAACTTCTCTGGTGGTCTGAAAGCTTCTCCACTTCCTGGTCCCCACCTCTGTTGCCAACCTGTTGCAGGGAATTCAGCTCTCTCAGCTCTGGGCAGCTCAGCTCTTCTCCAAGAATCCACTCCTTCTCTCTGCTTCTGTCTCAGCTGCTCTCCTGGCTGCTCTCCTTCTCGTCTCTCCCTCTCTGCATAATCTAACCCAGGCTTATACCTCCAGGGTCTTAACCCCACCTCTTTCTTTCCCAGGTGTTGGTAAGCCCCCTGCCTCCTGATATTAGAATAATCAGTGCACTTGTTAAAGTAAGGGCTTTGGTTCTCGTGCTTGCAATCCCTCTTTCTTACTTTATCAGTCATTGGCTGAAACCTGTTCCAGCTGGGGGTTTTCTGTCTTTGAAACCTGGCTGTGGCTTTCTCTCCCTGCACACCTAGAAGGGGACCCTTAACTAGGGTGAATTTGTTATGCTTCTCACCTCCCCCACTCTCAGGATAGCTGACTTTGCCACATACCCCCCTGCTTAAGATATTGCTGGCTGTTGGAGGTGATTGAGGTTCCTCCAAACAGTCGGTAATTCGGGATAAAGCATCTGCATTTTGGTATGGCCTTCTTGCCTAATGCTCTACTTTAGATAAGCTGGCGATTGCTGACCTTTCCTACCAGGGCCTAAGCACATTTATATGATAGACTTGTCTGCGTCGTGAACTACTCTCCACCTCATAGGTTACTGGGCCTACTTGTCTGATCACTTTCCATGGTCCCTTCCATTTTGGCCTCAAATTTTGGTGTAGCCCCTGCCACCATTACCAGGACTTTCTCCCTCTGGATTAACTGACGAGGTTTTGCCCTCTGGTCATATCGCTTTTTTTGGCGAGTTTGACTGGCTTGTAAATTCTCTTTAGCAGCCCGGGAAGTCCTATTTAACCTCCCCCTTAAGTCTCGTAGAAAGTGTGGGACTCCCATAACCTCCCTCTCTGGCTCTATCCATTGCTCCCTTAAGATGTCAAGGATTCCTCCAGGTGCTCGTCCATACATTAATTCATAGGGAGACACGCCTAAAGAAGCCTGTGTCCGCTCCCTCCAGGCGTAAAGCACGAAAGATAGCAATACTTCCCATTCCATCACGTTCCCATCTAATCCCCCTCTTAGCATCTGTTTTAGTGTTTGATTCAACTTCACTACCAGACCATTAGACTGGGGGTGATAGACAGCCATTTTCACGTGCTGAATCCCAAAAGCGTCCCAAACCTGGGCCAAATATTTGGGTATAAAGTTGGTCCCACGATCTGTTAACACTTCCCAAAGAAAACCCACCTCACAAAACAGTTTCACTACCTCTAACGCAACTGTTTTGGCAGTGATATTACACAAAGGGACTGCCCATGGGAATCTGGTGGCCTGATCCACCATGACTAAAATATATTGAAAACCCCGAGGTGTTTTAACCAAGGGCCCAACTATATCCATGGCAATCCGTCCAATGGGATTGGATATTGTGGGGGTCGGAATCATGGATACTACTGGTGGCCAGGTAGCCGTGACCCACTGACATGAGGGGCAAGCATCACAAAACCGTGAGGTTTCCTTAAAGACCCCGGGCCAGTAGAAACGTGCAAGGATCTGATCCAGTGTCCCTTGTACCCCTTTGTAGCCACCCACCGGATGGTCGTGGGCAAGCCTTAAGACTAACCCCTTAAAAGCCGCAGGCACCACCAGCTGTTTACGGACTGTCCCTGTCTGGGGATCGTGACTTTCCCTGTATAATATCTCTCTGTCTAACAGAAATCTTGGAAGGGTATCTCTCACCATTTGTGCATATTCAAATGCACGTGTGAGTGCTGGGTCTGCCCGTTGTTCCTTTGGAAAGGTTGGAAACTTCTCAACCAACTCCGCAGGCACCCAAGGTAACCCTTGGCCTGTTAGTATCCCAGCCCTCCCCTGGGCCCGTCATCGCTTCTCATGGCGTTTCGCACCTTTCCCCTTCTTAATCTTAGAGGACAGAGAAACCACCAGGTCATCATGTGAGGGCAAAACCTTTAGGGAACCCTCTGGGGACCCGTCTCTTTGGTCACTGGCCAAAGCTTGGGACCGGGTAGACACAAAGCTAATCTTCTGTTTAACCTGGAGATCTCCTCCCGGGGACTTTTCAGTTGGTTTTCTGGGATTCCCAAACAAAGGGCCAGGGACCACTGTTACCATCCCTCCTGCCTTTTGCTCAAGGCCTTTCTCTAGCCCTTTCCTAAACTGGGGCCAATCCCTTCCTAACACTAGGTCGTGGGGAAGCTTTGGTACCACAGCCACGGGAATACTTTTTTGCACCCCTAACCCTTTTATCTCCAATGTATACACGGGGTAACAAGAGGCAGCCCCGTGGATGCAACGGATCTGGACATGATCTTCTGGTCTCCTCTGAACATACTTTGCTTGGGCCTCAATGGCCTGCCAAAGCCTCTGGGATACCATACTTTGGTCAGCCCCAGAGTCAAGCAAAGCATTGGTAGAGATCCCCTGTATAATCACACTCAGGAGAAAACCCTCTCCAAGAGACTTCACCCTTGTACCAATCAACCCAGTACGAGCCTTGCATCCTCTTTGCAAGTGTCCCATCTCCCCACAATGAAAACACTTCTTTTTAGGCCACTTTTCCTGCTGAGCAGGCACATAAGTTTTCAAAAAGCTTGTTTTATCTCCCTGTTTCATTTCTGATGAACCAAAACTGGCTTCAGCCTTCACTTTTGGAGCGCCCCCTTTTGGCTGACGCGCTAACTCAGCTTCCATGTAGCGCTCAGTTAACAGAGTTGCATCCTTTGTGCTCTGGCAGTTTTGTTGAATCAGAAATGATTGTATTTCCCTTGGCACTGCTGCCATAAACTGCTCCAATACTATCACATCTAATACCATATCCATATTTTTTCCATCTGGGGTCAGCCACTTTAATGCCAGGCCCCAAATCCTTTGGCTTAATGCCTTTGGAGTTTCTCCAGCCTTAAGGGCGGTGGCTCTGAACATCCTGTGATATACACTTTTTGTCAACCCCAAACGGTCTCTAATAGCCATTTTTACAGTATCATAGTTCAGAGCTTGCGCAGCTGGAATAGCCCAATATGCAGCCAGTGCTTCCCCTGTTAAAGAGGTCGCTAAACGCACTGCCCATTGGCTAGCTGGCCATCCCACAGCTTGTGCTACTCTTTCAAATGATTCTAAAAAGTCATCTATATCGTCCTCAGATGAAAGCTTGCCAAAATTAAAGGCCCCACTTGTGGGTGGGCCTACCAGCCTGTCCATTTGAAGAACTGATGGTCCTGCTGGTACCGGCTCTCCTCCAGTTTCTTGCCTTTTGGAAGCAACCAGGGCAGCCACTAAGCCCAAGACAGGTTGCTGTTGCTCCCTGATAGCTGCAACTGCTCTCTCCTGGGCTTGCTGTGCCAACTCTTGCTGGCACTGAAACTGCATTGCCATCCATTGAATTAACTCCTTGGACTCCATCTTCAAGGATACCTGCAAGAAAAACACAAGACACCAAGGGCGGCACCACTCAACAGCCTCCTTGTCCCCTTTGCCTCAAAAGCATTCACTATATTTTGTTTTCCTTTATCCGAGCCAACCCCCCACCTGGGTACGCTTTACCTGACTCAGGTGTTGACTCTTGCTTCCAAAGGGTTGTCTTTATGATGTTTCACAGCTGGCCTGCTCTGCCCTCCAGCTGACTCCACCGGTGAATCCACCTGAAGCTCCAGCAGTCGTCCGTGCTGTGTACCTTATTGCTGTATATCCTTTGTATATCCTGAAGGCAAAATCCGAAAAACTATGCCACTGTCACAAGCACAATGCCCGAAGCCACTTGCCTCTAGTGGTCGAGGGGCGTGGTGGTTGAGGATTCCTTCTTCTATCAGCTCCTAGCAGCCTATTTCTTTGTGTTGGCTTCTGGGAAGTGTAGTACTGCTAAAAATATGCTGGTGCTTTAAGTAGAAGGTTTGTAGTTGAGGTAACCGAGGGTAAGGCTTGTAACAGAAAGTTTATTTCCATAACACAAAATACAGCAGGTTCAAGGTATCATTTACAGGATTATAACTGTAGGATTTGCTTAAGGTACAGCAAATAATGGCAAACAAACCAAAAGAACTCAGAAATGGCTTTTTAAAGTTTTCTTACTTGCAGAAGCAATTGCCTTTAGAAACTAGGCTGCCACTTTCCTTTTTAGTCCTTGTTAATCAGAGCATAAAGAAAAATTCAGGCTTAATTCTTCTACAGTAGTTTGGTTTCTGCCAGCCTCAAAAACCTCTCTAGGCTGCATTTTTACATGAAACCAAACTTAGAATAAAACAAACATTCCAAGCTGTTATCAGAACTCTTAGCAGGCTTTTCATATAGGAGAGGAGCAAGCAAAAACTCTTATAGCAGCTAACTTGGCTTTTTTTGCCGTTGCACAGTTCAAACACAGGTGACATACAAGCATGAATCAGAGCTTCCTGATCAGGCTTACGTTGCAGTAAATTTCCCTTTTAAAACAGACAGGAATTTACCTCCACACTGCTTCTGCCATATGGTTAACTTCCAAGGAGAATTATTTCTTTCAGGGCTAGCTTTTTCTCAAGACCTCCTGTCTAGAGCTTGGCATAAAGAGCAATCCATAAAGCAATCTTCTTCCCCCAACTCTGACACTGGTTCTCCCAACTGCATGGGTTCTGACTCACCGACCTGGTCAGACTGCTCAGCTGACAACCTCTCTGGTGGTCTCAAAGTTACTGCACATCCTGGTCCCCATCTCTGTTGCCAACCTGTTGCAGGGAATTCAGCTCTCTCAGCTCTGGGTAGCTCAGCTCTTCTCCAAGAATCCACTCCTTCTCTCTGCTTCTGTCTCAGCTGCTCTCCCGGCTGCTCTCCTTCTCGTCTCTCCCTCTCTGCATAATCTAACCCAGGCTTATACCTCCACGGTCTTAACCCCACCTCTTTCTTTCCCAGGTGTTGGTAATCCCCCTGCCTCCTGATATTAGAATAATCAGTGCACTTGTTAAAGTAAGGGCTTTGGTTCTCGTGCTTGCAATCCCTCTTTCTTACTTTATCAGTCATTGGCTGAAACCTGTTCCAGCTTGGGGTTTTCTGTCTTTGAAACCTGGCTGTGGCTTTCTGTCCCTGCACTCCTAGAAGGGTACCCTTAACTAGGGTGAATTCCTTATGCTTCTCACCTCCCCCACTCTCAGGATAGCTGGCTTTGCCACAGTACACACGAGTATGCTTGTACCAGTCAACTTCCGCAGTCCAAATTTTCAAAGGAAACTGTCTCCACCAGAGAAAGATAGAAACACACACAGGACACATGTGCTTCCTCTCACTGTTCAGGAACACAGACACACACCCACACACACTCACTCTTGCTTTTCAGACACACACTCACACTTTATTTTATTTTATTTATGTGAAGGCACATTTTGAAAAAGACACCCAGGTGCAATCGGGGACATCCAGGTGAAAATGTGCCCAGAAAGGCCAGTCACAACCCAAGTTCGGACACAATTTCAGAAATGTGGATGTTCCCAGTATGGATGTCATCAGGGACATCTAAGTAGATGTCCCCGCAATGGTATCGTAGCTGTGTCCCTGCCTGCAAGTATGCAGGTGTGGATGTGAAAATCACACCGCAAGTTACCCCAGTTCTCTTTACAGTTGTGGACAGTACTGGGCATGTTAGAGTTTTATTTTCTGTACACCCTCTGGATGTTTTCTTGGCAGAATGAGCACTTTTCTTATGCGTATTCATGCCCTGAAGCAGGCTAGACTTGGACAAAAGTGAAGACATTGGAATTGGGTGTGGAGGAATACTCCCACCATACCCCCATCCTACATGGGCATGCCCGTGCCTTGGACATTTCCATACCTGTTTTGTAAAATGGCTCCAGGCATGTCTCCATGATTTGGAAATTTGCATGCCCAATTTCAGACATCCAAATCCTGAACAGAGCTTCTAAAATAAGCACCTTAGTATTTATCTCACCCTTTTCCAGTAATAGTTCAAGGTAAGTTATAGGCAGGTACTGGCATGTGTTTCCTTGTCCCCAGAGAGCTTACAATCTAAGGGGCCCTTTTACGAAAGTGTGCTAAGCAGTTAATGCACATTTTAGTGCACAATAACTGCATGGCTGGCACGACCCAACGTGCCAACTGTGCATTTGCACAGGGTGGTAGCTCTAGAGAGCAGCAATGCATGGTGGATTGGCTGGGGAAGTGTAAGAAGCAGTGTGGAGCTTGGATTCTTTTCCCTCCCAACTCTCCTGGAAACCTCCCTCCTATCCCGAGACAGGAAGAACAGACAGAAGCCAGCCCGGCTTTCTGCCATCTTTACTCTTGCTGCTATACCTCTCCCTCCAGGAGAATCACAGCCATTGATTTCCTTCTCTTCTGCTCCTGCTCCTTCTGCCACATGCTTGTAAGAGACGCAGGTGAGGCTTCAGCTAACGGATTGTCAAATTCCTGTCTGCATGCTAATCTCACGGTATGAGCAAACAAGCAGGAAGTTAATAGTCTGTTAGATGAAGCTCCACCCACTTCTCTTGCAAGTGAGCAGTAGGAGAAAGCAGGAATAGGAGAAAAGGAAACCTGGCCGTGATTCTCTTAGTGAGGCGGCGAGAGAGGAGAGGTAGACTGCTGAAGTGAGGTGGCAGGAGACAATGAAATCGGCATGCTGTACTGCTCCTACTAGGGGGTGGCAAGGCGAGGCAAGGAGGGGAAGAGCATTAAAGATCACAAAAAATGGCTTCTCTCTGCTGTTCCTGCCTTAAAAAAGGGAAATATTGGGTGCAAGAGCAGGAAGAAAAGAGAGAAACCTGACTCTGGACCATGTTAAAGATGCAGCAAAGAGAAACAAGTGAAAGGGAGGGGAGAGGTCTGGCAATAGTCTTTGGGGGACAATAATACTGTTTGGATAACAACATTCAGGTGTGGGGGAGAGCTTTTTAGGGGGCATGGGGAAGAAGTGAGAAAAATCTTCCAGGGGCAGAGGGAGGTGAGGACAGCTTTCTGGATATTGAGAGGGGAGAGATACAAACGTAGATAAAGGGAAGGAAAAGATGACCAGGAAGAAGGGAGAATGGATTAAGGATGAGAAGCAGGGGTTAAAAATAAGAAGAGAAGAGATCTTGGCTCAAGGGTGAAGGGGATAAAGGTATGAGAAGAGAGGGAAAAAGGACTTGTTATCGGGAAGAGGGAGAAGAATTGAAGACCTGTGATGGGGAAAGGTGGTGGAAGATGATCTTGGCTTTGGAAATAATACAGGAAAGTAGTGGAGATGGAAGGGGATAAGAACTAGAGGAGAGAAGATAGGGGATAGAGGACAAAAAGAGGAGGAATGGAGAAAATAAGGAGGCGGGAAGAGAAGAAAGGAGAGAAACAGTAGAGAGCTAAAGAGAAAGTCTATGTATGCACTCCAAAAGAAGAGAAAAGGAGGGAGGGAGAACAGACAAAACCAGAGAATGATAAAAAAGATACAGTGAGCCAGAAAATCAAGACAGAGACACCAAAGGTTGGAAACTGTTTTATCATCAGATAATGAATATTAATAGTTCATCAGTGTAAAATATCCTAGGACATAGGCTAAAGTGACCATGACTCCCTGCAGACATTAAACGTTTGATTTTCTTGGCTGATTTGGATTTGAGGGTGCATCAGAAATTCTCTGGTATGTAGAACATGCCGACCAGCCCTGGTGCTTTTTTTACTGGGGTCAAAATATTCCATGATAACAAAATGTAAAGAATGTGCCTTTATGTGTATTTTTAGAGTAGATTACTAGAATTTTCCATGGAGACAGCCCACTGATCATCACCCCTTTGTCCCTTCAAATGACCTACTTGTTCACTTTCAAAAATATGGCAGCCTTCCTTTGACTGCACTGCATATGTGAACAGTCTTCAGACCACATGAAGCGATTGTTAGGATAAAAGAGAAGCTCATGCAGGTTCTATTGAAATTCTAGGGGGGGGGAGGGCGCAGCACAAAAATCACTTGCATAGGGCAGCAAAAAAGGTAGGACCAACCCTGAATGACTGCTGGAGTGGGGCTACGATCACTGCTATCGTGCAGGCATGACAGTTACTGAGAATGCATTTCTGTGCTATTGGGACAGGGCATGGGCGGGTTGGGGGCAGAAAGTGGGTATGGAGAGCACATTGTGGTTAGCGTGGGGGTAATATCACACGCTGTCCATGTTGCAATTAGCACGGGTTCACTTAACGTCACTTCAGTGGGGGGCATAAAGTGTGCCTATGTCAATGGTGGATACTTTCCTGTGCGGTAACTACAGGGAACAGGCTGACCATGTCCCCAACAGTTTGTGCATGACTTTGCACTTATCGTGTATTCGTTTTTATGCAAAATGTGCACAAATGTACTGCACCTTGAAGCAATGGGGTTAAGTGGCATGCCCCCTTAATCCCCCCAACATTTATTTCCCCCTGTAAATTGAAATGAGGTAGATACAGAGGCTCTCTGCAGGCGACTAAGTATTGCTGCATGTCTGTGTTTGCAAAATGACTCAGATACATTCGTAAGTGCCATTATTTACACATGTGCATTGTGAAGAGCCGGCACACATGGAAGTTGCCGGGTTTCCTCCATCAAAACATTTGTTTTCACGGGTCCTTCCGTTGCATGTGGTGTAATGGGGAAAAGATATCCTGTGATAGGACAGCAGAGGAACCTATGAGTAATAGGGCTGTTTCTAGCAGGAAGGAAGATATCAGGACACCCAGTTGCCAAGAGCAACATAAACATTCCCAGCCACGAGGGAAGGAACCCTGCACAGCTGATAGGCATTCCCCAGCTCTTAGCTCTAATAGCTTTCACCTTGGAGGGGGAAGGGCTGGAGTAGAGCCTCAGCAAACGTATAAGGGACGTTCATTAGAGAATAGTGGTAGCTGTAGGACGAGCCGTAGGAGCAGCAATAGCAGGAGCTGGAGAAGGAGTTCTGACTTTGGCTTTGGTAGCTCCGGTAACTCCAGAGAAAGCAGTGTGGAAGATTCAGTGAAACCAGTAACTGGAAGCAGGAGAGACGTGCTGAATGAGAACCAGCTGGATACTGAGTGCAAGCTGAGGTTTGAATCTGGGAAGCAACGTCTGCTTTGGGCTGGTAGGAAAACTGATGTGAATGACTTTGATTCTGAATGTGAAAGAGAAAGGCAGATAACAGCTGATAGTCTTAATTGGAGGAGAAAGGCTCAAAAACCTTTTAACCAAGCCTCCAAACATATACCTTATCGTGAAGGCATTTATAAGGAGAAAGTACCAGTCAGAATAACTGGAAAGCAATTACAGGCTTCAGGAAGGAAAGAATATACGGTGCAAGACATCTGTATGTTGGAAGAGGGTGACAAACAGCCTAAGCATAGAGAAAAGCCTCTGAGGTTTAAACCCCGACTGAATGAAGCTGTACATAGCTTTTCTCCTGCCTCAAACCCAGAAGCTGGGCTAATTAACCAAGGTAAAGCTGCTTACAAGTCTTTTTCACCTAGAAGTTATAAAGGACATAAGTCTTATTGGAATTGCATGCCAAGATATGGTGACTCTGACCCTTACCTGCTGGAGGAAATAGTAGGGAGGTCAAGGGAGCTGGCAGAGGAGAATAATCTGCCAACACTCTATAGGCAGCAATGTTATGCAGATGATAGTCAGATTGAATCAATGATAATTGATCCGCCAGAGCCTGAATTATCTGACTACCAGATGGACTGTACATTGGCTGTGATGAAGGATAGGATTTCATTGTGCTGAAGATATACAATTGTGGAAGTGAATTAACTGCCTGTTTAAAAGCACAAGAATTTACTTTATCCTTTTTGCCAGAGTATATGGCTTTTGTTCTTTTGTTACCTGTGTTATAATCCAAACCCCGGGAGGGGAAATAAAACCTTGATTTGACCTTACCACTCGGGTCTCAATTACCTTATTGCAAAGGAGCCCAACTACAATCCTTTCAATAAAAGGTCCCCCTGTAGCCCAACCAGTATACTACGCTGCTGGCGGAGCAGGGTGTGACATTGGATATACACCTCCTGCGGCCCCGCACCTCCTTATTCATATTTTAGAAATGGCTCCACCTTTAACACAGCTGTTTCTAAAATACCATCACAGTAACCCTGCTGTCTCAATTCTGATCTCCCCGTCCTATCTAAAATGTGTATAAAGCAAATTACCATAAAATTGCATAAATACACAAAAATAACTAACATGACAATACCAACCTATTGCATACTGCCTGGTTAGTTCCTGCACCTAAAAGATAGGTGAGGTTTTTCCTTGTCTATATTTTCTGCGCAGGTTGCTAACCGGGCAGTATACAATATCGCTGGTTATCGATGGTCTCTGCCTCCGCTCCTCCCTGACACGCCCCGATGCTAAGTGGTTAGCATCGGGGTGCGTAAGGGCCATAATTGGGGATATTCAGCGGCACTAACCATGTTAGTGCCGTTGAGTATCCCTCTCAGTAGCAGTTACATGGTTTACAGGGCTGTAAACTGTGCAACTGCTCTTCGAATATCGGGCCCCTAGAATTTGCATAAGACATTTCAAAGTTTATTGTTTGCTCATATTAACAGTCTGGTTTTTGGATGACAGGAGTAATTTGAAATCTTTCAACTCTGATTTTTACATAAAGGCACCTGGGTTACAGTACTTTTCCCTTTATTGGAACCTCTGTATTGGGATGCCCTAACTTCCCCGTTTCGCTAGTCTCCTTCAAAGATATATCATTCAAAAACATGTGTTCTTGGGTGACTGTCAGCTTTCTTCCACTATCTAATTTAAAAGCTGCTCTATCTCCTTTTTAAAAGTTAATGCCAGCAGCCTGCTTCCACTCTGGTTAATGTGGAGCTCATGCTTTCGGAAAAGCCCCTCCCTTCTCAGAATGCTGCCCAGTCCCTAACAAATCCAAAACCATCTTCCTTGCACTATTGTCTCATCAATGTATTGAGACTCCGGAGCTCTGCCTGCCTTTTGGGTCCTGCGCATGGAATGGGAAGCATTTCTCAAAATGCTAGCCTGGAAGTTCTGGATTTTAACTTTCTACCTAAGAGCCTAAATTTGGCTTCCAGAACCTCCCTTCCACACTTTCTTATGTCATTGGTACCAGCATGTATCAAGACAAAAAGCTCCTCACCAGCACCACCTAAAACCTTATCTAGGTGGTGCATGAGGTCCGCTACCTTCACACTAGGCAAGAAGGTAACCAGGCAATCCTCACATCCCCCAGCCACCCAGCTATCTATATGTTTAATGATCGAATCACCAACTATAATAGCCATCCTAACCCTTCCCTCATGGCACATAGCCCTGGAGACACATCCTCAGTACAACAGAGTATAGCATCACATGGAGGACAGGTCCTAGCTACAGAATCACTTCCTGCCACACCAAGGTGATGCTCTCCTTTCATGTGACCTCTCTCCTCCATGGCTACAGAGATGCTGCTAGACTGGAGGTGGGACTTCTCTACTATAGTCTTGTAGGTCTCATCTATATACTTCGCTGTCTGCCTCAGCTGCTCCAAGTACCCTACTCTAACCTACAGACATCAGAGTCATTCCCTGACATCCAGGAGCTCTTTGGACCTAGTTCATATATAAGACCACTCCCCAGCTTGGAGAAAATCATACATTTGGCACTCAGTGCAAAAGACTAGATAGCCTCCATTTCACTACTGGATTGCTGTCTGTATCTTAGATTTAATTAATTAATTTATTTAGACAGATTTGTATACCACCTTATCCTACAATCAAAGTGGTTACATGACATCACAATTGGGGTTACATTTAACGTGGTTGATTTACAACATTTAACATGAGGGTATTTAACAACATTTAGACAGCACAGTTGGAGGGTTACATTTAGCATGAGGGTATCTTCGTGAGTCTAGTTGGGCTGATTGGGTATTGAGTTGGCGAGGTTAGCTGCAATACCGCTTGAGTGGGTACTATTGTCTATCTGCTCATACATTTCTGTAAAGAGCAGAGTTTTAAGGTTCTTGCGGAAGTCTGTGATGTCTTCTAATGCCCTTAGGCTCATTGGGAGGGAGTTCTATAGTGTGGATGCCAGTAGTGAAGGAGCTCTTCTTGAAGCATTTTGTTTAGTCTTGTGGTATCCTGCAGTTGTGCCGATCGTGTTGTCATTATTGTTCCTTCTTGGTCTATTACTGATATCTCTTGTTATGATTTCTTGTAATGCAAGGAAGGACTAGAAAAAGGGACTGCTACTTCTGGAGAGAGATCTGCAATTGTGAGTATTTACTTCTGGGAATTTTCTGAAAGGACTTCTTTGTATTAAAGCTAATTAATCTGTGAACCCAGTGTTTTTTGTTAAATCAGTCATGGCCTAGTAGCAGCAGTTTAAGTTTAAATTTAAAACACAGAAGAGAACGTTCTGGTTACATTTCATACCCAGCAGAGAGTTGTAGTTTAAATCTCATAATAAGTCAGAGACTAGCAGCAGCAAAGAGCTGCAATTTAAATCAGAATATAATTTAGTATAAAAGGCAAAACAGGGTCAGTACTCTTTGAGCAACAAATAAAGTCTTCTAGAGATCTTTACAAAGAGACCTTCTACCTAGGGGGCAAGAGACCTGTGAAACATTTTCAATAGGTGTTAACACCAGGTGGCAGGTCAAAAGGCCATTTTGAAAGACTCCTTCTATCCAAGCAAGGACTGTTAATCCCCCAGGAAGTTGGTCACAGCTTACCTCAGCAGCACAGGACAGGGTACTGTGTAGTAGCCCTCTTTTAATAAATGTTATTTCTCTTCTTCCCTCCCCAACACCCACCCACCCCTGGGATAATCGTAGCTTTATAGGTACTTGCACATCTTAAAGGAAAGGAGGTGCTCTCAGGTGAGGTGCGTTATCCAAATCAGTCATACACTAAGGACCTGAGATTAATTAAGCTTCAGGTGAACAAGGTATATAAAACGTACTAGGTACAGTTTTATTAGTATAAATATCCACAGCAACCCTTAGTAAGTAAAGAACTTAAAGATCTAAACACAAGCTTAAAACTAAGATGCAGACAGCAGTCCAGCAGCAAGATGGGGGCTTTCCAGTCTTTTGCATTGAGTGTCACATGTATGATTTTCTCCCAGTTGGTGAGAGGTCTTACGTGTGCACTAGGTGCAAGGAGCTGTTTGCTCTCAGGGAATGAGTCCGTTCTCTAGAGGCTAGAGTAGCAGACTTGGAAGACATATGAAAGACAGAGAGGTACATAGATGAGACCTACAGGGATATAGTCCTGAAGTCCCACCTCCAATCTGGCAGCATCCCTGTTGCCATGGAGGAGAGAGGTCACGTGACAGGAGAGCATCACCCTGGATTGCTTGCTGTGATACCACCTTGATTATTAAGATAAGGCGGTTTAGAAATACTGTTAAATAAATAAATAAATAAATAAACTAGGACCTGTCCTCTAGGTGATGTAAAACCCTCTGGCACCGAGGATGTTTCTCTAGGGCCATGTGCCCATGAGGGAAGGGTTAGAACAGCCGTTATAGTTGGTGATTCGATCATTAGGCATGTAGATAGCTGGGTGGCTGGTGGACGTGAGGATCACCTGGTAACGTGCCTGCCTAGTGTGAAGGTAGTGGACCTCACGTGCCACCTAGATAAGGTCTTAGATAGTGCTGGGGAGGAGTCTGCTGTCTTGGTACATGTCGGTACCAATGACATAGGAAAATGTGGTAGGGAGGCTCTGGAGGCTAAATTTGGCTTTTACGTAGGAAGTTGAAATCCAGAACTTCCAGGGTAGTGTTCTCCGAAATGCTTCCCGTTCCACACGCAGGACCCAAAAGGCAGGCAGAGCTCTGGAGTCTCAATGCATGGATGAGACAATGGTGCAGAGATTAGGGTTTTGGATTTGTTAGGAACTGGAGAACATTCTGGGGAAAGAAGGGGCTCTTCCGAGGGGATGGGCTTCACCTTAATTGGGTTGGAACCAAGCAGCTGGCATTAACCTTTAAAAAGGAGATAGAGCAGCTTTTAAACTAGATAATAGGGGAAAGCCTACAGTCGCCCAAGAGCGCATGGTTCGGAAGAATGTATCCTTGAAGGATACTACCAAAAGCAGAGAGGTACCAAAAAAAAGTAAAGTAGCCCAAATGCACTCGGAGTATGGAGCAGATAGAGCTTAAAGAACCCATATTACCCATGCCTACCAATAGCCAGATTAATATCAATAAAATGCAGTCTCTAAAATGCTTGTATGCAAATGCTAGAAGTCTAAAAAATAAGATGGGAGAGCTAGAATATATAGCACTAAATGAGAGGTTAGATATAATTGGAATATCAGAGACATGGTGGAAGGAGGACAACCAGTGGGATACTGTGATACCTGGGTACAAACTATATCGTAATGATAGAGCTGATCAAATTGGTGGAGGGGTTGCGCTCTATGTTAGAGAAGGCATTGAGTCAGAAAGGATTAAAGCTCTGCAGGAAACAAAATTTTCTGTAGAATCTCTATGGATTGAAATTCCATATAAAAGGGGGAAGGCGATAGGGGGTGTATTATCGACCGCCTGGTCAGAATGAACAAATGGATGATGAAATGCTCAAAGAAATCAAGGAAGCTAACAAAGATTACAGCGTACTAATAATAATGGGTGATTTCAATTACCCCAGTATCAACTGGGTCAGTGTCATAGAAGGACATGCTAGGGAGATAAAGTTCCTAGATGAAATAAATGACTGCTTCTTCGAGCAGCTGGTTCATGAACCAACCAGAGGGGAAGCGATATTAGACCTAGTCCTTAGTGGAACAACAGATCTAGTGCAAGAGATTAGGGTGTTGGGGCCACTTGGCAATAGTGATCATAGCATTTGATTTAATTAGTGGAGGAGGGATAGTAAGGAAATCCACAGGACTACCTATTAACTTTCGAAAGGTAGACTATAATAAAATGAAGAAAATAGTTAAGAAAAAACTACGACAAGGAGCAGTTGCAAAGGTTACGACTTACATTAAGCTAGGGTGTTGCTGAAAAATACTGTCTTTGATGCCCAGACCAGCTGTATTCCACGCTTTGAGAAAAGTGGAAGGAAGTCCAAAAAACTGCCAGCATGGTTCAAAGGTGAGGTAAGAGAGGCTGTTGTTGCCAAAAAAGCATCTTTCAGGAAATGGAAAAAAGAGCCAAACGACGAAATCTGGAAACAGCACAAGCACTGGCAAGTTAAATGCAAGGCATTGCTAAGGCAGGCAAAGGGAGAATTTGAGAAGAAGCTTGCTGCGGAAGCAAAAATGAGAAATAAAGACTTTTTCAAGTACATTCATAGCAAAAAATCTGTGAGAGAGTCAGTTGGTCCATTAGATGATAGAGGGATTAAACGGGCACTAAGAGGCGACAAGGCGATAGCGGAAAGACTAAATGAATTCTTTGCTTCGGTCTTTACTGAGGAAGATGTAGGGATGTTACCCATGACTGAAGAGGTATTTAAAGGTGCGGAAGAATTGAAGGAAATATCGATACATCGGGAAGATGCATTACAACTATTAGATAAACTGAAGAGTAGCAAATCACCTGGCCGGATGTTATACATCCAAGGGTGTTTAAAGAACTGAAATATGAGATTGAAGACCTGCTATTAGTAATCTGTGAACTTTCATTAAAATCATCTGTAATACCTGAAGATTGGAGGATCGCCAATGTAACACCAATTTTTAAAAAGGGTTCCAGGGGTGATCCGGGAAACCACAGACCGGTGAGCCTGACGTCAGTACCGGGAAAAATGGTAGATACCATCATAAAGAACAAAATTACTCAGTATGTAGATAGTCATGGCCTAATGGGAGACAGCCAACATGGCTTTAGACAAGGAAGATCTTGTCTTACTAATCTGTTATGTTTTTTTGAAGGTGTGAATAAACAGGTGGACAAAGGTGAGTCAGTTGATATAGTGTATCTGGACTTTCAGAAATCCTTTGACAAGGTCCCTCATCAGAGACTTTTGGCAAAACTAAAGAGTCATGGGATAGGAGGCAGTGTACTATTGTGGATCAGGAACTGGTTAAAAGATAGAAAGCAGAGGGTAGGGCTAAATGGCCGATTGTCCCAATAGAGAAAGGTGAATAGTGGTGTACCCCAGGGATCTGTGCTGGGTCCGCTGCTTTTTGACATATTCATAAATGACCTGGAAAAGGGAATAATGAGTGAGGTTGTCAAATTTGTAGATGACAACGAAACTATTTAAAGTTGTTAAAACCCAAGAGGATTGTGGAAAATTGCAAGAGGATCTTGATAAATTGGAAGACTGGTCATCAAAATGGCAGCTGAAATTTAATGTGGACAAGTGCAAAGTTATGCACCTAGGGAAGAACAAACCAAACTATGGTTACACGATGCAAGGTTCCAACATTAGGAACCACCACCCAGGAAAAAGATTTAGGCGTCATTGTGGATAACATGTTAAAACCCTCGACCCAGTGTGCAGCGGCAGGCAAAAGAGCAAATAGAATGCTAGGTATCATAAGGAAAGGAATGGAAAATAAAACAAAAGATATTATAACGCCTCTATATCGTTCCATGGTGAGACCGCACCTTGAATATTGTGTGCAATTTTGGTCGCTGTATCTTAAAAAGGATATAGCGCTATTAGAAAAGATTCAGAGAAGAGCCACCAAAATGGTAAAGGGGATGGAAGGATACTCCTATGAAGAAAGGCTAAAAAGGTTAGGGCTCTTTAACCTGGAAAAGAGACGGCTGAGGGGAGATATGCTAGAAGTCTATAAATTAATGAATGGAGTGGAACGGGTAAACGTAGATCGATTGTTTATGTTATCAGAATATATAAAGACTAAGGGACATGCAATGAAGCTACAGGGTAAACTATTTAAGACTAATAAAAGAAAATATTTTTTCACTCAACGTGTAATCAAACTCTGGAATTTGTTACCGGAGGATGTCGAAAAGGCTGTTAGTGTAGCTGGGTTTAAAAAAGGTTTGGACAAGTTCCTGGAGGAAAGGTCCATAAGCCATTATTAAGAAGGGACCCAGGATATCAGTGCTTGACCCAGTACAAGCATTGTGGAACCTGTGTCTTTTGGAGAAACTGCTAGGTACGTATGACCTAGATTGGCCACTGTTGGAAACAGGATACTGGGCTTGATGGACCTTGGTCTGACCCAGTATGGCATATCTTATGTTCTTATGTTCATAGATAGATGATAGATGATTTTAAAGATAATTAGAATTGTTTTAAATTTTGCTCTGGCCACCATTGGGAGCCAGTGTAGTTGTTGTAAGATGGGGGTGATGTGCTCAAATCTTGGAGTGTCAGTAATGATGCATGCTGTAGTGTTCTGCACCATTTGGAGTGGGTGTAGGGTATGCTGAGGGAGGCTTTGATATAATGAGTTTCCGTAATCAAGCAGAGGTGTGATGAGTGCTTGGCATAGCGTGCGGAAGTGGTCTTGGCGGAGCAATGGTTTGATCTTTCTTATGGTCCTCAGACGTTGATAGGCTTTGTTTGCGGTTTTGGTGATATGACATTTCAGGTTCAGGGCTCTGTCCATTGTGATGCCCAGGTACTTGACTTCATCTTTGACTACTATGTGTTTTTTTAGAATACTAATAGTCTGTGGTGGAATGAAGTTAGTGTTTCGGGTGACGAACATTGCCTCCGTTTTATCGTAGTTGACTTTAATTTAATGATTTCTTGTAGCTATTTAAAGTTGTTGAATTGTTTAAAATTGTTAGGGAATAGGGATACCTGATCCAATAAAGTAATACCTGATAAGTATAAGCTGAATGCCAAGGACTTAATTAATTTACTCCTAAGAAACAGAGAAACATGATGGCAGAAAAAGATCACATGGCTTATCTAGTCCACCTTTCCATATCAACTACAATAGTCCTATTTTTACATTTAAAGAAACATGACGATAGAAAAGGTCTAAGGCCTAAAAGCTTGCTGCTGGTGATCATCAGTTAAACCTGAAAGTAAGCAAGATCATTCCTTTCCCCTTAACTGATTTAAAAGGCTATAAATCAAGGATTATGCCTGGATTGGGTGGGAGCCAAGGTGGGTGGAAAGGAGACTTTCAAGTTGCCCCTTTGATCTGTCACTTGGCTTTAACACCTATTTAAAGCAATTTCATAGTTTGCTTGCCTCCTAATTGGAAGGCTTCTTTCTAAAAGGTCTCTAGAAAAATAATGTACTATATCTCTATAACTCAAAGAATATTTGCCCTATTCTACTTTCTCTATTAAAGTATATCCTACCTGACTTTAATTTAACTGACAGATGACTTGTAATACTGAACCCTAACTGGGTCTAATTTAACTGAAAGTTGGCTTGTTATACGAAGTCCTAACTGGCTTTAATTAAATTGAAAGCTGGTTTGATATATAATGTCCTAACGGACTTAATAAAACACAGAATTTTAAAATACACAGATTTTATCAGCTTTACCCCAAAGAATTCCCTTTTCCCCAAGATTTAGAGAATTTCCCAGCAGGTAAATACAAGAAAAGATTCCTTCCCAGAAGTAGCAATCCCTCTTGATAGTCCTTCAGGTCTATCAGAACTTCCAAATTTTGAACCCTTTACCTGTAGACGTAGAGCACCGCCTTCAATAATAGGACCAGCACTGGGAGGGAATTTATATAAAAGGAGTTGAGAATGTCTGGCTGGGGACAAAATAACTCCAAAATATTAACAGATTGGGATGAAACTTGGCACATCTCAAAAAACAATAAAAAGGGACAAAAAGTTTGAAAATGGGCCAAATTGGACTGGGGTGCCAGAGAAATCAGCCCCACCTCAAAAACAAATGACCCAATGCATTTCTATGGGAAAAGGAGTTTCCATTTTTGTAGCAGAGAAACATATATACAGTGAAACACAGCAATTAGGGAAGACGGTATATAAATTCAGTTAAATAAATTAGGGAATTGTTCCTTTCAAACTCTTTCTTCCTCCTCTCTATTCTCCCAACCCCACAAACTGCCCCACCACCAAAAAATGACCCCCTTCTTGTGACTGCCCCACCACCCTGCATACTGCTCCCATCCCCAAAAAATGCTCCCTTGCAACTTCTTACTAATCTACCATATGCACTCCCCCAAAACAACCTTCCACACAAATGCCTCACTGCCCTGCAAGCTGCACCACCCCAAAAACTACACCTCTACAATTGCCTCACCACTCCAGAAAGTGCCCCAACCCAAAAACAACCTCATGCAACTGCCTCACCATCCTGCAAACTATACTCCAAAATGATACTCTAGCAAACCACCCCAACCTCCCAAAATACCCCCACAACTGACCCATCATTCTACAAACTGCTCCACCCCCAAAAGCTACCCTTGCATAGCTGCCCCACTGCCCCACAAACTGCCCCCCAAACTACTTCCACAAGTGTCCCACCACCTGACCAACTCCCCCCCAACATTTGCACCACCATATTGTAGACTGCCCCAACCTAAAAATCTACTGCCCTGTAAGTGCCCCATTACTTTGCCAACTGCCCTACCCCTAAACACTATACCACCACAACCACCCCACCACATCCCAAACTGCTCTATCCCATAAAATACCCTGCAGACTGGCTCACCCACAAAATCTACACCCAGCAATTGCCCCACCAACCTGCAAACTGCCTTACCCTCAAAAAATACCTCCCACAATTGCCTCACCACCCTGCAAACTCCCCCACCACAATCCCTAATCCCCAACTGCTCCACCACCCTTCCAACTATCCCACCCCCAAATATTACTCTCCACAACTGCCCTCCTGAAACTGCCACACTCCAAAAACTACCCCAGTGCAACTATTTTTATTTATTTATTTATTTACATTCTCTTATAGACCGCGCTATTCTGCATCAGTGTGGTTTACATTGAACAAACTGAAATTACATTGAACAGGGCATTATAACTTGGAGATAACTATTTTACAGGGAACATGGGCTATGGAGGGTTAAGTGGCTTGCCCAAGACCACAAGGAGCACCTGTGGGACTAGAAACCCCATTCCTTCTGGCCCAAGGTTGCTGTCCTCTAGTGGGATTTGAACCCCTGACCTTCCGGCCTGAAGTACCTTGCCCCAACCACTAGGCTACTCCTCCACTCCACTGTCCCACCACCCTGCTAATTGCCCCACCACCCTGCTAATTGCCCCACTCCCAAAAATATCACATGCAACTGACGCACCCCACACTTGCCCCCCCCACTAAAAAATACTTCCTCACAGCTGCCAGACCACCCCACATACTACCCTACCTCTGAAAAATATACCCCCACAACTGCCCCACTATAGCGTAAACTGCCCCATCCCCAAAAGCTACCCCCTGCAATTGTCTTATCACCTTGCCAATTGCTCCCCACATCAATTGACCACCTCACAAAATGCTCCACCCACAAAACTACCCCCCCCACAGACTGCTTCACCACTCTGCTAACTGTCCCACTCCCAAAAATATTCCTCCACAACTGTCCCGCCCTCAAAACTACCCATACACCAAAAACTCCCAAGCACCAAGCAAACTCTCTCTACTTCTTAAATTATATCCCATGGAAATGCCCCACTACCCCCAGCTACCCCCTCATAGATGCAACACATGCACAGCACACAGAGCACATAATATAAATACACATGAGCATCACGCATACACAGATATTGAGATTCCAAACTGCATTTTCTTTGCTATTATTTCTACTGTGAAAACTACAGGCTGAATTGCACTGCTTTCTTTTTGGTTGCTGTCTACAGGTGACTAGTATCTATTGCCATAGGTAGGGCTAGATTAAGAATCTGACAAGCTAGGAACATACAGTAGATGCAAGCATTCACGCACATGCATGCAAGCATGCACAGGCACACATAAAAGCACACATGCAGTGACACAAATTTGTACACATATATACACGCATACACAAAAATACACACACAAATTAGAGATACACACACACACACACACACAAAACATACAAAACAGAAATATGCACACACATACAGACAAAATACATACACAAGATACATACATTCATGTAGAAGGGATGGAAAGAATTCCATGAGTTATGCTCTGCATGCTTTCCCCACTTGTTTGACATCCAATTGGTAGCATCATTCAGACATAACTTTATCTTAGCATAAGTTTCTTGTCAAGAAAACTCACTAGGAACATACATTTATATGCCATCAGCATAGATGTAATATTTAAGGCCATGTTACCTAATAATTTCCTCCACATGTTGCACAAAATCATTAAATAGAATGGGGGCAAGCAAAGGGACTTCACATTGAGAAACACAAGTTCAGAACATAAGATATGCCATACTGGGTCAGACCAAGGTCCATCAAGCCCAGTATCCTGTTTCCAACAGTGGCCAATCTAGGTCATAAGTACCTAGCAGTTTCCCCAAATGACACAAATTCCACAATGCTTGTATTGGGTCAAGCAGTGATATCCCTTTTAATAATGGTTTATGGACCTTTCCTCCAGGAACTTGTCCAAACCTTTTTTAAACCCAGCTACACTAACAGTTTTTACTACATCCTCCGGTAACAAATTCCAGAGTTTGATTACACGTTGAGTGAAAAAATATTTTCTCTTATTAGTCTTAAATAGGTTACCCTGTAGCTTCATTGCATGTCCCCTAGTCTTTCTATATTCTGATGATGTAAACAATCGATCTACGTTTACCCGTTCCATTCCATTCATTCATTTATAGACCTCTATCATATCTCCCCTCAGCCGTCTCTTTTCCAGGTTGAAGAGCCCTAACCTTTTTAGCCTCTCTTCATAGGGGTATCCTTCCACCCTCCTTTACCATTTTGGTGGCTCTTCCCTGTACCTTTTCTAATAATGCTATATCCTTTTTAAGATACGGCGACCAGAATTGCACACAATATTCAAGGTGCGGTCGCACCATGGAACGATACACAGGCATTATAATATTCTTTGCTTTATTTTCCATTCCTTTCCTTATGATACCTAGCATTCTATTTGCTCTTTTGGCCGCCACTGCACACTGGGTGGAGGGTTTTAACATGTTATCCATGATGATGCCTAAATCTGTTTCCTGGGTGGTGATTCCTAATATGGAATCTTGCATCGTTGAAGATGAATCTATTTTAACAAATTGTCTTTGTCAAGAAAGGCAGCAAACCAAAATAGCATTTTTCCCTGAAACAAAAATCATGATGCCCTAACAAAAGTCTATGATCAATGATATCAAAAGTTGCCAGCATATCTAGATGTGTAAGGAAGCCTTCTTTCCCTTGATCAAGCACCATCCTCATCTTGTCTAGGAGGATGACCAAAACTGTTTCAGTGTTCAAACCTTTCCAAAGCCCATCTGAGCCAAATTAAGGAAATCATTTGACTTCAAATGAGTGTTCAATTGAATTGTCACTGATGCCTCCACTAGTTTGGCCAATAATGGTAAACTGACCACCAGATGGCCATTGTCACACAGACCTATCCAACTATCTACAACCAGGAGTGACCCATGCTGGTGCAACTTCGAGCTCCGCAAACAACACCCTTCAGCATAACTTACCCCAACCATCACCACTAGCCAATTTTGACAAAATATCACGCAGAGAGATTGAAGACACCATCGCTGCAATCAACCCTACTACTGCACCCAACGACCCATGCCAAGCTCTATGGATAAAGGAGTTGCGATGTGACTTAAGCCAATATCTGAGCGAATTAATAAACCAATCCCTCACAACCGGATCTTTCCCACAGAGCCTGAAACAAACATCAATCAGACCACTGCTGAAGAATAACAAGCTGGACCCAACGAAGGTGGAATCATACAGGCCAATTTCAAGTATCCCCATGCTTGCCAAAGTAATTGAAAAGTTAGTACAGCGCCAAATTCAACAGCATATTGATACTGAAGCCCCACTGGACCCCTCCCAGCATGGGTTCAGAGAAGCACACGGGGTGGAAACCCTCCTCATCACCCTACTTGACGACCTAGTCTCCGGAACAGACAAAATTCACCAGGGATACGCTCTCATCTTCCTCGACATTGCAGCGGCCTTCGATTCTGTGAACCACGAGATCCTCATACAACACCTCAGCGAAAAAGGAATTCAAGGGACAGCCCTAGAGTGGTGCAAGTCATACTTGACCAATAGATGGCAACATGTAAGGTCTGGCTCCACAACCTCTGAACCATTTTTGCAAAACCAGGGCGTGCCACAGGGTTCTTCTCTATCTGCATTGATGTTTAACATCTACATGCAGCCCATATGTGCCCTAGCACGTTCATTCAAGGTCAACTGTATAGCCTACGCAGATGATATCCTGCTATACATCCCTTTCAGGACCAACCAACCAGACCTCTTCCCTCTAACAAGCTGTTTTGAGGCAGTAGCAGAATGGCTCAACACACAAAATTTAAGAATCAACTACAGCAAAACAGATGTCCTTTTCATCTCAAGGAACCAGGACTTCACCCCTCCACCCTCCTTAAAAATCGGCGACACAGAACTGAAAACCAAATCAACAATCCGCTACCTTGGCATTACTCTGGACCAACACCTGGATCTGAAAACCCACATAAAAAACACCGTAAAAACAGTATACATGAAAATAAGGACTTTAAAGCATCTCTGACCACTACTAGATTTCAGCGACTACCGATCGATCTATCAAGCATTAATATTACCACATTTTGACTACGCCAACGTAATCCTACACGGTCTCCCCCAATCAACACTAGCACCACTCCAGCTCGCAATGAACACTGCTGCGAGAGTACTAACAGGGGCCTCACGGAGAGAGCACATAACGCCAGTACTGATGAACCTCCATTGGTTACCTGTTCAAGCAAGAATCCTCCACAAAGTCCTAACCTTGACCTTCAAAGCGTTAAACACTTTGACTCCCACAGCTATCAGCAAGATGATACACAAAGTACCACACAACAGAAACAGAAGACCCACGACGCAAAACACCCTCGAGGTCCCAAAGGCAACAACGAAATGCACGAAAGTAACAACAAACAGAGCCTTTACAATTTATGCACCTAGAGCATGGAATGCCCTCCCCACCTATATACGAAACATCACCCACCTAATCCAATTCAGGAAAGCATTAAAGCACCACCTATTCACCACATACTACCCTGAATCCAGCCTCAGTAATCATACATGTTGCCCCTCAGACAATCACGCACCACACCTAAACAATCAGACTCAGTATGAAAAAGGCTAACCCACCGATCCTTCAAAAGTAAATAAGATGTAGATAGACCCTGCTTGAAAAAGGTAATAGTGTAAATACAATGTAGATAGTTTCCCCAGTTGTTTCCATGTTGATTTCCCTGTTTATTGTAAAGTTTACAACTCAGAATGCCTGTGTTGTATAGTTGATGTTGAATGTAAACCGCACTGATCTGAAAAGCGCGGTATAGAAGAACTGTTAAATAAATAAATAAATAAATGATGACTTTTTTCAGCAAAGACACAATAACTGCTTGCTTAAGATCTCCAGGGTAATCATCTCTTTCAAAGCAACAGTTAACAGAGTCAACCAAGAAATCATATTACCAGCTGGAGCTTGCAACAGAGCCAATGGACAGGGATCCAAAAGCCAACCCCATTGCTAAAACAAGATTCTTTACTAATGTGGAAGAAAAAGATTCAAAGAGACTTTAGCATAATTTGTATCACTGCCAACTGCTAAGCCTAAACCCTCCTGTCGATCCACTGAATGAATGAAAGGATAACATCTCATCTGCACCTTAGTATTGAAATATTCATCCAATTTACCAGCAGTAGGGACATCATGATCCAATCGTTCATTACAGTCAATAGGCTTTATTAAACTTTTTTTTCAAGCAGATTGCTAATGGGACTAAGAGCATCAAGAATAGTCCTATTAGCCATCTGCTTGAAAAAAAAAGATTTTTTTTCACCTTCCTTAATTTTAAAGAGAAAGAGATTAAACCTCTTTCTCCATGGTGTCCTCATATCCAGATCATCCAAAGTGCACCATCGCTTGTGAAGACAGCCAATCCAAAAATTGTAACATACCCCAGAACACCAATACCTCACTTTTTGGGAGACTCGGATCCAAATACAGAAAAAACTGCAAATGGCTCCCTGTAAAGAAACTGCGCCCTAGCACAATACCTAACCTTGGTCATGCATGCAAAACCCAGACTCAGGCAAACTCATCAACTACAGAATAAACGACCACAGATTAGACAAAAATTGAACTGGAGACCCAAAGAAGAAATATAAATATAAATGCATTTCCTCCTGTACGGCGCTAATTACAAAGATATCAAAGATATATATTTCCCAAAGTTGATAGAGAAAATCAAAGACTTCCTACAAAAGAATGAGCAGGGAAAAACTCTGCATAATGTCGGGGGAAAGAGGAGCAACAGCAGCTATAGCAGCAAAATATAGTAAGTCGTATCCTTGCTCCAGGCAAGAAATGTAACCAGGGATAATAAGGACCAGAACCAGAATCAGACCTTGGAATTGTTTTTGTTACTATTATTTCTGTACACTGAAATTTTATTTTACTGTTGTCATGACACTAACACTTGTAAATGATTTCCTTTTGTCTTTTTTTCTACCTTAACTACTAAAAGGTTTGTTTTGGCCATAGGTGTCGGGATGGGGTGGGCAAAATTATGCCCGCCAGGTGCCAGCAAACAGCCTCGAGGCCATGATTGGGGTCTTCCCCTTCTATTCTGCCCGCGGGGGTCTCATCTCCTATGGGCAAAAGAGAGCAGCTGTGATCGTAGCAAAGACTCTTTCTGTCTGCCTGCTGAAGATTGAATCCCTGCAGGCAGAACAGGAGAGGAAGGTCCAGATCGCAGCCACCATGCAGGTTGTCTCCCCGAGGGGATTTGATCTCCCATGGGCAGAAGAGAAGGGAATGGCTGCGATCGCAGCAAAAACTCCTTAGGTCTGCCCACAGGAGATCAAGGCAGACAGAAGGAGTCTTTGCTGCAATCTTCCTTCTCTTCTGTCCACAGGGATCTGGAAATCAGAAGCACCTGGGCAGAACAGAAGGGGAAGACCATGGGGGCTAGGGGCAGACCTTGAAGAGGAACTTGCCCCCCCCCCCCCCCCAATCATTTGGCCATTCTGTCGCCCCTGATTTTGGCAACACATGTAAAATTGTCATGCCAAAAAAGTTACCTAAATCTGAATCTCTTTAAGAGAGTCCATGCACCAAGGTAAAACTGCTACATGTGCAACTCTTCCACTGCAGTGGAACCCCCTTGACCTAAAGCTGCTGTGAAGGAAAAGCGCTGCCCTTTCACCCTCGCCTCAGAAAGTTCAGAGATCAAATGACACCAGTGAAACAGTTGCAAGAAACTATTGTGAATCAAGTTGTACAGAGTGAAAGATGCAAGAATGTCTATAGTTTTGTTATATAGTGCATGAATGGTCATTTCTGCTGATATGTTTTCAGGTCTTGCATTGCTTCTTATGAATCACAGTTGAAGCACCTCTTGCAATAGACAGAACAGAATTTTGTTATAGTAACACTAAGCACACTTTATGGGGAGGAACTCAGGGGAATATTTTGATTCTGATATCTGTAGATATATTGCTATACTCACTGTTTTGCATGTGAACATAAAGGCATGCTTAAAAGACTACCCTGACACTTCCCAGCTTTTGCTAAGTGTAATGCACATCCAAATGTGAAAAAAAGTAATAGAACCCAATCGGAATTACCCCAAATCACCAAACAACAAAAATTCCGAGTATCAAAAAATCCCCTAGAACCCTAAAATTCTCTTTTTGTCGGAGCTGGTCAGCACAGTGCTGAGAAAGGATTCATAGCACCACCGTGACCTCTCCTTTTATTAAATAACTTTATAAAAGTAGGAATTTCTTAACTTAGCTTTTGCCAAAGCACTGCCAAAACGCCAGAAAGACAGACAACATGGCTCACGTTTCGGGTTTTCTTTCAATTTTTCCAAGAAACCCTGCTTCAGGTCCAAACAATCGGCTATTGACAGATCTCCAGCTAACAACCACATGGGAATGTAATATGCCTTATAGTCGACGGCGTCTGACATCATGATGACATGAGGAGCATTCAAACCAATCATGGTTTACCTATATTGTGATCATAGGGGGACTCCCACTGCTCAGAAAACCCCCCAAAGGAATCACAAAGGAAAGACGGGAATCCGCATCAGATAATGGTATGCCAGTCTATTTGAAGATTCAAACCTCTCGGGACCACAGAATTTAAAAGATGAATCCAGCGCTGTTCATGCCATTGCAACCTCTGCTCACGATCACCACCTCTAGGGTCCATCGGGATGAAGTCCAACACTCTCCAACGTAGAGAATCAAAAGCATGACCCATTAACAAACAGTGTTCGACCATGGGAGCCGAAAGAGATTTTGTCCTCAACCGGGAAGCATGTTCTGAGAGCCGAATTCGTATGCCCCGCTTAGTATGGCCAACATAATAGAGGGAACAGGGACAGATTATCAAATAAACAACATACGTCGAGGAACAATCCGTGTGCCACCTGGTTCGATACCTACGGGACGTATGTTCATCCACCCATTCAGGACCCTCAAGAGTCAATGAACAATATGTACAATTTCCACAAGCAAAATGGCCTTTATCAACATGTGACTTTAAAGGGCGATCTTCAAGCGAAGTGGTCTTCATTAGTAAATCCCGAAGGTTTGCTGTACGCAAATACGCAACTTGCAAGATTTTATCACGAAAGCAAGTGTGTATCCCCAATATCGGCCAGAACCTATGAAGAAGTCCAGTGACCCGTGTAATATGCCTAGTATACGGGAGCACGCCCGTTATTACAGAATCAGTCGATTTTGATGTGGGGGGAACAAAAAGCCACTCGCGGTGGAGATATCGCGCTCTCTTATAAGCTTTGGAAACCACCTTAGAGGGATACCCCCGTTGAAGCAAGCGTGTTGTCATTTCACCAGCATGTAACTTGAAATCCTGTAAAGTTGAGCAATTACGTCTCAACCGTAAAAACTGCCCAAAAGGTAAGCCTTGTTTCAAAGCTCGTGGATGGAAACTATTATAACAAAGCAACGTGTTCCGTTGTACCGCCTTGCAGTATAATGTTGTCATAAACCCTTGGGGGGTTAAAGAAATCTGAACATCCAGGAATTGCATAGTTTTAGGAGCAATCTGCGCTGTAAACTGAATTCTGAATTATTTACTGTTTGTCTAACTGTTTGTTTGTTTAATTATTTATTGTTTGTCTTAGTGGTGTGCTAGTTCAGCCTTCTCAGCTGTACTTACCTTGCCTCTCTCAACTAACTGGGCTTGTGTGGTAGCCATTTTGAATTAAATCTCTCTCCCCAGAACCTGCTGTTTGTTAAGCTTTTTTCCTGTCCTTGCCTGCCTGAGTGAATCCTCCCCCTCCCCCCTCCCCCTGAGGTATTGTGTAGCCTTCTTCCTGTTTTCTCCACATGTGCATAGGCTGTTTTAGTTTGCTTTTCTCTGATCAGAGAAGGGCTGAACTTTTACAGAGCTCTGCTAGTGAGTGGATATTTGCCTCCTGGGACATCTTACTGTGAGTTCTAGCTGTTTACTTAATTATTTACTGTTTGTCTAACTGTTTGTTTGTTTAATTATTTATTGTTTGTCTTAGTGGTGTGCTAGTTCAGCCTTCTCAGCTGTACTTACCTTGCCTCTCTCAACTAACTGGGCTTGTGTGGTAGCCATTTTGAATTAAATCTCTCTCCCCAGAACCTGCTGTTTGTTAAGCTTTTTTCCTGTCCTTGCCTGCCTGAGTGAATCCTCCCCCTCCCCCCCTCCCCCTGAGGTATTGTGTAGCCTTCTTCCTGTTTTCTCCACGTGTGCATAGGCTGTTTTAGTTTGCTTTTCTCTGATCAGAGAGGGGCTGAACTTTTACAGAGCTCTGCTAGTGAGTGGATATTTGCCTCCTGGGACATCTTACTGTGAGTTCTAGCTGTTTATTTAATTATTTACTGTTTGTCTAACTGTTTGTTTGTTTAATTATTTATTGTTTGTCTTAGTGGTGTGCTAGTTCAGCCTTCTCAGCTGTACTTACCTTGCCTCTCTCAACTAACTGGGCTTTGTGTGGTACCCCATCCCCCTGCTGAGGGTTCAGGACAGGGTACCTTGTAACTGCCCTCTTTAATAGGACTTATCTCCCTCCCTCCCTCCCCAGCACCCACCCACCCCTGGGGTAATTGTAGTTTTATAGGTACTTGCACATCTTAGAGGAAAGGGGCTGCTCTCAGGTGCAGCTCTTAATCCAAATCAGTCATACACAGAGGACCTGAGATTAATTAAGCTTCAGGTACACAGGGTGTATTAGGGGTATTAGATACACTTTTATTAGTATAAGCATCTACACCAATCCTTATTATATACCGAATTTAAAAGACCTAAACACAAGCTTTAAACTAAGATGCAGACAGAGGTCCAGCAACGAGATGGGGGTTCTCCAGTCTTTTGCATTGAGTGTCACATGTATGATTTTCTCCCAGTTGGTGAGAGGTCCTACATATGCACTAAGTGCAGGGAGCTCTTTGCTCTCAGGGAACGAGTCCGTTCTCTAGAGGCTAGAGTAGCAGACCTGGAAGACATAAGAAAGACAGAGAAGTACATGGACGAGACCTACAGGGATATAGTCCTGAAGTCCTACCTCCAGTCTGGCAGCATCCCTGTTGCCATGGAGGAGAGAAGTCACGTGACAGGAGAGCATCACCCTGGTGTGGCAGGAAGTGATCCTGTAACTAGGACCTGTCCTCCAGGTGATGTAAAACCCTCTCGCACCGAGGACGTTTCTCCAGGGCCATGTCCCCATGAGGGGAGGGTCAGGACAGCTGTTATAGTTGGTGATTCAATCATTAGGAATGTAGATAGCTGGGTGGCTGGTGGACGTGAGGATCGCCTGGTAACATGCCTCCCTGGTGCGAAGGTAGCAGATCTCACGCACCGCCTAGATAGGATCATAGATAGTGCTGGGGGGGAGTCTGCTGTCTTGGTACATGTTGGTACCAATGACATAGGAAAATGTGGTAGGGAAGTTCTGGAGGCTAAATTTAAGCTTTTAGGTAGGAAGTTGAAATCCAGAACTTCCAGGATAGCGTTCTCCGAAATGCTTCCTGTTCCACGTGCAGGACCCAAAAGACAGGCAGAGCTCCGGAGTCTCAATGCGTGGATGAGACAATGGTGCAAGGATGAGGGTTTTGGATTTGTTAGGAACTGGGGAACATTCTGGGGAAAGGGGGGGCTCTTCCGAAGGGATGGGCTTCACCTTAATCAGGATGGGACCAGACTGCTGGCATTAACCTTTAAAAAAGAGATAGAGAAGCTTTTAAACTAGAAAATAGGGGAAAGCCGACAGTCACCCAGGAGCACATGGTTCAGACAAAGGTACCCTTGAAGGATACTACCAAAAGCAGTGAGGTTCCAAAAAAGAGTATAGTAGCCCAAATGCCCTTGAGTAAGGAGCAGACAGAGCATAAGGATTCCCAATTACCCATGCCTACCAATAGCCAGATTAATATTAATAAAATACAATCTCTAAAATGCTTGTATGCCAATGCTAGAAGTCTAAACAATAAGATGGGAGAATTAGAATATATAGCACTAAATGAGAGGTTAGATATGATTGCACTCTCAGAGACATGGTGGAAGGAGGATAACCAGTGGGACACTGTGATACCTGGATACAAACTATATCGTAATGATAGAGCTGAACAAATTGGTGGAGGGGTTGCGCTCTATGTTAGAGAGGGCATTGAGTCAGAAAGGATTAAAGTTTTGCAGGGAACAAAATTTGCTGTAGAATCTCTATGGATTGAAATTCCATTTATGAAGGAGAAGGTGATGGCAGTGGGAGTATACTATCGACCACCTGGCCAGAATGAACAAATGGATGATGAAATGCTCAAAGAAATCAAGGAAGCTAACAAAAGCCACAACAGAGTAGTAATAATGGGTGATTTCAATTACCCCGGTATCGACTGGGACAGTGTCACAGCAGGACAAGCTAAAGAGATAAAGTTTCTAGATGAAATAAATGACTGCTTCTTGGAGCAGCTGATTCATGAACCGACCAGAGGGGAAGCCATACTGGACCTAGTCCTTAGTGGAACGCCAGATCTGGTGCAAGAAATAAGGGTGTTGGGACCACTTGGCAATAGTGATCATAGTATGATCATGTTTGATTTAATCAGTGGAGGACAGATAGTAAAGGAATCCACAGTACTACCTTTTAACTTTCAAAAGGGAGACTATGATAGAATGAGGAATATAGTTCGGAAAAAACTAAAAGGAGCGGTTCCAAAGGTTAAAGACTTACAGCAAGCTTGGGTGTTATTAAAAAATACTATCCTCGAAGCCCAGACCAGCTGTATTCCACGCATTAAGAAAAGTGGAAGAAAGTCCAAAAAACTGCCAGCATGGTTTAAAGGTGAGGTCAGAGAGGCTGTTGCTGCCAAAAGAGCAACCTTCAGGAAATGGAAAAAAGAGCCAAATGATGAAAACTGGAAACAGCACAAGCACTGGCAAGTTAAATGCAAAGCATTGATAAGGCAGGCAAAGCGGGAATTTGAGAAGAAACTTGCTACGGAAGCAAAAACACGAAATAAAGACTTTTTCAAGTACATTCGTAGCAAAAGGCCTGTGAGAGAGTCAATTGGACCATTAGATGATAGAGGGGTAAAAGGGGCAGTAAGAGGAGACAAGGCTATAGCAGAGAGACTGAATGAATTCTTTGCTTCGGTCTTTACTGAGGAAGATGTAGGGATGTTACCCAAGACTGAAGTGGTATTTAAAGGTGATACTGCAGAGGAATTGAGAGAAATATCGCTACACCGGGAAGATATATTACAACTATTTGATAAACTGAATAGTAGCAAATCACCTGGACCGGATGGTATACATCCCAGAGTGTTGAAAGAACTGAAATATGAGATTGCAGACCTGTTATTGGTAATCTGTGAACTTTCATTAAAATCATCTGTAATACCTGAAGATTGGAGGGTCGCCAACGTAACACCAATTTTTAAAAAGGGTTCCAGTGGTGACCCGGGAAATTACAGACCGGTGAGCCTGACATCAGTACCAGGGAAAATGGTAGAAACCATCATAAAGAACAAAATTACACAGCATGTAGATAGTCGTGGCCTAATGGGAGACAGCCAACATGGCTTTAGACAAGGAAGATCTTGTCTTACTAATCTGATCTGTTTTTTTGAAGGTGTGCATAAACAGGTAGACAAAGGTGAGTCGGTTGATATAGTGTATCTGGACTTTCAGAAAGCTTTTGACAAGGTCCCCCATCAGAGACTTTTGGCGAAGCTAAAAAGTCATGGGATAGGAGGCAGTGTACTATTGTGGATCGGGAACTGGTTAAAAGATAGAAAGCAGAGGGTAGGGCTAAATGGCCAATATTCCCAATGGAAAAAGGTGAATAGTGGAGTACCCCAGGGATCTGTACTGGGTCCGCTACTTTTTGACATATTCATAAATGACCTGGAAAAGGGAATAACTAGTGAGGTTATCAAATTTGCAGATGACACAAAACTGTTTAAAGTTGTTAAAACCCAAGAGGATTGTGGAAAACTGCAGGAGGATCTGGATAAATTGGAAGACTGGGCATCCAAATGGCAGATGAAATTTAATGTGGACAAGTGCAAAGTTATGCACCTAGGAAAGAACAACCCACACTATAGTTACATGATGCAAGGCTCCACATTAGAAACCACCACCCAGGAAAAAGATTTAGGAGTCATCGTGGATAACATGTTAAAACCCTCCGCCCAGTGTGCAGCGGCAGCCAAGAAAGCAAATAGAATGCTAGGTATCATAAGGAAAGGGATGGAGAATAAAACAAAGGATATTATAATGCCTCTGTATCGCTCCATGGTACGACCGCACCTTGAATATTGTGTGCAATTCTGGTCACCGTATCTTAAAAAGGACATAGAGTTATTAGAAAAAGTACAGAGAAGAGCCACCAAATTGGTGAAGGGGATGGAAGGCTACTCCTATGAAGAGAGGCTAAAAAGGTTAGGGCTCTTTAACCTAGAAAAGAGACGGCTGAGGGGAGATATGATAGAGGTGTATAAATTAATGAATGGAGTGGAACGGATAAACGTGGATCAATTGTTTACGCTATCAGAATATAGAAGGACTAGGGGACATGTAATGAAGCTACAGGGTAAACTATTTAAGACAAATAGGAGAAAATATTTCTTCACTCAACGTGTAATCAAACTCTGGAATCTGTTACCGGAGGATGTAGTAAGGGCTGTTAGTATAGCTGGGTTTAAAAAAGGTTTGGACAAGTTCCTGGAGGAAAGGTCCATAAACCACTATTAAAAAGGGACCCAGGATATCAATGCTTGGCCTAGTACAAGCACTGCAGAACCTGTGTCTTTTGGGGAAACTGCTAGGTACGTATGACCTAGATTGGCCACTGTTGGAAACAGGATACTGGGCTTGATGGACCTCGGTCTGACCCAGTATGGCATTTCTTATGTTCTTATGTTCTAGTCACATGTGTGTTAAGCCGCCGCACAAAACTATCCAAATCAGTGCGGGTACCAGTCCAAAGAAAAAAGATATCGTCTAAAAAACGCTTCCAAAAAGGAATAAACTGAAAAGCTGGATCTGGATACACATAAAGCCGTTCAAAATCAGCCATGTAAATAGTGGCAAGTGATGGGGCAACTGTAGCCCCCATCGCAATTCCATGTACCTGCTGATAGAATGTTCCCTGATATAGAAAGTTATTTAATAAAAGGAGAGGTCACGGTGGTGCTATGAATCCTTTCTCAGCACTGTGCTGACCAGCTCCGACAAAAAGAAAATTAATTTAAAAAATAAAAGAAAAGTGTAATGCACATGGCAGATGTTAATTGCTGGTGGAGCTGCTGCTGTTGCTGCTTTTCATACAAGGAGTTGGGCTGAGGCCTGGGTCTGCATATACAGTGAAATAGGGATTTAACATTTTCTTTCAGAGATCACATAAATATAAATGGAAGAAGTTTGTGCTTACATTGGTTTCTGCTTGCAAGCAGATTCATGTCCTTTCTGGCCATTTTTATTGATGATATATCGCCAGCATCTCCTCTGGATAAGGGGCTCTGCTCACAGTTGAAGAAGCATTTGTATATTCTGCCCTATTTTACACAATTTTTTTTTTTAACATAACAGGTTTTCGGACAGCTGCTGCTGTGGCTTTCCAGTTCACTAAAACCACTTCCTAGCAGAAGTTCCGTTCCCAAAAGAGCTCTGCTAAATCATAGACAGTAACACCAATGTCTGCAGAGAATGCTAATGAGACGGCGTGAGAGCAGGTGAAGCACGACCTGCCCGGTATCACTGCAGAGTGTGCTAGCCTCACTGAAATGTTGGCAAGATAGCAGAAACAACATCTAAGACCAGCGCCAGTTCAGCCATCAGGCAGCTTCTGAGGAGCTTCAAAAAGCAGTAACAGCCAAAGCAAAACAATAAATCCCGACAGCCACACAAACTCAAACAGCCATCAAGACATTGTCTTACCTGCAGAGAGAGCAGGCAAGCATATACTTATAAAGCAAAGTTTAATATTTAAAAGTATGAGGTCAGGAGGTCTTCGGGTGGCTGGTTGGGGTGGCGAGGCTGCTGCTAACCAAGATCCCCTTCTTCGAAGAAATCGTCAGCACCTCCACCTGTGACAACTGTAGCTGGGTCAGCACAGAGATCCAGTCTGCAGAATTCAGGACTAAGGTGCCAGCTATGTTCTTGCTGTCATGTCTAAACAGGAACATACCCTGACACGGCTCTTGCAAAACACTGCCAGCGTTGAAGTGAGAACAGATGAAAGAGGCACAAGGAATAAAAGGCAAATAGAGAGCACTGAAGATAATTAGATCAAATTTATTTATTTTTATTTTATTTTAAATGATTTATATACCACTTTGTCCTGAAATCAAAGCGGTTTACACATCAAACAATCAAAGAACAGTGTCAGTAGGGGTAGGCATGCAGTGTTAACACAAGGGAGTAGTTGTGGGAGTGAAGGTGATGATTTCTTGGTGAGGTATATACAGGATGGCCATGTACAAGTAGTTATATACAGTGATGGTGGGAGGGGGCAGAGGTGGGGGGGATGTTAGGTAGCCATGGGTTAAGGAATGAATTTATTACGAATAAAAATAATAAAAGATTGACTGGTGGAAAGTTTTTAACTGGTGATGTAAAAGTCTTGATAGCCTTGGATAAGGCCAACTGCTTTATTTATTTATTTAAATATATTTCTATACCGCCTTTCTACAATTCAAAGCGGTTTACAGTGAACCAATAACACTGTTCAACAGCCAAAATGCTTTGGACACAAAAGCAGCTGTTCTAAACTAATTTAAGGCTGCTGAACACAGAAATCATAATGAAAATGACTGATTGGGTGTAGTTGCTAAGATATATGCTATTAATTGGTCATTAGGGGCCATTAACTGTGTATTATGCAACATTTGCGTGAGATTGCATAATCTCTACTTGCAACCAATAGAAATATCTGTCCAAAAACAGATGATGCAATCAGTATTTGAATTTGCATCACCTGACAGTATAAATCTTAAGGTGTATTAGTCACAAAAAACTTAGATTGTAAGCCCTCTAGGGACAGGGAAATGTCTACTGAATCTAAATGTAATTTTCCATGAACTACTACTGAAAAGGAAGAAGCTAAATATATAGTAACACAGTATATGACGGCAGATGAAGACCCTAGAGGGCTTACAATCTACGTTTTTTGTGACTGTCAAATGGTGGGTGCAGAGCTGTGCCATGGATCATCCAAGCAGAGAATTTGCAATATATGGTGGGTGGATGTATGGGATCATACAGGCCAAACGCATTTGGTATATGTGAACCAAAAGTAGCAGTGCCATGGGCTACATGAAACACCATTTGTGTGGGTGGGACTGGTGCCTCAGCCTGTGCAACTGCAAAACAATACACCCGACAGAGTGGCATGATAGAAAGGGACAAGTTGAGCCCATTTGCCCCTTGTGGGGCAAGTAATGATGGCAGAACAGTATAGGGGATGGCTATGCAATGAGTATTAGATGCCTGAATATATGAGATATATCCTCTTTATGAAAAGCTGGGAGGTCACAATGATGGCAGAACAGAAAACGCATCCATATCAGTTGACCCAGACATCTGCTGCATATATATCACTGACTCGCTGTAATGCGCCGCAGCAGAGTCACTAAAGTCATGTTCACAGATGCCCAGATGGGGAATGCCATATTGGGCTACCAAACGTGTGGCCATAATGCATAGAAATGTAGAAGAATGATTATCTGCAGGTCACAGCAGAACCAGGACTGTGCAAATGCACCCAGGCACAAAATGAACAAGTGGGAATAAAACCCTGGGATTTTGACCATGGAGACATTGCACCAACCAGTAGGCTACACCTCCACACAGCTCTATGTAGATGTATAGAGCCTGCAGATCTCTGATCAAACTGTTTGCTGTCTGTGCTGGCATAAGTTGGGCCACCACTATCCATGAGGCACTGCACAGGCCTGCAGTGGAATGGAGAATGCACTGATGCAGCATATTAGCTCAGTAAGACACACTGGCTGCATGTGCTACATGCACATAACAGTAAGCTGTGCTGCAGAGTGGTTTCAGTTGTTACCCTGAGGGTGAGGAGTGGTGCCATGCACCTGGTCCACTGAACCTACACTGTTAGAAATGCTCTCTGCTTGTCGTGCTGTAGGTCCACATTACTGCTATTGTGTGGCAGGTATTCTCTACAGTGTGTTATGCTTTTCTCCTTGTTTTCTGCAAGCTGATGGTGACAGTGACAGCTCTGTGTTCTGCCCATGTTGGACATTAACCCTCCGATAGCAGTGCAGGTTAGTGGCCAGTGTCAATATGCTGCTGCCATGGACAGCTACTGCAGTAGGAGGTCTATAGACCTCAGTGAGTAGGTCATGGTCCACTGTTGCCCCATCCATTGAGTACTAACAATTGACTACAGCGCGGGCAGAAAGACTGCCCCTGCTTCCCTTCACTGGGCTGTGTCAGCCAAGCACAAACCAATTACAGTTGGGCTGCTGGTCAGCATGCACGTAGTGTGACCACGAGCACTCTGCCTTGGGATACTCAGCATTGACACTCAGCTGTTTGTTCAGTGATTGGCATCCCCAGACAAAAAATGCATCAACATCTCTGGAGACAGACATTATAATAGCTCTATGTGGATACATAGCCATGCCATGATCACTTTTTGGTCATAGTGGTAGTGCCATCTCAGCATGACATACAGTGGCCACCCAGGCAATGCACGTGGCAGACGGGCACAATGGCATCTCAGCCAGTGACCCTACCATTGTGGCAGAAACATCCAGGCCAATCTGCACTGTTTCAGGTGATATCCATAATCCTTTGCCTTGCCTTATTCACATTTTCCAGTCTGGGAAAAACTTGGACAATGTGAGCCAAAGTGCAGTGCAGAAAGCCAGTGGACAAAGGGGAGCCATACATATACACACACATGCATACACCCTCATTGGTGCACTGTGCAAAAGTGGAGATGGTTGGCATTCCTGCTTGACACTTCTGTCTTAATGTCAGCTCAAGGATTGATAACGTATGCTCTGTTTGCAGGCGCTATTACCATGCCTTGGCTTCACCACATGTTGTTATCGTGTGCTATTAGCCTCCAACTAGCTGTGGATAGTGGAGCCTGTTAGTGCTGCTGGTGGGTGTTTCCACCCTTGCTGGCTATTTCCTTGGGGTTGCACATGCTGGAGCTGTACTTACACTGTCAGCTAAATCCTGTCCACAGGAATATGCAGTACAGAAACCCCAGCAGGGACCTGAATCTGTGATCCTCCACACACATACACACCAACTGTGTGTGTTGCACCACAGTGTTGCCTTATGGGGATAACAGCTTCTGTTGCTGACATATTTCCCTTCAGCTGGCCTTTGGCACATGTTGCAATGCGCATGGCACACATGACCAGGACAAGGCTTCTATCTGCTGCAGGCTGGTGCCACTTCCCATACCACCACCAACACTCCACCATGCAGACATGCCTATGCACTGTCAGTGATGGTGGTCCCAGTCCCAGCATGTTAAACATGCGGATTTGGTGGGCACCTTGGGCACAAGGGCTGGATGGGGGGACAGGGGCACACATGGATGGCCACACAGCCCCTCCCCACCAACTGCCCATGCAGGGGCCCCATCACCACCTGCCACTGATACGTCTTGGGGGGAGGATGGCAGCCACTGCTGTAGTATTTCTCAGGGCACCTGCACTTTCAAGCTACAGCGTTTGGCACTACCGGCCTCTTCCCCCACAGCTGGGTTATGCAGCAGAAGGGGGGAGGGGGGAAGGCAGCCTGGATCTCTGCCTGTGGTACTAGGACCCTTGGACCACCCCATGTGGCACATTGCCTTTCTGCAGCAGTAGCAGGACTGTGTGCTGCCACTGTCACTGTGGGATCATGACAAACATCACAGATGGTTCTGTGGATGACAGACTAACCCTTTGTGGAGAGGCTAAAAAGGTTGGGGTTCATCAACCTGGGGAAGAGACAGCTGAGGGGAGATATGATAGAGGTCTATAGATTATTGACTGAAGTGGAACAGGTAAACCTAGGTTGCTTTTTTATGCCATCAGACTATGGACAGACTAGGGGACCTGTAATGTGGCTACAATGTAAATAAGCCATTTGAGTCTGCTAGGTGAAAATATTTTTTCAGTCAACGCATATTCAAACCCTTCAATCCATTACCGGAGGATGTGGTAAAAGCTGTCAGTGTAGCTGGGTTTAAAAATGTTTGGACTAGTTCCTGGGTAACGGTCCACAAATCATTGCTAAAGAGGACCCGAGCTCTACGTTGCTTGCCCCATTACAGTTTTGGGGATCCTGTGTGTCTTTTCGGGAAACTGCTAGGTACTTTTGACTTAGATTGGCCACTGTTGGACACAGGATACTAGGCATGATGGACCTTGGTCTGACACAGTTTGGTATATTTTGTAGTCTTATGTTCCTATGTGCCATCTAGGCAGCTGCCTGGTCCCCTTGTGCACCAGCAGCCCTCATTGAATGACCCATGTGCCACCTCATTTGCCCCCATTTGCACCATCAACATAGTGCCCTTTCATACTTGGGCACTATGTGGTTGCTGCTAATGGAGCACTACTATCACTCTCTTGGGCTATTTTACGTCTGCATCATATTGCAGACATAAAATAGCCTCTCTCTCCTCAAAAAAGCACCCTTTCCACCAGGTTTTGTATTGCGTTAGGGTTCCTGTTAAGGTGCCTGTGTTAAGGGAGCAAGCCTTGTTCCCGCCCACTCCCCACCCATTGACCCCCACTCTCCTCCCCATGCACACCTTCTCTCCACCCACATGTACCATTAGCACATGCTAAAGTGGCTATTTGCATGCACTGTGTGCACATGTCCAGTTAGTACACGCTAACGGCACACTTGCTCCTTTACCGCGGTTTAACAAACATACCCCATAGTTTCATCTCAAGGTATAAATTAGTACCAGCAGGTTGACACTGTACATGTGGGAAGGGGTTATCATTTGACAACAATCTATACCATGTAGACAGTAACAATTAGCAGGACCCATTAGGGAGGGAACAGATCGAAAAGCAAAAAAAAAAAAAAATCTAGCTAAAGGCATCTAAATACTAGGTTAAGGTCTGGCTTTTAGAATATTAGCAGTAAAACAGGTCAGATTAGTCCCATCTCTCTCTCTGCATTTCCTCTTGAATGACCTTTTGGGATTGCCAAAGATGAGAAGCTGAGATTTCACCTGCTTGTTTCAATCATTTTGTCTAATTTTCGACTGCACATTGTTGTTTTGAGTCTGTTTGGTACTTTTTGTGCAGAAAGGAGCTAATTTAACTTTGCTTACAAGTTGCATGGAGACCTTTTAGGACACTTTTGTTTTAGTGACTACTACTACTACTTATCATTTGTATAGCGCTACAAGGCTCTCACACTCTATCCCCCACCCACCCACCCACTGTTTATCTTTTATAGATGGTTTATGGGGCAGAGTCATGGGGCCATGGCTCTGATATCACACTGAGGCTGCTACCACTGCTTTGTAAACATAGCCCTTGGTTTCTTGCAGGTTTTCCACAATGAACTACATCACATTACTCAATGACCTCAAGTGAATTCCTCCCCACTTAATCATTTTCTTCCAGTATCCCAGCACTCCACCACTAGTTCTATTATATAGTCTCCTTAGAGGCTTCAATCCTTGCAACTTCACTCAATTTAGACTCCTTTTATTTTAATTAATCCAAACAATAATTGACCTAGTTTAGATCTTTCTAATCATGGTTTCCCTCTTTTAACTCAAAGCTCTTATTTGCTTTTGAGTAGAGACTGCCTGTTAAGAGCCTGTGCTATACTTTACAGCAGTGGTTTATTTTCGATTTTCCCATGCTATCTTTACTTCCGGTGCAATAAAGATTTAGTTCGGAAATAGGTGAAGAAAGCTATTGCATTAAAGGGTAGTAAGGTCAGCATGCAAACCAGTGAATTGGGAATTGCTCCTGATATAAAAACCATGCTGAATTTCTGGCATGGTTTTTCAATTCCCCTTTAGCACAGAATCTTTACTTCAGTTCAGGACAGAATAAAGATGCTATGAGGGAGTAGCAGAGTCATCTGAGGTGACGTGCAGCACTTCACCTGAGAGGATTCATAGCCCAAGTGGGGCTTAGTAGTCACACCCATCCCTGAAACTATCTGGTCCAGAGCCTGGGCCCTGGCATCCTTGGTCAGGGGATCGCTGACCTGGCTAACATTGTAACATAGTATAGGACAGCAGATAAAGACCAGCATGGTCCATCTAATCTACCCAGCAAGACAGCAAGAGTAGGTGAACCTGTCGCTCTGTGCAGGTCACCCCTCCCCATGCCTTTGTTTAGGGGTGTACCCACTGCTCTGTGTAGATCACCCCTATTTGTCGAGATAGCAGAGACAGTTACGTTTATTTTGATTTTATCCTGTTCCTATAAAGGGATCCACTGTATCTGTCCCATGCCATTTTGAATTCTGTCATTGTATTTGCCCCCACCACCTACATCGGGAGACCATTCCAAGCATCAACTACCCTTTCAGTGAAAAAGAAGAGCATTAATGAAGAAACAAACCTTTTTCAAAGATAGAAAAGCTGCAAAATAGAGGGCATAACATAAAACTGCAAGGGGGTAAACTGAAAGGCAATGTCAGGAAATACGTTTTCACTGAAAGGGTGGTTGATGCTTGGAATGGTCTCCCGATGGAGGTGGTGGGGGCAAATACAATGACAGAATTCAAAATGGCATGGGACATACACAGTGGATCCCTTTATAGGAACAGGATAAAATCAAAATAAACATAACTGTCTCTGCTATCTCGACAAATAGGGGTGATCTACACAGAGCAGTGGGTACACCCCTAAACAAAGGCATGGGGAGGGGTGACCTGCACAGAGCGACAGGTGCACCTACTCTTGCTGTTTTGCTGGGCAGATTAGATGGACCATGCTGGTCTTTATCTGCTGTCCTATACTATGTTACAATGTTAGCCAGGCCAGCGATCCCCTGACCAAGGATGCCATGGCCCAGGCTCTGGACCAGATAGTTTCAGGGATGGGTGTGACTACTAAGCCCCACTTGGACTATGAATCCTCTCAGGTGAAGTGCTGCACGTCACCTCAGATGACTCTGCTACTCCCTCATAGCATCTTTATTCTGTCCTGAACTGAAGTAAAGATTCTGTGCTAAAGGGGAATTGAAAAGCCATGCCAGAAATTCAGCATGGTTTTTATATCAGGAGCAATTCCCAATTCACTGGTTTGCATGCTGACCTTACTACCCTCTAGTGCAATAGCTTTCTTCGCCTTTTTCCGAACTAAATCTTTATTGCACCAGGAGTAAAGTTAGCATGGGAAAATCGAAAATAAACCACTGCTCTAAAGTATAGCACAGCCTCTTAACAGGCAGTCTCTACTCAAAAGCAAATAAGAGTTTGAGTTAAAAGAGGAAAACCATGACTGGAAAGATCAAAAGAAGGTCAATTATTGTTTGGATTAATTAAAATAAAAGGAGTCTAATTTGAGTGAAGTTGCAAGGATTGAAGTCTCTAAGGAGACTATATAAAAGAACTAGTGGTGGAGTGCTGGGATACTGGAAGAAAATGATTAAGGTGGGAGGAATTCACTTGAGGTCATTGAGTAATGCGACGTAGGTCATTGTGGAAAACCTGCAAGAAACCAAGGGCTATGTTTACAAAGCAGTGGTAGCAGCCTCCGTGTGATATCGGAGCCGTGGCCCCATGACTCTGCCCCATAAACCATCTATAACAGACAAACAGTGGGTGGGTGGGTGGGGATAGAGTGTGAGAGCCTTGTAGCGCTATACAAATGATAAGCAGTAGTAGTAGTCACTAAAACAAAAGTGTCCTAAAAGGTCTCCATGTAACTTTTAAGCAAAGTTAAATAAGCTCCTTTCTGCACAAAAAGTACCAAACAGACTCAAAACAACAATATGCAGTCGAAAATTAGACAAAATGACTGAAACAAGTGGGTGAAATCTCAGCTTCTCATCTTTGGCAATCCCAAAAGGTCATTCAAGAGGAAATGCAGAGAGAGAGATGGGACTAATCTGACCTGTTTTACTGCTAATATTCTAAAAGCCAGACCTTAACCTAGTATTTAGAACCCTTTAGCTAGATTTTTTTTTTTTGCTTTTCGATCTGTTCCCTCCCTAATGGGTCCTGCTAATTGTTACTGTCTACATGGTATAGATTGTTGTCAAATGATAACCCCTTCCCACATGTACAGTATCCACCTGCTGGAACTAATTTATACCTCGAGATGAAACTATGGGGTATGTTTGTTAAACCGCGGTAAAGCAGCAAGTGTGCCGTTAGCGTGTACTAACTGGACATGTGCACACAGTGCATGCAAATAGCCACTTTAGCATGTGCTAATGGTACATGATGGTGGAGAGAAGGTGTGCATGGGGAGGAGAGTGGGGGTCAATGGGTGGGGAGTGGGCGGGAACAAGGCTTGCTCCCTTAATGCAGGCACCTTAACAGGAACCCTAACGCAATACAAAACCTGGTGGAAAGGGTGCTTTTTTGAGGAGAGAGAGGCTATTTTACGTCTGCAATGTGATGCAGACATAAAATAGCCCAAGAGAGTGATAGTAGTGCTCCATTAGCAGCAACAACATAGTGCCCAAGTATGAAAGGGCACTATGTTGATGGTGCAAATGGGGGCAAATGAGGTGGCACATGGTTCATGCAATGAGGGCTGCTGGTGCACAGGGGAACCAGGCAGCTGCCTAGATGGAGGGATGCCTATCAACACAACTATAATTCAATTATATGCCCCAACAACAGCTGCAGAAGAGAATGAAATTGAAGTGTTCTATGAACAAGTACAAGCTGAAATTGACAGAACATGCAAACAGAATATCCTGATAGTCATGTGTGACTGGAACGCAAAAGTTGGCAACAAAGAAGAAGACAAAGTAGTTGGAAAATCTGGACTTGGCAACAGAAATGAAGCTGGAGAAAGACTGATAGAATTCTGCAAGACCAACGATCTATTCATCTCAAACACCTTCTTCCATCAACACAAGCGGCGACTGTACACATGGACTTCACCCAATGGATTGTATAAAAATCAAATTGACTACATCTGTGGAAGTCAACGATGGAAAAGTTCTATAACATCAACAAAGACAAAACCTGGAGCTGACTTTGGTACAGATCATCAACTACTAGTATGCAAACTCAAGCTAAAGTTGAAAAAGAGCAAACCACTCATGAATGCAGCAAAATTTGACCTTGAGAATATACCACTGGAATTTAAAGATTGCCTGCAAAATCGATTTGCTGCTTTAGATACAAATGACAGAGCTCCAGAAGAGTTATGGAATGACATCAAGAAGGTTATGTTGGAAGAAAGCGAGAAGTCTCTACAAAAGGTGAAAAAGCAAAAACGGCCAAAATGGATGACGGAAGAAACTCTGAAAATTGCCCAGAAACGCAGAGAAGCTAAAGCCAGAGGAGAAAAAAAGACAATAACAGAACTCAACAGAGATTTCCAATGTGCAGCAAGACAGGACAAGGAAAAGTACTACAACGACGCATGTAAGGAAATAGAAGCAGAAACTATTAGAGGAAGAACAAGATCGGCTTTCCTAAAGCTACGAGAGTTAAAGAAAAAGTTCCAGCCTCGAATTGGAATGTTACAAGATGCTCAAGGTTCTATGTTGAATGATGCTGAGAAGATCAAGAAAAGGTGGAAGGAATATACAGAGTTTTTATATGATAAAGAACAAGTGGACCAACAGCCATTTCAACCTGTACCTTATGATCGGGAACCATTGGTGATGAAAGAAGAAGTTAAAGCAGCATTGAAAGCCTTATCAAAGAACAAAGCACCAGGCATTGATAGCATTCCCGTAGACGTATTATAGCAATCTGATGCAGCTGTTACCGTACTTACAAGGCTCTGCCAAGAAATATGGAAGACAGCATCATGGCCAACTGACTGGAAAAGATCTGTGTTTATACCAATACTAAAGAAAGGTGATCGAACTGACAGTGGAAATTATCACACAATTGCTCTGATCCCACATGCCAGCAAGATTCTACTGAAGATTATTCAAAAGAGACTACAACCATAATTGGAACAAGAACTACCTGAAGTGCAAGCAGGATTCAGGAAAGGGCGAGGAACGAGAGACATCATTGCGGATGTGAGAAGGATCCTTGAAAGACTAAAGAATACCAAAAGGATATCTATTTGTGCTTTATAGACTATAGCAAGGCTTTTGACTGTGTAAACCATGAGAAACTCTGGGCCACATTAAGAAGCATGGGTATACCAGAACACCTGATCATACTCTTGCACAATCTGTACATTGATCAAGAAGCAGCAGTTCGAACGGAACAAGGAGAAACAGAATGGTTTAAAATAAGCAAAGGTGTAAGACAAGGCTGCATACTTTCCCACTACCTGTGTAATTTATATGCAGAACAAATCATCAGAGAAGCAGGATTGTATGAAGACAACAGAGGTGTGAAGATTGGTGGAAGACTCATCAACAACCTTTGCTATGCTGATGATACCACATTACTGGCTGAAAGTGAAGATGATCTGAAACATTTGCTTCTCACAATCAAAGAACATAGTTTCAAAATGGGGCTGCACCTTAATGTAAAGAAGACAAAGATCATGACAACTGGCATAATCAACAGGTTCATCGTTGAAGGAGAAGAAATTGAAATCGTGAACAACTTTAACCTACTTGGATCAACTATCAATAAAGAAGCAACAAGCAGTCAAGAAATCAGACGACGCATTGCTCTTGGCAGAATGGCTATGAAAGACCTAGATAAGATTCTCAAGAGCAGAGATGTCTCTCTCTCCATACAAAGATTCGACTTGTTCAAGCCATGGTATTTTCAATAACTTCATATGGATCTGAAAGCTGGACGGTGAAAAAGATAAACAGGAAAAAAATTGATGCCTTTGAATTATGGTGCTGGCGGCGAATATTGTGTATACCATGGACTGCCCGAAGAACAAACCAGTCGGTACTAGAAGAGATCAAACCTAAGCTTTCTTTAGAAGCTCAGATGACAAGACTTTGACTTTCATACTTTGGACACATCATGCGAAGAGAGAGATCATTAGAGAAAGACATCATGCTTGGCAAGATAGAAGGTCAGCGCAAAAGAGGAAGGCCAGCAATGAGATGGATCGATACAATAACAGCAGCTACGGGTACCAGTCTGTCAACAATGAGTCGCCTGACTCAAGACTGAACACAATTTAGAATAGCTATCCAGAGGGTCACCATGAGTCGACTCCGACTCGACGGCACTTAACAACAACATCATATCTCCCCTGTCCCTCCTCTCCTCTAGCATATACATATTTAGGTCTTCAAGTCTCTTCTCAGACGTCTTCTGGCACAGGCTTCAAATCATTTTGGTCGCCTTCCTCTGAACATTTTCCAGTGTTTTTATATCCTTTGTGAGATATGGTCTTCAAAACCAAACACAATATTCCAAGTGAGGCCTCACCAGTTACTTGTACAGTAGTATCAGTACCTCCTCCTTTCTGCTGGTAATTCCTCTCTGTATGCAACCTACCATCCTGGGGCATGCCACTAATCACCTTCCTTTCATCCGAGTGAGTTCCGTTTACTGTCACCTTCTGTCAGGTGGAATAAGTTCCCCATGTAGTCTGCCGGCCCTTGACATACAGGGCCAACATCAGAATTGGCCCTGTATGTCCAGGGCCGCAGACTGTCCACTGCCCACCCTAACTCTGTCTCCACACCGCCCCTTTCCCACCCCTGTCTAGCTTCCCCGTACAAACTCCTTGTTCATATGAGGAGGCATGGTGGTGATGGGAAAGGCAGATGAATAGCTATTTGTGTTACAGAATAGACCCCATAGTATATTAATATGGATGAGAAATATAAAGGGCACAGATGAAAAAGTCTTCTTTAAAATACAAGTATGTATTGAAAAGACCATAATGTCTATAAATTAATAGTAAGGCTTACTGTAAGCCTCATGAATGTCCTCTTAAAAGAAGACCGGCCATCTAAATTTCACTAAAACAATTATATATGTATAAATATTAGAATCTCGCAATCTTTTGTGATTTGAAGGTGTTTGAATTTACCCCGACTGCTTAGTAAGGTTGGTGTGTGTTGTTTTCGTCTTGGCAATCCCTTCTAGATAGAATCACCCATCAATAACTAATCTAATATTTATCAATGAGCCCTAATATTGATATATTATAAAAAGCAGAGAGATCAGCTAGACTCTGAGGCTCATCTAGTTTCTGTCACCTTCACTGATGGAAGAAAGCCCTTCCCACAGGATCTTGCAAATTGAGGGTTGACTGTATCCAGGGAGAAGAGAGTCAGAAAGAAGTCTCAAGTTGTCATCCTGATCCTCACCAATCCTTGAAGTGGATGCTGTCATCATCCAGCAAACAGGCTATCTGCTCTTTGTACTCTCTCCTCTTTTTCAGCTCAAAGATGAAACATGAGCTACAGTTCATTTCCTGGAGGAACTGAATCCACAAACTCTAATAGACTCCAGCCTTGCTGCTCCTCAAAGGCACAAAGAACTTGTTTCTTCTCCACATACGCGAGCTACATGTCCTCATCCACGGTCCCAGAGATGCATGTCATGAGATCAAGCACCTCCTGCAAGATTTGCCTAACCAGGCGATGCCACTCTCCATTGACACCACCAATGACAGAGAACCCAGTGAGACCTTCCTCACATTCCACCATTGACAGACTGAGGAGAAGTCAGCCTCCCAATCCCACCAGTTCATCTAGAACTCCTGGACCACTGCCACAAACCTCTCTTCTATGAGGATGGAGTTGTTGAAATGCCAAAGGAAGGCACAAGGCTCAGCTAGGTTGAGCCTCACCTTGATGGTCACAGCGTGGTGATCCAAAAATGCTGCCACATATGTCACACTTAACAGGCTCACAACATTAAGAAGTGGGTAAAGTACCACCAGTGAATCTGGGAGTGGGAGACGCCATCATCCTTCCCCCAAATACAGATAAAGGCAATGGCTTTTCTTGGATGCTTCCTGTGCCAGACATCAGTCAGCAAGTAAAGGTGAACAGCCTCCCTAAGATGCTCATGAAAGGAGTAAGTCTTCTGACCAGTCTGGTCAAGAGCATCAAGGGTACAATTAAAATCAACCCTGAATGCCAGTTCCTTCCTGGGGTTCAGGGATTCCAAATAGACCAACAACTGGCAAAAGAATCCTGACCTACCAGGCCTATTTAAGGGCGCATGCACATTAATCAAATGAACTGTGCAGCTAGCTGACCTCAAATGAACTTGGAGGTGAAGCATCCAGCCTGGCACCACTGCTTGGGCATCTAGCACCTCTGCTTGTAGAGACAGGTTAAGCAAAGTGGCCACCCCACTGCTCACTCCCACAACATGTTTTAGGACCATCTCACTGCTTCGCTCTAGAAAGAGGAAGCCTGTCTCTGGAGTGCTGTGGTCCTTATGTAAAAAGGACACCAAATATCCCCTTGTCTTCAGGAATGAGAGCACCCAGTGCCTACAGAGACATTCCCAGCAGCCATTAACATTGAGAGTCAAGAACATCAGAGCCTTGATCTGTCTAGCAAACCTTTGGGCCTAGACATCAGTGTTATTGTTTACAGAAAAGCCTGATGCCCGTGTGGTTCCACACACTCAGTGAGGCCCCCAGGGGCACAAGGAGATATTCTCTGTGATATCTGCTTCAGATGATAAAGCCAACCAGGGGTATGCTTGCCACTCTGATCTGGCCATCTTTGCTTCTTCAAGATTACTGCCTTGAGAAGGTGGTGGAGGGTCAAGAAGCACTCTGTATTCACGCCCAACTCTCTTTCCTCGACCTGTCCCTCTCACACTCATGCTCTCCCCTGCTCTGCCTGTCCACCTCTAGGAATTGCGACCTAGAATAACAAGAACAAAAACAAACCCTCTCACCTTAGTGCTATCCCTGTGCACTGGAGCTGGCGCCCCGCCGTGCCCGGTAGTGTTCCCCCCGGCCATCTTGCCTGTCAACTTCCGAACTTGACTTATTGTTCACATTTCCTTTCCTGCCCCTCCCCTTCTCTCTCACCCTCTCTTGTGTTTTTGCAGCTCGCCCTGTTAAACTGCCGCTCAATCCGTACTAAAACCCTCCTAGTTAATGATCTAATTACACAGCATGGTCTGGATCTTTTCTTTTTGACTGAGACGTGGTTGAAAGAAGGCGATGAATCCTTCCTTAACCGCTGTCTCCCGCCGGGCTACTCCTTCCTGTCCACTTCTCGTCGGGGGAGAAGCTGAGGGGGTGTGCCTGTTGTTTACCGCTCCTCCCTCCCCCTTTCTGAGCTTCCCACCTCTTCCTCCTTGCTCTACCCAGAGTCCATGCTCCTGCGATTAGGATTCTTCCTCTCCTCCTTGTCATTTTCTCCTTGCCTATGCCCCGCCTCTCTTCATGCATCTTTATGGGACTCTCTTCTCGCTACTATCTCTGAAGCCTCACTTCTCTATCCTCACCTTTTAATTTTGGGTGACTTCAATGTCCACACTGACTCTCCCTCTTCGGTGAGGGATCTTTCTTTTCTCACTTTCCTGTCTGACTTATCCCTTTGTCAACTTGTTTCTTTTCCTACCCATGTTGCCGGTCATACTCTTGACCTTCTTATTACCTCTAGCTCCTCCTCTGTCCCACCCTCCTCTCTCTCTTCTTTCCCCCTCCCCTGGTCTGATCACTTTTGTCTTCTCTTTTCTATTCCTGTTCTGTCTCCCCCCCTTTGCCTCATCAACAACCCTAGTACGACTCTAGGTCCTAGTCCTAACCCTGTGTTGCTTTCCCGTAAGCTCTCTGCAGATACACTTCTCCGATTTCCCCCCTCTGCTTCCTTATTTCCTGAGGACTTTGATTCTCTCCCTGTTGATGCCCAGGATCATCATTGGCATTCTTCACTTTCCTCCGCTCTTGATAATATCGCTCCCCTTCGTCCCCGCCTACCCCCTCGTCGCCACCCCCGTCACCCCTGGTTCCACCCTGGCCTTCTCCTGCATCGGAGACATCTCCGTCGCGCGGAACGCCTCTGGCGGAAGCACCTATCTTCCCCCAACCTGCAAAACTTCCATCTGTGTCATCAGTATTACCGTGCTCTCCTTCACTCTGTGAAACGTGATTACTGCTCAAAACTCATCTCTTCCTCATCGAATTCTTCTCCTCAGCTTTACTCCATCCTTCATTCCCTCACTGCATCTCATTCTGCTTCATCCCCCTACCCTCCTTTTCATCCTCCCTCCTGGATCCTTCCTCTCTTGCTTCCTTTTTTGTTTCTAAGGTCCATACTCTCCGCCAGACCTTTCCCATGTGTCCCCCTCCCCTTTCCCCTCTTGCTGCTTCCTCTCCTCTCCTCTTCCTCCCTCCCCTTCTTCCCTTCCTACCCTTGCACTATCACACACCTCGTCATCTTTTGCGGCAATTACTCCAGCCGTTCTCCAGAAAACCTTTCTCTCCCTTCGCAAGACTACTTGTTCAGCTGACCCCATTCCTTCCCATTGGTTCCTAGAGCCTTCCCTATCTCTTTCCCCTTATATCCTCTCCCTTTTCAACTTCAGTTTGTCTTCTGGCATCTTTCCGACACCCTGGAAACATGCCATAGTCCGCCCCATATTGAAATCCCGTTCTTCTGACCCTTCTGTTTTCTCTAGCTGGCGCCCCATCTCTAACCTTCCTTTTCTTTCTAAATTTCTCGAGAAATTGGTCTTCTTTCAGCTTTCTTCCCACCTTGAAGCGTCCCTCACCCTTCACCCCCGTCAATCTGGTTTTCGTCCCAGTCACAGCACAGAATCGGTTCTTCTTTCTCTTCTTAACGAACTTCACACTGCTCATGATCACGGTCTTCTCACCCTAGCTGTTTCCCTCGACCTTTCCGCAGCTTTTGACCTGGTGGACCATCGACCTCTTCTTGCCCGTCTCCAAGAAGCCAGTCTCTCTGGTGTGGTTCTGTCCAAAGACGTGAGATAGTGGAAAAACAACTTTATTTCAATCAAAGCCTATTGTCAACCTGACACAGGCCGTGTTTCATAAAACTTCGTCAGGGGTTGATGAGGCAAAACACTATAACATAAAAACATAGACATAAAATAAGAATGTATAAAATATCGCGTGAGAACAGATACCTATAACTAATGTAAAATCACATGTACATTTAAAACATAAATATCATAAATAATTAAAAAGGTAAAAAATCACTTAAAAGTCTACTGGAATCATTAAGGAAGATAATAAGTGCTAGTGGAACGCGAAGAACAATTAAAACACCATCTTAACCAAATAAACGATAATAAATAATAGGGTATAATAAAATCACAAGGTTAAACACAATGGACACGAATCAAATTGAATAAATAGATAAATAAATAAAACAATAGGCAATACAACAGTGAAACATGGGTCAAATAAATAAATAAATATATAAATATAACAGAGAACATTACATAGAAGCTTTACATATGATAAATACCTCTATGGAGCATAGAAAGCACGATACACAATGGTCTTTCATCTAAGATTATACTTGTATAGCTAAAACAAAAATTAAAAAAATTAAAAAATTAAAATATAAAGCAACATAATACAATAAAACAAACAAAAAACAGCAGCAGGAGTGAAGGGGGAGGGCTTGCCAACCTGGAAAAACCGAGGAGATGGGTATATTCACCCATATATTGACTAGAACTCACATATTCCTATCAGCACTTGGGGAGACTACCTAGTGTAATAACTGGTCAATTAATTTTATAAATATATATGAAAATATACCTTAACGATGAAAGAGAAAATATCAGCAAAACAGCATTGTGGTTTAACCATAAAGGTAACAGACGGGGCAAATGTATTCTAAACTCCAAATCCATTAACTTGTACAATCATTGCGGAGGAAGGATCGGAGCTTAAAACCTTGTTGATAGAAACAGCATTGTGGTTTAACCATAAAGGTAACAGACGGAGCAAATGTATTCTAAACTCCAAATCCATTAACGTGTACAATCATTGCAGAGGAAGGATCGGAACTTAAAACCTTGTTGATAAAAAGACCTACCTCCGTAGCAGAGATCACAACATAAAGATGAAAATCTGTTTGAAATTTGAGACCAACACTGTGTGTTCTCTGGCTGAAACTTCAAAAAACTATCAAAAAGGAGAAAAATAAGGGCTAAAATCCAAACCATAAATATATACGTTAAGAAAGGATTCAAAGCACAATGTAGAAAGGTAAAAGAGGGGGGCAACAAACCTTCTGTGCAGAAAACCTACACGAAGAGGGTACTATTTGGGAGATAAGCCAATAACATTCTCTGCCAAACCGTTCAGTGTTGCAGAACGCCAGCTCATGCGCAAATTTGTCTATGATCAACAAGGCAGGAAAATAGGGGGACGGAGCAAGAGGCGGAGTGGAGGGCGGAGTTATATTGATAAATCCTGAATCAACAAAGGGCTGTTGGGTCAAATTATGAAAGGAACCTATAAATTTACAAAGTAAAACTTTCAAAAAAGATTATGCAAAAATGAAAGAATCCATTTGTGACCTAAATGACACTAAGGAACCATACCCTGTAGTTTAGAAGCGGCACTATAAGAAACTGCATATCAGGATAATCTACATAAAATATAAAAACCAAAATAACAAGACGGGATTTGGCACAGGTCAGTTTCAAACAAAAATCTTTGTATATTACCAATAAAAAATAAATAATAAATGCAAACAGCCCTTATAAACAAAGTCTGTAATGTCACACACATCGTACCGCCATGAAGTAACAGAGAGGAGATGGAATGTCTCTCTATTCTACATCGGGGGAAAGAAACCATCTTTAAATCACAGTGGCATGATGAATCGCAATATGGAGGATTTACAGAGATGATCAGGGCACAGATAAAGACCAAAAACCTGAATAGCCTACACCTTAGCGTGTTCTGTGAGGGGAGAGCAGCAGCCAGCATCAGAGGTGAGAGCGGGAGCTCCACCTCCCTCCACAGAGACTGCCACTCCATCGGCTTTTAAACCGCCATTCCACCGGCGGGCCCGCGCCTGAGGGCCTCGCCAGAGAGCCCTTTGGCATGGCCCTTAGGCGTTGGTCCATGGCGTTTGTCCTGAAATGAGCATTGAATATGTGGTCTGGATTGTCATACGCTTATATTATGGTAACCTGCTGTTCCCTTTCTTTTCTTTGCCTATCCTTTTGACTGTTTCTGTCCTCTACTCTTTCCTATCTTACAAATGGCGTTCCTTTCATATTTCCACAAATGATATATTATTGTAAACCGCTCTAATGCTTCAGCCTGAGCGGTATATCAAATTCAAATAAACATAACATAACATAACCTTGCGTGCACCGTAGTGGGCAAATATAAACCATATGTGGGCTAATATAAACCAAAGGCAGTATGCTTATCAAAAGTGAGCCAAAATAAAACTAAAATGAAACTAACCTGAAAGGAACAACGAAAAACTAAAAGAGATATAGTGAAATCTATATCTACCTATATTAAATAAAATATGTAATGGCCACATCAATAAATGTATCTTGAAAAAGGGGAGGTATGTACTATTCTGTTATATTTATATATTTATTTATTTATTTATTTGACCCATGTTTCACTGTTGTATTGCCTATTGTTTTATTTATTTATCTATTTATTCAATTTGATTCATGTCCATTGTGTTTAACCTTGCGATTTTATTATACCCTATTATTTATTATCGTTTATTTGGTTAAGATGGTGTTTTAATTGTTCTTCGCGTTCCACTAGCACTTATTATCTTCCTTAATGATTCCAGTATACTTTTAAGTGATTTTTTACCTTTTTAATTATTTATGATATTTATGTTTTAAATGTACATGTGATTTTACATTAGTTATAGGTATCTGTTCTCACGCGATATTTTATACATTCTTATTTTATGTCTATGTTTTTATGTTATAGTGTTTTGCCTCATCAATCCCTGACGAAGTTTTACGAAACACGGCCTGTGTCGGGTTGACGATAGGCTTTGATTGAAATAAAGTTGTTTTTCCACTATCTCACGTCTTTGGACTGTGTCTCTGTCATACATGTGAGTTCTTGCTTGTTTTGTGGTACATTCTCTGGTATGGTTCTTCAATGGTTTCGTTCTTTCCTTTCCTGTCGCTCCTTTTCAGTTGTAACTGGGTCTTCATCCTCAGCTCCCACCCCACTTTTCTGTGGTGTGCCCCAAGGGTCTGTTCTTGCCCCTCTGCTCTTCAATGTCTTTCTGGCCCCTCTTGCCCTCATAATTGGAATCTCAGCATATTACTACGCTGACGACATCATTTTACTACATCACACTGATTCCCTTACCCCCGACATCTCCCCTCTTAATCTTTGTCTTACTGCCGTCGCCTCATGGTTTTCTTCTAATTTTCTTCACGTAAACCCGGCCAAGTCCTTTGCTATTTGGTTCACCCTCGGGAGCCCCTCCCCCACTTGTGCCCCCTCTTTCTCATCACAATCTATTCCTCTTGTTTATTCCCTTCGGTATCTAGGTGTTATTCTTGATTCCTCTCTTTCCTTTAAGGAACATATCTCCTCAGTCGTCCAGCGTTCTTTTCTTTCTCTTAAGCAGCTTCGAGCTGTACGCCCCTTTCTCTCTTCCTCTGCTTTGGCTACACTTCTTCTTTCCCTTATGATGTCCCGTCTCGATTATTTTAATGTCTCTCTAGCTGGTCTCCCACAATCCCAACTCTCCCGTCTTCAGCGTATTCAGAACACTGCCGTCCGTCTTCTAACCTACGCTTCTCGTTACGATCATGTCACTCCCCTTCTTTTTCAACAGCATTGGTTACCTATCCCATTCCGCATTCAGTTTAAGATCCTCACTTTCGCACACAGGGTGGTTTGCACAGGTACCCCCCTTTATCTTGCAGATCAGATACATTTCCGCACTTCTCATCGCCTGCTCTGCTCCATTCACACAAACCATATGTCCCTCCCCTCTCCCTCACAAGCCCATCTCGAATCTACCCGCTCCTCAGCCTTCTATTTCCTGGGTCCCAAACTCTGGAACTCGCTCCCCCCCTCCCTCCATGCAGAGGAGTCTTATCAGTCTTTTAAAACGCAACTCAAAACCTATCTCTTTAGCTTGCCATTTAACCTTCCCCCTCCACCTTCATCTCCCCTCCCTCCTCCCCGCTGATGTACTTCATAATCAGTTGCCTCCTCTGTTGACGTGTGTTATAACTGTTGCCTTTTTCTGTCCTTTCTCTCCTCTTTCCTATTCCTAAATGGCGTTCTTTTCTTCCTTCTTGCAGCCTGTATTTTAACTATTTTAATTATTGTAAACCGCTCCGATGCCTATGGTCTTGAGCGGTATAACAAATCTTTTAATAAACATAAACAAACACCTTGGGATACTGAGCAACATGCCTGAGCCCTATCACTGGGCCCAGGTGAAGGGTGGCAACAAGGTGTGGGGGAAGAGGTGTAGGGGAGATGCTATTCTTTTCTCTCCTCCTAGACCCAAGGGGGGAACAACTGGATCCTATTCTGTTCCCCCCATGGGTCTTTCAACCCTGGGGGGAAGGATGGGAGGGAAAGTGGGACCCAGGGCTAACCCCGTTCCCTGCCTGGAGCACTGGAACTGAGTGCTGAGGGTCCATCTTGAACTGCACCATCTCCTTGGTTGATGGCAGATCCAAAGGGAGGGGAGTGTGTGCTACAGGCACCTCTTGGGCAGGTTTAGGGATTGAGGAGATGCCTGACAGTGGCAGTAGGGAAAGGAGTGCCAATTCAAAGTCCCTCCTCTCTTCAATCACTTGAATCTTCATTATGAGATGGAGGTGGAGTTGTCAGCATCTCTTCCACGTGTTCTGGGAGCTGCCCCATACGCCCTTTGCTGTCCCTAGTCTCCTACCCCTCTGGAGGAAGAAACTGAACCTCCAGCAAAGGGGTGGGGTCATCTCTGCCTCTTCCACTCATTTGTGACAGCAATGGTGCATCAGAGGCAGAGGAGAGCAGAGACCCTTAACTTGAAAATCTTGCAGAGGCAGGTCTGCTACCCTTTGCCTCCTTATGGATCCTGCTTCGGAGGCAGACAGTCCCTCAGGTGCTGCCACAGGGATAAGGGGCAAATCAAGTGGGGCAGAGGAGTTTGTCTATAGCACCTGGCATTGCAAGGTGAACCCCATCCAAGTACTAACAAGGCCTGATCCTGTTTAACTTCTGAAATCAGTCAAGATCAGGTGCACCGGGGTGGCATGGTCATAGTGGGCTGCTGATTAAGCTTTATATTATCTGGAACTGATTTTATTGATGCAGACTGTTGAATAAACTTAACATAATCTGGGAATGAATTCTTGGAATTATTAATTGTTTTTAACCAGTTTTGTTATCATATTCTATTACCTATTGTGATTCTGTCTCTGTTTGATTTGCTTGCAAATGAAGATAATTAAAGTTGCTTTTGTTTTTAGGTTATTTGCTGTATATTTGCATTTATATTGCTTTTATATTTTGTACATCATTTTGGGCAACCTTCTTAGGACCAGGAAGTGGTCTATCTATTTTTAATTTTAAAAAAAAGAAAAAGATAAAAAGGCAGGCAGTTTCTTGTGCTATGATTTTAGAAAAGGAGAATGTGACAAGGCTTAATTTAATTTAATTTAATCCAAGTTTATCTAACCTGCTCATATAGACAACTCAGAGCGGTTTACAATGTAAAAGTACAAAAATCTAAAATACATAATTAAAATTACAATAAACAAGATTATAACAAACATGAAATACAAATCAGCACAGCATGAATACAATGAAACTAATACATTTCCAATAAATCAATCTATATCAGGAAGTTAATCAGTCAGTAACACTAAAATATTTTGTGAAATTTGTCATGAAAGAAATCAGCCATGCCCTGGCCAGTGAATAAAGGAGGATGGACAGTGGTGCCCTTTATAAAAGGGAAGTAAGAGTTATAAAGAGACAGCAAGGGTTTGAGGTCAGACTGGGGAATGGATAGTGGTGCCTTTTAAAGAGGAAGGTACAAGAGGTAAAGAGACAGCAGGGGTCTGAAGTCAAGCTGTTGGTCAAATGGACCAACTGAAAATGCTTTTTTCCTCCAAAAATTCAGGGCCACATTTATTTTGTTGGTGCTCATAGGCAACAATGGGGGGGGGGGGAGTTCTCCATTCCCATTGACTCTGGCTTCCCCCACCCCATCGACTCTAGTTCTCCCCCTCCTTGATCAGCTTTGGCACCCCCTCCCCTGATCATCTCTGGCTCTCCCCCTCCCCTTCATCAGCTCTGGCTCACCCCTCTCCCGCTCGGCTCTGGCTCTCCCCCCTTTGATCAGCTTTGGCTCACCCCCACCCCCTATCGTCTCTGGCTCTCTCCAACTTGTAAAAATCAGGCAAACCCTCGCCCCCCCCCCCCCCCGATCGTCTCTGGCTCAGTGTCCTGCTTACCACGCAACCTGGTCCCTGAGCGGCAGCATCAAGTTTGTTAATTAAATTCAGCCTGGGGCTGCCCAGGCTCTGCAGTGTCCTTTCCTTTCCTCTCACAGGACTTCCTGTTACCATTGAAACCCTGCAGGGGGAAAGGAGAAAGTATCTCGGGCTGAATTTAATTAACAAACTTGCTGCTGCCATTCAGGGACCGGGTTACTTGTAAGTAGGACATCGCGACAGAGCCAATCAGCGACGCAATCACTGAGCTGCAGCATCAGGCTCAGATCGAGGCATGGCAGTTGAGACAATACCTGGCGCCTATCAAAATTTGGCACTGGAGGCAATTGCTTCCATTGCTTATGCCTAAATCCAGGCCTGTGAAAATGAAACCCCAAGCATTTATCCTGTACTGTGACCAAAATGAGAAATGAAGAGCTAGTCATTTTCAGCTGAAAAAGAAAATGAAAGTGAAAATGTTTGTGAAATTACAATGGGATATAAATGACATTGATTTGACAGCAAGAAAGTAAACTTAGTTTCTTTTGTGAAAACGGACACAAACAAAAGCACAGTGGTAAACTCCCCCTGCCCACAACCATGTATACTCTTCCATTATTCCCTCCCTCCTCCACAACCCTTCTGTTCTCCATAACCTCCCCAAATTCCCTCATAACCCCTCACTCCCCCATAACCTTGCTTAACCCTCAATCATATATATATATATCCTCCCCATACTCCCAGCACTCCCTTCCCATACCCACCCATACACCCCATTGTGTCACATCCTCCCCATATTCCTCCACAATCCCTCCTCCCCACACCTTCATACAGACATTGCGTATTCAAAGAAAGTGGATGAGCATAACAAATACGATACGTATCATCAAATCAATGGATGAAGCTTGTCATGAGGCGGGTGTCAATAAAGAGGAGTGGTTGAAAAGAAATCCTGTTTCTTTTGAGGAACTAGGTGTGCAATTACCTCCAGGCACAGCTAGAGGGAGCAGGAACAGACATTCGGGAGTTAATGAGCCTAGGAACTCTGATGACTTGCACCTGGGAAGAAACCCGGAAGTCAGCTCAAGCACTTTGCTTTATAAGTCAGAGCAGAATGCTTCTAGAACAGAAACAGAAGGGGAAATAGAAGTAGAGAAGGCTGAGAGCCACAGAAGAAAGGAGCAAGAGAAAGCTGAGAGGCATCAGGAGAGGACTGAGAAGAATCTGACTGGAAACAGACTTCACAAGGTTGGGAGCCAGAAGGCCCAAACTGACCCTGCTGCAATAGGGAAGTTTGACAGAGCCAGCTCTAAGGTGAGAGTGTTTGCCACGCCCTGTTCTCACAGTCTGCCTGAATCCAGAACAGAGAGACAGAAGCTAAGAACCAGGGGGAAGGGTTCTGAGAAGAGCTTACAATCTCTAAAGGATTATTGCCAAGTTTTACCATGTCAGAGAGGAAAGCACTTTTATGATCGGCTGGAGTTTTTACCCAGAGAGAGAGGAGAATCCAGGCCAAGTTTTACTCAACTGCCTAGAAGCCCAGCTGTGTCCAAAGCAGGCAGGCAGAGGCTCAGCTACCAAGGGAGAGTGGCTGGAAGAGAAAACACGGTGCATTCCAACTCAGCTAAACCCAGGTATGAAACATTAACCAATGACTACCTGTTGTGCTCCTAAAGGCTTTGCTAGAACCCACGCTCCTTATGTAAGGGAAAAGAAACCAGATTGGTTCAGTAAAATTCCTGCAACATTGAGAACCCCTGGCTATAGGAAGCCAGACTCCAGAGTTTTAACTTACAAGGCTGAGTTAGACAGGGACAGTGAATACTCCTCAACTGAGTACAGTGAAGGAGAGTCCATGGAGATTGATTATCCAAACACTGTTCCCTCACCTATGCCAGAACTCATGGAATGTGATTGGTGCACTGCCTCAGCTCCAGAGTCTGTATGCTCCATGTAATGAAGAAGAGTGAATGAAATGTAATTGCTGTTTCGTGTATTGAATTCTACTTCTGAAAACCTGCCTTAACTGTGAAGCAACAGTTAAGCAGCCCATTGTAAATACTGGTACCTTTTGACACAAAGGACTTTCTGTTTCATGGATTATATCTTATGTTGAACCTTTGCATTAACCAGGGAATAAAAGCCTTTATTTCCCTCCACCTGGTCTCATTAATGAGTGCTCCTAGGTAGTGGAATCTGTAAAGCCACTTCTCTCAACTACGCGGAGTGGATTTACATTCCCTGGACTACCTAGCAAAATCTTTGCCCGGGCTCACCCCAACATGAGTAACGCGTAGACGGGGCTGCACAGCGACAAGCTACTATCTAGTGAAACCACAGTCAAGGGAAAGGGCTTGGCAGAATAAGTGGGAAAGAAGACCCTGTTGAGCTTTACTCTTGTCTGGCACTGTGAAGAGCACATCACAGGAAGAACAGATGAAAAGGTGGTGACATGGTGATGTCACTGGCCAGAGCAGATGCGCAATGGCCGCCATACCAATCCAAGGCTCCTTTTGAGCTTTTTAACTGACCAGTGTATTATGTGGTAATTAGGTTCTTACTATAGTAATAGCCTTACGTATTTTGATTTTAATTTTTGTTACTGATGGTTTTAATCATTTTTCTTACATTTATTGAGTTAGATTTGCATGATTTTAATGTTTATATTTGTATTGTTTTTATTTATATTGTATTTATTGTCTATTATATTTTCTTCTGAGGATGAATATCCCCTGAAGAAGGCTGTTGCCAAAACGCATAGGAGTTTGTATTGAATAAAGCACCTGTGACCTCCATACGCCACTCACCCATTGTGTTTTTGGTTGCTCCTTCTGCGATGGCGCCTGCTCTCTTTGTGCCACAGGTAGGAGCACAAAAAGGGGATGGGGAGAGGATGACATCATCAGGACATGGGAGCCAGAGTCCTGCCAGAAGAGGATGTGAGGCTGAACTGGGGATAGAGAAGGGTGCATAGAGCATGTAGGCTTGGCCTGGGCCTGGGGTAGGGGCGTAACCTGGGGCAGATGTACAGGATAGGGATATACAGGCACATGGACCTGCATGCTGGATTGCCAGCCCACCATGCATGAGCAGGATTTGTGAATGCACTATAGGTGACCTGGAAATGTATAACACATCCAATATGGCCCCAACCTCTTGTTCATAGTGACTACAGTGTCTGACGCACTCTGGAGGCCCTAAAGTACCGCTTCCACACTATGCGGCAGCAGCATCCCAGCTCCATGCAGTGCCTCCGATGGCAGTTGGCAGCATATGTAGGTCAGTGAGACATACAGCAGACCCAAGTAGACACAGTGGACACCAGTCATTGCAAATTGTACAGCCCAGGCAGACCAGCTGGTGGGGGACTGCCCACAGTGTAATACAGAGAGTCAATGGCTGTGGGACCAAACACATCCCATTTCGTGTCCAGTATAAAATTCTCACTGTTGCACATAGGGTGGTTCGCACGGGTATCCCTCTCTACCTTGCTGATCAGATCCATTTCCGCACTTCTCATCGTTTGCTCCGCTCCATTCACACAAACCGGTTGTCCCTCCCTTCTCCCTCCCAGGCTCACCTTGAATCTACCCGTTCCTCCGCTTTTTACTTCTTGGGCCCTAAACTTTGGAATTCGCTCCCCCATTTCCTCCGTGCAGAAGAGTCTTTCCAGTCTTTCAAAGCGCAACTCAAAACCCATCTCTTTTGTCTGGCGTTTAACCTCCCACCCACAGTCATGTCTCCCTCTCCCTCCTCCTGCTGATGTGTGCTCTGTCGCTTTTCTCTGCCTTTTCTCTAGTCTTTCCTATTTTTAATGGCGTTCCTTTCCTCCTTAGCAGTCTATTTTTAAGGTTTTTAAATTATTTTAATTTTATTGTAAACCGCTCAGATACCTTTGGTCTTGGGCGGTATAATAAATCTTTTAATAAACATAAACATAATAAACATAAACACCTATCTTGTAGTGACACCCCAAAGTGTCTCGTCTTTTGCTTCCCTCAGGGGGTTATGCCTCAGACCAAGTACAAACATAAATAAGGTTTAAAGTTGAAATTCACTGCAGTGTCACTAAAAGAAAGATGTTTGGTCCTACTGCCACAGCCTCTCTGCTGTGATGTGCACGTGGCTCTCTGCAGGAGTCTCTGCCTCTCATGTTGCACATAAAGGATAGGACAGCACAGATTGGGGCACAGTCACACCACAGCACACCAATGTATGCGGTGCACCTGCTGGCCCTGACTGCACTCAGATGAAAACACCCCAGACAGCACCACATCATGGACCAGCTGTACAGGGGTGCACACAGTAAGCAGTGAGTCCCAGATGCAGATGACATGAGTGCAGGGATGGTCTGCAGGGGGACTGGAGGGTAGTGCGCCCTGTGGGTAATATGTAGGCATGTGTAGGAATCCAGATGTGAACCCAGTGCTGTCCCAGTCCCACCCCCTTGACAATGTCTGGGAACACATGTAACACACCCCTCTCCCCACGGGCTGGGGAAGCCTCAGGTATCGCAGGGCCACCGCAAGTTCCACCACTGAGTGGTCATGCCGCCCCAGACCAGCAGGGCCAACAGGCAACCTTCAGCAGCTCATCCTCCAGTGGTGAGGAGGAGGGGTCCAGCACAATGGAGGAGGAGAACAGCTCCACGGAGGGCACTAATGGATGCAGAGGTGACAGTGGCTGAGTCTGCTGGTGCGGAGGTCCCAGACAAGCCAGAGGTGGAATGAGCTGAGGGGGCAGGAGACCATGAACTGGAGATGGCAGTGGTGCAGGAGGCGGTAGCTGTGGTTGTGGAGGAGGTGGTTGTGGGTGCACCTGCAGAGGCTATGGAGGGGCTGGGTACACTGCAGGGTCCCAACAAGGCAGGTGTGTCAGGCGAGGGGGAGTTGTCAGAGGGTCTGGGCCAGTCAGGGGAGTCAGAGGAGGAGGAGGGTTCTGACAGTGATGACCAGTCAGGGGGTTTTGGGAGGGAGAAGAGGTTGGAAGGGGAGGGTCATGGCGGCCCAGGGTGTGAGGGGGAGGCAGGGGGGATGCAGGCAGCACCCACCAGGCAACCCACGACTGAGGTGGCAGACACACAGCCACCCATTGTGCAGGTGAAGGTGGAGCCATTGGAGGAACAGCAGGTGTCTGCAGTGCACCACACACCCCTGCTGAGCATGCCTATTACACAGGGCCATACCCCAAACACATGGATTGGCACAGCTGGGGTGCGGGACACCATAGCCCCTGAGACCACACACCACAACAATGGATACTCTTCTACATGCTGTTTTCACTGTACAACATTTAATGACGTGTGTGCATGTGTTTATCTGTGGCTCACGTCCCCATTACAGACTGCGATATCAGCTGCCTGTGGTCTACGGCCTTACACCTACAGCTCCATTTCTCATGTTGCACAATGTCTGTAGATCCCTCAGCGCATCTTCTACTGTCTGCGCGCCTTTGATTGCAACCCCTTTGGATGCACTGCTGCTTCCCGTCAGCTGTGACATTAATGCACGGTAAGTCCAGGGCACCCTATAACGCACATTAAATAACCAGGGTGTCCTGTAAGGTGCGTTACCGGACCAGGCTTGCCTTAATGCCACATCGCCCACTCCTTTATATGGGCATCCGTAACATTACCGGGGCACTTAACGACAGTAACATTGCTGCGCTTTAGTAAACATACCCCATAGTCACTGATTCGCACTTCCTAGCCCAATTCCCTTACTCCTTCTATAACTATAGCTTCCCATATTTATTTACAGACGCATAAAGAATAGCCTTCTCTTCTCCCACCCAATAATACATTTACTTTAGGTATGCAATTAATGTAAAATATTTCCATGTAAATATGTTGATTGTATTGCCTAGTGGTTGGGGCAAATATTTCCATGTAAATATGGTGATTGTATGGCCTAGTGGTTGGGGCAAGTTACCTCAGGCCAGAAGGTCAGGGGTTCAAATCCCACTAGAGAACAGCAACCTTGGGCCAGAAGGACCAGGGCCTCTAGTCCCACAGGTGCTCCCCATGGTCTTGGGCAAGCCACCTATCCCTCCATTTCTCATGTTCCCTATAAATAGTTATCTCCAAGTTATAATGCCCCATTCAACATAATTTCAGTTTGTTCAATGTAAACCACCTTGATATCATGAAAGGTGCTATATAAGAAAGTTAAATAAACAACAGCAAACTTTGATAGATATGATAGAAATCTATAAATTAATGAACGGAGTGGAACGGGTAAACATAGATCGATTGTTTGTTATCTGAATACAGAAAGTCTAGGGGACATGCAATGAAGCTACAGGGTAAACTATTTAAGACTAATAAAATATTTTTTTTCACTCAACGTGTAATCAAACTCTGGAATTTGTTACAGGAGGATGTAGTAAAGGCTGTTAGTGTAGCTGGGTTTAAAAAAGGTTTGTATAAGTTCCTGGAGGAAAGGTCCATAAACCATTATTAAGAATGGACCCAGGATATCAATGCTTGACCCAGTACAAGCATTGTGGAGCCTGTGTCTTTTGGGGAAACTGCTTGGTACATATGACCTAGATTGGCCACTGTTGGAAACAGGATACTGGGCTTGATGGACCTTTGTCTGACCCAGTATGGCATATCTTATGTTCTTATGATACCCTTTGCCACCACTGGACCCAGTGGCCCAGCATGTACTGCCCATGTCAAACACTGGATCACAACCACCCCTACCGGCAACTGGCAATGCATCCATTGCCACCCTTGTTACAGAAGTGTGCCTCCTGAGGGAGGAAGTCCATGCTGTGGCACAGGCCATCTACAGCTGCATTCCTGCACCACAACCAGGAACACCCAGTGCAATAGGCCCCCCCACATGGAACAACATGAGCAGCTGTGGGCCACCGGACAGAAGCCTGCTCCAAATTGGCCAATGGTATGCACAGGTGCAGCAGGGGTTGGAACAACAGTGTGTAGATCTGGGTACTGTCGACTGCTCACACATATGATAGCATGTTAGCCACTGCTGTATAGGCTGCTGTGTAGTTTGCTACCATTGTAGCTAAGATGTTGTATAGTCCACATCTATTGCAGCCGATGCTGTGTAGTTTGCTACCGTTGTAGCCAATGTTGAATTTGTATGTGCTGGTGTTCCTGAATAAAACATCTGTTATGCCAGCCAACTATGTTGTCACTGTAGCCAGGGACGGGGCTCTGTATGCTATGATGGTGGTAGTGGAACCCACAGGTGGGAGGGGGTGGTCCATAGCCATGCATGGGTACTTTGGCAGCATAGTACCATAGTATATGACGGCAGATAAAGACCAGTATGGTCCATCTAGTATGCCCAGCCAGGCAGTAAAAGTAGGTGCCCTTGCCGCTCCGTGCAAGTCACCCTTCCACATGCCTTTGTTTAGGGGTGTACCCACCGCTCTGTATAGGTCACCCCTATTTGTTGAGAGTTGGTTTGCAGCTTGGTTTTGCAGCTTGTCGTGCTGTGAGGGCTTGCGTGCATCAGTGATGCTGAGAGCTAAACTATCAGTAGTTTAACTACTGGCAGGGTCTCCCAAGATGGACAGGTCTCAGCTGAGGTGCAAGACCAAGACAAACCACCCATCTGGGCAGCAGCAGAATGGGACAGTGTTGACGGCGGAGGATCACATTTTTGTGACAACGGCAACAACACCAAACTTAAACTGCGCGGAAGAAAGGCCCGGCAATCTACTTCTGTATCTTGCCATGAAAACCCAATGGATAGTTACAACAAAACAAATTGTGCTATGGTGCTGGAAGATGAGACCCCCAGGTCAGAAGGCACTCAACTAGCTACTGGGGAAGAGCTGAAGACTTTTCAGAGTAAAGCCAGCATTTATGATGTAGTTGGATCAAAGCCCTCGGGAAGTCTGACTGCTGATGTAGCTGCGCATGAAATGAGAGTCAGAAGCTGTAAAGATGTCTTACACATTGGAACATGGAACGTACGAAGCATGAACCAAGGGAAGTTGGAGGTGGTCAAGAATGAAATGGAACGTGTACAACTTGATCTGTTGGGTGTCAGCGAACTGAAATGGACTGGCATGGGGCACTTTGCATCAGATGATCACATGGTCTACTATGCTGGAAATGAAAGACAAAGAAGAAATGGTGTTGCATTTATAATAAAGAAGAAACTTGCAAGAACTGTAATGAAATACAATGCAGTCAGCGAACGCTTAATCTCTATTCGTCTACGAGGATTGCCTATCAACACAACTATAATTCAGGTATATGCCCCAACAACAGCTGCTGAAGAGAATGAAATTGAAGAGTTCTATGAACAAGTACAAGCTGAAATTGACAGAACATGCAAACAGGATATCCTGATAGTCATGGGTGACTGGAACGCAAAGGTTGGCAACAAAGAAGAAGGCAAAGTAGTTGGAAAATATGGACTTGGCAACAGAAATGAAGCTGGAGAAAGACTGATAGAATTCTGCAAGACCAATGATCTATTCATCTCAAACACCTTCTTCCAGCAACACAAGCGGCGACTGTACACATGGACTTCACCGAATGGATTATATAAAAATCAAATTGACTACATATGTGGAAGTCAACGATGGAAAAGCTCTGTAACATCAACAAAGACAAAACCTGGAGCTGACTGTGGTACAGATCATCAACTACTAGTATGCAAACTCAAGCTAAAGTTGAAAAAGAGCAAACCACTCATGAATGCAGCAAAATATGACCTTGAGAATATACCACTGGAATTTAAAGATTGCCTGCAAAATCGATTTGCTGCTTTAGATACAAATGACAGAGCTCCAGAAGAGTTATGGAATGACATCAAGAAGGTTATGTTGGAAGAAAGCGAGAAGTCTCTACAAAAGGTGAAAAAGCAAAAACGGCCAAAATGGATGACGGAAGAAACTCTGAAAATTGCCCAGAAACGCAGAGAAGCTAAAGCCAGAGGAGAAAGAAAGACAATCGCAGAACTCAACAGAGATTTCCAACGTGCAGCAAGACAGGACAAGGAAAAGTACTACAATGACACTTGCAAGGAAATAGAAGCAGAAACTATTAGAGGAAGAACAAGATTGGCTTTCCTAAAGCTACGAGAGTTAAAGAAAAAGTTCCAGCCTCGAATTGGAATGTTACAAGATGCTCAAGGTTCTATGTTGAATGATGCTGAGAAGATCAAGAAAAGGTGGAAGGAATATACAGAGTTTTTATATGATAAAGATCAAGTGGACCAACAGCCATTTCAACCTGTACCTTATGATCGGGAACCATTGGTGATGAAAGAAGAAGTTGAAGCAGCATTGAAAGCCTTATCAAAGAACAAAGCACCAGGCATTGATAGCATTCCCATAGAAGTATTGCAGCAATCTGATGCAGCTGTTACCGTACTCACAAGGCTCTGCCAAGAAATATGGAAGACAACATCATGGCCAACTGACTGGAAAAGATCTGTGTTTATACCAATACTAAAGAAAGGTGATCCAACTGACTGTGGAAATTATCGCACAATCGCTCTGATCCCACATGCCAGCAAGATTCTACTGAAGATTATTCAAAAGAGACTACAACCATACCTGGAACAAGAATTACCTGAAGTGCAAGCAGGGTTCAGGAAAGGGCGAGGAACGAGAGACATCATTGTGGATGTGAGATGGATCCTTGAAAAGACTAAAGAATACCAAAAGGATATCTATTTGTGCTTTATCGACTATAGCAAGGCTTTTGACTGTGTAAACCATGAGAAACTCTGGGCCACATTAAGAAGCACGGGTATACCAGAACACCTGATCGTTCTCTTGCAGAATCTGTACATTGATCAAGCAGCAACAGTTCGAACGGAACAAGGAGAAACAGAATGGTTTAAAATAAGCAAAGGTGTAAGACAAGGCTGCATACTTTCCCCCTACCTGTTTAATTTATATGCAGAACAAATCATCAGAGAAGCAGGATTGTATGAAGACAACAGAGGTGTGAAGATTGGTGGAAGACTCATCAACAACCTTCGCTATGCTGATGATACCACATTACTGGCTGAAAGTGAAGATGATCTGAAACTTCAAAGAACATAGTCTCAAAATGGGCCTGCAACTTAATGTAAAGAAGACAAAGATCATGACAACTGGCATAATCAACAGGTTCATCGTTGAAGGAGAAGAAATTGAAATTGTGAACAACTTTAACCTACTTGGATCAACTATCAATAAAGAAGCAACAAGCAGTCAAGAAATCAGACGACGGATTGCTCTTGGCAGAATGGCTGTGAAAGACCTAGATAAGATTCTCAAGAGCAGAGATGTCTCTCTCCATAGAAAGATTAGACTTGTTCAAGCCATGGTATTTTCAATAACATCATATGGATGTGAAAGCTGGACAGTGAAAAAGATAGACAGGAAGAAAATTGATGCCTTTGAATTATGGTGCTGGCGACGAATACTGTGTATACCATGGACTGCCCGAAGAACAAACCAGTCGGTACTAGAAGAGATCAAACCTAAGCTTTCTTTAGAAGCTCAGATGACAAGACTTCGACTTTCATACTTTGGACACATCATGCGAAGAGAGAGATCATTAGAGAAAGACATTATGCTTGGCAAGATAGAAGGTCAACACAAAAGAGGAAGGCCAGCAATGAGATGGATCGATACAATAACAGCAGCTACGGGTACCAGTCTGTCAACAATGAGCCGCCTGACTGAAGACCGAACACAGTTTAGGATAGCTATCCAGAGGGTCGCCATGAGTCGACTCCGACTCGACGGCACTTAACAACAACAACAACAACAAGAGAGTTACAATTATTTTGATTTTATCCTGTTGCTATAAAGGGATCCACTGTGTCTGTCCCAAGCCACTTTGAATTCCGTCACTGTATTTTCCCCCACCACTTCCATTGGGAGGGCATTCTAAGCATCCACCACCCTTTCAGTGAAAAAGTATTTCCTGTCGTCGCCTGTCAGTTTACCCCCTTGCAACTTCATGGTATGCCCTCTAATTTTACAGCTTCCCTGTCTTTGGAAGAGGTTTGTTTGTTCTTTAATACTCTTTAGGAATTTAAAGGTCTGAATCATATATCCCCTGTCCCTCCTCTCCTCCAGAGTGTACATATTTAGGTCTTCAAGTCTCTTCTCATATATCTCCTGATGCAGGCTCCAAATCATTTTGGTCGCCTTCCTCTGAACCATTTTCAGTCTTTTTATATCCTTTGTGAGATATGGTCTCCAAAACTGAACACAATATTCCAAGTGAGGCCACACCAGCGACTTGTACAGTGGCATTAGTACCTCTTCCTTTCTGCTGGTAATTCCTCTCTGTATGCAACCCAGCATCCTTTTGGCTTTTGCCACCACCTTGTCACACTGTTTTGCCACCTTGAGATCCTTAGAAACAATCACTCTGAGGTCCTTCTCCTGGTCCGTGCACACCAACCTCTCTCCTCCTATTGCATACAATTCCCTTGGGTTTCTGCTTCCCAAGTGCATGACAGTGCACATCTTCACATTAAATCTTAATTGCCAAGCATTAAACCAATCTTCCAGCTTTTGTAGATCTTTCCTTATGTTATCCACTCTCTCTGGGGAGTCCACTCTGTTGCAAATGTTCGTGTCATCTGCAAAAAGACAGACTTTTCCATTCAGTCCTTCAGCAATATCACTCACAAATACGTAGAATATGCAGCACAGTACACAGGCACACTGGCATGCCACAGCACTACCCATGCATACACAGTCGAACCCCCCCTGGGTGACGCAGCTAATGTACCCGAGCATCACGCCACCGCACCATGGTAAGAAGGCATATACAGCTCCCAGCCTTCGCCACCTTGACTTACCTGGGTATCAAAATCCCTTGTTGGCATGCTGTACAGCTGGTATGGTGTATTGTGACATACCCAAAAGTGGATTTTTGAAACTGCAGCAGTTAAAATGCTGCACAGATGGATGTTGGATGGGACGTGGTCTTCATGGGCATCATAACCATGCATGTTGAAAGGGGATACGTGGGTAAGCTACCACTTCCATAGCATTTGAGCAGCACAATGGCTAACCAAGTGCCTAAGGGCCCAAAGTGCACAAGGATGCCCCAAAGCACAGGCAATGCAGAGGAACATACCACTGCACCACATGTGCACCCCAGGAGTCCCTCACATGGTAGATACGCCTGGGGTGCACATGTGGTGCAATGGTATGTTCCCCTGCACTGCCTGTGCTTCAGGGCATCCTAGTTGGCACCTAGTTGACATCCAATGTTTGACCTGGGGGTGGTTATGAAGGCTGACAGGGTCCCCTACCTTTGCAACTCATGCACTGTTCACATGTGTATGTGCATGAGTGCCTATACCATGTTCTGTCCCTGCAGAAACTGTTTGTTCATGTGTTTGGGAGGTGGGGGATGGTGGCTCTCAGGGGTCCCCCTGGCCATTTTGCTTTGGTGCTGGGACTGCCACACTGCTCTGCAGGTCACTAACCTTTGTATCCCTTGCACTCCCACAGACCAACTTGGGGATGAACCCTCCCAGCCAGGGACAGATGTGGTGAAGGTATCATCGCCCCTCCACTGCTGATGACTCCACTGTGCAGCCAGGATGCAGCACAGCCACAAAGCCCAATATGGCTGAGAGCGAGGATGAGTCGGGGACAAATCGACCCACCCCTCGCAGAGCTGGAGTTCCACATACAGGAAGAGCCAGGGGATGGAGAATGTAATGATGTGGACCAGGAGTTGCTACAGAAGGGGACACGGCTACTGATCTGCACTGAGGGCATCCTTCCCAAGCTGTATACTGTAGCCCAGGAGAGGCGGGCAGAGCTCCAGAAATTGTGTGCCATCAATTGAGTCTACAGCGCCACTGGGAGATGCAACTGCATCTGATGCAGGAGATGGCAGCCTACACCAGTTTGTGGTCCTCACATGGGACCAGGAGGGTTGGGGATGCACCATTGGAGCACCACAATAGGCCAGACCCATATGAGGTGGACTGCCATCCAGGGGAGGGGGATGATGCTGCCAGTACCACATCTGACACTGCTCCATTGCGTTGCAGAGCTTGCATTGCCCAAAGGCCATGGCATGCTATGGAGCCGGAGGGAGGGGATGACAGTGGGGCCACCTAACCTCTGTGCACACTGTACTGTCACAGTCACTTACCAGTGGGTTCTATGTGTCCCCACAGCCACTAGAACATCTCCTGGATGAGGCATGCTCAGTTGGCCTGTGCCTGGGCTTGCTACTGACTTACCAGCTGTGGCCCATCACCCTCCACTGCCTCTGTGGCCCCCGGGTCTTCTTGTGTGTCAGGATCATGGTCAGGTACCTCCCGCTGCCTAGCCAGGTTGTGGATGATGCAGCATGCTGCAGATATCCAGCAGATACACTCAGGGCTATAGAGCAGTGCGCCATCACTCTGGTCCAGGCAACGGAATCTGCTCTTTAGGACTCCTACGGCTCTCTTTACAACTGCCCTGGCTCCTCCTGTGCAGTCTGGGGTTCTGCAGTGGGGTTAGCAGCCACGTCTGGAGAGGATATCCATGATCACCTGTAGGAACAAAAAGGGATGTGCATATAAGCACTGCAACTGTGACAGGTGTTGTAGGGCCTACAGGGAGTTTTAGGGGCAACATGGGTGTGGACACTGGGCTGCTACCATTTGGCGGGGAATCCTCGGGACAGCTACAGCTGCACCTCTACTCCAGGCACGTGTGCGTCTCCAGGTTGCCTCACCCATGTTCTGCTTGCTAACACCATCACGTAGTTGCAGCAGCACAGCTCATGTGTCCACAGTGTTCAACACATTCACATGGCACACCTCCTACCAAACCCCCTCCATGTTTGCCCACAGTTATGCATATTTTGATGTTTATTGAGGGTTGTATATGTCTTTGGGGGCTCACAGTTGTTTATACTCACCTAGCAGCCAGGAATCTCAGAAGTGTCCACCAGCTGCTGCTTGCCCCAGGCCGGACTGGCCAAGTATGTAGGCATCATGGCAGGCACCTGGGTAATGTGCATACTCATCCATGAACATCATGTTGGCATTCACCACTATCTGCATATTCATGAAGGTGTAATTGTGCCAGTTCCGATAGGTCCTCTGATCCTGCCTGGGCGCCCTCAATGCCACATGCGTGCAGTCAACGCTGCCTAGCACTGATGGAAAACCAGCCAGGTGATAAAAGGTCTGCATTGTTTCCTACCACTCCAGCAGTGTCCGGGGGAAGGCTATGAGGTGGTCCATGCAATGCAGCAGTGCTCCGGTAATGGCACGTATGCAGTGTCTAGCTGTGGACTGCATGATGCCAGTGGTTGCTCCAGCAACATGCTAAAAGCTCTCTGTTGTCAGGAAGGCTAGGGTGGTGGTGACCTTCACAGCCACTGGCAGTGCCTGGCTTCTCGCGGTGGCTGGCTCCAGATCCCCACCGAGTCTGGTGGACAACTCCATGATGGTGCCTCCATCCAGCTGGTACCGCTGGTACACCTCCTCCTCAGTCAGCTGCGGGTAGCTCACCCTGGGCCTGAGGGCATGCCACCACATGGCATCTCCGGCTGTCCTGCACGGGTTTATGTGCTCCACAGGTTGGAAAACCTCTCTGAATGCACCTCTCTCTTGTACGGATTTTTCTTCACTATGCACGTATGGCATCCATGGGTAGCGTTGCAGTGTCCTGTGTATCACAAATCCTCGCCTAGCCTTATGCAATTTATAGCATCTTCCGTCACGGCCCAGCACATTCGAATATCTGTGTTACACAGGTATGACGAAGCCATGCCTCGCCACGTCCCATTATGCCCTCATGGCTCGGCAGTTGCTGTTAGCCAGTTATGGCAAATTTTTGAAACAAGCCGTCTTGTTGAATATTTGGTGTACACGATTACGGCATCATTACACGGGTAAGTCCCTCCTTTCAGCATCCAGCACACGCCTAGCTCTTCGAATATCAGGCCCAACATACCTAAAAAGCAGAAGTGCTGATAATGTTGACCACAACTGTATGTCCAATCCTAAAGAACCCTGCACTAGACAAAGCAAACCCAAGCTCATACAGACTGATATCTAGCCTACCCTTCACAGAAAAAAAATAGAAAATGTAGTGCAAGAGCAACTCCAGGAGCACATCGACAAATACGCCCCCACTTGATCCGCCACAACAAGGTTTTAGACCAGGACACGGAGTGGAAACACTACTCACATCCCTCATGGACAAGCTCATAAAGGGGATCGAAAAGCCAAAACAAGGATTTATACTAATATTCCTGGATATTGCGGCTGCTTTCAACTCCATTTGTTATAAAACTTACTACTAACCAGACTCTAAGAGATGGAAAGCAAGGACACACCACTACTCTGGTTCAAATCATATGTTATAAATTGTTAATTATGTTAATATTGTTAAATGCACTATATCAAACTTTGTTCAATGTAAACCGCTTTGATTACCGAAAAGCAGTAAATAAGCACAAATAAATGAATAATGTTGTTTATGGTTCTATGTAAAAATTCTGTTTACACCTTGGTTAAGCCCATTAAATAATTATAGTTTTATGTAAAAATTCTATGTAAAGAGTTTTTGTTTGGTCCAATTTTCACTTGCTGTTTGCGATCTGTTATCTAGGGGACAGAGAATGTAATGATGTGGACCAGGAGTTGCTACAGAAGGGGACACGGCTGCTGATCTGCACTGAGGGCATCCTGCCCGAGCAGTATACTGCAGCCCAGGAGAGGTGGGCAGAGCTCCAGAAATTGCATGCCATCAACTGAGTCTACAGCGCCACCGGGAGATACAACTGCATCTGATGCAGGAGATGGCAGCCTACCAGTTGGATATATATAACAGATCGCAAACAGCAAGTGAAAATTGGACCAAACAAATCTAAGCCATATAACCAACAGCAAGGCGTGCCACAAGACTTGGCTTTATCAGCCTTACTATTTAAGCTATACTTCCAACCAATCTGCAATATCATTCAGAAGCACAAGATACATTACCACATTTAAGCGGATGACATTATGATATTCCTACCTTACAATACCTCAAAACCTAATCACACTGAAATAGTAACTTGCTTCAATAAGGTCGCACATTGGCTATTCACACATAAGTCAATAAACTATAAAAAGACAGAGGTATTATACATTACTAGCAATCAGATCTTCACCTCTCTAACTGCACTAAAAGTTAAAGAAGCAACATTGGAAGTCAAACAAGAAGTTTGATAGCTTGGAATAATCTTAGATCGGTGACTAAACCTAATCACTCACATCAACATCAATCTATAATAAGATATTGTAAGAACCTTTCAATGCTTATAACCACTTCTATCTCCACATGACTTCTGTACAGTGCTACAAGCTATGATCTTCCCACATTTTGACTTCTGCAACAGCATCTTCTAGGGACTACCAAAGCATGCCTTATACAAATTGCAAATGACATCACACAGCCGCCTGACTCACCTACAGTGCTCCAAAATCTGAACGTATCACTCCTATCCTAAAACAGCTACACTGGTTCCCAATTGCAAGCCGAATCATATTTAAGGGTCTATTAAATACCTTCAAAATAATGCACAACCTATCTTCAACTCACTTAAGATCACTCATACAGGCAGTACCAAACAACAGAACAAGAAGAGGCTGTACACAGAACACACTAGCTATGCCTACGGGATTCACAAAGAGCAACCAGTCCATATGCAGGAGAGCATCCTTGCTCTACTCACCCAGTTTTGGAGCTCTTTCCCTGAGAAAATAAGCAGCATACCGGACCTAGCAGCATTCCACAAACACCTCAAAACACACTTAATCACAGAGCACTTTAAAGGGAAACCAAACTGCTCAAGTAACAACCCAACTTAGACTCCATCCCAACTTGCTCTGCCCTCCATATCTTCCCCCCTGTTACAATTACCCATGACCAAGAGCTCTTAAAATCACCTCTTGGTTATCATGTTTACACACTTGATTAAATCTGTTGTTTATGGTTCAATGTAAAAATTCTGTTTACACCCTTGGTTAAGCCCATTAAATAGTTTTATGTAAAAATTCTATGTAAAGAGTTTTTGTGTACAATCACGTACTTGTTCTCTGTAAACCGCTTTGATTGACAGATAAAGTGGTATAAAAGAACAGATAAATACATAAATAATGGACAGGTTGCTTCCTTGGCTTATCACTACCAAGCAACAGCAGCTTGCTGCATCTGATGCATTGTGCCCTACTGAGAGCCGCTTGAAATTTATCGAAGTAATCCCAGATTGGATTGTGCATAGCTCCTCCAGCGTTGAAGAGTAAAGAAAAGTCTGTCATCTACCCCACAATTCATAGTCTTTCTAGGGTTGCCAACCGACCGGTTTTAGGCTGGCCTGGCCAGTTTTACAAGTTGCAGGCCAGTGGCTGGCAGGACAGTAAAACCAGCCGATGAAGGGTCGTATTCTGCGAACTGCTGGCCTTAGCTCCCCCCCCCCCCCACGCTGCCTGTCTCTGCCCTTGCTCCACCACTGCTTTTCCTGTTCCTGTGGCAATGGCAGACCTCCAATAACAAACAAAATAAAAAATGCAGGTCTTTGTGACTCCATGCTTGCAAGGCTGCTCTGGTCCTTCCCTCCTCTGACATTTGCTTACATCAGAGGGGGCAGAACCAGACCATGCTTCCAAGTGTGGAGTCATAAAGACCCACTTATTTATTTTTATTGGAGGTCTACTGCCACTGCCACTGCCACTGCCACCACCACCACCAGAACAGGAAAAGTGGCAGTGGGGCAAGAGCAGGCAGCATGAGGGGGAGCTGGCTGGACATGACGTAGGGTGAGATGGGGAGATACTAGACATGGGGGATAGGGACGGGAGGTGGTGCTGGGTATGGGCAGAAGGAGTATGCTGTACATGGGGGGGGGAGATGCTGGACATGGCGGGGGAGAGATATACATGAGGATATGCTGTATATGGGAAGATAGGTACAGAAGGGGAAATGTTGGACATGGGGGATAGGAACAGGAAAATGCTGGATAGAGGGTGGGGATAGGGGCTGATACTGGACATGGGGGAAAGAGGGGGAGAATTAGTGAGAGACTAGGAAATAAGAGGCTGGGGAAGGAGAGAGAGCTGGAAAATGAGAGGGTTGGGGTGAGGGAAAAATGGAAAGCTATAGCTAGATACAGTAAAAAGGGTGAAATTGAGGCGTAGTTGGTAAAAAGGAGTGAAATCTGGATAGAGAAGCAGAAAAATAAATGGAAAAAACTGAAAAAAAGAGATCAGTGTTAAAAACTGATATAAGGGAGGAAGTGAAGACAGGGGGGAGAGAGAAGAAATGGTGAACGGAGATGAGACAATGAAAAGAGAGCTAAGAGAAGACAGAGGTAAATAAAAACCAGAGACTGATACCAACACCATTAGAAAAATAAAATGACTCAACAACAAAGGTAGAAAAAAGAATTTTATTTTCTATTTTGTAACTGGAAAATGTTGGTATTTGGAAAGTACATCTGCCAGGAGTCAGGATTGGTGCCGGACATAGCTGGGCCTAGCCCAAGGCAAAAATCTGAGAAGGCAGAGTTGCCAAGCTCCAGGAGTGAGATTTTTTGCCAGGTCAGGTTTTAAATTAGCTTTGTAATGCAGTATGGTATTTGTAGTCCTTGATTTTACCCACTGGAATCAGTGCTAGAGCTTCCACAATGCATCAGGATAAGACTGTTGGAAATCCAGGACCGGCTTAAGAGCTCACACAAAGAACCGGGTAACTTGGCAATTCTGGAGAAGGGACCCTAAAGCCTACTAGCAAGCTGTGTCTTTTTCAGCCTCAGACAGATCGAAAGCCCTCTCAGGTTTGGGGGTCCAGGGCAATTGCCATGACTGCTTCTCTCTTAATGCCAGTCCTGACATTTGCTGTCTTTTGTTTTGTATAATATAGAGGAAATACATTTCTTTCTGTTTCTCTGGTATTACACTGCATGTAGAGTCTGGCTTTCTGAGGTTTTAGTTTAATGTTTATCTACATATTTCTGTTTTCACTTTGTGGTCACTTATTGACGAAGGCCTCTCTAGTGTGTGTGTGTGTGTGAAACCAAGACTGGGTATTCTGTTAGTATGGAATTTCTGTGTAAGAATGTGTAGTAATCTGGCTTGTTCAGCTTTCCTAATAGGTTTATTGATGTTTTAGGGCCCACTGCAATATTTACAGTGCTGTCTTTTTCTAGGTAGGGTCCTTGTGTGAGATTTGGAAGTTAGTACTGGCATGGCAGATTTGCTTTTTGTCCCGAATGACTTTTTTGTATTAATTCCAGGGCCAGCCCAACCATCAGGCAACCATCAGGAGTGGAGGAGTGGCCTAGTGGTTGGGGCAGGGTACTTCAGGCCAGAAGGTCAGGGGGTTCAAATCCCACTAGAGGACAGCAACCTTGGGCTGGAAGGACTGGGGTTTCTAGTCCCACAGGTGCTCCTTGTGGTCTTGGGCAAGCCACTTAACCCTCCATAGCCCATGCTCCCTGTAAAATATTTATCTCCAAGTTATAATGCCCTGTTCAATGTAATTTCAATTTGTTCAACGTAAACCGCACTGATGCAGAATAGCACGGTATATAAGAGAATGTAAATAAATAAATAACCTAGGCGATCCCTTCTGAGGGTCAGCAGAGAGTAGGGCATTCAAAGCTAAACAATAAATTCTGACAGCCAGGGGGGGGAGCATACAGGTTAAGATTTGCTTAGGATACTAACATTTTGAATAAACTCTGGGGTTGGCCCTGATCAAGTCACAATATATTTGGTATTGAGAGGGATTTTCTTTCATATGGTAAGCTTCATGGGGAAGGTTCTAGCTCTGCTCTGCTCTGCTCAGCACAGATTGTTGGGGAAGGGGCCGGACGCAGAGTTTGGTGGATGCAGAATATATTTGGATTTAAAGCCATAGGGCAGAGCATGTGTGTGTTGGAGAGGCCTGAGAAGGTGACTGTGGCTGAAGAGCCTGCACCATTGCCCTCTCTGTAATTAGTTCTTATGGGCAGGGCAGGGGCAGGTATGGACAGAGCATGGCTAGCTACAGGTGGCAAGTTTTTCTCTTTCAAAAAGTCCCTCTTACCTCTACACTTTTCCACACTCTGCCCATAATCCCATACGATGCTAGCACTCCCCCCACAATTCAACCACACAGGCATACCTCCCTCCCACTAGTCCTGGGCAAAGAGAAGATTCAGTCACAGGAATAGGCTTGTTCTACGCTCAGTCTTTCCCAGGAATAGCGACACGGGCAACCAAGCTCCATGTCTTTCTGCTCCAGCGCAGGCCTCCACAGTTCTCTTCTATTATGCTGCACCTACAGCTTACTGGCATGAGGACAACACTGCAACTCCACTATGCTCCCAGTCCCCTTGGGAAGCCTCCAGACAACTCTTACAAGTCCACAAGAGTAGCAGTGTTTCACTGGCGATAAACACTTCTCCAGCTGGCCTGCGGAGACTAGATGAAGGCACAGTTTCATTTTCATTTTCTGCAAAATGCCTGTTTCTGGCCAAAAAAAAAATATATTATTTAGTTCCAGCTGAATACGAAACTGGTCTGAAAAATGGGAAAATGCTCATTTTCAGTGCCAAAAATGAAAACAAAATTTGATCAGACTCTACATCGTAACATATTAGATGCCGGCAGATGAAGATCAAAATGGCCCGTCCAGTCCACTGTGTATACATGGCACCTCTTGCTCTTTTGGTTCAACAATTTGGGATCTCTGCCTTTTACTATGCCGATGACCTCGTCCTTTTGCACTACACCACCTTTCTTCACCCCGATCTCTCTCTTCTCAATTCCTGTCTCTCTGCTGTGGCTGGTTGGCTCACCACTAATTGCCTTCACTTAAACCAGACTAAAACGCTTGCTCTCTGGTTCACTCATGGCAGCCGCTCTCCACTGGTGGCTCCTTCTTTCTCTGATTCACCTATACCCCTAGTCTCCTGCTTTCGGTATCTTGGCATCGTCTTTGACTCAGATCTTTATTTTCAGGACCATATCTCTCACATCACTAAGATTTCAGGGTTTTTTTTCTTCACCAGATCCGCGCTATTCGACCCTTTCTCACGCCACAAGCCCTTACCCCTCTTATGCTGTCCCTTGTCATGTCATGTGTTGATTTCTGCAACTCTGTCCTAATCGTTCTTCCACAGTCCCAACTACATAGATTACAACGCATTCAAAATACGGCTGCACGCATCATTTCACACTCTACACTTCAAGATCATGTCACACCTCTATTCATTCACCTCCACTGGCTCCCTATAGACTTTCACATCTGCTTCAAAATCCTCACCCTGGTTCATCAAGTCCTTTACACACCCACATTCCACAGTACCTGGCAGATCTTATCCAGTTTGACATTCCTAGTCGCTCTCTCCGGTCACTTCACATAAATCCTCTTCACCTTCCCTCTCCCTCCCACGCCCACCTCCTGTCAACCCGCACCTCTGCCTTCTTCTTTGTCAGACCTGCACTCTGGAACCCCCTACCCACCTCACTCAGACGTGAACAACATTACACCACTTTCAAGAATCACTTGAAAACCCATTTATTCTCCTCTGTCTTTGACCTCCCCTCCTCTCTCCTTTTGTATGATCTTACCCTTTCCCACTCCCTTTTATTACTGGTTTTTCTCTTCTATCTAGTGTGCTTAGTTGTCCTATCTGCTGTCCTGTCATTTATCGTAACTTCCTTTCTTTTCTTCCAGCCATTGGCCCTCTTTATATATTTGACTGTTGTAAACCACTTTGATTTTTTTATTGAATGGCGGTATATCAAATGAAATGAAAAAAATGAAAGTAAAGTGCAGGTTCCCCCACATGCCTTCCTTTACAGCTGTAACTGCTGCTGCTACTGCATAGAGGTTATCCCACCCATGCCTTTTTTTCAAGGGAGCTTATTTTAAACTGAAACATTCAATGCATGGTTTCGATCCTCTTGCAGCTTAGGAAGCAACATATATTTGAAACGTATGAGAGCAGGATTGCTTTTTTCAGTTTGCCTGTGTGTAAAGCCTGAACCTTTGACCCTTAAGCAGCTCAGTTGTTTTGTTCCCAGAATCCGGGTGGTAAAGAAACAGAAAATAATAGCACAAATAAATTCTGATCAGGGCTACTAGGATATGTCGCTCAAGGACCTTACAATCAGTAGTAAGGAAGTTCGGAAAATGCTTGCAGCACTGAGGTCAGCAGCAACTTGATGGGTTCCCATCACTCCTCTTACTACATTCTGAATGGTGACAATGTGGCAGTCTGTGTGGCCAAGTTTGCTACATGCACAACCACTGGAGATTCACTGCATGGTTGCATGCACCTTGTGGCCCAGCACAGGAAAGGCTCGAGTACAAGGGATCGAGCTTCTGCTGGACCAGCCTGAAGCCTAGAACCAAACCCACCAGAACAAATGAAAAGCTATACAAATCATAATTAGAAGATAAGCATGAAAATGAGTTTTAGTCCTAAAACTATTTTCAGAATAACTTCTCAGAAAACCAAAATTGCTGTATGTTCAGAGCTCCAGATACTTGCTAACATAGTAAATAAATGATGGAAGTTATGCTTTGTTCTTTTTCCTTGATGCCATTTTGAAGTTTTATTAAGAAATTAAAGTTGAATTTTGTCTAAAAAATCAACATTCAGTCACATGCTGTCAGCCTGAGAAGTGAGCATGCTTTGTGGTGCTCCGAGGCATAAATTTCATCTTTTTACACACCTTTGGCAAATTTTTTTTTTCTGAGACTTAGGGAGTTATCTCTGGCACGAATGATCAGCAAATTGGACGGCAAGCCTTCTGAAAAGACACCAGCCACCCTGACTAAGCTAAACAAATCTAACAGACAATAGTCTATGGTGAAATTTATTACTATGCAAGATGGTGCCAATCCTGCAGAAACTCCGATGAGTCTTCTCACACCCCAGTAGCAGTTTCCTCCCTCTGAAGGGCGCTTAGCAACCAACACTGGAGGTGCTACTCGCTAAAATACAATCAGGTAATGCTCTAACCCTCTTCAAATCCAAGCTGAAAACTCACCTCGTCGCTGCTGCTTTTGGATCTTGACCCACCTGATCGCCTTTTTCTTTCCCCTTGCTTTATCCCTGCCTGCACCTTCTGTGTTTGTCTTGACTAGACTGTAAGCTCTGATGAGCAGGAACTGTCTCTTACATGTCTGTGCAGCGCTGCGTATGACTTGTAGCACTATATAAGTGCTCTGTAGTAGTAATACTACCAATAAAATTTGAATCAGATACAAAGAGAGGTGGGATTAATTAGATCCAAGGTGCAGGTAGGGGTGGGCTGCCTTTAACACGTGGAACAATAGATATCTACAGCAAAGGATTATCTTATCAAGATGGAGGAGTTGTTGACTAGCAACAGAATGGCCTTATAGAAAGCTCTTCAAAAATTGGATGACTTGGAGAACTGGTCTGGAACAGTGTCACCAAATATTTGACAAACAGCAAGCCTATGCTTACCTTAATTACTGCATGTGTCTGCAGGCTAGGAAGCGTGCAAAGTAGAGAACCAGGTACTTAAATCTCCATAACCTCTCCCTAATTTTGCTTCTCTTTCATCCTGTGATCACTTTTACAAACAGCCCAAGCTGGAAATGTTGCAGGTTTGCTTCTTCCCCACTGGCAATCAGCACCACTGTATCCCAGATCTACATGCCTGAGCTGGGAAAACGTCATCCTGCTCTCTCTCCTGCAGACATGATCATTGCTGTGAGCATGGCCCAGACAAGCAGGGCCTTACCTCCTCCCCAATGACCACAATTATTGCCATTGATGGCTGCAGAGTAGGAGGAGATGGCCATGTTCTTTCTTCCAACTCTAGCCATTGGTTGTAGAGGGGGAGAGGTGCTGAAAGGAAGAGAGAGGATATGCATAAGGGTGGGGGAGCTCTGGGAGTGTTGCAAGAAAACAGATGAGCCTGAAGGGTATAAACCTGGTGCAGTCATATTACTACAGGAGAGGACCCTAGGGATAGCAAGTACCCCCTCCAAGAAAACTGGCTCTCAGGATTGAGATCAAGTGGGAGTTTGGAGATGAGGGAAAACAGGGATTCAGTGATTAGGTGGAAACTCAGAGGACTGGGTGGGAGTGTGGGGACTTTGTGATCAAATAGGCACTTAGAAATGGTGGGAGTGGGAGTGGTAGCGGAGAGTTTGAGTAGAGATTCAGGGATTGGGCGGCAGCAGCAGTAGTAGGGTTAAAAGGTATATTAAATAGACTATGGTACGTGACATGAGGCACAGAAAGGTGGGGTTGAGTAGAGAGATGATGTGAAACTGAAGGACGTGGAGCTTCTGGAGAAGGAGTAAGAGAGAACAAAGGGATAGATCTGCATAGAGATAGCAGAAGGTCAAAGTAGAGACACTGAAAGGGAGGTAAAAGGAAGTTTAGAAAACTAAACAGGGGATAAGACAGAAGAAAGGGCTGAACGCCAGGGAGGAGGGATGAATACTACTATTACTATGCCTACTTATATATGCAGTGCTATACACATACGGGTGAGTCCCTGCTCCACCCAGTTTACAATCCGTTAATACAGACAAACAGGGGATTAGGGTAATTCCTAAGAGGAAATGATTAGAACACATAAGAGCATAGACAGGAGAATAAGGGGGTCAGGATGAGTGATAGGGAAGGAGCTGGGGCTGGGTTTGATGAAAGAACAAGCTGCAGAGGAAAGTATATGAGGGCTAGAGAGCTGGTTGAATAGAGGATTAGAAATAGAGTTATTGTTTATTTTACACTCGATATACCGCCCCCCATTACATCGGGGCGGTTTACAATATAAATAAAAGCTCTAAGGCAGAAAGGGAAAAAGAAATTACACTAACTTACAGGAAAGAGAAGATGGAGAGGAGGAGCAGATTAGAGCAAAAAAGGGGAGTGAAGGCATGAAGATTCACAGGGAAACATCAAAAGCAGAGGAGAAGAAATGGGTTTTGAGAAGAGAGCAGAATTTAGGGTAAGACTCTTCCAGTCGGAGGGCAGTAGGTAGGGAATTCCATAGGGAGGGGCCAAGGTAAAAAAAATGCTGATTTTCGGGTGGATTGTAGGTGGGCTTGAGAGGGAGCTGGGAGGTGCAGACGATTAACATGAACAGATTGGAGGCTACGAGTGGGAGTGTGAAAAATTAGCAAATCAGATAAATATTGCGGTCTGTGGAGATAGATAGTGAGAATCTTGAAGGGGATCCGGAATTTCATAGGCAGCCAGTGAAGATGCTGCAAAATTGGGGTAATGTGATCCCGTGGGGAGGCATGTAAGATCATTCGGGCAGCTGTGTTTTGTAATAATTGTAATCGATGTCTTTGATATTGAGGGATGCCAGCATAAATAGAGTTACAGAAGTCCAATCTGGTAATGACCAATGAGAGGAATGTTCCATATGAGTGAAAGAAAGAAAGAAAACAGAAGACTTGGGAAGTAGTTAGAGTGGAAAGAATGGATTGGCTGGGAAGGAGTGAGAGTGGAAGATGGGAAATTTGTAGGCAAGCAAGAGGTGAAAAAAGGAAGACTGAGGATTGGAGAGTAAAGAAAAGGCATGAAAAGAGGTAAAATCTGAGTGGCTAGAGAGCAGAGAAAAAAAAGAAATGGAGTGAGAAAAAAAGATGAAAATGAAAGATCAGTGTCAGATAGATGCAAGGAAGGAAGAAAAAAAATAAAATGAAACCTGGGAAAGAATTTAGGAGATAAACATAAAGAGTGGAAAGAGACCAGGGACCAAATATTAGTTTTGGGAATGTGCATTTCTTAAATCTTTGTATTTTGCTCAGTACGGGAGAAAATGCATGTTTATTTATGTCTTACCTGATGCAGTACTTCTAGATACTATGGTTTCTCAGGATTTCCATTTCTAATTTTAGGTTTTTTACTCTTTAATTGATGAGGGTTGATCTGGGATTTGTCTGTGCATGGCTGAAGTGAGGGATTCTGTTGGCATGTAGGTTCTATGTGGAAATCTACAGCAATCTGAGTTGTTTGGCTTCTCCAATGGGAGGTTTATGGCTTATTTAAAATTTGCTATACTGCCTTTCAAAACAAATCAAAGCAGTTTACAACACAAAATTAAAATAATTAAAAGTTAGAAAAGAAATCCAGTTATGACAGCAAAGAGAGAGGATACAAGCACAGAGAGCCAAAGGAGAGCAGGGGGGAATGGAAAGGGGTAATTAAGACAAGCAGACTATCCGGGCATATTAGCTGGACAGGTCAAAAACCTGTTGAAAAAGGCAGACTTGAAGTGGACGTACGTGGGTCCTGACGGAGGTCATGGGGTAGAGTATTCCAGAAATAACAGGTGCAGAAGTTAAAAACAGATTGTTAGTGATACTGCGGAAGCGCTATCGGGTAAGGTTTGCCTCTTTGCGAATGATACCAAAATCTGCAATAGACACCCAGGAAGGTGTAGATAACATGAGGAGGGGATCTAGCTAAGCTTGAAGAATGGTCTAGAATTTGGCAGCTGAGATTTAATGTTAAAAAATGCAGGGTCATGCATTTGGGCTGCAGCAATCCAAGGGAACGATATAGAATAGGGTTGAAGTGATTGTGATTGTGTCTGATTATCTTAAAGTAGCTAACCACAAACAGGTAGAAAAGACGTCATGAAAGCAAGAAGGATGTTTGGGTGTATAGGGAGGAGAATGGCCAGCAAAAGAAAGGAGGTAATAGTGCCTCTGTATGTCTTTGGTGCGACCTCATTTGGAGCATTGTGTGCAATTCTGGAGACCGCACCTTCAAAAGGATATAAACAGTTTGGAGTTGGTACAGAGGGTGGCTACTAAAATGGTTAATGGTCTTCATTATAAAGCATACAGACTGGCTCTTGGAGACTCAGGTGTTGTTGAACGAGGTTTTGCACCAACGAGCGAAAAAATCTGCTTTATATTACCGGTATAGGTTGCATACCCAGGGAGATAAACCTGGGAAAATGTTGGCTCGATGTCTGCGGGGTCCCTGGGGTTCCCGCTTAGTCTCGGCTTTAAGGGATGATCAGGGAAAGCTGCATAGGACTAGCCCTCAAATTGCCGCGGTGTTTAAATCCTTCTTTCAGAACCTCTATTCCGCAGAGCCGGACTCCCCTCAGGAGCAGCGAGATTATTTTGCGGACCTGACTCTCCCTCAATTAACGGAGGCGCAAAGGGAACAGTTGGACCAACCGATTACGGTGAGTGAAGTGCAGGCAGTTATATCCAAGGCAAGTTGCTATAAGTCACCGGGTCCCGACGGGTTGGGGGCAGAGGTTTATAAGATTTTGATTGATCTGGTCTCTCCGACCCTCCTGGCGGTGCACACCCGGAGAGCTGCACAGGGCTTTTTTCGGTGGGGTAATAATCAGGCCCATGTTACACTAATACCGAAACCTGGGAAGGACCCGCTATGTGCAGCGTCTTATCGCCCGATATCACTGCTCAACTTCGACCTTAAATTGCTAACGAAAATCATGGCGGAGCGGTTGGCCGCGGTCCTTGGCCAGTTGGTTCATGAGTCACAGGTCGGTTTTGTGAGGCAACGATATGCCGTGTGCAATCTGCGGCGGATTGTGGCGTCACTAGAATGGGCACGAAGGGCCCAAACGACACTACTAATAAGCTTTGACGCCGAAAAAGCTTTTGATAGGGTTAGTTGGGCCTATTTGGAGGACCTGCTTCCGCGATACGGCCTGGGGGATTCTTTTTGTAAAATGGTGAAATGTTTATACGCAGACCCCAGGGCAGCGATATTGTGTAATGGGTTGCTTTCGGAGGCATTTCCCCTCAGGAGGGGGACTAGACAGGGCTGCCCCTTGTCCCCTCTCCTCTTTGTTTTGTCCTTAGACCCTCTTATACGCCGGGTGGAACAATCTCGTGAGATCTCCGGTATAACAATGGGTAGGCAGGTTTTTAAACTGGCTGCCTTTGCAGATGATCTCCTAGTACATCTGTCCGCTCCCCAGGATTCGTTGTTGGCGCTCTTACAGGAGTTTCAGGCCTTTGGTCGGTTTGCGGGCTTTAGTATCAATCGTGAGAAATCGGAGGCGTTGGATGTTTCGGGGGATGTCCGGGCGGCGTGGCAGGGCGTGTTTCCTCTTAGGCGGGCGGAGGACTCCTTTATTTATCTGGGGATTATTTTGACGCCTTGTGCGGCACAGCTCTATAAGGTAAATTTACGTCGAGTAATAAATAAATTACGAGGCCAGTTCCAAACGTGGGGACCCCTCCCTTTGTCTTTATCTGGCAGAATAGCTGTGATTAAAATGGTAATCCTTCCTCAGATCCTTTACTGGTTACAAACTCTTCCAGTCTGGGTCCTACGGCGGGATTTATTATGACTTGAAGGCATGCTGAAAGGTTTCTTATGGAAGGGGGCGAGAGCCCGAATTCCGTACGTGAGGCTGAGGGGGGATGGAGGCAGGGGGGTATGGGGCTTCCAGATCTGGGGGCCTACGCCTTGGCACCTGGGGGATTGGCTGGGAGGGACTGAGAGTTTTACGCCGCGGCGGGTGGAGGAGACATGTGCTGCCCCGTATTCCTTGTTGGCCATTCTGCACCATGAGGACCGTTTGCTTCCACTTTATATTACCGACAGTGTGCTGCTGGGAGCCGTTCGAAGGACCTGGCGGCAGCTTAACCGTTACTGGAAGAGAAGTTGGAAAATTTCCAGCTGGCTTCCACTCCAGGGGAATGTTAACTTCACGCCAGGCACGGAGAACGCCGCTTTGCGGGCGTGGGCAGCGAAGGGGATACGAACTATTGGGCACGTGGTGGATACTGGAGGCCGGTGTAAGCCCTTTCAAGCGCTTAGAACTGAGTACGGGCTGGCTTCGGTGCACCCGTTTTCCTATTTGCAGCTTTCTCATTACCTGACTTCATTGCCGGCGGACGAGCTCCACGCAGATCGTTTGGCGCAGATACTTGAATTTTTCGATTTGGGAGGAGACTTCATGCCATCCATTCGTCGTCTAAGGGCACGGTTAGATGGTTTTCGGCAGTCGCCAGACTACCGGCTTGTGGAACTCGCGTGGGCCGCAGAGTTGCAGTGAGAGGTCCCCCCGGGCACTGTTCTCCGGGGCCTTCGGCGTATGGTTTACTTAGCAGAGGGAGTGCGATGGAGAGAAATACATTTTAAATTGCTGACACGGGTATATTTCTCACCACGGAGGGCCTTTCGTAGCCATCTGACGGAGGATGGCAGTTGCCCGAGGTGTTCGGCACCGATGGCGACCCTATTACATATGTGGTGGAGCTGTCGGCAACTCCGTTCTTATTGGTTACGGATTTCTACGTATATGCAAGACTTGTTGGGGCAACGGGTGGGCTGGGATGCCTTATTCGTTACTCTGGATTGCCTGGGACTTACCTCGCCCAAAGGCAAGTGGGGGAGGATATTGGTGCGCAAGGCCTGTTTGGTGGCTAAGGGACCCCTGCTTCGTAGATGGCGAGAACGAGATCCGCCGTCCTACTGGGAATGGCGGAATAATTTTCATCAATTGATGCTGGCTGAGTGTTGGAGCGCTCGGGGTAATCCTGCGAGGTGGCTTACTTTCCAGTCACTGTGGGATCCCTACATTCAGCAGTTGGGCCCCCGTAGTCGTAATGAAGTTTTACAATGGGCGATACTGGAGCATGAGAATGTCGGTATGGGTGATTAGTTGCTAATGTGAGTGGTACACTAGGTTGATCTTGTCTGGGAGAGGCTCTTGGTATGGGTGTTGGCCATGTCTCCGGGGGGGGGGGGGGAGGGGGGGTTAGGAGGAGGATGTTCTGTTTTCTCTTTATTGTAAAAATTAACACCACTCGGGGGGCGGAGCCCGATGTCCAGCGGGATGGTCGCATAATGCTGAGGCTCCCGAGAGGCCTACTCAGAATCCTGAATTAACACCGGACAAACTTGAATTTCTGCTCTGATCTTGCCGGGGCACATTGGTGAGATGGCGGGGACCAAACCCACGCGCCTGGAATTTGGCTCTTCAGCGGCTTCTCACGGTAAACGCTCCAAAACTGAACCCCTGTCCCCGCAGAAGGGGCTGGCTTTGCGCGAGGGCCCCGAAATGCAGCAGGAAATCCTCGCAGAAATTAGAGGGGTTAAGGACCTCGTGCAGTCAAACGGTGAAGCACTTCGAGCGCTGAGGGAAGATCTTGGTGTACTGCAAGGCAGGCTAGAGGGGCTCTCTTCGCGTCAGGACAAAATGGAGAATATATTAGACTCCCATGCGGTCCGGCTGTCCAAACTCGACAAAGTTGAACGTCAGGTGCGGGCTTTGCAGAAAGAAGTGGAAGATGGCAATAATAGAGCACGCCGCAACAACCTGCGCCTCGTGGGCCTACCGGAGGGAGCGGAATTGGGTGACATGAAGGAGTTTTTAAGTAAAATCCTCCCTTCCTTGCTCCAAATCACCTTCACCAAAGAATTGGAGATCGATCGTGCACCCACAAACATAACGCTCAACAGGAAGACCCCGCGGCCTATCATCTTTCGACTTTTGAGATATCAACATGTGGAACAAATTCTCAGTGCCTCCCGGGCAAAGGGCCATATGGAGTTTGAGAGCCACAAGGTCTCCTTCTATCCTGACTTGGCTAAACCCACGGTCGACCGCCGAAAGCGCTTTCGGGAATTTCGGCCGAGGCTTCAACAATTACAAGCGCGCTATGGTCTGCTGTACCCGGCCAAGCTCCGAGTCACGCTTCACAATCAGACAAGAACATTTGAGGACCCTGAGCTACTAGCAGAGTTTTTGGACTCTAAAGAAGCCGACTTGATGCGCTGATTTCCAGAATATTCCTGCCAGTACTCTCATATCCGCTGTGCCTGCCATATTGGATTTACCGCGGCTCAGCGAAGAGTTTATCGAAGGAGGTCTGTCGCCTTATTTTGAAGATATCTGGGACCCGACTCCATCTACCCATCGTAGCCTCGACGAATATCAGAGACAGTGTTTCTTATGGACTCTGGTGTTTCTTTTCTTTTATTATGTCTTATCTCCTCTCTAGGGCCTCCTCCCGCAGACATCTGGTCGCCATATTCATTGGGGGTTGCTTCTTCTCTAAGTTACTTTGGTACATACTTTTCAATATGGTGTATTGGCCAGCATATTTGGTGCTTATGTCATTAGTGTACAGATTCTGATTATGTTGTAAGTTTTCAAGCGCTTTTACCTAAAATGTCTAGTATCAACTGATGGCACCATGTAAGATTTTTCATTGAACGTACAAGGAATCTATAATCCGATAAAACGGAGGAAACTCCTATGCTATCTAAATCATGAGGCTGCGGACCTGATTTTCCTCCAAGAAACACATTTCAATTCGAAGGAAACTTTCCACTTCAATACTAAACCTTACATGGTGGCCGCCTACTCCCCAGCTGCTTCTAAGAAATGTGGGGTTGCTATATTGGGTGTATCTAAGCTGCATGCTACTATTGTAGCGATTTGCTTAGATACACCCCAATGAGCTAGACTTTACCTTCTTCTCTTCCCTTCACAAATTCCAGTTTCGCATAGATTTCTTTCTAATATCAACATTGTTAGCTCCCCAGGTGGACGCTGTAAAGATTCACTCCTCGTATATTTCAGATCATGCTGCTATTCCTTTTCACTATCATACTACTGCATTTCAAGGGAATCCGGGGGCCTGGCTCTTTGATAGAGCCCTATTAACTCAGCCAGAGTTTCGGTTTGAAATTTGAGCAGCCATGTATGACTATTTCCAGACCCTGGTCCTCCAGGGGGATCAGGACACCCCAACAGCTCTTTCTGCAGCTCGTTGGAAAACCTTTTCTGATCTATACAGGGGATTTGCGTTCCTAGCGAAACATTATTTTCAGTTGATGCAGCTTACATGCTGCCTCAAAAGTGCTCCAATCATGCCGCCCTCTGTCCCTACTAAGGATGGGCTCTTAGAACTAATTCACTCTATTAGTAGTACACATGGAGCAGCCTTTACCTTTTATAACCTATTATGTCAGGGTACAGATACTGTCACTTGTAGAATCCAACCAGCCTGGGCTAGCTAACCGCAAACCACTTTAACCCCTGTGCATTGGAGCGTTTCTGGAGCAACATAATGCGGGTTTCCCGATCTGCTTCAGCTATCCCAACTCAACTCTTGTCCTTTCGCACAAAGATGTTCTCATATTCCAGAAAATAGTCAAATGGAACACAATTGCCAGGGGCCCGTGCAGGTCTCGCTATACTGATGTGGGAACCTTCGTTCATGTTCTTGTAAATGTCCTTAACTACAGATTTGCTAGGGGCGGGTCTGGGGTCGTTCTTCCTTTATCTTGCACCTTCCCGAGCCTCTTTCTCGGACGACTGTTGGACTCCGCTCAGTGGCGGGGGTCCCCTCTCTTCCTAAGAAGGGTCGTTTTCTCCTGATTTTATGCTGGGTATAGCCATGTGTTTGATCACGGGGACTTGGAGGGATAGCTCTCGACTTGCTGTCAATGAATAGTGGAACCTTGTCTGCTTATATAGTAACTATGAGCAGATATCTTGGAGGGCTATTTTCCATACCCAATTTCATTCTTGCTTGTCTAAATGGCAGATGCTCAATGATCATGTACCATCTGCTTATTGCTTCGACATGTCTGTTTAATGTACACCCATCATGTCTCAGATCGCTGTAAAGTTTTGTAACATAATAATGTTTCAGACCGCTGGAAGGTTTTGTAACACAATAATGTCAGTACACGTCCGCTTCGAGAATGTTTTAGTTTCTAGAGAAGAAGCAGGGGGGAGGGGGGTGGTGTGGGTTTGCTTTGGTGTATGTATCACATTACATGTATGTATTTGTCTCTTAGTTGTATGTCTTCCTTTCCTTTGTTGTTGCAAAACGAAAATAAAGAATTAAAAAAAAAAAAAAAAATTAACACCACTCGTCTGTTCTCTCATTCCCCTTGATGTGGGGATCAGAAACCCACCCCGCTCGGGGGCTGTTGTGCTGTTTGTTTTTTGCTGTGTTGAATTGGTGTTTAAATAAAGTTTTGAAAAAAAAAAAAGCATACAGACTGAAGGATCTTAATATGTATACTTTAGAGGTGATATGACTGAGGCATTTAAATGCCTCCGTGGCATAAACACACAGGAGGAGAGCCTCTTTCGGTTGAAAGCAAGCTCTGCTCCAAGGGACATAGAATGAGGGTGAAAGGCGATAGACTCAGGAGTAATATGCAGAAATATTTCTTTACAAAAAGAGTGATAGATGCATGGAATAGTCTCCCAGTGGAGGTGGTAGAGGTAAGGACAGTATCTAAATTAAAAAAAGCATGGAACACAGAGGATCTCTAAAGGAGAAAAGAGAGGACTGTTGTAGTGGGTGATATGGAAGGGCAGACTAGAGATGCCATGTGGTCTTTTTCTGCCATCATGTTTCTATGTTTCCATGCTGAATGATATCTCACATGAGCTACAGAAGGAAAGTAAAGGTGGTTAGTCTGAATAGCACGGAGAGAACAAGAGGCGGCAAGAGGAATCAGAAGGGAGAAGAGATACAAAGGCAGACCAGTTAGCAATGTTCTGTGAACCAGGGTTAAAACTTTGAATTGTACATGTGACAAATATGGGGAGTCAGTGATGTTGGAGGAAAAGTGGGGTGATGACATATTTTGAAGCGTGGGTCAGTAAACGAAGAGCAGTATTCTCTATGGCTTGCAGTCACCAAATCTCATACTCAGGGAAACCAGAAAAGACAATATTACAGTAGTTGATGTGACTAATAACTAAGGTCAAGATTAAGGTAGTTAGGACGAGAGGGTAAGGAATGAATGGATGGAACGAATGTGGCGAAGTGCGTGAAATGATATTTTTTTTAACTGCAGAACTGATCTGATCATAAAAAGGTGAGATTAGAGTCAAGAATCACTCCCAGATTTGAGAGAAGTAGATAGTGCAAGAGGATTAGAATCCAAGGGCGGTACACAAGAGAAGGGAGGGAGAGAACCAGTGAACCAGATTGCGTTGGCTTTCTGTGTGGGTTGAGTTTAAGAAGGTGAGCATTCAGTTACTTGAGTTAAACAGTCATTGATGGGAAACAGATCCGGTTGGGAGGGGTACGTGTGCCAAAGGAGAAGGATGTTGTCAACATAGTAGTAGCCCATTATACCAGCGTGAATTAGCGCGGCAAGCAGGGCAAGAAAAATATTGAATAGCAACAGGGCAAAAATGGACACCTGGGGGACACCACAGGTCAGAGGGTAGGAGTCTGACAATGAACAAGAATGAGAGACTTAAAAAGAGTGACCAGAGAGAGAATAATAAAAACAGTGCAAAATCGAACCATGCAGACCAATATCATAAAGACAGGTGCAAAGAGCATGATCCATAAGGTCAAAGGCTGAGGAAAGATCAAGAGCTAGGGTATGATTGCATTGATCAAGGAAGTGATGTATTTCACTCAGAATGGAAGCTAGAATAGTTTTGGTATTTTGAGAGGGTCCAAAACCAGTGTATTAGAGTTCTATCAGTGCTGCCAAAAATTTTCAAAGGTACATTTCTTGTTATTGGTGTTACAATGTCAAATTTGGGGAAAGAAATGATGGAGAGCAGGAAATCCCATCGAGACATGGTCAGCAGATGTAACAGACTGGTATCAAACTGGCATGAAACTGCCACAGGGGTCACTTGCCACCAGGTGGACTGCTGCATATGCCCAGGGAAGTCTTCCAGACTTGTCTGGGCTCTGGGAGAGCCATCAATGCAGGCGCCATCAGGTGGTAACCTCATCTATATGTGGCTGCCTTATCCTGCTTGTCTACAGAGAAAACCTTGCTTCAGAAAACAGAATCCAAACTGGACTCACACATTTTTGAGAAGGGAAAGAGGAGTGAGTAGAGTTTAACTGCCAATGCTGCCTAGTGTATACTAGTCACTTTCAAAGAACCCACTAAATTATTCCCAGGAGTAGTGACTGAATCACTGCATTGCTCTTGGATACTTCTGATCACTGTCTGCCAAGAAGTGCGGAGGACACTATAGGGAATACACACAGGCAGGGGATTACACCTAGATTATAAAATGTCCTTAATTTACCCGCATCCTTGCAAAGAAGTAGGTGCAGTCATTTATACCAGTTCTAGGATTAAGGTAAGAGATTGCACCTTAGGAGAAACACAAAAGAAGCAAAACCCTTGCAGCAAATCAGGAGAAATACAAAGGGCAAATGGTTTGTGGTGGTTACAGGTGCTTTATTAAATCAACAAAAACCCAACATGTTTCGGCCGTAGCCTTCTTCAGGGGGCTGCAAAACGACAAACAAATACAAACCAGTAATAACAATAATTCAACAATCACATTTAGAATAATTAAAAAAATAAAAATTAAAAATAATAAATAGTAAGTGAAAGAAAATTAAGAATATTATCGTATCCAAAAAAACAGATATGTTGTTAAAAAATGACAAAACTAATGACAAATGTGAAGACAAGAGCAATGTGAAAGGCACACCTTAAATATAGTAAAAACAAAAATGTGCATAAAACATTAACTCATTCACATCAAGTCAAGAGCGAAAAAACAAAGAGGAGGGGGAGGAGATGAGGAGGAACAAGGGGCAAAATAAAATGGTGTGTATGATAATATACTGATACTTACAGTAACACACAGTATATTGTACTCCAAACTGTGAATCACCTCTGTAAAGGAGCATATATCTAAAGGGGAGGGGAGGGGGAGGAAGGGGAGGGAAGATGGGAAAGGGGGGAGAGGGAAAGGAGGGGGAGAGAGTGGAGGGGAAGGGGGAAAAGGGGAGGGGAAGGAGGGGAGGGGAGGAGAAAGGAGGGGGAGAAGCACCTTATAAAAAGTTATAACTTTTTTAAAAATAATATATTATTTAAAAAAAACAACAGCTTCTCTATCCAATGGGAAACCAGTGGTTTGTCTGGAAGACGTCTATTTAAACAGCTTCTATGTTCAATGATCCTTGTATTGACTGGTCTGGTGGTTTTGCCAACGTAAATCAAATTGCAAGGACAAATGATAACATATCACATTCGCAGTGTTACAATTTGAAAATTTTATGCAGAAAATTTTTTATGTGAAATTGGGTGTATAAAAGAACCTTTTGTGACCAGAACATTGGGACACACCGAATAACGGCCGCACTGAAAATGACCCTTAACCTTACAAATCAGCTTAGGCTTAGAAATAGCAGAAGAAACTAAAATATTGGCCAAATTACGGTTTCTCTTATGGGTTATAGTAAGTCCCTTCTGAGCAAAGGTCGGAAGGGAAGCAAGAAGATGCCATTCTTGTTGGAGTATGCTCACAATATCTTTAAGAAAACAGGAAAATGTCAAAGCGCAGACAAAGCGATCTTTCTTGGGGCACATTTTTGTTTTTACTATATTTAAAGGTGTGCCTTTCCTTGCTCTTCACATTGCTCTTGTTTATGTATTTGTAATTAGTATTGTCATTTTTTATTGGATACAATATTCTTAATTTTTTCACTTATTTATTATTTTTAATTAATTTTTAAATTATTCTAAATGTGATTGTTAAATTATTGTTATTACTGGTTTGTATTTGTTTGTAGTTTTGCAGCTCCCTGAAGGCGGCTATTTTCATTTGTATTCCATTATGCATCTTTATACTTTTAATTATTTATATGTTTATTTATATATTTATATATTTATTTATATATATGTATGTACATATCTTCATATATATAGTTTTATTACAGAGCGGTTGTTTATTCAATGTACTGGAATTGATTCTAAATATACATGTATTATCTTTATGATTTTAATTTGGATATTCATGATGGGTTTCTTTTGGGTTTTATTAATGTGTTTTTAGTTTCTTTTGAGACCTAAGCCGTCTGATATAGTCCAATTTAGTCTTTCTTTTATGTACATTGTATTTTGTATGTTATATTTCTTTGTTTTAACCCTTCTTTTGCATATTTATTGTTTTAATTTTGATTGTATTTCTTAATGTAATTTTATAATTTATTTTTTAGTGTGCCCTGATAGCCCCTGATGAAGTGACATACGAAACACGGTCCTGTGTTGGGTTCAGGCCACTTAATTGGTATTAATAAAGGTGTTGGGTGTTGAATCTGCCGCTTCCTGTTTTTGTTTCTGCTCGTTTGAGTGGCTAGCGCTGTTCTCTTTGTGGACCTTGTATAAAGTCAAGTCCATGCATACTTGACTTTATAAAACAGGCACATTAACTAGACACATTTATAAAATGACCCTTTTAGAGGGTAGCCCATGCAGAGGCAGCTCAAGGCAATCTGCTGCCTGAGATGGTACCCCTCCCCCAAACCGTAAAGGGGGACAGGGCTTTTTTAGAACTCCAATCAGGGACTGAACCAAACCAAAATGCCGATTAGATTATATGGAGGAAATGCAAGATGTTTGCACACCAAGGAACTAAAAGAGAGCGAGAAGCAACAGCACAGTTTATAAAACTAAATTATAACTCATTGTGATCTTGTTGTTATAAACTGTGTTATGGTTCTTGCTTTCTCCTTTTCAACATATATTTGGCAGCCACAGTGGGTGCAGAGCAGAACCAGGACATTCACCCACAGAACTCAATATCTTAAAAAAAAAAGTCTGATTCTGATCATCTCACTAACAACCACCACCACCATTCTCCAGTACCAGGCATATTGTGAACTAATACAAAACCCTACAACAAAGAGTAAATCTACCAGATCATATCAGCACAAACGTCCAAAACTTACAAGAGGAGCCCATCCAAAAACAGCATCACTGGAAATACTACAGTGGGCCCTGGAACATCCAACACCTAGGGGTGTCCTACATGGAGTGGTGGGTTCACCCCTAAACAAAGACATGGGGAGGGGTGGCCTGCACAGAGTGGCAGGTACACCTACTCCTGCCATCTTACTGGGCAGACTAGATGGACCATACTGGTCTTTTTCTGCCGTCATTTACTATGTTACCTATTTGAAAAGCTGAACAAGTCAAATTACTATAGTACAAATTCCATGTTAACAGATCACCTGGCCTCAGTCACACACTCAGAACACAGACCCTCATTAAGTACAGAATAAGTAACCACAATCTAAAATAAAAATATAAAGACACAATTTATACTGAAACCCCAAGAAGCCAGACTCCGCATGCAGTGCAACATCAGATAAATAAGAAATGCAGTTCCCCCATACTGTGTAAAATATAAAGAGTACTAAGTCCAGTCACTAAAATTAAATAAAATTATTTTTCTATCTTTGTCGTCTGACTATTTTATTCTCTGATCATGCTGGTCCCGATCTGAGGCTTCTGCTTTCCTGTCTTTTCTTAGCTTTCCTTCTGTGGTCTATGATCCATCTTCCATTTCTTATCTCTTCTTTTGTTTTCTTCACTTCCTTCCATCAGCCCATTTGAAGTTCCAGTAACCCTCCACAGTATCAGCCCCCTTTCCAGTCCTCTCCTCCCAGTACCTTCCAATGTCAACCGCCTTGCATTCCCATGACTGCCACTGGTGTCCATTCCCCCTCCTTTCCCATTGTCCAGCCCCTTCTAGTCCAAATACCATCCCAGATATCAGCTCACGTCCACTCTCAGTGCCACCCCCCCCCCCCCGCCAGCTCTCTTCCAGTCACCCTACCCTCTTGTCCATCCCCTTTCCAGTGCCATTTGCACATGCCAGCTCCCTTCCAGACTCCTACCCATTATCCAGCCACCTACCACTCTCATCCCCAAGTGTCAGCTCCCTTCCAGTTCCCCCCCTTCAGTACATCCCAGGTGTCAGCTCCATTCCAGCCCCCTCCCCCCCCCAATATCAGCTCCTTTCCAGCCCTCTCCTTCCCCCGTGTCAGCTCCCTTCCCCTGGCAGACCCTCTTAGTATCCGCTCCCTTCCAGTCCTATTCTCCCATCCCTCCACATCAGCCCATTTGTAGCCCTAGCCCCTAGTTTTCTTCCAGGGCCAACAGCACTCTCCTCCCCTTCTCCATTAGCCCATTTTCAGTCCTATCCCCTTAGGGGGCTAGGACTGGAGTGAGCTAAGGGGTCTAGGACTGGAAATGGACTTATCAGGGGGGAGGTTAGGACTGGTAATGGGCTGACAGGAGGCTACGACTGGAGTGGGCTACCAGCCCATTACCAGTCCTAACTCCCCCCCCCCCCCCATAAGTCCATTTCCAGTCCTAGTCCCCCAATCAGCCCATTTCCTGTCCTAACCCCACTGTGGGTTGTGGAGGCAGTTATGCATCTCTCTCATAGGAATATGCATAATAGATACCCTGAAAACCTCACTGACTGGGAAGGTCCCAGTACATGTTTGGGAACCACTGCTGTAAGCAAACAACATGTAAATGAGCTGTGCATAAAGAGTCTGTGCTAAATAGGGACAGCAAGCTAGGCTCATGCACATAAGGGTCTGTGTTAGCAGCACCTATATCCTGCACACAGAACGCACTAGTGCTGGAATGCTATGTGGCGCATAAGAGCGATATTATTTTGCTCAGAATAAAGCATATAGATACTCACCTGTAACAGATATTCTCCAGGGACAGCAGGAATCAGTCTAACATATGGGTGATGTCGGCATCGATGGAGCCCGTGTGGAATCATCTCCCCAGCTTTCAAAGAAAGCCTTTGGGAGATGCACCACGCATGTGTGGTCCCCTTCCCGCACAAGGGTGCAGTCTTGCCTCAGTCTAATGACATAGCTAAGACAGCAAAAATAAAATATGGTAAAGAAGCAACTCCAAGGAGAAGAGGAAGAGTTGTGAGAACCGATGACGGCTGTCCCCGGGAACAAGCAGGAAGTCAGTCCTTACATATGGGACTCCCCAGCTACAGGCTACTGCAAACCTGTACAAAACACCATGGGTGACCAGAAAAGGTGAGCTGTAAGCCGCAGCAGTTGAGTTCCAAATGAGACTCTCTTGCAAGACCCAAGTTTCCGGTGGGGAACCAGCACTCCGGTAGCCTGAACACAGAAGGGTCAGAGGGCAGGAGTTGCCTACACCCTGAAGAGCTTATGGAACACAGTCTGGCTGAAGGTGCTGTCCCTCTCCAGGCAGTAGTGAGCTGCGAAGCTATGGACTGAAGATGAGGTGGTGGCCCAGCAGATTTCCGTTACAGGTACGGAATGCAGATTTACTAGAGGTAGCCATGGCTCTAACACAGTGTGCCATGACCCAGTGGTCTTCTGAGATTGCAGCCTGCTCATAGGTGAGGGCAATGAAGTCCACAACCCAAGTGAACAGAATTTGCTTTGTTACTGGAAGCCCCATCGACTGGGATCATAGGAGACAAAGAGCTGAGGCACTTTGCAGTGGCCCCAATTCCTTCTATCTGCAACAGATAGGGCCAGAGTATGGAGAACGGTTTCCGACTTGCCAGCATGAGGCCTCAGGAAGATGATGGGGAGCACCACCTCCAATTAAGTTGGAAGGGGGACACTACCTTTGGCAGAAACTTGGGGTGTGTGCGGACCACCACCCTGTTCTTGTAGAACCTCTTATAGAGAGGCTCTGCCATCAGAGCCTGAAGCTCACTGACCCTGCAAGCTGATGTCAGTGCCACGAGAAAGACAGACAACCTTCCAGGAGAGATACTACAGGTGGCAAGTAGCCAGGGACTCAAACGGCAGCTTATGAGCTGTGAGAGCACCACATTGAGATCCCACTCCACCATTGGTGGGCAGACAGGGGGCTTGGACAACATAAGGCTCCGCAGAAAACAAGAGATAAGGAGCTGAGCCGCGAGGGGCTTGCCATCTATAGCATGGTGGTGCACCACAATAGCACTCAGGTGCACCCTCAATGGGTTCACCTGCCTCTTCGCACACCACACCACACCAAAAATCAACGCCACTTGAAGGCGCACGCCCTTCTCATGGACGCCTTGTGGAAGGCCAGAAGGACCTCCTCCATGTCATGTGAGAGGTTGAAGGGAGCTAGAGCTACCCTTTCAGCAGCCAAGGGACAGGGGCCCCAGGTTGAGGAGCAGGAGAGCGCCCTCCTCCTGTGAAAGTAGTCCTGGGGCGCAGCCCAGGGGAATTGGTGACACTGACAGAGAAGCAATGGGAACCAAGTTTGCCTGGGCCACTGGGGGGCTACCAGAATCAGTGATGCCCTATCACACTGGACCTTGAAGATGATCTTGATGACCAGAGCTGTCAATCAGAAAGCTTAAAGGAGACCTTCTGCCCATGGAGTGAGGAACACTGCCACCCGGGACGGGTGCAGCTGGTGGGAGCAGAAGCAGGGCAATTGCATGTTGTCTGGGCTGATGAACAGGTCCACTAGGCAGATGTCCCAGAGTCAAAAAAGCTGAGAGGCAACTTTGGGGTCCAGGCTCCACTTGTGTGGCTGGATGATTCTACTCAGCCTGTCCACCAGGGTGTTGTCCAGGCCTGGGAGGTAGAATGCTCGCAGGAGCATCCCGTTGCTTGTTGCATATGAGGAGAGGGCTACCGCCTTCTGGCAGAGGGAGCATGACACTGCGCCTCTTTGTTTGTTTATATAGAACAGTGTGATTTGGTTGTCCATCTGGACCAGCACCGACTGGTGCTGCAACTGGTGACGAAAGGCTCGGAGGGCCAGAAATATCGCCCAGAGCTCTAGAAGGTTGATCTGCAACTGGCACTCCATTTGGGACCATGAGCCTTGGGTACGGAGGTCCTCACAATGAGCTCCCCACCCTTGCAAGGTGGTGTCCATATTAAGGACCCTCTGGGAGGTGGATGCCTGGAAGGGCATCCCGGCATGAATCTGCCACCAGTCAAGGGAGTCTTCCAGTTGGCAGGTCACTTTTACCCTATCTCAAAGCCTGCCTGTGACTTGCTTCCACTGGGAGTGGAGGCACCACCAAGCCACCCTCATACGCAGGCGGGGTATGGGGTTATGTGGACTGTGGAGGCCATGTAGCTCAGCGGGTGGAGGTGGTGAGCAGGCACAGACAGGTGGTGCTGCACCTCTGCGGCTAGTGCCCTGAAGCGTTCTGTCCTCTCCGAAGGAAGGCCTTTGCCTGGAGGATGTCCAGCTGAGCCCCTATGAACTCCAGGCATTGTGCTGGAGAGAGGTGGGACTTGGGGTAGTTGATGACAAATCCCAGATGCTGCAGGACATGAATGGTGTGCTTGATGGCATGGTGCACCTCTGCAGCTGTGCCTCACCTTATGAGCTAGTCGTCCAGGTAGGGAAAGACAAAGGCCCCCTTGGAGACTAATGTGGGCTGCAACCACCACTAGGCACTTGGTGAAGACCCTTGGGCAATGAAGCCATCCCAAAGGGTAGCATCCTGTACTGGTAGTGATCTCCTCCCATCACAAACCGGAAGTACTGTTGGTGGTTGGATGGACCAGGATGTGTGTGTAAGCATCCTTCAGGTCTAAGGAGCATAGCCAGTTTTCTTGCTGGAGGTAAGGTAGCAGTGTTCCAAGGGAGAGCATCTTGAACTTCTCCCTCACCAGAAATCTGTTCAAGTCCCGTAGGTCCAGGATGGGCCTGAGGCCCCATGTTCACTTGGGAATGAGGAAATATCTGGAGTAGAAACCTCTGCCCCAGAGATGTTTGGGCACTGGCTCCACTGCCTTGTCTGTGAGGAGACCTATGAGCTTGGTGAGGAGCAGAATCTGGTGAAGGAGAGGCCTGACTGGTTCTCCTGGGAAGAATGGGGGTGGTGTCTGTTGCAGGTGGAGGAGGAATCCCTCCTTGACTACCTGCAGCACCAGGAATCAGTGATGATGGAGGACCACCTGTGGGCAAACAGGGTCAGAGATGCCCCCCTGTGAGCTGCTGAAGGCCTCTTGGGGGAGAGGAGGCCATACCCAAGGAGTCAAAAACTCCCTTCAGGCTGGGCCGGTGCCTGGGTCTTACGGTTGTGGGGGCTGTGCCCTTGCCCCTTGGACTGTTGCCACTGCTGTGGTGCACAGAAGGCCTGGTATTGTGGGGCATTACCAAACACCGCTTTCTTCCTCAAGAAGAAAGGCTTCTTCCCCAGGGCCTTCTTATGGGGGTGCACCAAGGTCTTCAAGAGTCTGGTCCTGGTCAGGAACTCAATCTCTATCTCAGCAGCCTTGTCTGACATGGATTTTCCGAAGAGGTTCTCTCCGGTGCAAGGGACATGGATGAGTATGTCCTGGACCCACTCCGCGAGGTCAGACGACCGCTGAGGATAGAGACTTGAACCACTGAAGAGGTTCCCCATCGAGGCCTGCAGAAAAAAATGGTGAGCTCTCTCACCAGTTCCTTTAGGTACATGCCGAAGTATAACTGGTAGGATTGGACTCGGCAAATCAGTAGCAAGCCCTGGTAGCATTTTCAGCTGAAAAAACCTGGTGAAAAGCGGGATATAAATACAGTTAAATAAATAAATAAATAAACAAGGTCCAGGCCTCCCTACCCAGAGGCACCGAGGAATGGATTTTTGTCTCTTGAGTCACCACATGGCCAACTCAATGACCATAGAATTGTGAGGGAGCTGGGATTTTTGGAACCCCGGGCTTCGGTGGACTCAGTACATGGAGTTGAGCCGTCTGCTCACAATGGGCACCGACGCCAGCATTTCCCACATATGGAGGAGGAAGGATGGGCACTGAGGGCCTCCTTTGGAGGGGCCTCATACTGGAGGATCTCAAGTTCCTCCATGCGGAGGTCCTCCTCCGCATTGGTCTCAAACACAAGCACCTTTACCATATCCCACACAAATTCGAGGGAGACAACGTTCTCAGGCGGGGACCGGCGACGGAACACCGGTGGAGATGGGTCTGAGGGCATGTCTCTGTATTGCCGTATGTCCAGGGACTCCTCGTCCTCGGTTTCCCAGTCAGACTAAGTCAGGGGAGGAATCCAAGGCTCTGCAGCTCCCGTGGTTGGGCACTGAGCCTGAAAGCCCACGACTCCTTAGGGACCTGCGGTCTGAGCCATGTGCACTCGCCAGAGAGGACCAGTGTCCCTAGAAACAGGACTGGGACCTCGTCCGATGCTGATGAGTCTCTCGAGGCAGATGGGGCTCAAGAATCAGCTTGATAACCGGGGAAGCTCTCGAGGTTGAGGATTCGGTTGTAAAGGGCAGATGAATCGGACATCAGTGCCTGCTGCTGTACTAGGAAGGCAGTGATAACTGTGCTCCAAGGCCGCCATTCTGGTCTCCATGCCAGATGGCTTCGCAGCCTTCAACGCGGCACTGATGGCTTCGGGCCCAGCGTATGTTCCATCGAGCGGGAGTCCTCAACCAGGATGGCCTCGGGGGGTCTGAGACCGGTTGCCCAATGCTGACTCCTCCTTCCGGGGCAGCTTGTGAGGCCGCTCCCGCTCCGACCCCTCAGACTCACACCAGGGACTGCAGGGCCTGGTATGGGATTTACCCACTTTCCAGACCCGTCCCCCGAGGCGGTCATAGGGCTTCAAGCTCTTCTTGCGTTCCACTTCTGGGGAGTTTCTCTCAGAGAACCCGCAGCCAGAGGACTCCGAGGCAGCCCAGACATTGCAGGGCACAGAGATACCAGAGGGGACCCATGGAGCATGGTGTTGTTGGAGACTCCAGCGCAGAGTCTGATCTATGGAACTTCCCCTGATGTAGCTCTTGATGGCCTTTGCAGACATGGATTTGCAAAGGACACAATCCGAGTTGTCGTGGTCCTGCCTGAGGCAACTGAAGCAGCAGTCATGTGGATCGGTGAGAGATGATATCTTACTGCACCAATCACATTTTTTGGAAGCCACTGGAAGCCATGGGGAAAAATGGGTCCTTGAACCCGGGGGCAAGGGTCCGAAGCCTACCAGCCAAAAAGGGCGTGAAGTGCCAGTCAAGGGACAACTCGAGAAAAAACAAGAAAACAAACCAGAGGAGCGATGCCGAGGCGAACTGGCTCGGGGGCGGAAAGAGGAACTGGTACGCACACCAGAAAGGAAAATTTTTAAAGCATAAAAGACACTTCTTCTGGGGAAATGGGACAGATGTTCAGTGGATTTCACAGAAAAAAGGAGATAGAAGCAAGATGGCACCCTTGGGCAGGAAGGGGACCATGCATGTGTGGTGCATCTCCCAAATGTTTGAACCTTGGGGAGATGTTTCTGCACGGGCTCCATCGGCGTAGACTTCTTCCATATGTGAGGACTGACTTCCTGCTTGTTCCTGGAGAAAATTGGTGTTCATAGACATAGCATTCCAGCACATGTACATAGATTTTTCCAGCACACTTCCCATGCTGTTTTTTTTCTGTACAGCTAGAAAAAAATGTTGCTGGGATTTTGCGCCCAAGAAAGAGGCATACATACCTCACCAGCACAGACCATAAATACCTCACCAGAAAGAGGCATAAATACTCACCACCACAGACCTACGAGCTAATCTTTAAGGTCTCCTCCAACCCAGCATTAAAATCCTGGCATGGAGCTCAGCCTATTGCCCTTCTGTGCTCTCCCATCTGTGCCACATAGCTAATTGCTTTGTGTCTCTTTCAATGGATCTGAATGCACTATGCGATGCCATTAGCACAGGCAAGAACACATTTATTACATTCGCATTAGATCCCTTGCTACATTCTGTGCTCACACTAGCACAGAAAATTGTGTGCAAACATTGTGCTATTGTGTGCGCTAACCACAGCGCATTTTGCTGCAGCAGTCCCTTAGATTGTAAGCCCTCCAAGAACAGGAAAATACCTACTATATCTGAATGCACCTTGCCTTGAGCTGCCATACAAAAAGGCGAGAGCTAAATCCAAAATTCCTTCCCTTCGGGCAGACTAGTTGGTGCTCTCCACTCTTCCTGGTTTTCTCCTTTAGAACACAGACCCCGCTCTCTTGGTTGAGGGTTGCTGCAAGGCACCCAGTCTCCTCTTTTTTTTTTTTTTAAACACCAGAAAGAGTCACAGATACTCCAAAACATTTAATACTGCTCTCCAGCACCTGGACAAGTGACCTTCTTGTGTCTGTTTCAATGACCTTTTCATCCCAAATCCACACAAATATGCCTCAAATCTCTGGACAGTTGGGCAGAGGTTACCAGAAAAATATAAAAAAAAAATAAGCAAGGTCTTCTTTTCTAGCATCACAGAATGTACTGGGGTTCTGTCCTGTACTGAACTTTCAAGGCACTTAAATTAGATGCACACCTGCTCCTCAAGCACACTGAAACCAGCTGAAATCCTTGGGGTATACCCTAGCTGCATCCCTCCAGACCTCTTATTGAAAACCTCTAAGCGCTAGACATCCAAATTTCCCCAGAAGACCCCTTTATATTCCTGTTTCATACCCATGGTTCTTAATCATTTCCCATAAGAAATGCCTTAGTCCCTTGTTTGTTCTGTTTGTCTTGAATAGATTGTAAGCTCTATGGAGAAGGGACTGTCTCTTACTCAGTGTACAGTGCTGCATACATCTAGTACTACTATACAAATGATACATAGTGGTCGTAGTAATAGTAGTAGTGTCCTTGGGTATGCACTCTTTGCAAACTCTTCTCTCTGTTTGGCCTAGTAGGTCTGTGGCACCTCCTTTCTCTGGGTTCTAGGCCTAGCTGACCATAAAGAGAAGGAAAACTCTCTTCTTTTGCAAAGCAGCATCAAGCCCCATGCCACTTGGCACCAATCACTCCCCCAGCTTCAGGTTTTGCAGTTCTCTCCAAAAGCCAATGTAGGGAATACCCAATTCCTTGGTCAGACACCTTGGCCAGTCTCCATTGCTCAGCATGAAAAGGAGTGATAGGGTATGTACAGATACAGTATCAGCACCAGTCCTCGGTGATCTAAAGATGCAAAACACTAGGCCAGTGGTTCCTCAGTTTGTCCTAGAGTACTCCCAGCCCATCAGGTTTTCAGGATATCTGTAGTATCTGTGAGCTAGATTTGCAGTCACTGCCTCCATCACATGTACATCCAGAAAACCTGACTAGCTAGGGGCGTCCCCACAGGACAGGTTTGAGAAGCCACGACTTATGCTCTTATTTATGCTGAAAAACTTGATCAATGAACCATGTGCAACAAATCATCTCTCACAAGAGCTGTAAGGAGCTAGCAGCAGTTCGGGAGGCCTGTTTTTAAGGACAAAAATTGGATTTCAGAAGTTCTATCTGATTTAAATCGTGAAACAGCGAGCTACCCATGGGCAAGACAATTTTAAAAATATTTTATCCAGATAACTAAGTAGTTACTCAATTAGAATCAGGGGCAAAAGTTTCCTTCCCCCTCTTCAGCTGAAAGCGCTCGTATTCTTACCCATACCACAGAGACAGGCCTGAGGGAGGAGTACTCAGAGCAAGCCAATAATACGCAGGGATTTCAGTTGACTCATGGTGAAGACCTTGAGCTAGCTGCGAAGTGACTCATAATCCATAGGTACTGAAGTATCCACAGCACCAGCTGGCCCCATATTTTCAAAGAGAAATGCTATAAAGATTTTCCCTTTGAAAATGTGCTTTCAGTTTGCCTGCAAGCATCAAAGGGACTTTAAAGGACACCAAAGAATGCTCAAGACTGAGCATCAACTGCATATAGCCTTAGCAATGTACGACAGCATATGAGAGAGAGAAACCAAGAAGTTTGCATTTGTCCAGTGGTATACTGTATATAACATTAGCCATTTTTAAACTCAAGAATAGGTCACTTAGCACGATGATACAAATCTTCCTAACAGCTCATCCAGAGGCAAATCCCTCTGGTACTTGGCACCTGCAGACTTTGAATACATTATCAAAGTGGAAGTCCACCTATATTTTGCCTCTGCTCGAGAGGACGATTGGCCGGTATACTTCACACACCTGAGTGTTGCGAGGACTAAATCTGGCCAAGAACATGTATATATCTGAAGATAAAAACGTCTGCATACTATTTTGTAATCATGCCCAAAATATGCTTCTGGGAAGACCTTCCATTAACCTTTCTGAAAGCACACACACTGTGGAACTCCTTGCAGCCAGGATGAGTACTTAACCCTTTAACTCAGGCAAGCCAGTATTTACCCCTGTAAAGGGCTTTTGACAATTCTGAAAAAGTGATAATGAATTGTTATGTAAGCAGAATTCATAAGCAGATAAAAGGAAAAATTTAGGTTTTTTTCACTGATTAGCAGAATTCTGTAGTCACGCCTACATCAAATACCACCTTATTCCTTTCTTGTTTGTTGTCCACTATTTCTGACATTTGGCAGCCTCTCTTAGATCTGGCCAAAGCCACCATTTATGTTCAAACATGAATAAGCGTGACCCCGGTGTAGCATTTTGGATACAATGCTGTGTTATGTATGGGCCCTGCAGACTTCAATTTCAAGTTCATCGTTATAGTGCAACAAAGATTTAAGTAATGAAAAATCATTAGGAAACAAAAACAGTACAACTGTCAAATGTTCACTGGCGATCGTGTGGTGTAAGGTATTTAACAGCATGATAAAATTCAAGTGGTAGCACACAACATACTGAAATATTACTGGCTTTATTGTTCAACTGATTCAACAAACATAGTACGCGCCACCTATGATATTCAGCAGCGTCAGACCCTGGATAACAGCACTCTTAAACAAATGCTTCAAAGGGTTTTTAAGGTACAACATACACAGTATGTTTCCTACAATATACAGCATACCATGTGGTACGCCATGTCAGTTGAGAAATGCTTGAAAGAAAGCAAGATCTCAGGCCTTCCATCACACTCATCCTATGGGATGTACACAATTATGTACTTTACAGTCTCACTATTATGCCATTCAAAACACTAGGCTTTCAATCTGCGAGAGGCATAGTGTGTATGGCGGGAATTACATTTCCATGGGAACATTTGGGATTTACAACGTGTTGTCAGATTCATTGGGGTTCGTGGGCCTCGTGTTCATCATGCATTTGCCCTGAGGTCACACAGATTTCACCTTAATGATGGCAAAATCACATACTGGTTAACAGCACAGCAAAGCTAGTATAGCTCAATATTTGTAGAATCTCCTAAAATCAGGAACATTCAAGATAAAAAAAAAATCAAAATATTATACGCACTCTCAGATTCCATTAAAGTAATTGCACAAAACTTCTGGCATATACATAGAATACGGAGGGAATGAAGACGTCCAATGTAATGAAAGAGACCGCATAGTTCTGGCTTTTCCATTCTCATCTTCTTTGCCCTTCTTTTATGTTAGCAGCGTAACATGTGATGATCCTAAGCAACCGTCTGTCTTTAACTGCAAAGCTTATTATTTATAGAAGTCCTCGGTGCACAGGACACCATACAAGATAGCATGTGAAATTATGTCTCCATTCTAGAGGAAACACAGCATAACAGGAATACGAAGAAATTTGCTCAGGGCACCACAGTAACTGGTGCAGTTGAGTCTCTGAGTTCACAACTTTGCAAAGAGTTAAATGCTGGAAAAATGAATTTTCCCAGTTAGCAGCACTTCCCATCATACCATCTTCACATGTAACCTTCCATTCAAGTACAGATGTCCATTAAGCTATTCCTCAAGGGTCGCTGTGCCGTCAGTCATACTCGATGGTTGGAGGTCCCTTCACAATGTTGAAATAGCCTGCCAAAGCGCCAAGGTCCAGGGACAGCGAACGCTGTCTCCGCAGCATCTCAGAGTCCTCACTCACACACACGGAGGAGTCTGCAAGGAAAACGTGCCACAGGGTTAAACCATCTGCATTACAGGAAAATGGTCCAATTCTACTTACAGTAGCACTGCTATCAAAAATGTGTGACTTTGGGAGCATTTTATACTGCAGTTGGCAGTGCCGACAAACATAAAATTAAATTTGCCCTGACAACAATGCTATTTAAGTTTCTGAAAGCCCCAGCTACACAGCATTTCCCCCTCCCTATATTACATTGCAAATCTTGATTGTTTTCCTATAAATAAATGATCCCTGGTCTTCTTTATACATTGCATAAAGATCTCAATATGTATACTTTGGAAGACAGGTGGGAGAAGAGAGCATTTAAATTTCTCTGTGGATATAAATGCACAGGAGGTGAGCCTCTTAAATGAAAGGAAGCTGTGAAAGCATAAAATAAGGGTGGAAAGAAGAGACACATGCAGGAGTAGCCCAGTGGATACGTGGAAGACTCTCCCATGGAGGTGGTGGAGACGAGGACGGCATTTGAAGAAAGCATGAGACGAGCACAGAGTAGCCGCGAGCGACAAGGAGGGATAGCACAGCTTTGTAGATGAGGACAGATAAAGACTATATGGCCTATCTAGTCTGCTTGTTCACATTTGACATGTTTCTGTGTAATGCAATATTTGATTTGCTTTGACGCCTAAAACATTGTTGTGTGGGCAAATCGCTCATGAGCGTGTGTATCTACAAACTAATATGCGCACGATCAACTTGCATGTGTAAAGGGTTCTAGGGGCCTGTTTACTAAAGTGCAATAAGGTTTTGCACTTACCACACCTTCACCGCAAAGCCTGCACAGTAAAAGCAGAGGGTGTGCCCGGCATCTGTCCTGCATTTAGTGAACAAGTCAGATACTTACCATATGAGCAGCCAAAGAAAATAGCTGGCTGCTGTGGTGGTGGTGCTGCTATCCTCCCCCCTCTCCCACACTGCACAGCACCCCAATAATACCATTCCCAATACAACATTCCCCCATCTGATCTCCTCCTGGAACTTATTCTCCCTCCCCCCAATCTGATTTCCCACCATCAGCACCTCCCCTCCAAGTAGAGCTCTGGAAGGCTCTCCTCTGTCTTAGAAGTCTCCCCCCTCCTCTGTTTTAGAAGCCTCCCCCCCCTTCAACAAGGAAGACCTCGCCCCAAGATAAAACACTTCCAAGGAACTTCTCCCCTAAATATAAGGCTCTACCGCAAAGATCTGACCTGGACCCTACAAGGACTTACTTAGGGAGCTCCATTGTGGTCTAAGTGAATGGGGCAGTATTAGTCGCTCTTCTGTTCATCACCAGTTGCCATAGGGTTCAAAAATGGTTACAACAGCCCCTAGTGGTAGTCTTGTAGTACTAAAATTAAGGTCAGCCTCTAGCGGTGGTACTGGAAGACTACTGCTAGGTGTTACTGCCATCATTTCTGAACCCCACAGCAATGGACAGGAGCGAAAGGGAACTGCTAATGCTCTATTCACTCAGTCCACCATGAGGCCCCCCTATGCCAACACAAAATGGAGGTTGAAGGGAAGGTTTGGGTTGGGGTGGGTCTTCCTTAGAACATAAGAAATGCCATACTGTGTCATACCAAGGTCCATCAAGCCCAGTATCCTGTTTTCAACAGTGGCCAATCCAGGTCAAAAGTACTTATCAGGTTCCCAAAAAGGTACACATGTTCCACAATGCTTGTCCTGGGGTAGGCAGTGGATTTCCCAGATCCTCTTTAATAATAGTTTACGGACCATTCCTCCTCCAGAACTTGCCCAAACCTTTTTTTAAACCCAGCTACACCACCAGCTTTTACTACAACCTCCAGTAATGAATTCCTGAGTTTGCGCATTGAGTGAAAACATATTTCCTCTCATTAGTCTTAAATGGGTTACATTGTAGCTTCATTGCGTAAACCATTGATCTACATTTATCCGCTGTTCTACTCCATTCATTCATTTACACACCTCTATCAATCACCCCTCAGCCATCTCTTTTCAAAGATGATAGAGGAGTTAAAGGGGCACTAAGAGGCGACAAGGCGATAGCGGAGAGACTGAATGAATTCTTTGCTTCGGTCTTTACTGAGGAAGATGTAGGGATGTTACCCATGACTGAAGTGGTATTTAAAGGTGCGGAAGAATTGAAGGAAATATCGATACATCGGGAAGATGTATTACAACTATTAGATAAACTGAAAAGTAGCAAATCACCTGGGCCGGATGGTATACATACAAGGGTATTGAAAGAACTGAAATATGAGATTGCAGACCTGCTATTAGTAATCTGTGAACTATCATTAAAATCATCTCTAATACCTGAAGATTGGCGGATCGCCAATGTAACACCAATTTTTAAAAAGGGTTCCAGGGGTGATCCGGGAAACTACAGACCGGTGAGCCTCACGTCAGTACCGGGAAAAATGTTAGAAACCATCATAAAGAATAAAAATTACTCAGCATGTAGATAGTCATGGCCTAATGGGAGACAGCCAACATGGCTTTAGACAAGGAAGATCTTGTCTTACTAATCTGTTATGTTTTTATGAAAGTGTGAATAAACAGGTGGACAAAGGTGAGTCGGTTGATATAGTGTATCTGGACTTTCAGAAAGCCTTTGACAAGGTCCCTCATCAGAGACTTTTGGCAAAACTAAAAAGAGTCATGGGATAGGAGGCAGTGTGCTACTGTGGATCAGGAACTGGTTAAAAGATAGAAAGCAGAGGGTTGGGCTAAATGGCCAATTTTCCCAATGGAGAAAGGTGAATAGTGGTGTACCCCAGGGATCTGTGCTGGGTCTGCTGCTTTTTGACATATTCATAAATGACCTGGAAAGTGGAATAACGAGTGAGGTTATCAAATTTGCAGATGACACAAAACTATTTAAAGTTGTTAAAACCCAAGAGGATTGTGGAAAATTGCAAGAGGATCTTGATAAATTGGAAGACTGGGCATCAAAATGGCAGATGAAATTTAATGTGGACAAGTGCAAAGTTATGCACCTAGGGAAGAACAACCCAAACTATGGTTACACGATGCAAGGTTCCACATTAGGAACCACCACCCAGGAAAAAGATTTAGGCCTCATTGTGGATAACATGTTAAAACCCTCGGCCCAGTGTGCAGCGGCAGCCAAGAGAGCAAATAGAATGCTAGGTATCATAAGGAAAGGAATGGAAAATAAAACAAAAGATATTATAATGCCTCTATACCGTTCCATGGTTTATGTTTATTGACTTGATTGACCGCCCTTCATTGGTAAGCAGAGCGGTTTACAAAAATAATTCTTCATTGCAATAGGCACAAGGCCGGAAAAAGAAAAGAAAGTTACAACTCAGTAGAAGTAGAGAAGCAAGGACAGGAGAGGAGGGTCAATAGAGGTAAGGAGAGGCTAGGAGGGAGAGAGGTTGAAGGCAAGGGAGAAGAGGTGAGTTTTCAAGGCGTGCTTGAAGGTAGGATGGTGGGGCTCCAGACGGAGAGTAGAGGGGAGGGAATTCCAGAGGGCCGGGCCTATAAAGAAGAAGGCAGAGGAGCGGGTGGATTGGAGATGAGCAAGTGAGGGGGGGGGGGGGGAAGAGTGAGGCGGTTGAGGTGAAAGGAACGAGGAGTGTGCCGGGGGGTGTGAAAGTGGATGAGGTCGGCAAGGTACTGCGGTGTGGTGGTGTGAAGAACTTTGTGAACGAGCGTGAGAAGCTTGAATTGGATCCGGAAGGAAACGGGAAGCCAGTGGAGATGGAGGAGGAGGGGTGTGACATGGTCCCTGTGGGAGGCGGAAGAAGCGAGACGGGCAGCGGTGTTTTGGATGCGTTGTAGACGAGAGAGGTGGAGCTTAGATAGGCCAGAGAGAATGGAGTTAGCGAAATCGATCCGGGAGATGACAAGGGCTAGGAGCAGGGTGGCAAGAGCGGAAGGAGAGAGGAAGGGGCGAACAGCGCGGATCTGTCTAAGATAAAAAAAGGAGGATTTAGACACGTGAGAGACATGGGCAGAGAAGGAAAGATCCGAGTCGAAAACTACCCCAAGATATCGAAAGGTGGAGACCAGAGAGATGGGAGTGGCAGGAAACGATGGGGCAATAGACGGGGGCTGGTGACTGTGGGGGAACCAGATAGCTGTAGTTTTTGAGGGGTTGAGATGCAAGCAGTTATGGGTCATCCAGTCAGAGATAGCGGCAAGGCAGGAGTTGAGGGGAGTGAGATCAGGACAGGCTGGGGACGTATGGTAGAGAAGGAGGATGTCGTCAGCGTAGTAGAAGGCTGAGATACCAGATTGTTGGATAAGAAGTGTGAGAGGAGTCAGAAAGAGATTGAAGAGGAGGGGAGCCAGCACAGAACCCTGGGGGACCCCACAGGGGATGGGAAAGGAATCAGAGGAGGGGTGAGAGGGGGACAGGACAGCACCTGATCGGGAGGAGAGGAAGGAGTGGAACCACCGAAGAACAGTGCTACAGAGGCCGGAATCATGCAACCGGGAGAGAAGAAGGGAGTGATCTACAAGGTCGAAAGCAGCGGAAAGATCAAGGGCCACCGCCACCGAGATTTCACCACGGTCGTGGGCAACATGCAGGGCGTTGGTGAAGGCAAGAAGAATAGTCTCAACACTGTGCCCAGGACGGAAACCGGACTGACGGGGGTGAAGGAAGTTGGTGGAGTCGAGGTGATGGGATAGTTGAGCAAAGACAACCTTCTCAAGAAGTTTAGACAGAAAGGGAAGGTTGGAGACTGGGCGGTAGTTGTTGGGGTCAAGAGGGTCAAGAGAGGGTTTCTTAAGAAGGGGGCGAATGAGAGCGTGCTTCCAGGGGGAGGGAAAAGTTCCAGTGGATAGACTGTTGTTCATGATGGTTTGGATGTAGGGGAGAAAGGACTGAGAGGGTGTCAATAACCAGGAGGGAGGGACAGGGTCAAGGGAGCAGAAAGTTTTGTTGGACGCAGAAATAAGGTGATGAAGCTCAGTGGTGGTGGTCAGGGAAAAGGAGGACCATGTGTGGGACAGTTGGGAAACAGGGGGAGGGGAGGCAATCGGGGGGGGGGAGAGGGAATGGGCAGAGGATGAGAGGGCAGTGAAGCTCGTAAGGTGGAGACTTTGTTGCTGAAGGCAGAGGCGAGAAGAGAAGGTGGAGACTGCACCTTGAATATTGTGTGCAATTCTGGTCGCCGTATCTTAAAAAGGATATAGTGTTATTACAAAAGGTTCAGAGAAGAGCCACCAAAATGGTAAAGGGGGTGGAAGGATACTCCTATGAAGAAAGGCTAAAAAGGTTAGGGCTCTTTAACCTGGAAAAGAGACGGCTGAGGGGAGATATGATTGAAGTCTATAAATTAATGAACGGAGTGGAACGGGTAAACGTAGATCGACTGTTTACGTTATCAGAATATAGGAAGACTAGGGGACATGCAATGAAGCTACAGGGTAAACTATTTCAGACTAATAAAAGAAAATATTTTTTCACTCAACGTGTAATCAAACTCTGGAATTTGTTACCGGAGGATGTAGTAAAGGTTGTTAGTGTAGCTGGGTTTAAAAAAGGTTTGGACAAGTTCCTGGAGGAAAGGTCCATAAACCATTATTAAGAAGGGACCCAGGATATCAATGCTTGACCTAGTACAAGCATTGCAGAACCTGTGTCTTTTGGGGAAACTGCTAGGTACGTATGACCTAGATTGGCCACTGTTGGAAACAGGATACTGGGCTTGATGGACCTTGGTCTGACCCAGTATGGCATATCTTATGTTCTTAAAGTTGAACAGCCCTAACCTTTTAAGCCTTTCCTCATAGGGGTATCTTTCCATCTCCTTTACCATTTTGGTGGCCGTTCTCTCTTACCTTTTCTAATTCCACTATATCCTTTTTAAAAGATACAGTGACCAGAATTGCACACAATATTCAAGGTGCAGTCGCACCATGGAATGATATAGAGGCATTATAATATCCTTAGTTTTATTTTCCATTCCTTTCCTTATGATTTCTAGCATTCAATTTGCTTTCTTGGTTGCTGATGCACATTGGGTGGAGGGTTTCAAGGTATTATCCACAGTGATGTCTAAAACCTTTTTCCTGGGTGGTGATTCTTAATGTGGAACTTTGCACTGTGAAACTGTAGTTTTGATTGTTCTTTCCTAGGTGCATAACTTTGTACTTGTTCACATTAAAATTCATCTGCCAATTGGATGTCCAGTCTTCCAATTTATCAAGGTCCTCTTGCAATTTTTCACAATCCTCTTGTGTTTTAACAACTTTTCTCCATTGAGAAAATTGGCCATTTAGCCTTACTCTCTGCTTTCTATCTTTTAACCAGTTCTTGATGCACAATGGTACACTACCTCCTATCCCATGACTTTTTAATTTCGCCAAGTGTCTCTCATGAAGGTCCTTGTCAAAGGCTTTCTGAAAATCCAGGTACATTATATCAACTGGCTCACCTTTATCTACCTGTTTATTCACACCTTCAAAAAGATAACAGATTAGTAAGACAAGATCTTCCTTTAAATCCATGTTGGCTTTCTCCCATCAAACCATGACTGACTGACTCTCCACATTCAGTAATTGTATTCTTTATGATGGTTTCTACCATTTTGCCTGGTACCAACATCAGGCTCACCGGTCTGTAGTTTCCCAGATCACCTCTACAGCCCTTTTTAAAAACAGGCATTATATTGGCCATTTAGATGATTTCAATGATAGTTCACAGATTACTAACAGTAGATCTGCAATTTCATATTTCAGTTCTTTCAGCACATCGGATGTATATAAAAAAAAAAAAACCACACACAAACACAAACCTTAAAAAAATAAAATACCATCCGGTCCAGGTGATTTGCTCCTCTTTAGTTTATCAAATATTTGTAATACATCTTCCCGGTTTATCAAAATTTGTTTCGTCTGTTACATCACCTTTAAATACCATTTCAGACATGGTAATTTCCCTGCATCTTTCTTCAGTAAAAGCAAAGAATTCATTCACTCTCTCTGCTATGGCCTTGTCCTCCCTTAGCGCCCCTTTTGCACCTCTATCATTTAGTGGTCCATTGCTATGAATGTATTTTAAAAAGTTTTTATTATTTGTTTTTGCTTCCACGGCAAGCTTTTTTTCAAATTCTCTCTTTGCCTGCCTTATCAATGCCTTGCATCTAATTTCCCAGTGCATATGTTGTTTCCAGTTTTCATCATTTGGCTCCTTTTTCCCATTTTCTGAAAAGTGCTTTTACTTGGCTACAACAGCCTCTCTGACATCACCTTTAAATCATGCTGGCGGTTTTTAGGACTTCCTTCCACTTTTCTTAAAGCGTGGAATACATCTGGTCTGCGCTTCCAAAATAGTACTTTTAAACAACACCCATGTTTGATGTAAATTTTTAACCTTTGCTGCTGCTCCCTTTAGTTTTCTGTTATTTTCCTCATTTTATCATAGTATCCCTTTTCAAAGTTAAAGCAGTAGTGTGGATTTCCTTGCCATCCTTCTTCCATTTATTAAATCAAATGCGATCATGCTAATGGTTACTATTGCCAAGTGGCTCTAACACCCTTAACTCTTGCACCAGATCCTGTGTTCCACTAAGGACTAAATCCAAAATAGCTTCCCCTCTTGTCCATTCATGAACCAGTGCTCCAAGAAGCAGTCATTTATTACATCTACAAACTATCTCCCTAGCATGTCCTGCTGTGACATTTACACAGTCGATATTGGGGTAATTGAAATCACACATTATTATTACTATGTTGTAACTTTTGTTAGCTTCTCTGATTTCTTTTAGCATTTCATCATCCATTTGTTCATTCTGGCCAGGCAGTCGGTAGTACACCCCCCATTTCCATTGCCTTCCACTTTTTACATGAAATTTCTATCCATAGAGATTCTACAGTGTATGTTTCCTGCAAAACTTTAATCCTGTGTGACTCAATGCCCTCTCTAACAGAGCAACTGCCTAATACCCAGAAGATCAAGGGCTCAATTCCCACTGGCACGCCTTGTGACTCTGGGCAAGTCACTTTACCCACCATTGCCTCGGAAGAAAAGGCCTGGCAATCTACTTCCGGTGATACGTTGCCAAGAAAACCCAGAAGCGGCTGGGTTGCTAGCAGCCAGCACTAATGTGCCGGCACTAAAAAAAAAAATACAATAAAAAAAAAAACACACACATTTTTTTTAGACTTCTAATATTTGCATACAGGCATTTTAGAGGTTGTATTTTATTCATATTAATCTGGTTATCAGTAGACGGGTAATTTGGAATCTTTCAGCTTTGTCTGCTCTGTACCTAAGTCACTACATAAAAAAGCAAACCAACCAAGTCTGGGCATGGCAGTCTTTATTAACAATCGTCACCAGAGGAGCTCAAAATAGCCCACGTAGGGGAGCAACCAGCCAAACCCAACACAGGCTGTGTTTTGGCTATGCCTTCTTCAGCCGACAGAAGTGGAAGTCAGTACAGCGCGTAGTTGTTATAAATTACATAAGGGTTGGAACAGATGATCTTATGCTTAAAAGTGAGACGAGTTTGCCACTGAACCCCTAAAGAAGTTATTTTGAACTCCCCTGGTGACAGCTGTTAATAAAGACTGCTTCTATCTACCACATCCAGACTTGCTTGCTCTGTACTTAAAGACATCTGGATTACTTTTATCTTTACTGGAATTTCTCTGTTGGGATGCCCTAACCCCTTTTTTGCTAGTATTATTCAACGATACATCCTTCTGAACCATGCACTCTTGGGTGACTGTCGGCTTTCCCCCTATTATCTAGTTTAAAAGTTGCCATCTCTCCTTTTTAAATGTTAATGCCAGTAGCTGGGTTCCATCCCAGTTAAGGAGGAACCCATCCCTTTGGAAAAGCCTCTCCTTTCCCCAGAATGTTCCCAGTTTTTAAGAAATCCAAAACCCTCTTCTTTGTACCATTGTCTCACCTATGCATTAAGAGTCCAGAGCTCTGCCTGCTTTTTGGGTTCTGCCTTTTGCTCGTGGAAAAGGAAGCATTTCGGAGAATGCTACCCTGGAAGTTCTAGATTTCAATTTTCTACCTCAAAGCAATATTGGGATCCAGCCAGTTTGCACCAGTTCATGCGAACCAGTTCCTAGCGTTTCCTGCATTCGCTAAACCGGTCCCTACGGGCTGTTTCACCACCAGATCAGCACTGTCGGGTTTCAAAATACACATCATTTGGATGGCATCGGGGGGCACTGAAGCATTGAGAGAAGCCCCCGATGCCATCCAAATAATGTTGAATGTTTGAAAGTCATCAGTGCAGAGCAAGCGGTAAAACAGCTTGTAGGTACCGGTTCGGTGAACATGGGAAGCGCTACGAACCAATTTGCGTGAACTGATGTGACCTGGCTGCTTTTTACCACGGACCGAACAGACTATGAGGATTTGAATCCCATCACTTCCTAAAAGCCTAAATTTGGCCTCCAGAACCTCCCTCCCACACTTTCCTATGTTATTGGTACCAAGATGTACTAAGACAGCAGACTCCTCACCAGCGCTATCTAAAACCTTGTCTAGGTGGCGCGTGAGGTTGTTACCTTCGCACCAGGTAGGCATGTTATAAAGGCAATCTTCATGTCCACCAGCCACCCAGATATCAACACCAACTATAACGGCTGACCTAACTCTTCTCATGGGCACATGATCCTGGAGAAACCTCCTCAGCTTGAGAGGGTTTTACATGACCTGGGAGGACAGGTCCTAGCTACAGGATCACTATCTGCCACACCAGAGTGACAATCTCCCTGTTGACATGGAGGAGAGAGGTCATGCAACAGGAGAGCATCAGATTGGTGGTGGAACTTCAGTATTATGTCCCTGTAGGTCTCATCTATATACCTGTCTGTCTTCCTTATGTCCTCCAAGACTGATTGCCTGAGAGCAAGAAGCTCCTTGCACCTAGTGCACACATAAGACCCCTCACCAACTGTGAGAAAATCATACACGTAACACTCAATACAAAAGACTGGATAGCCCTCATCTCGCTGCTGGAATGCTGTCTGCATCTTAGTTTTAAGGTTTTGTTTAGCTATTTAAGTTGTTTACTTACTTAAGTTGGCTAGGGATACTTGTACTAATATGTTTAATGGACTTTGCTGATTTCAAGATTAATGAATTTCAGGTCCTTAATTTTTCCTGATGAGGATAACCAGCTGAACCTGAAAGTGAACTTGACCACCTCCTTCTCTTTATTAGATTTACGAGTCTATAAAGTTAGGATTATGCCTGGGGTGGATGGGAATCATGTGGATGGAAGTGAAAGAAACATTTAGTAAAAGCTGGCTTGCTATACAGTGCCCTGACCTGGATGATTCACAACGCCCTTGGTTTAATAGAGGGAGCCTTTCAAATTGCCTCTTTGATTTGTCATTTGGCTTTAGCACCTATTTAAAACAATTTCACAGGAATCTTGCCTCCTAACTGGAAGGCCTCTTTGTAATAAAGGTCTCTAAAAACAATTGCTTTCTTTCTCTCAAATAATATTTATCCTGTTCTACCTTTTATGCTAAGCTATACTCCGATTTGATTTAAATGAAAATCTCTTTAGTGGTACTAAGCCCTAATGGACTTAACAAAACACTGAATTCTAAAATACACAGATTTAATCAGCTTTAACCCAAAACACTGCCATTTCCCCAAGATTTAGAGAATTTCTCAGCAGGTAAATACAAGTGCAGATGTCTTTCCAGCAGTAGTCCCCTTTTGGTGATCCTCGTAAGGTTTTTATCGGGGGGGGGGGGGGGATTCTTCATTGATGAAGGGGCATTTCTAATTCAAGGAGGGCCTTCCAGGACTCTACTTGGCGGGGTCGGGCGGGATTCCCTAGCAGTAGTATAATGATATGGTGAGATTACGCTAGGAGTTACTGCTGCCATTTTTGAACCCTAAAACAACTGGTGGGGAGGGGGGCTCTTCTTTGTTGAAGGGAGGAATTCTAAGTCAGGAGGGCACCTTTTCTAGGCTCTACTTGGAGGGGGTTAACTGTACGGAGGTGGGGGGGGGGAGATGTGACTGCACACGTTTGTTTGTTTTTAAACGTACATTGGGTGGCAGAATTAAGTGCAGCCATGCTAATCGACAGCTGTGACTGCTAGTACGTAGTAATATCCCACACACTAGCTGCTCTACCCACTCTGTGCTCCAAACCTACCTTGAGCCTGCACCAACCTATGCTATGCACTTAGCATTTTTTTTATTACCTCAGTGCTGATTTTAGTGCATAGTAACCAGTAGCACAGGTTTGTGTTACCAGCGTGCAGTAAAACCCATGCCAAATACTTAGCACACCTTAGCAAACAAGCACATTAGCACACACACAAGGCATGCATTTAAGACAAATGTGCATTAAACCACAAAAAAAAAAGACCTCATCTTCTGAAATTGGGACAAATTCAGAAAACACAAACATTAACCATATGTGTGTGTGGGGGGGGGGGGGGGGGGTGTGCACATCCCTAGTACTTACACGGCATGTGTAGTATATAAGCAATAAACAAAATGAAATTAAACCAGATAGTGTACCCAAGATGTTCTCTGGTAGCTCCATTTCCTTTCTCATCTGCAGCCGCTTCCTCTCAAATAGGGCTGTGTCCAGGCTTTGGCAACGTGGCTGGTCCTCTGGAGGGGGGTGTAAAGCCTCGTGTCTCAATAACTCTGCTGCGGACAGTCTCTGGTTTGGGTTCCTTTCTAATGATGCTTCAATCAGTTCCCGCATAACTGGACTGCAGTCTTCAGCAATGTCTTCCAGAGGTGGCGCCTGTTTGTGAATCTGTCAAGAAAAAAAGAACCGTGCATATGGGCCATGGTTGCTGTGAGCAATGGGATTGAAAATCACTCCCCCATCAAAAAAGGCAGATTTCTGAATGGAGAAAATTGCCAGCAGCAAGGTCAACCCAACCAAGGCTAAGCAGCTACCTAGGCTACCAATGTTTTTTTTTTTTGGGGGGGGGGGGCAGCAGCATAAAGCAGCAGTATTCAAAGCAAAACAAGAGATTCTGACAGCCCCACTAAGTCAAAGAGCAGGCACAAACATTTATAGAAAGCAAAATTTAATATTTAAAAGCATGCCTTATTTAACATTCTTATAAAATGTCAATTATACCAAAGTAGAGTACACTTACAAGTTTTACATAAAACATATTTTCAATAAGACCAACCATGTAAAAACAGCCATCTTAAACAGTTCCAGTCCCACACCCACCTCCTCCCAATAACCTAATCATAGGCCAACTTAAACATGTCTTTAGTCATTTCCTAAAATGTTTATAACTAAAATCCAGTTGTAATTCTATAGGCAGTACATTACAGATCTCAACTCCAATAATGGAAAAAAGTATGTACCCTAAAGCTTCACTTGGGAAACTTCTTTCAAGGAAGCACCATCAATATCTTGAGAACACAATTCTCGTCTTGGAACATAACTAGAGATGATTTGACAAAAATACTTGGACACTCCCTTGATGTATTTTAAGATATTGTCCTTTTTATTTAAAGTTAATCTGATATTGTGTGGGGAACCAATGCAATTTCTCCAATGTAAGAAGACATGAATGTATTGCCCTAAGCCCCCAATAAACTTTGCAGCCACATCCTTTCTGAACAGGGACTTCTGCAAGACTCAAAAAAACAAAACAAAAAAAAAACGCATTGCCATAATCTGTCCTTGACATTATGCACCTTTGAGTAAATATTCTCAAGTCAGGTGGTCCAACTATATAGTGTCGTGACCCTCGCCTAGGCCAAAGGCTTACAGGCATAGGGATGCCAATGTTTGTCCTTAAATAAAGAGTTACTATCCTTGTCTCCAGCAGGGAACTCTGGGACTTGTAGTTGATTCTTTTACTCAAAGACAAAGTAGTGTGCGACCATTGATATTTAAGGCAAAACAAGAATTTTTATTTAGGTTCCCATAAGCACTAAGGTTCAACGCAGATATAAGGATTATTCTCCAAGTAAATAATAACAGGAAACATATGCAACTAGAACTGAAGAAACTGAAAGAACCTTTAAACATGTGCAGCTGTTTTCAGTAAAAAGCATTTCAGCAAGTAAATCACAGCTTCCTTTGTTCGTCCAGCACAGCTAAATTTCTTCATTTATCATGTGCTGCTTTGGTTATCAAACTCTAGGTTAAGCAAGGGCTCTTTGCCTTAGAAGAAGTTCTTGGCATTCACATGGCTAGGTAAAACCCTGCTTCTCAAAAGCTTCTCCTGTTAACACTTTTTATCACCAACTTTCAAACTTCCTTCTTACACCAAGAACAGTCCATAGGAGACTCCTCAGTAACAGAATCCTGCCCAAAAGAGTCAATTTGCATTTCTTCCTGTGCTACGAAATGCTTGTCTGTCTCTGGGTTTTCATTAACTCCTTCAAGCTTACTGTTCTGTAGGAACTTCTGAATTTCCTTCCACAGCTGCTCTCCCTGATATGGAATATTTGTACCTTGAGAGTGGGGCTTCTTTCCCTGGATCAACTGCCTCAATGCTTCAATCGTGTTCAACTCTGGTTCTCTGCCCTCGGCTGGGTTCTGGTCACTTCCAGTTGTAACCGTATTCACCCACCTTCTGGCAGCTTGAATTCTCTGAGCTGGTTCACGAAAACTCTGCGCTGCAATCTGATCCTCAATGTCAGCAACTCTCCCAGCCACCCATATGCTGGTTTTTGAATTAAGAGTACCTCTCTTACAAGGACTGCTTCCTCTGTTGCTGCTTCCTTTCTTGCTGGAGCCGTTCTCCAACTCGAAGTCAAACTTCCCACTTCTCCTTTTCCTCTCCTCTGAACAGGGCTTATAAAGCTGTTTCCTAACTAACACTCCCCTGTCTCTGCACATGTGATTATCCTTACCCTCCAAGCCTGCACTTATGTTAGAGCTTGGGTGTGACTTGGCTTCAGCAACTACATGCTTCTTTCCTTTGCCTACAGTCTGAACCCTGTGAATACCTTGCCTGTCTCTCACCTTAAAGGCATATTCACTGTTTTCTTCTTTTTACATTGGCTCAGCACAGCTCTCATCATCACAATAGATTTATGATTTTGCAAAGATAGCCCAGAGTCTAACCACACCCCCAAGCAAGGCCAGCCCAAGGGTTTCTGCTGTCCTAGGTAGACCCTTCATGTCACCCCCTGAAGATTGCGGTGCCACCTGGCCCGCCAAGCCGCCCCCCTCCTGGCATCCATCTTTTCAACAGGGGGGAGGGGGGCACCACGGCAATAGAAACATAGAAACATGACGACAGAAAAAGACCACATGGCCTATCTAGTCTGTCCTTCCATATCAACAACTACAACAGTCCACTTTTTACCTTTAGAGATCCTGTGTTGGTCCCATGCTTTTTTGAATTCAGTTACTGTCCTCATCTCTACCACCTCCACTGGGAGACTATTCCATGGATCCACTACTCTTTCCGTAAAGAAATATTTCCGCATATCACTCCTGAATCTATCTCCCTTCACCCTCATCCCATGTCCCCTCGTAGCAGAACTTGCTTTCAATTGAAAGAGGCTCTCTCCCTGAACATTTATGCCACGGAGGTATTTAAACATCTCAATCATTTCACCTCTATCCCGCCTTTCCTCTAAGGTGTACATATTAAGATTCTTAAGTCTGTCCTCATATGCTTTATAATGAAGCCCACTAATCATTTTAGTAGCCACCCTCTGCACCGACTCCATCCTGTTCACATCCTTTTGAAGGTGCGGTCTCCAGAATTGCACACTATACTCCAAATGAGGTCGCACCAAAGACTTATACAGAGGCATTATCACCTCCTTTTTTCTGCTAGCCATTCCTCTCCGTATGCACCCAAGCATCCTTCTAGCTTTTGCCGTCGCCTTTTCTACCTGTTTAGCTACTTTAAGATCATCAGACACAACCACGCCTAGGTCCCGCTCTTCTTTAGTGGACAAAAGTACTTCACCTCCTATACTGTATTGCTCCCTTGGATTGCTGCAGCCCAAATGCATGACCTTACATTTTTTAACATTAAATCCCAGCTGCCAAATTCTAGACCATTCTTCAAGCTTAGCTAGATCCCTCCTCATGTTATCTACACCTTCCTGGGTGTCTACTCTATTGCATATTTTGGTATCATCTGCAAAGAGGCAAACCTTACCCGACAGCCCTTCCGCTATATCACTAACAAAGATGTTAAAAAGAATCGGACCAAGGACAGATCCTTGGGGCACACCACTGGTAACATCCTTCTCCTCAGAGTGAGCTCCATTTACTTGTACTTTGTCGCCTCCCACCCAACCAATTTCTAACCCAAGCAGTAACTTTAGGGTCCATCCCTAGGGTGCTCAGTTTGTTTATAAGTTGCCTGTGAGGAACAGTGTCAAAGGCTTTACTGAAATCTAAATACACCACATCTAGAGCTCTCCCTCGGTCCAACCCCCTGGTCACCCAGTCAAAGAAATCAATCAGATTTGTCTGACAAGACCTGCCTCTGGTGAATCCATGCTGCCTCAGATCCTGTAATCCGCTGGACTCCAGAAACCTCACTATTTTCTCTTTCAGCAGCGTTTCCAATAATTTACTCACCACCGAAGTTAAACTAACAGGCCTGTAGTTTTCAACCACATCCTTACTTCCGCTTTTGTGTAAAGGCACCACATGAGCCTCCGCTGCATCAGGCTTTAAAGAGCCCATGCTAGCATGCTCATGGCCTGCCACTCCTGCCCCCTCCTCTGATGAAACATCCTGTTGGAGGGGGCAGGAGCAGCAGGAAGCTGCATCAAATGGGGCAGGAGTGGAAGGCTGTGCGTGCTCTAGCACAGGCACTTTAATGCCTGCTACATTGGAGACATTGATGTGCCGCTCCCCCCCTCGCCCAGGTGAGAAAATGGATGCCAGGAAGGGGGCAGCATGGCGTGCCAAGCAGCGATGAACTGCTGCTTCTCTGGGAGGAGGGGGGCCAATGCCACCCAGTGGGGCCTGCTGTTCTAGGCAACTGCCTAGTGGATGGACCGGCCTTGCCCCCAAGTCTAAAACCACATACTTAATTTCTAGGTGTTCACAACCTAAATCCAATAACTGCTTCCCTGCCCTTCTCCTCTCCCCCACCCATAAGCAGGGCTGGACATCCACTAGGTGAACTAGTAGCCTAATGGTTAGAGCACTGGCTTGGGAGCCAAGAGACCAAGGTTCGATTTCCACTAGCACTCCTTGTGGCCTCAGGAAAGCCACTTAACTCTCCACTGCCTCAGAAGAATCCAAGTTACCAATATCCCTGTTTAATGTACATTACCAAGTTTAAGTTACAATGTAATTTGCTTTGACTAAATGATAAAGCAGAATAAAAAACCCTGTTAAATAAATAGATAGATGGCTGACCATAGTGGGCGGCCTAGCTTCCTGCCTCTCCCCACCCCTTGTAATGGCACTTCAGTACCATGGCGGGCTTTAAAATTCCTGTGTGCATGTGCACAGTTATGGCCTTGTCGCTCCCGCCCTCTCCAAGTTGCATTGAAGGGTGGCAGGCCGTGAGCATGCAGGCATGCCGTCACTTTAATGCCCGAAGCACTGAAGCAGCAGCTGAACTCCTGCTTCAGAGAAAGAACGGACGCCATGCCGTGAGAAAAAGGATGCCAGGGGAGTAGCACAGAGGCCCTGCCAAGAGTGGCAAAAACCCTTGGGCTGGCCCTGCCCATAACACTTCTGTTTTAGACATTCAATTGGAGTTTATGATCACAAAACCAATCCTGGAGAGCCACCATCACTAACCAAAACTTCTCCAAACATGACATATAGAGTAGTTACTCACCTGTAACAGGTGTTCTCCAGGAGCAGCAGGAATCAGTCCTCACATATGGGTGTCATCGGCGCCGATGAAACCCCAGCGGAGCATTTCCCCAGCTTTCCATGAAAGCCTTTGGGAATGCTGGCACGCATGCACGGTTCCCTTCCAACCTAAAGGTGCCATCTTACCTCAGTCAAATGACATAGCTAAGAACAGCACACAAAAATGTAAAACAAACTATGTACAACTGCAACTCCAAGGGGAGGAGGGAGGGTTGTGAGGACTGATTCCTGCTGCTCCTGGAGAACACCTGTTACAGGTGAGTAACTACTCTTTCTCCAGGACCAAGCAGGAAGTCAGTCCTCACATATGGGTGACTCCCTAGCTCTGGGCTACCAGGAACCCAGGCTGAACAAGAGAACTCCCTCTAGTCACAGCATCAAAGAAAAGGCTTTTCAAGGACACAACCTCCACCGGTAGCCCAACAGAGGGCAGGAGTTGCCTAAACCTCAAAAAGATTCCGGAGTACTGCTTGGCCAAAAGTACTGTCCCTACGGGACTCCCTCTCCAGACAGTAATGGGCTGCAAAAGTCTGGCTTGAAGACCAAGTTGCAGCCCTGCAGATGTCTAGCAAGGGCACAGAGCGGAGATGAGCCACTGAGGCAGCCATTGCCCTGACACGATGGGCCGTGACCCTACCCTGCAAAGGAAGGTCAGCTGCCTTGTAAGCCCAGGTGATACAGTCAGCCACCCAGATGGACAAGGTACTCTTGGACACAGCCAACCCCAACTTATTGGGGTCAAAGGAGACGAAGAGCTGAGTAGCCCTTCTATGTCCCTGCGTATGGTCAAGGTAGAAGGATAAGGCCCTCCTACAGTCCAGGGTATGCAGGACTGCTTCAGCCTAGCTAGCATGAGGCCTAGGGAAGAATGTTGGAAGAACCACCTCCTGGTTGAGGTGGAAGGAGGTGACAACTTTGGGAAGGAACTTTGGATGAGTCCTAAGGACTACCCTGTTCCTATAAATCCTGGTGTAGGGTCTATCACAGACCAGGGCCTGAAGCTCACTCACTTGCCTAGCCGAGGTGAGGGCTATCAGGAAGAGTCTTCCAGGAAAGGAAGCGTAGAGGGCAAGTAGCCATCGGCTCAAAGGGTGGGCGAGTCAGTTGCTGGAAGACCACATTCAGCTCCCACTCAGGAGCAGGACAACGGATGGGGGGCTTAAGCAAAAGCAAGCCCCTGAGAAAGCGGGACACCAAGGGGTGACCTGACAGAGAATGTCCCTCCACCAGTGAGTGGTGAGCTGAGAGGTGGACTCGAACAGAATTGGACTAAAGTCCCTGATTTGATAAGTGCAGTAAGTACTGAAGCACTACTGGCACAGTACAGGAGAAAGGATCCTCTGTACGCAGCTGACACCACACAGAAAACCTCTTCCATTTGAGGGCATAGGTTTTCCTAGTGGACTGTTTCCTAGATGCTAGGACAACCTCCTCAACTTCCTGAGGCAGGCCCCAGGGAGCCAAAATTACCCTTGCAGCCTCCAGGCCATCAAATTGAGAGCTTTGAGATTGGGGTGCAGAAGAGAACCCTGCTCCTGTGAGAGAAGGTTGGGCTGCAACCCCAGAGGTAGTGGGGAATCCACTGCCAGCTGAAGCAGAAGTGGAAACCAAGGCTGTCTCGGCCACCTGGGAGCTACCAGCAGGACCGAGGCCTTGTCCTGAAGAGTCTTGAAAAGAGTTCGGGCCACCAAGGGCGTGGGAGGAAACGCATACAGGAGGCCCTGTGACCAGGACATCAGAAAAGCATCTGGTGCTATCCTCAAAGGATGGGGTTGCCTGGAGCAGAACTTGGGCAGTTGCCTGTTCAGCGGACTGGCAAAGAGATCTATCCAAGGGAGACCCCACTTCAGGAAGATCTTCTGAACGACCAAGGGATGCAGCTGCCACTCGTGGGGCTGCAGAATTCTGCTCAACCGGTCGGCCAGGCAGTTCTCCTGGCCTGGAAGGTACACCGCCTTGAGAAGCATGTTGTGCTTTAGGGCAAAGGAACAAAGGTCTTGAGTCTCCTGACAAAGGAGTTTTGACCCAGTCCCGCCCTGTTTGTTCACATAAAACATGGCTACCTGGTTGTCTGTTTGAAACAAGACTGAGCAGTGAGCTAGGGCTGGAGAAAAAGCCTTGAGAGCTAAGCGGATAGCTTGAAGTTCTAGAAGATTGATCTGTTGGGCTGCCTCCCAGGGAGACCAGAGGCCTTGAGTGCACTTGTCCAGACAATGAGCACCCCAGCCTTGCAGAGAGGCGTCGGTGGTGAGGACCACCGAGTGTTCTGGCATTTGGAAGGGCATCCCCTTCAGCAGATTGGGTGGATGTAGCCACCAGCTGAGGGAGGCCAAAAAGGGTTTGGACACCCTTATCCTGCCTCTTAGGCGGCCTGTGGCCTGAGACCACTGAGTCCGAAGGCACCACTGTGCAGGCCTCATATGGAGCCTGGCATTGGGAGTCACATGCACTGTCGAAGCCATGTGGCCCAGAAGCCTGAGGCAAAGTCTGGCGGAGACCAGGGACCTGTTTAGAAACCGTTTGGCCACGTCCATCAGTCTTTGAGCCCTGTCTTCTGGCAAGAATGCCTTTGCCAGTTGAGAATCCACTCTTGCCCCTATGAACTCCAAGTTTTGGGAGGGGAGCAAAGTGGACTTTGCGAAGTTTATGACAAAGCCCACGTTTTGAAGCAGAGAAATGGTTCTTAGGGTGGCTTGTCTGGCCTCCAGGGACGTCTGACCCCTGATGAGCCAGTCGTCCAGATAGGAAAAGACAAAGATGCCTTGATTTCTCAGGTAGGCCGCAACCACTGCCAGGCACTTGGTAAAGACCCTGGGAGCGGAGGTCAGGCCAAAAGGTAGTACTCTGTACTGATAATGGTTTCCTCCCACAATGAACCTGAGGTACTTTCTGTGGTCTGGATGAATGAGGATGTGAGTGTACGCATCCTTTAGATCTAAGGAGCATAGCCAATCTCCCTGCTGGAGGTAGGGCAGAAGGGTTCCAAGAGTAAGCATCTTGAACTTTTCTTTCTCTAGGAACTTGATGAGGTTCCTGAGGTCCAGAATGGGTCGAAGGCCACCGGTCCTTTTGGGTACCAGGAAATACCTGGAGTAGAATCCGTGACCTTGCAAGTGGGGAGGCACAGGCTCCACCGCCCTGTCCACCAACAGACCTTGGAGCTCTCGAAGGAAAAGGTCTGTGTGCAGGGGAGGCCTCAAGGGCTCCCCTGGGAAGTAAGGAGGAGGCAGTTGACAAAAATGCAGGGCATAGCCCTTTTGGACTATGTCCAGCACCCAACTGTCGGTGGTAATGAGAGGCCACTGGTGGGCAAAGAGTACAAGGCGACCGCCTGTGCAGGGTTGGGAAAGCAGGGATGGAGTGGCTACGCTCAAGGAGACAAAACCCCCCACCCTGCTGAGTGGAAGCAGGGGCAGAAGGCTTGGGGGGGCTCCTCTGCCTACGGGGCCCATTACCCTGGCCCTTGGCTTGCTGACCCTGGGGGGCAGCTTGGGCAGCCTGATACTGAGGGTACTGTTTGTATGCAGTGCCCTTCCTCGGGTAAAAGGACTTTTTACCCGAGCCCTTCTTTTTATGTGAAGGGGCAGAGGTCTTCCTCGACAGCCTTGTCCGGGTAAGGTGCTCGGTCTGGAGCTGAGCAGCCTTCTCGGTCACGGGCTTGCCAAAAAGGTTCTCACCTCGGCAGGGGACATCGACCAACTTGTCCTGAACCTATGGCTTGAGGTCCGATGACTGCAGCCTCGCCTGGCGTCGAGCCGTGATGCCGGCAGCCGCAACTCGGGCCGAAGCCTCGAAGCCATCGTAGGCGGCGCGGGAAATGAACTTGGAGCATTCCCGAATCCCCGAGGACAAGGTCTTAAATCTCTGCAAGGGTTCCCCGGAGAGACCAGCAGAGAATCCGGCCAATTCCTTGGCCAGGTCAGCTGGTAAGACTGGACACGGCAAGCAAGCATAGACCCCTGGAAGCACTTTCTACCGACGCCATCGAGGTTGCGGGCCTCCCTGCCAGGGGGCACCGCGGAGTGCATCTTCTGGCTCTTCAGACGATGCATGACCGATTCCACAACCATGGAATGGTGTGGTAGCTGTGCTTTCTGGAAACCAGGGCTTTTGCGGAGTCGACAGATGGAATCGACTCGCTTGCTCAAAACTGGCGCCGAGGCCGGTGCCTCCCACATCCGGAAGAGGAGCCGTTACAGCATCGGAGGAACCGGGACAGTAAAGGCCTCCTTCGGAGGAGAGTCATATTGTAGAGCATCGAGCTCCTCGGCTCGAGGCTCTTCCTCGGGATCGGCAGGGATAGCCAAGGCAGCGGCCATATCCCGGACGAACTCCGAGAACCTAGTGTCCTCCGGAGGGGATCTACTCCGGGGCTCAGACTGCGGTGAGTCCGATGGGACGCACCGAGTCTTAAAAGTATCCAAGGAGGAGTCAGGGTCCGACCCCGCAGGGCCCCCGCCCCGATGCCGGGGGCACCAGCGTCGACACCCTCGGTCCCGAACGGGAGGTCGAGGGAGACCTCGACTGAGGACGACTTCGAGCTACGAGGGTCTCGCGTATCGGCTCGGTCTCCGGGGTTGACTTCGACGTCGATGTCCCGGTGGTCGGGGCAGATGCACCAGACAGGCTGGCCATCAGTGCCTGCTGCTGCTCCATGAAGGCAGACAATCTGCACTCCAAGGCTGTCATCCTGAGACTCAGCTCGGGAGACGCAGCAGCCACCGACTCGGGCCCCGGTGGTGTCGGGCTCGACATCGGCTCTCTGGGAGGAGAGTCCACGAGGACTACGGGGCTTACGTGTCCAGCAGATTCCGGCTCCATGCGAGGAACTTTGGCAGGCTTCTCTTGGTCCACGGGCCCGGGACGGCGGTCGGGGGTCTTAGACCTGGCCCTTGAGGGACCAGGGACCTCCTCCGATGCTGCCCTCGCGAGCCGCTTCTTCCTCTTGCGTTCTCGGTCGGGGGACCCCCTGTCCGAGGAGCTTCGACGGAGCTCGGGATCGGAATCCCGATATGTCGAGGCCTCAGATGAGGTCTGGGCCCGGCCGGAGGCAGAGTCCGAGAAAAACCTCTCCTTCTGATGCTGTCGACTTTTGAGTGCCTTGGAAGACATCTTCCCACTTGGCACACACAACTTGGGGTCGTGGTCAGGGCCGAGGCACCGAAGGCAGCAGTCATGTGTGTCGGTGAGAGACATAAGTTTCTTACACCGATCACACTTTTTGAAACCACTGGAAGCCATCGGGGAAAAAAGAGCCCCTGCGAGGTCAAAAGACCGGCCTTCCAGGGAAAAATGAAAAAAGGGGCGCGAACGCCAGCCACGAAGGGCAAAAACCAAAAAAGAAATAAGCGGGCTCGATACTGGTGTACCGAACCCGGCGGGAGGGGAACCGGCGTCGAACCAGAGAAAAATAGCGAAAAATCACAGAAGAAAAAATCACTTTTATCCGGGAGAACAGGACACACGTCCGGTGGGCTTCTCGGGAAAAAAGAGACTGAGGTAAGATGGCACCTTTAGGCGGGAAGGGAACCGCGCATGCGTGCCAGCATTCCCAAAGGCTTTCATGGAAAGCTGGGGAAATGCTCCGCTGGGGCTTCATCGGCGCAGATGACACCCATATGTGAGGACTGACTTCCTGCTTGGTCCTGGAGAATAATTTGTACATCATCTGCAAATATGAAATACTGCACACCCAATGATAAGGAGGCCAAAAAGATACTAAATAAGGTGATAAGATAATATGAACACCTGTGGGACCCTGCTCTGCAACACCCAAAGGCATAAGATTCTCTCATCACTTTCCAGTACTTGCCAACAGCGACCAGTCAAATAAGATCTAAAACATATAAACATTGTACCTCCTTTCCCCTAGAAATCTAATGCTTTAGCAACAACCCATGATCAATAGAATTAAAACACGGCTGAAACAGAAGGTATATAACCACGTCAGCAGTCCTACTCATACAACAAACCATTTAATCAATCACCGCCATCAAAACAATCTCTATGCCATGATCACACTGAAAACGACATTTGTGTTAATGTAATACATTCTGTTCAGCTAAAAAATTTACAAATTGAAATATAACTGCCTTTTCAATTAGCTGTCCTAAATAAGTGACTAACTACACTGACTCAGATCTCCCCTAACAGGTGTTCTCCAGGAGCAGCAGGAATCAGTCCTTACATATGGGTGACGTCGGCGCCGACGGAGCCCCAGTGCGGAGCATTTCCCCAGCTTTCAAGGGAAGCCTTTGGGAATGCAGCGCGCATGCGCGGTCCCCTTCCCGCCCAAGGGTGCCATCTTGCTCAGCCTGATGACATAGCTAAAAGACAGCAAAAAACAAAATAAAGTATATGACTGCAACTCCAGGGGAGGAGGAAGGGTCGTGAGGACTGATTCCTGCTGCTCCTGGAGAACACCTGTTACAGGTGAGTAACTACTCTTTCTCCAGGACCAAGCAGGAAGTCAGTCCTCACATATGGGACTCCCCAGCTCCAGGCTACCGGGAACCCAAAGCTGAAAAAATGGCTCCCTCTGAAGAGCCTCAACATCCGTGATATGAAAATCCTCTGAGAATGCCCCCGTATGGTAGCCCAACACAAGGGCCGGAGGGTAGGAGTTGCCTAAACCTCAAAGAGATTACGGAGTACCGCCTGTCCGAAAGCACTGTCCCTTCGGGACTCTCTCTCGAGGCAGTAGTAGGCTGCAAAGGTCTGGCTTGAAGACCAAGTAGCGGCTCAGCAGATGTCTGCCAACGGAACAGAGCGGAGATGAGCTACTGACGCGGCTTTTGCCCTGACACGGTGGGCCGTAACTCGACCCTGCAAGGGGAGGTCGGCTGCCTTATACGCCCAGGCAATACAATCTGCTACCCAAGTGGACAATGTACGCTTGGAGACAGATAACCCCAGCTTATTAGGGTCAAAGGAGACGAAGAGCTGAGTGGCCCTTCGATGCCCCCGCGTACGTTCTATATAAAAAAGGACAACGCCCTCTTACAGTCCAGGGTATGCAAGACTGTTTCAGCCCGGCTGGTATGCGGCCTGGGAAAGAATGTCGGAAGAACCACTTCCTGGTTGAGGTGGAAAGAGGAGACAACTTTTGGAAGGAACTTCGGATGTGTCTGTAGGACCACCCTGTTCCTACAGAACCGTGTGTACGGTCTATCAGAAACTAGAACTTGTAGTTCACTCACACGTCTGGCTGAGGTAAGAGCTATCAGGAAGAGCGCCTTCCAAGAAAGGAAGCGTAAATGGCAAGTAGCCATCGGCTCAAACGGTGGGCGAATAAGTTGCTGCAAGACCACATTCAAATCCCACTCAGTGGCCGGTGGACAAACCGGAGGCTTGAGCAGAAGCAGACCTCTGAGGAAGTGGGACACCAAGGGATGAACCGACAGACTGTCCCTCCACCGGTGAGTGGTGTGCTGATAGAGCACTGAGGTGGACTTGAACAGAGTTGGACTTAAGGCCTAGGTCTGACAGGTGAAGTAGATACTGCAGTACTACTGGCACAAGGCAGGAGAAAGGATCTTCATTGCGCTGAGCACACCATATTGTGAACCTACGCCACTTGAGGGCATAGGACTTTCTGGTGGACTGCCTCCTAGAGGCCAAGACCGCCTCCTCAACCTCCCTAGGTAGAAGTAAGGGAGCTAGCACTATCCTTTCAGCAGCCAGGCCATCAGATTGAGGGATTTGAGACTGGGGTGCAGAAGGGAACCCTGATCCTGAGTCAGGAGATCGGGTTGCAACCCCAGAGGGAATGGAGTTTCCACTGCCAACTGCAGCAGAAGTGGAAACCATGGTTGCCTCGGCCATCTGGGGGCTACCAGAATCACCAAGGCCTTGTCCCAGAGAATCTTGAACAGAGTTCGGGCCACCAGGGGCGTGGGAGGAAACGCATACAGGAGGCCCGTAGACCAAGAGATCAGAAAAGCATCTGCTGCCATTCTCAGGGGATGCGGCTGTCTGAAGCAAAACCTGGGCAGCTGACGGTTCAGTGGACTTGCAAAGAGATCGATGTATGGAAGTCCCCATTGTAGAAAGATCTGCTGGACCATCAGTGGATTCAACTGCCATTCATGAGGCTGGAGAATCCTGCTTAGTTTGTCTGCCAAGAAGTTCTCCTGACCAGGTAGATAAACTGCTTTGAGAAACATGCCTTGTTTGACTGCAAAGGCACAAAAGGCCTGCGCCTCCTGACATAGGAGTTTGGACCCTTTGTCCCCTTGCTTGTTCACATAGAACATTGCTACCTGATCGTCTGTCTGAACTAAGACAGACTGATGAGAGATGGCATGAGAAAAGTCTGTAGAGCCAAGCGGATTGCTCGCAGCTCCAAAAGATTGATCTGCTGTGTGGCCTCCCGAGGAGACCCGAGGCCTTGAGTGCACGTGCCCTTGCAATGTGCACCCCAGCCCTTTAAGGAAGCAACAGTCATCATCACCCTTGTGTGTGCTGGGGCCTGAAAAGGTACCCCCGTGAGAAGGTTCAGGAGATGTAGCCACCACTGCAAGGAGTCCAAAAGTGGTTTGGACACCTGTACTCTGTCTCGGTGGTCGCCTGTGGCCTGTGCCCACTGAGCTCTGAGGCACCACTGAGCAGCCCGCATGTGCAGACGGGCATTCGGAGTCACATGTACCGTGGATGCCATATGGCCCAGGAGTAGCAGAAAGTGCCTGGCGGAGACCTAAGAATTGCTTTGGAATTGGTTGGCCAAGTCCATCAGTCTGTGGGCCCTGTCCTTGGGCAAGTAACTCTTGCTTGCAGGGTGTCTAATCTTGCCCCTATAAACTCTAGGTTCTGTGAAGAGAGCAAAGGGGACTTTGCGAAGTTTATGACAAAGCCCAGATGCTGAAGAAGAGAGACAGTGCGAAGAGTGGCTTGTCTGGCCTCCTGGAGAGACTGGCCCCTGATGAGCCAGTCATCCAGGTATGGGAAGATAAAAATTCCCCGATTCCTGAGATAGGCTGCCACAACCGCCAGGCATTTGGTGAAGACCCTGGGTGCGGAAGTTAGGCCAAAAGGGAAGTACTCTGTACTGGAAATGGTTTCCTCCTACCACAAATCTGAGATATTGTCTGTGGTCTGGATGGATAAGGATGTGAATATAAGCATTCTTTAGGTCTAAGGAGCATAGCCAATCTCCCTGCTGGAGGTAGGGCAGCAGTATCCCCAAGGGTAAGCATCTTGAACTTTTCCCTCTCCAGAAACTTAAGTTTCGCAAGTCTAGGATAGGCCGGAGGCCTCCTGTCCTTTTTGGTACCAGGAAGTACCTGGAGTAGAAGCCTTGCCCTTTCAGGTGGTGAGGCACCAGTTCTACCACCTGTTCCTTTAGAAGACTTGCCAACTCCTAAAGGAGGAGGTTTCTGTGCAGAGAGAATCTTGGAGGCTCCCCTGGAAAGTAGGAGGGGGGTAGCTGGTGGAAGTGGAGCAAGTAGCCCTTCTGGACTATGCTCAGTACCCAGGTATCCCCTGTGATGGCTGGCCACCTGTAGGCATACAGGGTCAGCCAACCTCCTGTGCTGAGTGGAGCCCGCTGTGGGAGTCAAAACCCTGCTCCCTGCTGTGCAGGAGCCGGAGCTGGCAGCTTGGGGGTCTTCTGTCTACAGGGCCTATGCCCCTGCCCCTGCCCCTTGGCCTGTTGGGGAGCTGGAGAGGCCTGATAGGGTAGGATTTGTAGGCAGCGCCCTTCCTCGGGAAAAAGGGCTTCTTTCCCAAGCCCTTCTTTTTTTGAGAAGGGGCAGAAGTCTTTCTGGACAGCCTCGTCCTAGTGAGAGTCTCAGTCTCGATTTCCGCAGCCTTTTCAGTCATGGGCTTACCGAAAAGGTTTTCACCTCGGCAAGGGACATCGACCAACTTGTCCTTCACCCATGACTCCAGGTCTGATGACTGCAGCCAGGCCTGACGGCATGCACCGATGCCGGCCGCGGCTACCCGGGCCGAAGCCTCAAAGCCATCATAGGCTGCTCGAGAGATAAACTTCGAGCACTCTTGAATGCCTGTTGACAAAGCCTTGAACCTATGCAAAGGTTCCTCGGAGAGGCCAGCTGAGAACCCGGCAATCTCCTATGCCAGGTCTCGTAGGTACATGCCCATGTACAGCTGGTAGGTCTGGACACGGCACAATAGCATAGAGCCCTGGAAGCACTTTCTACCGAGGGCATCCAGGTTCCGGGCCTCCCGGCCAGGGGGCACCAAGGAGTGCATCTTCTGACTCTTCAGACGGTGCATGGCCGATTCCACAACCATGGAGTTGTGCAGTAGCTGTGCCTTTTGGAAACCAGGGCTCTTACGGACTCGATAATTGCAAAGAACTGGCGTCGAGGCCGGTGCCTCCCACATGTGGAAGAGCAGCCGTTCCAGCATCGGAGGAACCGGTACAGTAAAGGCTTCCTTCGGAGGAAAGTCATACTGGAGGGCATCGAGCTCCTCAGCTCGAGGCTCCTCCTCAGCGTTCGCAGGGAAGGCCAAGGCTTTGTCCATGTCCCTCACGAAGTCCGAGAACCAGGTATCCTCCGGGGGGGGGGGGGGAACCGTCTCCGAGGAAGGTGTCCGGGGACTCCTCATCCTCCGTCTCCTACGCCGACTCCTCCGAGGAGGAATCAGGCTACTTCGGCCATGTGGGCCTCGGAGCTACCCGCCCCGATGTCGAGGGTGTCGGCGTTGATGACCTCAGCCCCGCACAGGAGGTCGAGGGAGACCTTGACCGAGGATCGACTCGAGACTTCATTGACTCTGGATCGGCTCGGTCTCCGGGGTCGACAGACGTCGAGGTCCCGGTGGTCGGGGCAGATGCACCGGTCAGACCGCCAATCAGCACCCGCTGCTGTTTCATGAAGGCAGCTAAGCTGCTCTCCAAGGCCGTCAACCTGCGTCCAAGCTCAGGAGACTCAGCAGCCCCCGACTCGGGTCCTGACATCGGCTCCCCCGGAGGAGAGTCCATGAGGACAACTGCACTTATGTGACTCAGGGACTCCGGCTCCACACGAGGTAACTTGGACGGCCTCTCCGACTCCGAGAGCCTGGGGCGGCGGTCAGGGCTACGCGACCTGGCCCTCAAGGAACCAGGAGCCTCCACCGACACCGCGAGCTTCTTCTTCCTTCTGTGCTCCCTGGTGGGAGACTCCCTCTCAGAGGAACCCCGACGGCACTCAGGGTCAGACTCCCGAGATGTCGAGGCCTCTGACGAAGTCCGGGCCTGGCCGGACGTGGAGTCAGAGAAAATTCGCTCACGTTGTTGCTGACGGTTCCGAAGCGCCTTCGACGACATCTTGCCGCACGGGCCACAGGCCAGCGGGTCATGGTCAGGCCCGAGGCAATGGAGGCAGCAGTCATGTGTGTCGCTGAGAGACATAAGTTTCTTGCACCAATCACACTTTTTGAACCCGCTGGCAGTCATCGGGGGAAAAAGGGCCCCTGCAAGGTCAAAAGACCGGGCTGCCAGTGAAAACAGAAAAAGAGCGCGAATGCTAGTCACGAAGGACAAAAAACCGAAAATCAAAACTCTGGACTCTATACCGGTGTACCGAGACCAGGCAGGAAGGGGAACTGGCGTCGAACCGGATAAGAGACAGCGAAAATTGCAGAAAAAAAAATCAACTTTTCCTGGGTGACACGAACTCACGTCCGTTGGGCTTTGTGGAAAAAGAAAGACTGAGCAAGATGGCACCCTTGGGAGGGAAAGGGACCGTGCATGCGCGCTGCATTCCCAAAGGCTTTCCTTGAAAGCTGGGGAAATGCTCCGCACGGGGCTCCATCGGCGCCAACGTCACCCATATGTGAGGACTGACTTCCTGCTTGGTCCTGGAGAATTTAGTCTTCACATATGGGCGATGTCTGTACCGACGGAGCCCACGTGGAAATGTTCCCCAGTATCCTATAGGAAAGCCTTTGGGAACACTCCACTGCACCTGCGTGACTACCTTCCCACTCTTCTGACTCCTTCTCCTCATTTGGGTTTGTAGCTGAGAAGGAAGAGTAAAAATTACCCTACAACTCCATGGGGAGGAGGGTGGGTTGTGAAGACTAAATTCCTGCTGTTCCCAGAGATCATCTGTTACAGGTGAGCAACTACGCTATCTCCAGGAACAAGGAGGAATGTAGTCTTCACATATGGGACTCCCTAGCTCCCAGATCTTCAGGAGACTTGGAAACCAGGTCAGTGTGGTCAGACTGGGTTCAGTTGGACAGTCATCCACGCCATAGAGATCTGGAACAAACAGTGTGGGCGAGGGGAGGAGTTATAGCTGTTCCAAAGATGTTGGAGGACTGCCTGGCTGAAGGCCGCATCCCGGTGGGAGTCCTTGTCCAAGCAGTAGTGGGCAGCAAAGGTGTGGATGGAGGACCAGGTTGCTGCCCGACATATTTCATCAATGGTTACTGAGCGAAGGTTGGCTACAGAAGTTGCCATGGCTTGAACATTGTGAGCAGTGACGTGCCCTGTGAGGTTGAGTCCTGCTTTACCATAAGCAAAAGCGACGAAGTCTGCTATCCATCCGGAAAGCGTACATTTTGTTACAGGAAGCCCCAAGTGAGTGAGGTCAAAGGAAACGCACAACTGTGAGGATTTGCGGAGATCCTGAGTCCTCTGCAGATAGAAGACCAGGGCTCATTTGCAATCTAGAGTGTGCAGGGTTGCTTTAGCATGGGAAGAGTGAGGTCTTGGGAAGAAGACCAGAAGTATTACTGATTGACTGATGTGGAAGGGAGACACCACTTTTGGTAGAAAGTGAGGGTGTACCCTTAGGATGACCTTGTCATGATGGAATTTGGTGGATGAGCCACCAAAGCTTGTAATTCACTAATGCGCCTGGCTGAGGCCGGTGGAACTAGGAATATGACCTTCCAAGACAAGTACCGTAGGTGAGCTAGGAGTTCAAAGTGGGGTTTGAGAAGCTGAGCCAAGACCATGTTGAGATCCCATGCCACTGAAGGTGGTCAAATAGGTGGCTTAGAGAGGAGATGGCCTCTCATGAAATGCGCCACTAGGGGGTGGCACAGAGATGGAATGACCATCGATTGGCTTGTGAAAAGCCATAATGGCACTGAGGTGAACTCGAACCGAATTGGTCTTTAGACCTGAAGACGACAAGTGCAATAGATATTGCAGAAGTGCAGACACTGGTGCATCGAAGGGATTGAGATTATCTTGTGAGCACCATGATCCAAATCTGCACCATTTGAAAGAGTAGGCCCATCTGGTGGAAGGTTCTCTGAAAGCCAGGAGACTGTCTTACTTCCTGAGGAAGGTGGAGATGCTGGAGCATCACCCCTTCAGCAGCCATGCAGTCAGACAGAGATCGCAGATTGGGATGTAGGACTGTTCTGTCACCCTGGGATAGAAGACCAGGATTGCAGTCCAGATGGATTGGCTGCTTCTGTTGCAACCAAAGTAGAAGGGGAAAACAGGATTGACGGGGCCAGAAGGGGGCTATGAGAATCATAGTGCCTCTGTTGAGCTGGAGTTTGAAGAGGGTCTTCGGTATTATGGGTGTGGGAGAAATGCGTAAAGCAGTCCCTGACCCCATTGTAGGTGAAAAGCATCGTTTGCTTGGCTTAGCTTGGACAGAACTCTGGAACAGAACTGCAGGAGTCTACTGTTCTGTGGAGTGTCAAAGAGGTCAATGACCAGAGTTCCACAGGCTTTGAAGATCTGTGCCACTGTGCGAGGGTCTAGATTCTACTTGGTGGGTGGAGGATGCGACAGTCTGTCCGCAAGATGATTCTGATCGCTGGGAATATACACTGTACAAAAGGTGTATGTGGTGAGAGATGGTGACGTTCCACAGGCAATAGGCCACTTCGCAGAGGGGAAGTGATCCTGTCCCGCCTTGCTTGTTCACATAGAACATTACCACCTGGGTGTCTGTCCTGATGAGCACCTGGCTGTTTGAGAGGTGGTGTTGAAACACCTGCAGGACATTTGTGATTGCCCGAAGTTCCAACAAGTTGATCTGTAAGGATGATTCCCGAGTTGTTCACAGGCCTGGGACTCCAAGTGGGCTCCCCAATCCAATATGGATGCATCTGTGGTTAGGGTGTGTTGATGTTGAGGCATCCGAAAAGTTGACCCTCCCAGCAGGTTTGTTGAGGTGCACCACCATAGGAAGGCTTGGACTAGTGGGTTGGCGATCTGAATGATGTCCTGTAGGTGTCCTGTGGATTGTGTCCATTGGGTGCTAGGGTCCACTGCGCTAGGTGCATATGTAGATTTGCATATGGCACCACGTGCACTGTGGATGCCATGTGGCCCAAGAAACAAAGAAAGTCTCGAGCCTTTGAGCTTGTCTGTTGACTGATGTGGATGACTAGAGTTACTAGTCGGTGCATTCGATCTAGTGGAAGAAAAGCTTGGGATAACTGAGTGTCTAGTACTGCTCCTATGAATTCCAATCTTTGAGTTGTGGTTAGATGGGACTTTGGGAAGTTTACTACAAATCCCAGGTGTTGCAACATTGTGGGGGTGGTTTGGAGTGAAGTACAGAGTTCTCCTGGAGAGAGTCTGCCTTTATCAACCAGTCGTCTAAGTAAAGGACAGTAAAGATCCCCTTGCCTCACAGGTAGTCTGCTACCATCGACATGCATTTTGTGAACACCCTGGGAGCAGATGCTAGGCCGAAGGGGAGGACTCTAATATTGGTAGTGGGTCCCCTGAAAGGCAAAGCGAAGATATTTCCTGTGTCATGGATATATCAGAATATGGGTATATGTATCCTTGAGATCTAGGGAACCTAGCTAGTCTTGTTCCTGAAAACAGACTAGAATTCCGAGGGAAATCATTTTGAACGTTTCCTTGGCCAGAAATTTATTGAGATTTCAGAGTCGAGGATAGGTCTGTATCCTCCTGATTTCAGTATGAGAAAGAAGAGTAGAAACCCTCGTGAAGTTCTTGTTGTGGAACACCTCTTCTATGGCCCCTTGGGCAAGCAGGTTGGAGATTTCCTCTTTGAGTAGAGCCCTGAGGATAGATTGAAGAGGATATTCGCCTCTGAAGTGAGGTGGAGGAGGTTGTTTGAAGTTTAATTGATACCTCTCCTGAATGATGTTTAGGGTTCACCGCTCTGAGGTGATTATTTACCAATGGTTGGCAAAGAAACAAAGTAGACCTGCTATTTTCGTTAGATTGGGTCTTTGCAGGGGACAAGATGACCATGTTCCCCAGGACGGAGTCAAAAGCTGGTTGTCGCGTGTGGCTGAGCTGCTGGCTTTTTAGCAGATCTGGGCTTCTTAGCAGGTTGCTTGCCCTGAGGCTGGTAAGATGGTTGTGAATAAGAGGGGTAGGTCCTCTTCTTTTTAGGATAGAAAGGCTTCTTAGATGCTGGCTTCTTTTTTGAGAGGTCAGCAATCTTTCTGGAGAGCCTCTTCAGAGTGATATCATCAGTTTCAAGCTTGCCAGCTTTTTCTCTCCAGTTTTCACCAAAGAGGTTTTCCCCAGTGCAGGGAATGTAACCCAGTTTGTCTTGGAACCATTGCTCTAGGTCAGAGGCCTGTAACCATGATAATCTTTGAGCACCAATTGCAATGGCCAATGTTCTGCTGGTGGATTTGAATGCATCGAAGGCTGCCCTTTTCACAAATTTTGAGACATTCTGGCTGTTTCTGAGGACTGTCTCAAAAGCTGGTCTCTTCTCTTCTGGGATGAAGGGAAGAAAAGGAAATCAATAAGGATTGGAAAGCCTAAGGAACATTCCCATATATAAAGTGTAGGAATTAATTCTACTTGCCAGCACGGAGGCTTGAAAAGAACGTCAAGCAAAGGAATCGAGTTTCCTCGATTCCCTGCCGGGGGGAGGGGAGAAAATCGATGCATGCATTTTACCACTTTTGATGCAGCATATCGTTGATTCTATTACCATCAAGTGATGTGGTAGTTGCATCTTTTGAAAGCCAGGGACTTCTAGTACTCAATACATGGTATCGAGGTGTCTGCTGATGGGTGAGACTAAGCGGGGTCTCCCACATGCGAAGCATCCGGTTATGTAGGCTCTTATGAATCAGTAAGATCGTTGTCTCCTTTAGGGCCATGGGATACAGTAGAATCTCCAGTTCCTCCGCCCGGGGCTTTGGCTCCACCACGGCTGGCATCAATAGCCCTGCTGCTGTGTCCTGAAAAAATTCCTGGAAGGATGTCTTCTGGGGGTGGAGGGGGGGGGGGACGACTTTTGGCTGGAGGTGGTACTTGTAGGTGACGGCTCCGATGCTGATGCTATATCCAGTAGCTCCTCAGAATCAAGGGACTGATAATCTGAATCAGAAGTTTCAGAATCTGAACTCGGTGAGCATTGTCGGAGCCAATGACCGTGTGAATAGTGCTGCCAATACTGGTCCTGCTCGATGTCCTCCCTTTGCTGCCTTAGCAGCAGTGCCAAACCTAGTATCGACCAACTTGATGGGGCTCCCAACACCGGTCCTGGCAGTGGAGCAGAGGCATGTAGAATGGTGACATCGGATAGTTGCACTGGTACAGATACCGATGTCGGTACAGATACCGCTTCCTATTGTCGATACAGATGTTAGCGGTCCTGGAGTCATTGGTGTTTGGGGCACAGACGCTGCTAGGAGAGCCGCTAAGGTTTTCTTGATGGATAGCATACGCTGATCCAATGAGATTTTCGGTGTCTGCAGCCACTGTACCAGAGCACAGGGCTTGCAGCCACTGTACCAGAGCACAGGGCTTGCAGCCACTGTACCAGAGCACAGGGCTTGCAGCCACTGTACCAGAGCACAGGGCTTGCAGCCACTGTACCAGAGCACAGGGCTTGCAGCCACTGTACCAGAGCACAGGGCTTGCAGCCACTGTACCAGAGCACAGGGCTTGCAGCCACTGTACCAGAGCACAGGGCTTGCAGCCACTGTACCAGAGCACAGGGCTTGCAGCCACTGTACCAGAGCACAGGGCTTGCAGCCACTGTACCAGAGCACGGCACCAGGGGCTCTGTAGAGGTCGATGGCTTGGAGGCATCTCAGTCCTCCAAAGCTTCTGTGGGGAACAAGTCCTCCCGTCAGGACATTCAGCTTGATGGCCAGTGTCAGAGAACGTCTTCAGGGAGTCTCTGGAATGCAACTCTTCCTCAATCCTCTGTCTCTTTCTCTTTGGAATCCTCAGATGAAGGTCGAGACTCCTTCAGATCCTGTGGACATTTTTGCGGGGATCTCGAAGTTTTCTTCCTCTTAGAGCCTGAATTATGTTTTGAGATCTTCGAGGTTTTGGATACCTTTGAAGCCGATGAAGTGCAGGAGGATGTCAATGCCAATGACACGGAATCCAATGGAAAAGCTCCAACAGCTTTCTGGCCCAGTTTCCTAGTCCTCTCTTCATCATTTGCTTACAGAAGAAACAATTGTCTGGGTCATGGTTGGGCCAGAGACACTTGAGGCGCCATTCGTGTGTGTCTGTAATAGAAATTGTATGGAAACATTTGGTGCATTTTTTAAAACTGCTAGGATGTTTCTCCATGATGGAGAAGATAGGTCTAAGGCCTATGATGGGCAAGAGGTCCTCATAGAAAAAAAATAAATAAATAAATTTAAATGAAGTATTAATAAAATAAAAATAAAACGAAGGTACTGGAATCAGTAACGCAATGTGTGAAAACGAGAAGGCAGAAGCGCTATTCTGAGAAAATGTTTTCTGCGGTGACAGGAAAAGGATCCTGATGGCTCCATGGAAAAAGAAGAACTGAGGAGGAGTCAGAAGAGTGGGAAAGCAGTCGCACAGGTGCAGTGGAGTGCTCCCAAAGGCTTTCCTATAGGACGCTGGGGAGCGTTCTTGCACAGGCTGTCGGTACAGCCGTCACCCATATGTGAAGACTACATTCCTGCTTGTTCCTGGAGATTGGCTGATAATTCCTCACCCTATTGTCATCACTCCCCAACCTCTTTATAACTGGTCTGACTGCTGCTGTTTCAACAGCTCTGGAAACCCCTCATCTTGCAGGGATCTATTCACCAATCCGGACAGCTCAAACTGGATCCCCTCACAAGCCAACCTAACCCAAGATGATGTCCAGTTATGCATTTTTACATGATTGTTGTTGGAAGGGTGGCGTTTTGATGATCATGATCGTTGAGTTTAATTATCAAAATTTTGGGGGGAGAAAGGCGTAAGACTGAAGGTTTGCCTAAGGTGCCCAAACATTGCAACAGTCCTGGAGATTTCCTGCCAACTGGTCACATAACTCAATTGGGGTTTTGCTGATGTTTTCCATGGTTAGAGCAGTTACCCGAGAACTAAGGAAGCCAAGGTTCAAATCCTGCTTCTCCTGCCAACTCTCCTTTTGACTTTAGGCAGATCCCTTCACCCTCCATTACAATTTAGGTTGTACCAAAGGTGAAGTTCACTTGGATAGGGAAATAACTTGTTTTATTTTGCCTTGAACTCTGATTTGGAAAGGCGAGTAATTAAATCTCAAATCCAAATCCTGTCCTCTAACAGATTCTGGCAAAAAAGCCTTCACTTCAAGTTTTGGATCATAAAATACTAATTCAAGAACCCAAGTCAAAAACATCCAGATTGAATCATATGCACCACTGCGTAATTCTTCTAGATGTCTCACCTGGGTATTACCTATGCAGCTTTCTGAAATTAGAGATCAAGGCGATAATTAGCTGATATGACAATTTCAAAAAAATATATCACTACAGATGTGTTTATATTCTTATGGATTTCTCAAACTGAATAATAATAGTAGAACTGATTTGTCCCTCATGAGATCTTAACACATTCGATTCAATCAGCATGTGGTGTAAATTGACTTGTTTTAAAGCATTCCGGCTTTAAAATTGAGCAGATGGAAGTTCGGTCACTTGCTGGAGAACACATAGGAAGGGCTGGAGCAAGAAGCCGTGATGTGCTTCCAGGGCTGTGATACTTACTATGTAGAGGTAGGATGGGTAAGCAGAACGTGGGTACCGTTTCACCCAGGGAGGGCTTCCTGTCTGCATGTGAATTATGGTGGCCCCCATACTGTAGATGTCAGCTTTGGTTGAGTGACCTCTACAAAGAATTACTTCTGGACTCATATAAATCTGAAAAAAAATGATTAAAGAGCTTACTAGAAAACACCAGTCTAAGGAATAGTTACGTTTTGCTATCATGGTCTCTGTAGCCCGAAAACAGAAGATTAAAAACAAGAGTACTATAACAGCATAAGTGTTAATTATTTCCAATTAAACATTAACAGTTACATTTATAGGAGCAGTGACATAAAATGAGTCGCCTTAGCATACTACGAGGGTTGCTCAAAAGTAATGCCCCACATGTTCTCAGTCCAGAATGAAGATAGAGGTGTGAAATTGAAAGGGTAGTAACTTGGAACTTCAAAAGGACACGTGTGTAATTTTACAGTTGTCCGACAAATAGCGAGGCGGTAGTGATCCTTCAAATGGCGTCTGTGAGTGACACACGGTACAAACAACGAGCTGTAATTGAATTCTTGGTGGAGGAGAAAGAAAGTGTGAGAAACATTCAAACAGTTGTGTGCTGTTTATGTAAGTTCTGCGGTAGATAGGAGCACCGTTGGACAAGTTGCAGCGCCCGGCGATAGCTGCCAGTGGGCATTAAAATACTGTAAGCTGTTGCGGTGTGCCTTGCACACACCTTTGAATATCCCAAAGAGTCAATAATTGCCATTGCACTACCTCTACTGACAGAAAGCTGTATGAACAATTCCCGACTCGTGATGCGCCGATCTGCATGAATAATGTCATCAGTGCACTGCAACTTGTCTGGACTGGTGGCTGAGGCAGGACGCCCAGACCGCGGCCGATCTTCCAGTTGCGTTTTATCACTTCCTGAAGCCTTTACTCTCTTCACCCATCGTCCAACGGTGCTCCTATCTACCGCAGAACTTCCACAAACAGCACAAAACCGTTTGTGAATGTTTCTCACGCTTTCTTTCTCCTCCACCAAGCATTCAATTACTGCTCGTCGTTTGTACCGTGTGTCACTCACAGATGCCATTTGAAGGATCACTACCGCCTCGCTATTTGTCGAACAACTGTAAAATTACACACGTGTCCTTTGAAGTTCCAAGTTACTACCCTTTCAATTTAACACCTCTGTCTTCATTCTGGATTGAGAAAAACATGTGGGGCATTATTTTCTGAGCAACTCTTGTAGTAACTCCAGAAGCTTAATATGATATTATACGATTCATCATAAATCAAAAGCTAGAATGACCTATCACTACATGAACTGAATTAACATATGACATTGATAACTGTTTACTCTGAATGGCTCCTGAAAGTTAACATATCTCACATGAATTAGATGACTTTTCATACATATTTCCCCACCTTGGATTCATTTCACTTTCCACTCTGCAATGCAGAGCTCCAATGGCCGTATCTGACTTGGAGAAAGCTATATTCATTATAGGCACCTTTTACTGGATCATACATAAAAGTTAGCCAAGAATGTTGTCAGATATAAGCATCCAAGGCCCTTCCTCAGAAGTCCAGTATCAGAAAGGACCCATGAGTTCTCAAAAGTTCTCGCAAGACATCTTTGCATAGCACTTAAGATGGCCCAAGAAAAGGTCTCTGCTGCAAATACAGAGAGGAAAGCTTATTGGCACATTCTGTGCCTTTGAAATTCGTAAGAATCTAGTGGCTGTGGAAGATAACCAGAAAGACAGGTGACTAGATTTTCTGCCTTTACATGCACCATGTTAAGATCCATCCAGCTGTACTCTAGCACACTGAAGCCTACAGTATCTTGGACTACAAAATGCCTGGCTGCAGAAAAGGATTTAAGATTATATTTATGCAAGAAAAAATGAAAGCACAAAGCAGAGGAAATAAAGTATCTTTAATTTTCACAATAGTTCTCTCTTCAAGAGATCAGAATTGGTTTAAAGTTATGGGACTTTGCCTTTTCGATGAGACATGAAGCCTGATTTTATAACAAGACACCTATGTGTCCAAAAAGGTGCCTACCGGGGCCAGATCTGGGAGCATGTTTTATAAAGGCACATAAACGCTTGTGCTTTTATAAAATAAGCTTAAAATAGGCACCATTTTGTACTTCATACATTGGTAGCCTGTTACAAAATCACACCTATAGTGTCTCTTCAAGAAAGCAGAATCCCACAACTTTAAACCAGTCTCGATCTCTTGAAGAGAGAGCGAGAGATTGTGAACCAGCAGTGGTATGGCTTCCAACAAGACATCATCATGAAGACCAATGACAGCTATATGCAGGTGCTTTAATAAGAGTATTAGTTTCTCTCTTTATGCCCTCCCCCCCATACACATCTGCACACTGATATAATGGTATGAGAAAATTATTTTTAAATCCAGTGGCCAATTCCTATTACTACTCATTTTTTGTGTTTATAATACATTTAGACATACATGGATTGTACAATAGAAAATATTTATTTTGTAACATTCTTAAGTTAATCATGGAGTGCAAATTCATAGCACTTTTAAGACGACAGGCATCCATGCTATTTTCCCTTCTTCTGGTGTGACGATATACACACTTGAGCCTTCCAAGATGACAACCATTTAAAATTTCCATTACTGTAGGTTAGGCCTTGAAATATTTTGTGCGGATTTAGGAGCCAGGCCAAAATCTTAGGAATCAGTGCTCATGACCTCCTCGTGCACCCCTCCCCTGGTTCTGTCAACAGCTATAGCTTCTGTGTGGTTGTGTGTGTGTGTGTGTGTGTGAGTGATTGTGTGTGTGTGTGTGTGTGAGTGATTGTGTGTGTGTGTGTGTGTGTGTGTGTGTGTGTGAGTGATTGTGTGTGATTGTGTGTGTGTGAGTGATTGTGTGTGTGTGTGTGTGTGTGTGTGTGTGTGATTGTGTGTGTGATTGTGTGTGTGATTGTGTGTGTGATTGTGTGTGTGATTGTGTGTGTGATTGTGTGATTGTGTGATTGTGTGTGTGTGTGTGATTGTGTGATTGTGTGTGTGTGTGTGTGTGTGTGTGTGTGTGTGTGTGTGTGTGTGTGTGTGTGTGTGTGTGTGTGTGTGTGTGTGTGTGGAATGCACATTTCAGTAAATAGGCATTGTGCCCTTTTGTCCCCATGCATTCATTCCTTTAAACCTTGCACTCTTCCTTCCTCCCTCTAACTCCTCTCCACTCTCTCCCCTTACTCCTAGCACTCCAACCCCCCTGCCCTCATGATTCTTTGTTACTGGCCCTTTAAGATTCTTTAGTTCACTTTCCCTGACTCTCCCGTCTAACTTTCATTTTTAAATTGCAGGCCTCAACCAGCTCTCCTCTTCTGCCAGGAGATGGGATCCCTGCGGGCAGCCTGTGGCCTTCCACTCCTGTACTGCCCAGAGGGATCAGATCTCCTTCAGGCAGAAAAGAAAGGGAAGATTATGATAGCAGCCCAGATGCAAGCTGTCTGCCCACAGGGATCTCATCTCCTGCAGGCAGCCGGCTTGCCTCTGTGAGCAATTGCAGCCTTCCCCTTCTCTTCTGCCCCAGGGAGATGGTATCCCCAGAGGCAGCCAGAGCCAGTCCCGATCTTCATACTGCTGCACAGGCATTCCAAGACCCATGTGCTAGTCCTGAGTTTTTAGACGCCTTGGCAACCTGGCACCTGGGGTTTGTTGAGCCCTGCTGTAGGCATTTTTTGTTTTCCCTACACAATCCATTCTCTCACTTAAGATATAAAATGCATAGATATCTATATACATAAAGGATGCAATTTTATAGTCACTCTCACACATATGTGGCTAGATATGCACGTAAATGACATAATAAAAATATTGACCAGTGTAAAGTTACATGCTTTGGCATCAAGGCACATACTTGATGAATATGGTGCAACGGTGAATATGTAAGTGGTGCATTTTGGCTGCAGCTTGGAAAGAACGTGCAAGTGCACATGTAGATTATAAAATGCTATAATTGACAGACATAACTGAAAAATAGGTGTAAGCATTTAAACCAGTATTAGTGCCGCCGAGTACCCCAGTCGTTGCGATTAACCTGGTTAGCAGGTCTACTAACCCTGTTAACTGCTTTGAAAATCAGGTCTCAAGATTTTTGGCCACATTATCATAAATATGAAACATGGAATATTTCAAACCATAGTTATGATGTATGTTAACATGAATTGGTGATGGACAAATCTTTGAAATTTTTGGGCCACTTGTTTCCTCCTGCTTAGTTGGGCTTGCAGCTCAGTCGGAACCAGCCTCTATTGGCCTATGACACCAGAGTTTTCATTTGGAATTACCTGGGATTTTTGTCCTCTATTTTTATATCTCTCCTCCAATTCGGCGACTGTACTTAAGAGAGAAGCACAAACCGTGGCTTACTCTGGAACCCTGCTGCTGTGTGTTGCCATTCAAACTTCTATCTCCATGCATGACACTTGGCAACAGGTCACCAAGCAGATATGATTTTATTTTATTTTAATACACACTTCAGTTTTGAATAAATCCATTTTTGTTAAATTGTTGATCATCATTTTTGAAGGCATAAAATATGCTAATTTCAAGATAAATGAACCCACACAGCCTATTTTAGCAAATAAACATCTAACACTTTGAAATTAATTTTTAGATTTCTAAAATATACATCTAATCATTAAAATCTGAGCACCAAGACTGAACATATCTAGTGATCTTTGACAATTTCCTCTATTTTTTATTCAAGACAAAAATGCAATGTGTGCCTCTGAGTCAGTGCCAACTCTTGGCAACCTTGAGTCAATACTGACTCCTGGCAACCCAGCAGCTCCTGGGTTTTCTTGGTAGTGTAACAGGAAGTAGATTGCCAGACTTTTCTTCTGAAGCAATGGAGGGTTAAGAGACTTGCCCAAGGCCACACAGAGTGTTAGTGGGAATCAAACCCTAGTCACTTGGTTACTAAGCCAGTGCTGTAACCACTAGGCTACTCCTTCACTCATTTAATATAGGGCTTGCCAAACCCCAGGCACCATGGTACCTGGGACTTAGAGAACATGTAGGGAGAAGGGCTTGGAAAAGCCACCATTGTGGCAGAGACTGGCGCTATTTGTCTGAGGGGATAGCGTAGGTACTGATCGGTAGCAGGTGTTCTCCATGAACAGTAGGAGTGAGTCCTCACATATGGGTTATATCCCCTGATGGAGACCCATGCGGGACTGCACCTCAGCTTCCATTGGAAGTTTTTGCAAGCCTCCATTGCACATGCACATCTGCCTTCTCGCCTACCACGGCCCCATGTTATACTCAATAACATACAAAAGTTAGTAGCTAAAACAACTCCACGGGGAGGTGGGAGGGTTGTGAGGACTTATTCCTGCTGTTCACGAAGAACACCTTCTACAGGCAAGTAACTATGCTTTCTCTCTGTGAACAAGCAGGAAGAAGTCCTCACATATGGGACTTCAAAGCTACAGGCTACTGAACACAAAAACAGCCCAACTGGGGCAACAAGAACCGGAGAAACAGCATGTGTAGTCCCTCTTTGGGACTCAACCGATTCAACGTCCACGGCATACACCTACATCAGGATGACTCTTTCAGTAGCCTGGACGGACAGAAGGACCAGTGGGTAGGAGTTGAACTCAAGTCCCAAACAAATGGCAGAGTTCAGCTTGGCTGAAATTATTGTCACAGTGGGAATCTTCATCCAGGCAGTAATGGGCTGTGAAGGTGGGAGACAGAGGACTACGTGACAGCCCTGCAAATCTCCTCCATGGAGATCCAACGCAGACTGGCCATGGACGTAGCCATGGCCTGGACACTGTGGGCCGTGACATGACACTAGAGGCTCAGACCAGCCTGAGCATAGGCAAAGGATACGCAATCCTTCACCCAAATGGACAGTGTGTGCTTGGAGACAGCCACACCCAGCTTTCTGGGGTCATAGGGGACAAAAAGCTGCATAGAACAATGGTATGGGCTGGTCCTCTCAAGGTAGGCAGCCAGCGCCTGTTTACAATCTAACATGTGCAGCTGGGCCTCCGCCCTGTTGGCATGAGGCAGAGGAAAAGAGGTGGGCAGCACCACTGAATGGTTGAGGTGGAAAGCTGAGACCACCTTGGGAAAAAAGCATGGGTGAGTGCACAGTGTAACCTTGTGTATGGAGAGTGAGCCACCAAGTTTGCAACTCAGTGACCCAACGAGCCGAGGTGAGAGCCACGAGAAAGATGACCTTCCAGGTCAGAAATTTCAGGGTGCAGATAGCCAGCGACTCGAAAGGCACTAACAATAGCTGCCCCATCACCACTAGGCACTTTGTGAAGACACTGGGGGCCAACGCCAGCCAAAAGGGTAGCACCTGGTATTGAAAATGCTGGCCATCCAGCATGAACCGCAGGTGCTTCCTGTGGAGAGGATGGATGGGGATGTTTGTGTACATATTCTTCAGGTCCAAGGACCATAGCCAATCGCCCTTGAGGAGATATGGGAGCAAGATACCCAGGGAGACCATCTTGAACTTATCTCAAATAAGAAAACTGTTCAGGTCCCTGAGGTCCAGGATGGGCTGGAATCAATCCCCCCCCCCCCGTCTTTTTGGGGAGGAGGAAGCAGTGGGAGTAGAATCCCTGCCTTATCTGAGCTGGGGGTACTCAATGGCTAGTAGGGTGGCAACTTCCACCTGCAGGACACTGATGATGTGGGCCTAGAGGATACTCCCCTGGAAAGAACAGGGGTGGGAGCTGGGCAAAACGTAGCAGGTACTCGTCCCGAACTATCTGGAACACGCAGGTATCTTTGGTGATGAGGGGCCACCTGTGTGTGAAATGGACAAGCTGACCCTCCACCCGAGACAGCATCCCCTCAGCAAATGGGTGATTGGCTAGGCTTCGGAAAAAAGCATCAAAAACCCACCCCCGGCTGTGGACAAGGCGCAAGCTGGACCTTCTGCAGCTTGGCCTGCTGCGGCTGATGCTAGGCTTGCGTCTTCAGTTGAGCCCACTGGAGGCTCTGATAATACTGGCGCTTCGGCCTGTAGAAAGGCTTCTTTCCTTTGTGCTTCTTCTTGGCAGAGTCAGCTGTCTTGCATGAGAGGTGAGAGATGTCACCTGCTCTGTCATTATCTTGGCTGCCCTTTCCTGCATGGGCTTGTCGAAGAGATTCTTACCAGTGCATAGCATGTATGCCAGCTTGTCCTGGACCCACTGCTCCAAGTCGGAGGCCTGGTGCCAGGCCAGATGTCACACCCCGATGCCTACTGCTGCCACTCTGCCCACCAACTCAAAGGCATCGTAGGTGGCTCGCACCATGTATTTGGACGCATTCTTCCCATGGCCCACCAGTGCACAGTAGGCCTCCAAGTGCTCTGCTGGGATGAGGGAGCCAAACTCACTCAGGTTCCCCATGATGTCCTTTAAGAACATACAAATGTACAGCTGGTAGGACAGGACGCGGGCGATCATAATGGAGTCCTGGAAGCAGTGCCTCCCAAAGCCACCAAGGGTCCTCTGTCCCCCTGCTAAGAGGCACCGATGAATGAATCTTGGAGCTCTTGATGTGCCGCATGGCGGACTCCACCACCAGAAAGTGGTGCGGTAGTTGGGACTTCTCGAACCTGGGGGCCTTTTGCACCCAGTACATCGAGTCGAGTTGGCAGATGATGGCTGGCACAGACATGGAAATCTCCCACATCCAAAGTAGGAGCCACTGTAATATGCGGAGCTGAGGGGTATTCAAGGATCTCCAGTTCCTCCATCCTCGGCTCATCCTCTGCCTCCAAAGAGAAGAGGATTGCCTTCACCATATCCCAAAGTCCTGAGAGGGACATTTATTTAAGGTTTTTCTTATACCGCCTTCTCAAGAGTAACATTACATTATAACATGAGGAACTAATTACATTGAACATATCAGCCACATTGAACGTTGTAACAGTAATATTGTATTAACTGGGGGTAGATATGAGTCTATTTACATGTGCGTGTGCGTGTCGCTTTATCTATTGTGATGCCCAAAGCGTTTCTGAGCCTATGGAAATAGGAGAAAGACACACATTTACGTGTAGTGAGAGAAACAGGCAGGAGGCTTGTAGATCTCAAACTGCAGCTAAGCAGAAAAAAACTAATCTAGTTCCTAGCTGCAAGCCATGCCCTAGCTCTGAAGCAAGCTGTAAAGCTAATGAGAGCCAGCTGGGGGAGGAGCACGAGGCTACACTTCAGGCACATTCAAAATAAAGTCACCAGGGAAACAGAAGGAGGAGGAGTTACCAGGGAAGCAGAACGCAGCAGGAGTCCTAAGGAGTGGGAAGGAAGGAAGACCTTCAGAGCAGCAGAAGGAAAAGGAGTTTCCAAAGGCAGTCCAAGGGAGGGTTCCAGAGAGAAGGAACCAGGGAGACAGAGCCATAAGAAAAGCTCAGCCTCAGAGAACACTGAGAAATGCATTGGAACTCTCAGGGGTAAAAGCCATAACCCAGAGAGGAGCCAATGTTGCAGAGGAACTGTTTTGGGCACTGGAGATAGGAGACTGCTATCTGAGAGAAGCCCTGATGAGGAGTCAGGCCCTTCAGCAGCAATCCAGGAACTTGCTGGAAACTTGCCTGCTACAAAGAGGACTGTGAGTAACTCTGTGACTAACAGTAGATTAGGTCAGCTAGAAGCACTGAGCCACTTAATGAGAAAGAAGTGGTCGCCAGTGTCTGCTGAAAACCCTGTAGATAAGGAAAAGTCTTGCTGGAGAAAATTATTGGAGTTGCTGGAAAGTGCAAAGCCTGAGTTTACACAGGGAGGCTTAGACCATGATACTGAAAGCACAGCTTCAGAAAAAATGCAAACAGAAGGCTATGGTTCTGATCATGACTCAGAATCTTCTGTGATGGATTGTTTTCTCTCTCATAGGACCTTATAAATGTCTAAGCAGTAGAAAGAGAAAAGCTTAAAAATTTCATTTCTCTGGCAAAGCAAAAGGAAACAGGCTGGACATTGTTTTAAGAATCCTGTTTGCCTTTAAAAATGTTTCACGCTGAATGAAGCAAGTAAAGCTTTATCCTGAATGTTGTAAGTTGTAAAACGGAAACCTCTATGTGTGTTTAATGCTGAAGGAAGCAATGAAAGTCTTAGTTTGAATCCTGAAAGTTATGGAAAATATGGTTTGGGAGAAAGAATCCTATTCTGTTTAATTTACCATGCGTGGAGCTTTCTAAAGGCTCTTTTTGGAGGAGTAGAAAACCAAAATAAATAAATATTCCTGTGTTTGCCTTACAACCCTCGGGCCTCAATTTCTTTTGAAACCCACAAATACAAACCCCAGCAGCCCCGGCTCTGGACTAAATAAAGGTACGTCCCTACCCTAGGCATCCGCCTGGGGTAGTGGGTGCCACACTATACACATACACATATACATATCTATCTATACACACACACAGGGTGGCCCAAAAAAAAGTGAGAACATCTCGTAGCATATAAGTTATTTAAAAATTCAAAGACAGATGTAAACAATTGACATTGACAAATTAAAAAAAAAAAAAAAAAAAGACAGCGAGCAGAAATTGTCGAAATAAAGGCGTTATATAGCTAAAAAAGGTAAATAAGTAAACTATTTAAGCTTTTAATTTACGAGATGTTCTCACTTTTTTTGGGCCACCCTGTATGTGTGAATGAGTATTATATTATATATATATACACACATATAGCGTAGTTACTCACCTGTAACAGGTGTTCTCCAGGAGCAGCAGGAATCAGTCCTCACATATGGGTGACGTCGGCGCCGACGGAGCCCTCGCGGAGCAATTTTCCCCAGCTTTCAAAGAAAGCCTTTGGGAATTGCAGCGCGCATGCGCGGTCTCCTTCCCGCCCAAGGGTGCCATCTTAGCCAGTCTGATGACATAGCTAAAAGACAGCATAAAAATTTGCAAAAAAACTTAAGCAGATGATTGCAACTCCAAGGGGAGGAGGGAGGGTTGTGAGGACTGATTCCTGCTGCTCCTGGAGAACACCTGTTACAGGTGAGTAACTACGCTTTCTCCAGGACCAAGCAGGAAGTCAGTCCTCACATATGGGACTCCCAAGCTTAAGGCTACCGGAGACCCTAAGCACAAAAATGAGCTCCCTCTAGCTCAGCGGCACAGAAGGAAGGAATCTTCACCGAATTGTAACCCACCGGTAGCCCCCATCCGGGATGGAGGGTAGGAGTTGCTCAAACCTCGAAGAGATTTCGGAGAACTGCCTGTCCGAAAGCACTGTCCCTGCGGGACTCCCTCTCGAGGCAGTAATGGACCGCAAAAGTCTGGCTCGAAGACCAAGTAGCGGCCCGGCAGATGTCTGCCAACGGAACAGAGCGGAGGTAAGCCACTGACGTAGCCTTCGCCCGAACACAATGAGCCGTGACTCGACTTTCTAACGAGAGTCCGGCTGCCCCATAAGCCCAAGCGATGCAGTCAGCAACCCAGATGGACAGAGTACGCTTGGAAACCGGGAGCCCCAATTTATTGGGGTCAAAAGACACAAAAAGCTGAGCAGCTTTACGGTGCTCCCGCGTACGGTCAAGGTAGAAGTTCAATGCCCTTCTACAGTCCAGGGTATGCAGGACCATTTCAGCTCGGCTGGAGTGTGGCCTGGGAAAGAAGGTCGGACGTACCACCTCCTGATTGATGTGAAAAGGGGAGACCACTTTTGGAAGAAATTTTGGGTGAGTCCGTAGGACTACCCTATTTTTGTAGAACCGAGTGTAAGGGGGATCAGACACGAGGGCCTGCAATTCACTTACGCGTCTAGCGGAAGTGAGGGCTATCAGGAATAAGTTTTCCAAGAAAGAAAACGGAGAGAACAGGTAGCCATAGGTTCAAAAGGCGGACAGGTGATCCGCTGTAGAACCACATTCAGATCCCAGTCAGGTGCTGGCGGGCGCAGAGGTGGTTTAAGCAGAAGGAGACCTCGGAGAAACCTCGCTACGAGAGGGTCGCTGGAAAGAGGTCTGCCGTCCACCGGCACATGATGTGCTGAAAGAGCACTGAGGTGAACTTTGACGGAGTTTATTATTTATTTATTTATTATTTATTACAGTTTTTTATATACCGCGCTATTTACAATCAGCGCGGTTCACAGATAACCAAAGACCAGAACAACAGGCTGCTCGGTTTTACATAAAACAGGACGATAAACTTGGATTCGATAAACTTGAATAATATGGGGGTAAAACTATATACATAGAATGTTGGTCTGTTAATTTTGATAACATGAAAGGGATTTATGAGACGTTGCTTGTGGGGTTGTGAAAGGAGGCAAAGTGGTTAATATTGAGGTGAATATTTTGAATTTATGTAGGGTAATAATTGTTGATTAGGTTATGCTTGAGGGGAAGCTTTATGTAGGGTAGTATTTGATGAATAAGTTATGCTTGAGGGCCTTTCTGAATTGGCATATGTTAGTTATGGCACGAATTTCGGGTGGTAGGGAGTTCCAGTGTTTTGGGGCACAGAACATGAAGGCTCTGTTCGCTGTTGATCGGCTACACGTTGTTATGGCCTTCGGTATTATTAGGGTGTTTATTGCTATATGTCTTCTGGATCTTGTTGGTGGTAGTGTTTGCGTGAGATCAATTATTGCGTTTGCAGATACACCGTGGATGGCCTTGTATGTTAGGACTAGGGTTTTGAATTCGAGTCTGCCTTGTATCGGGAGCCAGTGAAGCTGTTTGAGGATTGGTGTTACATGATCACTCCTGGCAGCTCCTTGTAGAATCCTTGCAGCAGTATTCATGGCAAGTTGAAGAGAGCTTAGGGTGGATTGTGGGAGACCTTGTAGAATTGAGTTGGCGAAATCAAAATGCGGCAAAATGAGTGCTTGGAAGATGGTTCTAAAATCATCTGGGTCAAGTAATGAGCGAAGATGCCTGAGTGTGCGTATTTTGAAGTATACAGCTTTTGTAATATTGTTTACATGTGTTTTCAAATTGAGACGTTGGTCCAGCGTGACTCCAAGGTATCTTATTGTTTCTTTTGTGGCTAGATCCGCTCCTTTCACACTTATATGTGATGGTGGAATGAAGTTGGGGTCTCGCGTAACAAAGAGAACCTCAGTTTTCTTGTGTTGGATGCGGAGGTTCTGTGAGAGAAGCCATTCCGATACTGCATTAAAGCAGTTTATTATGGGCAGTAGGTCTAATTGCCTTGTAGAAAATGGCATATAAAGTAGGATATCATCTGCGTAAATCATACATTTCACGTTGAATGATCTGATGATATTGCAGATAGGCTGCATGTAGATGTTAAACATGAGAGATGACCCTTGTGGTACCCCTTGTTTTTGATGGAAGAGATTTGATTCTCCCGTTGCAGATTTTACATATTGCATTCTGGTGTCTAGGTATGATTTACACCATTCCAGAGCTGAACTACCAATGCCTTTTTCCTTCAAACGTGTAATGAGTATCTCGTGATTTACCGAGTCAAAGGCTGCTGCTATATCTAAGAAGATTAGCACAACGCCTTGGCGGATGTTGTCTATGCTGGTGAGTAAGTTGTTGAGGAGAGTGGTGAGGAGTGTTTCAACTCCATGATGTTCCCTGAATCCATGTTGAAAGTAGTCGAGAGGGGCTGTTGCGTCAATGTGGTCTTGAATTTGGCGTTGCACCTCTTTTTCAAAGATTTTTGCTAGGAGGGGAATGCTAGCAATAGGCCTGTATGAGTCAGCTCTTTTAGGGTCTAGTTTGGGGTTTTTTAAAAGTGGTCTGATGGATGTGAGCTTTAGTACAGATGGGAAAGATCCAGTTGTGAAAGAGAGGTTCATGATTCTTGCAATGAATGGACTGAAGACACTTCTAAGGTCCTTGATCCAGAAGTCCCAGATTAGAGAGGTAGAGCAAGTACTGCAAGATCACCGACACCGAGCAGGAGAAGGGATCCTGAGACTGCTGGGCACACCAAGCGGAAAAGCGACGCCATTTAAGGGCGTAGCATTTGCGGGTAGAAGGTCGCCGAGAAGCTAGGACGACCTCTTCCACCTCTGCCGGCAGTAGAAGGGGAGCAAGGACTACCCTTTCAGCAGCCAGGCCATCAGATGTAGAGATCTGAGGTTGGGGTGTAGCAGGGACCCCTGATCCTGTGTTAGGAGATCCGGTTGAAACCCCAGAGGGAACGGATCCTCTACCGCTAATTGCAGCAGGAGTGGAAACCACGGCTGTCTGGGCCAGCGAGGAGCTATCAGGATCATGGAAGCTTTGTCTCGGAGAACCTTGAAAAGAGTTCGAGAGACTAGCGGGATGGGAGGAAAGGCATACAGAAGGCTCTTCGACCATGAGAGCAGAAAAGCATCCGCCGCTACTCGAAGGGGATGCGGCTGACGAGAGCAGAAGCGAGGAAGTTGCCGGTTGAGAGGACTGGCAAAGAGATCCATCGTGGGGAGGCCCCACTTCAGGAAAAGTTTCTGAACTACCAAGGGATCCAGGCGCCACTCGTGCGGCTGGAGGATCCTGCTGAGTTTGTCGGCCAGGCAATTTTCTTGGCCTGGGAGATAAACTGCCTTGAGAAGAATGCCGTGGCTGACAGCCCAAGAGCAGAGCTTCTGTGCTTCTCGACAGAGAAGGAAGGAGCCCGTGCCTCCCTGTTTGTTCACGTAGAACATGGCAACCTGATTGTCTGTCTGGACAAGGACGGACTGGTGAGAAGTCAGGTGGGAGAAAGCCTTGAGAGCCAGACGGATTGCTCTGAGCTCCAGGAAGTTGATCTGCTGAGCAGACTCCCACGTGGTCCAGAGACCTTGAGTACATGCCCCTTGGCAATGCGCTCCCCATCCTAGGAGAGAAGCATCGGTCGTCAGCACTTGAGCCGGCTGAGGTGACTGAAAAGGCATTCCGAGCACCAGGTTCGGCCGATGAAGCCACCACTGTAGAGAAGAGGCCAGCGGTCCGGAGACGCGCACTAAGTCGGCTAGGCCGCCCGTGGCTTGTTGCCACTGCTTGCGAAGGCACCACTGAGCAGGCCGCATATTCAGGCGGGCATTGGGGGTCACGTGGACGGTGGAAGCCATATGGCCGAGTAGTCTCAGGAAGCGCCTGGCGGAGACCAGGGACTGGCTGCGAAAACGGCCGGCTAGGTCCATGAGCCGTTGAGCCCTGTCGGGAGGCAGGAAAGCTCGTGCCTGAGGAGTGTGCAGTCTTGCGCCGATGAACTCGAGATCCTGTGAGGGGAGCAAAGTGGACTTTGCGAAGTTTATGACAAAGCCCAAGTACTGCAGAAGAGTCACAGTGCGGTGTGTGGCATTGGTGACTTCCGGAGAGGACGATGCTCTGATGAGCCAGTCGTCGAGGTACGGAAAGACAGAGGCCGTGAAGCCGGAGATAAGCCGCCACCACCGCGAGACATTTTGTGAAGACTCGCGGTGTGGAGGATAGGTCAAAGGGCAGTACTCTGTACTGGTAATGATTTCCTGCCACCACAAACCTTAGGTATTGGCGGTGGCTTGGGTGGATGAGGATGTGCGTGTAGGCATCTTTTAGATCCAAGGAGCATAGCCAATCTCCCTGCTGGAGGTAGGGCAGAAGGATTCCAAGGGTAAGCATCTTGAACTTCTCCCTCACGAGGAACTTGTTGAGGTTGCGCAAGTCCAGGATGGGTCTGAGGCCTCCTGTTCTTTTTGGTATCAGGAAATACCTGGAATAAAAGCCTTGACCTCTCAGGTGGTGGGGCACCGGTTCCACAGCCTGTTCCTGAAGAAGACTTGCTAACTCCTGAAAGAGTAAGTTTCTGTGCAGAGGGAATCGTGGAGGTTCTCCCGGGAAATAGGAGGGAGGGACCTGGTGGAAGTGGAGAAGATAGCCTTCTCTTACGACTTGAAGCACCCAGGCATCTGAAGTGATGTTGGACCACCTGTGGGCGAAGTGAACCAGCCGGCCTCTGGTGCTGGGAGGAACCAGCTGAGGGGGAGAGGCTATGCTGATGAAGTCAAAAACCCCCACCCTGCTGAGCAGGGGCCGGTGGTGCAGGCTTGGGGGCTTGCTGCCTACGGGACCCGTTACCCCGTCCCTTGGCCTGCTGACCCGGTTGGGGAGCTGCGGAGGCCTGATATTGAGGGTAGTGTTTATAGGCAGCCGCCTTTCTCGGGTAAAAGGACTTCTTTCCCGAGCCCTTCTTTTTCTGGGAAGGGGCGGAGGTCTTCCTAGAAAGCCTAGTTCTGGTGAGAGTCTCCGTCTCGATTTGTGCAGCCTTTTCAGCCATGGGCTTGCCAAAGAGGTTCTCACCTCGGCAGGGGACATCGACCAACTTGTCCTGCACCCAGGGTTCAAGGTCAGACGACTGAAGCCAAGCCTGTCGGCGGGCACCGATGCCGGATGCGGCCACTCGAGCCGATACTTCAAAGCCATCATAGGCTGCTCGGGACATGAATTTGGAGCATTCCCGAATACCAGTTGTCAAGGCCAGGAACCTCCGCAAAGGTTCCTCGGACAGCCCAGCGGAGAATCCGGCTACCTCTTTAGCCAGGTCTCTGAGATACATGCCCATGTAGAGCTGGTAGGTCTGGACCCGACAAGCAAGCATAGAGCCCTGGAAACACTTCTTACCGAGGCCATCCAGGTTACGGGCCTCTCTGCCAGGAGGCACCGAGGAGTGCATCTTCTGGCTCTTAAGCCTATGCATGGTCGATTCCACTACCATGGAATGGTGCGGTAGCTGTGCTTTTTGGAAGCTGGGACTCTTGCGGACTCGATAGATGGAATCGACCCGCTTGCTTAATACCGGTGACGATGCCGGACTCTCCCACATGCGGAAGAGTAGTCGTTCCAGCATGGGAGGAACCGGAACAGTAAAGTGTTCCCTGGCGGGAGAGTCATACTGAAGGGCGTCGAGCTCTTCGGCTCGAGGCTCCTCCTCGGGATCCGCAGGGAAGGCCAAAGCCTTGGCCATATCCCTGACGAAGTCCGAGAACCGGGCATCCTCCGGAGGGGACTGCTTCCGAGGTTCGGACTCAGGTGAGTCCGAGGGGACACACCGAGTCCGAGGGGACACACCGAGTCCGAAACGAATCAGGTGACTCTTCCTCTTCAGACTCCCAGGCCGACTCCGAGGAGGAATCGGTGGGGTCGGCTCGGGCAGGCGGAGGCGTCGGCTGCCCCGACACCAAGGGAGTCGGCGTCGACGACCTCGGTCCCGAACGGGAGGCCGAGGGTGACCTCGACCGAGGATCGACTCGAGCTCGCATGGACTCGAGGATCGGCTCGGTCTCCGGGGTCAACTTAGACGTCGACGTCCCGGCAGTCGGGGCAGCGGCGCCAGCGAGGCTAGCGATCAGTGCCCGCTGCTGGTCCATGAAGGCAGATAGTCTGCTCTCCAAGGCCGTCAACCTGAGTCCGACCTCAGGTGACCCAGCAGCCCCCGACTCGGGCCCCGACGGCGTCGGGCCCGACGTCGGACCCCTCGGAGGCGAGTCCAGGAGGACTACAGGACTTACCCGAGCAGGCAACTCCGACTCCAGACGAGGTCGCTTCGGGAGGTGCTCCTTCTCCAAAGACCCGGGAAGGCTATCGGGGCTATGCGACCTGGCCCTCGCGGAGCCAGGAGCGTCCACCGACGCCGCCCTCGCGGGTTTTACCTTCCGTCGATGGTCCCCGGAGGGAGAACCCCTGTCGGAGGAACTCCGGCGATGGTCAGAGCTGGAACCTCTGGACGCCGAGGCCTCCGACGAGGTCCGGGTACGGCCGGGATCAGCGAAGATTCGTTCCCGCTGGTGCCGCCGACTCCTTAACGCTTTGGAGGACATTTTGCTGCAGGCCCCACAGATCAGTTCTTCGTGATCCGGGCCGAGGCAGCGGAGGCAATTATCATGTGTGTCAGTGAGTGACATATTTCTGTCACACTGAACACACCGCTTGAAACCACTGGCAGCCATCGGGGGAAAAAGGGCCCCTGCAAGGTCAAAGGACCGGGCTGCCAGCGAAAAACTGAAAAACGAAACTGACCAAAATTCAGAAAAACCGAAAAATAACAGAAGGACTCGCAACGGCGTCGCGAGTCCGGGCAGGAAAAAGACCGGCGTCGAACCGAATAAAGAAATAGAAATAAATCACTAAAATCAACTTTTTCAGCGGGGACACGACGGGTACGTCTGTAGGGCTCCGCGGAAAAAAGAAGACTGGCTAAGATGGCACCCTTGGGCGGGAAGGAGACCGCGCATGCGCGCTGCAATTCCCAAAGGCTTTCTTTGAAAGCTGGGGAAAAAGTGCTCCGCGAGGGCTCCGTCGGCGCCGACGTCACCCATATGTGAGGACTGACTTCCTGCTTGGTCCTGGAGAAATTATATATATATATATATATATATACACACACACACACACACACCTATGTATATTTTCCTATATATACCTAGCGAGGTACTCATTTATATACATAGCCACCTATATATATAGCAAAGTTATATACCTATGAACTTATTTACAAGGCTAAAAAGTTTAATAAGTGATTTGTCTGATAAATTACGAAGCATAATTCAGGGTGTTTGTTAAAGGTCCAGTTACTGATCTGAGAGGGGGTGCTATGTTGGGTAGATGGTTTCATGTTCTTTCGGAGTGCCAAAATATTCTAAAAAGAGGTATGTTTTTAGGTCCTTTTGGAATGTTGACAAATCTGTGGTGGCTCTTAGCTTATCAGGTAGCATGTTCCATAAAGAAGGGGCAATGTATTCAAAGGCCTATTACTGGTAGCACGGTTCGTTTTGCAATATTCTGGAGGTGTAGAGTATTTTGGGTGCAGGTTCTTCTTTGGCAATCACTTGGGGTTGCTTTGATTAGTTTGGACAAGTATAATGGGGCTGTGTCTCTAACCACTTTGAAGGTGGTCATCAATAATTTATATTTAATCCTGCTCTGGATTGGCAGCCAGTGGAGGTTGTATAAGATTGGAGTAATATGTTCAGCTATGCTTGCTTTGTGAGTTATGCGGGCAGTCATGTGTTGGACAATCTGAAGACTGTGTATTGTTTGGGAAGATCCTGGAGTAAGCTTTTGCAGTAATCAATGTGTGGAAATATCATAGCTTGCAACACTGTTCTGGAGTCATTGACAGCAGCAGGCTCAACTGTTTGACCATTCTCAATTTATTGTAAATAGTTCTGGTGATAAGTTTGATATGTGATGTAAAGCTGAGGGTTTGATCAATGGTGATATCTAAGTATTTTACCTCATTTTTTACATTAAGGATGGCCTCTAACATCAACCGTTGTTGGAGGGGTAAAGTGTAATTACTCACCTGTAACAAGTGTTCTCCAGGGACAGCAGGAATCAGTCCCCACATATGGGTGATGTCAACACCGACAGCCCGTGTGGAGCACTTCCCCAGCTTTCAAAGAAAGCATGTGTGGTCCCTTTCCTGCCCAAGGGTGCCATCTTGCTCAGTCAGGTGCCATAGCTAGAGCCCCGCCAAGAAGATGGCAAAAAATGGACAGCAACTCCAAAGGGAGGAGGGAGGGTTGTGAGAACTGATTCTTGCTATCCTTGTAGAATACCTGTTACAGGTGAGTAACTACACTTTCTCCAGGAACAAGCAGGAAGTCAGTCCTCTCATATGGGACTCCCTAGCTACAGGCTATCGAGGACCTGTAGGAAAAGGCACAGCAGAGCTGTGAGCAGCTGCAAGTGAATCTGAAGACAGACCCAATGACCCCCAGTCCATGGAGAACCACATCTGTGCTTTCCTGTCTAATCAATGTGTTTATACCTCAAAAACATTTCCTGTCATGATTTGACAATTTCCAATCTGTAATCAAACCGCTGCTGATCATTGGAAGTAGCGGTATACAAATGTATACTAAATAAAATAAATAAATAAAATCTCCAGTAGCTTGAACAGGAAGGTTGAGGGCAGGAGTTGCTTAAACCCCGAACACATTACGGAGTACCGCCTGACCGAAGGCGCTGCACCGATGGGACTCCCTCTCCAGGCAGCAATGGGTCGCGAAGGAATGAATGGAGGACCAGGTGGAGGCCCGGCAGATGTCCATCAAGGGCACCGAGTGGAGGCTCGTGATCAACATCGCCATTGCTCGGACATTTTGTGCCGTGACCCAGCAGTCCAGTGGCAGCCCAGCCTGGGTGAAGGCAATGTAGTCTGCCACCCAAATGGACAAGGCCCATTTGGTGACCACCTGTCCCAGATGGCTGGGATTGTAGGAGATGAAAGGTTGCCCAGCTTTGCGGTGGCCAAAAGTCCGCTGAAGGTAGGAGGACAGGACCCTCTTGTAGTCCAGGGTATGGAGAAGCTGGAATAGCCACTGCGTTGTCGCAGGGCTCAGGCGCCACCCATGTGGCTGGAGGACTCTGCTCAGTCAGTCCGCTAAGGCATTGTTTTGGCTCAGGAGATAGACGGCTCTGAGGATAATGTCCTGGATCACCGCATATGAGCACAGAGTCACCACCTCCTGGCAGAGGCTGTAGGAGCTGGTGCCCCCTTGTTTGTTCAAATAGAACATAGTGACCTGATTATCCGTCTACACGAGCACCACCTGATGCCACAACTGATGTTGGAATGTCTTCAGTGTGAGGAGGATGGCTTGGAGCTCCAGCAGGTTGATCTGCTGCTGACTCTCCTTGGGGGAGCAGTCTCCCTGGGTGCGCAGCTCTTCACAATGGGCCCCAAACCCGAGAGGAAGGCATCCGTCAGGACTGTCTGGGGGGAGGGGAGGGGGTCAGGGCCTGGAAGGGCATGCCCCGGAGCAGGTGCTGCGCGTCCTGCCACCAGACCAAGGATTCCGCCAACCAAGGTGAGACCGAGATGGGGTCCCGGAGTCGGCCCATCGCCTGGGTCCACTGTGCGCGGAAGCACCACTGCTCTGCCCGCATATTGAGGCGGATGTTGGGCACGACGCAGACTGTGGAGGCCATGTGGCCAAGGAGATGAAGCATCAACTGGGCCGAGACTGTGCTGCGACTCTGTATGTCAGACACCAGGGATGCCAGGTGGTCTGCCCTGTCCTGGGGGAGGAAGGCCTTGGCATAGAGAGTACCTAGGCAAGCCTCTAAGAACACCAGGGACACACTGGAGTAAGTTAGGATTTTAGATGGTTGACCACGAAACCCAAGTGCTGTAGGAGCCAGATGGTGCGGCTTGTGGTCTGCAGGGCCTATGAGGTCATGTCCCCTTTTATGAGCCAGTCGTCCAGGTAAGGGTAGATGAAAGCACCTTGGAGATGGAGATGGGGTGGAGGTGAGGCCGAAGGGGGAGCACCCTGTACTGGTAGCGATTGCCTCCTATCAAAATCCGCAGGTACAGTCTGTGGTTGGGGTGGATAAGGATATGGCGCAAGCATCCTTTAAATCCAAGGAGTATAGCCAATCGCCCTGCTGGAGGTAGGGCAGCAGCGTACCAAGGGAGAGCATTATGAACTTCTCCCATAGCAGGGATCTGTTCAGGTTCCTCAGGTCGAGGAAGGGCCTACCTCCTGTTCTTTTCGGAACGAGGAAGTAACTGGAGTAAAAATCCCTTCCTCTTAGGTGAGATGGTACTGGCTCCACCGCCCTGTCTTTAAGGAGGCCTACCAGCTCCTGCATTAGTAAGGCCTGGTGCAGGGGAAGTCACTGGGGCTGCCCGGGAAGTAGGGGGGGGGGGGTGGCTGGTCCAGATGGAGGAGGCAGCTCTCCCGGATGACTTGAAGAATCCACGTGTCGGTGGTAATGGGAGTCCCACCTGTGGGCAAAGTGGACCAGCCTCCACCCTGTCGGTAGCTGATTGTCCGGCGGTCGAGAGGCTATGCTGGGGGCATCAAAACCTCGAGCTCAGCTGTGCTGGAGCCAATGGCTGGGTCTTTTGTCCTTTGGGCTTGCGAGGCCCCTGGCCAGAGACCTTACTCTGACCGCCCTGCGATAGGGTTGGCGTGGTCAGTTACAGGCGGCTTGTAGGCTTGGCCCTTCCTGAGGAAGAAGGGTTTGTTCCCAGGAAGGGTGGATATCTTCCTGGAAAGCCAAATATGGATGACGTATTCTGTTTCAATTTTGTGCGCTTTGTCCTCCATAGGATTCCCAAAGAGCTGCTCCCCAAGGCAAGGGACGTCAAGGAGCTTCTCCTGGACCTACTGCTCCAAGTTGGAGGACTGGATCCAAGACTCAAAGCTGTCGTAGACGGCTCGTGAGAGGTAATTGGAGCACTCACCGACTGACTTAGAGAGCGCCTGGAAGTGCCAGAGATGGTCCCCATTGAGACCGGCCTCAAATCCTCCCCCCCCCCCGAGTTCTTTAGCAAGGTCTTGGAGGAACATACCAATGTAAAGTTGGTAGACCTGAATGTGGCATGCTAGCATGGAGCACCTAGTAACATTTGCACCCGAGGGCATCAAGGGCACAAGACCCCCTGCTCAGAGGGACTGAAGACCGAGTCTTTGGGCTCTTCTGCTTGCACATGGCCGACTCGAGAACCATGGAGGTGTGGGGAAGCTGTGCTTCCGAAACACCGGACCCTGCTGGAACCTGCACATGAAGTCCAGGCACCGGCTGATGATCGGGACAGAGGCTGGAGTCTTCCACATGCGGAGAAGGAGCCAGTTAAGGATGGAGGGGACCAGGACCGTGAGGGTTTCCCGCAGTGCTGCCTCATATTGGAGGATACCGAGTTCCTCTGCTCGAGGCTTCTCCTTAGACTCTGTGGTAAGCGCGAGGACCCGGGAACCGCTGCCTCTGGGTCGGTGGGGATGGGTCCGAGGGGAGGTCTCGGTGAGTCCGAGACTCTAGTGAGGTGTCCCCATTGGATTCCCACTCAGAGTAGTCCGTGGAGGACTCAAGGTCGGGCGGTTCCAAGTGGGTCGATGACCCACGCGGGTTCCTGAGGCCAGATTCTGTCCAGAGCTGGAGGCACTTTCCCGAGATGATCTCGCACACAAGGAACCTTCCCACATCTCTGGAAGCATGCTCTAATTCATCCCATTCTCAAAAATCCCTCACTTGACCCTCTTGTGCCTGCCCACTACCGCCCGGTTTCTAATCTTCCTTTTCTTTCTAAAATACTCGAAACAGCAGTCTTTGCTCAACTGTCTCAACCAATTGCCTGCATCTAAACCTGGCCAAAACACTAGCTATTTGGTTCACTCACAGTAGTCCTTGCCCCCCGATGGCCCCATCTTTTTCAGGCTCTCTCATCCCTTTGGTGTCATCTTTTCGCTATCTTGGGGTTTTCCTTTATTCTGATATTTCCTTTCGTGATCATATTTCTCATGTCACTAGAAATTCTTTCCTCTCCCTCTGTCAAATCCATGCTGTCTGTCCTTCCCTTACTCCACAGACTCTCAACTACTCTTCTTTGTCCCTTGTTATGTCTTGTCTTGATTTCTGTAACTCTGCCCTTGCCGGTGTTCTTCAGGTTCAGCTACACAGATTACAGCGTATTCAGAACACAGCAGCCCGTCTCAATCATTCCACTCGTCAGGAGCATGTAACCCCACTTCTTATCCACCTTCACTGGCTTCCTGCAGAATTTTGCTTTAAGATCCTCATCATCGTTCATCAAGTTGTTTACACTCATAACCCACAGTACTTGGCGGATCTTCTTCAGTTTCACACCCCCAGTTGCGATCTTCAAAGTCCATCTAAAGACCCATTTGTTTTTTTCTGCCTTAGACTTCCCTGCCCCCCTTGTGTGACTTTTTTATGTTGGCCACCTCTTCGGTTTGCTATGATTGATTATATTATTATTTTCTGTCCTGTCTTGCATTGTAACTTCCTTTTCTTCTCCGGCCCTTGGCCATCTTTGTAATTTATTGATTGTACACTGCTCTGTTTTTTGCAGAAGGGCGCTATATCAAATGTAACAAACAAACAGAGACCCTCGCTGAGGGTCCTCACGAGGAGTCTGGCTCTTGGGATATCCTCGAGGTCGAGGTCCCTGCGGTCTCATGGCATGTGCTGGTGGAGCCAGGCATCTGCATCTGCTGGGCAGTGAGGAATGCAGAAATGCTGCGTTCCAAGGCCAGCATTAGGGCCTCCCACTCAGGAGTGTTATAGTTCATAATATCCCTAATTTTATGTATATGTCCTCTATTTCTAATTTCTTTATCGGCAGCATCTACATATTTTTATTACACATGCATAAATTAATTAATTTCTCAAGTTTTTAAGTGTTTATATTTGTTTGTTCTATTTTAGTCGTATATTTATATATTTATTGCATTAGTTAATTTGTTTACAGCTACATCCATGTGTGTCATTTTAGTTTTCCCAATTGCAATACAATATACTATATCAATTTCTGTCTCCAGTCCACACATGCCTGTTTTAATAAGTACTGTAATTTCTACTATTACTATTTTTAGATATTTCTGGATTTTTATATTTTTAGTGGTCACAGTCCCCTGATGAAGGCCAATTGGCCAAAAAACGTGTAGGGCAGACCTCTTCAATAAAGCTGTTTGCCTTTCAAGGGACCTTGTTGCCTGCTTTTGTTTGTGTGTTCTTCCGATTGCAGGTGGGGGGCTATTTTGTTTGTGCTTCGCCACACATCTGTGGGGCTACATGGAAAAAGTGAACTGGGGATAACATGGCACTGTGAAGAGTGGGAAGGCAGGCGCAAGTGTGTGATGAAGGCTCCCAAAAGCTTCCAGTGGAAGCTGGGAAGTGTTTTTGCATGGGGGTCTGTCGGGAGACGTCACCTATACGTGAGGACTTCTTCCTGCTTGTTCATGGAGAACTCACCTCTCATGGGCAGACAGTACAATTCTGCTCGTGGGAAATGAATCCCCATGAGCAGAAGTACTGCAGAAGGCCACAATCGTGGCCAAGATCTGTATTATCTCCCTAAGGGAGATGGGATCTCTATGGGCAGAAGTACTGCAACCACCCCCGGAGCCTGCAAAGGGGGAGGGGGGGGGGAAGAAGGGTACAGAGGCTGAAGAAAGTTTAAAGGGGCAGCAGGTTCTATTTATGAAAGAATGGGAGGGTGAGTGCAAGAAAGGGAGAGAGAAGGGGATAAGTCTTGGGAAGAAAACGGGGGTGGGGAGGGACAGCAGGAGAAGGGTTGGAGCACGGGGGGGGGGGGGGAGGGAAGAGTGCAAGTGGTTTGAAAGTGAAGTACCACACACACAGGCACCCCACCTCCGCACCCATACTCACACCATCCCCATTTGGGGTGGTGGGAGAGGGATGAAAGTGAGAGGAATCTGATTTATTAAGCTTTTCCCTATAAAAAAAAATAGGAAAATGGTCTTAATAAATCAGGCCCTAAAACCTAATAAAGTAACACTGATATATATTTATGGGCGGGCGGGGGTGTGCACTGTGACCTAGGTTTCAGTGGCAGGCTCCTAGATTCCAAGAAAATTTGCCCTGGCTTGATTTAAGATTAGATTATTTTGGTCTTGGAGACCTAACTGCAAATCACTGAAAATTTCTGAGCTACAGAATTTTCAGGCTGTTCTGAAAAGAGCACGAGGACACAAAAACAAGACATTACCTCTGTTCCCCGTAGTTCTTTGGGATAATACATATCTTCAGTCATTTGAACACTTAATCCAAAATCCACCAAAACAGCTTTAGTAGACATGAATACGATATTGCTGGCTAAAAAGAAACACAGATCCCTTTTTAGATCTACAATAAATGTGCTATTCAGTATGCAGTGCATGTATAAATTTATGGAAGAAAACAAGGTACAGTACCATTTTCTTAAAACAGAAGTACAGTTGTAGTCAACATTGGCACCCATGCAGTTCAACCCCTTAATGTCCAATATCTCCTAAAAAGTGGTCAGTGAAAGGGCTTTGGACTATATATGCACACATTTGACACACAAAAGAATCAAATAAAACAAGGCCATATTTCTGAGGGGAGATATGATAGAGGTCTATAAATTAATGAATGGAGTGGAACGGGTAAACGTAGATTGGTTGTTTATGCCATCAAAAAGTAGAAAGACTAGGGGACATGCAATGAAACTACAGTATAACCCGTTTAAAGAGAAAATATTTTTTCACACAACGCGCAATCAAACTCTGGAATTCATTACAAGAAGATGTAGTAAAAGCTGTTAATGTAGCTGGGTTTAAACAAGATTTGGACAAGTTCCTGAAGGAAAGTTCCATAAACCATTATTAAAGAGGACCTGGGTAATCCACTGCTTGCCCCAATACAAGCATTATGGAACCTGTGTGTCTCTTTTTTGGAAACTGCTAGGGACTTGTGACCTGGACTGGCCACTGATAGAAATGGGATACTGGACTTGATGGACCTTGGTCTGACCCAGTATGGCATTTCTTAAGTTCTTATGTAAAAAGGGAAATATGAAATAGTATAATAAACTGGAACATTGCCAGAACATGATTGACACTCTTATAAATAATTCCAATCAGATTGAACAGAACCACCATATTCCCATTGCAGTAAAATTAGATGCACCTGTGATCAACTGTCAGTACTCACATACTTGAATCAACCAATGAATGATAACGCTAATGTTTAAAATGGCCACATTCACTCCATGTTCCATTTTCACAATGGTGAAGATAAGAACTGCCCAAGACAGTCAGAAAAGCCATTATCACCTAATATCAAACTTCAAAGGGGTAAAAGGCTTCTCTAAAGACCTTGGGATTCCTGATAGCAGTTATTAAGAACTTTTCTACTCATGGAACTCTCAAGAGCCTCCCAGGACATAGTGGGAAGAGGAAAATTAATCCAAGACGTTATCAAAGGTTAGTGCAAACTGTTGGGAAAAAACACTACATACAACATCCAAAGAGCTTGAGGCTGACCTGGAGCAATCTGGAGTAGTGGCTGCAACCCAACCATACACTGCACACCAAACAAAGATGGACTTGATGGGCAAAGGCCAAGGAGGACTCCACTGGTCAAAGAGACATAAAAAGGCACGCCTGATCTTTGCCCAAACCCACCTTGAGAATCCACAATCCTTCTGGGAAAATGTTGTGTGGACAGATAAAACCAAACTTGAGCTCTTTAGCAATACAGACCAGTGATACATTTATAGGCGAAGAAATTAATCTTACAAGGAAATAAAAACACCCTTCCTATGGTTGAATATGGTGGAGGTTCCATAATTTTCTGGGGCCATTTTGCTGCCTCAGGAACTGGAGGCCTGGCATGTATTAAAGGAATCATGAAGTCAGAGGACTACCAGGGAATTTTGAAGCAAAATGTGCTACCTAGTGTCAGAAAGCTAGATCTGGGTCGAAGGTTATGAGTCCTCCAGCAGGACAATGACCCAAAACATACATCCAAAAGTAAAAAAGAATGGTTAAAAAGGAACAAATGGACTGTTTTAACCTGGCCAGCAAGGAGTCCTGATCTCAATCCAAATCAAGAACCTTTGGAAAGAGCTGAAATCTGCCATTGATAAAAGGAATCCTGGAAACATTCATGAGCTGGAACAAACTGTAGTTGAATAATGGGAAAAAAACTACCAGCAGACAGATGTACGAAACTTACAGGTGGCTACAAGAAACGTTTGGAGGCTGCCATCACTGCCAAGAGTTGTGCAACCAAATATTAGTGAAGGGTGCCATTAATCCTGTCCAGGTCATATTTTGTTTTTCTTTTCTCAGAAATTACTACATTTAAGTTACACGGACATGTTTTTTGCTGTATACCTTTGAACATAATATTTTAATAGTATGACATACAGGTGTAATATTTTCAATTATTTCTAACGACACTGTACACAACATATCCTTGCATTTTAGGTGCCAATAATGTTGACCACAACTGTACCCGACTGTTTGTATCAAAAAGTGTTCCCAGGTATTCCAGGATGATCTTGTCTGGGCTCACTACCCATTCCAATGACTATATGAATGACTTTTTTTTTTTTTTTGCACACACACTCTTCTCCCTGATCAGCTAAGTTGTCTAGGTAAAAGGTAGACTGCAATGCCTTCCCCTCTGCAGGAAAACTGCTGCAAGTACCATAGCCTTGGTAAAAGGTCCTTGGCGTGGTCACAAGGCCAAACAGTAATGCCGAGAATTGACAGTGCAGCCCTAGGCTTCTTTGGGATCCAAGGATTATGAAATTCTCCTGGACACACTGTCTAAATCATCGACTCCATGCAGAAATGTAGAAACCATAGAGCTGCACTAACTCCTCTCAAGTCCAAAACTGGATGAAATGTCCTTTTCTTCTTGGGCAACACAAAATATTTCAAATAAGTGCCCTGCACTTATTGTTCGAACGTGGTGATAGCTCAAAGATCCAGAAGTTGTCCCAGCATCTCCCCAAGGGCTACCCTTTCCCAGAAGGAAGAAGAAAGAAAGCTGACAGACTTTTCCTGCACTGGCTTCTGAAGTTCTAAGTCATATCCATGCCTGATGATATGCAGAACTTATCTGATCTGTCGCTTACCTGACTCCCCCCTCCCCCCTAAAACCACTGCAGACAGCCCCTGACAGGCAGTCCAAGGGAGTGTACCCCTATACCATCACTACTGCTGCCTGGCTGGTCTGGCATCTTAAGCGCCAGTCTGTCTTTGTCTCTTAGACCCCGTAAAAGAAGGAGTCCCTTGAATCTATCCCCAAAGGCGAAGTAGTGTGCCTTTGAGGCAGAGTCTGCAGCTATACTTGTTCTCCTGGCCATCACCAAGGTGGACATAATCATAGAAATGGTCCTAATAAGGTTGTATTGGGAATCCACCAGGAAAGCTGCAGCCATTTCAAAACGGAGCATCAGTTGCTAAGTCTTCCCTGCCCTGGGCCTGCTATAGCCACCTTACAAGGGCTCTGGACACATAGCTATTACATATTGCTACTTGTAGGAAGACCACTGCCAGTTCATAAATTTGTTTAAGCCAAGGCAACCAACTTCTTATCCCGACAATTCCTTGATGCCACTCTGCCTTCCACAAGGATCATGGTGTGTTTGGCCACCCCTGCCACTTCTGGATCCACTCTGGGCACCCTCAGAAATTTAACCTGCTGTCCCTCTGGGGAGTGGATATAATTTCTGCATCGAGCGAAGGCCTTTAAGCCTAAAGTCAGGATTCTGTCAAATTTTCTAAATGATTTCAAGGACTTATGCCTTGTGGAATAAGGTCACCCAAGGTTTGAAGCTTTTACACACCAGTGTCAATTTTCAGGCTTTTAGTAACCTCCTCAAGCAGCCCAGAAAACTCTCTTTTCTGAAACACTCTGATGAGCGAGACCCCCTGCTCAGCTAGGGGTCCAGCTCACATTCTTCCTGTCTACGCAGGAGATATCCGAATAAATAGCTGCAGATAGGCATTCTGGAGGCAAATGCAAGCTCCCTTGGCCTCTTGGGCAATGAGTCCCAAGTACTCCTGACCCCTAGACAAATAGGCTTTGTGTAGCATTAAAATAAATTCCAATGAAAAAGTAAATCACCAACTCCTCATCCCATTATGCCTTAATCCCTGAGGGCCCGACATCATGATCAGCTTCCTGGTCCTGCCTTGCACTTGACTCCCCCCGCCCCCTCTAACGCTGGATCCTGCTCTTCCAATGGTGGCAAAGGCTGCAGCTCCTGATCAACTTCCGTGTCAATGTTAAGAGAGGGAGGACCACGCTGCGGGCACAAGGACCCTGCGATTGTACTAATGTACCTTCCCTGGCAAGAGTGCATCACTGCTCTAAGCCTTCCAACATCCCAGCAGAACTAGTGGTAAACACCTCTGGAGCATACTGGGGCTGAGACCGCAGCAGTGCCTGCCTTCTCATGTATGTCAGCTTACCAACTATGGCCACACAGATGCAGTTTTTATTACCCCTTTGCTATTGTCCTTACTCCTTGCAAACTGTCTCTTGGAAACCCAGTTAGAAATAATTTACAAAGAGTCAAAACTAATGTTCACATCATGAGCAAAGAGATCCAGCATTTTCTGCCGCTTTTCCCATGTTAGACTTGCTCTCTGATGCAGAAAGCAACCTAATGCCAGAAAAACACCCAAAAAACAACTGTGCTAAACTACAGTGCACTTGGCATGAAAACTGCTGCAAAAGTAATTATGCCTGATGTAAAAAACTGTGCCGAAACTTAGTGCAGTTTTTTACACTATTTTTTTTTAACACTGGATCTTCACACCAGTCTCGGGCAGACCTAAAGATCCAGCCGGGAACAAAAGTATCATCTGAGGTGAAGTTTGACATGCCACCTCAGATGATCCAGGCATCGGGGCACGTCACTGATGCCATCAAAATACTTTCGGGGGGAGGGGGAGTGCCCCCAATACTGACCCCCCAACAAAAACAAAATCTCTGGCGGCTCCACCTGCCCACTAAAAAAAACCTTGTGGCCCAGTAGCCCCAATCCCTCCCACCCAATAACAAAAAGGACTGGTGGCCCCCAAACCCCACCCCCTCTGCCTTATATGGCAGTCTGACCCTGCCTGGTGTTATTGGGGGGTAGGATTGAGACCGCTGGGTCACCAAGGATTTTTTTTTTTTTTTTTTAGCAGGCAAGACCAGTGGAGATTTGGTTTCTGTGGAGGGGGAGGGGGTTGGTTAGTGTTGGGGACACCAGCCCCCTGATGGTATTCTGATGGCATTGGGGGCTTTCCCCAATACTTAGGTCATCTAAGGGGAACTGTCAAACCTCTCCTTAGATGACCCTGTTTCTCCGTGCCAAACTTGCGCCAACTTCTGTGCGCCTGTGTATGGCTTGCTCTCCCAGTTTAACGCTGACTTTTTGAGCACTGGCTAAATTTGAATATTGCATGTCAGCATTAAAGTCATGCTATGAAACCCTCCACTAGAGCTTTAAGCACTGGGCTCTAGTGCAGGGTTTATGCACCGGCCCATAAACTCCCTCGTCACGACAGTCAATTGGTACTCAACTCTGAGTACATCTTCTGAACACCCTAATTTCTCCATCAATCTGAAGCTCCAATCTGTAAACTACCCATCATTAGAGCTTTGATCTTCTATATACCACTAATCTGGAACACACACAATGAGCTAAGATCAACTGCAGACATAAAAATCTTTTGAAAAGAACTAAAACCATTTTTATTCAGAGACGCCTTCAGATTAAAACGATGATCACTGTTCCTGCAAAACAGAATAACTGATAGAACATGGCAATAAAGAATTATAGATAGCATCTATGTCTATGCAAGTATATTTGTTTTTTTAACTCTGCCTCGATCCTGCCTCCCCATGTCTGATTTATAACTTTACGACGCTGGTGGCTCAGCGGTGTGCACTTACGAGTATTATATACGTTCATTGTAATGCTGCCTAGAACCTGTCATTAGGTGGAATACAAATTAAATAGATTTCTTTTTTCTGAAACTTAAAGCAGGCAGGAAGATCAGTTCTTTCTAGAGAGAAGATCTGTTGTTCCTGCTCATAGAACCCTGCTTGTGAACCTGGGCTACTGCAATATGGAATAGGAAGTCAACCGAGAGTCGCTGCCTAATATCTCTCCTCTGACCTTGGCTCAGACGACCTCCTGAGGGCCTCTGCTGTTGGTATATTATAGACCTTGTCACATAAGCCTAACTCTTTGGCTGCTGAGAGACAGAATATACTGGCACATCTCCCTGCGACACCAGCCTTTATAAAGAGAGCATATTGTCTCTGTCTCCATTGGCTGGAGGACAAGCTTAATCCCCCATTAGTCTGGACTGGTCTAGCAGGGATAAGGAATTAAAGATGATTTTGTAGAAGGGAAATGGGAGACAATACATTTGCATAGCTAGGAAGCTTCAGAAGAATTTTCCATAGAATGAAAAGCTCGGGTGCAAGGGATCATCATATGAGGCTGGAGGGTGAGAAGCTCAAAGACCTAAGAGAAAATTCTTATTCAGTGAAAGGGTGGTAAACACCTGGAAAAGACTTCAAGCAGAGGTTTACTGCAGCCAAAACCATGGAAAAACGCAGGCATTCAGGAGATAGATATATTAGAACCTTAGTGGCGAAAGATGGGAGGAGACCACAAATCAAAAAAATCCTCTGACAACCTATTAAATGATACTGTATGAAAAAGATCCTTTGCCCATTCTATGTTTTTATATTAGCCTTTTTTGCTACATATACAGCTTCCAAATATACTTCTTTCTTCGTATATCCACATATCCAGAATGTTTCTCATACTTGGTTACTTGCAATCATAATCACACTGTGCAGGATTCATTTAACAGCCATACCTTGAGATTAATTGTTCATGCTGCCATCAGCTGCAGAGGAGGACCATAGCTACAACAGCATGCAGTGCCTCATAACCCACCCACACCACAACGTACATGACACCAGGGCCGGCCCAACTATTAGACAAGACTAGGCAGTCTCCTGGGGAGGTGGCTTTTAAGAGGCAGCAGAAATCAAAAACAATACAATAAATCACAACCCCACTAACTCAAAGAACCAACAGCTTGTACTTTCAGCTGCAGAGGGAGTGGGCTCACACATGCATTCAAAGCAAAGTTTAACATTTAAAAACATGCTGCCCAATTATGCATTTTTACAGAAATGCTGTGGGAGAGATCATGTTTTTAGAGTTTATTTTGTCAAAATGTAAGGGGGGGGGGGGGAGAGACATAAGCCCGAAGATTCGCCTAGGGTGCCCAACATTCTTGTACCGGCCCTGCACATCACAAAAGCAAAATAATCACACTCCAAAGCAAGACAGATGTCAATGGCATCACCCTCTAAAGCATCACTCTTACTACTGAAAGTCACTACAATTTTTCTCAGATGATTGAAAAGACAGCTGAATTTAATGCTGTGCCTGAATAATTTGTATTAAAATGTGTTTAAAGGAGTCAGCTCAAAACACATGGCTACAAGTCTTAGACTGATCCTTCTGTTAAAAAGATTTAAAACATACTGAAACGGTTGAATGGCAACATTGGGGTCATTCTCATTCTTGTGCACTCGAAACAATGGACAGGAGATATAAATTTTAAAAAGGGAAAACAGGAACATACGTTTTATATCATGATGGATCACTTGTTTTGTGTGAAGAAAGTCAAGCCCCTTGAGGACATGTTTGGTCACCCAAATGATTTCAAACTCTCTCATAGGTCCACAGGTCTCCAGCTTCTCCATGACCGACCCACCCTCTCCTGCTTCCATAAAGAGATGAATGGTCTCGTCCCACAGCAGTGCCCCATATAACTCAGCAATGTTCTCGTGGTGGAAGTGGGCCTGGAATTCTACATCAGCAGGCTTAAACTGTTCCACTGGAATCTAGGAAATCATGGTAGTAAACAAAGCAAAATGATTAATGAAACTTGCAGACTGGGCTGCATGCCTTATACAAACAGGCTGAGGAAATTAAAAATATACTCCTCTCTGAAAGTAAAAGTAAAAGAGGAGATATTTTATTTGGATTTAGCTCAGACATTAGGCTAATAGCTCAAGGCGAATTACATTCAAGTAAAGCAGGGGCCTGATACTGAGCCCGAGGCTATCCGGCATCCGATGCTGAATATCTGGTTTCACCATCAACAGCTTTTGTTATCTGGTAAGTGGCGATATTCTGCCATCACCGGATAGCAAAGTTAGGGAGGCCACTGAGCTCTCCTAACTTTATGTGATCACCTATCCAGTTAGTGGGCTTGAAAATTGCCACTAACCAGATAGGTGCTGGGACTACCCCAGCCGTGCCAACAGGCCGTCCCAGCACTATCCGGTTAGTGCCAAGGCAGTCTGTGGGGATCTTCCGTGGCAGTAGCTGGTTAGTGCCGATGAAAAATCAGGCTCAGCGAGGTTTATGCAGTTTGCAGGACCAGACATGTATTTGCAAACTATTTTAAAGATTAATTGTGTACTGTACAGAGTATACTCTAATCTCGTTATTCTTCTTGATACTTATAGAAATAATGTTAGTATATCATCCTTGATCTTTTATTTTTGTGCAAATGTTTGTAATTCAGTTACATTGTTTATGTTCTATTTTGTTTCATGTACACCACTTTGACCAAGGGATAGTGTGGTATAGATCTGTTAAATAAATAAATATACAAGAACATAAAAGATTTGCTGTAGTGGGTCAGACCAATGGCCCATCGAGCCCACTATCCTGTTTCCAACAGTGGCCAATGCAGGTCACAAGCACCTGGCAGGTTCCCAAATGATACACAGATTTCATGCTGCTTATCCCAGGAGTATACCACAACAAAAAACCCCAGTTCTGTTCAAAAGGAAAAACCACCAATAAGTGTCACAAATAAATTTGTCGGAAAGGCCGTCAAAGTGTAAAGGACTTCCCCTCACACCACTGCGGTCCATCCATTTTATTATAAAACCATAAAGGTCAGTTTGAAATGTATTAATCAAAAGATATTTATCAAAATCACTTAGCTGAATAGAGCTGCTGTAAACTTTGACAAACCTTTCATCAAACGACCATCTTTGACTAAACGTTTGTCGAAAGGTTTACAGCAGCTCTATTCAGCTAAGTGATTTTGATAAATATCTTTTGATTAATACATTTCAAACTGACTTTTATGGTTTTCTAATCAAATGGATGGACCGGAGTGGTGTGAGGGGAAGTCCTTTACACTTTGACGGCCTTTCCGACAAAAATTTATTTGTGACACTTATTGGTGGTTTTTCCTTTTGAACAGAACTGGGTTTTTTGTTGTGGTATATATTTTCAGACCTGGTTGGGTACTAGAATTTGGCTTTGGTATCCCAGGAGTAAGCAGTAGATGTCCCCAGTCCATTTTAATAAGTGTTTATGGAATTTTTCTCTGGGAACTTGTCCAAACCTATTTCAAATCCAGCTAAACTAACAGCTTTACAGCATCGTCCAGCAACAAATTCCAGAGTTTAATTATACACTGAATTAAAAATATTTTCTCTTGATTAGTCTTAAATGTACTACTTTGTGGCTTCACTGTATATCTTCTAGACTTTATACCTTTTGAAAGAGTAAACAACTGATTTGCATTTACTTGTTCTATTACATTCATTAATTTATCCACCTCTATCATATCTCCCCCCCTTCTCCAAGCTGAAGAGCCCTAATCTTTTAGACCTTTGCTCGTAGAGGTATCCTTCCATCCCACATCTGGATAGTGCCGGGAGTGGTCAGAGAACATTTTCAGCAGCATATGGCTCTTATCCGCATAGTGGTGACCACTACACAGATAAGGCCTTTTTAAATATATAGACCTAAATATGATTCTTTTCTAGTCTAAGCATCTTTGGAAGTTTATTCTAAACTTGAGGTGCCATTCCTTTCAGTTTACTGGAATATATTCTTTAGTTGATGGAATTTTGATCAAAATATCATGCTCTGATGGCGAAAAAGTGCTACGGTGAATACATAACCATGGTGAAATTAGACCTTCTGTTAAATTTTCTTTCCTCGAGTCTCTCCCAGTCCAGTCCAGCCAAGCCCAGACGCATGGCTTATACCCTATCACCAGCACATGGAGACTGAGAATCATAGATTTTGATGTCGTCAGTCTATTAAAGGTTCTGTGCACATCCTCTCACACCAGTATTGTAACAAAGCAGATTTCAGAAGAGAAATGTAACAGAACTTTAAGCAAACTACAATAATTATACAAATTGAGAACACGACAAGTTCTCTCTCTATGGAGAATCAAAAAAAGTTAAGGCAACAGTTAATTTAAACATGCTGGTATGTAAGAGACCAAAGGAAGACCCAGAATGAAGGCCCTGAAGCAGATAAATTCTTAAAATTCCAAGCTCGCTCAGAATGACTACAGAAGATAAGGCGGGTTCTGGACTGTACTGGAGACTCAAGGAAAGAAAGAAAATTAGCAGGTAATTTTGCCTTCCTTATTGTCACTCCAGTCCAATCCATATGTATGGGATGTAAGAGTACTTAACCATGGGAGGGACCCGCGAGCCTGGCTTGAAGCACCTGAGCCCCAAACTATGTCGCTGCTTTACATATTCACGGGTGGAACGAGACTAAGCTCGGCTCAAGGTGCTGCTTAAGCTTTGGACAAGTGAGCTTGCAAACCAACTGGAAGAACCTTATTCTTCAGCAAATAAGCCAACACTATAGCTTCCTTCAACCACTGCACAATAGAGGCCTTAGAGGCTACTTCTCCCTTATGCAGACTTTAAAAAGATGAGCCACTTTCCCGATTTCCTAAAATTCTCAGTACATTTTAGATAACGCCAAAGTGCTCTGCGAACATCCAGTAAACAAGGCTGGTGAGACACTGAGTCTTGCTTCGTAGAAGAAAAAAATGGCAGAGTAACAGACTGATTAGGATGAAATGTGGAAGGCACCTTACAAAAATTAAGGTACAGGACACAAAACTACTTTTTTTTTTTGTTAAATCATCAGAAAAGGTTCTTGACAAGACAAGGCTTGTAACTCCGAAATTCTCTGAGCTGAGCATATTACAACCAGAAAAAACACCTTCAACGTGAGATCCTTAAGTGAAGACGCACGTAAAGGCATGAAGGGAGGACTGGTCATAACCGATAAGACCAGGTTCAGGTCCCAGGAAAGCACAAACTGATGCACCAGCAGACGAAGATGCTTGATAGCTCTGAGAAAAACCACATCTGGGTGAGCTACCAAAGAAAATACCTTGCACATGGCCCCGATAACAGACCAGAGCTGCCACATGAACATGAAAGGAAATTAAGGCTACACCTTTATCCAATCCAGCCTGCAGAAACACTAGCACATCTGGCACTGAATCCATAAGATCATGTAAACCTCTTTCTTCACACCAGACCTTGTACAGACACCAAACTCTGACATAAGATAAGGAAGTGAATTGCTTCCAAGCTTGGAAGAAAATGGTTATAACCCGAGCCGAGTAACCTTTTTTTTCAGCCTAGCTCTTTGAAGAGCCAGGCCATAAGCAAGAATTGATTCACTTGTGGCATGAGAATGGCACCTTGCCTCAGGAGACTGTCCAGAACCAGAAGGCGCCAGGGAATGTCCACGGACAGACGAACTAGGTCCTCATACCAAGGCAGACAAGGCCAATTTGGTGCCACTAAAATCACTAACCCTTGATACGACTATCACCTGCAGTAGCTGGCCTATTAATGGTCATGGAGGGAACATATACAACAGACTGATGTGGCTATGCCTGGGCTAGAGCATCCAGATCTTCAGACACGGGTTCCCATCTGCGGCTGAAGAATCTGCTTATCTTGGTATTGGGCATGGTCGCCATCAGATCCATTATTGGAGGATCCCATCATTGCACTATGCCACAAAACACAATTCTTCCAGTAACCATGCCCCCAGATCCAAGCGATGTCGGTTGAGGAAGATGGCCTGAACATTTTCCTTTCCTACTACATGAGCTGCCAAGAAAGCCTGAAGGTTCAGCTCCACCCACTGAACCAGTAGAGCTATCTCCGTCACCAGAACCACACTTCCATACTGCCCTGCCAATTGATATATGCCACTATGGTTGCACTGTCCAAGAAAATCCGACAGTCTTGTGCTGCACCATTGGGAAGAACTGCAGAGCCAGAATAAACACATGAAACTCCAATCAATTTATGAACCAAGCACTCTCCTCCAGAGGTCACTGGCCCTGAGCTACCTGGGACAGACAGACAATGCGCCCCCCCCCCCAATCCTGAGAGGCTTGCATTGGTGGTGACTATAACCCACTTGGGCAGCTCCAGCAGCATGCTTGTGTTTAAGTTTTGAGTATTTAGCCACCAAAGGAGACTCAATTGTCCTCTGTGGGCAGAATAACGTTTTGGAGAAGGAACGCGTCTGCAGAGACCACCAACTTAACAGCACTCTCTGTAGAGGACATGAGCTCTGGCCCATGGTACCAAATCTATTGTCGCTGCCATGGACCCTAGGAGTTGAAGGTAATGCCACATGGAGAGAGACTGCATCCACAAGAACTTCCGTATTTGAAGCTGAACCTCTCTGGCTCAATACTGTGTAATAAATAATTGGCCTCTTTGCATGCTGAAATGAGCTCCTAGATAAACCAGATCCTGTGTCGGTACCAGACGGCTCTTGTTGAAATTGATTATCCAACCGAGACTTTGCAGGAAAGCTAATCACTATCCCTTACTGCATTACCTCCAGACTCTCTTGGGCAGACTTTGTCCTGATGAGCCAATTGTCGAGATATGGATGGACCAAAATCTCTTGGCACCAAAAGGCAGCTGACATCACAACCATTACCTTGGTAAACGTCCGGAGAGCAGTGACCAATCCAAACAGTAAGGCCCGAAACGTCCCCAGGACAAATTTCACCTTCCTCGAGCTCCGCAAACACAGAATTGCCCCAAAGTCCAAAAGTATCTTCTAAAGGATCCTCTGAATCCCCAGAAATAACTGAAGCCTGAGCCTCCAATGACTCCTCCTGTACCTTACAGCGCTTTACAGTAGACACAAGAGAATCTTTAGCTGCTGACCCAGAACCTCTCAGCAAACTCTTATCTAAAGCCTGAGAAGTAGTTACCACCATGCCCTGCTTCATACAGTAAGCCTGGTGTAACAACAGCACGAAGACTGGGGAAAACGGCATATGTGAAACTGTACCCCCAACTGACCTGAAGGGAAGAGGAGTCCCCTGAACGTCAGAAGGGTCTTCTGCTTGTTCTTCTGTCAGTGTTGACATGGCTGCAGTTCCCTCCTGCAGCTGAGGGGAAGACTGATAAAAAGTCATTTCACCAGGAGAGGTGGAGTCAAAACGGTGGCAGCTTGGCTATAGTGCAGTGGTCATGTTTTCTTCATGGGGAAAACCCCCCCCACAAGGTAAGAGGTTTTGAAGCCCTTTCCAACTCTGGCTACTTCTTTGCCCTTACCTACTGCTTTCTCTGGACCCTTGGACAGTTATTTTACATGACCTTTGTGATGTCCGGTGGTTTTGGGGGAGGTTTGTCAGGCTGCAGTTTCGTTGGAGCAGGAGAGCTCTGTAACTGCTTTGGGCTTGTCATTTCTCTCTCCCCCGATGTACGGCATGCACCAAATGTGGTGTGCATCCAGAAGTCTCCTGCTGCAAGTCTGTGAAAAGGCTCCCTCCTATTGGGGAGTCGTTTTGCTTTGCCGGGAGGGCTGGGCTCGGGAATGGAGGTGGTAGCTTTGCAGACCCTGGAAGATCTTCAGCATGTAGATCCGTTGGCATCATCGGCAGGCGATTCGGCAGCAAGGGTGTCTGCTGTTCGGAGCGGCAAAACAACTGCAGGGATAATGGAAGGAGATTCAATTTTGTTAAGTGGTACAGTTTCATTCTCATTGGACTTCCTGCAGGTTTTATATTAGAGAATATCTGGACTGCTATTGCTTCATTGGGAGAGACTCTGGTATCTCAGATTTCTGCTTTAATGACAAAAATGAATTCTAACTCTGCAGTAATTGATTTTACTGAATTTTTGTAAATTGCCCTGATGTCCCCACTGAGGGCAGTATATCAAGTTTTAATAAATGAAATGAAATAAAAGCCTCAAATTGAACTTCCAGTACAGTCAAATTAGATTGAATCTCAACACTTTCAGCTTACTTAGTAGCAATTTTAATTGCATGTTATATAATCAAACGTGAGGAAAAAACACTAAAAATGGCTAGGAAAGTAAAACACAGCATCGACAGAGAACACAGCAGAGAGGACACATCAAAAAGTAGAGAAGATCAAAAAGAGAAATGGAGTCATGTGAGAATCGGGTGGCAGGTTATGTGCTATGGAGAACAGGTGAGATTTGAGCATATGGTTTGAACCTCGGAAATGAGAGGTCAAGACAGAAGGGAGGGGGAAGGTTGTTCCAAAGGAAGGGCCGAGAAAGGCTGGAGTGTCGAGTGGATTCTAAATGTGCCTGAGAGGAGGAAGTAAAGAAGTCTGTTCATGTGAATGGCATTAAGCGAGCGGTAAGAATTATGTGGAATGAGAAGGTATATCGGAAGACCAGAGTAGAATGTCTTCTGAACTCTAATATCTTAAACTGGATGTGAAATTGAACCAGAAGCCAGTTTAAGCGGATAAGCATTGGAGTGACATGGTCAAAAGGAGAAGCATGAAAGATCAATCTAGCAGCAGTGTGTTGGATGAGCTGGAAACATCAAAGCTCATATTGAGGGAGATCAGCAAGGACAGAGTTACAGTAGTCGAGGCAAGAAAGAACCAGAGAAATTACAAGGGTGATCAGGACTGAAGGAGACAGAAAGGAGCAGACAGCCCTGATGCGAAGGAGAGAAAAGAAGGAATGCTGTACAACAGAAGTGATGTGAACGTGGAAAGAAATGAAGGAGTCAAGAAAGACTGAGATAGTGGAAGGAAGAAGTGAGAGTGATTGCAGCATCATCAAGAACAGGTGAAGTAGAAGGAGCAGGTAACGAACCAGAGAGTCGGGTAGCTGTAGTCAGAGGGCCTGAGTTTGAGGTGATGAGTATTTAACCAAGAGGTGACATGGGCAAGACATTTATGGGGGAAAGATCAGGAGTAAAGGGGTCAGTATGAAGGAGTAGCAAAATATCATCAGCATAGAAATGGAAAGACACACCAAGGTGCTGAATCAGAAGGGCAAGTGGTTTGAGGAAGATATTGAAAAGGATGTGAAAGCTGGACAGTGAAAAAGATAGACAGGAAGAAGATTGATGCCTTTGAATTATGGTGCTGGCGGCGAATACTGTGTATACCATGGACTGCCCGAAGAACAAACCAGTCAGTACTAGACGAGATCAAACCTAAGCTTTCTTTAGAAGCTCAGATGACAAGACTGACTTTCATACTCTGGACACATCATGCGAAGAGAGAGATCATTAGAGAAAGACATCATGCTTGGCAAGATAGACGGTCAGCGCAAAAGAGGAAGACCAGCAATGAGATGGATCGATACAATAACAGCAGCTACGGGTACCAGTCTGTCAACAATGAGCCGCCTGACTGAAGACCGAACACAATTTAGAATAGCTATCCAGAGGGTCGCCATGAGTCGACTCCAACTCGACGGCACTTAACGACAACAACAACATTGAAAAGGAGAAGGGCCAGAAAGGAGCCTTGAGGGACACCACAAGAAAACAGGAAAGGTGGGGGAGGAGAGAGTGCCCATGACAACTTTTAAGAACTTTGCGTCAGTTAATAAGGTGAAGCAGTTAGAAATTCTCTCTCATGCTTCTAACTTAAGGCTTATAAATTTTACTCGAGCACCTACTGTCTCTGCAAGGGATGCTCGGTGCTTGTCTATCTGATGTTTTAGCTGTTCCAGTGGAGTCACATACCGCTATGGTGAGAATGTATTATTTACCATTGGGTAAGAAGACCCCTTTCAGTACTGGTGCTGGGATTCAGCAAGTTGATGTACTAAATATTTCAGAAGTTTTGGAAAATTCTTAACCACAAGTGGCACCATCAACATTAATAATGACTTTTGCTCTTTTGCCTGATACAGAATGGTTGCTGAAATTGTTTTTTCATAAAAGGAATTTGTTGTTATTTAGGGGTCTATCCATTTGTATCTATCCAGATCTTGCTAAAAATACTCAATGACTGCGTAGAACAATTTCTTCTCCTTCATCTTGGAGTGCAGCAGTTGGGCGTGCTCTTTTTTAAAGCACCCATGTAAGATTTAACGATATACTTACACGAGAGAATTTCTAACTGCTTCACCTTATCATTAACTGATGCAAAGTTCTTCATAAAAGCTGCCATGAGCACTCTATCCTCCCCTGCTTTATTTATCGTTCAGTTTTTACATGTTTTACAAGCCCTCCCAACTGCTGGCCTTTGTGAATGCTTGGCAGTTGGAGGCCGCGATCGATTTTGCAGCTGATGGTCTGTAAATTTATTATGCTGGAACTTAGCATGTTTTGTTCTTCCTTTTTTCTATGGTATGAATAAAATACTCTTTTTTATCTAATTTCTCTTCCCCTCTTATAGTGGATTTGGATGAGCAAGTAGCGTAAGTGTGCACCGCTGAGCCACCAGCATCAGTTAAACATGGCTGAGGGAAATACTCCCACGGTACAGATAATAGAAAACTCTCTCACCTATCGCAGTTGACAACACTCACTAAAAATAGGTTGGGTTGTTGCTGCAGGACAGCGGCAACAGTACTTCCTCTCCTTGATACTGGCTTTTTTTTTTCTTCAATAATTTAAAGGGCTATGTGATGCCGAAAGCAACATCAGAACCCCTCACAAAAAGAGGAAGGAAATCAAGTAATTAGACATCGCTGTCAAAGAATGCCAAATAGGAGGTTTTTGCAATGGGGGAGGGACCTGGACTACCAAGTAATTCACCCCAGAAAAAGGGCACTAGTGAATTAACAGTATTTGTTCTCCAGAGAAAACCCCTTTTTCTTCAGGCTGTCCTTTCTATCTTTTTTTTTTTTTTTTTTTTTAATGATCCAGTGGCGTCTAGAATGCACAGCAGCTCTTTACCAACTGCTGGAGAATGAGAAATACTGGTGCGAAAGGATGTGCACAGAACCCTTATAGAATGACATCATCAAAATCTGTGAGTCTCAGTTTCCATCTGCTGGCGACAGGCATAACCCATGTGTCTGGACTAAACTGGAGCGACAATAAGGAAACAGGGTTATTCCCTCAAATGACCTTAGGTACTGTAGTCAAAAGCTTAAATCCAATTCAAAAGATGGGTAGCCAATGTATCTATCATCAATAATGTAGTTCTGTCCCATCTATCAGACAATCCATCCATGGCAAAATCTAAAGCGAGCTGTGCATGCAAGGACACCCTCAAGTGTCAGAGCAGAAACAGTTCTGTATAGCAGAATGGGCCAAAATTCCTCAAGGGTGATGTGAGAGACTGATCAGCAGCTACAAGAAACATTTAGTTTAAGTTGTTGCTGCTCAAAGAGGTGCCACTGGTTACTGGATGAAGGTTCACACACTTTTTTCTACACAAAGATACTAAAGAGTAATTTTACAAGGGTCATCAAGATATGTGTGTGCTTTCATGCAAATATTTCAAGCCTGTTTTATAAAAGTAAGGCACGCATGTACTTTATATTTTATAAAAACCAAGGGTGTGAATGGTTAAAAAAAAAATCAGACCTTAAACTAGGCACAAGCACTTATTCGCATGCCTAGATTTTTCAAGAATGCATGTAAGGTACAGTATTTTATAACTCAGGCACTTAAATTTGTGCTCCACCCAAACTCTGTCAACGGGAAAGTATTACTACTACTACTGAGCATTTGTATACTGCTACAAGACATACGTAGCACTTCACAGATATAAGATAGTCCCTGCCTATCAGCGCTTACAACCTAGTCAGGACGGACAGCACAGAAGGTGTAGACAGGGATACATCTAGGGGGAATGTTAAAGAAACAAGATGATCAGATAAGTCAAGATCCAAAAGAGGTGAGATTTCAGCCTGGATTTGAAAAGGATCAGAGAAGGCACCTGGCATACAGACACAGGTAGTTTGGTCCAGGTGTAAGGTGCAGCAAGGTGAAAGGAGCGAAGTCTGGAGCCAGCAATAGAAGAGAAGGCCACAGATAGAAGCAATTTACTACTACTACTACTATTTAGCACTTATATAGCACCACGCACGCAGCGTTGTACAGGCATACATACAAAAGACAGTCCCTGCTCGTCAGAGTTTACAGAGCATTAGTCAAATTGGTGCAAAGCACAATATGGTCTTTACAATTCGGTTATGAAAATTGACAGGTTGAGAAAGGATAGAAATCAGGATCTGAAAGCGGCAGTGAAGAGATGGGTCATCAATCTGGATTTGAAGAGGGCCAGGGAGGGTGCCTGGCGTATAAACACAGGCAAGCTGTTCCAGGCGTAAGGTGCAGCAAAGTGAAAGGAGCGAAGTCGGGAGTTAGCGGTGCGAGTGAAAGGCCTAGACAGAAGTAATTTGTTAGCGGAGCGAAGTCCCCGAGAGGGGATGTAAGGAGAGGTACTGAGGGGCCGCAGAGTGAATGCATTTATAGGTCAACAAGAGACGTTTGAACTGGATGCGGAATTGGACAGGGAGCCAGTGAAGCGATTTGGAGTAATGTGGACATGGCGAGACTGGTGGAGGATTAGTTGAGCAGCATAATTCTGAATAGATTGAAGGGGAAGGAGATGGCTCACGGGGAGACCAGCAAGAAGTAGGTTGCAGTAGTCGAGGCAAGAGTTAAGGAGTGGATAAGGGTTGTGGTAGTGTGTTCAGAAAGGAAGGGGTGGATTTTGCTAGAGAAAGAAGCGGCAGGTCTTAGCTATGAGCTGGATATGTGTGGAGAAGGACAGAGAGTAGTCAAAGATAACCCCCAGATTGCGGGCCGAGGGAACAGGAAGGATCGTAGATCCAGCCATGAAGACTGAGAAGGGGGGGGGGGGAAGAGGAGGGGAGGGGTTGGGAGGAAAGACAAGGAGTTCAGTCTTGGCCATGTTCAACTTCAAGCGGCGATGAGACATCCAGGCAGCGAAGTCAGAAAGGCAGGCAGATATCCTGGTCTGGATTGATAGAGAGATATTAGGTGTAGAGAGGTAGATTTGGGAGTCGTCGGCATAGAGATGTTACTGAAAGCCATGGGAGGAGATAAGCGCGCCAAGGGATTGTGTATAGAGAGAAAAGGAGGGGGCCCAGGACGGATCCTTGGGGTACACCAACATAGAGCGGGGTGGGAGAGGAGGAGGAGCCACCAGAGCATACACTAAAGGAGCGATGGGAAAGATAGGAGGAGAACCAGGATAGTACGGAGCCCTTGAAACCAAGCGAGGAGAGGGTGGTGAGGAGAAGATTGTGGTCAACAGTGTCAAAAGCAGCAGAGAGGTCAAGAATGATGAGGACTGAGTAGAGGCCCTTAGATTTACCCAGGAACAAGTCACTGAAGACTTTTGTAAGAGCCGTTTCAGTGGAGTGTAGGGGACGGAAGCCGGATTGTAGTGGGTCCAGGAGGGCCTGAGAGGTGAGGAGGTCGAGGCAGCGGCGGTGGACTGCTCATTCAAGTAGTTTAGATATGAAGGGAAGGAGGGAGATGGGTCGATAGTTAGAAGGACAGGTGGAATCGAGAGAGGGTTTTTTTGAGGAGAGGTGTGACAACAGCATGTTTGAAGTCTACGGGGACAGTTGCAGTGAATAGTGAAAGGTTTAGAATATGAGAGATGGAGGGGACAACTGTGGGAGAGATGGGGTGCAGGAGATGGGTGGGGATAGAGTCAGAGGAACAGGTGGTGGGTTTGGAGGAGGAAAGAAGGAGTGCAGTTTCCTCTTTGCAGATCATCGGGAAGGAGGAGAGGGTAGCAGAGGAAGTATGGAAGGGGGGGAGAGAATTGGGGAGGGGGGAGGTAGATTTGCCAGAAGAGCGGAGTTCCCGAGGGGGGGGGGGGTGTAGGGAGAGATAAGAGAAGAAAGGTAGCGAGGAGCTGCAGAGTGAATGCATTTATAGGTCAGCAGAAGTTTGAAATGGATGCAGAAACAGATAGGGAGGCAGTGAAGTGACTTGAGAAGAGTAATAAGGGCATGAAGAGGTTGGTGGAAGATTAGCCGCGCAGCAGAGTGCTGAACAGAGTGAAGGGGAGAGAGATGATTCAAAGGGAGACCAGCAAGGAGTAGGTGATAGTAGTCAAGACAGGAGATGATTAAGGAGGGATAAGTGTCACCTGTGTGCAGTCAGTGTCAATATGATCTGTCACATGATGCCTGTATAAATATACCTGTCCTGAAACTCCCCTAACTCTGCAACACCACTAAGCAAGCAACATGAAGACCAATGAGCACGCCAAACAGGTCAGAGACAAAGCTGGAAAAGTATAGATCAGGGTTGGGTTATAAAAAAAGAAGTAATTAGACCTTACCTGCTAATTAGTATTCCTGAAGGATCTCCAGTCTAGTCCCTTTCTTCTGGTTTGTGCTCCTCTTCCAGCAGCATTGGAGACTGAGTACGTCATTCTTTGATCCCTCAGGATATATAACCACTGGCACCACCCACCAGCTTCAGTATCCTGTTAACAAAGCAAACCTAACGGAGAGACAACTAAACAAACATGACTAACACTCCCCCCCCCCTCCCAGGAAGGAACGACCCATCCCCCCTACGAAGAGGAGGCTTACCTTACCCATGGCCTTCCCATACCGAATGTCAAGTCAATTTCCATTGTGATATCAGTGCCCTGTAACTGCCTCTTCCAACTCAGCACCGAAACTGAAAGAAAAACACCTCTGCCAAACCAAGCATCCCTCTGAACTTCTTCTTCGGCCCGGAACACTTCTCTTTAGCACTCTGGGCGGGAACAGGGACTAGACTGGAGACCCTTCAGGAATACTAATTAGCAGGTAAGGTCTAATTACTTCTTCCCAAGCGTCTCTCCAGTCTAGTCCCTTTCTTCTGGAATGTAACAGAGCAGTTCAAGCATGGGAGGGGCCTGCCAAACCAGACTGAAGTACCGCTCTCCCAAAATCAGCATCCGCTGCCACCTGAACATCCAATCAGTAGTGCTTGGCAAAGGTATGCAACGAGGACCATGCAGCCGCCCTACATATTTCTGAAGGATGAACCAAACTATGCTCTGCCCAAGAGGCAGCCCTGAGCCCGAGTGGAATGAGCCTGGAACCCCCAGCAGAATCTGCCGACCTTTCAGGATATAAGCCGAAGCAATGGCCTCCCTGATCCACCTTGAAATTGAAGCTTTGGCTGCCGCTTCTCCTCTGCGCGGCCCCCCAAAAAGCACAAACAACCTCTGAGACTTGCGGAACTCCTCCGTACGCTTCAGGTAACGCCTCAACATCCTACACACATCCAACTTCCGTAGACGGGCGTCACTCACCTCTTCTTGCCCTACCCCGGCAAAGGATGGAAGAAAAACGGACCGATTCACATGGAACGGGGAACCACCTTGGGCAAGAACGAAGGAACCGTCCTCAACACCACCTTATCCTTGCAGAAAACGAGGAAAGGTGGAGAGCAGGACAGAGCTTGTAACTCCGACACTCGTCTGGCTGAACAGATGGCCACCAGAAAAACCGTCTTGAGAGTCAAGTCCTTTAATGAAGCAAGGCGCACTGGCTCATAAGGTTCTCACGCCAGGGAATCCAATACCAGGTTAGGATCCCAAGGCGGGACGATCACCCTTTTTTGTGGTCTCAAACGTCTCACTGCCTTTAGGAAATGAACTACATCTGGATGCTCGTCTAACAGCTTTCCCAAAACCTTACCTCTGTAACAGGAAATAGCTGCTAGCTGAACTCGCAAGGAACTGGCAGCCAGACCCTTCTGAAAACCATCCTGCAAAAACTCCAACACCTCCGGGACGGAGGCTTTTAACGACCCCAATTGTCGCTCCTTACACCAATTCTCAAATATTCGCCAAACTCTCACATACGCAATACAGGTTGATCACTTGCGCACCTTCAGCAAGGTCGAGATCATTGCCCCGGAATATCCTTTCTTGTGCAGCCTTGCCCTTTCAATAGCCAGGTCGTAAGCGAGAACTGATCCACCTGCAGCATTCTCACCGGACCCTGAGTGAGAAGGTCCTCCCTTACTGGAAGCTGCCACGGCCTGTCCGCCAACAGACGCATTAGGTCGGAGTGGAGGAGTGGCCTAGTGGTTGGGGCAAGGTACTTCGGGCCGGAAGGTCAGGGGTTCAAATCCCACTAGAGGACAGCAACCTTGGGCCGGAAGGACTGGGGTTTCTAGTCCCACAGGTGCTCCTTGTGGTCTTGGGCAAGCCACTTAACCCTCCATAGCCCATGTTCCCTGTAAAATAGTTCTCTGTGTGCTGTGCTTTCCTGTCTAATCAATGTGTTTATAGCTCAAAACTTTCCTGTCATGATTTGACAATTTCCAATCTGTAATCAAACCGCTGCTGATCGCTGGAAGTAGCGGTATACAAATGTATACTAAATAAATAAATAAATAAATACCACGGTCTCCTTGGCCAATCCGGAGCTATCAGCAGCACCAAACCCCGAGGTGCCTCTATCCTTTGCAGAACTCTATGAGCGCCCACGGAGGAAACATACAGCAACCCCTCTGCGGGCCACCTCTGAACTAGGGCGTCCAGGCCCTCTGATATTCTCTCCTTCCGTCTGCTGAAGAATCGGTTGGCTTTGGCTGACTCCCAGCCGGCTGTCCCCACCTGCATTCCAGATGATGGAAGACTTCCTGGCAGAGTACCCACTCGCCGTGATCCACCTTGTGCCTGCAGAGGTAGTCAGCTGTAACATTTTCTACTCCTGCCACATGTTGAGCTGACAGAGCCAACAGATGAGCCTCGGCCCATTCTAAGAGGATTCCCGCTTCTTCCAACAACGGGCTGCTGGTGCCTCCCTGCCTGTTGATGTAAGCCACCGCTGTCACGTTGTCTCAAAGAACTCGCACTGCCCTTCTGCAAATCCAACACTGGAACGCTTTGAGAGCTAAGGTCACCGCCCTCAACTCTAACCTGTTGATGGGGCCCCAAGGATTCCTGAGCACGCCATAGCTCCTGGGCAAACCGCCCCTTGCAGTGGGCTCCCCAGCCAGACAGGCTCGCATCCGTCATTACCTGAAGCCACTGCGGAGGTTCTAGGGGCATTCTGCTCTCTAGTGACCCCGGGTTGAGCCACCACTGGAGAGCCTTCTTGGTTTCTGAGGAACATGGAAGTGTCACTGACGAGGGCTGATGCTGATGAAACCAACACCGTAGAAGAGACTTCTGCAACGGGCGCATATGTGCCCTGGCCCAGGGAACCAGATCTAATGTCGCTGCCATGGTGCCTAATACCTGCAGGTAGTGCCATGCCAACGGCGCCTTTCGATCCACAAACTCTTATCAGCCGACGCAGGCCTTCCACTCTCTGAGGTGGCAAGACGACCTTGCCTATCACAGTGTCGAATCTTGCTCCTAGATACTGGAGCACCTGAGTAGGAACCAACCTGCTCTTTGCCAGATTGATTACCCACCCCAAGCTTTGGAGGAACTCGACCACTCTGGCCATCGCCTTCAAACTCTCATCCCTGGACTTGGCCTGGATCAACCAATTGTCCAGGTAAGGATGAACCAAAATCCCTTCTTTGCGTAACGCCACCGCTACCACCACCATCACCTTGGAGAAAGTACGTGGAGCTGTTGCCAGACCGAACGGTAGCGCTTGGAAATGAAAGTGTCCCATCGGTACCGCAAAGCACAGAAACTGCTGATGAGACTCCCTGATGGGAATACGCAGATATGCCTCAAAGGTCTAGAGACGTTAGGAATTCCCCCTGCCTGACCACCACGATCACTGACTTCAGAGTTTTCATCCGGAAATGGGGAACCCTCAAACACCGACTGACCCTTTTTAGGTCCAGAATTGGTCTTAGGGAGCCCTCTTTCTTTAGGACTACAAAATAGATGGAGTATCGACCTGAACCGCATTGGTCTTTTGGGACCAGGACCACCGCTTTCAAGGCTAACAGCCTTGACAAAGTTTCCTGCATCGCCGCTCGCTTGGCCTGAGACTTGCACGGCGACTGAACGAAAGAAGGGAGAACTGGTCTTGCAAACTCTAAGGCATAACCGTCCCGCACTACCTCCAAGACCCACCGGTTGGATGTAACCCGGACCCAGGCGGGAAGGAACTGCCGCAACAGACCTCCTACCGGCAGCACCTCCACCTGAGCCCCTGCAGCTTCATTGAGCCTTTCAGTGGATGGAGGCGGAAGGAGAGGTTCCAAAATCTCTTCCCGCTCCCCAAAACCCCCGGAAGCCTTGTCCCCTTCGAAGCAAGCCGACCCCTCTGAAAAGAGGTCTGCCAAGCTGGACTAAACTTGCGGGAGACCCTCTGCTGAAAACGTCCCGGGCCTGCAAAGCGACCCTGCTTAGGCCTATCCTCAGGCAGTCTGTCCCCTTTCGACTCCCCTAACTCCTTCACCAACTTGTCCAACTCCTCCCCAAACAGACGTTTACCCCTAAAAGGGAGTCTATCAAGCCGGGCTTTGGACAACCCGTCTGCCGCCCAATTGCGAAGCCAAAAGGTACCTCTGAGTCGCTACCACAGATGACATATTTTTGGACAGAGACCGAATAAGATCATATTGACTTTCTGCCAGATAGGCCGCTCCGGACTCCATTTTAGTGGCCTCACCCTGCAGCCCAGTCGAAGGATCCTCTGCCACCCTCAGCTGCTGAGACCACCTCAGGCAAGCCCGGGCCACCCAGGCCCCGCACGCTGACGCCTGAAGCACCAAAGCACTAATGTCAAAGGCTTGCTTCAACAACGCGTCCAGCTTTTTGTCTTGGGCATCTTTTAAGGCTGTACTGCCTTCAACCGGAATCGTAGTCTTCTTGGTTACTGCGGATACAGCCGCATCCACTCTCGGAGATTTAAACAATTCCTTCTCCGCTTCGGGCAGAGGGTACAAGCGTGACATCGACTGCACGCCCCTCAACCCTGCCTCCAGCTGATCCCACTCTTCCTGGATCATTTGCCACACCACCTTATGGACAGGAAATACCCTCTGGGATTTCCTTACTGCCTGGATTAAGGGATCTTCCAACTCCTCTTCTTGATCAGGCACCCCTGCCATGTTAAGCACCTTCAGGGACTCTCCAATTAAGGCCGGCAGCTCTTCTCGTCGGAAGACCCTTACAATTCTTGCCTGCTCCTCAGAGATCTCTCCCTCCTCAAGCTCTTCTCCTTCTTCCCCCTCTTGCTTGGACATCTCCCTCTCCAGAGTTTCTGAATCAGGGGAAAGAGGGTCCTCCTCTTCCAGGGTTCTGGCCCGCTTGGATGGAACCACTGTCTCCACCAGTGGCTTGGCCTGTGCCTCACGCTTTCGAATGTGCCCATGAACTCCCTGCTGGGCAAACAAAAGGCTTTATGCAACAACAAAACAAACTCCAGGGAAAACCCTTCCCCCTGGCTTACCTCTCCCGAGGAGGTCCCCGGTTGTGGTTGAGACACCACTTGCTGCTCCAGATTCAAAGAGAGCAGAACTTTCCCCCAGGAGTCCTTCCAGGGGTTCCACAGATGCCTGAGAAGCCCCAGCTCTGCTGAGGCTGCTTCCATGACGCAGCCCCTAAAGACTCCTGCTTCGGAAACTGAACTTTTGCGGGCTCCACAAAGCAGACACTGAGGCCTGGCTGGCATCTTGCTCCAGTAACATAAAATAACACAGTTCTCTTTCTTATATATATTTTGGTTTTGAGAGAGAATACCTACCTATCTATCCAGAGGACCCCACACATATATACATATACATATTGTAGCGCCCCCTACGGGTTAGGCGGTTGCCTATGTGTAGTGAGCGTACCACTTTACGTCCTTTATCACCTTGATCCCTTTCACTGAGGCCTTTGAAGAATGTAGTTGTGTGGTAATAACCAATACAGCCGAGGGTTTCCAAAAGGTAACAGGATTTTTATTTTACTACTTATCCATAGAACCTCTTGTCAGCAGTTCATATACTACCATAACATAAATAGGATACTTCTCCATGCAAAAGGAAACAAACTTTACTGCTCAGTCCCAGCACTAGTCATTCCAAACAACTTGTTTTTAAACAGAGCGATAACCCTTGCTTTCAAGCCAAGGATATACTCTCATGTCCCAGCATTGGCACAGCACAAGCCTGTATCATTCAAAGGCTCTGCACAGCACGTGGACTTCCAAGTTTACAAGCTGCTAAACTTTTGTATCCTTCCTTTTACAGATGTTAGGCTTCTTCACTTTCCAATTACAAACATTGGCTTTAACTTCCAGCATTCACAGCTTTCCTCTGAGCTTATCTGGCTAGCTCACATTGGTGCTTCAATTAACTACTTCCAGCCAGTCATAAAACTCTTTAAAAGCTTATGGCTTTTTCAATACTTTTAAAACTATACAGCTTTCCTACTTATGACTCACACAGTAAGAACAATCCATTTCAAAGTCAGAACTCTCATTTTCTGAAAGGCATTCCTCTACGTCCATGCTCTCTTCATCTGGTTCAATTAGCACCTGGCTGGCCTCAGCGTTTCTAACAGCAGGTTTTAATTGCTCTATCAATTTCCAAACCTGTCCCCACTGGGAATCCTCACTACGCTGAGTTGCAGGGGAAGGACCTAGGAGATCTCTCTTTCTCAATAAACGTTTTAAAGCTTGCAAAGGGCTCACCTTGTTCCCAACACCCTGTCTTCTCTCAGGCTGTGCCTCAGGTGAAAGCTTCTCCACAGACTCTCTCACAAAGATTCCTTTACCATGCTTTCCAGCAACATTTTCCCCAGAACCAACTCTCCTGTGTTCCCAACCAGCTGTACACTTCTTACCAGCTAGGCTGCCATCAGGGCTCGAGTTGTCTGCCTGTTGCCTGCAATAGGAATCTTGTTTTAGGCTTCTGCTGGAGCACTTTTCCCTTGCACGTGTCCTCCTAATCTCTTTACTTTCTGTAGCTTCCAGAGATTCTCTGCTGGTGTCCAGCCTGCTAGGGGATGCTTCCTCCTCAGAAGATTTCCCTCCTGGACTCCACCCATGGACACGATCTCCTCCTGCTTTCCTTCTTCCTCCTCGTCTCCCTGCTGTTCCTTTCCGTCTTGTGTCTCCTCCTTCTCCTCTTCCCTTTCTGGAAGACTCCCTCTGCTTATATGACTGGGCCTGCCCTATAGCCTCAGACTCCACCCCCAGGCTTCCCTCATCACCTCCCCTGGTCTCCATGGAGCTAGGGCGTGGCTCACTCTCCCCAACTCTGTGCAGAGAGTTTTTTCCTTTGGTTTGAGTTTTAACCCTTAAACCCCCTGAACCTTCCTTCTGCCCAGAGGTAAAAGGCTGTTTTTTCATATTTTCTTTGGGCTCTAAACCTGTCTCACCACCACAATATATATATATATACACACACACACACACACAGGTCCACCGAATCAGAGCCTATTCCCAAAAAAACAAACTTCCTGCCATGGGAAACTGCCGCCGATGGCCTCCTCTCCCCCCCCCCCCCCCGGCACCCCAAAGATGCGTGAAAGGGAAAACGGCTTGGACTCGCTATCGCTGGGCCCCGCCGCCACAGTCCTTGTCAGTGCACGAGGCTGTGCCGCTCGCCTCTGAACAGGCCCCTCTTACCTCGCGGCTGTCCCCGCTTGTTTCCCCTGCCGCTCCGAGGTGTGCCGGAAGAGCAAGCGGGGGCCTAATGCCTTCCCGCCCTCGTGTTCAGCCATCTCCCAGGCTTCTGCAACAAGGCGGGAGGCAGCTCAGCGGTGCTGAATTGCTAAGAGACCCGGCAGAAAAACCTCGCCAGTCTCTTCTTTTTGGTTTGTTTTTTTGTGTGTTTTTTTTCAATGCCTCGGGCCTTGTTCCTCCCAGGCAAGCCTCCTCTTGCACCAATCCCCCGAATGAGAAGGGAGGGGGGGCCGTCTCTTCTTCCTATCATCGCTTCAGCCACCAATAAAAATTAAGGCAAAAGAAAGAACTAAAGGTAAAGCAAATCAAACCAAAAGGAAATGGGCATTAACTAAATCCCTAAAACTAAAATCTCTCCAGTAAGCCTTCCCTGGCTTAATGCTCCTAGCTGCATTGGAGACTGAGTATACTGAAGCTGGTGGGTGGTGCCAGTGGTTATATATCCTGAGGGATCAAAGAATGACATACTCAGTCTCCAATGCTGCTGGAAGAGGAGCACAACCCAGAAGAAAGGGACTAGACTGGAGAGACGCTAGGAATATCCGAAATCCTGAATATTTCACAGAGCACCATTAAATCCATTAGAACAAAATGGAAGGAATTTGGCACCACTACAAACCTGACAAGAGAAGGCCGCCCACCAAAACTCACAGATCGGGCAAGGAGGGCATTAATCAGAGATGCCACAAAAATACATCAAGGATAACACTGCAGGACCTGCAAAGATCCACATTGGAGATGGGAGTATCTGTCCATAGGACCACTAAGTCATACACTCCACAGAACGTGGCTTTGTGGAAGAATGGCTAGAAAAAAAATCTATTGCCTAAAGAAAGGCATAAGAAAACCCGTGTGTAGTTGGCACAACAGCATGTTGCGGACCCCACCAAACACACGGAAGAAGCTTCTCTGGTCAGATGAGATGAAAATTGATCCTTTGGGCCATCATGGGAAACGCCATGTGTAGCACAAAGTCAACACGTCCCATCACCCCAAGAACACCATCACCACAGTGAAACATGGTGGTGGCAGCATCATGCTGTGGGGATGTTTTTCTTTGGCAGGGACAGGAAAACTGGTCAGGAATGAAGGAACGATGGACGACACTAAATACAGGTCAATTGTTGAGGAAAACCTGTTTCAGTCTGGCAGAGATTAGAGACTAGGACAAAGTTTTACCTTCCAACAGGACAATGACCCTAGACATACTGCTCAAGCTACACTGGAGTGGTTTAAAGGGAAACATTTAAATGTCCTGGAATGGTCTAGTCAAAGCCCAGACCTCAACCCAATTGAGAATCTGTGGCATGACTTGAAGATTGCTGTACACTAATGCAACCAATCGAACTTGGAATTGGAGCAGTTTTGCCTTGAGGAATGGGTGAAAATCCCAGTGGCTAGATCTGCTAAGCTAATAGAGACATCCATCAAGAGACTTGCAGCTGTAATTGCAGCAAAAGGTGACTTCGGGAGGGAATACATATGCACACTCCTGATTTCAATGTGCTTGTGACACAATAAAGGACATTTTGACCCTTCAAAGTCATAGGCAATGTAGTGTATATATATATCACATGTTGCTAACCCCCAAAACTCTATTTTAATTCCAGGTTGTATTGTGACCAAACATTACAAACACCAAGGGGACGAGTACATTCGCAAGGCACTGTATACACACACATTATTTATATATATATATATATATATATATATATATATATATATATATATATATATATATATATATATATATATATATATATATATATACATACACATGCAAGACTTTGCTTAAGGATTTTAAGTGTTTTGAGCTAGACATTATTTAAGTGTCATTTATACAAAGCACAAATTACAGCCAGAAGGCTCTGCTGGGAATGCAGGTTGCCTGAAGAGATGGGGCTCTTTGCAGCAGTTTTATATGATTTTGGTGGCAACCTAGTAAACTATCAGCATGCACTGGCACAAAAGACATCAGTAGCTGGCAACGTAGCAATATTCTCATCATGTGGCATTACAGTGTGTAAAAAAGAATTACCCACGAGCTGAAATAGTTAGCCTACAGCAGAAGACAGTGACTAGTTAGAACTCTAATAGAGCTGTAGTTTAGGGGGAGTTTTGGGGGGGGGAGGAGTAGATCCCCCCCCCAGATGTTGCAGGCACTAATGGTGATCTCCTTCCATGTCCAACATCACCCCTCTGTCACCCAATGTCTCCCCCACCCAACACACGTCCAGCATCTCCTCAATCTCCCTCCATCCCCATGTCTTGGGTCTTGCTTTCCTTCCTTCACCTTGCTGTGCATTGATTCACCAACCCATGTACAAGAACCTTATGTGCAAATCCAGCCCTCCTCTCTGCTACCCACCACTGCTTCTAATCAAAGATGGAATAAGCACTGAGCCTTTCCCATACAGGCGTTCATACGCCTCTAAGAACCTGCTGGTCCTCCCTGTCCAACCCTTTCTGGTGCATTCTTGTCACAAAGGGGGCAGGACAAGGAGGGCCAGCAAGATTTTAGAGGCGCATTCGTGCATGTGGTACCTTCAATTACTGGCGGTGGGCTGGATATGACACAAGTTGACTGTCTATGTTTTGAGAGATGACTACCTTATTTTGTGCCACCCCTGCTTCCACATGATTGGTCCCCTCAGGGGACATGCCAGAAAGCCCGATTCGCTGCAACTCCAAATGAGGGATTTTGCAACCCCATTTGGAGCCATAACCCACAATTTGGGAACCACTGCTTTAGACATCCCAATCTGATAAAGCATTTTCCTATTCACAAATCCTATATCTTAACGGTTTCTAAGTCATCCTAACATTTTTAAAGTTAGTGCTTTATTCATTTTTTATAACATTCCAATAGTAATTTTTCTCTACAAAAATGGGGTTTTGTAGTGTCTCGTTGAAACACATACAGACTAATAGCTTTCCAGCTTTAATCATGCTGATCACATGGCAAAGAAACCTAAAATGAACAAATACAACCCGTCTATGCTCCTATATTGCTCTGTAGCATTGACAAGAATACAGACTGGATGCAACCCAAACACCAGGAAATCTATTACAGTCTCTCTTGTGACATGTTTTGAAAGCAGGTCTGTGAACTCATATGGAAAGCTAAACCTTGAACCAACATACCAATTTGCATGCCATTCGTTTTCTTGTTTCCTGGTCTTGTGCCAAATGTACTTTCCCAAAGGCTCCTCTGGGAATAAAATCGGAGCCAATATTCCTGTAAGTCAGCTTCCACGGAAACAAGATTACATCAGAGTCTATTTGATAGCGCCCATGTTTGACAGCAATCATCTACAGAAGAAAGACATCAGTAAATATTAAAGCAACCTGGAAACTGTTGTGTCCATAACAATAAAGACATTTCTGTATTAAAAATATAGGTCTTTGCTAGGGTCCCGCAAATGTCCATGTCAATGGAAGTATGTGCAATAGCTAAGAACAGACATATGGTGTACTTTGTGAGATAAGCCCAAGAGAAAGCTGCTCACTATGATCTATCAGATATACTAATAATTTCAGCCACTGATGATATTCCCTGGAATTTCACCAACTTCTTGTAACAAGAGGAGAGCAAAAGAAGAAAGGACAGTTCTGTAAATATGCCTCGGGGTTTGTTTATTTTTGTTGCACCTGTAAACCTGTTCAATAACAGCAAATACTCACATGGAAAACTAGGAGGCAGCACCGAGGAACTGCCAGAAACTCCAATTATGATGCATTCAGTGATGGGGTGGAGGTACTCTGAAAAATGCATGCTCAAAACGCATGATTAGGGATAATGGTCAAAAGCATAGAAAATGATGGCAGATAACGACCTCAAGGTATATCTCAGGGGCATTTTTAGGAGACCCTTAATGAATATGCATGAGCTACATTTGTGTAGAACTGATGTAGAGAATGCAAATATTTCAGACATGTTCATTATGGATATACAATAAAACATGATGGTTTTCAACAATCTAGGATTTCAATTTGACATTCCTAGGAAGTCAGTTTGGAAGCATCTGCATGTGGAAACAGCGATGTACAAATGTATGCAATCTACATGTCTAAGTGCTGCTACTTACACATATAGATACTCCAAGATGCAGAAGGTGTGGTTTGGTCATGCTAAAAATATTGTACGTGTAGTTCCCGTTTTATAATGGAAAGATACACATTTTTTTTAATTCCTTTGTCAGCTTTTGAATGCCCAAGTGCCAGCTACCTGAGGGGGCCAACTGTACATAAACACCTCAAAACATTATTTCACTTGGCTCTTTAATTAGATCCTCTTGTATGTGCAGCTTTGTGGAATCTCAAGAGACGACATTCAGCAGAACCTTTTGTAAAATACCAGAGGAACTGAACGTTCCAACCCAGACATTCCAGTTCCTACCTTGACATTCTACATAAAATGGGGCTTCACTTGTACCTAATTTACTTATTCCTAATGCCATATTGCAGTCTATCTGATCTCAGCCTTAACCAATGGCATCACTATAGGGGGGTGCAAGGGGTAGAAAGTACCCCCACCCCCAAGTGACTTGCCACCCCAACCTCCTGGCTTTAGTGTGGGTTAGTAGGTCCAGCAGAAAGGACTTGCAGTGCTCCATATTGCCTGTTCTCTAGCGCTCTCTGCAGAACAGACAATGAAGCAATTACCACAACATGGGTGCAGGGACTTGGAGCATGTTTAAGTGCTACTGGTCCCTGCAAACCCCTCATCTGCCTACCCACATATTTCTGCTCTGAAACAGGAAACAGATTCAAGTAGGAGAGCAGTGAGCCATAGGGGACTGGTAACATTGCAAATACTCAGAGTCTCTGCATTCTGCACTGTAGTAATTGCTCCGTTGTCTGCCCTGTAGGAAGAGCAGGCAGTAAAGAGTGCTGTTAGCGCTACCTCCAGTCCAGGGCCGGCCCGTCCACTAGGCAGTCACCTAGGGAGGAAGAGCTGTGTGGCCAGCAGGCCATGTGCTTTGGCACACATGGCCTGCTGCCTGCCCTCCCCCTATGCTGAGCCGTGCCGTGCCTCTGCCCCTGCTACCACTGATTCTGGCAGAAGGGGGGATGGCTAGGTTCAGCAGCAAGCCATGTACATGGTCTGTTGTCCTCCCCCCACCCATGCTGAGCTGCGCCATGCCACTATCCCCTGCTGCTGCTGATTCCAGCAGCAGGAGGATGGCTAGGCTTGGCAGCAGGCCATGTGCTTCGGCACACATGGTTTGCTATTTCTGACCCCTTGAAGTTATGTCGGAGGGGGGGGGGGGGTCAGAAGCGGCAGACCATGTGTGCTGACGCACATGACTTGCCACTGCTGCCAAGTCAAGCTGTATCTCCTCCCCTGACATCAAACGGCAGCAGGTGGGGGGGGGGGGGAGTGATAGTAGCGCAACATGGCCGGGGCTTCTGCCTGGGGTGGCAAAATCCTTTGGCCAGCCCTGCTCCAGCCTGCTTGGAAAGTTGGGAATTTCTATGTAGGAAAGGACTCTGAGGGAGAGGAATGTTATAAAAAGTGGAGGGGAGGAACAGGGAAAGCAAGAAATGGAAAAGATGGGAGAGGAGAGTGATAAAGAAGGAAGGAGAGACTGTGAAGGCAAGAGGAGAGGGCGGGCAAAGGAGAAAGAAAGCCTAGAGATGAGAGAGGAGGAAAGATAGCAGGGAGAGGAGAAATTGGATGGGAGAGTGAAAAAGCACAAACTTGGGGTACCCAGGTGCTGCTAACCGGATAGGCTCCGCTGAAAAATCGGGCTGTTTATTTGCAGGTTTTAGTGATTGAAATAAGTCATGCCATGTGCATCTCTTGAATCTTTGTATTCTGATAAGCATAGAAGGAAGTGCATTTCAGTTTCTCTTTCTCTGATGTTGAACAGCATCTTCTCAGGGTTTCTATTTAAGTTTTTGTTTGCATGATTTTGTTTATAATTTGCAGTCTTTTATTCTGTATCAGCCAATGGTTGGTCTGTATTCGCTGTATGTGACAGATATGAGGTATTCTGCTGATGTATAACTTCTCTGGAAGACTGCTATAAAGCCTATCTTGTTCTGTGTTTTTCCAGGTGTACTGGTGTTCTACAGCCTGGTGAAATATCTGCAGTATTGCCTTTTCTTAGGCAGGGTTTTGCAGTTTGAGTCCTGGGAATTAGTGTTGCTTAGATTTGCTATTTAGTTTCAGAATGTCTTTTTTTGCAGGGTTTTATTTAAACTTCAAAGTGACGGGCAGTGAAGAGATGTGTAGATACATAACATCAAAACGTGAATCTAATTTTTGTATTGTCTATTGTAAGAGGAAAACATCCTAGAGCTCTGCTTTAGTCAACGCTGGAATCCTATTCCTTGCTGTCTTTGTAATGAGACTTTGTATTCCAAACTAAAGACCTATTTTTTCTCTGGGGCATTTGGGGGATTTGTCCAGCGTTTAGGTCAGTGGTGACTGTTACAGATAAGGTACATGCTCCCTCTTTTAAAACTGGTTGTTTTATATTTTGTTTTGATCTTTTCTACCTCTAAACCTTTTTAGAACTATTGAATTGTAAACTACTTTGATACCCTTTTGCAAAGGGCAGTATAGAAAGTCCTGAATAAACAAAGGATGCAGAGTAAATGTTACAGAACTGGAATTGATGAGTTTATACACAGCTTCTATCCCATCTTGTGCGGACTCTAGACTTCATTATTGATAAAGAAGAACATGTTGAATAATGCTATCAAATAGGTTTAATGGTAATTTTAGTGGATGGTTGACAATGGGCAGGGTTTTTTAAAAATTGCATAGAAGACCCTTGGAACTTGTTCTTGTAGTGTCTTATAGCCAATTTAAAGGTGGAGAGTCAAACTATGGGGGTGGGATGAGGTGTGGAAATGCCTAGCCAAACCTTTTTGTCTAGAGAAACCTTCACATCCAAGGATCCTCTATGCCTACCCCATGCTTTCTTGAATTCTGTTACTGTTCTGACCCCTAACATAACCACTGAGACTCCATATATCCAAAATCCCTTCTTTGAAGAACTATTTCTGCTACTCCCATGTACTATTGTACAAGATCTTCCTTTTCACCAGAGAATTGCTTCTGGTGCACTATTTATAGTTTTGAACTGTGACTAGATCTGCTGAAACCCGAGTTGTCTTAGCATCCTTATTCCATTACCTCATCCACTTCCATTCTCACCCAGAAAATTATGAAGATAGAACTTGTGTATTTTTTAATTAGTGGGTCACAAATTCTAATCTATTCCATGCTGAAGTTTTTAGAGTTATGAGTTCTTATTCAAAAGATGCCTAGAAAAACAATTTACTTACTTACAGATGTTCACAAAAGGCTTCTTACAACCCCATCCCGAAAGGGTAAAATGTGTGGCTTTTTGTGCCAGTTTTTGACAAGTATGCTTGTGGGGTGCTAAGCTCTGCTATCGTGTATGGAAAGTTGATTTATCTGCTATTATATTTAGAGAGATGGGAAGAGGATTTTGAGACAGACTGCATCCCTGTGTGCACCAGCTTTGGACTGGACATATTTTCTGTTTTTGAGGGGCGAGTTTGGGGTAGAATCGTTACAAGATTTTATATTTATTTTAAATTTGTTATATGTTTATTGCTGTGGTTTATCTTATCTGATCTTTCCAATGCTTCTCTAAAGTTGGGAGTGATGCCGGAGGAATGAAGATGGATGAATTGCTTCCGGTCCACAAAAATGGACCATTTAGGAGCATTTAGTCTGATCTCTATAATGAGTAAATTAACGTAAATGCTGCTAAAGCAGAGAATGGCGTCATTTCTGAAATCTGAGGCAGCATGGCTTTACTAGAGATAGATCTTGTCAGATAAATCAGATTGATTTTCTTGATTAGGTGACCAAAGAATTGGATCAAGGGAGAGTGCTAGATGTGGTATACGTAGGATTTCAGCAAGGCCTTTGACACTGTTCCACAGTGGCAACTTATAAATAAGCTGAGTGCCCTTGGGATTAGTGGCATAAATTACACCCAAGCAGCCTGTGCAATGTGGAGGAGCCCGGGTAGAAAGGGGGCCCGCACAGTGGCAGTAAGGCAGCACAGCAAACTTACCTGATGGGCTCTGCTGTGCTACCTCTGCTCTTCCGAGTTTGCCTCATGCCCGGCAGCTGTTCTCCGCCGGGTTGAAGTCTCAAGATAAAAGCCACACAGACTTGGTCCTGGTAGGTGGGGGCACCACCGTGACAATAGGGGGCCCCTCAACAAAATTTTGCTTAGGGCCCCTCATTGGAACTTACGCTACTGCTTGGGATAGATTCTTAAGTGAATGACTGGGTAAAAAACTGGGATATGATAGAGGGTAGCAGTAAATGGAGCTCATTCTAAAGATTGGGGTGTTACTAGTAGGGAGTCTCAGGGATCGTTCCCTGGACCTGTTCAACATATTTGTAAGTGATTTTGCAGAAGGTCTGTTGGAAACAGTATGCTTCTTTGCAGAGGATACCAAAATCTGCAAAAGGATACACACTTGGCAAGGTGTGGATAACATGAGGAGGGATCTGGAGAAGCTTGAAGAATAGTCGAGAGTTTGGTAGCTAAGGTTTAATACTAAAAAAAAAAAAATTGCAAGGTCATGCATTTGGGCTGCAAAAACCCAAGGGAGTGGCACGGTTTAGGGGTGAAGTACTTTAGTGCACGAAAGACAAATAGGACCTGGGAGTGATTGTATTGGATGATACAGTATTAAAGTAGCCAAACGGGTAGCAAAAAGGCGATGGCAAAAGCTGGAAGGATGCTTGGGTGCATATGGAAACAAATGGCCAGCAGAAAGGATGTTATAATGTCTCTGTATAAGTCTCTTGTGAGACCTCATTTGAAGTATTGTGTACAGTTCTGGAGACTGCACCTTCCAAAGAATATATGGCCTGCTGCTTTTGACCCCCTCCGATGCAACTTCCAGTCGGAGGGGGATCAGAAGTGCCTGGCCACGTGTGCCGAAGCATATGGCTTGCTGTGGGCACCAAAGTGGCAGTACAGAGTCACCAATTTTAAATTGCCACCAGCTCCCCAGTGCAATGGTGGGGGGGAGTGGGGAGTGGGAGGCAGCATGGCTAGAGCTCCTACCAGAACAGCAGAAACCCTTGGGCCGGCCCTGCTTGAAGAGCATGCCAATGACAGAAAAGCATGAACACTGAGCAATCCTCTTTAGCCTGAGGGTGGTGTCCCTAAAATACAGGTGGAGGGGAAGGCACATTGGTAAGATGCCAAACTCTGATATTCTGCATGCTGCTTCTTTTGGCATCTACCACAAGCATTAAATTGACTTCTGCTGCATGTCTCAACCCTCAGATACGTAGTGGTTAAGGAAATGATCTTATTAGACTACAGACAGACCATCAATACTTCTACCCACAAAGGAGGAAACACTCTTGACCTCATCTTCATGCCATCACAATTACTAGATTCTCAGAGAAATCCATTAACTCAGGTCTTACAGGTACCATGGTCTGACCATCACTTAATTTCCTGGCAGATTCCATACAGCTTCCCAATTTACCATAACAGCAATATGAATCATAGAACATTGATTGAGACATTTTATTGTCATTCCTAGAAGAAATTTCTCCTGCACTAGCCATCAAATCTAACAATCTTGATGATTTTATTGCTAGCTGGAATAAAATCATAGGGGAATATGCTACAGCATCACAAGCTAATCATATCAAGACTCCTGGTAATTCCACTGAATTTAAAAAGTTGAAGGATCTCAGAAGACTGGAATGCAGATGGTGCCACTCACAAAATCAACCAGATAAAAAATAGCTACCTGAATAATTTGAACGTCTATCGACAAAAAGCCAATAAGCATAAGAAGAAATATCATACAAAGCTAATCATGTCCTCCATAGATAGACTTTAGAGTTATTTGACATTGTAAAAGCTCTATTAAAGCACAGTGATAACAGCAGAATTCATAACATGCCAATACCACAAGAGTTAGCAAATGTTTTCCAAACTAAGGTTGACAGGGCCCTCCTAAATTTTGATATACCAAAATACAATCAAACCACCAATACTTCATTGCTTAAGCTCATTCCACCCACACTTGAACAGCTTGAAAGTGTTCCTTCGATCAAAGCTACATACCCTCTGAACTGAAAAATGGATCCATCCGCCCTATTCTAAAAAGATCATAAGTTAGAAATAAATAACCTGAATTCATACTGACCTGTCACCAGTCTACCTTTCCTAGCAAAAATAATTGAAAAGGTAGTACAGATATAGCTTCAGGATTTTGGCAACATAAACTCTCCCCTAGATATTGTCTGAAACCATGTTGCTGTATATCATGGTGTTGAAACGTATAATCTTATCACAGAAGGATATAATTAAAGGTATTCAAAACCCAGCTCATGGCTTCATTCTAAGTTTTCCTTGATGTAAAGGCAGCCTTTGATTCAGTATCACAAATATTATTGCTAGCACAGCTACAAGCCATAGGTGTGCAGAGTTCTGCTCATATCTAACAGGATGTCATCCGCAGGTGAAAACAGGACCCACCAAATCAGCACTGTACACTCTCACTCACGAAGTTCAACAAGGTTCTGCACTCTCCGCCCTACTAATTAACATTTATCTACAGCCCATATAGAAAATTATCCAGGATCACAACATATTATACCACATATATGCTGATGATATTATGATTTATGCTTCATTTTCCATCGCATCAGCATGCTACAACGCTATCACCAACTGGTTACTACACCACCAGCTTAAAATAACCTCAAAAAAAATAGAAGTACTTTTTTATATACTAGGAACCAAGATTTTACTCCTCCAACAGTTTTGAAAGTCGATAATACTGAGCTAAAGTCAAAGATGAAATCCCTCGGAATAATACTTGATCAGGGCTTACTCTACAATCCCACAGCCAGAATACTTTACCAAAAGATCAAGACTCCAACAATTACAAACTCTGATTGAGCCATATGATTTCCATACAGTTTTTTCCCTCACCATTATCAATTACCACGGTGTCCCCAAGAGTATCATACACCGAGTACAAATGGCACAGCATACTGCAGCAAGAGTCCTGAAGGGTGCCTCTAGATCAGACCACGTTACCCCTATCCTCAAGCAATTGCATTGGTTGCCTCTCCAATGCAGCATTAAATACAAAGTTCTTATTGCCATATTCAAAATTTTACACAATAGCTCTGCTCATTATCTACATTCCATCCTTACAAGTCAACCAGAAAATAGACTCAGGAGAGCATATAATCAGAATAAATTAATCATACCTGTTGACAAGCTAAGATTCAACAAAACAACTTGCTCACGAGCATTCTCTCTGTATGCATCAGGCTTATGAAACTGTCTTCCTACAATATTAAGAAACACAGACAACCTCACATGCTTCAGAAAGGATATAAAGATTCTACTCTTTAAAGACCACTTCGAAGATAAGACTTAGTATCATGAACATTCCTTATTCCAGTACCCCTCAATTCTTTCATTACATTTTCTTTTAGGCTCCCCGTGCCCCACAATGAGACGAACATGAACACTTAATCCACTCTGCTGTTATACAAACATGACCCCCAATCCTAAATCTTAATACAGTCTACTCTTATTCAAACATATTTCCAACCTTGTACTCCTCCATTATATCATAATTATGTATAATAAGTTAACCCAATAATGTTTACAGTTTCAAGTTATACCCTCCCTTGCTTTATTTATTTTGTCTGCTTTTCAATTGTTCATTGTATTTAAGTTATATGTAAACTGCATGGTATGTAAAAAATGTTAAATTAATAAAATCAAATCAATATTTCCTATCCCCAGTACAAGTTAGTTAATTAAGGCTATAGAGTAGGGGTTCTCACAGTCCTCAGGACATACCTAGCCAGTCAGGTTTTCAGGATAACCACAACAAAAATGCATGAGAGAGATTTGCGTGCAGTCTCCATTTTATGCAAATCTCTCTCATGCATGGAAACCTGACTGGCTAGGTGTGTCCTGAGGACTGGGTTAAGAACTCTGCTCTATAACCTTAATTAACTTGTACTGGGGATAGGAAATAAGATCACTTCCTTAACCACTATATATCTGAGGGTTGAGACATGCAGCAGAAGTCAATTTAGTGCCTGTGGTAGATGCCAAAAGAAGCAGCATGCAGAATATCAGAGTTTGGCATCTTACCAACGTGCCTTCCCCTCCCCCTGTATTTTAGGGAGACCACCTTCAGGCTAAAGAGGATTGCTCAGTGTTCATGCTTTTCTGTCACTGGCATGTTCTCCAAGCAAGGCCAGTCCAAGGGTTTCTGCTGCCTCAGGCAGGAGCCCCAGCCGTGCCGCCGCCCCCCCCCCCCCCCATGCCAAGCAGCCGCTGCTGCCACTGCCACTTTTGTCTTCTGGGGAATCAGCGGCCATTTTAAAATGGTGGATCTGTGCCACCACTATGGTTCCCACGGCAGGCCATGTGCTTCGGCACACATGGTCTGGCACCGATTCTCCTCTGACAGGAAGCTGCATCGGAGGGGCTCAGAAGCAGCAGGCCATATATATTATTTTGAAAGTGCAGTCTCCAGACCAAAACATAATACTCCTAATGAGGTCTTGCCAAAGACTTATCTAGAGGTACTATAACCTCCTCCTTCCTGCTGGCCATTCGTTTCCATATGTACCCAAACACAAGGAAGCATCTGGGTCAAAAGTGGAACAAACAAATAATTTGTATGCCAATGGCCCCCCTTCCTTGTCAATCTTTAGCAAACCTTTGCCTTATGAAGATATGTACTCTACTGCTGTGGGGAACTCTTATGTGTGTGTCTAAATTTGTTTAAAAAATGAAACACACACAATTTTTTTTTGGTAACAGATTTACAGCAGCAAATCCTCTACCCGGAAACTCAGGGAAGAGGAAGGAAAGAGTGAAGGAGAAGATCAGAGAATTGGGGCAGGGGGAGGAAATTGGGGAAGGGAAGAAGTAGGAGACCTTCCAGCTGTCCCTTTCTCACGTTCACCCCTCCCCCCCCATGCAAAATCCTATTCCCCCTACCCCAAGCTGATCCCTTCTCACCACATATTCATACACCACCCACTCCCACGTTAATCCCTTCACCACTTGGTGCTGATTTCTCTCATTCCACCCCTATAACATCCACCTCCTCACCTTCCCCAAGTCATCTTTCCTTTGTACTTCCAATCTTCCCTTTTACACTCTCCTCATATATAAATTTCCCCTCCTGCAATTCTTTGGGAAATCAGGAAAATCCCCAGCTAGAATATGATTTTGGGGCTCTCGCCGCAGCATCAAAGAAGCCCACAGTTCCTGGTTTAATGTAATTCTGTGAGTAGAAACACTGGGAGTCAATATTCAAGGCCATCAGTCAGATTTTTTAACACCAGCTGTCGCATTTAAAATTATGTACATTGCACAACGCGGAATACGCATATTTGCTGTCCAACACCAGTCATGTGTATAGCAGCGATGCAAATGCAAGCAACGTGCTCCTTTGAGTCAATGCTGCATCCTGGTGACCCCACAGCTCCTGGGATTTCTTGGCAGTGTGACCTAAGACTGTCAGGCCTTTCTTCCGAGCAATGGTGGGTTAAGTGACTTGCCCACAGACACAAGGAGTGCTAGAGAGAATCGAACCCTGATCTCTTGGTTACCAAGCCAGTGTGCTAACCACTAGGTTACTCCTCTACTCCAGTGATATTCAACCATTATACGTTTAGTAGGAATTCTTATAAGAAACTGCATAAGAGTTGCACACCATAGCCTGTTTGGTGTACTTTAAGACTGCTGTGCATGCAATTTATGGTTCCTACCCTCGCTCTTCCCTAGCCCTATATGGTGGCAGATAATCAGCCTACTAGTATCCGTATATGGGCTGAATATCTACAGACAGTGGATTTATATCGTTACCAGCCACCGGGATCTATAGAAATCTTTTTATAAAACTGACCTGAACAGAATTTAGTGCCTTTCACTATGACATTCCTAAGAAAATAATTTATATGAATGTGAAAAACAAGCCAGTCTTTCATTTTGCAAAAATCAGTTTTACTCTCGTGTTATTCTTGCCTGCAGGGCCAGATTTAAGATTTTGGCACCCACAGGCAAAAAAGCAAGATCAGATAGATTCCAGAGAGTGATATGGTAGGGGTTAGTTTCAGGAGATCCTAATAAAGATTGGAGAGCAAGAGAAGCACAGGAAGGCCTTAGCACCACAGTGGCAACCCTTTGAAGAAACACATGCATGGCCCTAAACTAATTGGAAGCTAGCTCTTCTATGACCTGGGTATTAGGTGCCTTAGGCAGCTGCCTTTCTTGCCTATGTCTAAATCTGTGCCTGTCTGCCTGGCAGCTTCTAGAGGGAATGGGGCAAAGAGCAGAGCATTCAAAGCTAAACAAAGGATTCTGACAGCCCCAGGGGTCATAAGACTTAAGGTCTGCCTAGGGCGCTAACACCTTAAACCAACTTTGGGGCCAGCCCTGCTGCATGTCTGTCTTGGTTTGCATATAATAAAATAGTTTTTAAAGCATCGTTTCTCACAGACACCAGAAAGAACTAGAAAGCGATAAGTGCTGTCATGTTGGCCAATGTCTGGCCAAATTTAAGGTGAGAAGAGATCAAAAGATCTGAAATCACATAAGATACTAAATGACCCCCCCCCCCCCCCCCCCCCCAGCCATCAGAACCTGCATTGACGGTCGGCCATTCACTTCATCACCAGGAGACACACACAGCCTGAGGAATGAGCTGGGATGGGAGGCCTCACCAAGGGGCCAAAGGGAAAGAAAAAGGAAGATGCTATGGATCAAGATTAGGAGAGCAATATTCTGGAATAATCCATCAAAAATGACCATAGTATACTTAATTCAGTGGATAAATGGCAGATCTGCTCCCAGTGTTCTTAATCCAGCATCATTGAAGATTTCATCATGAAAAAAAAAAAAGAAAAAGTAAAATCAGGAGATAAAAAAAAGATTCAACGTACCCTATTTAATATAATTCCAGATTCCTGCTTTAGGCATCTGTGCAAATGCTTTGCTGCGTTTGAGACTTGATTTGCAAAAGTCAGTAAGTCCTGACAAGTTCCGTATCTGACAGCTGCCAGTAGCGAAGTCTCTTGCCCACTAAGTGACAGGGACTCAGCACACTCCTCATTGTCCTTCAGATTTTGGTACATAGTGATTATACTGTCATTTCCAGTTACTGACTCTCCATCGAGGTATAGCTTCTCCATGATCTCCACCATGTCAGCCATGTTGAAATGTGCCAACATCAATTCTATTCCGTCCTTGTTATCACTTGTGGTGCTCATATACTCCATTACGCTCTGAGTAACTAAGCTAGAAGTATGAAAACAAACAAAACGAGATTGTGAGTGTGAATCAATTCCACTTATTATGCAGCTCACACCAAAATATTTGAAATAAAATGGACAGAGCAAAAATAATTGTACTTAAATTAAATCAACTTAAATAATATAGAAAAGGTGGCCTTGGCCCTTAAAAGGTAGCTTCTGTGGGGTACATGCTAGCAAGTATTTAAACAGGAGATTGTTTAAAGTATTTTGTAATAAAGTAAGTGACGAGGATTTGTTGATACTAGTTTTCCTGTTTTTCCTAATACATATTTTTAAGTGTTTAAGTATTGTTTTTCAAGCAGAGATAAATACTATAACATTCATGTATGAAAGCTCCTAACAGGAGACAAAAAATAATAAAAAAAAGTGTGTATGGGTGATTCAAGATTTGTGGGCAGGCCACTAAAAGAACAGTTTTGATGGCTTCTCCTCCTACATGAATCTCTTTGTTTTCAGACAGTTTATAACAAATATTTTAATTTCTTGACACATTTTTCTCAAGTATCTGTTTTGTAATAATTCATAATTTTGATTATTTCCATTAATCACTCCCCAGAAGCAAGAATATAAATAAAGCAAGCCCCATGGTCTTATCTGTTCAACATCAGGGGCATGTTTATTAAAATGCAGGTGTCTACTGCATGTTCTGCCCAAAAATAGAGCGTTGGGGATGACGCCAGACCCACACTAAAAGAGGGGTGCTTGGCATGTCCCGTTGGTGCTAGTAGGAGCTTGGGGCCATATCTGTGCTCATTCTGTTTTGTGTGATCAACATGGGTGTATTTAAACACCCCCCACTGATTGGCAGTAAGTGCACCTGTTCTACATGCAACTTTGCAAATGAGTCTGTGCTAAGCGCAATGTGCATGCCCCACCTTTGAACCCCCCAGTCTTTGCCCCAACCTGTGCTATTCGAGTGGCATGGGATATTTAGTGTTGTTGCATTTTTGGGCACATGGTAAAGTTTACCACAACACACTTGGCACAAACTGAAATCTGTGCTACCCGATAGCATAGTTTATTAAATATGCTCCTTAAAGTGGGATTTTGCTAAACTGCTCTTGAAGGGAGATAAAATCGGATATACTATGGCCTTCAGGTACTGAACTGCAAATTTACCTTGCAAAAATTCACTGTACATGAAAGGTAGCACAAAATGCCTGTAAACATACAATGCCAAACTTTCAGGCATTTTGTGCTACTTTTATTGCAAAGTGAATTTTTTGCAAAGTTATTTCACAAAAATAAACTTTACAGTAGTAAATTTTCACACAAAGTTTATGTAAATTTCTCATCAATATGCTACTGCAATGTAAAATCATGCAAAGCAGCTCCTTAATGAGGGGCTTTGCTAAAACAAGGGAATAGAGTGGCTTTGCAGGCCTGTTTTCACTGTAGTTATTTTTTGCAGTGCTCCAAAAGGCTCCTTCATGAGACAGCTGTTGATGCAATTTAAAAAGAACCTGTCAGTTTGAATCGGAGACTGCCTCTGATCCCCTCCTCCTTAAGGGCTTCTGATCTTGGTGTTCAGTGGCCTGATGGTTGACATGAAGCATAACTAAATATAAAAAGGGTCCCTCGGACCTCCTCCTAAGAGGATCTCAAGGCCCTGGTGGCCTAGTATGCTGCAATCCCCCCTCCCCAAGCTCACACCTGGACTTAAAATGCTTAAAGAAACCCTTCTTCCCACCACATTTCCATCCCTTAATATATAAGGGCCCATATCTGCAAAATTAAAGTTTGAGTGGTTCCACTGCAAAATACACATCTCAGATTCCATTTTAAAAGACATCTGATCATAGATTTCATTGCCCCTTTCTAAGGCAGAAGTCTGGAATTGTGTTGTGTGAAAAGGATTGTGATTGCATCCTTGGCAAACAAAACTCTTGTTATAAAACTGAAACAGATTATGATCTGGTAAAAAAATAAACAAGTTTTGATGACAAAAAAAACCAACCAAACAAAAAAGGTTAATTTGTTGTTTTCTTTAAGTTTCTATACCCTGTGACACAAATACATGGAAACAATTAAGATGAGCCAAGACATATCAACAGATCTAGCTTTTAGCATGCACATGATTAAAAAAATGAAATGGATGCTCACATGCAAGTGACAAATACAGAAAACTGGAAACAGGAAGGTTTTGCTAGGAAATGGCACGCTGACTTGTCTCTGCAGGAGGCTCATGTGCAAAATCAAGTATGAGGCTATGTGTAAAACACTCTCCAGTTCATTTTGCAAAGGAGAGTGCTCCACGTGCAATGAGAACAAACACATTTACAGAAGATGTCTGAATGAAGAAAGTGGATGTTCACAAAAACACTGCAGACTGATTATAAGCCACATAATTTGGCTGTGTGCAAAAGTCACTGCTACATGTACAGATAAACATATCTAACAAATATTATTCTGGATATAGTTTTCCGCTTCACCTCAGATATTACTGCAGAAGTGGGACAAAGTGTTCTGTCTGCCACTGCCCTTAGTTGATTTAAACTTAGGGGTATGTCTACTAAGCCGGGCTAATGGTTAACCCAGGCTTTCTGCACCTAAGTACCACGTTATTCAATGGGACCTAAGAGCAGATACACAGGTTAACTGTTAGCCTGCTTTAGTAGACATACCCCAGTGTCAGCTCTCAACTACTGCAACCTCCTTCTTGCTGGTCTCCCTCTGAGTCACCTCTCTCCCCTTCAATCTGTTCAGAACTCTGCTGCGCGACTAATCTTTCGCCAGCCCTAATATACTCTTATAACCCCTTTTCTTAAGTCCCCTTCCATTTCCGTATTCAATTCAAACGTCTCCTACTGACCTATAAATGCACTCATTCTGCTGCTCCTCACTACCTTCCCTCTGTCATCGCTCCCTACACCCCTCCTCAGGAACTTCTGGCAGATCGCTTCTTTCTGTGCCCTTTTCTTCCACTGCCACCTCCAGACTTCGTTCCTTTCACCTTGCTGCTCCTTATGCCAGGAACAAACTACCCAACGCTTCATCTCTCCCCCTTTTCAAATCCATGCTAAAGACTCATCTCTAAGGCTACTTTTGGATCCTGATCCCTTGTGTCTCTTTACATTTCCCTATTGTACCCTTACTCTTATCTAGTGTATTGTCTGTCTTGATTAGATTGTAAGCTCCGACGAGCATGGAGCATCTTTTATATGAGTCTGCACAGCGCTGTGTATGCCTTGTAGAACTATATAAATGATTATTAGTAGTGGCTCTGTGATATTCTTCCTCCGTGAACAGGAGCAGTCTCCATTAGCATACGTGATGCTCAAAGTCCATTATTACACAATATTCACATCTCTTCGCGAGGTTTCTCACTTTTCCAAAGCCCAGATCACTGTGAGTTATGTTTTACTTACTGCAGGCATTTATCTGCCCTGAAGGGCTTATGGTGGATGAAATAATGTACCCAAGGTCTCAAGAACAGCTGGCAGGACAAACAGGATTTGACCTCTGGTTTCTCAGATCTCACCATTAGTGTACTCTTCTACTGTGCCCTGAAGCTTAGTTAAAATATGCCTGCACATGCAACTGCAAAGTACAAAGAAGTACTCAAAAGATAATATACACCGAAGTATACGCAACTTTCATGCTAATACTTCAACATGATCTACTACCCAGCAGATGAAAAGATTCACAGGATGGATGCTTCCAGAAGTTGAAGTGAACTTTTTTTTTTTTTTTTTTTTTAGATAATCTAATTCACAACTCAATGATCATGAGGGCCTTGCTAAATAACCAAGAGATGGTTTCATGATGAAGCTCCCTTTAGAGAGCTGCATCATCTCTGCTCTGGGAATGCCCCAGTCCACTGCCGCTGCACTGTGTGAGGGCAGCAGAAGGAAATCCCTGACCCTTTTCTCTTCAGGGTGGAGGAGTGGAATCCCCATCCCTTTCCCCATTTGCTGTTTATCTCTTCAGGACAGGGTAAGGAAATCCCCTCCCCTCTTCCACATGCATTAATGCATAAGAGTGTGGAATACAAGAATTAACACCACTTCTTTCATATACATAGGAAGGCCAAGTCGAGTATGAATGAGAATAAAAAAAAGATGACCTATACCACTGTCTCTTCAATCTGCATAGATTTTACATAATTATATTGATATGTTTAAAAAATTAGGAGGGTTTAAAAATGTTGCTTGTTTTAAGGATGCCACCTAGACACTGCTATAATCTAAACCCCAATACTCTTGTGCTAAACCTTTTCAGAACCACGTGCAGCCATCCAATTATGAATACAGCCCAAACTGCAGAAAAGCTAGAATCAGGAGGGCAGGTTTTCAAAACCTAGGGGGGAGGTGACTAGCCATAACAAAAGCCCAAAATGTGAAAAAAATATTAAAAACAAAAAGATTCAGAAATAAACCTGAGAAACTCCAGCAGCTTTGAAAAAGTATTCTGATATTAACAGCAGACGTCCCTTAAACCTCCTGTCCCCAACTCCACGCAGGTATGGTTAAAAGTTAAGGAAGAAAAGGAAGAGACATGGAAAACTATTCAAGGAATATCCGTCATATAGTTTTGTTTTGGATAGGAAAATAAAATCAGCGTCAGTGGCCTCCGCCTGTTCTAAGCATAGTTCTGCCAGGAAAGGCGCCAGGAGTTTGCCCCGGCTGGACGTGTACCGCTGCCCCAGGACAAACGCCGTTTTAATCGTTTGCATTACTGTGTTTTAGCATTTAAAGCTAAGGATATGCAGGACCCACATGCTGCGGTGGCGGCGGCTCTCTTACCTCGGCGAGCCCGGCACGTCCCTGCAGGTGCAGCCGCTCTCCGGTCAGGTGCCGGGCGGAGTCTCCCGCCGTCGCCGCCAGCACCGCCCGTGCTGCTCCCCGCTCCTACTGCACATGCCGGGAGCTGGAAGGGATCCGAAGGCGAGAGCTCGGCAGCGGCGCGTCCGAGGGCTCCGGCAGCTGAAGCGAAATGGCAGGCAGCGCCGGGAAAGTCCCAGCCCTTCAGTGCATGTTTTCTTTCCGGGAAGGAAACTCGGCTCAGCAGCAGGAACAACATAGCTGACCTCTGCCGGAGAGGAACAGTGTGTCCCCTTGCAAAACACTCTCACCCCACCCCCTAGAGCCAGAGACATGCCGAAAACGGAGGGAAGGAGGGGGCGAGCGTTGGCATCTAGAATACTTTCAGCTTGCAAAGTCAGTAACGACGAGGGCGAGGCTGATTGATCTGGGAGCAATGAATGGCAAATTTGATTCCAGCAGGGGAATGGAAGAGCATAATACGCAAAAAAAAAATCTATTAGAAAAGAAAGAGCTTATGCTGGTGCTTTACCCTGAGCATTTATAAGGCTGTATTCCCAGTAAAGTGGTAAGCAGGTCACAGAAAGCACACTGATTGTATACGTGTCAGACTGTTGTCAATCTGACCACAACCTCCCAAAAGTTCACACTTTACTTGTATTTCAACCATTACATTTTTATGTAGCGAATAGAGTTTATTTTGTGCCTGAAAACAAATCTGCATGAGCTCCCACGCTTAAGAAGTGCAGATCGTGCATGCATGCTACGGATATTGCATCACCCGGAGAGGAGACGGCGCAGCGTCTGACTCCCGAATGATCTGGGAGGCTTTGCGACCGTTCTGACAGCTTCGGCAGCACCAGAGTGTAAAATCGAACTGAACGTTCATTAGTTAAGGGCCGAGGAGGATGTCATGGTAGCGCTCCACGATCATGCACAACTTAGCAAGCAAGCTCAATAAACTAAAATCGAGCAGGTAACCTATTTGCCTACAGTAAAGCTAAACAAAATAAACACTTTGTGTTGCATAGTTAAAGTTACCCGATTGTTTTGCAGGCATCCGGCAGGGAGTAATCGTCACGTCACCTTAATTTCAACTTTCAGGTTTGAGAGGAGGAAGGCAGTCATTAATGCAAAGCCAAGTGTAAAAACGGTCCCTGATCAGAGCTTACAATCTAGTCAAAACAGACAACTGAGTGCAAGGATATATCTAGGGAAATGGTAAGGAACCACAAAGAAGATTAAGCAGCTCAGGATCCAGAAGCCACCTCCAAGAGGCGAGTTTCCTGCCTGGATTTGAAAAGGGTCAGAGTTAAGCCTGATGCACAGACTCGGGTAGTTTTCTCCAAGCATAAGGACAGGGGCTCCTGCAACCTAAAAATCGGCACCCTTCCCTCATTATTATTGATGTTGGCTGCACCCTACCCTCCTTTTTCCCAAAACTGCTTTGTGAATTCTTTTCAATCTATATTAATATTTCTCCTTCATACCCAGTGTTGTAAAAAAATTATAGCAAAAGAGCAAATGCATAACCAAAATAAAAATTCTTACTATCATACAAACAGGCTGTGATAGTCCAAAAAAATTAAATCTGATTCTGGTCATCTCACTAACATAAACATTCTCCAATGCCAGGCATATTGTGAACTAATATAAAATACTGCAAAAGTCACTGAAAATCTACAAAGTCAAATCTACCATACCATACCAGCATACAATTCCAAAACTCAAGGGGCCTACCCAGAAAAAAGCAGCACTATAAATACTGCAATGGGCCCCAAAACCTCTATACACCTATTTGAAAAGCTGTACAAGTCAAATTACTACAGTACAGATCCCTACATACAAACTCCATGTTAACAGAACACCTGACCTTGGTCACACACTCTGAACACAGACCCTCACCAAATATAGAATAAGTGACCACGACGTAAAATAAAAATATGCAGACAAAAATTAAAATGAAACCCCCAAGAAGCCAGACTCCGCATGTGGTGCTAGACCAGGTAAGAGAGGCAGTTCCCCATACTGTTTGAAATATAAAGATAGCGCAAAGTCCAATCACTAAATTGAAAATAAAATTATTTTTTCTACCTTTGTTTGATGATTTTTGATCATGCTGGTCCCGATCTGAGGTTTCTGTTTTCCTCTGTCTTCTCTTATCTCTTTTTCTATGTACATGTTCATCAGGAAACTGCTCAAGACGACCCTCTTCATAGAGCACTACGGTGACGTCACTTAAACTGTGCAACAGACAGTACCACAGCCCAACCACCCTCCCTTCTCGACACGTACATAGTATTGAAGTAAAGTCCTGATGTACATAGTATTGTATATAGTGCATGTTGTAAATAGCTCACCCAGAATCAACGACTCTCTACACACACACGCATTCACTGTTCAATGCATGCGCACACTAGACACAGTATTTTGTCAATTGTTTGCTGTATAGACTGCCTTGATTATAGGAGAAGGCGGTATAGAAATCTGAATAAATAAATACAAATAAAATAAAATCTGTCATTTCTTGTCTCTCCTTTTGCTTACTTCATTTTCTTCCATCAGCCTTTTTTCAGTCCCAGTAACTCTCCCCAGTATCAGTCTCCTTTACAGCCTCCCTTTCTAGTGTCAACCCCCTTGCATTCTCAGCACTGCCACTGGTGTCCATTCCCTTTTAGTCCCCCTCCTTCTCCATCGTCCAGCCCCTTCTAGTCCAAATACCATCCCAGGTATCAGTGAATTTCCAGTCCCAGTGCCCCCTCCCATGTCAGTTCCCTTCCAGTCACCCTCTCCTCTTTCCATCTGCCTTCCAGTGCCATCCCTGGGCATCAGCTCACTTCAAGCACCCACCTTCCCCTCTTTTCCGCTCCCTTCCAATCCCACATATCAGCTCCCTTCTAGCCCCCACCTTCCCCCGTCAGTTCTCTTCCAAACCCCCTCCTATTACCCAGCCACCTTCCAGACCCATCCCCAAGTGTCTGCTCCCTTCCAGCTCCCTCTGTGTAGCTCCCCCTATGTCTGCTCCCTTCCAGCTCCCGCTCCCTTTCAGCCCCCCTCCCCCATGTCTGCTCCGATTCGTCCTTCAAAAAAGAAAACAGTCACAGGAAAATTTCTCTGTTCTTGCGGCTCTGCTAACTTTTAAACCGCTGGGTTGTGGAGTTTCTAAAGGCAAGAAACAGGAAATGCTTATTCTTGCCTTTAGAAACTCCGCGACCCAGCAGTTTAAAAGTTAGCCAAGCTGCGAGAACAGAGAAATTTTCCTGCGGCTGCTTTCTTTTTTGAAGTTGTGGGAGGGTGACGGGCAGCGGGCGGCTAGCGATGGCACCCCCCTCCCCCCCCCTGCTGCTGGTGCCCTCCTGCTGCACTTACCCGGCTTACTGGGTAGTGCCAGCCCTGCATAAGGAAAGCAAGGTGGAAGGATAAAAGTCTGGAGTTGGCAGTAGAAGAGAAGGGCACAGATGGAAGAGATCTGCAAGAAGAGCGGAGTTCCCAAGGAGGGGTGTAGGGAGAGATAAGAGAGGAAAGGCAGTGAGGAGCAGCAGAACGAGTGCACTTATAGATCAGTAGGGGAAGTTTGAACTGGATATGGAAACGATAGGGAGCCAGTGAAGTGACTTGAGAAGAGGGGATATATGAGCATATCAAGGTTGGGGGAGGATTAGCCCTGAAGCTGAGTTTTGAACAGACTGAAGGGGAGAGAGATGATTCAGAGGGAGGCCAGCAAGGAGGAGGTTGCAATAGTCCTTACCTCCCCATCCAGGTCAACAACAACTTTACTTCCAAGCAGACAAATCAACAGAGAAATAGAAATAGTGATGCATTTCCCCCCTACTGTAGTAAATATAAAGATAATGGACGTAAATTCTAAAAAACGACATGTTCCAATCACTAAATTGGAAATATTTTTTTTCTACTTTTGCTGTCTGGCCATGTTATTTTTCTAATCATCTTGTTCTCTTGAGTGTGTGCATGCGCTCCAAAGCTCTGAGCCGTCTGTGTACACCTACTTCCCAGTGATGGACATACAGGCCTATCCTCTATTACGTCACTTTATGCCAGGGGCTCTCAACCCAGTCTTCAGGACACACCTAGCCAGCCAGGTTTTCAGATTGCCCACAATGAATATGCATGAAAGAGATTTGCATGCACTGCCTCTATGAATGCAAATCTCTCATATGCATATTCATTGTGGTTATCCTGAAAACCTACGAAAATGAGATGTCCTATTGGGGCAAAACAAAGATCCATCAAGCCCAGTATCCTGTTTCCACAAGTACCTGTCAGGGTCCCAGAAGGTAGAGAGATTCCATCTTGCTTATCCCAGAGATAAGCAGTGGATTTCCCAATCCACTTTAATAATGGTTTAAGACTTTTCTTCCAATGATTTGTCCAAACCTCTTTTAAACCCAGCTACACTAACAGTTTTTACTACATCCTCCAGCAACAAATTCCAGTTTGATTAGTTGTTGTGTGACAAGATATTTTCTCTAATTAGCCTTAAATGTACTAAATTGTAGCTTCATTGCATGTCTCCTAGTCTTTATACTTTTTGAAGGAGTAGACAACAGTTCTACATTTATTCATTCCATTCCACTCATTATTTTATAGACCTCTATCATATCTGACTGCCTAGATGTGTCCCGAGAAATGGGTTGAGAAATCACATTAGGAGCAAGGACTCCAGAATTTCCCTCATGAAGAACATAACAGAACAATTCCTAGTATCCTACTACATATTAACTCTTGTAAACCCCATTGTTGCAAGGAATGGCAAGAGAATGCAACATTTCAATGTTACAGGAGAACTGAGGACAATAATGAGCTGTAGTTAATTATTTAGTTGGAATAAGAATTTTAAAAAAACATCACAAATGAGGCATAATACAAACAACAATGATGCATAAAATAATATATATTAGAATAACAACTATATTATACATTACTATCAGGGCTGGCCCTACCACTAGACAGACAAGGTATCTGCCTAGGGTGGCAGGCTTTGAGGGGTGGCAGCACCTGTCAGTAGTGGGCCTTTGACAATCTGTGCATACATGCATGCTCAAGGTCAGCCATGTCCTGTCCCCACGTCAGAGTTAGTTAGTTTCCTGAGTGGTGGTTCCTAATGTTGAACCTTGCAACCTTACAGCGACTGTAAAGTTATTCATTGCTGCAGTATTTGAGACTCTGTGCTGCCTCTCCCCTCCCTCTGCTCCCCAAAGCCTGATTTCTGCTAACCTCCCGCAGAGGTAGGGTGGTGGAGGCAGCAGTGGCAGGGGGAAGGGAAGATTGGGGGGGGAAGAAGGAGTAGATGCTTGGCACTTGAGGAAGAGAGGGTAGATACTGGATATCTGGGATGTTGGGAAGGAAGGAAGGGGAGATGCTGGGGTAGGGCGGGGCAGGGCAGGAGTGCATTGTCAGTGGTTTGTCTAAGACACCAGGTATCTTTGGATCAGCCCTGATTACTATTAATTTCATCAATCACTAAATTAACACCCAGCAATAATCAATTAAACCATATCTATGCCACTCTGTGCCTAATCTTGTGTGATCTCAGATGCCAGACCTGGTTAGTACTTGGTTTGTAGACCACCTTGGAATACCTGGCTTACTGAATGGAAGAAAGACCTGGCAATCTATTTCTGATTGCACCTTGCCAAGAAAATTCAGTGGATAGTTACAACATGGACAACTTAACCACAGGATTGCCATAAGTCATCATCAACTTGATGACACTAAATAACAACAATGATCAAATACATAGAAAGAAGATGGCAGATAAAGACCACATCTATATCAAATAGTAAGCTCTAGAATCCCATCCTCTCCCTTAGAGATCCTCCCTGTTTGTGCCATGCTTTGAATTCATATACAATCCTTATGTCCGCCACCTCCATTGGGATGCTATTCCAGTATCCACCACTCTGTTCCATAAGGAATATTTCCTTAAATTATTCCTGAGTCTATGTCCTTTCATTCCAGAACTCTCTTTCAATTGAAAAAGGCTGTACTCCTGTGCACTTATGCCACGGGGGTATTTAAATGTCTCTATCATACTGTATCTCTTCTATCCTCCCCCGCTTCCCCTCCATTTTCTGTTCCTATGCATAGGTAGCACTCTTTCAATGTTGCCTCCTTTCCTTCCCTTTCTCAGACGGTCAGCTTTACTGTATGTTGAAAACTACCTGCTCCTTTGATCTCTTTTTTTCTGAAACCTTTCCCTTCTTTCTTGTATTCTCTCAATGCTGCATAATAGCCTTCTTACAGGAACTGTCCCTATTCCTTGGAAGTCGGCTCAAGTTCGCCCCTTCTGAAAAATCCTTCCCTTGATCCTTCTCTCCCTTCTAACTATTGGTCTGTCTCTTAACTTCCATTCTTAGATAAGGTCCTTGAGAAAGTGGTCTTTACGCAGCTCTTGGATCGTTTGGAAAAGACTGGTTCCCTTCATCACCATCAGTCAGGGTTCCATTCTGGTCATAGTACCGAGGAGATTTTCACTTCCCTTCTTAGTAAAGTCCTGTAGGGCTGGTACCTGTTCAGGAACTAATGCCTGAATCACTAGCATGGCTTCCTGTTACAAGATGGGGCCTGCTCTGAACCAAAGCCTGAACCATGGGGCCTGCTCTGAACCAAAGACTGAATTAAACAAGATGGATTCCTGTTTTGTTATAACTCAGCATTAAAACTTGCAGATCAAGCATTTCTGCCAATTTAGAAGTATTTTTCCAGCTGACTACATGCAGAAGAACATGGCTGAGAACCTCACTGTGCAACTAGCATTGGCAACAATGTATGAACCGACACCTCAGCAACTTTAGCACGATGGACCTTTGTTTGTAGAAGGACCACCTATTAGTTGTTACCGGATTTGCTGAAGATGGCATAAAGGGTTCGAGACCAGCCAATCACCAGGTCTTCAGGACAAAGAATTATACAGCTGTACACTGGAGAAAGAATTGAGAAAGAAATGGAAAGGGAGAAAGAACACTGAGAAAAGATGCAGAGGAGAGATGCAACCCAGAACACGCAGACAGACACAACCTAAAAGAATACATATCTGCAGCATTCTGAAACACACAGAGGCTGGCAGAACACCTGGGAACTCTAACTTCTGATACAGACATTTTGCTTGCCCTCTCTTTCTGGATGGATAGTCAGATACTGTCCAAGGGCAAAATCTCGGGATGGAGGTTAATCTCCCCCACATACCTGCAGCTCAGTGTGTGATCACACAGTTCATCTAAACTGATGTTGGACCTCTGCCATACTTTGACTTTGTGCTGTTCCTGAGACAATTCCTCAGACCCCAGCCACAAGTGTTTTGGCAAGAGCTAAGGTACTAGTCTTTAATTTTTCCCGGAAGATGGGGCTAGCTTAGACAGGCAGGTAATTTATGGCATATCTGAGTACAAGGGAATCAGTGACACTGGTGTCTAAAACAGAGATTAGATCTCAGTAATTGTAACATAGGGCTGAATAACATACTACCTCAGAAAGCTAATTTAGTCTAATATTTCCACTATTTTTGCTATCGGAAATAAAGTCTAATTTTCATACAAACAGGGCTGGTTCTTGTTTTATCACATGGTTTGTTTGCCAGGTGGTCCTATGGAATCCGGAGAAAAGGAAGGTAGCAGTTTTCCCCTAGACAGACCGAGTATTTATACATGTATATTTATCTGCTACTGATATCATCTCCTACAGTCCATTGTGATATTTTGCTCCTTGGCTCTCTTGATCTGTCTTCAGCCTTTGATGTAGTTAATCACAGTATCTTTCTCTCGTGTCTTTATGATATTGGGCATAGGGGAACTGTACTCAAATGGTTTTATTCTTTTCTTTCTCATCGTAGTTTTCAGGTCATTTTCAGCATTTCCACTTCCTCTTCTCATTCCCTAGTATCTGGGGTCCCTCAAGTTCTGTTCTTTCTCCCTTCTTTAATATATTTCTTGCCCCACTGACTCACTTGGTGCAGCGCTTTGGTGTCTCTCCCTATTATAATGCAGATTACATCTTGCTTGTGTGCATACTCATCTTCTTCCTCTGGATCTCTCTCCTATGAACGAATGTCTGTCTATCTGTGATAATCACTCTTTAATTTACAAAAAACTGCTGCAATGTGGATGTCTGCCACTGCAAGTCCTCCTTCTATTGCTCCACTTCTTTCTGATTCTTCCATCGCTCTGTTCCCGACCCTTACTTATCTTGAGGTCATTCTGGATGCTTCTCTTTCCTTCCATGGTCACATTAGTATAATTGTCAGACAGTCATATTTTTCTCTTCGCTAAAGTTGATCCATGCACTCTTTTCTATCTTCACATCCATCACCACACTTCTTTTAGTCATTAACCGTCTCAATTATTGTTATGTCATTTCTGCTGGTCTTCCTAGATATGAAATTAAAAGGTTACAAATTGTCCAGAATTCAACCATCTGACCTCTCTCTCGTGCTTCTAAATCTGATCACACTACTCCCCTCGTGATGAATTATCACTGGCTTCCCATCCACTTTCAAGTTCAGTTCAAAATCTTGATTCTGGCCCACAAAGCACTCCACTTTGGTTCCCCTTCCTATCTGGCTTTGTTATCCTAATTCATTCCCCCCCCCCCCAATCGTGTCCTTCAATTTCTACACAGGAACCGGTTATATCTGCCCCCTGCTTTCCAGGTTCACCTGGATTCTACTAGATATGCTGACTTCTTCTTTGCTGTCCCTAAACTGTGGAATAATCTCTGCCTGGAATCCTGCTATATTCTGCTTTGAAGACTCATCTGTTTCAGGTCGCTTTCTCCTTTTATTCAGATAGTACAATTGCTTGCTAGCCTTTTTCCCTTCCTGCCCCCCTTTCCACTTGTGTGCCTGGCTTTCCTATTTTAATTTGAGTTCTATTTCTATTTCCTTTTCATAGTTTGTTTTATTGTAAACCGCCTTGATAGCACAGTTACTTACCTGTAACAGGTGATCTCTGGGAACAGCAGGAATAAGTCTTCACATATGGGTATCGTCGGTACCGACGGAGCCTGCGCGGGAACGCTCCCCAGCATCCTGAAAGAAAGCTTTTGGGAGCATCCCACAGCGCCTGCGCGCTGCCTTCCCGCCTTTCCTAACTGCCTCTCTCCAGTTCGAGTTTTAAAGCTGAGACAAAGAGAGAGAGAGAGAGAGGAAAGGAAAGATAGATAGAGAGATACAACTCCTAGGGGAGGTGGGTGGGTTGTGAAGACTTATTCCTGCTGTTCCCAGAGATCACCTGTTACAGGTAAGTAACTGTGCTATCTCTAGGAACAAGCAGGAATGAGTCTTCACATATGGGGACTCCCCAGCTAGAGATGCCTGGGAGATCACCCAGATTGTGAGTCCCTGGGAAGGGCTCTACCTCTACCCATGAATCTCAGGCATCCAGTTCAGGGATGGAGGGCAGGAGTTGATTAGGTATGGAACAGGTGTTTGAGAACAGCCTGACCAAACAAGGCATCCCGGCGGGAGTCCTTGTCCAAGCAGTAATGGGCTGTGAAGGTATGAACCGATGCCCAAGTGGCCGCTCGACAGATTTGGTCGATGGACACAGAGTTTAGATGAGCCATAGAGGTTGCCATGGCCCTCACATTGTGAGCTGTGACATGGCCCTCCAGAGGAAGGTTCTTACTTTGGTAGGCGAAGGAAATACACTAAGCAATCCAATTGGACAGAGTTCTCTTAGAGACTGGAAGTCCTAAATGAGAAGGATCAAAAGCAACAAAAAGTTGAGAGGACTTTCTATGTTGCTGTGTCCTGTGTAAGTAGAAAGCAAGTGCTCTTTTACAATCTAGGGTATGAAGATTCCTCTCTGCACTTGATGCATGAGGTCCTAGAAAAAAGACAGGTAAAAAGACCTCCTGGTTCAGATGAAAAGGTGAGACCACTTTAGGCATAAAGTGTGGATTAGTTCTGAGGACTACCTTGTCATGATGGAACCTTGTATAAGGAGGATTAGCCACTAAAGCTTGCAGCTCACTGATACGGCGAGCTGAGGTGACTGCAATGAGAAAAATTATCTTCCAAGAAAGTAATTTTAAGGAGGTAGTGGCTAAGTGTTCAAAGGGTGGCTTCATAAGCTGGCCAAGAACCAGATTCAAGTCCCAGGCCACTGGAGGAGGTCTAATGGGAGGTTTAGTCAAAAGAAGGCCTCTCATGAATCTTGCTATAAGAGGATGAGAGGAAATAGGTTGTCCATTGAGAGGCTTAAGGGATGCTGCAATAGCACTCAAATGGACTCTGATTGAATTTGTTTTAAGGCCTGCATGGGATAAATGCAGCAAATAGTCTAGTAAAGAATACAAAGGTATTGCAAGAGGGTTGAGACCCTTCTCTGCACACCAAATGGAAAACCTCTTCCATTTAAAAGCATATGAACGTCTGGTGGAAGGCTTTCTGGAAGCATGAAGGATATCCTTCACTTGCTGAGAAAGTTATTTATTTATTTTATTTATTTATAGACTCTTATATACCGCACTATTAAGCATCAGCGCGGTTCACAAAAAACAGTGAGATACACAATTCAACAGTACTTTGTGTTTACAGAAAACAGGAGAATATAACTCGGATAACAGGGTATATAATTAATAAACATAGTCATAATATCATCATGGCTTCAGTTTTGTGTGTATGTGGTCTGTGGGGTATCTGTATTGTATGTGTATGAGTGGAAGGTCTGTGGGTTGGTTGAGATGTCTTTATTGTTTACTGGATAAGATAAAAGGAAGAGGTAGTGTTTCAAAGCTTTGCGAAACTGCAAAAGGTCTGGTATTGCTCGGATGTTTTGAGGAAGGCTATTCCAACACCTTGGTGCACAGAATAAAAAGGCCCTGTCTGAAGTAGTTTTGGTACACTGTGATATTGATTTAGGGACTAACAGAGTATTGAGTGTTACTGACCTTCTGTCTCTATTGAGGGGTGGTGTTTGGATCAAGTCTGATATTGATGAAGATGAGAGTTCTTTGAAGGCTTTGAATGTAATTAGTAAAATTTTGAAAGTGAGTCTACTTTGAATTGGGAGCCAATGAAGATGTTTTAGAATAGGTGAGATATGGTCTTTCCGGGAAGCTCCATGAAGGACTCTAGCTGCAGCATTCATAGCCATTTGAAGTGGGTGTAAGGTGGTTTGTGGAAGACCTTGTAAAATTGAGTTCGCATAATCAAAATGAGGTATGATTAGTGCCTGATAGATGGTTCTAAAATCGTCTGGCTCTAGCAAGGATCGAAGGTGTCTAAGGGAGCGTATTTTGTGATATACCGCTCTTACAATATTACTAATATGTGCTTTCATATCTAATTTCTGGTCTAAAGTGACACCGAGGTATCTGATGGTGGTCTTGGTCTGGAGGTTAGCATCATTCACTTTCAAAAAGGATGGAGCAGTGAAATTTTGGTTACGTGTAATAAATAACACCTCCGTTTTCTTGTGTTGGATCCTTAGATTTTGGGATTGTAGCCAGTTGGATACTTCATTTATGCAGTTAGTTAATGGATTGAGATCAGGGTTCTCAGTTGTAAAAGGAAAATATAAAAGTACATCATCCGCGTATATCATGCAGTTAACTCTAAAGGATCGAATCAGGTTACAGATAGGCTGCATGTATATATTAAACATAAGGGCGGAAAGGGATGAGCCTTGAGGGACCCCTTGTTTTTGATGAAACTGATCTGATGAAGTATCGTTGGATTGTACTTGTTGCCATCTGTCAGAAAGGTAGGATCTACACCACTCAAGTGCTTTATCAGTAATTCCCTTCCCTTTGAGACGTTCAAGGAGGCGTTCATGGCTAACAGAATCAAAAGCGGCTGCGATATCAAGAAAAACAAGGACGAACCCTTGGCGGATGTTATCAATTCCTGATAATAAGCTGCTGAACAGAGTAGTTAGAAGTGTTTCCACACCGTGGAATTCTCTGAAACCGTGCTGGCATGAGTCCAGTGGGGCGTTAAGATCTATATGATCCTGAATTTGTTTTTGTACTTCTTTTTCCAAAATTTTTGCTAGTAATGGAATACTTGAAATAGGTCTATATGATTCTGGTTTAAGAGGGTCAAGTTTGTTGTTTTTTAGTAATGGCCTTATGGATGTTTGCTTAAGGGTACGAGGGAAAGTTCCTGTTGTAAATGATTGAATCATGAGTCTGGATATGATGGGACTGAGATCAGCTCGTAGATCTTTGATCCAGAACGCAGGGCAAGGATCAGTATGAGCGGTGGTCATGTTTATGCAAGCAATGGTGTCTTCGATTTGTCGTTTAGATGGTATTGAGAAGATAGTGAGTAGAGTTTGATCTACTGGATCTAGGACTATGTTAGGAGCCGAGTTATTGTCAATTTGGCAGAGTTTGGATTGTAGATAGTTAGCAAATATTTGAGGATGGATTTCATATTTAAGTTGTGAGGCAGGTTCATTTGTCAAACGCTTAACTATGGCAAACAGGTCATGAGGTTTGTTCAGAGATCTTTTTAAAGTGACTGCATGGTGACGTCTCATTGATTCAGTAACTGCCATGCGATGAGATGTGAGATGTTGGATATATACAGCTCTGTCAACTTCAGAGTGTGAGTGTCGCCATCGTCTTTCAAGTTTCCTTAGGGTTGTGCGCGAGGCCTTCAGCTCAGATGAGTACCATATAGCAGAGTGTCGCTTGCTTTGTAGTTTGTTGGTCGACGGACATGTGGCAATCGAACTGAAAGTACTATTCCAATTAGAAACTAAATCATCAATGCTGCACTCTGGTAAGTTGGTTAGTGGAAGTGTTGTTTTTAGGATTAGGTCTTTGTCAAATGGCTTGAATCTTCTCAGAGGGGTACTAGGATGGTCGTTTATTCCTCTTTCATCCTTTTGGTTACATCTAGCCTTGAATATAATTAGTTTGTGATCTGACCATGGAACTGGGTTGATTGATAGATCCAAGATAGATGGTAAATTGGCGGTTGTTTCAGTTGTAAATATTAGATCTAATATACCACCTTTAATATGGGTTGGATCTTTAATTAATTGATTATACCCCAAAACTTGTAGAGCTTCAAGAAAAGCTGTTACATGGGAGTCTTGGAGAGAAGGGAGATTAAAGTCTCCTAGCACCCAACTTGCTATGTGGGGGTTTTGTGTATTGGAGGCCAAGTCAATTATCATAGATAGAGAATCAGAATTGGAAGAAGGAGAGCGGTATAGTAAAGTGAAAGAACAACATTTATTTGCTATTGTAAAAGTATCTAGGAGTGATGAGCTTGTTGCTTCTTTAAGGTTGAAATGAAGGTCAGATTTGGTGATGGCTAGAACACCACCTCCCCTTGTAAATCTTGAAGGTCTAGGCCTTCAGCAACCAGGCCCTGAGATGAAGAGACTGAGGATTTGGGTGCCACAAGGTTCCCTCCTCCTGGGAGAGGAGATCCGGAGCAGACCCCAGGTCTAGGGAGGGAGCTTGAGAGAGATGCAGAAGTAGAGGGTACCACACTTGGCGTGGCCAAAGTGGTGCTATGAGGATCATAGTCCCTTTGTCTCTCTGAAGCTTGAACAGAGTCTTGGGGATTAGGGGAATAGGTGGAAAGGCATAAAGGAAGTCTTGCCCCCAATGAAGGAGGAAGGCATCCCTGGCCTGAACTCCCTGACATGGAATCCTGGAACAGAACCGGGGAAGTTTGGCATTCCACGGACTTGCAAACAGGTCTATGTCTGGGGTACCCCAAATCCGAAAAATTCTGGCTATCTGGTCCCCATGGAGGGACCATTCGTGTGGAAGCAGAACTCGACTGAGTCTGTCTGCCCAAGAGTTTTGAACTCCTGGAAGATATACTGCCAAGAGATGGATTTGATGCTCTCCGGCGAAGGCCCACAATCTCAGAGCTTCGTTGCAAAGCGACAGAGAGCCAGTTCCTCCCTGCTTGTTCACGTAGAACATAGCTACCTGGTTGTCCGTGTGGATGAGGACTGTCTTGTAGCTGAGCAGTGTGTGGAAGACTCTGAGAGCCAGAAAGATTGCTTTGAGCTCTAAGAGGTTTATTGAGATTTTTTTTACATTCTGACAATACAGTATCAGAAAAAAGAAAAACAATAAATATATCGCCAAATAACCACAACAAAGTAATCCTCATCCAAAGTACAACAGCCCACATCACGGGGATATGGAAAAAAGCAAAAACAATTGTCAAGAAAACAAAGTCAGGTACAACAAAGAGTACCTAACTAACATCTCTAAGCTAGCCTACACTTACCCTCCAACAACATATTACTCATCTCGAGGCGAAGAAGAAGAAACCCTCAATGCCTGCTTTTCCTTTTCTAAGAGCCATCTGTCTAAATCAGTGGAAGACAGAAAAATAAATTTATTCTGGTCCATAGTGATAATACATTTACAAGGATAGCGGAGAAAAAAGGTAGCTCCAATAGCGACAACTCGATCTTTATAAGCAAGAAAAGACTTCCTGCGAAGTTGCGTCGACCGGGACACATCAGGAAACATAGAGACCCTCTCACCACAAAACAAAACATCTTTCTTACGAAAGTAAGACTTAAAAAGTGAGATTTTTTCTTCCTCAGTGGGCAATGTGACTAACAAAGTAGCCCTTGTGGAAATGTTATCCTGTGTGTCCTCCAAAAAAGCAGTTAGGTCGAAAGCCGCAGGTTCTTCTAAAACAGCTAGATCATCGCTATTGGAACGTACAGCTATCTTAGATGGAAGATAATAGCACTTAAGCAATATTAACGTATCTGCATTAGATACTTGCAATATATCTTTCATATATTTCCTAAACAAAATAGATGGAGACAACAAAGATATACAGGGAAAATTTAACAACCGCAAGTTTCTAGACCTATGCATATATTCCAATTTTTCTAATTTCTGAGAATAAACCAAGCTATCCTTAACACTATCTGACTGCCAAGATAACAATGCTTTAACCTGAGTATCTAGCTGTACATGACTGGAGGATAAGTTCTTCACTTGCGTATCCGCTACCTGGAACTTACAATTTACATCCCTAGTGAATTGGCAAAGTGAGGGAACAGTTTCCATTAAAACAGACTCAGTTCTTTTAACTATACGCCAAATATCTACTAGGGAAATTGAAGCCCCAGAGGGACTTTCAACTGAAGAAACCGGTTCCTTCCAGTTCACGACTCTGGGCAACATACCGATCTCCAGAGACTCCAAGGGAAGAGAAGACACTTCAGAGAGTTCCAAAAAACCCGGAGGCAAAGGTGGAGTGCGCTCCACCGAACTGAGGCTAGCACCTTCTACGGAGGGGACAGCAGGAGCAGTACCTGGTTTAACAGACGCCGGCGTCGACACGATGTGCCGATCCATAGGACCCGTAGTTGTCTCAGTGGAAGCAGTCTTTTTCTTTCTCTTACCCCCTGGCATAGCAGACAAATCAACACGCGCTCCAAAGTTGCTCCTAAGGGGCTCCCAAGGGGCGTGTCCTGCCCCTTTCGATACGCCCCTTAGGATACGCCCATGGCAGACGCCGACGGCAGACGCCGACCAAGCGCGACACAGCTTTATCCAGGAAAAAAAGGGGAGGAGAAAGCCGGGGAGCCTTCGGTGACGTAGATAGAGCTGCCCCGAAGAAGCCGGCAAGCTGCACACGCTGGATGGAATTCACCCCCTCCACAGAAGAACAACAGCGGCAATCTCTCCCGAGATCACAGAAACGCTGGGATCTTTAAATAGGGGCCCTCGCTGACGTAGATGGAGCTGCCCCGAAGAAGCCGGCAAGCTGCACACGCTGGATGGAATTCACCCCCTCCACGGAAGAACAACAGCGGCAATCTCTCCGCAAGAGCTCTAAGAGGTTGATATGAAGATATGTCTCCTGTGGAGACCAGGTGCCCTGGGTCGAGAGATCTTGTAGATGAGCCCCCCAACCCTTTGGAGAGGCATCTGTTGTAAGGGTTGCTTGGGGTAACACCTGTTGGAAGGGGGACCCCAGCAACAGATTCTGAGTGGACTTCCACCAGTGGAGGGACGAAAATAGGCGACTGGAGGTTGCTATTTTGTCTGACAGGCAACCTGATGCCTGGGTCCATTGGGTGGATAGGGTCCACTGAGCTGCTCTCATGTGAAGGCGAGCATAGGGAACCACATGCACCGTGGATGCCACGTGGCCTAAAAGTTGCAACATCTCTCGAGCAGTTAAATGGGATTTTAACTGAATCTGGGAGGCTAACTGCACCAAGCGTAGGCAACGGGCCTGGGGAAGATAGGCCCTTGCAGTTGTGGTATCCAGTAAGGCCCCTATGAACTCTAGAGATTGAGTAGGGGTGAGATGGGATTTTGGAATGTTGATTACCAGGCCCAGATACTGAAGAACACACTTTGTGCAGGCTAGAGAAATCTGGGCCTCTGACTGGGATGGAGCTCGGATGAGCCAGTCGCCCAGATATGGGAATATGAATATTCCTAGAGTGCGTAGGAATGCAGCTACTACTGCCATGCATTTTGTGAACACTCTTGGAGCAGAGGCCAGACCGAAAGGAAGCACTTTGTATTGGTAGTGCTTTCCTTGGTACAGGAAGTGAAGGAATCTTCTGTGTGTTGGATGGATGAGAACATGGGTGTACGCATCCTTGAGATCTAGAGAACAAAGCCAGTCCTGACTCTGGAGGTATGGAAGGAGAGTTCCGAGAGAAGTCATCTTGAATTTCTCCTTGCATAGAAACTTGTTCAATTCTCTGAGATCTAATATGGGTCGGTAGCCCCCTGTTTTCTTTGGGATGAGAAAATAGGGGGAGTAGAACCCTGAGCCCTGTTGAAGAAGGGGTACTTCTTCTATTGCCCCTTGGGAAAGAAGGGTAGCAATCTCCTGACCTAGAAGGGTGAGGAGAGATGTTGGAGAATTGAACTGTTTCACCATGGTGTGAGGAGGAAGGTTTAAGAAATGAAGTTTGTACCCTTCTCTTATGATGGAGAGGGTCCACTGCTCTGCTGTGATTTGTTCCCATCTGGGAGCAAAGTGAGCTAACCTTCCTGGGATGGTGAGGGGCTCTGGATGTTCTAGAGCCAGAAAGGCTAAGTTCTCTAGTGGAAAGTCAAAGGCCCTGAGGAGGCTGAGGCTGTTGGGCCGTAGCAGTCCTCGCAGTCTGGGTTTTTGCCTGTTTTGGTTGTTGCTGTCTCTTTGTAGCAAAACAACCTTGAGAAGAGGCCTGACCATAAGAAGAAAATTTTCCTTTCTTTGGGAAAGATCCCTTTTTGAACAACCTCTTTTTAAAAGGAGCAGTAGTAGACTTTGAAAGTCTATCTAAAGCAGAATTTTCAGTATCCATTTGGTTGGCCTTTGCTTGCCAATCTTTGCCAAAGAGGTTTTCGCCTGTACAGGGAAGGTTACCGAGACCATCCTTTACCCAGGATTCCAAATGAGAGGCTTGCAACCAAGCAACTCTGCGTGCACCTATGGCAATAGCCGAGGCTCTACTGGCCCCCTCAAAAGAGTCAAAGGCTGCACGGTTGGAAAACTTGGATACATCCTGTGCATGTTTAAGCCAGGTGATGTATTCTTCTCTCTTATCTTCTGATATAAAAGGAGATAAGGTTTGCAGATGATCTGTAACTTCTTTTAGAAACATCCCCATATAGAGACTATAGGAGTTGATTCTGGCTACAAGCATACTGGCCTGGAAGATTTTCCTGCCAAAGGCATCTAGGGTTCTGCATTCTCTTCCTGGAGGAGCAGAGGAGTGCCTTTTTGTACTCTTGATCTTTTTCATAGCAGACTCTACCACAATGGAGTGGTGAGGAAGCTGAGTCTTATGAAACCCAGGACAGGGAGGAACACGATACATGGTGTCCAACCTTCTGGAATGAGGGGAGGTGGAAAGAGGAGTCTCCTATATGCCCAACATGTGTTCATAAAGAATCTCATGTATTGGTAAGGTGGCTGCCTCTTTTGGAGCCTTAGGATATTGTAGGATATCTAATTTTTTGGCTCTAGGTTCAGTCTCAGAGGTCACTGAGATGGACAGGCCTTTGGCCACCTCCCTGATAAAGTCCTGAAAAGACAAGTCTTCAGGAGGAGACATTCTCCTTTTTGGAGAAGAGGGTTCCTGAGGAAGGATCCCCGATGCTTCAATTGAGGCCTCTGAAGAATCAGAGTCTTCAGAGGAATCGAAGTATCGACTGTCTGGATGCTCTCGAAGAGCCCGATACGCGTACTGGGAGGTATCGACATCGGGAGTAATCGGTACCGGGCCGGTATTGATAGGCATCACTGGATAGCGTACCGCTGCCGTCGATGCTGATGTCGATGCAAGTGGTACTGGTATCGGAACCGGAATCGGATCCTGTACCGGAATCGGTACAGGTACCGACAACGGGGCTTGTTGCGGTACCGTAGGCGTTGCAGCTTGCAGGAATGCCTTGATGGCACGCTGCATGGTCAGAATATTCTGATCCATTGACGCCACCAATGTCTGGATATCGGTACCGGTGGAAACTGCCGGAACCCCAGAACATTGTAACAGGTGATCGGTCGAGGCCGAGCCATCGATGTCAACCTGTGACCCCATAGGTAGTGCTTTGGAAGCCGGAGCCTCCCGCCGGGGTAATTTTGCCGGTGTGGTATCCTCAAGAGTAAGCCCGGGGGCATCTCGATACTTAGAGGGAGATGAACTCTTTGAGGACCGGCCAGATTTAAGTTTGGTTACCTGAGATCCATGGGATGAAGAAGAAGCCCTGGAAGACGTCGATGCCACGGAAGCTGCATCGGAGGGAAACAAAGTACTGAGCTTAGCTGCCCGATTCTGTAACCCTCTTTTGGACATCATAGAACAGGACTCACAATCCGCAATGGAGTGGTCAGGACCTAAACATTTTAGACACCAGTCATGGGTGTCGGTGTCAGAAATAGTGCTACTGCACTTTGTGCATTTTTTAAACCCGGAGGTGGGATTTTCCATGAGGGAAAAATATCTCTGTAGGCCTAAGGCCCCAGAAGAAAATGCACTGAAAAAGTAGAAGTTTTTTTTTTTTTTTTTTTAAAGAAAGAAAAAGAACCGGTAATACCGGTGCGGAATCGAGGAGGCAGACACGTGACTAAAGAAAAATAAAAGAAAATATGAAATTCTTCAGTGGTGACAGGAAACACGACCTGCTGGCTCCGCGGAAAAGAAGAACTGGAGAGAGGCAGTTAGAAAAGGCGGGAAGGCAGCGCGCAGGCGCTGTGGGATGCTCCCAAAAGCTTTCTTTCAGGACGCTGGGGAGCATTCCTGCGCAGGCTCCGTCGGTACCGATGATACCCATATGTGAAGACTCATTCCTGCTTGTCCCTGGAGATGTGCTGATTTGGCGGTATATCAAATTTTAATAAACTAAATTAAACTTCTCTCCCACCTTTCTTTCAGAGTATACATATGAGGATCTTTAAGTCTGTCCCCATATGCTTTATGACAAAGCAAGGGGTTTGGTAAATCACAACAACAAAATAAAAGGTAATTACTTAACACTCACAAAAAATAAGGGGCCGATATTCAGTGCTCCTGATATTAGGGTTTAGTGACATTCATGAGTTTTATATCTGTACTATCAGCTAGTATCTGTTGCCTTGGTCTGGACTAAAGAACTGACAAGCTAGGGCCACACCAATGACCCAAAGTTAAGGGGAGTGCTGTCAGATGTTCTCAGCATTTGGGAGGTGTGACACCCCTCCCTCGTCTACCCCAGTATGGTGGCAGTAAAGAGAGGGGGCACAGCATAAGTTACTCTGTTATCGCTGTTCCCTGGATGTGCTTGTGTAGTTGTAGCCCAGTGATCACAACCAAAGTAGGTTAAGGGTAAACAATATGTTTATTGTTCGCACCAGGTTTTCTTCCCCCCAAAACAGAGGTCAAAGGATATCAAAACATAACAGATAAAGTCTCGTATAACAGCCTTCCTGATACTTCTCAGGGTATAATAGGTAAATCAAAGATCAACTTCTCTTAGTGCATTCCACTTTCCAAAACATCTGTATTCTTCTTAACAGCGATACTTTTTCTCACATAAGACATTCAATAATGAACTTCCAAAGTTGTGGTTTTTCTGGTCCACATCTACATGAGTAATTCTATTCTAGCCTCCAAGTAAAACTGAAGCTTCTTCCATGAGCTTAATCTTACTTCTGTATAAAACTTCTGCCAGAAGAAATCTAGGTTTCCTGAAGCTATCTCTTGGAATTAGGCAATTAAATAGGATTGGCAGTGAGACAAGCTTCCTGTCTGCAATTAAACTCCAATCTCTAAAACACTTTTATAACAGCCTTAAAATATTGCATATGTTTAAGCTGTACATTAAAGGTCTCTTTGGCAGATACCACATTCCATTTCAGAGCCACTACTATAAGATAATGGAATATCAGTTTGCATTGGTTCCTCTTCACTAACTGGAGCTTCTTGAATATAAGGCTTACTTGAATCTAGTGCTCTTAGGTGTTTGAGGAGACTTTGTAACTGCTCCTCTCCCTTCTTGCTAACTGTCCTGTGCTCTTGCAGGGATATCTGTTTATTAACCTTCTTAAAGAGCTGAGCATAAGGATTTCTTTCTTCCTTGACTTGCCCGGGTCTTATTCTCTGGTGAGGAGGTACGTATCTCTTCTGACTAGGCTTTACAGGCACTCTTAATATCTCCTGTTCATCAGAATCTGTATCTAGGCTTGTGTCACGCTGCTGCCAATTAAGAGCATGCTGAGGTGCACCTGTGCTAGCCTCTAGCTTGCAGGTTCTGACACGTTCTCTGCTGTGAGGCAACGTTTGTCTTTCATACACTGGGATTTCCCTTCCACCCAGTTTCTCTCTTGTCTGTCTATTCCCAGGGAAACTATCAGCAGAAATGCTTCTATCCCTTTCAGACAAAGACTCTATACTTTGTTTAAAAGACTTATAGGCTTTTCTGACCTGCTTTGGCTTTGCTTGAGGGCTATTCCTTCCTGGGAGGACTTTCAGCTGTTTTCCCCGAGACGTGGCTTCCTCTGTGCAAGGTGGCTGGCAACCGTCCAAGTAATTGGTTCCCACCTGGTCCCTCTTGCTCCGAGCTCTGCCTCTTTGGGAAATCACGGCTCTCTCTGTCTCTCTGAAAAGAATGCCTGACCCCAAGGCTGTATCTGCTCCTTTGGAATCCCTTTCTCCTGGCTGTGCCAAAGGTGAGTGTCTGCTTTGCTTTCTCCGTTCCTGCAGCTTCTGTTGCCTGTGTAGCTCCTCGTTCTCCTCCTCACTTTCCTTTTTCTCTAAATGCTCTTCTTCCTCCTGTTCCTCCTTTGAAACTACCACTTCCTGGTTATGAGGACTGGTTTGTCCAATCAGGCGAGAGTCCACCCCTTTCCCTGATAGGCTAGCTCTCCCTGTCAGCCTAGAGCTAGGGTGTGGCTCCCTTTCACGTCTCTCCTGCCCTGCAACTTTGTGTGCTGAGGTTTTAACCCTCTCTTGCCCTGTATCTATGGCAGGTTCAGAGTAAAAAGTGTGTTTAAAACCCTTTTTCTTGCGCTCTGACAGCTCTGCCTTGTCACAGAGGGTAGGATTGACAAATGTTAAGTAGTAGTGTTGTTGGTAGACTCGAAGACCACACACTAGATAGTTGTCCTAAACTGTACTCTGTCATCAGGTAGGCAGCTCATTGTTGATAGAGTGGCATCCATAGCTGCTGTTATTGTATCGATCCATCTCATTGCGTTAACTTTCAACCTTGACAAACATGATGTCTTTCTCTAATGAGCTCTCTCTTCACATGATATGTCCAAAGTATGAAAGTCAAAGTCTTGTCATCTGAGCTTCTAAAGAAAGCTTAGGTTTGATCTCCTCTAGTACAGACTGGTTTGTTCTTCGGGCAGTCCATGCTATACCATAATTCAAAGGCATTGACTTTCTTCCTGTGTAGTTGTAGTAGTAATAAAAAAATAAAATAAAGACAGACATTTCTATAGTGCTACAAGGCATATGTAATGTTATATATATACACATAAGAGACACTCCCCACTCAATAGAGCTTACAAACTATTCATGACAAACACAACAAACAGGGGACCAGGGTAAAAGAGTAAATTAGACTTACCTGCTAATTGTTGTTCCTTGCGGAACTCTAGTCCAGTCCCGGATCCATAGAGTTGTGAACCTCCACCAGCAGCTTTGGAGACTGAACATCTTCATCTCTTTGATCATCCAGCTATATGCAGCCCCAAGGACCGCCCACACATCAGTACCTATTGACAAAGCATACTAAGCAGAGCAACAAATAAGTAGATATAACAACACAGTGGAAAAAAGGATCCGGACCCTAAAGTTCCCACCACTAGCAAAAATTTTTTTTTTTCCAATTGCGTAAGAACAACCTCCCGCCTACGGGAAGGCGGACCAGAACAGCCGTGGCGACCCTTGTGCAAAACGCATGCAACAAGAGACGCCACCGCTCACCCCCAAGATTTAACCCCGAAAGGGAACTAGGGCGTGCTGCAAGCAGAGGAGCTCTGACCGAAAGTATAGAGAACAAAAACCCTGGCAGACTCCTATAATGAATGTACCTTCTTGGCTGGCAGCGAGAACAGATAGACAGGGAGGGATCCGGGACTGGACTAGAGTTCCGCAAGGAACAACAATTAGCAGGTAAGTCTAATTTACTCTTCCTTAGCGTCCCTCTAGTCCAGTCCCGGAACCATAGAGGATGTAACAGAGCAGTAAATCTCAACGGGAGGGCCTCGCTAGTCCAGCCTGAAGCACCCGAGACCCAAACCGCGCATCCGACGCCGCCTGCACAACCAGACGATAGTGCTTAGCAAAGGTGTGCAAGGACGACCACGTCGCCGCCCGACAAATATCCACCGCCGGTACCAAGCTAACTTCCGCCCAAGACGCCGCCTGTGCCCTAGTCGAGTGAGCCCGAAGCCCGGCAGGAACCATCCTGCCGCGTAAAAGGTATGCCGACGAAATCGCCTCTTTCAACCAGCGGGAAATGGAAGACTTAGACGCTGCTTCCCCCTTGCGCGGACCGCCAAATGCGACAAATAGGTGATCGGACTTACGGAAGGCCGCCGTTTCCCTCAAATACCGACGAAGAGCTCGACGGACATCCAACGCGTGCAAGGAGTTATCCGCGTGCTGGCCCCGTTCCTTGGCAAACACCGGGAGAGACACCCCCTGATTCATGTGAAACGCCGAAACTACCTTAGGCAAAAACGCGGGAACCGGTCGCAATACCACCATGTCGGCAGAGAAAGACAGATAGGGTTCCCTACACGAAAGAGCCTGCAACTCCGAGATCCTGTGAACTGACGAGATCGCTACCAGAAACACCGTTTTCAACGTCAAGTCCTTCAACGAAGCTTGTGCCAAGGGTTCAAACGGCGGAGCCACCAGAGACCTCAACACCAAATTCAAGTCCCACGAGGGCACTAAAGCCCTGTATGGAGGACGCATAAGCAACACCGCTCGCAAGGAGCGCTTCACGTCCGCATGGGACCCCAATAACTGGCCCTGAACCTTGCCTCGAAAACACGCAAGAGCTGCAAGTTGTACCCTCAACGAACTGGCCGCCAAGCCCTTGTCCACCCCTGCTTGCAAGCAGGAGAGGAACTGAGGAACGGAGGTCCGCAAAGGCCGCAACTCGCGAACCGCACACCAGCTCTCAAAAATATGCCAGACCCGGACATACGCTAGCGACGTAGACCGACGCCGCGCCCGCAACAAGGTAGCAATGACCTCCGGAGAATAACCTTTGGCTCTCATTCGCGCCCTCTCAATAGCCATGCCATAAGCGAGAATCGAGCCACCTGAGGCATTTGCAGCGGCCCCTGCCGAAGGAGATCCGGCCGAGGAGGAAGGAGCCACGGATCGGCCACACTCAACCGCACCAGATCCGCATACCAAGGCCGACGAGGCCAGTCCGGGGCAATCAGAACCACGGGACCCGGATGCCGCTCGATCCGCTGTACCAGGCGGCCCAGCAGGGCCCACGGAGGAAAGACATAGAGCAAAAACAACTTTGAAAAAAAAAGTCCAAAATGGCCGCCGGACCCGATCCCGCCAAAAAAAGGACCAGAAAAAATACCCAAAAGGTCTAAAAACACTCCCCAGAGCTGATTCCAGGCCACCCCAAGGCCTCCACCACTGCCTTTAGAAAGAAAAAGCTTCAAACTCTACTCACCCACACACAGGAGTGGAGGGGGGGTCAAAGCACTGAGAGTGCTGTCCAGCGTGTCTGTCACAAGCTCTGAGTAGCAGTTATCAGAGTCAATAACAGAGTAATAACCGCTCAGGGCAGCTCGGGGAACCCCTAAATCAGTCAGGGGACCCTCAGAGCCTACTGCTGTATTTAATTGCTGCCTGTAATTGTCTTCAACCTTCTCCTCACCCACCAAGGGGGTTCGGTAGAAAGGAGACCTTGTCCTGTGCAACTCCCCTGCTTGTTTGACCTATGGGGAGACTGACAGAGAGAGACAGAGAGAAAACAACAGATTAGAGAAAGACAGAAGGGACACAGTCAAAGATTTCCTCCACAGCAGCAGCCCAGCACCTAAATCTAGAAAATAATAAAACACTAAAGCTCTGCTTATTTGTTCCTAAGGAGCCCAGTTCTGGGCTCTGACTTCCAAGCTGCTTGGAGACTGAGATACTGATAAGTGGGCGGTCCTTGGGGCTGCATATAGCTGGATGATCAAAGAGATGAAGATGTTCAGTCTCCAAAGCTGCTGGTGGAGGTTCACAACTCTATGGATCCGGGACTGGACTAGAGGGACGCTAAGGAACTAAGAGGAAATGATTGTGCACAAGGACAGTAATCAGGAGAATAATGGAGTCAGGATCCAACAGCAGCCTCGAAGAGGAGGGTTTTTAGTCTGAAATAGGAGGGATGGAGTCTGGCATACTGACTCAGGTGATCTATTCCAGGTGTATGGTGCAGCAAGATGGGATAAATGGAGTCTGGGGTTGACAGTGGCAGAGAAGGGCGCAGATCAAAGTGATTTACCTGATGAGTGGAGTTCCCGAGGAGGGAAGCAGAAAGAGATGAGGAGCTGTACAAAAATAATTGTTTTGGAAAAGTGGGGTCTTTATGTTTGGGATTTTGATGGAGTCACTTGTGGAATTTTGATCCTGATACTTATCCATTGTGTGTGAATTGGGACCTGGATATAGTCCCAGCATTGAATATTCAGATCTAATGTTCAGCAGCAGCAGCTAGCCACTTTAGCAGTGCTAGTCGTCGCTGCTGAATATCAGGCCCAACAAGTTTAGCTATCTGTTGGATGTGTGCAGAGAAAGAAAGAGAGGAGTCAAAGATGACTCCAAAACTGCAAGCTGAAGAAGCAGGGAGGATCATAGTATTAGCCACAGAAAGGAAGAAGGAGGGAGTGGGTTTAAGGGAAAGATACAGAGTTCCATCTTGTCCATATTCAGTTTCAGATGGTGGTGGTGGGGACATCCAAGCAGCAACAATAGACAAGCAGGCTGAGATACAGGTCTGGATTCCTGGAGAGACTTCTTCTGTAGAAAGGTAAATCTGAGAGGCATCAACATAAAGATGGTACTGAAAACCATGGAAGGAAATCATGATTTTGCTGATTTTTACATTAAATGACAGGAAGCTTGAAGGCTAGGGCTGGCCCAAGGATTTTTGCCGCCTCGGGCAGGAGCCCCGGCCAAGCTGCCTCTCTCTCTCCCCAACCCCCTTGCCACGCCACTGCCCACCACCACTGCTGCCGCCAGTGGCGGCAGTTTAAAACTGTGACTTTGTGCTGCCGCTTTGGTGCCCACGGCAGGCCATGTGCTTCTGATCCCCCCTCCGACAAGAAGTTGCATTGGAGAGGGGTCAGAAGCAGCAGACCATGTGTGCCAAAGCACATGGCCTGCCACAGTCACCAAAGCAGCGACACAAAGCCACTATGCTGCCCACCAAGGGCTGCCACCCTAGGCAGCTGCCTAGCCTGCCTGGTGGACAGCCCGGTCCTGTAGATGGCTTGTAGGTTTGAACATTTTTCGAAGTTTAAAACTTCTATCTGCAGTTCTCTAATCCTCCCCCTGTGTGAGTGAGCCTGCCCTTTCTGTTTCCAATATGGGTAGGATTGAGCCAATAGGAAGGTTATGGGGCGGAACTGCTCTAGTCACAGAAAGGGAGGAGATGAGCTGAGGGAAGTTCCAGTGTTTTACAAGTTTAGTTTTTACTTGTGGTGGAAGATGAAAGAGAAATTAAGCCCCCACCCAATAAAAAATGTTTCAATGCATTTCTTTAGGAAAAGCAGTTCCAACAGCTGGAGCATACTAACACTGATTCACAGTAACATAGCAATTATGAAATTGTACCTGTCAAACAGCTCTCTCCTCTTATCTTCTCTCCCAGTCATAGAGAACAAAGATATACTCACACATTCACAGACACATCCATACAAGCATTCACACACACATGCAAGAATGCCCAGACAACACAAACACATGCACGTTTATACAAACACACAGACCTATCAACCCGCAAAGATACATATATACACACACACCAGCAAAACAGATACATACTCAAAACTAAAAACAGATAATATACAGAACAGAGATATAAACGCATAAACTCACACTCAGACACCCCAGCCCTACCATTGAGTGACTGTGTTCTTTGTACATCACCCTGCTTTTCAGCTCCGCTCTTCAACCCCTCTTGACTTATCAAATGGGACCCCCGCAATCAGTCTCTGCATATGGCACCGCTTCCTTCTGCATCCCTCACAAACTATCCTTGCAGACACCACATTCACAAAACTCATACACATAGGCAATGTAGACACAGATGGGTGTGTGCACGCAGACATACACACAAAGAAGGGTTGGAAAGAATTCTATGAACTATGCTCTGCATGCTTTCCCTACTTATTAAATTCTGATGTACAATATCTAGTTACCAGCTCTTCTACTATCCCAGTTTTATGTTCAAATCAGGGCTGGCCCTTCCACTAGGCAAGTTAGGCAATCGCCTTGGGCGGCACAATTTTAGGAGTGGCCACTGCAACAGAAGGCAGCCAATTTAGCCGCTATCCCCTCCCAAACCTTCCAGGAGCAACTCCCTTCTTTCTGCTATCTCTGAATGCAAGTCGGCACCAAAAAGGTGAATGAAACTGTGGCAGGTGCAGGCCTGTGACCCACAGTGTCCAAACATAAGCAGGCCAGCATGGCTAGCTTGACCTGTAAATGAGGCCTGTGGAGAGGCATATAGGATTGCACATCCCCCAATATGCTGCTATTGTAAGATAGAACTCAGTAGAAGTATTGAATTAGCTTAGGTAAGCAGAACTGCAGTATTGAAAGATGGAAAAATACAGAAAATACATGTTTAAAAGTTACTGATAAGAAAAAGTACATCTGCAAAGAAATAATTGGGAGTGCTGACAGATGAGTTGCAGAGCCCAGCTCCTCTGCACGTACAAATTGGTTCTATAACCTTGAGAGTGTGAAAGTAACAAGTTGATGAACTGACCATTGTAATTGGGACTAGAAGGGGGGTATGCAGGTGTCATGCCCACTGGAGGGACATAACTGGATAAACTTATCAGTACCGGGACCAATAGAAGAGGTACGGGAGGTTACCGGGACCAATGAAATGTTTTTCTATACCTAGAATGGAACAGAAGTCTATAAAAGTTGTTGTAATGCTTGAAAACTTTGCTCAGCCATTTTGAAATTGACTGGTTCGAGACTTGTGCACAAATAAATGATTTGGACCTTCTGAACAGACTCCTGGTATCATTGGTTTGTCTGCGCTTTGCTGCTACAAAACCTCCATGGAACTTTGTGTTTAAATGTGCTCAAAACTAGTCCTGCCCCTGTGGCTGCAAGAAGTGCATGTCAGAGGGGGTGGGACTGGCAGATGCTTCCAGGGTGATTGAACGTGAGATTCTGTGGTAGCTTCATTTACCTTTTCAGTGCTGATATTCAGAAATGGTAGAAAGAAGGGAACTGCTCCTGGAAGGTTTGGGCAGCATGGTGGCAATGGCTGAATGTTTGACAGGAAGGGCAGCAGCAGCAATGGCTGAAGGTTGACCGGTGGGGTGAGGGGGTGGGGGAGGGTGACAATAGCTGAAGTTTTGCCTAAGGCATTTGATATCCTTGGGTCAGCCCTGCAGATCATTGTTTATTGATGTTTGAAATACAAGTTGGGTCAGGTATTATGACACAGAGAGTTACCATGATTAGGAAAAAGACCAGAGATAAGAGTGATTGTATGCTTTTCCAAGGGAATTATCATTGTTGGCCTTGGGAAAGTCACTTAATCCTCCATTGCCTCAGGTACAAACTTAGACTGTAACCTCTCTGGAGACAGGGAATTACCTACTGTACCTGAATGTAACTCGCCTTGAACTACTACTGGAAAGATGTGAGCTAAATGTAAAATAAAATCAATACATTGTTGTAGGAATATAGTAAGTCTCCTGACAATCTGGTAGAACAGTGGCAGATGGTTATATTTGTTACCCTTGATAAAGTTGCATCTTTTGAAGAGAATTTTTTCTAATCATATAAGGCCACTGTGTTGTTTGGATGATATGAGGGAACATAAGGAAGCATTAAGAAGGACTGTGTGCTCCCAGTGTAAACTGGGGAAGGGAGAGCTGAAAGATGAGTGGAAGAAATCAGAATCTATAAAGCAGCCACTATGGAAGCTAAAACAATGTTTCTTTTCAAATAAAATTCTCAAGAGTAATAACAGCTCTAGATTATTAGGATTGTTAATCACTTAATTGCAGCTCCGGTCCAGAATATGGTTGGTGATAAGGAATGAACAGCTCACCAAATAGCAATTTTTTACAGGAGAAAAAATTAAGAATTTTAGAAATGGCCTATTGGAGCAGTCTTCAGTTGGTCCAACGGTAGGTAGTGGGCTAGAATTTAAAGCTTTGCCTCCTCTGTTAGCCTTGTCTGTAGCTAAGGGTGAAAGGAATGGGAGAGGTTTGGCAACTAATAATGGCAATGATTCTGAGAGGATACTTACCTCTGAGACCTCTTGGTGGAAATTTTCTGTAGTGTCTCATATGGAGATAAATTTAGCAGCCAAGCTTGCTCATGAGACTTATTCCTTAGGCCCATGTTTATGTTTATCTTTCTTATTGAGACCATCTTTGATGACATTGTCTTGTTGTTAACAGAATTTGTTAATGTTATTTTGGCTCAAGACTATTATCCATCAGATTAAAATCAATGTTGCTGAATCCTCTAAAAAGAGTAATTCCTTGGATGGTTCTTTATGCAGCAGTTATAGGCCTATTGCCAATATTCCTTTTCTTGTAACCAAGGTATAAACCCTCAGCAATCAACCTCGATAAATCTCCCTACCACTTGATTTCTAATATCTATTATTCCTTAGGAACCAGTTGAAACTATCACACCCTAAATGTGTAAATGTAGAAAGATGTGCAATTTTTTTGTCGGATCACTCACCCTGAGAAGAAACTTTTCCTCTCTCGTAGTGAGCCCTCCATTTTAATCATTTTTAAAGGACCCTGATAGAATCCTACAACACAGAATCAACAGCACATTCTGCTGCCATTACCGTCAAAGCCAAGAATTGTGTATATCACTTCGCAAACTTTCCCACCTTGGGATCTCATAAAATCATTTAAATAACACGAATCGTCATTGTAAAGTACTTAGCTGATATCTGTATACTCCCAATATTGCCTTTCGAGCACGAGAAGTTTAAACTTTAAAGGGACCAATTAATTTGCGTCCTTCCTCCTCCTACTCACAACTCGTTCTTCAAACTGCTCTGAAGGCTGTTGGATCAAGGAGGAAGGAAGCAAATTAATTGGTCCCTTTAAAGTTTAAACTTCTCGTGCTCAAAAGGCAATATCGGGAGTATACAGATGATATCAGCTAAGTACTTTACAATGATGATTCATGTTATTTAAATGATTTTATGAGATCCCAAGGTGGGAATGTTTGCAAAGTGATAAACACAATTCTTGGCTTTGACGGTAATGGCAGCCGAATGTGCTGTTGATTCTGTGTTGTAGGATCCTGTCAGGGTCCTTTAAAAATGATTAAAATGGAGGGCTCACTATGAGAGAGGAAAAATTGCTCTTATCATCTGGGAGAAATGGGCTCATAAGTTCCAAGTTTCCAGTAACTTCCTTGAGGAACATTCCCATATATAGGATATATGAGCTGATCCTAGCTGAAAGCATAGAAGCCTGAAAAGTCCTGCATCCAAAAGCATCCAGAGTCCTGCATTCACGACCTGGAGGATTGGATGCATGTCTCTTTGCACTTTTCATCCTACACATGGCAGATTCCACTATCATTGAATGGTGTGGCAGCTGAGTTTTCTGAAATCCAGGACATGGCGGAACTCGATACATGGTATCAAGTCTCCTAGAGTGAGGAGAAGTAGTCAGAGGTGTCTCCCACATTCTGAGCATCAAGCTATGCAGAATTTCATGGATAGGCAGAGTGGCTGCCTCCTTAGGAGCTTTAGGATATTGGAGAATTTCCATTTCCTTTGCTCTGGGTTCATCTTCAGGAGCTACTGTGATTGAAAGACCCTTGGCCATATCACGGATGAAATCCTGGAATGACATGTCCTCTGGAGGTGACATTCTGCGTTGGGGAGAAGAGGGGTCTTCTAAGAGAAACCCTCTAGTGCCAGCAGAATTGTCAGAGTCTTTGGAATTGGAGGAATTGAAGTATTCCTGACCCCGATGCTCCTGCAAAGCACGATCCCAGTACCGATCGAAGTCGGTACCGAGGTGACCCGGTACTGCTTTGTCAATTCCAGCCAGAGATGGCATGGGAAGAGTTCCCACCGGGGCCGGTACCGGCATCGTCAGTGTCGGTACCGGTGTCTGTACCGGCATTGGTGTCAATACCGGTGCCCTTGGGACCACCAGTACCGCAGCTGAAAGGAGAGCTGTGATACTGCGCTCAATAGCAAGGAACCTCTGGTCTATCGACGCTGCCAATGCCTGGGTGTCGGTACCGGTAAGAACGGCCGGAACCCCTGAGCATGACACAGGTAGTTCTTGCGAGGTTGAGGCCTCGAGAACATCCTGAAGCCCCATCGATGCTTTGGAAGCCGAAACCTCCCGCTGGGGCTGTTTTGCCGGTGTGGTTCCCTCAAGGGCAATGCCAATGGCCTCTCGATGCTTAGCAGGAGAACTACCCTTTGAGGACCAGCTTTTATGTTTAGTTACCTGAGATCCATGGGAGGAAGAAGAGGCCCTTGACGATGTCGATGCAATGGATCTGGCATCTGAAGAAAAGAGGGTACCGAGCTTTGCAGCCCGGTTCTGTCTTCCTCTTTTGGCCATCCCCATGCAGGAGAGACATCCAGTTGGAGAATGATCAGGTCCTAAACATTTTAAACACCAATCATGGGTGTCAGTGACGGAAATGGTACCACCACACTTAGTACATTTTTTAAAACCACTAGTTGGCTTTTCCAGGATTTAGGAAAATGGGGCCTAATGCCCAAAAATGGTGCCTAGCACCAAAGAGGAAAGTTTCTGAAAAGAAACAGTCTAAGTTTAAGTCCTTTTTTTTGTATGAAAAGAAAAGAACCGGCGGTACCGGTAGGCGTTGTGCGGTAGGCAAACGCGACCACAAGAAAGAAATTTAAAGACGGAATTTTCTGCGGTGACAGGGATTAGATCCTGTGTGCTCCGCAGAAAACGAAGAACTGAAGAGAGACAGTTGGAAAGGCGGGAAGGCAGTGCGCATGTGCTGAGGGATGCTCCCAAAAGCGTTCCTATTGGACGCTGGGGAGCATTCCCGCGCAGGCTCCGTAGGTACCGATGATACCCATATGTGAGGACTACATTCCTGCTTGTTCCTGGAGATAAATCATAATAAATGATTTAGTGAGAACTCAAAACAGTTCTACAGCAAACTGGGAGAAAGTATCAGTATGGTGAAAATACTCCCAAGCAAAGCCAAAATAGAAAGGTTTCGGAAAAATGTATCTGAAGACCCTATAGAGCACAACCAAGAAACAGAATGGCTATCCAGCATAGTGGAGAAACTGGAAAAGGCAAACATCAGAACTATGGAATGGCTTGAAGTAACAACAAAAGAATTGGAAAGCATTTTTAAAAAAGCCCCAGACTGGAAGAGCCCTGGCCCAGATGGAAATGACAAATTTTAGGCTCAAATAGTTCACATCTCCACCAAGACCTGGCAAACTGTCAAAATCACTTGATCAGGCAGCCAGGCTTGACAACACAATGACTAAAACAGACAGAACATTCCTTTTTCTGAAGGCAGATCCAGTAATGTCCCCAAATATTAGAGACCATTAACTTGTTTACCAACAATTTATGAGCTGTTTACTGCAATAAATGCTGACAGTATGTACCATCATATACGGTAGATTTCAATAACATCATGGCAACAAAGCAAAAGGACAGTGAGACAGGAGCATATATTTATTCAGTTAATGCTAAATAAAACCATCATGGCCAGCATTAAGGAAAGCAGAAATTTTAGTATAGCCTGAATTCATTATAAGAAACCTTTGATAACATCCTGCACTTGGATAAAAATAGCCTTGAATGTATTAAGTCATTTCTGGATTGAGTTTGTACATCTAGTTCCCCATGAAAATGTGGCAAACATTTATAGCATCAAGATCCAGCGAGGAATTTTTCAAGGGGACTCCCTGTTGCCCCTTTTTTTTTCTTTATGGCAGTTAATCCACTGAGTACTCTTAACTCTTCAGGATATAGATTTAACCCTAGTCCTAAAGATGCTAATGATCCACAGGTAACATCACACAGTCTTGAAAGACTACAAAAGGGGAGTGCTATTTCTGGAGAGAGATCTGAAATTGTAAGTATTTACTACTGAGAGTTTTTCTAAATCTTGGTGAAAAAGGAATTCTTTAGATTAAAGCTGATTAATCTGTGAACCCAGTGTATTTGTTAAATCAGTCAGGGCTTAGTAGCAGCAAAGAGCTTTCAGTTTAAATTTAAAACACAGCAGAAAGTTTTCTGGTTAACTTTAGACCCCAAGACTCCCTCTATCCAAGCAAGGGCTGTGGGACTCCCCCTGAAAATTGGTCAGATTACCTTAGAAGCACAGGACAGAGAACTAGCAGCCAGCTTTTCATAGGTCTTTTTTCCCTCCCTCCCTAACCAACACCCACCCACCCCTGGGATAATCGTAGCTTTATAGGTGCTTAAACCTCTTAAAGGAAAGGAGGTGTCATATTCACTCTCAGGTGCAGCTGTTTATCCTCATCAGGCATACATTAAGGACCTGAGATTAATTAAGCTTCAGGTGAATAAAGTACATTAACACTAGAAGCCCCAAAGTGCGTCAATTGACGCAAATGCATCTTCGAAGTTGTATACCAGCACCACTGCTAGAACCATGTCAGTCATGTTCCATGACTTTGTTAGCAAGGTCAAGATGTTCAAATATGGGCATCGAAAATTAATGACAGATGCACCACTTCACGGGAAAATGAATTTATAGATAGAAGCCCCAAAGTACGTCAATTGATGAAACTCAATTGTCTTGGACGCGTCAATTGACGTACTTTGGAGCTTCTAGGTATAAATTCATGCTCCTGCTAGGTGGCGCATCTCAATCACTGTTTACAGTTTTACTCCGACATTACAAACAATAAACACACGATGATGTCATGTAATGACATCACATCCTGCACATATTTAACAAATAAGTAACTTCACATTAATTCACATCTTTATTTATTTTATTTATTTTTATTTATTTAACTATTTCTTTTATACCGCCCCTTCCAGAGATCAAGGGCGGTTTACATATAACAAGTTAACAGTCATGTACACAGTTTGTATACAATTTACATAGAACATAGAACAATAGAAATCAACTATTTACATTAAACAGTAAATATAACATTTATAGGTAATAAAGCAAACATCTGCATTTCATGCTAAACGCAGTCGTCGTGATAATGCGTCAATTGACGCACTTTGGGGTTTCTAGGTAAAATGTCTTTTGGGGCTTCTAGTGTTAAAAGTATTAGGTATAGTTTTATTAGTATAAGTATCCCCAGCAACCCTTACTAAGTAAAGAACTTAAATATCTAAACACAACCTTAAAACTAAAATGCAGACAGCAGTCCAGCAGCGAGATGGGGGCTTTCCAGTCTTTTGCATTGTGTGTCACATGTATGATTTTCTCCCAGTTGGTGAGGAGTCTTACATATTCACTAGGTCCAAGGAGCTCTTTGCTCTCAGGGAACGAGTCTGATCTCTGGAAGCTAGAGTAGCAGACTTGGAGAACATAAGGAAGACAGAGAAGTACATAGACAACAGAGATATATTGTTAACTGTAACTTCCAAGTTACAAATTGTTATATGTAAAAACAGCTCGCTCTGTTTATTGTTGTTCTATGGGAACCGCATCTGATCAATGGAAGGAGCGGTATATAAAAATCTGTTAATTAAATTAAATTAAATATAGTCCTAAAGTCCCACCTCCAGTCTGGCAGCATCCCTGTTGCCATGGAGGAGAGAGGTCAGGAGACAGGACAGCATCACTCTAGTGTGGCAGAAAGTGATCCTGTAGCTAGGACCTGTCCTCTAGGTGATTTAAAGCCCTCTTGCACCGAGGAAGTTTCTACAGGGCCATAAGCCCATGAAGGAAGGTTAGGAGAGCCGTTATAGTTGGTGATTCGATCATTAGGCGTGTAGATAGCTGGGTGGCTGGTGGATATGAGGATCACCTGATAACATGCCTGCCTGTTGCGAAGGTAGCGGACCTCATGCGCCACCTAGACCAGGTCTTAGATAGTGCTGGGGAGGAGTCTGCTGTCTTGGTATATGTCGGTACCAATGACATAGGAAAATGTGGTAGGGAGGTTCTGGAGGCTATATTTAGGCTTTTAGGTAGGAAGTTGAAATCCAGAACTTCCAGGGTAGCATTCTCTGAAATGCTTCCCATTCCACGCGCAGGCCCTAAAAGGCAGACAGAGCTCCAGAGTCTCAATGCGTGGATGAGACAATGGTGCAAGGATGAGAGTTTTGGATTTGTTAGGAACTGGGGAACATTCTTCGGAAAGGAGGGGCTCTTCCGAAGGGCTGGGCTTCACCTTAACTGGGATGGAGCCAGGCTGCTGGCACTAAGGGAGAGGAGCGGCCTAGTGGTTAGGACAAGGTACTTCAGGCCGGAGGGCCGGTGGTTCAAGTCCCACCTGGGGACAGCAATCTCAGGTCAGAGGGACTGGGATTTCTAGTCCTATAGGCACTCCTTATGGCTTTGGGCAAGCCACTTAACTCTCCATTGCACACCGCTTTGATTGAAGGATAAGGCGGTATAGAAAACTGGATAAATAAATAAATAAATTAACCTTTAAAAAGGAGACTGCATCTGGCGGCATGGCGGCGTAGTGGGCAGCTCCGTCGCCAAAAGCCTGTAAATGGGGGGATATACCCCTAAATGAGCACGGAGTGAGGAGGACGGAAGGTGAGGCAGTGGTGGAATACCCCAAGAGTGGGGGAAAAGAGGAGCGGATTCACTCCCGGCGAGCAGGCAGTCACGGCAAGCAGTTGAGTGCTGCCAGGCCCGAGGATCGCGTGGCGGGTGAAGTGAGGAGGCGCAGAGAAGTGGCACTCAGAGCAAGGTCAGAGGGCCGGTGAGTACTGGAAAGTGGAGGCGGGTGCCGGGAAGTGAGAGGAAGCGGCAGACGAGGAAGAAGCAGTGTCTGCGAGGAAGCACTGGCTGTGATCTGACGGAGCAGAGCAATTGCAGAGGCGGGGAGCCACGCGGCAGCTCAGCACGGAGGAGGAGAGCACAGTGAAGAGAAGGAGCGTATAGGGGAGAGACCCGAGTGCACATGCCGACTCCTGGAGAGTAACAGCGGCGAGTGAGCAGTGCTGGTGATCGGGACCGGAGGGGAATACCGACACAGAGGTACAATTCCGGGTGGAGTGAGGGATCGTGACTGCCGGGCCAGGACACAAAGTGCCAAGGAAGAGGGGTCAAGCAGCAGCGTAGAGACAGAGGTCAGGACCCAGAAGGCAGCAGTCCAACAGATAAAAGGGCCACAGGCGTGTGGGCACCCTGCCTAGCATCGGTTAGGCAAAACAAGAAAGATAAAGAAAAAGGGGGGGGGGGGGGAGAGAATAACCTCCTACCCAGTGGAGATATAAGGAATACAGCGGAGGAGTACACAATTGGAGAACCCCTGAAAATCTCTAGAGGAATAGGCACCCTCTCTCAGGGGGCAGAGTGCTGCCATGGACAAAACAAAAGGGGGCCAGTCTGCTAAGAACAAGCTGGCGGAGTTTAGCTCCTCATACGTCCCGTCAAGAGGAGGGAAGGAGGGGGAGAAGGAAAGCAGATCAGTGCCGGACCGCGTCACGGAGCAAGAGGAGGAGATGGAAAGGGCCTGCAGCCCAGAAGGGGCTACAATGCTTAAGAGGTGGCTAACAGAAATGAAAGAGGAAATCAAGATGGAGATCAGTGGCGTCAAAAATGAATTAAAAGAGACCATACAATCCTTGAGGCAGGACATTGTGGAAATGGGAACTCGTGTAGCGGAAACGGAGATCCAGTTGGAGCGAAAGGAGGAAGCCCTTGAGGAGTTACAAAAAGGATGGGAGGAAGTGAAGCGCATACAAGAAGAGGATTTGGAGGATCGCTCCAGAAGATGCAACATACGAATACGTGGACTAGCAGAGGAAGCTAAATATAAGAACTGTGATGAAGTGTCCACCAAAATATTTCGATCTCTGTTGGCAAACGCTGACCCGGCGAAGGGAGAGGCAGACGGAATTGTACAGATTGAGAGGGCCCATGGGGGCCTGGGGCCAGTAAGAGAGAACAAACCACAAGATATTGTGGTGTGTTTAAGCTTGTTCAGAACTAAAGAAAGGCTGCTGCGAATGGCGAGAAAAGTGCAAAAGTTCATATGGGAAGAGCACAAATTGGAATTGTTTCAGGATCTTTCTATGGGTACGCTCCAGCGCAGAAGAAACCTTAAGGAGGTAACGGCCTATTTGAGGAGAGAGGACATGAGATATAAGTGGTTGTTTCCTTTTGGACTCTTGATAACAGCCCAGGGGAGGTCAAGAAGGGCGCAGTCCTGTGAAGAAGCTTGGAAAGCACTTAAAGACCTGGGGCTCACAAATCTGCCCGAAGGCGGGAGAAGCCTGCCTGCAACAACAATGCCAACATCAGATGTTTCCAAGAGGGACAGTTTAAGATGGCATAGAGTACCGGCGGAGGGCAGAAGGCTGGAGAGAACGAACAAGGGGAGCCAAGAAGCGCACGTGGCAGAGAATGGAGCTCGCTGAAGTGGAGGACTGTGAAATGTATGCTTAATGATGTAGCAGTTAAATAGGGGGGGGGGGAGGGGTAGAGGGGAATGGAGAGATGGTAAGGGGGGGGGGAAGGGTCAAGAGATAGGTTAGACTTGAGTTCCTAGGGGGTAAAGGCAGTTCTGTGGGTGGAAAGGGTATGATATGGACAAGATGGGGTCCAGGAGGGGTAAAGGTTAAGGGGGGGGGGGCAATGGATTAGGGGAGGGGATCTGAGCAGGGTGAGCGGAGAAGTAGGGGTGAAGTGGGATTGAGAGACAAGAGACAGGTAGCAGTCCGATAGTCATGGATATGGAAGTCAAATCCCTCTTGAGGGTAGAGGGGAAGGGGGATGGAGGTAGGGTGGACGGGGGAAGGGAGGGGAGGGGGTGGGGGAGTGGGGGTGAGAAGGGGGGAGGGCAGGAAAGAAAAAAAGCAGGGAGGAAGGGGGGAGTAGGATTAGCTTGTGATTTGAAAATTGTTACGTTGAATGTGAAGGGGTTGAATTCGCCCTGGAAGAGGCAGAAATTGTATAAAGAATTAACAAGGCATAAAGCTGCGATTGTAATGCTGTAGGAGACACATTTACAAAAAAGCATGAATCGGTAGTACAATCTAAGGGATATAGAGACTGTATTTTTGCCTCAAATTTAAGGGAAAGGAAGAAAGGAGGAGTGGCTGTTTTCATCAGTGGGGAGCATAAAACAGAAGTTCAGTCTGTGATAAGGGATAAGGGTGGAAGATAACTACTACTACGTGTGAAAATTGGGGAGGAGTGGTTTTGTGTGGTAAACGTCTACACGCCCACGGGATCCCAGAAAGACGTTTGGGAGGAATTAAGTGAACAGGTCACTTTAATGGGGGACGGAGCAATGATTTGTGGAGGGGACTTCAATATGCCATGACGGGGAGAGACACGATGGGCAAGAGGGAAGGGCGAGGGGCGGATAGACAGAGATATCATAGGTTTGTGAATGAGAACGATTTGATAGATGCATGGCACCTGATGAATCCAGGTAAGCGGCAATTCTCATTCTTCTCAGCAGTCCATGGTACCTATTCACGGCTAGATGTCATCTGGTTAGGGAAGGAGTTGGCGGGCAGGATAAAGGGGGAGAAATTGAGCCCATTATGTGGTCAGACCATCCACCAGTGGAAGTACAGCTGAGGGTGCGGGGGGAAAGTAAAGGGGGGCAATACTGGAAACTAAATGAAGGCTTGCTGGAGGATACTAGGGTGGTGAGAGAGGTGGAACAATTAATACCGGAATATTTTGAAAAGAATGGGGAGGGAGAGGTCAAAGAGGGGGTAGTATGGGATGCATTTAAAGCAGTGGTGAGGGGGTGTTGATAAAGTGGGGGCCACGAATAAAAAGGGAAAGGGAGGAACAGGAACTACAGCTAAGACACCAACTAATGGTTCTGGAGGAAAAAGATGCGCAGAGGGGTAGTGGACAATATCGGGGGCAGTATTGGAGACGCGGACGAAACTGAACGCATTGGAGGCGGAACGGATAAGGCATCACCTGCAATTGCTGAGGCAGAATTTCTTCGAAGGGGGTAATAAAGCGGGGAAATATTTGGCACGGATTATACAGATCAGAAGCAGGGGGTGGGGGTGGTGCGGGATGATCACCAGATTAGAGAAGAGTTTGTGGCGTTCTACCAGAAGTTATATGCGGCCCAGTTGGAGGGACCAGCGGGGGCTATCAACAACTATTTGGGAGGAGTAGGGTTGCCACGGCTGGAAGAAGGGAAACAGCAGAATCTAGATAGGGAGATTGGGGCAGAGGAAGTGCTACGGGCGATCAAGGATCTGAAGTTAGGAAAGGCCCCGGGCTTAGACGGGTTGACAGCAATGTTCTATAAAAAATTCGGGGGTCGGTTAGTACAGTCCTTAACGAAAGTATTTAATAGGCCAAGGTTTGGGGAGAAGTTGGCGGACACGATGGGTTGGGCCGGTATTACCCTTTTACATAAGGAAGGGAAAGACCCGCAGGAGTGCGCGTCATACAGGCCAATATCGCTTTTAAATATTGACGCAAAGCTGTTGGCTAAGATATTAGTGACGAGGCTTAACAAAGTACTGGGAAAGTTGGTACATGATGATCAAGCCGGGTTTATACCGGGATGGCAGGTGGCGGATAATATCAGGAAAGTACTCAATGTGATTTGGAAAGCAAGATGCTCAAATGACCAGGTGCTGTTGGTATCGCTGGACGCTGAAAAAGCATTTGATCAAGTGTCATGGAAATTTCTATTTTTGGTATTGGAGGCTATGGGGTTCGGGGCAGAGTTCGTCAATTGGATAAAAGCCTTGTATGGGAGTCCTAAAGCATGCGTGAGAGTAAATGGGGGGGTACTCCCGTTTTTTTCCTCTGGAGAGGGGGACACGGCAGGGCTGCCCTCTATCACCACTGCTTTTCGCGCTCTCGCTGGAGCCCCTGACAGAGCGGATGAGGGCGAGCCAGGATATTAAGGGGGTAAGGGTGGGACAAAGAGAGTATCTCATGTTGCTCTTCGCAGATGATATACTGTTAACGATAACGAAACCAGGGGAAACATTGCCAGCAATTATGAATGAGATTCAGGCCTATGGGGAAGTGGCGGGGTTCTGGATCAATTGGAGAAAATCAGAAATATTAAGTCTAGTAGGGGAGGAGGAGCGCCAAGAGGGGTTGCAACAGTGCTTTCCATTCAAGTGGGCAAAGCGGTCAATTCGGTACTTGGGGATGCAGGTGGGGAGGGAACTGGAAGACTTATTTGAACTAAACTATAAAAAGCTCTTAGGGCAAATGGAGATACAGTTGATGGGGTGGAGCAGGATGGTTTGGGCGGATGACAATTATCAAAATGATGCTGCTCCCCCAGTTCCTGTTCTACTTTCAAGTATTACCAATAGCGATACTGAGAAGTGTATTGAGGAAGGTACAAAAACAAGTGGAGGGCTTTATTTGGGGATGGGGGGAGGTAAAAAGGCCAAGGGTGGCAGCGAGGACATTGCAAGTTCAGGGAATGGAGGGAGGGATGGGTGTACCTAATTTTACATTGTACTACAAAGCAGCACAGATGAGGGCGGTATATTCATGGTTTACGGGAACCATACAAACAATGGGTAATGATGGAAGCAGTTGATTTTAGCCCCGGAGAGTTGGAAAGGATAGTCTGGGGAGGAAAGGGAGAGAGGGGAGACAACTCCCTGGTGGGGCACACCTTAAATGTGTGGCAGCAGCATAGGCAGAGGATGGTGGGGGATAAGAGCTGGTCACACACAATGTCCCTTCAGGCATGTTGTGAAGAGGGAGTAGACCCGAGTAAAGTAGTTCTACGACGATGGGCAGAGCGGGGCCTAAGTCAGGTGTCACAGATACTAGTAGGGAAAAAGGTAAGGGGTTTTGAGGGTATACATGATATGTATCAGCTGCCAGAATCTGATAGGTATGCGTATGTGCAACTGGGGTCCTTGGTTCAACAGAGGAAGCGGTGGCAGGATATCAGGGGGGGGGGGGAAGTTGAATGGTTTGAAGGGGCATGTCTGGGTTCCTTGGGGCAGAAGGGCATGCTGTCTAGAATATATAAAGGGTTAATTGCGAGGGGAGCGGGGAAATTGAGTTATATGGAAGTGTGGGAAAGGGATTTAGGGGTGCAATGGGAGGTGGAGGAATGGGAGGGCGTAGCGACGGGAATAGCTAAATTCTCTATAGCCAAGTCACTACGTGAGAATGGGTTCAAGGTGATGTGTCGATGGTATCTCACACCAGAGCGGCTGCACAAAGCGGGTGTAATGAAGACAAACGAATGCTGGAGGGAGTGTGGAGCAGGGGGAACATGGATGCATATGTGGTGGTCATGCCCAGCTGTGAAAAAGTACTGGGGGAAAATTGGGGTTAACATTCATAAAATTGTGGGATCACGTATAGAGCTCACTCCTGAAATGTGTCTCCTGCAAAAAAAGGATGGGAAGTGGGAAGGAGAGTGGGGTATCATTTGGTATTGTATCACGGCAGCAAGATGTGAAATAGCTTGGTACTGGAATAGAAAGTGTTTACCAGCAATGGATAGTTATGCTAAGCGGATGTCAGAAATATATCTTATGTACGAAATAACGGGGGAAAAGAAGGGCAGAGGGGGACAAATGGCGAAACGATGGGGTTTGGAGATGGTTAAGGGAGGGAGCAAATACAGTGACTGAATTCAAAATGGCATGGGACAGATACAGTGGATCCCTTTATAGCAACAGGATAAAATCAAAATAAATTTAATTATCTCTTATATCTCAACAAAAGCATGTGGAGGGGTGACCTGCACGGAGCAGCAGGTGCACCTACTCTTACCATCATGCTGGGCAGACTAGATGGACCATGCTGGTCTTTATCTGCCGTCATATACTATGTTACTATGTATGTGGAAGGAGGGAGTAGTAGAGAATAAGGTTGGGAGAACGGTGCAGTTGGGGTAATGATGCGGCTTAGAGTTATGGTTAAAATATGAGATTTTAGAGTATAGGAGAGGAGGAGGGGCGGAAGGGAGGCAGATAGGGAGGAGGGAGGGAGGTCTATCAGTGATAAGCTGGTAAGCTTAAAGCAAAGGGCAGGACAGAGGAAGGGTGGAATTCTAGAGGCGGGGGAGGTGGTACTAGGTATAATGAAGGGAGGGGCTGAATGTATGTGTAAATGCTTACTGTCAATGTAAATGTTGGTATAAGTTGTGTGGAAAATTTCAATAAAGTTCAAGTTAAAAAAAAAAAAGGAGACAGAGCAGCTTTTAAACTAGATAATAGGGGAGAGCCGACAGTCGCCCAAGAGCGCATGGTTTGGAACAATGTATTCTTGAAGGATACTACTAAAAGAATGAAGTTAGGGCATATCAGCAGAGAGGTTCCAATTAAGACAAAAGTAGCCCAAATGCCCTTGAGTACGGATCCAACAGAGCTTAAAGATTCCAAATTACCCCTGCCTACCAATAGCCAGATTAATATGAATAAAATACAGTCTCTAAAATGCTTGTATGCAAATGCCAGAAATCTAAAAAATAAGATGGGAGAGTTAGAATATATAGCACTAAATGAGAAGTTAGATATGATTGGTATCTCAGAGACATGGTGGAAGGAGGACAACCAGTGGGACACTGTGATACCTGGGTACAAACTATATCGCAATGATAGAGCTGATCCAATTGGTGGAGGCATGACACTCTATGTTAGAGAGTACATTGAGCCACAAAGGATTAAAGTTTTGCAGGAAACAAAATTTGCTGTAGAATCTCTATGGATTGAAATTCCATGTAAAAAGGGGAAGGTGATGGCAGTGAGGGTGTACTATCACTGGCCAGAATGAACAAATGGATGATGAAATGCTCAAAGAAATCAGGGAAGCTAACAAAAGTTACAACACTGTAATAATAATGGGTGATTTCAATTACCCCGGTATTGACTGGGTCAGTGTCACGGCAGGACATACTAGGGAGACAAAGTTTCTAGATGAAATAAATGACTGCTTCTTGGAGCAGCTAGTTGATGAACCGACTTGAGGGGAAACCATTTTGGACCTAGTCCTTAGTGGAACACCAGATCTGGTGCAAGAGATAAGGGTGTTGGTGCCACTTGGCAATAGTGATCATAGCATGATCATATTTGATTTAATTAATGGAGGAGAGATGGTAAAGAAATCCACAGTACTACCTTTTAACTTTCGAAAGGGAGACTATGATAAAATGAGGAAAGTAGTTAAGAAAAAACTAAAAGGAGCAGTTGCAAAGGTTAAAGACTTACATAAAGTTTGGGTTTTGTTTAAAAATACTATCTTGGAAGCCCAGACCAGCTGTATTCCACACTTTAAGAATGGTTTAAAGGTGAGGTCAGAGAGGCTGTTGTTGCCAAAAAAACATCTTTCAGGAAATGGAAAAAAGAGCTAAATGACGAAAACTGGCAACAGCACAAGCACTGGCAAGTGAAATGCAAGGCATTGATAAGGCAGGCAAAGAAAGAATTTGAGAAAAAGCTTGCTGTGGAAGCAAAAACGCATAACAAAGACTTTTTCAAGTACATTTGCAGCAAAAAGCCTGTGAGAGAGTCAGTTGGACCATAAGATGATAGAGGGGTAAAAGGGGCACTAAGAATGGACAAGGCCATAGCGGAGAGACTGAATGAATTCTTTGCTTTACTGAGGAAGATGTAGAGATGTTACCCATGACTGAAGTGGTATTTAAAGGTGATACTGCGGAAGAATTAAAAGAAATAATCGATACACCGGGAAAATGTATTTTATTTATTTAACGTCTCTTCTATACCGCGCTATTCCTATCAGTGCAGTGTGTGACCCAGTAGCTCCCCAGGAACTGATGGACACAGATAAGCATCCGGTGGTAGAAGCCAGTACTGCAGGAGAAAGCAGGGATTTCTCTGCAGAAAGAAAAAAACTTGGAACTAATCAAGCAAAACAACTCACCTCGGGGGAGGGGAGTAGTAAAGCTCTTGATTGGGCACGCCCCAAGAAGAGGCGGGCAGTGCAAGCTAGAAGCACCTGGTTAAATAGTCAGAAACCAGGAAGTGAAAGAGAGCAAAGGAAACTAGGAGAGCCACAGAGGCTAAGAGAGAAGCCAAGAGAACAACAGGGACGGAGAGAATTTCCAGAAGGAGAAACAAGAGTTTCAGAGGGAAAATCTGGAAGGAAATATCTTTGCTGCTGTGATTCCTCCAATAGTCTGCAACTAGCAGGTAGCGTGGTGGAAGACTCAGAAGAGGAAAGGAACTGCTGGAGGCAGAATACTTTCAGAACGCTGAGAGATCCAAGGCTACAGGACCAGGCAGAGCTATGGAATAAAAGGCAGAAGGACAAAGAATTCTCCAAGGGAAAGCTTCTATACAAGGTACCCAGTAGGGGAGAAGTAGTGGATAAGTGTTATGCTCCAAAGCCAGAGGGAGTGTGCCCTAGTTTTAAAAGCCAAGTCAGACAAAATGGTGGCAGCTGTTTTCGGCAAGGAGAAGCTTTGAATAAAAGTGAATATTCTTACAAGCTAGCTGAAGAACCTAGCCAGGAAAGGGCTGACGTCAGTGCTTTTAAATATCTCTTTAAAGACTCTCCCATTACTGCTAAGTATCCAAGCACAGCACCCACGTGTAGAGAAAGGTGGGGAGATAACGTTAGCAGCACATTGAATGTTTGTTTTCCTGACACAAACAAATATGCTAATCAGCCTGAGATAGAGAGGCTCAGCAAACAATTGCTCACGGGAGAAAAGGAACGCCAGCTAAGTGAAGGGAAGTCACCAGCTGAATCACTTTTCCACGAGTTCAGAGAGTTTTTAGAACATAAGGCAAGTTTTAACTACAGTGCTCCAGAACCAGTTATTGGCTGTAAAGAAGGAATGCCTATTTCTAATTCTCTGCCTTCCTCAGAAGAGGATATGTTAATGGACTGCTCTGTATGCTTAATTGAGAAAGACAATTAAGGGGGAAAAGTTTACCTGTTATATGAAGCAATATAGCAGAGGCACTTAACTCGTCCTATACAAGAAGCTGGTAGAAAGTGAATGAGTCATTGTACCAGTGATTGCTATAACAGGAGCACTACTGTTGTAGGAACTTTTCCGTCTCACCTTTTTTTTGATTGGATCACATGAAGGGAATGTGAATTCCTGAATATAGCACAGCATTGCAAGTCTGTTTAGCAAATTTCTTTACTCTTGTTTTGGATTTATTCTTCTGCACCGTCTGTACCATTTGAACTGCACAACTGGCAAATAAACCTCATGAAAAATAAATTTCTCTTTGCCATGCCTTACTGCTCGAAGCACTAAACACAACTACAACTAATTGCCTCCAGGGCATCACAAGGCAACCCCTCCTTAAACCCCCAAGGTTAGGGAACGGGCGGCGTGATAAGAGTGGCGTAGTATTGAGGATTTCTGCAGACGCAAGAAGTGACTATAGGAGGAGCTGTAGAGGCCAGACTTCCAGAGGAGCCCAGCAGAGGTGCTGCCGAGCCCAGCAGTGGAAGGGGACTGCAGGAAGCTGCTGACTTTGTTGCTGACGTGCTTGTATAACTCCTGAGCCAGGTAAAGGGTATCCACCCAGGGTACCGAGGATACCAGGGCCAGGGGGGTCTCCTAGTGGTGACTGGGGGAAAGAAAAAAAAAATAAATATTCCAAAGAGAATAGAAAACTCAGTATCCAGTGGTATCGCACTTTGGTCTGTGTTTCTCTTTTGTTGCAGGTTCCAAGATGGCGTTGGAAGCCAAAGAGGTCTTTGGATGGATGGCGACGCAGTTGGAACGCCAGAGAGACATGTCTCTAGAGGCACAGGCAAGAGCTAATGCTAGCTTCCATGAGCAGCAAAAACCTCTGCTAGCGTTGATGGAGGAGTTGTTGCGAGAAAAGAAGCCAGCGCCTGTTCCAGCCACAACAACAGGTTCCACACTAACAGACAATGTACATCCTGTTAGCATACAGATAGGAACTTTGTTCAATTTTGGACAGCTTACAGATAAGGATGATGTGGATGATTATTTAGAAAGCTTTGAAAGAGTTGCACATCTTAGCTTGTGGCCTAAAGAGCACTGGCCGCTAAGACTGGCTGCATCCCTCACAGGGGAGGCGCTGGCCGCTTACCGTGCCATGCCAGCTGATTTAGCAGGAAGCTATGATGAGATTAAAAGAGCAATCAGGGAGAGATTGGAGCTCACTCCGGTGGTTTATCGCACTCGCCTGAGGAGTGTGAAATTGAAGCCCAGTGAGACTCCAAAATCTCTATGTCATCGCATACGCAGCTTGCTTAACAAATGGTTAAATCCAGAAGGGAGAGCTGTGGAGTCTATCTTGAATGACCTAGTATTAGAGCAGTACATGGACGCTCTTCCAAACAGTATCCGTACTTTTCTGATCTTGCAGAATTGCAAAACCCCTCAGGAGGCAGTAGCACTCTCGGAAAGATACATTGAGGCCGAGATTACAGGCCAGAGAGGTGGCTCTACTTCCCAGGAGTCTGGTTATTGCAGATCAGAAAGGGCACGAAGGGAGGAGAGAGGTCCTGTAAAAATGTGCATGCCTTTATGGAAAAGTGGAAAAGGTAGACAAAAATGTTACAAATGTGGCCAGGAAGGGCATTTGCAAAGACAATGTCATGTGAAAACTGCATTAATAGCGGGTAGTGCTATGAGAGATAGGCAAGGTTTCCTTCTTTCTATAGAAGTACAGGGAATCACCGCCCAGGCTTTGCTCGACTCCAGGGCGGAGTTGAGTATGCTCTCCAAGGAGTTGTGGCATGAGATAGAGGCCAAGCAAGGCGGAGAAGTGATTCAGCCCGTTACTTCAGTGAAGATAAGGTGCGTACATGGTGGAACTTCCACTTACCCAGTGTACAAACTACACATAAAAGGGTTAGGTACACACAAGACTATCCCTTTAGCAGTGGTCCCAGGTCTTCCTCACGCCGTCATCTTAGGCAAAGACTGGCCCCAATTTCATAAAGGGCTAGAGCAGGGCTTGCAGGAGCGAGAGGATCCCCACACAGAAAGAATTGCCAGCGAGGTTCAAGCTCTGGCCATGGAAAAAGTAAGATATGTTCCTACTTCCTTAGTGGCTCGAGCCAGCAAGTATGGACAGAAGAAGGAAGTTCCCAGGGGAGAAAAACCTAGGTTCGTCCTGAAATTCTGTAGGATAACGCCCAGCGCTCAGGCACCCAAAAGGGCCACATCCAATGCCGCGGGATTTGACCTCACCAGTGCCGAAGACATGGTAGTCCCGGCTGGTGGGAGGGCACTCGTGGACACCGCTCTGCAAATAGAGCTGCCTATTGGATGCTACGGGCGACTAGCTCCTCAGTCAGGCTTAGCGCTGAAGCATTTTATAGACGTTGGGGCAGGGGTCATAGACCCAGACTACCGCGGTTCTGTAAAGGTGCTTCTTTTTAATTTTGGGAAAAGTAACTTCAATGTTAAGGCGGGAGATCGCATAGCACAGCTGATCTGTGAGCGAGTTGGGATCCCCCCTTTGGAAGAAGTGCCTGTCCTGTCTGCGACACTGTGGGGCGTGCATGGATTCGGATCCACCGGCACCAAGAGCCTGCAGGGCTTGTCAGCTTCGGTGGAGATGGAGGAGGTCGAAGAAGAGGACCTTGGACCCCAGCTGACTGAGTGCAGGGAAAATCCTGAGCCCCGACTTGATGAAGGTCTTTCATGGCCTCAATGACAGGAACTCAATCAAGTACTGTCCCGCTACAAGGATGTTCTCACGCCTATTCCGGGAGAAACGAGGTTAATAGCGCATGACATCATAACTCCCCCAGGCCAAGTCATAAGGCAACGCCCTTATCGACTACCTGAGGCGAAGAAGACTGAGGTAATCCGCCAAGTGGGAGAAATGCTAGCCATGGGAATCATTGAGGAGTCTCGCAGCCCATGGAATAGTCCCATCGTCATGGTGCCAAAACCGGACGGATCAATACGCTTTTGTATTGATTTTCGAAGAGTGAATTCAATTTCTCGATTTGACTCCTATCCAATGCCCCGGATTGAGGAACTACTTGATCGCCTGGGACAGGCTAAATATTTAACGACGCTGGACATGTCAAAGGGCTATTGGCAAGTGCCCCTTACCAGGGAGGCCCGGCAGAAGACAGCCTTTAGCACACCCATAGGCCTCTATCAGTTCAAACGGATGCCCTTTGGCCTGCACGGGGCCGCGGCCACTTGTCAACGACTTATGGACATGGTCCTTCGTCCACATCAGGCCTACGCAGTCGCCTATATGGACGACGTCGTCATCCATAGCGAGAATTGGACACAACACTTACAGAGGGTTGAAGCGGTTTTGCTATCCATCCAGGAGGCCAGGCTCACCTTAAACCCGGCTAAGTGTCTCTTCGGGGGACAAGAGGTGAAATATTTGGGGCATGTCGTGGGCCATGGAGTGGTTAAACCACTGCTCAGTAAAATAGCAAGCGTCCAGACCTTTCCTACACCTGCTAACAAGAAACAACTGCGCAGCTTTCTAGGACTGGTGGGATATTATCGGAGATTTATTCCCCATTTCTCAGAAAAAACCGCCTTGCTAACCGACATGCTACGGAAAAATGCACCCAATAAGCTGAAGTGGAGTGAAGACGCGGAGGGAATGTTTGACCTCCTGAAGAGGCAACTCTGCGGAGCACCAGTTTTGAAAGGGGTGGATTTTGCCAAGACATTTATAGTGCAGACAGATGCCTCAGATACAGGCCTGGGCGCGGTCTTATCGCAAAGGCACGATGGCATTGAACACCCGGTCTTATTTCTTAGCAGGAAGCTGGCACCAGCGGAGAGAAATTATTCCACCATCGAACGTGAATGTTTAGCCATAAAATGGGCTATTGATGCTCTGCGCTTTTACCTGGTAGGAAGAAAGTTTATTTTAATCACCGATCACGCACCATTAAAGTGGTTACATCAAATGTACAACCACAACTCTCGGCTAACACGGTGGTTTATGGCCCTCCAGGCATTCGAATTCCAGGTGGAGCACAGAGCTGGGAAACTCCATAAAAACGCAGATGCGTTGAGTCGTATCACGAGCTGTGCGGATGAGATACAGCCAGCCCGTGATATCTTAAGGGGGGGGATCTGTGACCCAGTAGCTCCCCAGGAACTGATGGACACAGATAAGCATCCGGTGGTAGAAGCCGGTACTGCAGGAGAAAGCAGGGATTTCTCTGCAGAAAGAAAAAAACTTGGAACTAATCAAGCAGAACAACTCACCTCGGGGGAGGGGAGTAGTAAAGCTCTTGATTGGGCATGCCCCAAGAAGAGGCGGGCAGTGCAAGCTAGAAGCACCTGGTTAAATAGTCAGAAACCAGGAAGTGAAAGAGAGCAAAGGAAACTAGGAGAGCCACAGAGGCTAAGAGAGAAGCCAAGAGAACAACAGGGACGGAGAGAATTTCCAGAAGGAGAAACAAGAGTTTCAGAGGGAAAATCTGGAAGGAAATATCTTTGCTGCTGTGATTCCTTCAATAGTCTGCAACTAGCAGGTAGCGTGGTGGAAGACTCAGAAGAGGAAAGGAACTGCTGGAGGCAGAATACTTTCAGAACGCTGAGAGATCCAAGGCTACAGGACCAGGCAGAGCTATGGAATAAAAGGCAGAAGGACAAAGAATTCTCCAAGGGAAAGCTTCTATACAAGGTACCCAGTGGGGGAGAAGTAGTGGATAAGTGTTATGCTCCAAAGCCAGAGGGAGTGTGCCCTAGTTTTAAAAGCCAAGTCAGACAAAATGGTGGCAGCTGTTTTCGGCAAGGAGAAGCTTTGAATAAAAGTGAATATTCTTACAAGCTAGCTGAAGAACCTAGCCAGGAAAGGGCTGACGTCAGTGCTTTTAAATATCTCTTTAAAGACTCTCCCATTACTGCTAAGTATCCAAGCACAGCACCCACGTGTAGAGAAAGGTGGGGAGATAACGTTAGCAGCACATTGAATGTTTGTTTTCCTGACACAAACAAATATGCTAATCAGCCTGAGATAGAGAGGCTCAGCAAACAATTGCTCACGGGAGAAAAGGAACGCCAGCTAAGTGAAGGGAAGTCACCAGCTGAATCACTTCTCCACGAGTTCAGAGAGTTTTTAGAACATAAGGCAAGTTTTAACTACAGTGCTCCAGAACCAGTTATTGGCTGTAAAGAAGGAATGCCTATTTCTAATTCTCTGCCTTCCTCAGAAGAGGATATGTTAATGGACTGCTCTGTATGCTTAATTGAGAAAGACAATTAAGGGGGAAAAGTTTACCTGTTATATGAAGCAATATAGCAGAGGCACTTAACTCGTCCTATACAAGAAGCTGGTAGAAAGTGAATGAGTCATTGTACCAGTGATTGCTATAACAGGAGCACTACTGTTGTAGGAACTTTTCCGTCTCACCTTTTTTTTGATTGGATCACATGAAGGGAATGTGAATTCCTGAATATAGCACAGCATTGCAAGTCTGTTTAGCAAGTTTCTTTACTCTTGTTTTGGATTTATTCTTCTGCACCGTCTGTACCATTTGAACTGCACAACTGGCAAATAAACCTCATGAAAAATAAATTTCCCTTTGCCATGCCTTACTGCTCGAAGCACTAAACACAACTACAACTAATTGCCTCCAGGGCATCACAAGGCAACCCCTCCTTAAACCCCCAAGGTTAGGGAGTGGGCGGCGTGATAAGTGTACATTTAACAGAACCTTATACAGTGCAGTCGGGCTGCATTGTATTTACAGTGAACAGGAACTTAAACTTGAACATAACTGGGGTGACATTTTACAAATTATTTACACTGATTACTATACTTTCCAACTATAGTCTATTCGGGGCTGGACAGGTGGAGCTGGCTGCACCTTTTCGTGCAGGTGAGTTACTGGGGGGATCAAGGTGACTGGTGAGAGTGCTTGCTGCCTGATTTCTATAGCTGGTTTCTGGGTAGTGTCTTATGAATAGATGATGTTTCAGTGCCTTCCTGAATTGAGTCAGGTTGGTGATGACTCGCATGTCTGTGGGGAGGGCATTCCAAACTCTAGGAGCAGAGATCATGAAGGCCCTGTTAGATGTTGCCTTTGTGCATTTTGTTGTTTCTTTTGGGATTATTAGGGTGTTCACCGCTGTGGATCTTCTGATTCTGTTAGGAGGTGTAGTGTGGATCAACCTAGTGACGGATGTGGGAGGCTGATTATTTAAGGCTTTGAAAGTCATAACTAGGATCTTGTAATGAAACCTGGCCTATTTAGGTAACCAGTGGAGTTTCTTCAGAATTGGTGTGATGTGGTCCATCCTTGATGCTCCATATAGAACTCTTGCGGCTGCACTCATTGCAAGCTGGAGTGGGTTTAGCGTTGCTTGCGGGAGTCCATATAGGATTGCGTTAGCGTAATCGAAGTGTGGGATTACTAGGGCTTGATAGATTGTTCGAAAGTCAATGGGGTCGAGTAGTGGTCATAGATGCCGTAGTGTCTGTATTTTATGGTATATTGTCTTTACTGTGTTTTTTATGTGGGTTTTCATGTCCAGCCGTTGGTCCAAGGTGATACCTAGGTAGCGGATTGTGAGTTTGGCTATCAGCTCTGCGTTTTTCACTTTTAGCGAGAGTGGGGGAGTGAAACCTTGGTTCCTCGTAATGAAGAGGACGTCTGTCTTGTTGTGGTTGATTCAAAGGTTTTGCGTATGGAGCCAGTCCGCAACTGCGTCAAAACAGCTTGTTAGTGGAGAGAAATCTGGCTGGTCCATTGCAAATGGCATGTATAGAAGAATATTGTCTGCATTCGCTAAGCAGGCGACGTTGAAAGATCGGATCAGAGCACAGATGGGCTGCATGTATATGTTAAACATTAATGCCGATAGTGAGGACCCCTGTGGCACACCCTGTTTTTGCAGAAACGGTTCCGAGGTTGTGGTGCCGGTCCTCAAGTGTTGCCATCTGTTGGACAGGTAGGATTTGCACCAGTTTAGGGCTGTGCCCTGTATTCCCTTTTCCTCGAGACGTTCCATGAGTATCTCGTGGCTCACGGAGTCAAAAGCTGCTGCGATATCCATGAAGATAAGAGCAAATCCTTGTCGGTAGTTATCGATTCCTGAGATTATGGTATTCAAGAGGGTGGTGAGGAGAGTTTCAATGCCGTGTGCTTCCCTGAAGCCATGTTGGGACGGGTCCAGAGGGGCTTCGATTTCAATGTGTTGTTGGATTTGGAGTTGGACTACCTTTTCAATTATTTTGGCGAGCAGTGGGATGCTTGAAATCGGTCTGTAGGATTCAACTTTTAAAGAGTCCAGTTTGTTGTTTTTCAGCAGCGGCCTGATGGAGGTGTGCTTTAATCTTTGTGGAAAGGATCCCATTGAGAATGATTGATCCAAGATTTTGTTCAGGAACTGGCTTAGATCGCAACAAAGTTCTCAACAAAGTTCTCTTATCCAGAACGCTGGACAGGGGTCATTAGGTGCGGTGGTGGTGTTGATGGATGCAATGGTGTTTTCAATCTCTTTGTTTGATATGGTGTTGAATTTGGTCAGTGGTGATGGGTGTGGTGGCTTGTGTAATGGGGTGTGGCTGGTGGGGTTTGTGCTCTTGTCAGTCTGGATCATTTTTGATTGTAGGTAATCCGCATAAGCCTGCGGTTGCAGCATGTGTGGTTGGTCTGGTGCTGGTTCTCTTGCTAATGTCTTTGCTATATTGAAGAGGTCATGTGGCTTACTTATTGGGCACTTCAGGAGATCTGTGAGGAACTGCTTCCTTCTCTCCATTATTTCTTTGCAATGCTTTTTTAGGTGGAAGCTATATGCACTGTGTGCTTCAGTGGAGCGTGATCGGTGCCATCGTCTCTCAAGCTTGAGCAGGTGGAGGAGTGATGATCGCAGTTTCTTGGAGTACCATGCTGCATACTCTCGTTTCCTTGGCTTTCTGTTCGTGGCTGGGAGCTGAGAGATGGAGTTGAGGCTGTTGTCCCAATTAGAAATCAATTCGTCTAGGCCAGGGGCTGTGTTGTTGAGGAGTGGAAGGACTTCCTCCAATATTTCTTCTTTAACAAAAGGTCGAAATCGTCTCGCTGGTGTTTTGGGAAAGGCAGTAGCTCTGTTGGTGTTCCGATTGTGATGGTGGGTGGGTATTTGGAATCTAATCAAGCTGTGGTCGGACCAGGGTACTGGTGTTATAGATATCGCAAAATCATGGGCTGCTTCCACCACTGTTTGTGGGGCGAAGATCAGATCCAATTTGTTTCCTTTCACGTGTGTGGGTGTGTTGACTAGCTGTTTGTATCCCAGCTCGTCAAGTGCGTCGGTGAAGGCTGTGGCTTAGGTATCTTGAAGAGTGGGTAAGTTGAAGTCGCCTAGTAGCCAGTTCGGGGAACGAGGCTTATTTATGCTGCAGGCAAGGTTAATTATTGTTGAGAGGTCCTCTGGTGATGATGTTGGTGCTCTGTAGAGTAGATTGATTGTGCAATGGTTGTTCGCTATGGTGATTGTGTCTAAGTGGGTTGTGCTGGTGGTGTTGCTCAGTTGAAATTGTAGTTCAGTTTTTGCGAGGATGAGTGCTCCACCCCCTCTCTGGTTGGTTCTATGGCAGGTGTGGAGTGAGAACCTGGGGGGGGGGGGGGTAACATCTGGTTGAGAAGGACGTTGTCGCAGTCAGATAGCCATGTCTCTGTGATCATTAGGATGTCCAGGTCATGGTGGGTTATCAGATCGGTGACTACTGGCCATTTTGTATGGATTGATCTGGCATTGATGAGAGCACACTTCAGCAGGCGTTGGTGCTGGTGTTTCTCGATAAGGGCCTTTTTTGGTGTGTTGTAGTGAGATGTGCAATAAGTGGGGGTGAAGTGTGCGATTGGCTTCTGTTGAGGAGTGGTGAGGATTTTCTGTCCATCTCTTCCCGTTGTTCCGTAGTATCGGTATAAAATTAGAGCAAGGGTTAAAGGCGTGTGATCCACTGGGTAGCCCAGTGAGTAGGTAGATACAGGCTATTGCTATAATTGGGGGCATCATCTTGGATGCTCCTACCGTGTCTTGGATTGAGGTGGGATGTTATCTGTTCAGGGGTGGGCAGGTAATCTACGGACCTACTGCAGCAGGACCTACTACAGCAAGCGAGTCAGGCACTCTGTCTGGTATTGAGAACGGTCAGGTAACAGTCACACTATCTGATAAGGGTATAGGCAGTTAAAATAGGCTCGCTATCTGTTATGGATACAGGCAGCTAGAGAGGTACATTATCAGGTATAGATTCAGATAGTTAGACAGGCACGTTATCTGGTATGAATACAGGCAGCTGGACATGCACACTATCTGGTATAGATAAAGGCGGCTAGTTAGGTACACTATCTAGTATAGCCAGGCGGCACACTATCTGGTATAGGTACAGGCGGCTACACAGGCAAGCTTTCTGGTATAAATAAAGGCAGGCTATCTGGTATAAGTACAGGCAGCTAGCCAGGCATGCACATACGGTTTGTTCCCTCTAGGGTCAAGTCAGAAGTAGTGAGGCATGGAAGTAGAAAACACATGGTTGGAGCACATGTGCACTGTGAAGGTGCTTGCAATGAGTACCCTGCTATTACTTGCTACCCATGCGATGTTATGGGCTGCAGTAAGCTACCAAACCCTTGCAGAGATATCAGACGTAGTAAGTGGCCAGTGAAGGATAAACAGCATTAACCTCAGAATCAGGACTACATAGATATGCATGGACACTAGGCTGTGGCGCTGTCTGTGGGGGCCAGCATACAAATGCAGCATCTGAATGAAGTGGGGGACCCCATATCAGTGCAGGCATGGTGTCAGCAGTGGCCACCATGTTAAATGGGAGCATGGACCCTTCTCACCCTGAGTCACACAGGGAGCTCAATTACCTAGGCTGCAGTTGAAGGTTACCAGGCTTCTGGTGTGGGAGGGGGTTGGGTCTCCTACCTGCTAGTGAGGAGTGCTAGAGGTTACAAATCTGCAGGCACAACACTGTAATCACACATATGTGAGGGTCAAAAAGTAGGAGCCATACAGATGTGGGAGATAGATGGCTGGGGCACCCAATCCTTCCACCACATGGGGTCCATGGTATCCAGAAATAACTTCCTTGGTTTACCCGCCCTTGTGGCCTAACCCGGGGGAGGGGGGGTACTATAGGACAAACTAGACACCCCTAAACAGACAAGCAACCCCAGACAGAGTATGTCAGCTCTCTGGGAAATGAAGATCCACATGCACTTTTGGGCCCACATGAGCTCTCCAGGTTTGTGAAATGCTTCATCCCCTAAGCAAATGTCTGAGGACAGGGGGGACACTGATCAGAGAGCTACTACCAAACAAGCCCATATTCAGTGATAAAAAAATGTACATACTGTACCTGCTCATGCACTGGTAGGCCTCAGATATGGCCTCATATGGTCAGGATGAGAGGTCATGATTCCCAGGAATACAGCCCACTGCTGTTGCACAGTCCCCCAGGTGCAAATATGCACTGCTACGTGGTCCCCCATGCAGGGGAGGAGCTGGTTGGATTGTGCTATAATATGGTAGTTCTTCCATCTGCTATTATATGCATAACCTCATTTGCATGCCCCACCCCCCAGCTGTCTTCAGCCATCTCCAACCCTGGCTATGTGGCCCAGCTGAGTCCAAGGTCTAACTTCTAACCCCTCACCAGTGGTGGTTGACCACCCATTTGTGGCTGATCTGATATGCCCTTGCCCCCAATGTCCATGTGGAGAGGTGGAGGGGAGCTAGTACCCAATAGGCTGCTGCTGCTGCTGCTGCTCCGCACTCCTCCTGCCATCTGTTTGCCATTTGGGCTTCTGCCATCATCTTCACTGAAACAGATAATGGCATGGGGACTGGCTCCATAGGTGCAGCAAAGCCTTATGCTCCCCCCCTCCCCCCCCACCACATCACCAAAGCAGTAGTACAGCAAGTGGCAATGTTGATAGCCTAGGGTTCCCAACTGGCTCCAGATGCACCCAACAAGCTTGATCCAGTCCTGGGTTCACCCCACTGCATGCAGGGACATGTAGTCTTGCTTTTCCTATGGAGTGCAATGATAAAATCAGAACTACATGTCCGTTCATACAGTGGGGTAAACCTAGGACCAGATCAAGCGTGTCGGCGTATCTGGAGCCAGTTGGCAACCCTATGATAGCCTATGTTGGAATCAGACACCTTGCCGATATATTTGTGCCCACTCTCCCTGCAAGGGCTGTTTTTGAGCTGCAGGGCTCTGGGTTTCTATGGCAGTCAGGATCTAGTGTGTGCTCCCTTCTGAGGCAGTCTCACTAGGTGGCTGCCTCTTTGTCCACAAAATGGTTCCTCACGTGTAGTATATGTAGAGGAGGTGGCAGGGCATTGTTCTGTGTGGGCGACATGCCCATACTGCATGTTAACAAAGCACTGGCAGTGGGTGAAACTACAACCTGGTAGGAGGCTGGCAGTAGTTGCACCTACGCTAGTGGCTTCTTTCTGGCCCTGAGGTGCCACGAACATGGTTGCGCCCACTTTCTGCCCTGACTCTACCCTAACCCTATTTAGCCAGGCGCTACTTAGTGTGGCAGTTTTAGCACAGGAGCCTTCTGGCCGCATGGTTCAGGCTATCGCGTGGCCAAAACATATTAACCTCATGCTCCCGGCTACTGTACTTAAGTAAACATGCCCTTTGAGAATAAAGCACAGTTACTTACCTGTAACAGGTGATCTCTGGGAACAGCAGGAATAAGTCTTCACATATGGGTACATCGGTACCGACGGAGCCTGCACGGGAACGCTCCCCAGCGTCCAATCAGAAAGCTTTTGGGAGCATCCCACAGCGCCTGCGTGCTGCCTTCCCGCCTTTCCCAACTGTCTCTCCTCAGTTGAGTTTTAGAGCTGAGACAAAGAGAGAGAGAGAGAGAGAGAGGGAAAGGAAAGAGAGATAGAGAGAGAGACAACTCCTAGGGGAGGTGGGTGGGTTGTGAAGACTTATTCCTGCTGTTCCCAGAGATCACCTGTTACAGGTAAGTAACTGTGCTATCTCCAGGAACAAGCAGGAATGAGTCTTCACATATGGGGACTCCCTAGTTTTAGATGCCAGGGAGAGATCCCATAAGTTGTGTGTCCCTGGGGCAGGGCTGCACTTCCCCACATGGATCTCTGGCATCCAATGAGGGATGGTGGGTAGGAGTTGATTAAGTATGGAACAGGTGTTTAAGAACAGCCTGACCAAACAAGGCATACCGGCGGGAGTCCTTGTCCAAGCAGTAATGGGCTGTGAAGGTATGAACCGAGGCCCAAGTGGCTGCTCGACAGATGTCGTCAATAGACACAGAGTTCAGATGAGCCATTGAGGCTGCCATGGTTCTCACATTGTGAGCTGTGACATGGCCCTTCAGAGAAAGGTTCTTGCTCTGATAGGTGAAAGAAATACACTGGGCAATCCAGTTAGATCAGGGGTCTCAAACTCAAATTGCTTTGAGGGCCAAATGAGGACTTGTAGAGTAACCCGGGGGCCGCACAAGACGCAGGCCTCATTTGCATAAGGGCATCATTTGCATAAAGGCATCATTTGCATAAATATTTGCATAATGTTACCATACACTAACCTTTAGTAAACATGCCTCTTAATGAGTGTATGGATAAAGAAAGACTAAAAGATTTCTACATTACTATAAACCAGTGCCAACCGCCAGGCACATTAGGAACTACTAGAAACACTGCTCATTTAGAACCCATAGCAAACCTGCCATGTCCTAACAGCACTACCAGGACTCACAAAGCACCATACCCTAACTATCAAAAGGCAACACTGCAAATATTAAATCAACACATTTCAGAGAATAACAATACATGACCTACTCGGGAAAGAGAACAAGTGGCAATGTCAAATAGGAATTACATAAACAGAATACCTCAGCTCAGTTACACATGCAGAACATACACCATCACCAAACAAGGAATCACAATTTAGAAACAGGAAGACAATTAAACTGGGAACCCCAAAAGCCAAACTTGGAATGTACAACACTGTAGAAATAAAACTATACATTGATTTCCTCTTGTATTAAATAAAGTGCAGACGTTAAAGATGCACATTTCCAACAGCCCACTTCCAGGCCTAACCCTTCCATCGCCCCATCTTCATTCTTAGCCCCCCCATAACCCCATTTTCAGTCTTAGCCCCCCAATCAGACCACCTCCAGTCCTAACCCCCATCACCCCATTTTCAGTACTATCCCCCCATCACCCCATTTCCAGTCCTACCCCCCCAGCAGCCCACATCAAGTCCTGCTCCCCCCCCCAGCAGCCCACATCAAGTCCTGCTCCCCCCCCCAGCAGCCCACATCAAGTCCTGCTCCCCCCCCAGCAGCACATCAAGTCCTGCTCTCCCCCCCAGCAGCCCACATCAAGTCCTGCTCCCCCCCCAGCAGCCCACATCAAGTCCTGCTCCCCCCCCCAGCAGCCCACATCAAGTCCTACTCCCTCCCCCCCCCCCGGGAAAATTAAACTTTAGAAAAACGCTGACTGCTGCCGCTGCGGTAGCAGCAATATCGCAAGTCCTGCGCCCCCCCCCCCCCGGCAGATCCCTTCCTGCTTGCCTGCCTGTCAGTTCTTCTCCGCTTCGGCTTTCAGAGCCGCGAAGGGAGAGCTTCTCCCTCGTGACTTTAAGCCCGCTGGGGCTTATGGGAAATTTCCCATCTGCCCCGGCGAGCTTAACAGAGTCGCGAGGGAGCAGCTCTCCCTTCGCGGCTCTGAAAGCCGAAGCGAAGAAGAACTGACAGGCAGGCAAGCAGGAAAGGATCTGCCGGGTGGGGGGGGCCCCGCGGGACTTGCGATATTGCTGCTATTGCCGGGCAGATGGGAAGGGGCCGCGGGACAGCAGCAGCAGAAGCCGGGTTTTGTTTTGTTTTTCTTCTCCTGTGCATCGCGGGCCGCACAAAGGTCTCTCGCGGGCCGCATGCGGCCCGTGGGCCGCGTGTTTGAGACCCCTGAGTTAGATAGTGTTCTCTTGGAGACTGGTAGTCCCAAATGAGAAGGATCAAAGGCAACAAAGAGTTGGGAAGACTTTCTATGTTGCTGTGTCCTTTGGAAGTAAAAAGCTAGAGCTCTTTTACAGTCCAGGGTATGAAGATTCCTCTCTGCACTTGACTTATGAGGTCCTGGAAAAAAAGACAGGTAGGTAGACCTCCTGGTTGAGGTGAAAAGGCGAGACCACCTTAGGCATAAAATGTGGATTAGTCCTAAGGACCACCTTGTCATGATGGAATCTTGTATAAGGTGGATTAGCTACGAGTGCTTGCAATTCACTAATAAGACGTGCTGATGTGATTGCAATAAGAAAGATAACCTTCCAAGAAAGGTATTTCAAGGAGGTGGTAGCTAAAGGTTCAAAAGGCGGCTTCATAAGCTGACCAAGAACCAAGTTTAAGTCCCATGCCACCGGGGGTGGTCTAATGGGGAGCTTTGTTAAAAGGAGGCCTCTCATGAATCTGGCTACAAGCGGATGAGAGGAAATAGGTTGTCCATTTAGAGGCTTAAGGGAAGCTGCAATAGCACTCAAATGGACCCTTATTGAATTTGTCTTAAGGCCTGCATTAGACAGATGGAGGAGATACTCCAGCAAAGATTCCAGAGGTATGGCAAGGGGGTTAAGACCCTTTCCAGAACACCAGATAGTAAACCTCTTCCACTTGAAAGCATAAGAACGTCTAGTGGAAGGTTTCCTGGAAGCATAAAGAACATCTTTCACTTGTTGAGAAAGATGAAGATCCTGGAGATCTAGGCCTTCAGCAACCAAGCCCTGAGATGCAGAGACTGGGGATTGGGATGCCACAACTTTCCGTCCTCTTGAGAGAGGAGATCTGGAGCAGACCCTATCTCCAGGGAGGGAGCTTGAGAGAGATGTAGAAGCAGAGGGTACCACACTTGCCGTGGCCAATGTGGAGCTATGAGAATCATGTGGCCTCTGTCTCTCTGAAGCTTGAACAGGGTTTTGGGAATTAGGGGAATGGGTGGAAAGGCATACAGGAAGTCTTGACCCCAGTGAAGGAGGAAAGCATCCCTTGCCTGAGCCCCCTGAGCCGGAGTTCTGGAACAGAACCGGGGAAGTTTGGCATTCCACGGACTTGCAAAGAGGTCTATGTCCGGGGTTCCGCAAATTCGAAAAATCTTGGATACCTGGTCCATATGTAGGGACCACTCGTGTGGCAGCAGAACTCGACTGAGTCTGTCCGCCCAAGAGTTTTGAACACCTGGAAGATAAACTGCCAGAAGATGAATGTGATGCTCTCTGGCGAGGGCCCAAAGTCGCAGAGCTTTTTGCAAAGCGACAGAGAGCCAGTTCCTCCCTGCTTGTTTACATAGAACATGGCTACCTGATTGTCCATGTGAATAAGGACTGTCTTCTGGCTGAGCAGGGTGTGGAAAACTCGCAGAGCAAGGAAGATTGCTCTGAGTTCCAAGAGATTGATATGTAGACAAGTCTCCTGTGGGGACCAGATGCCCTGGGTGGAGAGGTCCTGAAGATGAGCTCCCCAGCCCATTTTATTTAGCTGTGTTTATTTTATTTAGCTGTATTTGTATCCCACTTTTCACTGGGTCAAAGCAGTCAATTGGGGGATACATTTAACACGAGGGAATATGAGACACATACGCTAATACTTACAGGGAACATGGGCAATGGAGGGTTAGGTGGCTTGCCCAAGACCACAAGGAGTGCCTACAGGACTAGAAATCCCAGTCCCTCCGGCCTGAGATTGCTGTCCCCAGGTGGGACTTGAACCCCCGGCTCTCCGGCCTGAAGTACCTTGTCCTAACCACTCCTCCCTTCCATTGGAGAAGCAACTGTTGTAAGAGTTGCTTGGGGTAGAGGCTGTTGAAAGAGGGACCCCAGCAACAGGTTTTGAGGGGACTTCCACCACTGGAGGGACAAAATGAGGCGACTTGTGTTTGCTATTTTGTCTGACAGGCAGCCTAATGCCTGGGTCCATTGGGTGGATAAAGTCCACTGAGCTGCTCTTATGTGAAGGCGAGCATATGGTACCACATGTACAGTGGATGCCATGTGGCCTAGCAACTGTAACATCTCTCGAGCAGTTAGTAGGGGCTTCAACTCTGCTTGAGAAACTAACTGCACCAAGCGAAGGCAACGTGCCTGGGGAAGATAGGCCCTTGCCCTTGTGGTATCCAGCAACGCCCCAATAAACTCCAGGGACTGAGTAGGGATCAAATTGGATTTTGGTATGTTTATTACCAGCCCTAAATACTGAAGGATACGCATTGTGCAGGTTAGAGAAGTCTTGGCCTTCGATTGAATGGGAGCTCGAATGAGCCAGTCATCCAGGTAAGGGAAGACGAATATTCCCAGGGTGCGCAGAAAAGCAGCAACCACTGCCATGCATTTCGTGAACACCCTTGGTGCAGAGGCCAGACCAAAAGGGAGCACTCTGTATTGATAGTGCTTTTCCTGAAAAAGGAACCGAAGGAACCTTCTGTGAGTTGGATGGATGAGAACATGAGTGTACGCATCCTTGAGGTCTAGAGAACAAAGCCAATCCTGACTCTGAAGGTATGGCAGCAGAGTTCCTAGAGAAACCATCTTGAATTTTTCTTTGACTAGGAATCTGTTTAACTCTCTGAGATCTAAGATGGGTCTGAAGCCCCCTGTTTTCTTTGGAATAAGAAAATAGGGGGAGTAGAACCCTGTGCCCTGTTGTTGAAAAGGCACTTCTTCTATTGCCCCCTGGGCGAGAAGAGTGGCAACCTCCTGCTCCAACAGGCTGAGGAGGGAGATTGGAGAATAGAACTGGTGCACTCTTGTGAGAGGGGGCAAGCTTGAAAAATGAAGTTTGTACCCCTCTCTTATGATGGAGAGTGTCCAATGCTCTGCTGTAATTTGCCCCCACCTGGGAGCAAAGTGACATAACCTTCCTGGAATGGTGGAGGGCTCTGGTCCTTCTAGAGCCAGGAAGGCTAAGTTCTCTAGCAGAAAGTCAAAGGCCCTGAGGGGGCTGAGGTTGCTTGGCTGGAGCAGGCCTCGCAGCCTTTGCTTTGCTCTGTTTGGAGGATTGCTGACGTTTGGAAGGGAACTGAGCTGCAGAAGATGCCCGCTGACCATAAGCAGGATAGAATCTTCCCTTTTTAGAAAAAGGTGTTTTCTTGAACAACCTTTTCTTAGCAGGAGCAGCTGTGGATTTGGATAGTCTATCCAAAGCAGAATTTTCAGCATCCATCTGATTGGCTTTTGCTTGCCAATCCTTACCAAACAGGTTCTCACCTGTTCAAGGGATATTTCTCAATTCATCTTGAACCCAGATCTCCAAATCAGATGCTTGAAGCCAAGCAATCCTACGTGCACCTATGGCAATAGCTGAGGCTCTGCTTACGCATTCAAAGGAGTCGAAAGCTGCACGGTTGGAGAATTTGGAGATATCCTGGGCATGTTTGAGCCCAGTGAGAAATTCTTGCCTTTTATCTTCAGACATAAAAGGGCTTAAAGTCTGAAAATGGTCAGTGACTTCTTTTAAGAACATTCCCATGTAGAGACTATAAGAATTAATTCTCGCAGCAAGCATGGAAGCCTCTTCTTCCAAAAGCATCCAGGGTTCTACATTCACGTCCTGGAGGATTAGAGGCATGTCTTTTGGCACTTCTAATCTTTCTCACTGCAGACTCAACCACAATAGAGTGGTGAGGAAGTTGAGTTTTATGGAAACCAGGACAAGGAGGGACACGATACATGGTATCCAACCTGCGAGAATGAGGAGAGGTGGTTAGAGGTGCTTCCCACATCCTCAACATGAGATCATACAGAATCTCATGAATAGGTAAGGTAGCTGCCTCCTTAGGAGTCTTAGGATATTGTAAAATATCTAACTCCTTGGCTCTGGGTTCTGTCTCAGGTGCTACTGTAATAGAGAGACCCCGAGCCACCTCTCTGATAAAGTCTTGAAAAGACAAATCCTCTGGAGGAGACATCCTTCGTTTAGGAGAGGACTCCTCCTGTGGAAGAAGCATCACTGCATCGACCGACTCTTCAGAATCCTCAGAGGAATCGAAGTATCGTCTGTCCGGATGCTCTTGCAAAGCCCGATACCCTTACCGACCGGGATTGGTATCGGGAATAACCGGTACCGGGGTATCGCTACCGGAGGGCTTCAGAGGACAGAGTACCGGAATAGCGGACACCGATGCCGATGGCACCGGTACCGGAATCGGTACCGATGGCAATGCTAGAGCCGGTACCGGCAGAGTAGTCTGTTGCGGTACCACGGACGTCGATGCCACAAGGAAAGCCGCCAGACTGCGTTCTATGGACAGAATCCTCTGATCCATCGACACTGCCAATGCCTGGAAATCGGTACCGGTGGAAGCCACCGGTACCCCAGAGCATGGCACCAGGAGATCTGTCAAGGCCACACCATCGAGATCATCCTGGAACCCCGATGATGATGCTTTAGAGGCCGAAGCCTCCCGCCGGGGTAATTTTGCCGGTGCAGAATCCTCGAGGGCAAGGCCAGAGGCATCTCGATGCTTAGAAGGAGATCTACCCTTCGAGGACCGGCTGAATTTATGTTTAGTTACCTGAGAACCATGTGAGGAAGAAGCCCTGGAAGACGTCGATGCCACCGAAGCCGCATCAGAGGAAAACAGGGTACTGAGCTTGGCAGCTCGGTTCTGCCGACCTCTTTTAGACATCATGGAACAGGACACACAATCTGTTATGGAATGGTCAGGACCTAAACATTTTAGACACCAGTCATGGGTGTTGGTGACAGAAATAGTACCGCCACATTTAGTGCACTTTTTAAATCCTGAGGCAGGCTTTTCCATATTTAAGGAAAAAATGTTTTGGGCCTAAGGCCCAAAACTGAAGTGCACCTGAAGAAAAAGAATGGAAAAATTTTTTTTTTTTTTTTACAAGAAGAAAAGAACAAAGACCGGCGGTACCGGTACAGCGTCGAAGAAGGCAGACGCGACACAAAAGAAATAAAGAAAAAATAAGGAAATTCTTCTGCGGTGACAGGAACACGACCTGCTGGCTCCGTGGAAAAAGAAGAACTGAGGAGAGACAGTTGGGAAAGGCGGGAAGGCAGCACGCAGGCGCTGTGGGATGCTCCCAAAAGCTTTCTGATTGGATGCTGGGGAGCGTTCCCGCGCAGGCTCCGTCGGTACCGACGTACCCATATGTGAAGACTCATTCCTGCTTGTTCCTGGAGATAAAGATGTAGCAGAAAGATACACTAATATTTCCCAATGTTTTGGGTGCCACAGAATTGACTAAAAGGAACTTTCAAGTACGCCTTCCTAGATTGCCTATACTTGTTACATTCTTTTAACTTCAGAAGGAAGCTGTCTTTGGTGAGATGCAAATATGATTTTACTGCAAGAATTAGTAGTAAATTTGAGACTGAGATTATATTCCACCTAGCCTGGAATAGGAGTGAGATTCCTTATTGTCATACAAGCTAATGCAGAAACCCTTTGCTGAAGCCCAGTGCTTAAAGCTCTGGCACAGAGATTCATGGCATGAGTTTAACACTGAATTTTTGCACTGATATGCAATATGAAAATTGTCAAGTACACAAAAAGTCAGCGTTAAACTGTGAAAGTAAGCCAAACACATGTGCACAGACATCAATGCAAGTTTGGCATGCTGTCCCAGACAAACAGATCATCTGAGGTGAAGTTTCACACTTCACCTAAGATGATCCAGGCATTGTGGAAAGCCCCTCATTCCATCAGCACACTGTCGGGAAGCCAGTGCCCCCCAAAACACCAGTGGTGGCCCAAGGGTTTCTGCCACCTCAGACAGAAGCCCTGGCTGTGCCCCCCCCCCCCCCGAGCCACACCACATTATACCACTGCCCCCATGCTGAGCCTCCCACTGCCGCCAATTCTGTCAGTGTGGTCAGCTCGGTGTTGAAGTGGCAGAGGGGAGGGGGTCAGAAGCAGCAGGCCATGTGTGCCAAGCACATGGCCTGCAACAGGTGCCGTGCCACCCACAGATGTCTGCCGCCCCAGGTGGCCACATAGTGGAAGGTGCTACCCGCCAACAGAAACAAAAACCCTAGTGACCCAGCGGCTCCCATCCCCTCAGCCAGGCTAAAAAATCCCTGGTGACTCCGATTTCCTTTCACCCAAACAAAAAATATCCCCGGTGGCCCAGTGGCTCTGAACTCTTCCACCCTCTTGGGATGGGGAGGCACTCTGCCATATATAAAGCTTTTTTTTTTTGCCATATATGGCAGTCTGAGCCTGCCTAGTGCATCCCAGGATGCATTGCATGGGGCCAGGCACCGCCATTTTACAAGATGGCGGCACAGGACAGGAGCGTGTGAGTAATGCTCCTGCCTCATGATTTAAGGTATGGGGGGAAGGGGGTGTGGAGGGCCACTAGGAATATTTTTTGTTTGGGTGGGGGGTTGGAATTGGAGCCATTGGATCATCGGGATTTTTCTGTTTGGGGGGGGGGATGAATTGGGGCCGCAGGGCCACCAGGTTTTTTGTCTGTCGGCGAATCAGTGTCTGGGGGGGCACTGGCCCCCCAACAGTCTGCCGTTGGCACTGGGGGCTTTCATTGATGCCTGGATCATCTGAAGTGAAGTGTCAAACTTCATCTCAGATGATTATTTGCTTCCTGCTGGATCCTTATGCCTGCTCAAAGCAGGTGTGAAAATCCAGAGTTAAAAACTGTGCGGTGTCAGTGCAGTTTTTTTACATCGGACACAATTAATTATGCAGCAGTTTGCAGGCAATTTACATGCCAAGCGCGCTGCAATTTAGCACAGTTGTTTTTTCTGTGTTTTTCTGGCACCAGCTTGCTTTGTGCATCAGAGAGCAAGCCTAGCATGGGAAGAGCACCAGAAAAATGCTGTGCTAAACTTTTCTGCATTTGTCCTACATTTACTGTTTTTCCCTTTGCACAGGGCTGGTGTTACCCGGTAAGGTGGGTAAGCGTGGCGGGGGCACCGATGTCAGGAGGGCACTGTCGCTATTTGCCCGCACCACTCCTCATTCAAGATGACCTGCGAAGCGCCAGCGGCCTAGTGGAGAGCCTGTCCTGGGACACGCTGCTCCCTCAGGCAGAGGTCCATAAGTAGCAATCATGCCTCTCACAGTCTTCTGCCTACAAGAGCAGCATATCCTGTGGGCAGGGGTTGTGCAAGCCATGCTTACAGCCCAGAGAACTACAGCGGGCAGGTTCTGTTTCTCCGGGCCGCAGTTGCGACTTGTACAATTACTGCCCATGGATATGCTGCTTCCACAGGCAGAAGGCTGAGGGAGGCAGCGATTGCTTATGGGAGCTGCATGTCCCACAGGTAGGGACTGTGCAAGGCAGCAATTGTGCCCTGCCTCTCTGTGCTGGGATCGTGGCTTGCACAACCCCTGACTATAGGACATGCTGCTTTGTGGGCAAGTGCTGCCCCTTGTACATGCAAGGGGTGGACAAGGGGAGGAGTGGACATGGGGGGGGGGGCAATTGGAGGGAGGAATGGACATGAGGGGGCATTGGGAGCTGAACGTGGATGGGCACAGGAAGTCAGAAGGGAGATGCTGGATGCAGGGGGGGTGACTAGGGAGGCAGCAGGGATAAGATTGAGATGGGGGTCTAGGTAGATAAAGAGAGATACTGGACATGGAAAAGGGCATGGGGGAATGGGCATAGGGAGAAATAAGGAGGGGAGATGGAGTGTTGATGTTGGCCAGGGTCTTATAGGGAGACTATGGGAAGATGCTGGACTTGGGGAGGGGGTGGGACAGAGGGGAGATGGAAATGCTGGTCACTGGGGGGAAAATCAGAGAGAGGGGAGAAAATAGACATGGGGTAAATAGGTTGAGAAACAGACGGAGAGATGCTGGAAATGGGAGTAATTCCGAGGAGATGCTGGTAGCAGGAGGATAGGGAGAGAGCAGATATGGAAGGATAAGGGGAGAAGAGCGGAAGTACTGGATGGAGAGAGAGAGAGAAAAACACTGGATGGGGGATGAGAGATGTCAGGCATGGAGGGGGAAAGAAAGTGAGCAAAAGACAAGAAATAATTGACCAGGAAGCAAAGCTGGGGAATGGAAGGACTAGGGTGAAGACTGAAAAGCGGTAAGTAGATGGTGTAAAGAAGAGGGTGATTGAAAACTAGATAGTAAAGAAGAGTGAAATCTGGGTGGACAGAGAGAGAGAGAAAGAAATAAATGGAAGAAAACTGAGGAAAACAATCAATATCCAAAATGGAAGGAAGTGAAGAAAAGAATAGGAGAGACAAGAAATGGCAGATACATTAGAGACGATAGAAAGCTAAGAGAAGACAGGAGGAAAGCAGAAGCCTCAGATCAGGACTAGCATAATCACAGAATAAAATGGTCAGACAACAAAGGTACAAAGAATAATTTTAATTTTCAAATTAGTGATTGGACTTTGCGCTATCTTTATATTTTGCACAGGATGGAGAAACACATCTCTTATTTCTCTGCTGTTGCACTGCATGCAGAGTCTGGCTTCTTGGGGTTTCCGTTTAATTTTTGTCTACATATTGTGCAAACCATGACAAACTGGAAAGGTCATGACCTGATAGAGAAGAAAAAGCAACATTATCTTCTGTAAAAAGGTCGGAACTGGTCTAAACATCATTTTTTCATTAGAGAAGACTAGAAAGGGCTCCCTACAAGATAGAGCCTGAAGCTCTGAAATTCGACGTGCCAAACAGATTGCCACCAAGAAAACAGTCTTCAAAGATAAGATCCTTCAAGGAAGCTCTTGAGAGAGGCTCAAAAGGCAACTGTGCAAGAGTTGATAGTACCAGGTTAAGTCCCATGGAGGAACAATAGCCTTCCAGGGTGACTGCACTTGCTTTACTGCCCTGAGAAATCGGACCACGTCAGCGTGATTTGCCACCGAGAACATCTGTACACGCCCATGGTAACACGAGAGAGCCACCACCTTGACTCTGAGGGAATTTAGGGTTAAATCCTTCTTCAGCTTGGCCTGCAAGAAGGCCAGAATATCTGGAGGTGAGGACGAAAAATCCCAGAGCCCATTGTCTTCACACCAGCTCTCAAACACTCTCCACACTCTGATATAAACCAAGGACGTTGAACGCTTACAGGCTTTCAAGAAAGTATCTACCACCACCATTGAATAGCCCTTCTGTTTCAGCCATGCCCTTTCAAGAGCCAGGCAGTAAGCAAGAATTCATCCACTTGAGGCATCAGGATTGGCCCTTGTGAAAGCAGATTGATTCTGTTTGGGAGATGACAGGGTCTGCTTATCAAAAGCCTGCAGAGATCAGCATATCACGGCCTTGGAGGCCATTCTGTAGCGATGAGAACTACCTTTCCGGGATTGCTCTCTATCCGTTGAAGGAGACGTTCTATTAGGGGCCATGGAGGAAACACATACAGGAGTCCTTCTGTCGGCCACCTCTGCACCAGAGCATCAAAGCCCTCGGACATGGACTCCCGATGTCTGCTGAAGAACCTGTTCACCTTGGCATTGGAGGCGGAGACCATGAGAACCATGATTGGCACACCCCACGGGCAGGTGATCTTGCGAAATACTGACACATTTAGTTCCCATTCTCCCAGGTCTAGGCGGTGCCAACTAAGAAAATCTGCTTAAACATTCACCTTGCCAGTCACAAGAGCTGCCGAAAGAGCCTCGAGGTTCTCTTCCGCCCACAGTAATAGAGGATGAATCTCTTCCGCCAATACCACACTGCCTGTACCCCCCCCCCCCCATGGCTGATATATGGTACTGTTGTCACGTTGTTGGAGCAGAACCTTAACGCTCTCCAATGAATCAGAGGGAGCAAGGATTGTAGAGCTACAAAGACTGCCCTTATTTCCAGGTGATTGATGGACCATGAGCTTTCCTCCTGGGACTGGAGACCCTGTGTCACCTGTGACTCGCAATGCACTCTCCACCCTGTGAGACTGGTATCTGTTGTCACCAAAATCCAGTTCTGCGGTTTCATCAGAATTCCTGCCGCAAGATGCTCTGCATGCAGCCACCAGAGAAGATTGTCTGGTGACCAGAAGGCAGACCAGCTTCTTTGAAAGTGGGTGTAGGTGTGGGGACCAATGGGAGAGCAGAGCCTGATGAAGAGGACACATGTGAGTCCATGCCCAGGGCACCAGCTCCAAGGCTGCCACCATGGAGCCCAGGAGCCAAAGATAGTACCATGCCAAGGAAAGATTGTATCTGAGCTTGAATCTTCTGCACCCACTCTTCTGGGATGAAAACAAATCCCGCCTTGCTGTTGAAGCGGACTCCCAGACAGACTAGATCCTGCACCAGATCGATCTTGCTGTTTGCCAAATTGATTACCCAGCTGAGGCTCAGGAGGAATTCCATCACCTGCTGAGTAGCGGAGGCACCTTTGCTCTTGGATTTTGTTCTGATCATCCAATTGTCGAGATACGGACGAACCAACATGCCCTCCTGTCTCAGAGTGGCCACCACAACCACCATGATCATGTCCCATCTGCACTGCAAACTACAGATACTGCTGATGATCTGGTCAAATTGGGATGTGAAGAAAGGCTTCTGTGAGATCCAGCGCCAAGATGAACTCTCCCTTCCTGAACACCACTATCACCAAATGCAAGGTTTCCATGTGAAAATGTGGCACTCAAAGGGTCTGGTTTATATGCTAATGGTCTAAGATGTGATGGAAGGTACCCTCTTTCGTTGGGACTACAAAGTAAATGGATTATCGACTGGATCCGCATTGGTCATTCAGAAGAAGTACTACAGCCTGAAGATCCAGCAAGGAGACTGCAAGAAGGCCTCTGAGACAGAATGAGCCAATTCCAAAGCATACCCCTCTCTGATAACTTCCAGCACCCACTGGTCAGTGGTAATAGACACCCAGGTGGAGTAAAACTATTGAAGATGACCCCCTATTGGAACAACCCTCCCTGGGCTTGCCTTGTTTCATTGGGACTTTTTTGGGAGAAACCACAGAGGCGGAGAAGTACCCCCTATTGGAACCTCTGTAGCCCTGAAAAAGCTGGCTTCTCGAAGTATAGCAACCTCACTGAAAAGGGGCAAAATGAGTAAATCAAAACTTTCTAAAATCCCTAGGCTGACTCCTTGGGACGGTCCCTTGCTTTGGATCTTTAGGATGGTCTTCCGATAACCGAGTACCCTTAGACTCATCCAGATCTTTAGCCAATTTGTCCAGAGCTTCTCCGAAGAGCAGCTTGTCCTTAAATGGAAGCTTGCTGAGTCTAGTCTTAGAAGACACATCAGCCAACCAGTTGCTTAACCAAAGCAAGCGCCTGGCTGCAATAATCGAAGCTATGATCTTGGCCAAAGCTCATACCAGATCATAAAAGGCATCCGCCAGGTAAGTCGAAGCCAACTCCAGCTTAGCCGTCTCTGGCGCTGCAACTTGCAATTCCAGCTCTTCTGTTGTCAAACCTTAGATCCAGTGAATGGAAGCCCTGGTCACATAAGTCCCACAGATCGAAGCCTGAAGAGTCAGAGCACTAGTATCAAATGCTTGCTTCAAAAAGGTCTCCAGCTTGCGGTCTGGTAAGTCTTTCAACGCTGCTCCGCCTTCTACCGGAACTGGGTTATTAGCCTCGTATGGAAGGATGATAAGGAATTTTATTTTTACTTTTGGTTGTGGCCACTTATTTTATACTTGGTGAGGGTCTATGTTCTGAGTGTGTGACCGAGGCCAGGTGTTCTGTTAACATGGATGCTTGTAGGGATCTGTACCATAGTAGTTTAACTTGTTCAGCTTTTCAAATAGATGTATGGATGTTCTAGGGCCATCTGTAGTATTCATAGTGCTGCTTTTTTCTGGGTAGGCACCTTGTTGAATAAGTTTTGGAAGCTTAGGCTGATATAGTATAGTATAGTAGATTAGGCCTTGTAGATCTTCAGTGACATTTGTAGGGTTTTATATTAATTCACAATATGCCTGTTAGTGAAATCACCAAAATCAGATTTTTTAAAATATATTGAATTCTGTGGATGAATGTCCTGCTTCTGCTCTGTACCCATTGTTGAGGGACAGGTTTCTGTGGATGCAGAATATATATTCAAAAAGAAAAAGTGAGAACCATTATGCAATTTATAATAAAATACAATGAGTTATAATAGTATACCCTTGCGGTCAACATTATTGGCACTCTTCAGTTCAGCTCCTTAATGTCCAATATCTCCTACAAAAAAGTGGCCAATGAAATGGCTCTGGACTATATATATATACACACATATTTAACACATGAAAGAATCAAGTAAAACAAGACCAATTAAAAAAAGAAATAATATGAAACAGTATAAAAACTGGGACATTGCCAGGACATGATTTCCCACCCTTTCAATCAGCAGTGAGGATGAAATCACAGTAGTATGTTAATAGAAGCTTTTTGGAGTAACACTGGTTTGGCCTACTATGTTAGTGGAATCCTAATAAAGGAAACCTCCTGAAGAAGCAGCGGCGAAATGCTTGATGGCGCCCTGCATGGTGTTGGGGACACCGAGGAGATCACTGATGTCAGATATTCAGTGTGGTCTATATGCTGTCGATAAACCTGACATTTTGTGGTAGGTTTAGAAGGCTTGGTTAGAAGTTTTTCTTTCATTTTTGTAAAGTTTAAGGAAATTTGTGATTTTTGGATATATATATATATATATATAAACAAACAAGAGTTTTTCCAGATTAGTGATATTCTGAGCATTGTTGCAGGGGCTATATTGATATGCCCATATTCCTGGCTCAAAGGGTTCTAAGATCCTTTTCTCCTCATGATGAATCATAGTTAATTATCCCTGGGATTTGGGGAGTCCTTGGCATTTTGGTGGAGTGAGTCCCCATTATTTGATGTGTATATCTTTACTTATTCCATGATTGACATTGACTGAATGTGAACATGACATGAATATTGGCACCTTTCATTAACAATTTAAATCAGTTTGAACAGAAGAAGCACATTCCCATTTCAATAAAATTAGATACACCTATAATCGTCAGTACTCACAAGACTTGAATCAAATAATGAATGATGGCTTAAATGTTTAAAATGGCCACATTCACTCCCTGCTCCATTTTCACAATGGTGAAAACAAGAGAGCTTCTGAGACCATCAGAAAAGCCATTATTACCAAAACATTAAAGGGGTACAAGGCCATCTCAAAAGACCATGGGATTCCCGTGTCCACAGTTCGCAATGTTATTAAGATGTTTTCTGCTCATGAACTGTCAAGAACCTCCCAGGACGTGATGGGAAGAGGAAAATTAATCCAAGACGTCTTTGAAGAGTTAGTGCGAACTGTTGGAAAAACACCACGTACAACATCCAAAGAGCTTAAGATTGACCTGGAGCAATCTGGAATGGTGGTTTCAACCCGCACCATAGGACGCGCAAAAGAAGGACTTTATGGGCAAAGGCCAAGGAGGACCCCACTGCTCAAAGACAGACATAAAAAGGCACTGATCTTTGCCCAAACACAGCTTGAGAAACCACAGTCTTTCTGGGAAAATGTTCTGTGGACAGATGAAACCAAACTAGAGCTTTTTGGCAATGCAGACCAGTGATACATTTACAGGCAAGGAAATGAAGCTTATAAGGAAAAAAAAACACCCTTCCTAAAGTTAAATATGGTGGAGGTTCCATAATGTTATGGGACTGTTTTGCTGCCTCAGGAACTGAAGGCTTGGAACTTATTAAAGGAATCATGAATTCTGAGGACTACCAAGGTATTTTGGAGCGTCAGAAGTTAGATCTGGGTCGAAGATCATCAGTCTTCCAGCAGGACAATGACCCAAAGGTACATCCAAAAGTACAAAATAATGGTTAAAAAGTAACAAATGGATTATTTTAAACAGGCCAGCAATGAGTCCTGATTTCAATCAAATAGAGAATGAGCTGAAATCTGCCATTGGTAAATGAAATCCTAGAAATCCTGGAAACATTAATGAACTGGAACAAACCACGGTTGAAAAGTGGGAGAAACTTCCAATAGACAGATTACTAAACTTTTATAGATGGCTACAAAAACCTTTTGGAAGCTGTCATCACTGCCAAAGTTGTGCAAGCAAATATTAGTGAAAGGTGCCATTAATCCTGCCCAGGTTATATTTTTTTTCTCAGAAATTATTAGGTCTACGTTGCACAGACATATTTTTTTGTTGTATGCCTTTGAATGTACTATTAAAATAATATGATGAGATACAGTTGGAATATTTGCAATTATTTCTAAAGATATTGTACACAACATACCTAAAATGCAAGGGTGCCAATAATGTTGACCACAACTGTAATTTGGTGTTATAAAATGTGCTGTGGTTCTCACTTTTTCTTTTAGTTCCTTGTGCAAGCATTTTGCATTTCCTTTGTTTTTTTGCAGAATATATATATTTACATTAACACCATGCTGGTCCAGTGTGCAGTTTCAGGAGTTATGTTGGGACTGCCAAGCCCTTCTAGGTGTTTTTGTTGGAGTGAGAAGTGTTGTGTTAGGGTCACAAAATCTCTCTTGTTTTTCAGAGGGTGGGAATTGCTGTGTAGGGGCCACTGAGCCATTTTTGTGAAGGTGGAAAATGCTGTGTTAGGGTGCCAAGTCATTCTTGTTTTGTTGAGCCCCTCTTGTTTGGCATATTTAACAGTATGTTTCCTAAGCTCTGTGCTGGTAATAAACAGGACAGTGCATTGCAAAAGTATTCATCCCCTCTGTATTTGTCCTGTTTTATTGCATTACAACCTGAATTAAAATGGAGTTTTGGGGGGTTAGTACCATGTGATAGATACAACACGCCTACGACTTTGAAGATGCAAAATATCCTTTATTGTGACACAAACAATAATTAAGACAAAAAAAATCTGAAAGCAGGAGTGTGCGTATGTATTCCCCCCCCCTCCTAAAGTCAATAAGTTGTAGAGCCACCTTTTGCTGCAATTACATCTGCAAGTCTCTTGGGGTATGTCTGTATTAGCTTAGCACATCTAACCACTGTGATTTTCACCCATTCGTTAAGGCAAATCTGCTCCAACTCCTTCAAGTTAGATGGATTGCGTTGGTGTAGAGCAATCTTCACTTAATGCCACAGATTCTCAATTGGATTGAGGTCTGGGTTTTAACTAGGCCATTCCAAGACATTTAAATGTTTCCCTTTAAACCAGCTTTAGCAGTATGTTTAGGGTCATTATCTTGCTGGAAGCTGAACCTTCATTCCAGTCTCAAATCTCTGGCAGACTGAAACAGGTTTTCCTCAAGAATTGCCCTGTATTTAGTGCCATCCATCGTTCCTTCAATCCTGACCAGTTTTCCTGTCCCTGCCAATGAAAAACATCCCCACAGCATGATGCTGCCACCACCATGTTTCACTGTGGGAATGGTGTTCTCGGGATGATGGGAGGTGTTGGGTTTGTGCCACACATAGCGCTTCACATGATAGCCAAAATGTTCAAATTTTCGTCTCATCTGACTAGAGAACCTTCTTCCATGCGTTTGGGGGGGGGGGGGTCCGCCACATGCTGTTGTGCAAACTCCAAACATGTTTTCTTATTTGTTTCTTTAAGCAATGGCTTTTTTCTGGCCACTCTTCCATAAAGCCCTGCTCTGTGGAGTGTATGGCTTAAAGTGGCCCTATGGACAGATACTCCCATCTCTGCTGTGGATCTTTGCAGCTCCTTCAGGGTTATCCTGGGTGTCTTTTTGTGGCATCTCTGATTAATGCCCTCCTTGCCCGGTCTGTGAGTTTTGGCAGACGGCCTTCTCTTGTCAGGTTTGTAGTGGTGCCATATTCTTTCTATTTTGTTATAATGGATTTAATGGTGCTCCATGGGATATTCAGAACTTGGGATATTTTTTTATAATGCAACCCTGATCTATATTTCTCCACAACTTTGTGTCTAACCTGTTTGAAGTGCTCCTTGGTCTTCATGTTGCTTGCTTAGTGGTGTTGCAGAGTCAGGGGCCTTTCAAAACAGATATATTTATACAGGTATCATGTGACAGATCATTTGATACTGACTGCACACAGGTGGACCCTAATCAACTAATTATGTGAATTCTGAGGTTAATTAGTTGGACCAGATCTTACTTAGGGGTTTCATAGCAAAAGGGATGAATACATATGCACTCACAACTTTTCAGTTTTTACTTGTTTTTTATATATACAAGGTATCTTATTGTCATTTTACTTCACCAGTTTAGACTATATTGTTAGGTCCATTACCTAACATCTAAATGAACCTCCATTTTCATCCCAGGTAGTATGTAATGTGACAAAACAGGACAAAAAACAAGGAGATGAATACTTTTGAAAGGCACTGTATGTGTGAGTCACCTTACCAATGCGGGGACACAGGCTAACTAGGCAGTTATATCCCCCTGCAGTTACTGCATTTCAATGTGTCAAAACGGCTGCTGGTGCAACTAAGGCCACCCACTGAGGTGGCATTAGTTGCACCCACCTTACTTGCTCTGAGCTATTATGTTAGTTTCTGTCAATAATGCAGATGTCTGCATGTTAGAGTTCTTTCTTTTGCCTCCTTCTGAAGTAAAGTATAATTTTGGGAAAGAAATCCTGAAAATCTGAGTAATGGGTAAAAGCATGGAACTTACTCCTTGGTCTGGCCAGAAAGGTGAAATTAGACTTACCTGCTAATTGTTGTTCCTGGAGTAGACCCAGTCTAGTCCCGGACCTCTGAGTTGTCCACCTCATTCAGCAGCTTGGAGACTGAGGAACCTCCTTCTTTTCCATGATGTCATCCGTATATATCTCTGGTATCCGCCTTCCTCCATCAGTACCCTACTGACAAAGCAGACTCACCAGAGCAACAAGTAAGTCATGACCTCACTTACTCCCCGTAAGGTCCAACCTCCCAGCTCTTAAAACACACTCAACAAAGTAACTGCATAACAACAAAATACCTAATGAACTGTTAACCACTAAGGGTGCCGAGGCTTCCCTCTCACCTGCCCGAACACCAACCTTAAAGATGACCTCCAATTCCCCCGGGGCTACAAGCCCCTACACCACTCTTCTTACCTGTCATCTTTGAGAAATCTAGACAGTGCTGCATACCCCTTCAATACTGGAGTGGGACTCGGGACTAGACTGGGTCTACTCCAGGAACAACAATTAGCAGGTAAGTCTAATTTCACATTCCTGATCGTATCCCCAGTCTAGTCCCGGACCTCTGAGTAAGTACCAGAGCAGTAAATTTAACGGGAGGGCCCCGCTACAGCAGCCTGCAGCACTGCCGCACCAAAGCAGGCATCCTGTGCCGACTGGACGTCCAACCTGTAGTGTTTAATAAAGGAATTCAAGGACGACCACGTGGCCGCCTTACAAATCTCCACCGGCGGCACTAAACGGATTTCCGCCCAGGACGTCGCCTGGGCTCTGGTGGAATGGGCTCTCAGCCCTTCCGGAACCGGTTTGCCCTTCAGCAAGTAAGCCGACGCAATCGCCTCCTTAATCCACCTTGCGATAGAAGCCTTAGACGTCGCCTCTCCCCGTCGAGGCCCTGTGAAAAGGACAAACAATCTCTCGGATCTGCGGAAACTCGCAGTACACCGAAGATACTTTTTCATTGCCCGCTGAACGTCCAACTTCCTTGTCACCGAACCTGTCGCGTCTGCACGGAACACTGGCAAGAAAATGTCCTGATTCAAGTGAAACGCCGACACGACCTTGGGCAAGAATGCCGGAACTGGTCTCAATACCACCTTCGAATCGAAAAAGGAGAGATGGGGTTCCTTACAGGACAATGCTTGCAGCTCTGAGATCCGTCTGGCCGAGCAAATAGCCACCAGGAACACGACCTTCAAGGTGAGGTCCTTCATCGAAGCCGTGCTCAGCGGTTCAAATGGCTCCCGCTCCAGCGCCTCCAGCACCAGCGGAAGCTGCCATTTGGGTACCAGCCACCAGTCCAGACAAGTTGCAGCGCTTTGGCGTTTGTGTTTGGTTGTGAGACTTCGTAGAACCCATCTTGCACACACCTTTGAATATCCCAGAGTCAATAATTGCCATTGCACTTCCTCTACTGACGGAAAGCTGTACGAACAATTCCCGACTCGTGATGCGCTGATCCGCACAAATAATGTCATCAGCGCGCTGCAACTTGTCTGGACTGGTGGCTGAGGCAGGACGTCCAGACCGCAGCCGATCTTCCAGTTCCATTTTACCACTTCCTGAAGCCTTTACTCTCTTCACCCATCATCCAACGGTGCTCCTGTCTACCGCAGAACTTCCATACACAGCACACAACTGTTTGTGAATATTTCTCACACTTTCTTTCTCCTCCACCAAGAATTCAATTACAGCTTGTTGTTTGTACCGTGTGTCACTCACAGATGCCATTTGAAGGATCACTACCGCCTCGCTATTTGTCAGATGACTGTAAAATTACACACGTGTCCTTTGAAGTTCCAAGTTACTACCCTTTCAATTTCACACCTCTATCTTCATTCTGGACTGGGAAAAAACATGTGGGGCATTACTTTCTGAGCAACCCTCGTCTATAAAATTGTAAATAAACAAACTCATTTAGAGATGTCACCTCTAAAGGAACTTTCATCTTGTTTTTAAAATGTCAACATCATATGAGCAGGGCTGGCCCGTCCATTGAGCAAGAATGTTTTTTGCACAGGACCCCGCGTTTCAGGGGGCCCCACGCAAAAAACATTCTGCATCAGCCCAAGTAGATAAAAAAACCAAACAAACCGGCTGCTGCTGCCGCTGTGGCAGCGGCAGAATCAAGCATCCCGCGGGGCCCCCCCCTGCCCGTCAGAACCCTCCCTGCAGCGTCAGCTCCCTCAGCGTCGGCTTTCAGAGCCACGAAGGGAGAGCTTCTCTGACCTCTTGCGGCTCTGTTAAGCCCGGGGGGGCTGATGGGATTAACAGAGCCTCGAGAAAGGGAAAGTCTCCCTACACGGCTCTGAAAGCCTGCGCTTTGGGAGCTGATGCTGCAGGGAGGGCTCTGCTGGGCAGGGGGGGGGGGGCCGAGAGATGCTCAATTCTGCCACTGCAACGCGGCAGCAGCCACCGGTTTTTTTTTTTTTTAATCTACCTGGGCTGATGGGGGTTAGGACTGGTAATGGGCTATGGGGGGCTAAGACTGGAAGTGGTCTGATGGGGGGTTAGGACTAGTAATGGGCTATGGGGGGGCTAAGAATGGTAATGGGCTGATGGGGGGTTAGGACTGGTAATGGGCTATGGGGGTGCTAAGACTGCAAATGGGCTGATGGGGGGATAGGACTAGTAATGGGCTATGGGGAGCCTAGGAATGGAAATGGGCTGATGGGGGGGTAGGACTGGTAATGGGCTATGGAGAGCTAAGACTGTAAATGGGATGATGGGGGGTTAGGACTAGTAATGGGCTGATGGGGGATTAGGACTGGAAAAGGGCTATGGGGAGGTCTAAGACTGGAAATGGGCTGATGGCGGGTTAGGACTGGTAATGAGCTATGGGGGGGGGCTAAGAAAGGAAATAGGCTGATGTGGGGGGGGTTAGGACTGGAAGTGAGCTGATGGGGGGTTAGGACTGGTAATGGGCTATGGGGGGCTAAGACTGGAAGTGGGCTGATGGGGGACTAGGACTGGTAATGAGCTATGGGGGGCTTAGGACTGGTAATGAGCTATGGGGGAGCTAAGACTGGAAATAGGCTGATGGGGGGTTAGGAAGGGATGTGGGCTGATGGGGGTTAGGACTGGTAATGGGCTATGGGGGGCCTAAGACTGGAAGTGGGCTGATGGGGGACTAGGACTTGAAGTGGGCTGATGTGGGGCTTAGGACTGGTAATGTGCTGGGGGGGGGGGGGGTTGGCTAGGACTGGAAATGGGCTGAGTGGAAGGAGGGTTGACCAGCAAATAGCTGATGGGGACAGGGGCTTGGAATGGAAATGGGCTAAGTGGAAGGGGGGCTTGAACTGCAAATAGCTGATGGGGAGGGGGGCTTGGAATGGAAATGGGCTGTGAGGGGAGGGAGCTAGGACTGGAAATGGGCTGATGGGGGGTTAGGACTAGTAATGGGCTATGGGGGGCTAGGACGAGCTTGACGTCAGTACCAGGAAAAATGGTAGAAACCATCATAAAGAATAAAATTACTCAGCATGTAGATAGTCACAACCTAATGGGAGACAGCCAACATGGCTTTAGACAAGGAAGATCTTGTCTTACTAATCTGTTATGTTTTTTTGAAGGAGTGAATAAACAGGTGGACAAAGGTGAGTCGGTTGATATTGTGTATCTGGACTTTCAGAAAGCCTTTGACAAGGTCCATCATCAGAGACTTTTGGCAAAACTAAAGAGCCATGGGATAGGAGGCAGTGTACTATTGTGGATCAGGAACTGGTTAAAAGATAGAAAGCAGAGGGTAGGGCTAAATGGCCAATTTTCCCAATGGAGAAAGGTGAATAGTGGTGTACCCCAGGGATCTGTGCTGGGTCCGCTGCTTTTTGACATATTCATAAATGACCTGGAAAGTGGGATAACGAGTGAGGTTATCAAATTTGCAGATGACACAAAACTATTTAAAGTTGTTAAAACCCAAGAGGATTGTGAAAAATTGCAAGAGGATCTTGATAAATTGGAAGACTGGGCATCAAAATGGCAGATAAAATTTAATGTGGACAAGTGCAAGATTATGCACCTAGGGAAGAACAACCCAAACTATGGTTACACGATGCAAGGTTCCACATTAGGAACCACCACACAGGAAAAAGATTTAGGCGTCATTGTGGATACCATGTTAAAACCCTCGGCCCAGTGTGAAGCGGCGGCCATGAGAGCAAATAGAATGCTAGGTATGATAAGGAAAGTAATGGAAAATAAAACAAAAGATATTATAATGCCTCTATATCGTTCCATGATGAGACCGCACCTTGAATATTGTGTGCAATTCTGGTCGCCGTATCTTAAAAAGGATATAGCGATTTTAGAAAAGGTTCAGAGAAGAGCCACCAAAATGGTAAAGGGGATGGAAGGATACTCCTATGAAGAAAGGCTAAAAAGGTTAGGGCTCTTTAACCTGGAAAAGAGACGGCTGAGGGGAGATATGATAGAAGTCTATAAATTAATGAATGGAGTGGAACGGGTAAACATAGATCGATTGTTTACCTTATCAGAATATAGAAAGACTAGGGGACATGCAATGAAGCTACAGGGTAAACTATTTAAGACTAATAAAAGAAAATATTTTTTCACTCAACGTGTAATCAAACTCTGGAATTTGTTACCGGAGGATGTAGTATAGGCTGTTAGTGTAGCTGGGTTTAAAAAAGGTTTGGACAAGTTCCTGGAGGAAAGGTCCATAAAATGGAAATTACACTAACCTGGTAATTGTAGTTCCTGGAGGGTCCAGTTTAGTCCTCCAACATCGGGTAGTGCCCCTCCTCCTGCAGCCTGGAGACTGGACCAATCAAGTCTTCTGTAGTATATATGCAGACGGAGCTCCCAGAAGCCCCCAGTGTACTAGTAACAAAACATACTTAACGAAGTAACACATTAGATTAATATACAAAATGACATAATGAAAATGACATAATTAAGGAACCATTTGTTTCCCCCCCCAAAAAAATATCCAACTTTCTCCCCAAACGAGGAAGTCAGAACACTGTATTGCGCTGGAACCAACGCCCCAGAAATCAAAACACAGCTCCGTATCAGAAATCTCAGGAGCTGACTGAACACCTGAGACAGAAAGAGCGATAGCCAAAAGCGCGGCTGCAAAAAAGGTTCGAACGGCAAGAGGAACCGTCTTACGATCCATCGTTCGGAAAGCGCGCCGCATTTTTATAACAGATAGTCGGGAGGGAAGGAGGACTAAACTGGACCCTCCAGGAACTACAATTACCAGGTTAGTGTAATTTCCATTTCCTGTTCGGTAATCCAGTTTAGTCCTCCAACATCGGGATGTAACAGAGCAGTTAAGACCGGGCGGGACCTTGCCATCCGGCGAGCAGAACCGCCGAACAAAAGATGAATCCCGAGCCGCTGACACATCTAAACGATAGTGTGTACTGAAAGCATGCAGAGACGACCAGGTGGCCGCCTTACAGATATCTGCTGGCGGAACTAGGCTATACTCCGCCCAAGCGGTCGCCTGAGCCCTAGTGGAATGATCCAGTAGCCCCTCCGGAACAGACCGCTGCTGCAACAGATACGCAGACGCGAACGCTTCCTTGAGCCATCTTGCAACGGAGGCCTTAGCCGCCGCTTCCCCTTTACGTGCACCACCGAAGAGCACGAATAGCTGGTCAGTCTTCCGAAAAGATTCGGTAGCCTTCAAATAACGACGAAGTGCACGACCCACATCGAGACGGTGAAGACTTCTGTCCGCCGACCCGACAGAGTGGGAAGAAAGAACTGGAAGAAACACTGCCCGATTCACCAGAATAGGGGAAACCACCTTCGGCAAAAAGGAAGGGACCGGGGAAAAAGACAAAAAAGGTTCTCGGCAGGACAACGCATGTAGATCTGAAATACGCCGTGCCGAACAGATGGCTACAAGAAAAACCGTCTTCAGCGTAAAATCTTTCAGAAACGCCCTACTCAGGGGTTCAAAAGGTTCACGAACCAGGGCCCGCATCACTAGACTCAAGTCCCCCGGAGGAACGAAAATCCTGCGGGAGGGCTGCAAATGAAAAACAGTCGTAAGAAACGACGTACGTCCGGATAAGAACCGCGGAGACGGCCTAAAACTTTGCCTCGATAACGCGATAGCCGCCAACTGGACTTTCAGGGAACTAGCCGCAAGGCCCTTATCAAAAGCAACCAGAAGAAACTTAACACGACGGAAACGGAACCGTCGCCGCCCGGACTCCACGCCGGGAGCACCAGTCTTCAAAGATCCCCCAAATCCGAACGTAAGTAAGGGAAGTGGACGGTTTCCCCGCCCGCAGTAGGGTAGAAATCACCGCGGGGGCAGTAACCCTTCTTTTTTCAGCCGAGCCCTCTCCATGGCCAAACCGTAAGCGAGAATTGACCCACTTGGGGCATCCGCAAGGGTCCCTGAAAAAGAAGATTCGGCAGCGTGGATAGGAGCCAAGGAATGCCGTCGCTCAGCCGGACCAGAGCAGCATACCAGGACCACCCAGGCCAGTCCGGGGCCCCCAGTAATACTCGACCCCGATGGCCCTCGATGCGCTGAACGACCCGGCCAATCAGAACCCACAGAGGAAAGACAAAGAAGGCCGGACGTTGGCCACGGCTGAATGAGAGCGTCGAGCCCCTCGGACATGCGCTCCCTTTGCCTGCTGAAGAAGCGTCCTGTCTCGGCCGATTGAAATGTCGCCATGAGATCCATGAAGGGCGCCCCCCCCGACGAACTATTTGCGCATAAACTTGCGGGTTTAGCTCCCACTCTCCGGGGTCCACCCGCACTCTGCAGAGAAAATCGGCCTGAACATTGTCTGCGCCTGCAATAGGCGCTGTCGAGATGGCCGGAAGACGAGACTGCACCCAATTGACCAAGGCCATCGCTTCTGATTCCAGGGCCATGCTGCCGGTGCCCCCTTGGCGATTGATGTAAGCTACGTTGGGCGCAATGTCCGAGAGGACTCGCACCGGCCGGTCGAGAACTAGGGCTTTGAGGCCAAGGGGCTAGCCGCACCGCCCGCAATTCGAGGCGGTTGATCGACCAAGAAGTCTCCAGGGGAGACCATTCCCCTTGAGCGAAGCGGGTCTCGCAGTGAGCCCCCCAGCCGGTTAAGCTGGCATCCGTTGTGAACGGAACCCAAAGTGGAGGCTCCAGGGAATCCCCCGCGCCAGGTTCTCGGAGGAGAGCCACCACCGGAGTGATCGGCGAACCGCCCTTGGGCAAGTCAATCTCCTGTTCAACGAGTCGAATTGGTTGGATCAACGGCGCAGCAGAGCACTCTGCAGCAGGCGCATGTGGAAGCGCGCCCAGGGCACCACCTCCAAGGTTGCTGCCCTCGTACCGAGGAGCTGCAGCTATCACCTTGCAGACGGAGCGGGCATCCCCCTGAAGAGTCTGACAAGAGACCGAATGCGGCGCTCCGGTAGGCACACCAAGCCCCGTGCTGTGTCGAGGCTCACTCCCAGATACTCGAGATCCTGAGTCGGGCACAGACAACTCTTGCATTCTTTCACCACCCAGCCGAGGGACCGCAGCAGAGCCACCACCCTGCTCGTGACGTGCACACACTCCCGACTGGACTTTGCCCGAATCCACCAGTTGTCGAGATACGGATGGACCAGGATACCCTCTTTGCACAAGGCCGCCGCGACCACTACCATCACGCTTGTGAAGGTGCGGGGGGCCGTGGCGAGACCAAACGGCATGGCCGGAAGTTGGAAGTGGCCCCACGTAAGAGCGAAGTGGAGAAACCATTGATGAGACGGCTGGATGGGAATGTGTAATGTGGTGTGCAGCGGCTGTGGAAGATCCTGCAGCAGGGGCTCTGAGGGGGGGGGGAGATAAGGTGCTGAGGGACCCAGCTAGCAACGCAGTGGGTATGGGGAAAGCCTCCGGGATGCAGCGTGCAGGTGTAACACAAGCAAGCTATTAATGTACCCTTCGGCTGATTACATTTCACATATACTACAGCCAGAGAAAAAAGCATTGTAGAGACTTAAACCACCTTTCCTCTTCTTGTGTGGAGTTTCATTTATTTATTTATTTATGTTTTTTTTGCATTTAAAACAAAAAGCAAGGAAGGCTCAGGGAAACCCAAGACTGTTTAAGAAAAGGATTTTGAAACTCCACGTGCCTCCACAGCATGATTAAGTGTGTGGAAACCGCTGTTTAGAGCTGTTTCCTCTAAAAAGAAACACTGAAGAGAAAAACAAAACAGCCGCTGGCACCGAAAAAACTGTCAGTCATTCACTGTGCTGGCATAGAGAAACTTTCAAGGTCAGGGTAAGGCAATTACAGTGACTGAAAGTAGGGAAATTAGAGTGGGATCCCTCCGCAGCCATTCAGACCTCCAAGGTAGGGGCTGAAAGGTGATTCTGGGGAGGGATGTAGAAGCTCAATCCAGCCATAGGAAATTTACAGTGAGCATGCTTAATTAGGCCGAGCCCAAAACAGTCAGGATCCAAAACCCTGACTTAAACCTTAACCAAATGGTATATTGAATAAGACAGGTACAATAATCAGTAGGACATACAAAGTAACCCGGCTGCAGTTTGTGGACTAAAAAGTCAAAGTAGGCACTTCCAAACTCAGGGGCAGCCGGTCCGGATACAGCTGAAAGCATCCCAGAGCAGCTGAGGCAAGGAAGAAAAAACAAAAACAGAGTACTCACAGTTTTCTTACAGAAAATGATACCTGAACTTCCTGGAGGTATCCAAACTCTCGTGGTAAAGACTCAGTGCAGCGTAAAGCCAATGGAGAGCTCCCCCGAAGCCAAGCTCTGGAGTTCCCAAGTTCCTCAGGGGAAGCAAGATGCTGGGGGAAGAGCATAGCTGATGCCTGAGGTCCCTGTGTTTCTTCTGACAGCCTATGCAGCGTAAACCTGAATAAGGCACAGGGAGAACTAAAAACAAATCACTGCGTCCCGCAGGAACAGGCATTTAACAATATTCCCCATAATAGGTAATGCCTCAGCCAGCCTTCTTTGTTTGGCACAGTGGGGAGTGTAACCCATGAGTCCTGCACCCTTTGTCAGTGACTCAGCATTGTACCGTGGCTCTGAATTGCATACTGTTCTCTATCCATGCCTTCTGTACTTTTTATCCATTATGTTCATACATAGGCAGAGAAAAAAGTAACCTCTGCACAACTGACATCTAGCAAATGTTGTGGAAAAAAAACTGAAACAACAATATAGCTTTTAGAAGCCAGCAGATAAGTAATCTGGCTTCCCGCCAAAAACCGAGGCTCATTAGCTATTCAAAATGGCCACCAGCAAAAATAAAACACCAAAAGAGTGAATTAAAATCCCCAAAAGCTAAGGAATCAACTTAAAAAGTCACAGAAGAAGGTGGGAGGGTTGCAGGCATGAGAGAAATGCCTAAAATCGCTGAAAAATCAAGAAAAATCAATCGAGTTACCACAGAGCTGCAAACAGCAGTGGGAGAAGACATTCTAGTTCTGAAGAAACTGCAGCACAGCTGTTGCAGATGCCAGAGTCAGTCATTGTACCTCTGCGGGACCCACAAATTACACATTGAGGTTTGGCAGCCATGCTAAGGCAACCTGCTTCCAGGGGGAAAGAAGGAAACAGGAACAGGGAAGCCCACAGCAAAGGGACTAACCATATTCAAATCAGTACAGCTTTAAACTTAAAACGGTTTTTTTTTTTTTTTTTTTTTTACAGAAAACAAAATACTCCCCAGAATCCTAGGGGTGCCCTGAGCAAAATCGCCAGCAAAATAAACCCCAAAAATGCTAGGGGAACCCGTGCACAAGTGATAAAAAGTGCCCTTAAAAAGCACACTTTAAAAATCCAAAATGGCCGCCGCACTTTTTCACACACAATAAAAAAAAGGCGCGAAAATCCAAAGGTAACCAAATAAGGAAAAGAAAGAAAACGACCCTCTAATACAGGGCAAGCGAAAAAAATCAGGAAAAAGTGCAATTCGGAAGCCAGGGGAGCCGACAGAGCCTCTGACAATGCAAAAAACAACAGAGCTGAAAAGAAAAGGCAAGAAAAACTCCTACCAGCTCAGGGAACAGCAAGGAACTCAGCCAACTCCTCCAAGTGACAGGCAATGCTGTAGCAGGTATGGCTCTTCCCCGAACAGTCTTGGGAAGAGCTCAACCCAGGTTTCAGATATTCCCAGGCAGGAAGGCAGGAGCCCAATGCAGGTCTGGCTGCCCCCAGGATATCCCCTGTGGCAAAGATACATACTGATCTTTTAAAGATACAGCTACCTAGTAAAGAAATGGTAAATAAAGGACCCAAAATAAAACCCCAAAAGAACTAACTAACTAGTGTTGCTCCTTCAAGTGTCACTTAGTGTGCCCAGCAAGGGCACAGAAGTCTGCAAGCTGCAAGGAGACTGGACACACTGGGGGCTTCTGGGAGCTCCGTCTGCATATATACTACAGAAGACTTGATTGGTCCAGTCTCCAGGCTGCAGGAGGAGGGGCACTACCCGATGTTGGAGGACTAAACTGGATTACCGAACAGGAACCATTATTAAGAAGTGACCAAAGATATCAATGCTTGACCCAGTACAAGCATTGTGGAACTTGTGTCTCTTGGGTTTACTGCTAGGTACATATGACCTAGATTGGCCACTGTTGGAAACAGAATACTGGGCTTGATGGACCCTGGTCTGACCCAGTATGGCATATCTTATGTTTTTATGTAGGACTGGAAATGGGCTGATGGGGGGGTTAGGACTGGTAATGGGCTGATGGGGGGCTAAGACTGGAAATGGACTTAGGGGAGGTGTTAGGACTAGTAATGGGCTCTGGAGGGCTAGGACTGGAAATGGGCTGCTGGGGGGGTAGGACTGGTAATTGGCTATGAGGGGACTAAGACTGAAAATGGGGTGATGGGGTGTTAGGACTGGAAGTGGGCTGATGGAGGGCTTAGGACTGGTAATGGGTTATGGGGGGCTTAGGAAGGGTAATGGGCTATGGGGGGCTAGGACTGGTAATGGGCTATGAGGGGGGGCTAGGACTGGTAATGGGTTGGTGGTGTTGCTAGGACTGGAAATGGGCTGAGTGGAACGGGGGCTTGAACTGCAAATAGATGATGGGGAGGGGGGCTTGGAATGGAAATGGGCTGAGTGAAAGGGGGGCCTGAACTGCAAATAGCTGATGGGGAGGGGGGCTTGTAATGAAAATGGGCTGTGAGGGGAGGGAGCTAGGACTGGAAATGGGCTGATGGGGGGTTAGGACTAGTAATGGGCTATGGGGGGGGGGGCTAGGACTGGAAATGGACTGATGGGGGGCTAAGACTGGAAATGGACTGATGGGAGGGGTTAGGACTAGTAATGGGCTATGGAGGACTAGGACTGGAAATGGGCTGATGGGGGGGTAGGACTGGTAATTGGCTATGGGGGGGACTAAGACTGAAAATGGGGTGATGGGGTGTTAGGACTGGAAGTGGGCTGATGGAGGGCTTAGGACTGGTAATGGGTTATGGGGGGCTTAGGAAGGGTAATGGGCTATGGGGGGCTAGGACTGGTAATGGGCTATGAGGGGGGGCTAGGACTGGTAATGGGTTGGTGGGGTTGCCAGGACTGGAAATGGGCTGAGTGGAAGGGGGGCTTGAACTGCAAATAGCTGATGGGGAGGGGGGCTTGGAATGGAAATGGGCTGTGAGGGGAGGGAGCTAGGACTGGAAATGGGCTGAGTGGGGGGGGGGGGCTAGGACAGGAAATGGGCTGATGGAGGGGCTAGGATAGGACTGGAAATGGGCTGTTGGGGGGTGCTAAGATTGGAAATGGGCTATGGTGGGGGCTTGGATTGAAATGGACTCATGGAGGGGCTAGAACTGGAGGTAGGCTCATGGAGGGCTTGGATTGGAAATGGGCTGAGTGGAGAGGAGCTAGGATTTGACATGGGCTGATGGTGGGGCTAGGAAAGGACTAGAAATGGGCTGATGGGGGGCTGGGATTGGAAATGAGCTGATGGAGGGACTCGGATAGGACTGGAAATGGATGGGGGAGCTAGGACTGGAAATGGGCTGATGGTGGGGCTAGGATAGGATTGGAAATGAGCTTATGGGGGGCTAGGACTGGAAATGGGCTGATGCTGGGACTAGAAGGGAGCGGATGCTGGGTGGGGCTGGAACTAGAAGGGAGCTGATGCTGGGGGATGATTAGAATGGGATGGAGCTGGGAGAGTGAAATGGAGAGGGGAAAAATATTTTGTGTGGGAGGGAGGACAAATCTACAATTGGCCGGATATTGGGAGAGTAAGTGGGGATTGAGGATGGAGGGATAAAATTTGTGTGGATGAAATAGGAATGAGGAAAGAGCAAAAGGAGAAAGATTAGTATGTTAAAGCAGATGTAGAGAGAGAGAATAGAAAAAAAAACTAGAAGAGAGAAGAATGGACAAATGGACAGCAGACGATGGAGAGTTAGCAGAAAACACGAAGAAACCAGAAGAAAGTGGCTGGAGCAATTGCAACTGAAAAAAAATGCACAAAAGGTAGAAAAATATCTCTTTATTTTGAATTTATTAACTGGAATATGTCAGCTCTGGGAAATGTGCATCATTAACATCTGTGCTTTGTTTAGTACAAGAGGAAATTAATTTCTAGTCTTATTTCTATAGTGTTGTTGTACATTCCAAGTTTGGCTTTTGGGGTTCCCAGTTTAATTATTGTCTTCCTGTTTCTAAATTGTGATTCCTTGTTTGGTGATGGTCTATGTTCTGCATGTGTAACTGAGCTGAGGTATTCTGTTTATGTAATTCTTATTTGACATTGCCACTTGTTCTCTTTCCCCAGTTGGTCATGTATTGTTATTCTCTGAAATGTATTGATTTAATATTTGCAGTGTTGCCTTTTGATAGGTAGGGTATGGTGCTTTGTGAGTCCTGGTAGTGCTGTTACGATATGGCGGGTTTGCTATGGGTTCTAAATGCCCAAGAAAATTCCAATCTAATAAAGGAACAATTCTCCGTGTATTGCATTTATTTTTGTTGGAGCTGCCAGCCCAGTGAAAGGAACAAATCCATTCACCACCGTGGCTTCTCCGTTTTAATTAAGTAATTTTTAACAGCTTATCCTTGTACTTAGCTGGTTGACGAATTATTTCAGGCTGTCCAGAATACCACAGAAACCAACGACATGTCACGTTTCGGGTTTAAAACTTAATAACCCTGCTTCAGGTCAATCTCAATGCGGTCAGACTTCAGCCATAAGAAACTCTTGCTAGACTAAACGCCTTAAATAATCCAGCACGGCGTCTGATCGCACAACTGACGTGAGCAACCTCCAACCAATTAGATGAGTTGAACCACAAAAAGCCAGTCAAATAAAGGGGAGGTCCCACCATACAGAAACCCCTGCCCAAATGAGAGGCTATAGCTTCCCTAAATAATGGTATACCAATCAATGTGTGTGTTTAAACCGTTAGGGTAGATCATGTCCAATAAATAGATCCACCTCTGCTCCAACTTTTCTAAATATTGAACATGATCACCACCCTGCGGATCTATCGGTATGTGATCCAATACTCGCCAGTGAAGAGACTCAAATGTATGTGCATTGTTAATACAATGATCCACCATTGGCGCCGCAACATTCTTTGTCTGAAGACGTGATGCATGTTCACTCAATCTTGTCCTTATAGATATGGAAGTACGCCCAACATAGTAGAGCTGGCACGGGCAAACAATCAAATAAAAAACAAACGTTGAAGAACAATTTGTATGCCAACGAGAATGGACAGATCTTCATACCTCCAGGATTTACCAATCAGATCCAGCTATAGTGCCCAGGCAAAAATTGCAGGTATCACAAGGGTAATGACCTTTATTGCATGTGAAGTAAGGGGTCAATCTTGCGGTGCTGTAGTTTTCATTACTAAGTCACGTAAATTAGCTTTATGGGAATAAGCTATTTGCAAACGCTTATCCCGAAAACAGGTATGTAACCCCAAGATAGGCCAAAACCGATGAAGTAGTTTGGCTACTGCTACCGCTCCTTTAGTATAAGGAAAGATTCCCGTGATTTTTTCCTCCTGGAGTGTTGATACTGGTTCTGCAAACAGCCATTCTCTGTGCGTGAAACAAGCCCTTTTATATGCTGTCCTAACCAAATTCGAAGGATAGCCTCTAGAGAGTAAGCTTGAACTCAATTGCTCAACATTACAAGAGTTTAAATTACCGATTTTTAATGCGTTTTCTCTAGCAAGAGTTTCTTATGGCTGAAGACTGACCGCACTGAGATTGACCTGAAGCAGGGTTATTAAGTTTTAACCCCGAAACGTGACACGTCGTTGGTTTCTGTAGTATTCTGGACAGCCTGAAATAATTTGTCAACCAGCTAAGTACAAGGATAAGCTGTTAAAAATTACTTAATTAAAACGAAGAAGCCACGGTGGTGAATGGATATGTTCCATAAGTGCAATACACGGAGAATTGTTCCTTTTATTAGATCGGAATTTTCTTGGGTGATTGGTTTATTTGATGCTGGTCGAGGGTTTCCTTGGTTTTTTGGCATGGGTTCTAAATGGGCAGTGTTTGTAGTAGTTCCTAATGTGCCTGGCGGTGGGCACTGGATTATAGTAATGTAAAAATCTTTTAGTCTTTTTTTATCCTTACACTCATTAAGAGGCATATTTACTAAAAGTTAGTGTATGGTAACTTTATGCAAATGAGGTCCCTTATGCAAATGAGACCCGCACTGAGTCTCCGCACATGGCCCCGTACCCCCCCCCCCCCTTGGGCCGCCCCTGCATATGAGCTGATGAGCTGAGAGATGTAATTATATAAAAAAAAGTTACAATAGAGCAGATGACCTGATAAAATATTACCAATATCTCATCAAGGGGCACCATTCAGCGAGAAAATGTTTAACTAAGGAACTCCGGAGCGGAGGAGTAGCCTAATGATTAGAGCACTGGCTTGGTAACCAAGCAACCAGGGTTCAATTCCTGCTAGCACTCCTTGTGGCCTTAGGCAAGTCACTTAACCCTCCATTGCCTGGGAAGAAAGGCCTGGCAATCTACTTCCGGTCACACTGCCAAGAAAACCCAGGAGCCTCTGGGTCGCCAGGACTGACTCAAAGGCACACATTGCATTGCAAGGAACTCCAGAGGGCTGCCTTCAACAGATCATTGATTAGAAGTTTATTATTTATTTCAGCTAGAAGCAAATCCTTTTCACAAGCTAGCTGCGCATTCGGTCCAGAAATCATTGAGGCATAGCGCTAAGTCTAGTAAAGCTGTAGAAACTTCAAATTATAGTTAAAAACAACAACCCTGCACTCGCTTGATACGTGTTATTTGTATAGGAAACGTTAAGATAGAGTAACGAATGCCATTGGCCTATGAGTCTTATATCATTGTCTTTACCAGTTGCCACCGTTGCTGGAGAAGTAACAACATATTTTTACCTCAGGGCGCCGGTACGTCGTTTTCCGGCATTGTGCTATGTTCATAGCAGAAGCGCGGTTTGGGCTCTGGGGCGTTCCGTAGCAGGTCACCTTCACGCAGAGCGTGCGCGATGAGACCGGAATTGGTCTATTGTATGCTGCCGTATGGCTCTGCCGCGGCTTTGGTCTCTCCTGATCGTGGCTCGCGCTGGGGCGCGCGGAAATGTGCGGAGCCTCGGCACGAGCGCAGCAGCCACCAAGAAGCACCCAGAGCAAGAACACGTCACAGGTGAGGGAGAAGAGAGGGAGGGGAGTCATCTCCAAAACATGGTTGTCGGTGCATATGCAGAAAGTTGCGAGCAAGCGGAGCTCGGCTAGGCTACCGTAGTAGAGGGAGGGGGTGTTGAAGCTAGGGCTGGCGCAAGGGGGTCCTAGACGAACCTTGAACCTTACACCCTTCCTCCTCCTCCCATCATCACAGCACCACCCCTCCCACAACAATTCAGTAAAATTGTATAATTGGATATTATACTTTGAAACTTTGCTTTATATGTATATGTGTTCCCACTCCCCAGATAAAAGAATGTGCTAATGGCTCTTTGCATTTGTGTGGTTTTCAAGGACTGTTGTTTGATTAGTGCTGCTCTGTGCCGTCCTTTAGAAGCTGCTGTCCCAAGTGACTGCCTAATCCTGGTCTGATCGGCCTAAGATACATAATAACATAGTAAATGATGGGAGGTGAAGACCAGCATGGGCCTTCTAGCCTCCACGGTAAGGTGGCTTGATACCCTCAGGGCTGGCCTGTCCACTAGGCGGGCTAGGTGACAGATCTTAGTGGTTGGCTCAGCACTCCCTTCCGACAGGAAGTTATGTCAAAGGGGTCATGCTTTTAAACTGTTGCTGCCTCTGAGCTAAGCCACCCCTCACCTCCAAAGATGGAATTGGTGATGAGGGGGAGGGGTCGGCTTGGTGGCATGGTCGGGGCTTCTGCCTGGGGTGGCAGAAACCCTTGGGCTGTCCCAGTTAACGCTTTTGATGACTTTGTATAGGATTGTACCTGCCGCTCCATATGGGTTACTCCACTCTATTTTTGAAAGTGTAAAAATTGCCTTGATTCCATCCTTTCACTATATAGAGATCTGCTGTGTGTTGCATTGCCTTCTTTAATTCTATCACTGTTTTTTGTTCCCACCGTCTCCATTGGTAGGGCATTACAGGCTTCCACTGCCCTTCCATGAAAAATTATTTTCTGATCTTGCTTTTAAGTTTAATTCCTTGCAACTTTGTTTCATGGTCTCTAGTTGTATGACTTCTCTGTCTTTCAAAGGTTCGTTTGTTCATTAAGATCTTTCAGGTATTTAAATGCCTGTATCATATTTCCCATGTCCTTCCTGTTCTCTAGGGTATATATATTTAGGTCTTCAAGTCTCTTCTTGAGCATCTTCATGTCTTCTTATGTCCTTTAATATGTATGGTCTCTAAAACTGAACACACTACTTCTAGTTAGTACGTTTTTACAAAAAATGTGCCGGTACTTGCGTTCTAGGCCAACTTTAGGGAATGGGTGGCAGTCCATGGCTCTGCCCCTATATAAGGAATAGAAAACCCCCTTGCAACTAGCTCTTATTAAGCATACTACCCTTATCTTTTTGATATATACGTTTGTAATAAAAAAAACATAAAATACCAATCATTAACATGTTCAACCTTATTTTAACATTATGCAACTAACACTGAATCTCTTCAAACAACCCTAGGAGATATCCCATTCATTAAGGACCAAAAATTAACAGTGCAAAATTAAAAATTAACAGGATGGGGAGAAAAGACCTCAGTGGTATATAATATCCCACTAAGTGGCAATATATTTCTTGCCTAAAGGGGAAGAATATCAATAGCAATTCATCACGGGTCAAAAATTCCTCCAGCTTTCCAAAATCAGTTTTAAATGTGACATATTCCAAAATGAATTCATTAATAAATGTTTCAGTACAACCACCGTTATACATGAATTTTTTAATTTATAATAATAATTTTAATGAAAATCAAAAGCATTTTTAATCGCTTCATAGACAATGGCCAAAAATGTCCTTTAAACACCTTCAAGGGTCTCCAATGGTATAGCTTTCCTTACACCATTCCTACAATAAAGCACAAATAGCAGCACTCAAAGCAACATACATAACTCTTGCTATTAAGTAATAACTTGCTACTTAGCTTTCAAAGGATAGGCACATCTTCTAGGGGTTTTCTCATGTCACAAAATGCTTAAAACGCCCTATGAAAATCTTTGTTTTGCAGTAACCTGCTTAATCGAGGGATAATGGTAAAAAGCCTAAACAGCGAGAATTTTAGCTGCCCCTATGTAGCCATCCCTTCACAGTATCCACACTCCCTAGAGCCAGCTACAGAGAATGTCAGAACAATACATCACCTTGGTTACACATACGGAAAACATGGGTAGAGCCTTGCCACGTTTAAAATAAGTGCTCACAAAATTACAAATAGAAATATGTGGCAAAAATTTAAACTGGAAACCCCAAGAAGCCAGACTGTAGTGCAACACTGAAGAAATTGTTCTTATTCCAGCCTTTCCTAATCTACATGGTAGGACACAACCACAAACACTGCCATAATGCTGCTGTCATTATGGAGATATGGTTCAATACGTTACATCACTGGGATACAATTACAGTCATAGCAGGCAGAGCAGACTACAGTCTGTACAGGAAGTTATAGAACAGGCAGAAAAGAGGAGGCATAGTCCATAAATTCAGAATTGTTTTCAATACTGTATATTCTTTTAAGAAAATGTCCAAAGATATCAATAAATTAAAAAAAAAGTGCATAATTGTTCAGCTTTCATGAGAATCTCCCAATCCAAGCCAGACCCCGAGTAGGTTCAGTGACTAAATTTTGCTAATCGGGTTTGTGTCATAGAGGGTACACTGCCGCTGTTTGCATTTGGTGTCTATTGCAGACTTGTCCAATGATGTTTTGGGGATCTTGATGGAGTTGCAATAAGGTTCATCTGTGAAAATGTTATTTCACATTCACTTGCAGTTGAGTAAACTGTAATTATGTCAGAACTCTGTTTTCAGTGGAGTGGACATAATTCATCTGGTAATATTTTCTCTACCAGATATCTTCAGAATCTACAAATCATTTGTCATTCAGCCAAAGCTTTTGAGACAAAATGTCTTATTTCAGTTCACCAAATATTAAATGCTTCTGGATTTCTTCTGGCCGCTGTTTTGCATCTAGTACTTGGATCCATTTAGGCAGATCTGTTTCTTCATCATCAAGTAGTCTCTTCTGCATGCACATTTTTGGGTTTTCATTAAATGCATTTGGACAGATTGCAGGTATCCTTTTGGAGAATTTTCACCTGAAGCTCCAAAATCTGTGTCATGATTAAAATAGGTTCAGTGTTTGATTTTATTGTTTGCTTTTGGTGTCTGTTGCAAAATGATGCCCATGAAACAGCCAAGACTGAACAAATTTTGTTGTATTGATGGCATTCCCATTGAAGTATTACAGCAATTGGATGCGGCTGTTATCATATTTACAAGGCTCTGCCAGGAAATTTGGAAGACAACATCATGGCCAATTGACTGGAAAAGATCTGTGTTTGTTTATACAAATACTGAAGAAAGGTGATCCGACTTACTGTGGAAATTATCGCACAATCACACTGATCCCACATGCCAACAAGATTCTATTCAAGATCAATCAGCAGACACTGCAGCCATACCTGGAACAAGAACTGCCTGAAGTGCAAGCAGGGTTCATGAAAGGGCGAGGAATGAGAGACGATATTGCAGATGTGAGATGGGTCCTTGAAAACACAAAAGAATACCAAAAGGATATCTATATGTGTTTTATTGACTACAGCAAGGCTTGCTGGGCCACATTAAGAAGCATGGGTATTCAGAACACCTGACTATTCTCTTGCACAACCTTTACATTGATCAATAAGGAACAGTTCAAACAGAACAAGGAGAAACAGAATGGTTTAAAATCAGCAAAAGTGTATGACAATGCCGCATATTTTCCCTCTACCTATTTAATTTATATGCAGAACAAATCATCAAAGAAGCAGGACTGTATGAAGACAATGGAAATGAAAGTGGAAAAGGAGGAGGAATAGCCTTGTATGTCAAAAGCAGTATTAAAGCTACTGAAATGCAGGGGGCATGGGGAAAAGAAGAAGCGCTCTGGCTTGTGTTGGAAAGAGGAGATGGCACTGTCATCCGTACTGGTGTAGTCTACAGACCTCCGACTCAAATCGAAGAAATAGATAGCGAATTGATTATAAATATTGCCAAGATAGCCACAAAGGATCATATTGGGTGACTTTAATCTACCTGATGTGGATTGGACTACTCCTTCTGCAAATCTGGAAAGAAGCAAAAAAATTGTGGATGCTCTCCAAGATGTGTTACTTAAACAAATGGTGATGGAACCAACCAGGGAAAGCTCAATGCTGGATTTAGTGCTCACCAATGGTGATAGCATGTCGAATGTCTGGGTGGGTGCCCCTGTAAGCAGCAGCGATCATCACACAGTGTGGTTTGAGATAAAAGCCAAGGTGCAGTCCAATCATAGCAAGCTTAAAGTCCTAGACTTCAAAAACACTGACTTTAGTAAAATGGCCAAGTACCTGAAGGAGGAGTTGGCACGGTGGGAGGGGATAAGGGAAGTGGAATTGCAATGGGCTAAACTAAAAGGGGCAACAGATAAATATGTAAGGAAAGTAAATAAAAGCAAGAGGAGAAGGAAACCTATTTGGTGCTCCAAAGAAGTGGCTGCTCAAATTAAGGCAAAAAACACAGCTTTCACAAAATTCAAAAGCTTGCAAACAGGAGCACAGAAAGGAGCCCAGAAAGGAATACAGGATCAAACTAAGAGACAAAAAGAGAAATGAGGAAAGCAAAATCAAAGGCCGAGGAAAAGATGGCTAAAGATGTGAAGTGTGGCGACAAAACTTTCTTCAGGTATATTCGGGAGAGGAGGAAAATCAGAGGTGGAATTGCAGGACTCAGAAGTGCTGGGAACGGACTTGTGGAAAGTGACATTGAAAAAGTGAAATTGCTAAACAAATACTTCTGCTCTGTTTTTACTAAAGAAAATCCTGGAGAAGGACCACCTGTGACTCCCAAATACAAAAATGGGAATGAAGTAGATACCACAACATTCACGGAAGATGATGTGTTAGAACAACTTGCAAAACTGAAAGTGGACAAGGCAATGGGACCGGATGGGATACATCCCAGGATACTGAAAGAGCTCAGAGAGGTTCTTGCAGGGCCGTTAAAGGATGTTTTCAACAGATCCTTGGAAACAGGAGAAGTTCCTCAGGACTGGAGAAGGGCTGATGTGCTACCTCTTCACAAAAGTGGTGAAAGGGAAGAAGTGACAAACTGCAGGCTGGTGAGCCTTACCTCGGTGGCAGGAAAAGTAATGGAGGCGCTCCGGAAAGAGCGAATAGTGGACTTTCTGAAAACCAACAGGTTGCATTATCTGAGGCAACATGGTTTTACCTAAGGACGATCTTGCCAAACAAATCTGATTGAGGTCTTTGACTCGGTGACCAGAGAACTAGATCAGGGGCATGCAATGAATGTCATCTACCTGGATTTCAGCAAAGCCTTTGATAACTGTTCCTCATAGGAGGCTTATCAATAAACTCAGTAGTTTGGGGATGGGTCCCAAGGTGGTGAACTGGATCAGAAATTGGTTGACTGACAGAAGGTGATGGTAAATGGAGCTCACTCGGACGAAAGGAGGGTGATTAGTGGGGGTGCCCCAGGGTTTGGTCCTGGGCCCGGCACTGTTCAATGTACTTGCGTGTGACATTGCTGAAGGACTGAATGGAAAAGTCTTTCTTTTTGCAGATGACATGAAAATTTGCAACAGAGTAGACTCCCCTGAGGGAGTGGATAACAATGAGGAAAGATCTACAAAAGCTGGAAGAATGGTCTAATGATTGGCAGAAAGACCGTACCTAGCCCTGTGCGAGCGGTGCGGCCGCACAGGGCGCAAAGGCTTAAGGTGCATATTTTAGCTCCCTGCCGCCACCACCTTTTCTTCTCTCAGCGGCAGCAGGGCAACGACAGACAGCTAAAATGCTCCCCTTAAGCCTTCTCACCGGCATGCTAAGCAGATCTGTCCCTCCCTGCTCTTGGACAGATCTGCTTAGCATGCCGGCGACTTGCACATCGGGCGCGCCTCTTCTCTCCTGCCACTGGGGGAGAGGGAGGGCGCATGCCCGATGTGCAAGTTGCACAGGGTGCGATTTACACTCAGTACGGCCCTGCTTGGCAGTTAAGATTTAATGCGAAGAAGTGCAGTGTCATGCACTTGGGAAGCAGATTTCCAAAGGAAATGTACGTGATAGGGGGCGAGAGATTGGTGTGCACTGACCAGGAGAAGGACCTTGGTGTGATTATTTCTGAGAATCTCAAGGGGTGAAACAGTGCGACAAGGCAGTGGCAAAAGCCAGGAGGATGTTGGGTTGCATACAAAGAGGAATTACCAGCAGAAAGGAAGAGGTACTAATGTCACTGGTGAGGCCTCACTTGGAATACTGTGTTCAGTTTTGGAGACCATATCTAACAAAGATTATAAAAAGACTGGAAACTGTTCAGAGGGAGGTAATCAAAATGATTTGGAGCCTGCGTCAGAAGCCTTATTAGAAGAGACTTGAAGACCTAAATATGTACACTCTGGAGGAGAGGAGGGATAGGGGAGATATGCTTCAGACCTTTAAATACTTAAAGAGAATTAATGAACAAACAAACCTCTTCCAAAGATGGGGAAGCTGTAAAACTAGAGGGCATAACATGAAGCTGCAAGGGGGTAAACTGAAGGGCAATGTCAGGAAATATGCTTTCACTGAAAGGGTGGTGGATGCTTGGAATGCCCTCCCGATGGACGTGGTGGGGGCAGATACAGTGCCAGAATTCAAAATCGCACAGGACAGACACAGTGGATCCCTTTACAGCAACAGGATAAAATAAAAATTAAACTTAACTATCTAATTTATCAACAAACGGGGGTGTCCTGCATGGAACGGTGAGTTCACCCTTAATCAAAGACATGGGGAGGGATGACCCGCACGGAGCGGCAGGTGCACCTACTCTTGCCATCTTACTGGGCAGACTAGATGGACCATACTGGTCTTTATCTGCCGTCATTTTTTCTATGTTACTATGCTATCTGGCTGAAAGTGAAGACTATCGGAAAAATTTGCATCTCAAGATCAAGGAACATAGTCTTAAAATGGGCCTGCACCTTAATGTAAGAAGACAAAGATCCTGACAACTGGCAAAATCAATAAGTTCATCATTGATGGAGAAGAAATTTAAATAGTGGACAACTTTAAGCTGCTTGGATCAATAATCAGTAAAGAAACGAAAGCAGTCAAGAAATCTGACAACATATTGCTCTTGGCAGAATGGCTATGAAGAGGACCTAGACAAGATTCTCAAGAGCAGAAATGTCTCTCTTCGTACAAAGATTCGACTTGTCTAAGCCACAATATTTTCAACAACGACTAATGGATGCAAAAGTTGGACAGTGAAAAAGACAGACTGAAAATCAATGCCTTTGAATTATGGTGCCGGCGAAGAATACTTTGTATACCATGGAATGCCCGTAGAACAAACAGTTGGTACTAGAGGAGATCAAACCTAAACTTTCTTTAGAAGCTCAGATGACAAGACTTTGATCTTCATGCTTTGGACACATCATGCACAGAGAGAGATCATTAGAGAAAGACAGCATGCTTGGCAAGGATGAAAGTCAACACAAGAGGTAGGCCAGCAATGAGATGGATCGATACAATAACAGCAGCTATGGATGCCAGTCTATCAACAGTGAGCTGCCTGACTGAAGACTAAACACAATTTAGGACAGCTATCCAGAGGGTCACCATGAGTCGACACACAACCACCCACCACCCAATTATGTTGGTAAACAGCAGTCCTGATACTGTCAAATAAAGAAACTCCTGATGGAGTCACAGTTAGGCTAATCTCTTTTAGAAACCTTTTCATACTCTGAGGAAATTGGAAATGATGTCAAGCATGTATTTCAAAAAGTGTGAATTCTAAATGTAAAATATCATTAATAATTGAATTTTCACACAAAGCTCCAAATCTGAATCATGCCTAGAATGAGTTCATGGTCTTTATTTCATTGTTTGCTCCTTGTGTCAGTTGCAGAACGATGCCCATGAACAGCCAAGACTGAGCATGTTTTGTTGAATCAAATTGAGTTAGAGGAGGCCCAACGATCCTGATGAACATCGCTGATGATACTGTGTTTACCAACAAAGAGGATCTTGATGGTGTCATTAAAAGGTTCATCTGTGAAAAATTTCTTTCACTCTCATTTGATGAAATTGGAATGATGTCAAAAATATCCTTCAAAGGAAATATGTCTGGAATTGTTTTCCTTCTTGGAACCTACAAATCATCTCCCTTTCATTCAGTTGGAGTCTTTTGGATAGATTTCTTTATTCTGTTTCACCAAACGTTACGTGCGTCTGAATGTCCTCTGGTCACCATTTGGGATCTAGCATTCATCCCCGTTCCTCCAGTCCATTCCAGTTCAAACAAATAGGTTTTGTCCATCCACCAGCAGCTAGAGACTGAATAAGCAAAACTTTGCTGATGTCACACTATACTGTAATAGCTGAGAACACGCTTTCTCTCATCAGTATTTCAGTCTCCAGCAGCTGGTGGACATCCAAACCCCTGGTCTTTGGAAGTTGTTCAGGGTTTTTCAGTTTTCAGATTTATTTTTTATTTTTTTTATAGTTGTGGACCAGGCACAGAGCAGAGCTGATTTATAACAGAAGCAAGACTGCACAAAAAAAAAGTCCCTTAATTAATGTTGAATGAGAACAGTCTTAGGTGGGTTGAAGAGACCACAGTGGAGCACCACAAGCTGTTCAGTCGATGGTAGGTGTCTGTGCGGCGACAGCCCTACCAGAGCTCTGGGAAATGGCTGCTGCCAATTTCACTTCCTCCCACAGTGGGTACCGGAGTACTTGTTTAGAAACCTGTTGTGCTGTAGTGCGTGTGGGGCATCGTTGGACACCTTGGGAATCGGCAGTAAGGCTTGGAACAGGAGGTCTTGACGCACATCGGTTGGGTCATCAGGCATGCCCAGTTTAAAGTTGGTGTGCACCGCATGCAGCATGTGCCAGAGTTCACTGTCTGTTTCCGGCTGTTGGAAAGCATGTGAAAAGGAGAACCGGGACAGAGGAGCATCGGCGGCCAGCGAGTCTGTGGGAGGGGGATTTCCAGGGCTCACAGAGTTGATCTGTCTGCGGGCCCTTCTCAACGGTGGGAAAATTCCTGTGCTTCCTCGGTGGTGGCCATCTTGGCTCGTATCTCTGGAGCTGCTGCAGCCAGTTTAGAGGAGCAACTATTGGCTCTGGCTATACAAGGGGAAGCAGGGGAGACCTCGGTAGGGAGGTCTCTTTTCTTCCCGGAATTTATTCTGCTGAATAGGGCCTACCGCCTGGAAAGAGGTCAGGGTATGGAGAAGGCTCTGTCTGGGACAAAGGCTAGGCCCTTAGGTGCCAAGTGAGGGACAAGGTTGTCCCTCACTTGGTGAAGTCTCGAGCCAAGAGTTAGGAGCTGGCACAGCAGGTAGTGATGTTCCTGCAGGAGTTGGACTAAGTCATCAACCTAGCCAAGGGCAAGTTGGACCCATCACAATGGCTAGTATACCTATGAGCACAGTTTGACATGGAGAAAGGTCTGGTGGCGCTACCTACAGATCGGGTCACCAAGCTACAGCATCTGTTGCAACAGTCTCTATAGATAAGGGCACCAATAGCTTGGCACTACCTACAGGTGTTGCGATTGATGGCAGTGGCATTGGATTTAGTTCCCTGGGCCAAAGCGCATATGAGGCTGCTGTTATATTGGGCACTGCTGTCAAGATGGTCACCTCAGCAGCATCCCTTGTCCATCCAGGTGGCTTCAATGTCCGAGGAACACCAAGATCAATTTGTGATGGTGGCTGAGCCAGGAAAATCTGCTAAGAGGGGTGTCATTAGAGACATCGGACTGGGTGGAAGTCACCACAGACGCCGGTCTCTCTGGTTAGAGAGCGTATTGTCAAAGCTGAGTGGCTCAGGGAGAATGGTCAGAAGGAAAGATCAAAGCAGTTTGGATGACATTCAGTAGAAGGCGGTGAGAGTGTTCTTGGACAATGCGTCAGCAGTCCTATACATCAACAGGCAAGGGGGCATGGGCAGGGCCCTGTTGGTGGCAGAGGTAATCCCAATCCTTCAGTGGGTTGAGCAGCATCTGGTAGTGCTATCTGGTGGCCCATGTTGCAGGCAAGGACAACGTGCAGGCGGATTCTCAGTCAACATCGGTTGGATCCTGTGGAGTGGTCTCTGGATGCAGCAGTGTTTGCAGCGCTGGGGTCAATCCGTTATGGACCTCATGGCCTCCGTTGCCAATGCCAAGGCCGGTCAATTCTACAGTCATCACCAAGAGTGGATGTTGGAACTGGCCTCAGGAGGGTCTCCTGTATGTCTTCCCTCCGTGGGTACTGATCAGACAGCTGCTGCAACGAAGCACCCTGGATGGGTGATTCTGTTGGCTTCTGATATGCAGATCTGGTTCATAGGGTCGCTCTGGGAGCTGCCACGACCAATGTTCCCTCTAATTTTCTGTAGGTTGTGTGCGCATAAAATATCAGCTGTGCAGCTGTTGAAGGAAGGTTAAATTTTTGTGCGCCACATAACGACACTCGGAGTTATATACTTTAAAATTTGACTACACGTCAGAATACAGTATGTACACCACATTGATTGCACTAGAAAATATTGTAGAACTTGTGAAAACCGTAAATATACAACAACTTTTAAATTTTAAGACGTCTGTGTTTTCTATCAGAATCAGAACCATAATTTTTGTGCGCTCTGTTGTAAAGTATGTGCGCTCACTCGGCGAGGTGTGTGCGCGCGCGCACACGCGCACAGCTTAGAGGGAACAGTGGCCACGACTGCTTCACCACCATATCTACTCTCTCAAGGTCCGGTGCTCATGCCAGAGGTGGTCTTGGCTCTTGAGTGGGTATGGCTGATAAAGCAGGACTATATGCCTAGTGTGATTGAGACTCTATTGAAATCTTGGAAGCAATCTATATCATTGTCTAACATCAGAGTTTGGCATGTGTTTTGAAGACTGTTGTGAGTTTCAGGTCATGTGGCCGTTCTCGACTTCCATTGTGGATGTGCTGGTGTTTTTACAGGCCGGCCTGGACAAGGGCCTTGCCTTGAATTCCTTGTGGGTATAGGTGGTGGCTTTGATGTGCTACCACGCCAAAATACAGGGGACTTTGCTGGTGAGCCATATGGATATCACGAGTTTTCTCCGAGCAGTGAAACGGGTCAGGCTGCCTGTGTGGGTAGAGGTTCCACCCTGAGATTTGAATCTGGTATTGTCAATGCTGGAGGCATCTCCCTTCGAGCCATTGGGGAGCATTTTGTTGAAGGACCTCACCTTGAAAGTGGTGTTCCTAGTAGCCATTTGCTCAGCCCGATGGATCTCCGAACTACAAGCCCTGTCCTATAGGGAACCGTTCCTGGTGATTTCCAGGGAGTGTTTGTTTTACGTTCCCTTCCCATCCTTCCTGCCCAAAGTGGTATCCGCGTTTCATGTCAATCAGGTGGTTATGCTCCTGGCTTTTGAAGCGGTGGAGGACGGTACTCTGGACAAGAGGCTTTTCAGAAATCGGAGTGCTTTGTTCATCCTGTTCGGGGGACCCCAAGAAGGGGAGGTGACCTCAAAGGCTTCTGTCTCTCAGTGGGTGAAGGAAGCGATAGCGTCAACGTATCTTCTGTAGTGCAAGGCGCTACTGGCGGGCTTATGTGTGCATTCCGCAAGTGCTCAGGCTGCATCCTGGGTGGAATTTAGTCTGGTTCCACTGGTGGACATTTGTCGAGCGATGACCTGGTCTTCTTTGCATACTTTTTCCAAGCATTACCACCTTGATGTACAGATGGATCAGGAGGTGCTCTTTGGAAAATATGTTAGGTCAGGGCTCGCAGGTTCCTCCCATGTTTAGTTACTGTTATGGTATATCCCATTGGTCTGGACTGGAGGGATGGGGATGAAGGAGAAATTAGACCTTACCTGCAAATTTTCTTTCATGGAGTCCCTCCAGTCTAGTCCAGAACCCACCGTGTGTCTTTCAGTAAATGTAGCGAGCCCAGGTCTTGGTGACGTGATCGTGCAGCAGTTTGTCTGGGACCTGCTCAGGACTGTCTGCCAGGGGACTTGGAGGTCTCCTTCATCGTGCTCGCGGGTTCTCCGTATAAGAAAAAAAATAAATAAAAGAAAAATAATAGGAAACAAGCTTCTGTCAATGGGATGGATATCCTGAATATTGAGCAGTTGAGGATTGTAAATATGTTTGGAAGCGGGAGAGGTCAGGATTGGTTTGTTTTGTGGTCTTACCTCTTGGAGGGCGCATGTTTAGTGGTTATGTTCAGGTTAGCTTTGTCATTCAACTACTGATGAGAGGAGGAGTGCCCTCAGCTATTATAGAGTGACATCAGCAAAGTTTTGCATATTCAGTCTCCAGGTGCTGGTGGACGGACAAAACCCATTTGTCTGGACTGGATTGGAGGGACTCCATGAAAGAAAATTAGCAGGTGAGGTCTCATTTCTCCTTTTGGCTCATTTAGGTAGATCAGCTTTTTCATAGTTGAGCAGTCTCTCTTTCTATAGAGATTTTCAGGTTTTCATAGAATAAATTTGGTCAGATCGGAGGGTCATGTTTTTTATCTTTTCTGTGGAGAGCAATCCCTTGGACACCGAGACTACTGGCAGCAGTAATGGGTTTTTGGTAATATGGTCCAGGATTTTTTCATCTCTTCAAAAATTTGAACAAGACTCTTAATATTGTTTACTCTATATAGATCCATTTTGCATTCTTGTAGGTCTAGATTTAGTTCAGACAGTTTGAAGTGTATCACACATCAATCCTATATCTGATACAAATTCTACAGATTGTAATAATTCTATTGTTCCTGTTTCTAGTACAATCTTTCTTAGCTTCTTCAAAATGAAGTACCGGTACCAATGCTTCATAATCCTGCCATACTGCAGAAAATGAACAAAAGCTAGATGCTACCCAACGAGTGCTTAGAATTCGTCCAGTTTTCAGAAGCTGAATATGCAGTGCATTTGCACAGAGTTGTAATTCTCTATTTTTTTGGTGATGCACCAAAAAAATAATATTAATTCCTGATACAGCTTTTACAGTATCATGGATTGATAATTCTAATCTGTGATTAGCACAATGTCTTAAAATAATTTAGGTATTTTTGTCTTTTTAGTAATTTCTTAACTCCATCACAGGCAACCATACTAAATAATCTTCTGTCATACCAAAAAACCGGTGATGACGAAGCAAAGAGCTGAAGATTCTTTTTGTTATATCTTCTAATCCAATGAAACCAAGAAATAAATTTATTGATTGTAGACATTCAACAATCTGTAATAAATACTTAGACATACACAATCAGTGTGTATTTTTGACTGAGTTGTGTTGCTTTATCAGTTATTAATGATATTTTACTTTTAGGATTTACAGTTTTTTGAAACAAGCTATTTCTCATGCCACTAGCAATATGATGAACTATATTGATGAATGCATTTGTAGGGTGAAGTATTTGACCCATGTCAACACCATTAAGTTCTTGTACATTTATTTCAGCTTCAAAATTATTAAAGGATTGGTGGTTCTTCACTACTTTATAAGCCAAATGAAATATTTTTAGTTCTCTTTCTCATGACTGAGCAATTTCATACACACATTCAGTAGCATCTCTTTGAGGCTGCTGGCATAAGCCAACAAAGTAACTTTATGAGAAGAACTTTCTTTGTGGTCAAATAATTTGTTTTGTAGGGATGTTAACTGCTGTCGTCGTGTTTCACCAAAATAAAAAAAAATATGTATTATTGGGCACACCCTTTAGATATTTTTGATCACATCTTTTTCTCACTGTGAAGCATGCAATAGCTAATGCGATGAAATGGGTGGACAAGACAATTTTCAGATGTTAGCGAGAGGAAGTGCAAAAGTCATATTGTCAAACGTAAGGGGAAGAATATGTAGAAACTGATGAGGATAAAGCGGACTTGCTGAACAAATATTTTTGTTGTAATCCCAGATGAAGGGCCAGGAGCAGGACCTCAGAAAACACCCACAAATAGGAACATAAGTGAAGGGGTTCTTGAACAATTTTCAGGAGACACTGTTCATGAGGAACTAGCTAAATTAAAAGTAGACAAAGTGATGGAGCCAGGAATATTGAAGGAACTTGGGAATGTTCTAGCGGCTCCACTGAATGACCTTTTCAATGCTTTAGAGTCTAGAGTGGTCCCAGAGTACTGGAGAAAGGCACATGTGATCTCTTTACACAAAAGTGGAAGTAAGGATGAGATTGAGAACTACAGGCTGGTTAATCTTACCTCTGTGGTGCGTAAATTAATGATGGTTATTGTTAAGTGTTGTCAACTCATAGCGATCCTCTAGATAGCTGTCCTAAATTGTGTTCGGTCTTCAGTCAGGCAGTTCATTGTTGATAGAGTGGCATTCATAGCTGATGTTATTGTATTGAATCATCTCCTTGCTGGCCTTCCTCTTTTGCATTGACCTTCAACCTTGCCAAGCATGATGTCTTTTTCTAATGATCTCTGTCTTCACACGATGTGTCCAAAGTATGGTTTGTTCTTTGGGCGGTCCATGGTATACACAGTATGAAAGACCTAGGCAAGAGTCTGAAAAATAGAGATGTCTCTCTCCATACAAAGAGTCAACTTGTCCAAGCCATGATATTTTCTATAACATCTTATGGATCTGAAAGTTGGACAGTGAAAATGAATGGAAACACTGCTAAAACAGAGGATTGTGAGATTTCCAGAGTCCAATGGATTGCAGGATCCAAGGCAGCATGGATTTTCCAAGATGGTCTTTTCAGACAAATCTGATTTCTTGGACTGGGTGACCAGAGAGTTGGACCGAGGGAGAGCCCTTGATGTGGTGTACTTAAATTTCAGTAAAACCTTTGGCACTGTTCTGCATAGGCAACTTATAAATAAATTGAGCACCTTAGGGATGGACCCTAAAGTGACTGACCTAGTTAGAAATTGGTTGAGTGGGAGATGACAGAGTGTATAGGTAAATAGAGCTCACTCTGAGGAGAAGGATGTTACTAGTGGTGTGCCACAGGGATCAGTCTTTTGTTTGATTCTTTAAGATCTTTGTTAGTGATATTGCAGAAGGGCTTTCTGGTAAGGTTTGCCTCTACGGGTGATACCAAAATCTGCAATAGAGTAGTCACCCAGGAAGGAGTAGATAACATGAGGTAGGGATCTAGCTAAGCTTGAGAAATGGTCAGGAATTTGGCAGCCAAAATTTAAGGTTAAAAAAATGCAGGGTCAATGGCCGGTTTTACAACTGTGCTGGCAGCCGGCCTGGCCATGGAAAAACCGGCCAGGCCGGCTGAAAACCGGCCGGTTGGCAACCCTAATTTGTGAGCAGAGGCCACATGTTACGGATGAAATTGGAATTTTTCCCACGGCACACCAGACAATATCTCACAGCACACTAGTTGAAAAACGCTGTTCTATTGGGTGGGGACAACAGATATTTATGCGCTGTTACTGGTTATCTGCTTTCCCCTGCTGCTCTCCCTGTCAGCAGCACTCCCAGTCCCACTGGGCTGGCCCCAGACCTCCTGTCCCAGGAGTGGAGATCACTCTTGCACCCCAATGTGGGTCCTTGTTGCTATCGACATGGCTGCTGAAAGAGTAGCCTTTGCTCTTTCAATCTTCTAGGGGACATCAAGGAGATCCTGCTGGCCTCTGGAAGCCTTCCACCAGAAGAGCATACACCTTTATAATTATGCATTTATTTGTATACATATACAAGATAAAAAAGAAACAGCATCTTACAGTTAGATCAAAACAAGAAACTCATCCAAAAACACTGGTTAGTAACCTGTTAAGAATGCTAAAGTCTACATCAAGGAGAACATCAGACTCCTGCATTAATTAGCCTGGAAAATAGACCAAGACCTCTCTTAACTCTCCCAACTCACTACCTAACACTTGTATCACATTTAGAGGCTTTTCTTTTTAACATCTGTAAACACACATTTTGAACCAGAGTACAATATTACACATTTACAAGGGAACTACAAAAAGAAGGTCCCTCCAGTCGCCAGAACTTTAGATTTTAATTGCAAAAAAGCTTTCCTACGAAGCTGAGTAGGTCGAGCCACATCAGGAAAAATATTGAGGATATCCACAAAAAGGGACTTTCTTCTTAGGAAAATACAATTTCAATATGGCTGACTTATCTGCTTCTGGCCTCCAAAGTGACTACAAGAGTTGCCCTTTTGTGGACCCTATCCAGGGATGATTCTAAAACCGGAGTCGGCTCCAGATCATCCAGATTTTCTTTTTGTAATATCTTTATTTAGCATTTCAACCACCACTACAATGTTCAAAACAACAAATAACACTACAAAAAGGGAAAAAACAATAACAATAAACAACCAAAACTAAAAACAAAAAGAACCCCCTCCCCTACCACCCCCCTACCCAACCCCCCACTACCACTGGGTCCCCCTTGGCTTATACAGTGAAAAATTCAGTTCCTAGATGCCACACTTAAATTCTTGTGGGTCATAACATAAAACAGAAACATCTCTTAAAGAGTACAGCAATGCGCACCATCCCCAAGTTCCCTCAGGGCCTTCCATTTCAGAGCACTGTTGGGGCCTAAGTTACACCTTTACGAGGCATTTGCTCATACTTACTATAGGCACAAATCAGATTCCACCATACTTGGACATGGAGGTTTGCCATATTTTTCCAATTGCGAGCCAGTAAACATATGGCCTCCCCCAGCATAAAATCAAGTAGGATCCTGCAGTCTTTGCGCAACCCAGGGATGAGCATAGCCGAACGAAACACTAACAACCCCCAGGTAAGGGGAGTATCAAGATCCAGCAATACTTGAATTCGGTCCCATACTCGCAACCAGTAATCCTGCATCCCAGGACAGTCAAACATGTGCTTTAACGTACTCGTCTGTTTACAGCACGTCCAGCACAACGACGATGCCGAACTGTCCCATTTACTAAGTTTCACTGGTGTTATGTAAGCCCTATGTGCAAAAAAGAATAAGGTCTGTGTAATAGAGGCCGCATTAGCAATTCTGACCTGCCGGGCCCAAAATCGCCTCCAACCGCTCTGAGCCAAACAGACTCCTGTTTCCTGCTCCCACACTCTCTGCAACCCGAGTAGCTGTGATGATGACCCATATTTTAATTCTTTATAGAAGAAGGAGGCTACCCCGACGGCCTGCTGTGCAAGCCTGATTTTGACTTCAACCCCCCAATCTTCCAACAGTAAGTTACACCCCCCTATGGCCTTACTCAAACAATGCTTTAATTGCGCCCATTGAAAAAATAACATACCTGGGAGTTGAAATTCTTGTTGCAACCTATCAAAACTTTTCCACTTATTTGTATCAGTTAACTGCCCTACAGTCCAGATGCCCCTCTCATACCATTGCTTCCATGCAAAGGTTTTCTGCTGGATCTTAAAAGATGGGTTATACCACAAGGGAAGGTGCATTGAATTGTTATCTTTTGCCCCCAGCGAGTTTGCTAAAGTCCTAAAAGCTCTTTGTGTGTCTAATATCATTCTTGGTCTCCTGAGATTCTCCCTGAAAACCATTCCTGGAAGGAGATGCATAGGGAACGGGGCTGCAAATTTCTCCTCTAGTACCAACCATACCGTACTTATGTCAGATATCTGCTCTGTCCATCTAGCCCCTTGCTTCAGCATGAAGGCTTGATATACTAGAAAATCTGGGAATCCTACTCCCCCCATCTTCCTTACGGGATTTCAACTTTTTGAGGGCAATCCTGGGCGGCTTACTCTTCCAAAGGAAGAGAGCTAATACCTTCTTTAACCGCTGATAAAATTGCAAAGGGAAATATAAGGGCACCATCTCCAGTATATAATTTATTTTGGGTACTATAGTCATTTTAATTGTTTCCAATCTGCCCCACCAAGATAGTATCAGTAGAGACCATTTTGTAGTCAGCTTCTGAATATTGGCCATGATTAACTCTGCATTACATTCCAGCGTATCATCTAAAGAATGACAGTTATGTACTCCTAAATACTTAATCTTATCAGGTTCCCACACAAAGGGAAATCCAGACAGCTCTGCTTTATGCATTCGCGAATTAAGAGGGAAGGCGACTGATTTAACCCAGTTAATTTTATATCCAGATATTGAGGAATACAAATCTATCTGCTCTAGGATGTGTGACATTGACCCCGGGTTGGTAAAAAGAAGTAAATCGTCTGCATATGCTGAAAGTTTAATTTCTCTACCCACTAGTCTAATGCCCTGGATGTTATCATTCTGCCTCAAGAGGAGGGCCAGCGGCTCAAGTGCCAAATTAAACGGGATTGGCAATAGTGGGCAACCTTGACGCGTGCCATGACCTAAAATAAGATCCCGCGACTGAGTAGTATTCACGCAAATGCTTGCCAAAGGACGTTCGTACATAACTTTAAGTAGCTTAAGGAAACCTTCTCCAAACCCGAACCATTCCAAGGCTGAATACAGAAATGACCACTCTAGACGATCGAAAGCCTTTTCGGCATCTAGGGATAAACCCACCAATGGCTCATTCATGTTCTCTGCTCCGGCCAATACATGACACAGAAGCCTAGCATTGTCCGCTGTCGAACGCCCTTCCACGAAACCACATTGGTCCAGATGAATTAAGCTGGGGACTACTTTAGCCAGGCGCCATGCCAGTACCGTTGCATAAATTTTATAATCCACATTTAAAAGGGAAATCGGGCGGTAGTTGCTTACTACTTGTGGGTCCCTCCCTGGTTTTTCTAACACTATAATCTTAGCTGCTGCAAAAGTACCCACTTGGGGACTCTCCTCGACCAAGGCTTGGTAATACTCTTGCATGTATACACCCAAATCCTTGGCAAATATCTTAAAGAACTCAGAAGGCAAACTATCTGGGCCAACTGCCTTGCTAGGCTTTAATGAATTGATTGCTTGTTCAATCTCCTCAAGGGAAATTGGGCTATTTAGAGACTCCACCTTAGATTTATTCAATATTGGTCTGTCAATCTTGCCCAATAGCCGGGCAAAAGACTCCCGTGAACACATTTTTTCAGAAGTATATAAGTTTGTAAAAAATGCCCTAAAGGCCTCCGCTATTTCCTTATCTTTCACCAACAAACTGGGATTCCCTTCCATTTTAATAGCCGTAATGCGGCTAGCCTCTTTTTTTGCCTTTAGCGAGTTGGCCAGTAATCGCCCCGCCTTGTTGTTTTCCCAGTAGTATAAGCCTTCTTGCGCTTTGATATTTCAGACGACCTCATTAGTTAACAGTTGATTATAACTGTACCTTAAGCGCTGAAGGCGTAGCAGTATACACGGATCTTCCCTCTTAACCAAAATACGCTCTCCCGCTTTAATCTGGGAGTCCAATTCCATAAGCTGTTCCTTACAGTGCCTGGATTTATAGATTCTAAAACTTGTAATGGCTGCCCTAATGGTAGCCTTAAAACCTTCCCATCTTGCCCAACCTGACGTCCCTCGAGAGGAGTTGAATTGAAAGTATTCGGTAATAGCTGCCCGTATTTTGACCCTAAAGTCTTCCTGCTCCAAAAGGGTTCTATCAAAGAACCACTTAACTGGGTTTGATCCTGGTCTTTTATTATCCAATAGGATGGAAACGGCTGCATGATCCGAAATGTGGGTTGCATGTATCTCTGCCGCTAATACACTAGCGGTCAAGGTTTTGGATATTAACAGAAAATCTATTCTCGACAAAGATTGATGTGGGGGAGAATAAAAAGTGAACTCCTGGTCCAAGGAGTGCAATAATCACCATATATCCACCAAACCCGCATCTTGAATGGTAGAGACCAACACTGAGTGTGCTCTTGGAGGTTTACAGGATCTAGGAGGTTTCCTATCCACTAAAGTATCCATAACAAGATTAAAATCACCCCCTACGATAAGCGGGTATGAAGAGTCCCTATGTATTTCCTCAGCAAGGGCCCTAAAAAACTCAGGGCTATCACAATTCGGGGCATATAAGTTCAACAAATTTAGCTCAATTTGCCCAACTTGAAGCTGGACTCTAACCCTCCTGCCGCCCTGATCCCCCTGTGATTGTATCACCAACGGAGCCAGAGACCACCTCACCAATACCGCCACTCCATTATGTTTCTGCACCGCTGCAGAGAAAGCCACTACCATAAAAGGCTTGATGTTTAATTTTAAAGACTCCTTCAAATTTAGGTGTGTCTCCTGCAGTAACAGTATATCTGCTTTTTCCTGCTGGCCGTATTGGATTATTTTTTTCCTTTTTATAGGGCTGTTAATTCCTTTAAAATTTAAAGACAAAACTTTAATAGGTGCCATCTTACTACTACGTCAAAATCACCATGAACTAGTCGGGAGCCTCCTCCTTCCTCTATAAGTTTTCCTACCCCACTCAAACATGTTTGATCTTGATACAACCCTACAGTTTGACTATCTCTCGTGCACATTGTCGCAAAACCCCCAAAAAAACAACCCCTTCTGAGCTTACCCAAGAACCTAATTCCAGTGGACCATATGGGGGTCGCAGCACTATAAACCCTAATAGGTGAGCCTTTTGAGGCAGAAGAGGCCCGGGACCGGTGCTCACATCAAACACATTTGCGCTGGTCAACACTTTAGGCATCGTCTCTGCCCCCGCTTACCAAGATACGACTCCAATCCCCCAGTGTGTTTTATTATCCAGAAAAACTCACACTATGTTGACAATTACACACACAACTGTTACCCTTCAACATTTACCATCCACCCCCAACTGGGTGCCGCCAAAATGCTCAAAACATCAACTACGCTTCTTTACTGTCCAGAAAGGCCCTTAGGGCCTCAGGCTCATCAAAGTTCCTGGTTTGATTGTGGAGAGTAACCCTCATTCTAGCTGGATATAAGAGGCCATATCGAGCTTGAAGATGTTGGAGTCTTGACCTCATCGCCAGGAACTCTCTCCTCCTGTCCACCGTGCAATTAGCAAAATCTGGAAAAAACATCAACTTGTGACCTTCGTACTCCAAAGGAGAATGCACACGTGCCGCTTCCAAAATTTTAGCCACTTGCTGAAATCTCAGTACCTTGAGGATAATTGGCCTTGTTTTCTTGCTGTTTAACATAGCTTGTGAAGGAACGTGGTGAGCCTTCTCAGTTTCAAACGGTAGCTCAAACGAAATCTTCAGCACCGCCGGGATAACCTGCTGCAAGAAGGCACACATATCTTTCCCTTCCACTCCCTCCGGCAGTCCAACAATCCTCACATTATTCCTCCTGGCTCTGTTGTTGTTGTCCTCAAGCTCTCTTTGCAAAGCCTTAATTTGCTTTGTATGTTTGCCAACCTCCTGTAGCTTCTCTTCATGCGCCGCCATTTTCATCTTCGATTTGACTTGATGCACTGCAAGGGCCTCCATCTGTTGTTTTAAGACATTAACATCTCCTTGCATTAATACTAGCGAGTCGCTGTTTAACGTGCCGATTTCTTTTATTGCTCTGACTTCTGCAAGAATCTCTTGCATCGCCTCCGGCCATTCTCGACCTGCTGCCATTTTCTGGGGGGACGGTGGTTCCGTCTTTGATATTTTCACACTAGAAGCCTGACTCCCAGCAAAGTCCAAACGGGTCGGTTTTGATCCCACCATCCTCCAGCCACAATCCGAATGCCAAACACTTAGCTTTCGTTATTTCCACTTAAGAATGGCCAGCGCAAACTCTGGATTCTGCAGGGGACCCTTCAGAGCTCTGTCTTAGGCTTCCATTCTGCCTAGCTCCAGGCTCCCCCTCCCAGGTCATCCAGATTTTGCTTACCTGCCTCATCCTCCAAAGGGAGCTGAAGAGAAGTCCGAGGGACATATTGTAAAGAAACTACTATAGACTCTTCAAAAGCTGAAAACTTCAAAATGTTATTTATTTAACAAGTTTTTATCCCTCATATGCTTCTTCAAAAGCTCTAGGGGGGAAAGCAGGCAAACAATAGGAAAGTTTAAGAACCTCAGATTTTTAGCTCTAGCATTATTCTCCAAGAATTCAATCAGATTATGCAATAACAAGCTGCCGTGCTCTCCAGTTTAATGGCCCTACCCTGCAAACTGGAGAGCCGTGACTCAACATGGTGTAAGACTTGTGTAGCCCCCTGTGAAAAGGTGCGCAATTGAATTAACGTCCTTTTCAACACTTCTTCATCCGGGATACAATTAACCAAAATCTTTTAAAGAAATATCCGCCCCCCCCCCCTTGCACCCCCAGAAACCACTGATGCTGAAGCAGGCATGGAGACTGGGGTCAGGAGGGATAAACATAAACCATCTGAATCCTGTTGAAGAAGAGTAGAAGCAGAAGGAGGTACAGTGGGCAAATCAGTCACCATACTACCAGATTTATCCACATTCTGAATAATCTTGGGAGTGGGTTGAGGGGCAGGGGTACACAACCCCCAAACTAATAGAGGCTTCCGAGGGTGAAAAGTCTTTCTCAGACAGCAAAGCAGATGGTATAACTGTAGCAGTACTCAAAACATGCTTATCCATTGGTCCTTGAACAGATGAAGAATCTATTGGTTTAACTTTTGCTTTATACTTCCCCATACTCGATAGGTAGAGAAGCAAAACCCCTCGGTCTCCTCAATGCGTCTACAGTGCACCTACAGTGCCAGACAAGCCCCTTGGTACATGCCCCTTAGGACACGCCGGCATCTCTGTCCAGTGGAAATAGCTGGTTATTAACCCCGATCACTGGGGGGGGGGGGGGCACGAGGAGCAGGAACTTGGCGGCAACACAGCTGATGATCAAATGCCACTAACCAGCTCCAGGTAAGGCAAGCCTCCGATGTCTCCGGGCATACGCCTTTAAACGGAGGAGGTTCTCCGTCTGGTGCATGGAAAGGGGAGAGAATTCCTTCTCTTGCCATGTACAGCTCATCCTCCAGTGCCTGCTGTACTTATCGTGCACTGGGCTGAAATCTAACTTGGTATGGGTGCACCTGAGTGCCATATCTGCTCGCCAACAGCTCATCGAGGGTAAACCCCTCTCCAACCAGCCCCTAGTCTGCAGGTTCCTCCAGGGCCTTCTCCTATCCAAGCCCTTCCCTCCGCCTCCAACATGGTGCTCTCTCAGCTCACCAGACTGCCATTTGAGCCCCTGGCCACTTGTCACCTACGGTACCTATCCTGGAAAATGGCCTTCTTTGTGGCGCTTACGTCCGCTTTAAGGTTGAGCGAACTGCAGGCCCTGGTGGCTGACCCACTATACAAGGTTCTATAAGAACAGGGTGGTGGTCCGCACACATCCCAAATTCCTCCCAAAGGTGGTGTCTCCTTTCTACCTCAATCGGGAGGTAGTTCTCCCCACCTTCTTTCCACAGCCTCATGCCAGCAGGGAGGAGCTAATTCTGCATCCGCAAGATTGTAAGCGGGCCCTGTCCTATCTGCAGTGGACATCGCAAAGTTACCTCAGCTTTCGTGTCTTATGACCCCAGTAGACTGGAGCTCCCCATGTCTATGCAAACTCTGTCCACTTGGGTGGCGGACTGTATTGTCCTCACCTATGAGCGAACTGGCCTGTCCCTTGAGCACCGGATCATAGCGCATCGCGTGATGGCGATGGCCACGTCAGTGGCCAATCTCGGCTCAGTGCCGGTGATGGAGATCTGCAGGGCTGCCATATGGTCTTCAATTCATACATTCACAGCTCACTACTTCCTGGAGAGCGAGTCCTGCAGGGACAGTGCCTTTGGTTAGTACTCCATAATATTCTCAGGGTGTAGGCAACTCCTGCCCTCTGACCCTTCTGTGTTCAGGCTACTGGAGTGATAGTGTTGCTGAACGCTAGGGTCTTGCAGAGTCTCTCAGTGAGGACTCATCTTCTGCAACTCACGGTTACTCAATTGGTCGCCGCTGGTGCTGTCGTGGCTTGGTCCTTGGCAGTCTGGAGCTAGGGAATCCCATATGTGAGGACCAACTTCTGCTTGTTCCTGGAAAAAGTGTAGTTACTCACCTGTAACAGGTGTTCTCCGGGAACAGCAGGCATCAGTCCTCACAACCCTCCTTCCTCCCCTTGGAGTTGCCTCTATACATTGTCTTATTTTTTACTGCCGTCTCAGCTATGTCATCTGACTGAGCAAGATGGCATCCTTGGGCAGTAAGGGGACCACATATGCATGGTGGCATGTTCCAAAGGCTTTCTTTGAAAGCTGGGGAAATGCTCCGTGCGGCCTCCATTGGTGCTGACGTCATCCGTATGTGAGGACTGATTCTTGCAGTTCCTAGAGAACACCTCTTACAGGTGAGTTACCAGCAATACAAGAGTTTAAAAGCAGGCTGGCTAGAACCAGCCCCTATGGAGATGTAATGACTCTTCTGCAAGATGACTGCCTTCCAACCCAAAGATTACTGGTTTGAAGCCAGCTTGTGAAAAAAAAAAAACATGGGGAAAATCTGAATTTTGGATTTTTAGTGTTCGGATTTAAAAATGATATGAAACAAAATGGGAAATATCAATGAAATTTCCATGTCGTTTCAAGCGAATGCATATCCAACTTGCTTTGCTGAATCAGGATTTGAATGGCTTTCTCTCATGAATGGAACCATGAATTCTGCATTATGTCAGAAAATTGTAGAGGAGAACTCATGCTATGTATCTGAGCTGAAGCTGAGCTGAAAGTGCATCATGAAGTAATAAAAGACCTTCAACATTCTTGTAAATCTACTGCAGAATTGCTGAAGAAGACGACTTTGTGTTTTGGACTGACCAAGTCAAAGTCTGAACTAACCCCTATTGAAGTGTTGTGGCAAGAACTGAAGTGAGTTGTTCAAACATCACAGAGGTGAAACAGGTCTGTATAGAAGAATGGGTCAAGTTTCCTCAAGAGTGATGTGAAAGTAATTTAAGAATCAGGGTGTGAATTATGTCAGTTTTTGAGCCCTAAGAGTTAGAGGAAACATTTAGCTGAAATTATTTCTGCAGAAGGAGGTAGTATCATAGTAACATAGTATATGACGGCAGATAAAGACCAGCATGATCCATCTAGTCTGCCCAGGAAGGTGGCAAGAGAAGGTGCACCTGCCACTCCGTGCAGGCCACCCCTCCGCATGCCTTTGTTTAGGGGTGTACCGACTGCTCCGTGTAGGTCACCCCTATTTGTTGAAATAGTTATGTTTATTTTTATTTTATCCTGTTGCTATAAAGGGATCCACAGTGTCTGTCCCAACAGATACTGAATGATGGTTTCACACACTGTTTCATACAAGGAATCTTAATTTTGTATCTTTTCATTGAATAAATAAGCAAGTTATTACTTTTGGTCTGTGGTGTTTATTCAGTTATCTATCTTTTTTTTTAAATCAGGTTTTAGATTAGAATCTAATCATGTGTTCAGTAAAAATTGTAAATACAGACTCGTAGTGCTGCTCCACTTACCACTTCTGATCAGATTTGCAGATAGTGATGGTGGCCCAGCCTAAAATAGAGTGTGTTGGGCCCACCTAATCTCTCAGAATGTGATAACGACACTCACTGGAGAAGGTGTGGTTAGTGCAGTCCTTGCATTTGATAGGGGCTTTGGTATTACACACTTCCTAATAATATACTCATTTTTTTCACAGGTTCTGAAAACACCACCACAAGGAAGACATTCCAGGAATCACAAGAGGAAAGACTAAAACAGGCACAATATACAGTGCTGATAAACTGTCCCTCCAAAATCAATGAGAAGAAGTTTCTGAAGTATTTGTCCCAATATGGAAAGATTAACAGCCATTTCTTCTACGAAAGTTATGTAAGTAGAATCCATATTAGCTCAGGGCATGTTCATCCCGCGGAGCTTGCTCCCCAGTTAGAAAAACAGATGGTTCACATGGATTATTTTTTTTAAGTGCCATCAAGTCAATGCTGGTGACCCAGCAGCCCTTGCATTTTCTTGGCAAAGTATGACCAAAAGTAGATTGCCAGACCTTTCTTCCAAGGCAATGAAAGGTAAAGTGACTTGTCCAAGGTCACAAGGAGTGCCAGTGGGAATCAAACCCAGATCCCCTGGGTGCTAGGCTGTTGCTCTAACCACTAAGCTACTCCTCCACAAGATGGATTATATATATTTAAATAAAAAACTAAAATATCTTTAAAATATTTTATTTAAAAGTAAAATATTGGAAATGTATTTTTAATTCAGGAGGAAAGCTGTACAGAAATACATGTTGAAATAAACATTTACACTGTACTGTAAAAACTAGTTATGAAAACTTACATAATTTACCTACAAAGAACAGGGCAAACTAGAAGGAAAGTGCAAACAATTTATATAGCATTTTGAAGTTAATTGATTTTCTGAGACATTTTTGAGCATTTCTTGGTACATGCTGTTGGTGGGGGCAGTTTTCCAAACTCTGCAGGCAGGTCCAAAGTGCACATATGCTTTCCCTTTGAAAATTGCCTAAAGAAAAAGTATCTGCAGATAGCATCATATGCTTTTTCTGTGGATGATTTTGAAAATGGAAAACCACCTGTAGGGTTTCTTTTCCCTTGCCTAAATTCCTGCCCTAGGAATGCCTTCCTGAAACTGTGAATAAAAGTGTGCAGCTTGTGGAGCATCACATGTACACTTCATAGAGGATAGGTAGGCCAGCAAGTCCTCAAATCTGGGTGGAGCCTGCTCAAGAGAAACTCTTTAGCTCAGAAAAAATATGGAAGCTTTTGAGGCACTAATGTGCATGTGTACAGCTATCACCTTGCATCATGTGGTTTTCATTTTTCTCTGTAGTCAGAGAGTACACTGTACCTTGTTCAGCATTATAAATGGTGTTTTATCAGTTCTTAAAAAAAATGACATACTGGCTCTTCATCTCTATTTTATCCCTAAATTTATTTTATTTATTTATTTATTTAGCAAGCATTTGTAGCCCGCTCCTTCCAGCGATCAGAAGCGGGTAGGATTACTATTGTGAAACTGCCGAATCAAGGCAGGTACAAATTTTGTTTACATACAGATTGTCAGAAAAGCACATCATACAGAGTTAACACTTCTTAGCTATGGGGGAGTTCATTTACATATATACATATATACAGGATAATCTTCTTGGACACAGTGGTCAGGGGCTGCTCCATCTGTGGGTTTAGTTCAGGTTGAAATGTGATTGTAAATGTAAATATGTGCATGTTATGCACAGGCCTTTTATTTTCTCTTAGCATCCCTAATTAGGTTTTTCAGTCACTTATAAATTTTACAGTGACCTCATTTTGGATACTTGATGATCTGGCCGAGCCTGTTTTTTTTTTCTTCTTCAAAATCAAATCATTTGATTTTGCATTGGCTTTATTTTTTTGACGTCTCAGAGAAAAGCCCCCCATTGGTTTTAAGAAATGTGGATGATACAGCAAGATAGATCTGGTGTAGGTATCACAATTAGTGCTTGCAGTGCCTTGGACCCGATCATGAACCCTCTCAGTGCCATTTGTGTTTCAGAATGACTAAGAGGGGTTTGTGGCCGTGAAGAGCAACGAGAGTAGATCGTTGATATTTCAAGTCTGGTCTAATGACATCAGAGGTCACCGTTCCAAAGGAGTCTCAGGAGCTGCAGTGGATGTTGGGGATGCATCGACACCAAGAGGGTATCAATGGATATCCACTGGTTCCTACCTGAAGAAAGGTTTTGTCACCAGTGTAGTATCATAATCAAACCTTGTCTGAGCACAGCAGATGGAGGCTGCTGTATCCCTGAAGTGCCCTGGACAGAGGGTCACTCCTCCTTGATATCAGAGGTTGTGCCAGCTTTCAGGTTCCAGGGACCTGAAACCAGACTACTGATATATCTCATGTGACTCCAGAAAGTTTTAACTCGCCTATTGCACCTTCTTTGACATTGTTGTCAATCTTTGAGGAGGCACTGAATAGGAAGATCAGTAAAAGATATGCTTGGCTTCGTTGCCATCAACATTGATTCATAGAATCCTGCAGCCGATCACTGTAGCTTTTACTCTGCCTTGAGCTGTTTCATCAGTTCCGGGGCCTGGAGGGACCTTGGAGTCAGTATGAGCCATTCCGGTGTGAGCCATTCCGGTGCAGTCCAGTATGAGCCATTCCAGTGGAGTCCGGTATGAGTCCAGTCCGGTGGAGTCCAGTATAAGCCATTCCGGTGGAGTGGAGGAGTGGCCTAGTGGTTGGAGCAAGGTACTTCAGGCTGGAAGGTCAGGGGTTCAAATCCCACTAGAAGACAGCAACCTTGGGCCAGAAGGACTGGGGTTTCTAGTCCCATAGGTGCTCCTTGTTGTCTTGGGCAAGCCACTTAGCCCTCCATAGCCCGTGTTCCCTGTAAAATAGTTATCTCCAAGTTATAATGCCGTGTTCAATGTAATTTCAGTTTGTTCAATGTAAACCGCCTTGATATCATGAAAGGCGGTATATAAGAAATGTAAAATAAATAAATAAATAAAATAAAATTTCCAGGAGGAAGGTTCTTCAGACATTGGTGTAGACTAGAGTCTAGATGCCCACGTCAAACTGCCCTTACTGAGGCCTTAATGTCTAGATACATGCAGACTTGGATCTCTTCATTAGAATATTTCTCTGGATTGGAGTTGGCACATTCTTGGGATTCTAATATGAGTCGGGGGGGGTTCTCAAAAGAGCAAGGCTCCACTGGCTTGCCCTCAGATCTCTGTCCTCCACATAGAAAAAGAGTCTCCCCCAGAAAATATCCCCTTCTCATTTTATCAAGGAAATGGCTGATGCTATTCCATTTAAATTAAAAATGGAGGAAGGACTCTGGGCATAAGACATACTATACTGGGTCAGACCAATGGTCCAACAAGCCCAGTACCCTGTCTCCAACTGTGGCCAATCTGGGCCACAAATACCTGTTAGGTTCCCAAAAGGTAGACAGATTCCATGCTGCTCATCTCAGGGGTAAGCAGTGGATCTCCCTTGTCCTTTTTAATAATGGTTTATGGACCCTTCCTCCAGGAATTTCTCCAAATCTCTTTTAAACAGAGCTACACTAACAGCTTTTACTATATCCTCCAGCATTGAATTCAAGAGTTTGATTACACATTAATCAGGGAAAATATTTTTTCACTCAATCGTAAATGTGCTCTATTGTAGCTTCATTACGTGTCCCTTTAGGCTTTCTACTTTTTGAAGGAGAAATGACACCTTCCATGCTGTTCAGTGGTAGTCAAATCAGCTCTCAAGAGAGCCAAACGTTCCATGTCCCAGTCAATGCCCCCAAGGAGAAATGCTTGAACTTCAGATTCTCTTGGGAGAAAATTTTTTGGAAGCTGTGTTACTTTTTCAAGCAGAGACTGCCTTATGGATGCATGTACAGCACGGCATATGCCTAGTAGTGCTATAGAAATGGGTCAGTATATGTGGTACTTTGCATAAGACTGAGGAGTTTGCAGATTCTCTCTCACTGGACAAATCTGCTCAGCTCTGGTCACAAATGGGCAAAAGGAAGGAGTGTGGAAAGTGCATGGCCAGACTGATGTTTCAAAGTTGCACTGAACTTCTGCAGTGACCATTGGAGCTTATAGACTCTCAAGGTTATGAGCTTCAGACTCCATTATGTGCAAGAAAGGCTTACTGGTGTGGCATGCTGAGGGGAAAATCTCTCTGGAGATAAGGCTAAAGAGATAGCTTCTCTTAAAAGAGCACTGCAAAACCTTCAAGTCTTTCTCCTGGTTCATCTCTGACTTTGCCTCCTCCTCTCCTAGGCATCGAGGCTCATTGTTGATAGAATGGTATCCATAGCTGCTGTTATTGTATCAATCCATCTCATTGCCAGCCTTCCTCTTTTACGGTGACCTTGCCAAGCATTATGTCTTTTTCCAATGATCTGTCTTTGCATTGTGTGCAAAATATGAACGCCTAAGTCTTGTAATCTGAGCTTCCAAGGAAAGCTAATACTGACTGGTTTGTTCTTCGGGCAGCCCATGATATACTCTGTATTTGTTGCCAGCACCATAATTCAAAGACATCAATTTTATTCCTGTTTATCTTTTTCACTGTCCAACTTTCGCATCCATATGACTATTGAAAATATTATGGCCTGGACAAGTCGAATCTTTGTATTGAGAGAGACATCTCTGCTCTTGAGAATCTGTCTAGGTCCTTTATAGCCATTCTACCAAAAGCAATACATCGTCTGATTTCTTGACTGTTAGCCCTTTCTTTATTGATTGTTGATCCAAGTAAGTTAAAGCTGTCAAACTATTTCAATTTCTTCTCCATCAACTTATGGATTTTGCCAGTTGTCAGGATCTTTGTTGTCTTAATGTTAAGGTGCAGACCCATTTTAACGCTGTTCCTTGATCGTGAGAAAAAAATCGTCTTCACTTTCAGCCAGTAATGTGGTATCATATGCATAGCAAAAGTTGCTGATGAGTTTTCCACCAATCTTCACATCTCGGTTGTCTTCATACAGTCCTGCTTCTCTGATGATTTGTTCTGCATATAAATTAAAGAGGTAGGGGGAAAGTATGCAGCCTTGTCATACACAATGACTCTGCAAAATGACATTGGAAACAGCTACACTTTTAAACCACACATCAGTGGGAAGGGGCTTGTAGAACAAAATCCATGCAAAACACAGGCAAGCCAGTCGACAAATACTGGAAAGCAATGAGCACAAATGCTCGAAGCCTAGCCAACAAAATTCCTGATCTGGAAGCCCTAATGATGGAAATGGAATTGGACATTGTGGCCATTACAGAAACATGGTTTAACGAGTTGCATGAATGGGATATAACCATAGCTGGCTATAATCTATTTAGAAGAGATAGAGAGGGTAGAAAAGGAGGAGGAGTAGCCCTTTTTGTCAAAAGCAATATTAAAGCTGCTGAAATGCAGGGGACGTGGGGAAAAGAAAAAGCGCTGTGGATTGTGTTGGAAAGAGGAGATGGCACTGTCATCCATACTGGTGTAGTCTACAGGCCTCCAACTCAAACCGAAGAAATGGATAGCGAATTGATTGCTGATATTGCAAAGATAACCATGAAGGGGGAAGTGAACATACTGGGTGACTTTAATCTACCCGATGTGGATTGGAGTATTGCTTCTGCAAATCTGGAAAGAAGTAAAAAAAAAAAAAATCATGGATGCCTTCCAAGATGCATTACTTAGACAAATGGTGATGGAACCGACCAGGGAGAGCTCAGTGCTGGATTTAGTGCTCACCAACGGAGATAGTGTGTCGAGTATCTGGGTGGGTGCCTGTCTTACTTCAACAAAGGCTAACACCTTGTAATGAAGACGTGCAGTTTATTTACAAACAAAGTAAGGAAACATTTAGAAAGACAAGTAATTCTCTTAGTTACACATGAGTAGTTAGAAAAGATAACTAGAATGCACACTTAATTACAAATTGTCTTACTTCAACAAAGGCTAACACCTTGTAATGAAGACGTGCAGTTTATTTACAAAGTAAGGAAACATTTAGAAAGACAAGTAATTCTCTTAGTTACACATGAGTAGTTAGAAAAGATAACTAGAATGCACACTTAATTACAGTACTGAAAGAATTATGAGAGAATGCAGCTATGTACAAAGAATATACTTCACCAAACTTGTCATAAGCCCTTTACACATCAGCTGGGAGCGCTCAGCGAGAGGAACTGATGACAGTCTAGGATACTTCATGCTTGGCCAAGCAGATCTACGCTCTGTCTTGTTCTGGATATTCTCTGTACTTATATGTTGCAGCCAGCTCTCACCCATGAGCTTCTCTCCACCCCATCCACCTTTTTTGCTTCGGTTTCCGGGCAGGCTTTTGATTACCCCCCTTGGTGTTAGAAGCTCAAACTTACACAGTCAGACATGGTCAGACATCTGAGAATGCTCAAAGGACACATCCTCCATGGCCTAAGTGTTCTTTTGTTATCATTAATGGGTCTCTGTCAAGGGAGACACCCAAAAGCATCTCAAAGCTTTTACATTATAATTGATGAATTCTTATCCTGTCCAAGAGAATTGTTCAAAGGCCAAGGGAAGAATTCTGTCTCCCTCTCTGATCTCTTAACACTCCCCAGGCTAGATGTGCAAAAATCTCTCATCTCTGGAGCAAGTTGGCTCAGATAAAGTACAATATCCTTTGCTGATCCAAAAATCCATATAAATCTTTAATTAGTAATACATTCCACCCTTGGATCAACAAGGATATTGTACGTAAGCAATGGCTGAATCGCATTTGTAATTCATTTAGAAATACAATAATAACAACATGGGCTTAAACATAGTGGATAGCATTAAGGCAAACGCTGGAGGGGACAAGCCTCAGTGTAATTTGGGTGATATTTTCCCATTCCCCCCCCCCCTCAGCATTACAATTGTCAAAGCCAAATGGCTTGTAGGTCTCAGCTATCTTTATCAGTTCCCCATGCAGTGGGGGACTCATTTCACCTGCACATTCAGAACTTTTTCCCACTGTACATCTGCCCCATAGACTCTAATAACTAAAATCTGGGGAACAGGTGACATAAGCAATTGGGCACATGATGTTCAGCAGAAAAAATCTGAGATACTAAAATTACAGTTACTTTCCAAGGAAACAATAACAATACATAAGAAAAAAAAAAAATCATTCACAAAAGTCCACAAAAGTCCAATAGTCCTTTTCCTATTTTCAGATAATTTGGCCTGCTTCTCAGCAGTTTTTCAGGACTCCGTAGCGTCATTTTCACCTTTCTCTGAAGTTTAAACTTGGCCTCTCTCAACAGTTGAACCTCTCATTCTCGTAGGTGGACATCTTGGCCTTTCTTTCATTGCGACACATTGAAGTAGATAGGGACTTCCTCACACGTTTCTGCGGTGTGTAGTCCAGATCTCTCGGGATGGTCTGCTCCATCTGGACTCTGGTCAATTCCCTCCGCTAGACTCTCCGGCTTGCAGTTGGTGACATGGCTCCAGGCCTCATTCAGAAGAGCAGCGCCAATATTAAATGAAAAGACTAAAAAAAATTCTAGGTTAGACTTTACAATAAGACAAACTTAATTTCATCTATATTTACTAAGATCATATCCTACAGATAATAAATATTGCTTTTATAAACTTTCAGTGATCTATTAGTAACTATCTCGTATGGTGTCAATCTTATCTCGCAGTTTGATTAACTCCTTGTCTCTCTATCACTGGAAATTCATTTTGCTTGTAGGAAATATTCCATTTTGCCCTTGAATGACCTTTACATGTTTCAGATCAGACAAGCTGCACATACGTGTTCTGCAATTTTGACAAGTTTTAGAATTATACCCAATTGTGTGAGAATTTGTCATCAAATCATCCCCCTTTGCCTCTGCATGCCTGGCCAGGACATACAGAGGAAAAGTGAGGCACAAAGCATCCAGAAGTACCACATGGCCAGTGTGGGTTTTCCAAAGCTCACCAGGGTGCAAGGTGCACCTAGCCTGTCTCCAAATATCTATTTCTTCCAATTGTTGAGTATGACTTCCTGAATTGAAGCTTCTGGAGACGGCATAGTTGAATAAAGTGCTCATAATTTTTTTTTGTTTACATATTCATTAGACAGATACATCACTTCAAATTACCTTCATCAGTTTCTTGTCTATCATAGTTTCCCCTTTAATATTCCACTTCATCCCTCATAACACAACACTTTTTCATCACCTGCATCATTCCACCAACTACTTACATAGGTCCTTTTCCTGTTTCTTTTATACCACACTATTGTATCCTTATTTGGCAAGGCTGCTAAGAATATCAAACAATTGTTAATAACTTAAATTTAGATTCTTCTCAATAAGATAACAGTATGAGTAAACAGTGTCCCTTTCCCATCAACTTAATTGGTCCAGTGCTAAGTAGACATATACTCATTCTAAAATAGGAACAATCTGGGTAAAATCCTTACAATATAAAACTATTATTTTGCAGCATTCTATAACATCAACCCCAATAGAAAGAAATATGGCTCATCTCTCACGTATAACTAGAATCTATCGTATACCCTGTCCTCAGTGAGAGTGCTGTTAGACTGATTTTAAAATTGCAGTGTTCACAAGGATTTGTATAAGCTACTCATTAATTATGGTGTCAAAAAGAGATCCTTTTGAGGTGAGAGATCTAAGAGGGTACAAGGCATTGGTGGCTAGGCCTTATCTTCAGGTTCTTCTTGGATTGCAAGGCTTGTGGCTGGGCCTCATGACTATCCTCGGGTTCTTCTTGGCCGATTCCACCCTGCCTATTCATGTCTCTTCAGAGACATAAATATGCAAGGTTCCGGTTCTTCAGGCCTTCTGTGTCCTCGAGGCGTCTTAGTGCTTGGTAGCCCAGATCATCACACTGGAAGCAGCACATTTAGCCTAGGCTGTGGCCTCACCTTTCTGCCTCTCTCTCTCTCTCTCTCTTATTCTTTTTCTCAAACCTCTCCCGGATCATTGCTGACAAGCAAGATTTGGTTTTATCCAATCAACTCAAGTTCTCATTTTCTGGGAACTCAGTTCCATCTTTAATCTATATTTGTTCTATATAGCTTGAGAACAGAGCAATTTCATATCAGCCTCTGTCTAAAATTTCATCAAACTTATTAATATTTTAATTGCTGTGTGTGTACTGGACTTCTGCGTAATGTACTATTACCACAAGTGTCATAAGTGCAAGTGTATAAACTACCAACTTAATATCTCACAATGCTGCAACATATATCTGTTTTATATCTATTTTCTCAGGAACTGAACTGAAAATGAAATATAAACTTTTAGAACAAAGTACACTTTTTCTCTAAAATTCAAATACAGGAAAACAGGTGTCCCTCAGTCGTTAGCACAAAGCTTAAAGTAATTATCATGAACCTCACAGTTCAGGCTCAAGTGAGGTGAAACTTCTAAAAGGTGTTACTTTTAAATTAACATGTTATCTTCAACACAGCCAGTAGAACAAACCATTGTCTTTTGTCCTTCTGGCAGATGTGACTGAACAATTAACCTATAGTTATAGCTGTTTATGTTTAACTATGCCCCCTGGGGTGCTTGCCACAATTTAAAAAAAAAAATCCTCCTTTAACTTTTAGGTTTGCCTGGTAGCATATACAGTCAAAGACAAAGAACAGATGCATAACATATTAATGATAAAGATCACCCTCTCACTTACTCAGGATTCAATGCCCCACCGTCCTGTCAGGATTCTCAACCTCCACTTTGGAGGAAAAAAGTTTGCCTTGTTTATTTGAGCTAGTCACTTCAGCATTCAGGGACTATAAAATCTACTGGAATAGCCAGTAATGAAAGAAAAATAGATTTTTACTACAAACATTTGAATACAGAACAAATCAAAGCTTACAAGTGCTTTATACCTAACATCTGATCAGAGTTTCTCTTAACCAGGGACCTTAAAAAAAAAGGTCTTCACTTCTTCATAATCTTATAAGGATTTTCCATAACAATTAATACTAACTGTACAGGATAGGCATTTTGTTCAAAGCACTGAATTAAACATCTTTGCAGCACAAGGTTACATATTTTTCCTAAACAAAACTGATCTTGTATCAATGGGTCAGAACCAATCATACAGAACAAATCAAAGCTTACAAGTGCATTATACCTGATCTTGTATCAGTGGGTCAGAACTATTTTCTTTCTTTTTCCCCGTCTCCTACGGTATTTATACTGAGCCACCCTCTCAGCAACTTGCTGATAAATGTCTATTTTATCTGTCCATGCAATCAAATCTAATTTGCTAGAATTTGTCTGATGCATCTTACAATATGCAGACAACAAAAGCAATCTCCTTCTCCCTAAGGTATGCAATTCTGTTCCTTTTTCAACAGGTATTTTTTGCAAGCATGTAAGGGAATTAACAGGTTCATCATCTTTTAAAACAGATTCCGAATTCTCACTTAGTCCTGACCCATAATAACACTCTCTAGCTAATATTTCATAAAAAGCCTGATACCCGCTATGAATATTTACAATATTCACAGTATTTACACTATTTTATTTTCTTTTCAACATTGTCCAAGCCTTTTTTCCGTACCCCACTCCTGGTACCAATTGTCTTACTTCAACAAAGGCTAACACCTTGTAATGAAGACGTGCAGTTTATTTACAAACAAAGTAAGGAAACATTTAGAAAGACAAGTAATTCTCTTAGTTACACATGAGTAGTTAGAAAAGATAACTAGAATGCACACTTAATTACAGTACTGAAAGAATTATGAGAGAATGCAGCTATGTACAAAGAATATACTTCACCAAACTTGTCATAAGCCCTTTACACATCAGCTGGGAGCGCTCAGCGAGAGGAACTGATGACAGTCTAGGATACTTCATGCTTGGCCAAGCAGATCTACGCTCTGTCTTGTTCTGGATATTCTCTGTACTTATATGTTGCAGCCAGCTCTCACCCATGAGCTTCTCTCCAGCTCTCACCCATGAGCTTCTCTCCACCCCATCCACCTTTTTTGCTTCGGTTTCCGGGCAGGCTTTTGATTACCCCCCTTGGTGTTAGAAGCTCAAACTTACACAGTCAGACATGGTCAGACATCTGAGAATGCTCAAAGGACACATCCTCCATGGCCTAAGTGTTCTTTTGTTATCATTAATGGGTCTCTGTCAAGGGAGACACCCAAAAGCATCTCAAAGCTTTTACATTATAATTGATGAATTCTTATCCTGTCCAAGAGAATTGTTCAAAGGCCAAGGGAAGAATTCTGTCTCCCTCTCTGATCTCTTAACACTCCCCAGGCTAGATGTGCAAAAATCTCTCATCTCTGGAGCAAGTTGGCTCAGATAAAGTACAATATCCTTTGCTGATCCAAAAATCCATATAAATCTTTAATTAGTAATACAGTGCCCAAGTGAGCAGCAGAAATCATCGCATGGTGTGGTTTCAAATAAATGCCAAGATAGAATCCAGTCACTGCAAGCTCAAAATCCTAGACTTCAAAAACACTGATTTCAGTAAAATGGCCAAGTACCTGAAGGAGGAGTTAGCAGGTGGGAGGGGATAATGAAAGTGGAATTACAATGGGCTAAAATAAAGGAGGCAGTTAAAGGGGCAACAGATATATGTATGTAAGGAAAGTAAATAAAAACAAGAGGAAAAGGAAACCTGTTTGGTTCTCCAAAGAAATGGCTGCACAAATAAAGGCAAAAACACAGCTTTCACCAAATTCAAAAGTTTGCAAATAGAGGAACACAGAAAAGAATACAGGATCAAACTAAAAGAGAAATAAGGATAGCAAAATCAAAGGCAGAAGAAAAGATGGCTAAAGATGTGAAGTGTGGTGACAAAACATTTTTCAGGTATATTGGGAGAGGAGGAAAATCAAGAGGTGGAATTGCAGAACTCAAAAGTGCTGGAAAAGGATTTGAGGAAAGTGACATTGAAAAAGCAAAAATACTAAACAAATACTTCTGCTGTGTTTTTACTAGAGAAAATCCTGGAAAAGGACCACCTGTGATTTACAAGTATACAAATGGGAATGGAATAGATACCACGCCATTCACAGAAGATGATGTGTTAGAGCAGCTTGCAAAACTAAAAGTGGCCAAGGCCATGTGACCAGATCAATGTAAAGGTTGTGCAAGAGAACCTTTAGGTGTTCTGGTATACCCCTGCTTCTTAATGTGGCCCAGAGTTTCTCAGGGTTTGCACAGTCAAAAGCCTTGCTGTAGTCAAAACACATATGGCTATCCTTTTTGGTATTCTTTTGTCTTTTCAAGGATCCATTGCACATCCGCGATAATGTCTCTCGTCCTCGCCCTTTCCTGAACCCTGCTTGCACTTCAGGAAGTTCTCGTTCCAAATAGTTCTCATTCAAGGTATGCTTGTAGTCTCTGCTGAATGATCTTGAGTAGAATCTTGCTGGCATGTGGGATCAGAGCGATTGTGCAATAATGTCCACAGTCATTCGGGCCACCTTTCTTCAGTATTGGTATAACACAGATCTTGTTCAGTCAGTTGTCCATGAATTTGTCTTCCAAATTTCCTGGCAGAGCCTTGTAAGTATGGTAACAGCTTCATCCCATTGATATGATACTTCAGTGGGAATGCCATCAATGCTCGGTGCTTTGTTCTTTGATAAGGCTTTCAATGCTGCTTTGACTTCATCACCAATGGTTCCTGATCAAAAGGGTACAGGTTGAAACGGCTGTTGATCCACTTGATCTTTATCGTATAATGACTCCGTATATTCTTTCCACCTTTTGTTGATCTTCTCAGCATCTTGTAGCATTCCAGTTTGAGGATGGAATTTTTTCTTGTAATTCTTGTAGCTTTAAAAAAGCCGATCTTGTTCTTCTAATAATTTCTGTTTTATTTCCATGCATGTGTCATTGTAGTACCTCTCCTTGTCTTGTCTTGCTGCACTTTCGAAATCTCTGAGTTCTGCGATTGCCTCTTTCTCTTCTGACTTGAGGTTCTCTGCATTTCTGTACAATTTTCAGAGTTTCTTCAGTCGTTCATTATGGCAGTTTTTGCTTTTTCACCTTATGTAGAGTCTTATTGCTTTCTTCCAACACAACTTTCTTTATGTCATCCCATAACTATTCTGGAACTCTGTCATTTGTTTTTTAAAACAAATAAATTGATTTTCCAGGCAGTCTTTAAATTCCAGTGGTATATTCTCAAGGTCATATTTTGATGCATTCATGAGTGGCTTGCTCTTTTTCAACTTTAGCTTTGCATACTAGTAGTTGGTGATCTGTTCCAGTCAGCTGCAGGTATTCTTTGTTGATGATATTGAGCATTTCCATCATTGTCTTCCACAGATGTAGTCAGTTTGATTTCTGTACAATCCATTGAGTGAAGTCCACGTGTACAGTCGCCGCTTGTGTTGCTGGAAGAAGGTGTTTGAGATGAATAGATCATTGGTCTTGCAGAATTCTATCAGTCTTTCTCCAGCTTCGTTTCTGTTGCCAAGTTCATATTTTGCAACCTCTTTGCCTTCTTCTTTGTTGCCAGCTTTTGCATTCAAGTCATCCATGACTATCAGGATACCGTGTTTGCATGTTCTGTCAATTTCAACTTGTACTTGTTCATAGAACTCAACATATTCCTCTTCTGCACCTCTTGTTGGGGCATATACCTGAATTATAGTTGTGTTGATGGGCTTTCCTCGTAGACTAATAAAATTAAGCGTTCACTGACTGCATTGTATTTCATTACAGTTCTTGCAAGTTTCTTAAATACAACATCATTTCTTATTTGTCTTTCATTTCCAGCATAGAAGACCATATGATCATCAGATGCAAAGTGCCCAAAGCTAGTCCATTTCAGTTCACTGATACCCAACAGATCTCGTTGTATACATTCCATTTCATTCTTGACCACCCCCACCTTCCCTTGTTTCATACTTTGTACTTTCCATGTCCCAGTATGTAAGACATCTTTGCAACTTCTGACTCTCATTTCATGAGCAGTTACATCAGCAGATCCAACCACATAAATGCAGGCTTTAATCTGAGAAGTCTTCAGCTCATCCCCAGTAGCCATTTGAGTACCTTCCATCCTGTGGGTATCATCTTCTAGCACTATAGTGCAATTTGTTTTGTGACTATCCATTGGGTTTTCATGGCAAGATACAGAAGTAGATTTGCTAGGCTTTACTTTCGCGCTGTTAATTCCAGTGTGATTGCATTTGTCACAGAAATTTATCCTCCGTTTACAACACCATCCCATTCTGCCATTGCCCAAATGGGTGGTTTGTCTTAGTCTTGCACCTCAGTTGAGACCTGTCTATCTTGGGAGACCCTGCCAGTACCTAAGCGGATGCACACAAGCCCTCACAGCACAACAAAATAGTAAATTACCATCTTAGTATAATATTAAGTACCATCGACATTCATATGGGGACGTATTTAAGATTGACAACTCCATGATGGATTGGCTCTATTTGGTCAGAGGGATATAATTGAAAAGAACGGTACATCTGAGGATGGCCACACTGATCGGAAAGACACTATAATTGGGGATCCAAAATACGAGTAAGGTAGCATAGCATCTTAAAATTATACCATTCTTAGGGAAAACTAAATTACAATAAATCAGTCAAATTTAATTAAAAATTCAAAGTAAAAAATAAAAAGGTTCAGAGTAAAGAAAAATAAACAAAAAAAGCAAAGCGTTCAGACCAAGAGAAAACAAGAAAAAAATATCATTCAAAAGTGGGGAGAACGAGACAGAAGGGGAGCCAAAACGAAACAGAAAAACAGGAACTGAAAACATATTTATTCACGCAGCACTATTATAACTTAGACCATAGCTCGAATCTTGCCCCCCTTAGCATGAGTTGACAAGTCCACCCAATTACCCTTCCCATAAATAAGTCTCATCTCCACTGTATTGCTGACAAACATTGTCTCACCTCATACAAAAAGTATTTAACCATGCCCAATCCTGAACCATAAAGTTATGATGAAAGTTGTAAATAGTTACTAAGTTTTATGACTTTACTGTTTTTTGTAAATAGTTGCAATGTTGTATAATGTTCTATGTATGGTTCCATTGTTATATGTAAACCGCCCCTGATCTTGGGAAGGGGCGGTATATAAAAGTTTAAAAAAATAAATAAATAAAAAGGTAAGAGGGAGAATAAATTAATACCAAGAACATATATAAAAATGGCATGAAAGTAAAAACAGAAGTTTGTATCATCACAGTATGGCAGGACATATATGGGAGCTAACACAGAAAAATCATCTTAAATTTAATCACAACTATAGTTGTGCGCGCATTGCATATCCATGTCCATATGTCTGTGGAGTCTCTGCGGGTCGAGGATTGTTAAGACCTCTTGGGATCTATCGCCCCGAAGGGAAGTTGAGGCAGTCTGGTGTAGCAAACGACAGACCATTGCAGGACCGTTAGCAGATAGTCTGTTTCCATGATGTTAGTTCCCAAGGTTTGTATTCAGGTTTTGTAAGAATCATAGTTCAGGCCATTGATGCCATTGCAAAAAAGGACTGGAACTATATACAAGAAGACTCTCTCATCAAGAAGGCAGTTTGTTCAAAAAGGATTGCGTCTTCGTGGAAGAAGTGAAGAAATGTTGTTGGTTGTGATACTCAATCCTTAATCGAGCTGGGTATAGAAGTGCAAACCTAAAGCCTTTCGCACTGCATACCACTGAGAACTCCTCCTGATGTCTTCTGACTAGCGGGGAATAGTCCTGAAAGATGAGCATTCTTGTTCCGTGGTGCTCGATCACATTGTTCTCTTGCCGCCTGCAGTACTGCCTTCTGTGCAAAGTTGAGAAATCTGGTGATTACCACCTGTGGCTGGTCGGCCCCCCCTCCTGGCATGTGCCCAGCCGGTGGGCTCTTTTTCAATGATAATAGGCCCCACTGCGGCATCTAGAGTAGGATTTACAGGCAGCCATGTTTCCAGGTATCCCCACAGCTTGGGTTTGGCCACAGATTCAGATATTCTAATAAATCAAAGGTTCTTCCACCATCCCCAGTTTTTCAAAATCCTCTAATTTCTCCTCTTGTTGCTTTATGAGTTCCTCTGGTTTCTCCAAAGTTTGTGTGTGAGATTGCTTAGTGTCCTCCACATCTGAAATTCTTCACTCAGCTGGTCAATGCGGATTCCAAAATCATTAATGACCTGTCCCACTTGCGTTAGCTGCTCAGATAGCACTTGAAATCTCCCCTCTAGTGCCACTACAACCGCAGTGGTAACCTCCTCCATCATGCTTGGTAGATGGTCTGGGGATGAATCATCCATTTTGACCTCAGCCATGTGGCACTTTTCTTTTCGAAGCAATTTTGTGGCCATCGGGAATGATGGGTCTGTCTGCCCACTCCAGCTCAATCAGGCATACTTACCCCACTAATCAAATCAATTTTGTATTAAACTGGGCGATTTACAAAATAAATAAGAAGGTAGCTAGGCAGGAAGCCCAGGAGCCAGGCAGAAACACAGCTACATGGTTCACTGCATCATGTGTCTCCCCCAATGAATCTAATTTAAAACCCTCTTCAGTAGTTTAGCCAGTCTGCGGCGGAAGACACTTTGACCCTTCTTGGATATGTGGGCAGTGCACCATCTCTGCTCAGCAGCCTTTGGAAAATCATCCCATGATCCAGGAAACCAAAATACTCTCTCTGATACCATTCATGCCGCCATGCACTCATCTCTAGGATGCAAGCTTCTCTGCCTTGTCCTTTATCTTCAACAGGGAGAATTGAATAGAGCACCACCTGCGAACCTACCTACTTCACCCTCTCTCCATGAAATTCCTGTTTTTCTATGTAAAGGCTACACCCAAGACACATGACTTTGCATGAATCTTAGCTGCTAAACTCTAGATCATTCCTCAAGCTTCCCTAGATTTCTCTCATGTTTTCCATAATAACAGTCTCTATTAATCTGTTCAATGCCAGTATACGCGACCTCTTAATTCTGATAATCTTTGGCCCCCTTCAGTCTGGCTTACTTGCTTTTCTGTCTGTGGATGGGTGACTTGTAGGTGTACAACTTTACCTGCTGTTTCGAAGCGGCATTCCTGAAGACAAGGTATGCACTTATATGAATTTGTTTGAACATTTTCAAATGCATGCATTATTTTATCAAAGAAAAATTGTACACACCACATACTCTTGCTATGTGTGTACGTGATTTTCATGGATTAATTTTCAAAGTGAAAATGTGTGTGTGATTTTGCTTTGAACATCTCGAAAAGTACATGCATACGTTTCACTAATATGGCAGTCATAGAATTGTGCTTTCTGAGGGTAATTTTCAAAGCTGTTTTCTATGGGCAAGATCGTGTTTTACCACAGAAATGTCCTGTGTTGAGTTGTGTTTTGTTTTTTAATTGCCTATTCTTTGTGGGTAGAAGTACGCACATAAGCCCATTACGCGTATCTTTTACCTGCAGTAGAATTGAAGTGGTGGTAAACTGCGCAACATAATTTTATCAGCCTTGTCGCAGAATCTGCCCCAAGCTACTTCAAGAAACCAGAGGCTGTGAGTATAAGGAAATTCTCCCAGTGAGCATGGTATGTTTCTGAAATACCCTCCCAGCGGGCATGTTGGAGGCCAGAACTAATGAAGCCATTGTATATGCACAGAAAATCTTTGGATGTGGGAGGCAAGCCTGAGATCTGGACTCTCACAATCAAGATAATGACTGAATGAGAGAGAATCTTCATGCAGTGCCTCTATTGTATGCAAATTTATAGTATAACAACTATAGAAAATGCTCTGCATTAATATCAGAAAGTATTATGTAGTCTTCTCTTGACTTGTTATCACTATTAGGATTACAGCTGTTTTTTTAGCGGCAAGAGAGGTCTCAGAAACCCGGGCTGCCACTGACCATTAGTATACGGCCATGTGGACTAACAACCCTATGTACATCAAGGACCCTCTATTATCAGCCACTTTATTAAGAAGATTTTTTAGATATTAAACTAAGTGCTTAGCTTGTATATCTCCAGCTTCTGGCTTTCTTTTCCCGACGCCATTAAGCGCGCTGTGGAAATGCGTTTCACCTTTACGGTTTCCTCAGGGGAATCGGGTAAGCACTGCAAATGAGACAAGTGCATTAGATACATACTTTCAAAGTCCTTTGTTAAATAACAAAACTAAAAACTGAGGAAATATTAATTCTGCAATCTGTTACCTGTGCTGCATTCAATAAGGCTACCCAGAAGCTTACAGCCTTCGTCTATAACAAAGGCAACAGAACGCCGTGCATGCGAACTAGTTTAAATAAGGGCGATTAGTCGGACACCTGACGTCACGATTCTATCAAAAACACGCTTCCCATTCCACTCGTGCATTTAACCCTCCTGGAACCACTGTCTGTAATCTATATATCCACCGTTGTTCACTATAGAGCAAAGCCTGTTCTCGTGTTCTTCCATACCGTGGTGTCTGGAGCTGGTCAATACAGAAACATCGTAATTCTTCCTATGTATGGTGAAACTCCTAAGCAATGTTCTACCATAGGCGCTTTTCGCCTACAACATTTCAACTTACTCTTATGTTCATTCCTTCGTACTTTGAAAGATCTATTGGTTTTCCCGATGTATAATAGATTACAGGGACAGCGTACACAATATACTACATGTGTAGACGTGCATGAAGTTGAACTTCTGAGTCTGTACCTTTTCCAATTATGGCTAAATTCCAATAACTCCTGATGATACAGACGTTGCAAGCCCCACATTTGACATGTCCTACCGTTAATTGAGCTGTACTTGATGTCTCTAGCCGTAACACCGCCGGGCTTAATAATTCTTTAAAATTCTTTTGTCGTTTCCAAACACACCATATCTTTAAATGTTCCAGGCCTGGAATACTGTGTAAAACATTCAGATGGCGGCGAACACTATATTTTAAACAAAAACTAAACGGGGAGAATGTTGTTATTAAATTAACCTGCCGGTCTAGATCATCCGAATCTACTTTTTCTGGAGGATTCAACAATAAATCACGATTGGTGAATAATGCCCATTTGTAGGCTTTATCAATTATCCCAGAGGGATATCCCCATTGGTAGAAATAGTTCTTCAGAGTTCTTGATTGAGCCTTAAATTCTCTGACATCAGTACAATTACGCTGATATCGAACAAATTGAGATAAAGGTAAACTGTCACGTAATTGCGGTGGATGTGCACTCGTGTAGTGTAAAAATGTGTGTTATCTATCTGTTTTCGAAAAACTGAAGTGCTCCATCCCAATGATGTTTTCATAACCATAACATCCAAAATGGTAATTTGGTTCAAGTGATAGTTTAATGTAAATTTAATATTGGCTTCAACACTATTGGCCCATTCTACAAACTGGCATAATCTCTCTTCTGTTCCCTGCCATAAAACAAAAATGTCATCTATGTATCGCCGCCATAGGCGTATTGACTCTTTATATGGAGATTTCTCAATCCATTTCTTCTCAAAATGTTGCATATAGAGATTAGCGATGGAAGGGGCGCAGGTGGCTCCCATCGCCACTCCAGACAATTGGTGATAAAGAGTCTCTTCAAATTTAAAAAAATTATTATACATAGTCAATGCTGCCAATTCTGACCAAAAGACCAATTGTTGCTCAGAGAGATCTCCCCGGTCATGAAGTGCTGCCATGGCCACCGAATGTGCTTGCATTTGCGGAATAACTGTGTATAGCGATACTACATCTAAAGTTGCTAAGATAATATTGGAATCTGTTGCCAGTTGTGTATTATCTTGTAAAATTCGTAAAATATTAGTGGTATCTTTTATATATGAAGATATAGAAATCATCAAGGGTCTTAAAAAAGAATCCAAAAAACCCCGAAAGTGGTTCCAACATAGAGCCACGGGTAGACACTATAGGTCGTCCCGGAGGGTTGTTAATATCTTTATGAATTTTGGGGACCAAGTAATATTTAGCTGGATTAGGATCTAATGGATTCAAATAAAGCCATTCCTTTTTAGAAATTAACTTGGCTTCCAGCGCTTGCGTAGTAATATTTTTAACACGTTCCTGAAGCACTATTGTGGGATCTGTCTGTAAGATTTCATAAACCATAGAATCGGACAGCTGACGATGAGCTTCTTTACAATATTGTTCCCGGCTCCAAATGACAATTCTGACTCACTTATCGGCCCGCCTGATCACAATATCAGTCCGTGCCTGTAGGGCTTGTAGGGCCTTACATTCAGAAGAACTAATTGTGTGATAGTGACTGCATCGAGTTGTTTCCATATTATGCATATCTTTTAAAATAAGATCTCGATACAGCATTAATGAAGAATGAAGAGGTCCAGGTGGAGACCACGTTGATTTTAGAGGTAAAGGGACACGATCTAGAAGTGGGGCAGTACTCTGTTTTGCCATTTGTGCACCAAAATACATTTGCAAATTAAGTTTTCTAATTAACTGTTCCAAATCTATTCTAAATTGAAAAGCATCATGTTGTAGAGTTGGAACAAATGATAACCTCTTACTCAACACCCCCAATTGTTCAGCCGGTATGACCTTGCCCGAAACATTCACTACCAAAGAGCCTATGTCTTGCGTCTGAAAGTGTCCCTCCATTACAACTTCGCTCGACCTTCGTCCTGCTTTTTCTTCTTGCCGTCGACCCCGGCATCGTCTAATAAAAACCTTCTTCCGTTGGGAATCTTCTGAATCAATTGAATCTGTGTCTTCTGAAGTGTTTTCAAAACTTACTTGCTTCTTTTTAATTTTATCCTTTCGCTTAATGTTCATCCAGGGGTAGACGTATCCCTTAGTGTAGTCATCAAAATCTCTACGTAAGTTTTTTCTCTTTAGGTTTTTTCACTTCTTCCCGCAAGCTGTGGTCAACGTGGTCTCCACTTGGACCTCTTCATTCTTCATTAATGCTGTATCGAGATCTTACTTTAAAAGATATGCACAATATGGAAACAACTCGATGCAGTCACTATCACACAATTAGTTCTTCTGAACGTAAGGCCCTACAAACCCTACAGGCACGGACTGATATTGTGATCAGGCGGGCCGATAAGGGAGGCAGAATGGTCATTTGGAGCCGGGAGCAATATTGTAAAGAAGCTCATCGTCAGCTGTCCGATTCTATGGTTTATGAAATCTTACAGACAGATCCCACAATAGTGCTTCAGGAACGTGTTAAAAATATTACTACGCAAGCGCTGGAAGCCAAGTTAATTTCTAAAAAAGAATGGCTTTATTTGAATCCATTAGATCCTAATCCAGCTAAATTTTACTTGGTCACCAAAATTCATAAAGATATTAACAACCCTCCGGGACGACCTATAGTGTCTACCCGTGGCTCTATGTTGGAAGCACTTTCGGGTTTTTTTGGATTCTTTTTTAAGACCCTTGATGATTTCTATATCTTCATATATAAAAGATACCGCTAATTTTTTACGAATTTTACAAGATAATACACAACTGGCCACAGATTCCAATATTATCTTAGCAACTTTAGATGTAGTACCGCTATACACAGTTATTCCGCAAATGCAAGCACATTCGGTGGTCATGGCAGCACTTCATGACCGGGGAGATCTCTCTGAGCAACAATTTGTTTGTCAGAATTGGCAGCATTGACTATGTATAATAATTTTTTTAAATTTGAAGAGACTCTTTATCACCAATTGTCTGGAGTGGCGATGGGAGCCACCTGCGCCCCTTCCATCGGTAATCTCTATATGCAAACTGGCTAAATTTAGCCAGGTATCTCTATATAGACATATGACAGGTCTTCTCTGTCTCCTGTGACAGCCTGATGTGGCGCGGATCATCCAGCTGGAGAGGGGTAATTGCAGAGATGGGTTAAAGTGATAGGACGTCTTTGGTATACCGCTCGGAAGGGTTGTTTGTACTGCAGTCTCCCAGTTGACTTGGTTGGGACATTGCTCATTTCTTTGGTAGCATGTTTGTGCAGTTACTTACATCTTTGTGGGTGTACGAAAGTGTGTTGGATCTTGGTGTTTAAACGTCACTACATGCAGGCATTTTAAAGTTGCTGTGCCTGCGGCACAGTCTACATGCAGTCTGTACCACATCTCAAAGTCCAGAGTGTTTCCATCGCTCTCCCCCTCGCCCGGCCTCTGTAATATTTCATAGCCACATCTAGTATGGGCGGTAGAATTTCCTAAACTGCAAGCTAGTGGTCATTACCGGTACGCTACCGGGCAATCTGCGGTCAGTTCCCGTTGCGGGCTAGGCAGGCTCGGGTGGACTCCGAGAGCAGAACCTAAACAACGTTCCATCCAGAGACAGGGGTCTCTAGGTCATGGGGTCTCCAGGTTATTCATTTGGTCAACCACTTTACCTGGCTGTTCTGCTGAATTATTCTTCGTACCTTATTTATCCTTTCTTTATTCTTCTTTTACCCCATCCTCAGCATTAGTCCGGAGGGCAAAAGTCACCTCGGTGATACTTCATTATGCTTAGGGGACGCACATGTGTTTGAGTTCGCTCTGAGCAGTTGAAATTTGGTTTTAGGACAGGAGGCTATCCCACTCTTGGGGTTAGCTATGCCATGCACGAGCTCGGCTTGATGAGGGCTTCCTCCTAGATTTTGGGCGTGCTGCCGTTAGTTCGGAGTTTGTTCATTTCTTCTCAAATTTCCCCTTTCGGTTCCAACTTACAGCGGATTGTACATCGACATTTTGTGGTTTTGCAAGTTTAATGAAATTTGGGTCCTGCATGCCTTAGGCCGATTGCTGTGTCCTTGGTAATCCACGCTGGTTCCTATTCGTGTGGCCAATGCTGGATCGGCAAAATTCACATCACAATTGGATTAGAATGTATTTTTACTGTCAAGCGAAGAAAGGGGACATTATAAAACTATTGCCACTGATGGAAATGTTTTCACTAAACTTGTTGTACAAGTGGTTTGTGTTTCTTTGGTGTTACATGTTAGTTTGAGTATAACAGTTTGCCTTAGGAAATCTGGTGTGCAAAAGGCTGGCCTTATTGCATTGTGTGATTAGACTTAGCAATCACGTGGTCGGTGGGTGCTCCGCTGGCTGGTTAAGACCTGCAGTTGACAACACGAAGGTGCCAAGGTGGTGCTATGGACCTCGGGTCATGTTTTGGAGTTGACCGCAATTTTCTATGCTGCAGGTTTGAAGGGGTTAATGTCGACATCGTATTCAACTTGATGCGTCCTGCCCTTTTAGAGCGGTCTTGAGAGACAATAGCTGTAAGGCTCCCAGAATCTTAGCTCCTTCTGGTAGGTGCTTCCAAAAAAAAAAAAAGGCACACGCGCAAAGGAAGGCATTTGTTCGGCCTGCAGGGCGCAAATTTAGTAGTAGGTAAACCGCACTGATCTGGAGAGGGCGGTATATAAGAGAAACTAAATAACATCACTAAAATGATTAAATTAGTAGGGTTTCGACAGGAGGAGGCAGTCCTTGGGCTTCGGTACCGTGAGCTACCCACACGGTATATAATGGACAACGTAAAAAGAAACCAACAAAAAAAAAAAAAATCCTTTCTGGTAAACAGTTACATTCTTCGATAACCGACGTCATCGTTTACGGGCTAGACGAATAGTTTAAGTTAAAAAAAAAAAAAAAAAGCTGCCGTATCATCTCCGTTGTCTGGCGTTAGGAAGACCAGGACTGCAATTCCCAGGATAAGATTCCCGAAGGCATTATTCTAGCATTACAAAGCTGCATTTCAGTATTCCCTCTTTTTACTACGAGGTGCTTGATGCTGTATAAAGATTGAAAAAAAAACCCGGAAAATCGATTAATAATGATAATGCTTGCTTTATCTGCTTTGGTCTAATGGCGTAGGTACTTAGGAGTCCGTCACGGCGATTGTTGCCTCGACACCGGTCGCACCAGCATGATTGCTGAACATCCGGCCTTCCTGTACGTCCCGGGGCAGGCGGATTCAGCAGTGGGGGGCTCTGTCCGGATGGGTGATCAACGGGTCTGCCTCTGGGTCAGACGCAGTAGCTCCCGGAGTTGTCAGATGTGAGTCTAGCCGGCTGGGGGGACTCCTTACGGAAATCTGCTCGCTTAACATGCTTGGGGCGTCCGGGTTGTCCAGTAGTCTAGCGGTTGTCGTGTGCTGCGAGCAGTGGTGCTGGAACGGCGAGTGTGCGAGGCAATGGTGCACCGTCGCAGTGCGTGAACACTGCGGCCATAGTGGCTTCGATTAACTGTCAGGGCGGCGCAGGTTGTGCAGCCATGGTGGTGGCGGCAGAGGCGCTCCTCTTTAGGGTGGAGTCGCGGCTGCTGGCGATCTCGGCGGCTCGCCTTGCTGGGACGCTCACTGGGTTGTCAGTTTGTCTCAGCGGGGTTCGTGTGGCTGCTGGGGTATGGGAGCTTCATATGGGAGTGTTTGCTCAAATAGTCAGCAGGTAGGGGCCTCCAGTTGGGGGTTGGTCTGGCTTCCTTTGATAGACCAAGTTGAGTGCCTTGGTGGCAGACGACAGGAGACGTTGCCGGGAGGATCAATGCTCAGAGGCGACAGGGGTCTTCGTTTGGTCTTCTCTATATCTTCCTCGGTGGGCGCTCATAGGATGTGTGGTTCAGCGCATTAAGGCACGTTGGGGATGAGCGGCGTTGATGCAACTGTTCCACATTGCTTCGGACCAGGAAGGGGTCCACTTCGTTAGCGTACATACGCATATGGCTCTTATGGGGAGATTTGGTGTTCACAGCTTCAGGCGGCGGTCCCATCTTTTTGTTCCTACGGTGTTAAATTTTTTCTACGGAATGGTTTTTGGCAACGGTCTGGTAGCCAGTTCTCTAAGGGTCCGGCTAACGGTGCCTTCGTGCTTTCCAGGACATGACCATGGATTTCTTTAGCTGCTTACGTCGCCATGGCTCGCTCTAACGGCGATTTCTGGGCTACGGCTTTATCGCAGGATATTGGTACCGCCGTAGGATCTCTCCCTAATCAGGGGGCATGGACTGGGGAGGTCTTTGGGGCCTTTCCGTTCAGATTCCGTCGAGGCTCTAACCTTACAAACAGTGTTCTTGGCGACCTGTGGTTTCGCGAGTCGGGTTTCAGAGTTTCAGGTATAGTCCCGTAGAGAGCCGATTGTGTCTGGCTCTAGAAGTTTGGTGAATTGACTCCGGCGTTCTTGTTGCCAGTTTTGAGGCCTGTGGAAGTACTCCCTGTGCGTAGCCTACATCCTTGGGGCATTAGGTGAAGTCTGCGTCAGTATTTCGTAAGTCTCATCGTTTGTTCGTCCAGGGCGACGGGTTGCGTAGGGGAGAAGTGGCAGCTAAGGTTTGCTGCCCTGGTGTGGTCGGCGGCAATGGGTTTCTACAGCAGCTCTTTTCCGGCTGGGCCCAGGAAGCCTCATCGTCAGGATATCTGTTTCTAGGGTGCCCATTACCAGTGGGGTTGTGGGCTTGCTTTTCTGGCACGCTAGCGACGCCCGGTGCAGGGCACAGTGTAGTTTCTCCAGTGAGGAGGATCCGAGCGGATTCTCGGTCATTTCTTCGTTTTTTTCTCAGTACCTCCTGTGGTCTGGAGGTGCAGGCCGTGAACGGTGCCTGTTCCGTACGGTGCTGTTGCAAGACGGTTGAAAAGGTCCCTCCCAATTGCTTACTGCTCTATTACATCCCAGTGGTGGAGGACTGAACTGTAGGACCGATAAGGAAATGGAAATTACTTACCTGGTAATTGTTGTTCCTTGAGGGAGTACAGTTCAGTCCTCATTCCCGCCCGGGGATGAACAATTCAGGCTCGAGGCATCAGTTTGGAGGGTGTTTCCGGTTCATAAGGCGGTATTGGCTTCTGATTGCCTGGTAATCGCAAAAGCATCCTTTCTTCCTCGGATCTTCCTTAATCTTCCTTAATCTTCCTTGGTCTTCTTTCTTCCTCGCTGTCTTTCTCTGTGTTGGGCGCAGGAGGAGAGGGGCCAGGAGAAGGGTGTTTTCTGACCTTTCTCTTAGGGCACTGTAGTTCAATGTTATAGTTTAAGCATAGCATTGTGATTGATATCTTACCTAGTCATTTGTTGCTCCTTTGAGTCTGCTTTGTCAGTAGGTCACTGGGGGATGATGGGAGAAGACCAGCAAGATATACCCGGTGATGTTACAAGTTTGACTTGTCCAGTCTCCATGCTGCAGGAGGAGGTGCACTACCCAGTGGTGGAGGACTGAACTGTACTCCCTCAAGGAACAACAATTACCAGATAAGTGTAATTTCCATATCCTTCAAAGTACGAATGAATGAACATAAGAGTAAGTTGAAATGTTGTAGGCGAGAAGCGCCTATGATAGAACATTGCTTAGAGTTTCACCATACATATGAAGAATTACGATGTTTCTGTATTGACCAGCTCCAGACACCACGGTATGGAAGAACACGAGAACAGGCTTTGCTCTATAGTGAACAACAGTGGATATATAGATTACAGACAGTGGTTCCAGGAGGGTTAAATGCACGAGTGGAATGGGAAGCGTGTTTATGATAGAATCGTGACGTCAGGTGTCCGACTAATCGCCCTTATTTAAACTAAGTTCGCATGCGCGGCGTTCTGCTGCCGTTGTTATAGACGAAGGCTGTAAGCTTCTGGGTAGCCTTATTGAATGCAGCACAGGTAACAGATTGCAGAATTCATATTTCCTCAGTTTTTAGTTTTGTGATTTAACAAAGGACTTTGAAAGTATGTATCTAATGCACTTGTCTCATTTGCAGTGCTTACCTGATTCCCCTGAGGAAACCGTAAAGGTGAAACGCATTTCCACAGCGCGCTTAATGGCGTCGGGAAAAGAAAGCCAGAAGCTGGAGATATACAAGCTAAGCACTTAGTTTAATAGCCACTTATTAAGAAGATTTTTTAGATGATAATAGAGGGTCCTTGATGTATATAGGGTTGTTAGTCCACATGGCCGTATACTAATGGTCAGTGGCAGCCCGGGTTTCTGAGACCTCTCTTGCCGCTAAAAAAACAGCTGTAATCCTAATAGTGATAACAAGTCAAGAAAAGACTACATAATACTTTCTGATATTAATGCAGAGCATTTTCTATAGTTGTTATATTACAGTTCTGACGCAAAGTGGCCGTAATTCAATTTTGCAGATTTATAGTACATAGTAACATAGTAAATGACATCAGATAAAGAACAGCATGGTCCATCCAGGCTGCCCAGCAATACGGCAAGAGTAGGTGCACCTGTCGCTCCGTGCAGGCCACCCCTCCCCATGTCTTTGTTTAGGGATGGACCCACCACTCCATGTAGGACACCCCTATTTGTTGAGAAGTTAGTTGGTTCAGTTTATTTTGTTTTTATCCTGTTGTTGTTAAGGGATCCGCTGTGCTTGTCCCATGCTTTTTTGAATTCTGTCACCGTGTTTGCCCCCACCACGTCCATCGGGAGAGCATTTCAAGCATCCACCACCCTTTCAGTGAAAAAATATTTCCTGACATTGCCTTTCAATTTTCCACCTTGCAGCTTCATGTTATGCCCTCTAGTTTTGCAGCTTCCCCGTCTTTGGAAGAGGTTTGTTTGTACATCGTTCCTCTTTAAGTATTTAAAGGTCTGAATCATTTCTCCCCTATCTCTCCTCTCCTCCAAAGTGTACATATTTAGGTCTTCAAGTCTCTTCTCAAGGTTTCTTGCGCAGGCTCCAAATCATTTTGGTCGCCTTCCTTTGAACAGTTTCCAGTCTTTTTACATCTTTTGCAAGATATGGTCTCCAAAACTGAACACAGTATTCCAGGTGAGGCCTCACCAGCGACCTGTACAGTGGCATAAGTACCTCTTCTGCTGGTAATCCCTCTTTGTATGCAGCCCAACATCCTCCTGGCTTTTGCCACCGCCTTGTCGCACTGTTTTGCCATCTTGAGATCATCTCATGTATCTTCATGGAGTGGCCTAATGGTTAATGCAGTGAGCTGACCACCAGAGAAGCCAGGTTTGAATCCCATTGCTGCTGCTTGTGATCTTGAGCAAGTCACTTAATCCTCCATTGTCTCAGGTGCAAACTTAAAGGCCGATGCAGAAACGCTAGCTCACCCTTTGCCCACAGGTAGTGTAACATGGACACACAACTACTTCAGCGAACAATGCAGAGAAAGGATTGGCGCGCACGTTGTCTGCTCAGAAAGTGGTGTACAGACAACAGCACCATGCATTTTAAAACGATACCCAAATGAGCTGCATGTATTAAACTGAGATGCAATGAAGTCATTGCCTGATGCAGAGAGAGGCGCAGAGGATCGGAAGGTGGAGCGCAAAGCTCAGTAGCACTATTTTTACACCTCTTTCGGATGTGACATAAAGTTCTGATGCATGTAGAAAAAGACAGTTTTGGCATTCCTTTGGCATGAAAAAACTTTGGCATGGAGTATGTGTGCATAGAACATAAGGACAGAAGATATGCTATACTGGGTCAGACCAAGAGTCCATCAAGCCCAGTATCCTCTTTCCAACCATGACCATTCCAGATATCAAGTACTTGTGTTCCCAAAGGTATATACATTCCATGCTGCTCGTCCCTAGGGTACGTAGTGAATTTCCCCAGTCCTCTTTAATATTGGTTTATGGACTTTTCCTCCAGGAACTCGTCCAAACCTGTGTTAAACCAAGCTGCACTAACAGCTTTACTACATCCTCCAGTAATGAATTCCAGAGTTTGATTACATGCTGAGTGAAAAAAATCTTTTTTTTTCTGATTAGTCTTAAATGTGCCACATTGTATCTTCATTACCTTAGTCTTTCTATTTTTTGAAGAAGTAAACAACCAATCTACGATTACCCGTTCCACTCCATTCGTTATTTTATGGACCTCTATCATATCTCCCCTCAGCCATCTCTTTTTTCCAAATTGGAGAGCCCCAACCTTTTAAGCCTTTCCTCAAAGAGATATCCTTCCATCCCCTTTACCATTTTGGTCGCTCTTTTCTATACCTTTTCCAATTCTGCTATATACTTTTTAAGATGTGGCGACCAGAATTACACATGATATTCAAGGTGCAGGGTCTCACTGTGGGGCAATACAGAGGCATTATAATTATCTTGGTTTTATTTTCTGTTCCTTTCTTTATGATGCCTAGCATTTTATTTGCTTTCTTCAATGGGCAGAGGGTTTCAACGTATTATCTACAAAGATGCCCAGATCTTTTCCTGGGGGGTGATTCCTAATATGGAACCTTGCGTTCTGTAACTGTAGTTCCTGATCGTCCCTCCAGTCTAGTCCCGGAATCTGTGGGTTGTCAACCTCCTCCAGCAGCTTTGGAGACTGAGAAACTTCACACTTGTGATGTCACTGGTATATAAGCACTGGAACCGCCTCCTCACACCAGTTATCAGTCTCCAAAGCAGCTGAAGGGGTGGTGAGCCCAGAGGTTTAGGGGCTCACTAGAGGAACGATTAAGCAGACTTTAAATTGATTTAAATTGCTGTGCACTTACTTTATCTTAATTCTCTCCTGATTGGCACTAAGCATAGGAGAAGGCTGTGAGCAGCACTTTGAGAGAGGGCTCCATTTAGCTTGGTGCGAGCTGTTCTGCCCTCCGGGGCCCTGAGGTCCTCCTTTCTTTGTTTTCTTTGTTTTCTTTGCTTCCCTGGGTCTATCGGAGACCTGCTGTTTTGTGGCAGCAAGTGGAGGGGAGGACCGGCAGCTGATTACCGGGCTGAGGAATCCGACTCAGGTTTCACTGCGGGGCTGTGCTCGGCGTGTGCAGAGGGCTTGCCTGCCAGCACCTAGAGCCGTCCTGAACTGTTGGGAGCTGCTACGGGGGTGTTTCTTCCACCCTGACCATCTTCAGCCTTCAGCCGTCTGCCTTGCCGAAAAAGCACGGGCCTGGCAGTTGCCGGCAGTCCGCCCGAGGCGGAGAAGGTAAGGAGCCACGCTTAGGCGGGAACAGCGAGTTCTTTACTTTAGCAGGCCGGACCGCGTGGTAGTCGCGCGGGAAATCTCTGTTGCGATCTTGGGGCTTCAACGGGGCATATTTCCCTTTAGAAGCTTCGTTTTTAGTCTGGGTCTTCGGATTCCAGCTGGGGGGACGTGCCTGCCATTCCAGCTAGTCAATTTTTTTTTTTTTTTTTTAACGGTTTTTTCTCGTTCCAACGGTGTTCATCTGATACACGGAGTGGTAGAGAGCCATGCCAGCCAAGCAGCTCTGTCTCATGTGTGGGGCCAGGAGGAGTTCCCTAACGCAGGAAGGGGTCTGCAGGGCTTGCAGTTTGGAGTCTGGGGCTGGGGGCCTAGCTCCAGAGCCAGAGGTTGAGGGGCAAGAGCTTGTGAGTGAGGTGGAGGGACCCACGGTTGCTTCTCTACCTGCCCCAGTACTTCTGCAGCGCTGGATGCCCCTGTTTCGCAGCCGCTTGGCGCAGAGACTTTGGCGGCGATTTTTTCCACAGATTTCATGGCCCTGCTTCATAGGGCCTTGGGCAGTGCCCCGGGGGCTTCTGTAGCGGGTACTGCAGGGGCGGCACTCCGGGAAAAGCGGCCCTCTTCTCCGTTGACAGCAGCAGTGTCTGGCATCAGCGCTAAGAGAGCCAGAGGGGATACGGATCAGGTGGCGCTGTCAGTCCTGTCAGAGGACATCCGCTCGGAAGATGCGGATATGGAAGAGGGTCTGGAGGAGGATTTAGAGGAAGGTGAGATAAAGGACCAGGAAGATCAGGCCAGAGTGGTGCGGGTGTTCCGTAGGGAGGAATTACCGGCGCTTATAGCGGAGTCCCTCAAGGCCCTTAATATGCCTACCGGCGGGCCGGTGGAGGATTCGGCCTTGGAAGATCCCTTGTTGCAGGCCGTCCGGAAAACTCAGAGGGCTTTTCCAGTGCATAGGGTGTTTAAGGAAATGATTCAAGAAGAGTGGGATATGCCGGAAGCCGCGCTAAAGGGGTCTAGAGTTATGGCGAGGCTTTATCCTCTGGTGGATCAGGATAGGGAGCTGTTCAAGGCTCTGAGAGTGGATGCCGCAGTGGCAGCAGTGACCAAAAAGACTGCCATTCCCGTGGAGGGCTCCGCGGCGCTCAAGGATGCGCAGGATCGTAGATTGGAGACTTTGCTAAAGCAGGTCTTTGAAGCGAATGCGCTACCATTACAGGCATCTATTTGCGGGGCCTGGGTGGCCAGAGCCTGTTTACGGTGGGCGCAGAGGATTCAAGGGGACCACTCGGGGGACACAGCCGAGGAGGCGGCCAGGTTAGAATCCGGCGCAGCATATCTGGCGGATATTCATTATGATCTTATCCGGGGTTTGGCTAAGAGTATGGCGTCGGTGGTCGCGGGACGGCGATGTCTTTGGCTGCAAAATTGGGCAGCGGATGGCTCGTCCAAGGCGCTCTTGAGTAGGCTTCCTTTCCGCGGTAAGTTGCTTTTTGGTGAAGAGTTGGATAAGTTGGTAAAGGATTTGGGCGAATCCAAGGGCGGCAGGTTGCCTGAGGACAAGCAACAGCAGGTTCGTCCTGGTCCCGGGGCTAAAGGACAGCAACGGGAGTTTCGCCGTTTTCGCCCTTCACGGTTTGGTCAGGGACAGCGGGGGCGTTTCCCTGGACGAAGCCAAGGGTTTCGAGGTTTTCGAAGAGCAAGCAGGGACTTTGCGGCCACTTCCGCTTCCTCCTCTTTCAGAAAATCGCAATGATGCCAGGGGGGTTCAGGCAGGATTAGTACCCGTGGGCGGGCATCTGCGAGAGTTCTACCCTGCCTGGGCCCACCTCACGTCCGATCAGTGGGTGTTAGAGGTCATTCGCGAGGGCTACGCGTTGGAGTTGCAGCGGCCAGTGACGGATTCGTTCGTTCGGTCGCCGTGCAAGGTCAGCGCGAAGTGCGAGGCAGTGCGGGAGACGGTGCAAAGGCTCTTATTTCTCAAGGCAATTGTGCCGGTTCCCGCAGACCAGTGCGGTTGCGGTCGATACTCCATCTATTTTATGGTGCCAAAGAAGGAGGGCACGTGGCGGCCTATTCTGGATCTCAAAAGAGTGAATCGCTGTCTACGCGTCTCTCACTTTCGGATGGAGACTCTCAAGTCAGTCATTGTGGCGGTGCGAAAAGGGGAATTTCTGACGTCCTTGGACCTGTCGGAGGCGTGTATGCACATTCCGATTCGGCCGGAATATCAAAAATTCCTCCGCTTTGCGGTGCCTATGGACCATTTTCAGTTTCAGGCACTCCCTTTTGGCCTGGCTACCGCTCCGCGCACCTTCACCAAGGTGATGGTGGTGGTGGCGGCGGCTTTACGGAAGGAAGGAGTGTTGGTGCACCCGTATCTGGACGATTGGTTGCTCCGGGCGAAGTCTCGGGAAGAGAGTGTTTCGGCTACGTCCAAGGTAGTGGCTCTGCTGCAGAGTCTAGGTTGGATAGTCAACGTGTCCAAGAGCAAGTTGGACCCGTCTCAGAACCTGGAGTATCTGGGAGCGCGTTTCGACATGAAGACCGGTCGGGTCTTTCTACCCACACAGCGGGCGCTCGGCCTTCGGCTCTTGATTTTTCAGTTTCTCAGCAAGCAGTGCCCCACTGCCTGGGACTACCTCCGCGTCTTGGGAACCATGGCGGCAACGCTGGAATTGGTGCCGTGGGCGCGGGCTCACATGTGGCCTTTACAAAGAGCGCTGTTACGGAGGTGGTCGCATCAACGAGATTCTCTGTCCCAACGATTGCCTTGCCCGCCACAGACTTGCCAAGCTCTGCAGTGGTGGTTGGCTCCGGGCAGTCTGGAGAAAGGAATGCCATTGGAGATTCCAGCGTGGATATCCCTGACAACCGATGCCTGTCTGCAGGGCTGGGGAGCTCATTGTCAGGGTCGCCTGGCTCAGGGACAGTGGTCCGCCCTAGAACAGACCTGGTCGATCAACAGATTAGAGTTGAGAGCAGTGACATTGGCTCTACAGGAGTTTCGCCCGTATCTTCGGCAGGCGGCCGTGCGAGTATTCTCCGACAACGCGACTGCGGTAGCTTACATAAACCGGCAGGGAGGAACCAGCAGTGTGGCGCTCGAAGCCGAGGCAGAAGAATTGTTCGACTGGGCGGAGAAGAATCTAGTGGCTTTGTCGGTGGCGCATGTCGCGGGGGTCGACAATGTGGAGGCCGATTTCCTGAGTCGAGTAAGGGTGGACCCAGGAGAGTGGGTCCTGCATCCGGAGGTGTTCGCCATGCTGGTTCAGCGCTGGGGGGAGCTGGTGATGGACCTCATGGCGACCTTTCAGTCGGCAAAGGCCGGACGCTTCTTCAGCAGACGCAGGGAAAGAATGGCGGAAGGTCTGGACGCTCTGGTGCAGGCTTGGCCAGAAGGGCAACTACTGTATGTGTTTCCGCCGTGGGTGTTAATCGGTCGGGTGCTGCAGCGCATCGAGCATCACAAGGGGCGAGTGATTCTCATTGCTCCGGATTGGCCAAGGAGGCCGTGGTACGCGGACTTAGTAAGACTGTTAGTAGGGGAACCCTGGAAGCTTCCTCTTCGCAGGGACCTTCTAATGCAGGGTCCTCTTTGCATGCCTCAAGTGGATCGATTCTCGCTTACGGCCTGGCTATTGAGCGGGCCCGATTGACGGCGAGGGGTTACTCAATGGCGGTGATTTCTACCTTGCTGAAGGCGAGACGGCGGACTACGTCGTTGGCGTATGTGAGAGTGTGGCGCATTTTTGAGGCTTGGTGTGCGGGTCAAGAGGTCGAGCCCTTGCGGGCGTCTGTACCGCAGGTGCTAGCGTTTTTACAGGATGGTTTTCAAAAAGGCCTGGCGGCGGCATCATTGAAGGTCCAGTTGGCAGCGTTGTCCTGTTATAGGGGTAAGGTGCAGGGCAGCTCGCTGGGGAGTCATGCAGATGTGAAGCGTTTTTTGCGAGCGGTGACTCTCCTGCGACCGCCGCGTAAACGTTTCGTCCCAGCCTGGGATCTTCCGTTAGTCTTGGAGGCGTTGACTAAGGCGCCGTTTGAACCATTGGCGCAGACCTCGTTAAAGGATCTAACTCTTAAAGTGGTATTCTTAGTGGCGATTGCTTCCGCGAGAAGAGTTTCTGAGTTGCAGGCCTTGTCCTGCAGGAAGCCGTTTCTCTCCTTCTCGGATTCGAAGGTGGTTTTGTGGACGGTTCCGTCCTTCTTGCCGAAGGTAGTCTCGGCTTTTCATCTGAATCAGGTGGTGTCCTTACCAGTTTTCGCGACGAGCAGTAAGGGGCGAGTTGCGGAGCGGCTCCATTGTTTGGATATTCGGCGAGCTTTAAAGAAGTATGTAGCTCGCACGGCTAGTTTCCGTAAGTCAGACAGGCTGTTTGTTCTGTTTGCGGGCGCAAGGCAAGGTGAGGCGGCCTCTAAAGGGTCAATTGCCCAGTGGTTGAGAGAAGCGATAGCGTCAGCAAATCTCTTGCGTGGTCGAGTAGTTCCGGAGGGGCTGACGGCTCATTCCACTAGAGCGCAGGCGGCGTCTTGGGCGAAGTGTGGTTTGGTACCGCCGGCAGAAATATGTAAAGCAGCAACATGGTCGTCTTTGCATTCTTTCGTGAAGCATTACCGTCTGGATGTGCAAGCTGAACGGGATTCCTGTTTTGGAGCGGCAGTGCTTCAGGCTGGCTTGGCAGGTCCCTCCCGTTAGGTCTTTCACTGCTCTGTTACATCCCACAGATTCCGGGACTAGACTGGAGGGACGATCAGGAAGATTAAATTAGACTTACCTGCTAATTGTAGTTCCTGGAGTAGCTCCAGTCTAGTCCCGTGCCCCACCCGAGTTGCTGATACTTGGTGGCCTGAAGCACGCCTTCTTATTCAGGTAAGCAATTTGTTTGGGTGTTTCTATTTGGGGCCATGGTGGGGCGGGGGTGCTTTGCGGGATTTGCTGTGTGTGTGTGTCCTCTTTGTTGTTTGCTCATCAAGGAAATGGGGACCTCCTGGTGTAGGCCGTAGCTGCACCTAGTGTAAATAGTTGGACCTCGGGTCCTGCATAGTTACTTCGTTCTTTGTTGTTCTCTGCCATTCTACTTACTTGTTGCTCTGGTGAGTCTGCTTTGTCAATAGGTTAACTGGTGTGAGGAGGCGGTTCCAGTGCTTATATACCAGTGACATCACAAGTGTGAAGTTTCTCAGTCTCCAAAGCTGCTGGAGGAGGTTGACAACCCACAGATTCCGGGACTAGACTGGAGCTACTCCAGGAACTACAATTAGCAGGTAAGTCTAATTTAATCTTTGGATTGTTCTTCCCTAAGTGCAAAACTTTGCACTTGTCCACATTAAATTTCATCTGCCATTTAGATGCGCCGTCTCCCAATTTTTCAAGGTCCTCTTGCAATTTTTCGCAATCCGCTTGTGTTTTAACAACTTTGAACAATTTTGTGTCATCTGCAAATTTGATCACCTCGCTTGTTCCCATTTCCTGGTCATTTTATAAATATGTTAAAAAGCAGCGAGCCCAGCACAGATCCCTGGGGGTACTCACTATTCACCTTTCTCCTTAGAGAAAATTATCTGTTTAGCCCTGCTCCTTTGTTTTCTATCTTTTAACCAGTTCCTAATTCACAATAGTGCCCTGCCTTCTATCCCTTGATTTTTTTTATTTCCGCAGGAGTCTCTCATGAGGGTCCTTGTCAAAGGCTTTCTGAAAATCAAGATACACTACATCGACTAACCTACCTTTATTTGTTTTTATATACCGCACATTTTGGATCAGTGCGGTTTACATAAAACAGGTTTACATATAACAGGTAACCTTTATCTACCTTTGGCGTGTAGGAGAAAATAGAAATGTCTCTTGCTCCTTGCATGGGCTAGAGCGGCACATGAAAAAAATGGGGGAAAACGACTGCCGCCATCTTTTGCCATACCAAGGCTGATGAAGTTGCTCACTACGTTAAAAGTTTTGGGCATACCACTGTGCCGCCATTAGCGTGTGAATCTACATCCATGCATGTGGCGCTGCTAGTAGTAAAACTGTGAATGCATCACTCCCTCCTTCCCCACTTTACGCTAGAGTTTTGCTTATACCTCTTTTGCATATGCTTTTGCTGCATATTGGTGTATGAAGTTTGCAGTACTTGCATGCAACGAATTGTGCGCACAGCTAATAGCTCATAACTTCAACACCAGCTTTTTGTGTCAACTAGTTAGATTATTAGCCCCCCGGGGACAGGAGAAATACCCACTGTAGCTGAATGTAACTCATTTTGAATTTCTGAGAAAGGCTTGAACTAAATCAATTTCTCTCCCTCCCCATCCCACCATCCCTGTTGTCATGATGATCCTGAAAACTTGACTGACTGTAGGGCACCCCACAGGTTTGGGAGGCTCTAAGATAGGTTTTGCAGTATTGTATCAGGAATGGGCAGATTGGGTGGGTCCTGCAATCCTTTTCTACTATTTTCTACTCTTGCAGGAATTCTGTGTAGAAATTTTCCAAATTTTGTGCACTGTAGTTTAGTTTAAAATTCTCCAGGAACAAGCAGGAAGTCAGTCCTCACATATGGATGATGTCAGCGCCGACGGAGCCCGCGCAGAGCATTTCCCCAGTTTTCAAAGAAAGCCTTTGGGAATGCTACCACCCGTACGTAGTCCCTTCCTGCCCAAGGGTGCCATCTTGTTCAGTCTCCTTTTTCCAAAGAGCCCAACGGACGTGGTTCTCATCTCTCCCGGAAAAAGTGATTCTTTCTCTTCCAAATTCTTGACTTCGGTCCCTGTACCGCTTCCGCCTCAAGTCGGGCACCTCGGTGCCATTCTCGGCCTTGTGCGGTCCCTATTTTGTTGAGGTTCTTCCTTGGCCGGCGTTCTCGCCTTTTTTCACCTGGGGGTCCTCTACCCTGGCTGGGTGTTCTCCCACCATGACTCCTGGTAGGTTTAAAAAGTGTGACCGATGTGGCCAAACCATATCGGTTACTGATACTCATGATTGCTGCCTCTGCTGTCTGGGCCCAGACCATGACAGATCCTCCTGTGACCGGTGCCAGGCTATGATGCCCAAGACCAACAGGAAACGTTCGGAGTTGCAGGGGAAGCTGTTTCCAAAGCCAGACTCTGGAGTTCCCCTATCCCTGTCCAAAGGAGGGTTCCTCAAGGGCATCCAGGAGTCCTCGGAGTCCCGTGGCGGCGACTCCTCCAGTAGGTCGCCGGACCCTCCTAAGAAGAAGAAGATGCGGCACCCCGAGTTGCTGACGAAGCCTGGGAAGGTCCCACCGGCCTTGGGTAAGTCCTCAGTCACTTTCGAGGTCCCAGTCCTCAGGGCTCTGGTCCTCCCTGGCAAACCTATGGGGATCTGACCCCCAGTCCTTGGGTGGCCCCCGGTTCCTGGGGATTACCCCTAAGGCTGAGTCCTCGACCACCTTGGCTCCGAATGGGAGAGTACGAGGCTTCTCTCGAGACTTCCTGGCATCGGGATGTTCCCTCGGAGCCTTCACCCCTGCAGCTTCGACACCACTCCCCACCTGAGGATGTGATATTCCATGATTTTCTCCAGGACGTGGCCCAGGCTCTCTCGGTGCATACGGAGTCCGCGGAGGACCTGCGCACTGAGGAGCTGGAAATTTTACAGTACGAGTCTCCGCCTAAGAAGACTCTGTCTTGATACCACCCATCTTCGAGAGGCTCCTTCTACGGACTTGGGAGACCCTGGTCTCGGTGCCAGTGGTCAGTCGGTGTGTTGACGCCATTTACCGAGTCCGAAAGGGTGTGGAGTTCCACAAGCCTCAGCTCCCCCACAACTTGATGGTGGTAGTGGAGTCGTCGATGCAAAAGCTTGAGTCAAAAGGGGCCATGCTTGGGTGCCGTATGCAATCCTACGAGCTATATATGGGGATGTATTTGAAGAGCCTGGTCCAGGAGCTCACAGAGTTTTCGGCGGACCTTGCCGGGGAACCTCTCTAGCACATCTTGTCCCTGACTGGGGGCTGTCTGGGACTGCTCTAAGTTTCTCTCTAGAACTGCCTACGATGGTTCGAGGCCTCAGCCCGGGTGGTGGCCGTGGGCATTGGGGCCCAGCACTAGACATGGCTACAGTCCTCGGACCTGGAGAAGTGGGTGCAGGAGAAGCTCCTGGACGTGCCCTGCAATGGGGAGAATTCTTTTTGGGAAGCCGATGTCTGATTAGGCTGCTGAGATTGAGGCCAAGGTAGTTACCCTGCAGAGGCTTTCCAAAAAGACCTCGGCTCTCCCCAGGAAGAAGCCCTCGGGGAAAAAAGGCCTTTTTCCCAAAGAAAAAGGGTTACCCCTCGGCTGGCCATTGCCAGCCTTACCAGGGTCAGCCTCACCAACCCGTACAGCGAAAGAGCCAAGAGCATGGGCCCAGGACGTGCAAGGCTCTAAAGCCCCAGGCACCAGCACCCCCTCAGTCTAGGGGGAGCTTTTGACTTGGTGGGCAGGGTCTCCCCTCCCCCAGGAGACCCACCTCAACCCATAGGGGGGTCAACTGGCCTCCTTCGCCGACAGCTGGGACACTGTCACTACAGACCAGTGGGTCCCGCGGGTGGTGAGAGAGGGTTATTCCCTCCATTTGCAACAAAGCCCTCCAGAGTACTTTTCAGGGGAGCCACCCCGTCCCCTCCTTCACCAGGCCTTGCTCGTCACAGAGCTTGCAAACCTGCTTAAGGACAGGGCGGTGGAACCTGTGCCCCACCATCTCTGGGGCAGGGGCTTCTACTCAAGGTATTTCCTTGTCCGCAAAAGTACAGGAGGCCTCTGGCCTATCGTGGATCTGCGCAGCTTCAACAGGTTCCTGGTGAGGGAGTGGTTCAAGATGCTCTCCCTTGGAACACTGCTGCCCTACCTCCATCAGGGAGACTGGCTTTGCTCCTTGGATCTCAAAGACGCTTATGCCCATATCCTGATTCATCCCTTCCACAGGCACTACCTTAAGTTTGTGGTGGGAGGTCTGCACTTCTAGTACAGGGTGCTCCCATTCGAGCTTGCTTCCTCCCCAAGGGTCTTCATGTTAGTGTAGCTGGGTTTAAAAAAAGGTTTGGACAAGTTCCTGGAGGAAAGGTCCATAAACCATTACTAAGAAGGGACCCAGGATATCAATACTTGACCTAGTACAAGCATTGCAGAACCTGTGTCTTTTGGGGGAAACTGCTAGGTATGTATGACCTAGATTGGCCACTGTTGGAAACAGGATACTGGGCTTGATGGACCTTGGTCTGACCCAGTATGGCATATCTTATGTTCTTATAAAGTTCCTGGCCGCAGTAGCCGAACATGTGTGCCTTTAAGGAGCTCACAAGGCTGACCATTCACACTCTCCATCAGTTGGACTTTGTCATCAACTATTCCAAGTCCAGGCTCTCCCCGACACATACCCTGGAATTTATAGGGGCCCAGCTGAACACTCTGCTGGCCAAGACTTTCCTCCCAGAAGGCAGGGCTCGCTGCTTGATGCAGTTGACCGGGGAGGTGCAAGCCCACAGGTTGGTGCCAGCCCATCGGCTCCTCCGTTTGCTGGGCCACATGGCCTCAACCGTGCATGTTACACCCCTAACCTGCCTACATATGCTAGCGGCCCAGTGGTGTCTCCGGTCTCAGTGGTCTCAGGCCACAGGCGGATTGAAGGACAGGGTGTGGATCACCCAGCAGCTTGTGGCCTCCTTTACTTGGGGGAATTCCTCGCACCACCTCAGGACGAGGATGCCTTTCCAGGCTCCAGCACTTCAGAGGATTTGGACTATAGACTCCTCCCTGGTGGGTTGGAGTGCGCATTGCAAGGGCCAGTGTACTTGGGGCCACTGGTCTACCAAGGAGTCTCTCCTGCAGATCAACCTCCTCGAGCTCTGGGCTATCTTTCTAGCCCTGCACCAGTAATCTTTTTGATGAAATCTGAGTCATTTTCAGTGCATTCCAACAACTGCCTGGCTGCAGACATTCTATCTTCTTTTTGGTCAGGGAACAGGAATTTTGTGACAGATTTTTGCAGACACACATCTCACCCCCATATTGACAGTAAGAATGGACTATACTGACCTGAAACTGATGTCTATGTCCTCAGCAAGCTCCCTGATGGTCAATTGATGATTTGATCATATTGCGGACATACTGCTTCAACTTTGTTTTCATTCCTATTCATGGATGGTTTTCCAGAACATTCATCACTGTCAATGCTTTGGCAGCCCTCTTCAAAACATTTGTACCAGTCATAAGCTCGAACATGACTCATGCATTCATCGCCATACACTTGCTGTAAATTGTCGTAAGTCTGCACAAATCTCCAAGTTTCTGGCTAGGGTCTGACTTTTTGAACCACTTGCTTGTAAGGTTTGTCTGCCTGTATAGATTTATGTTTTTTATCTTATCATTGTTAAAGTGCCTTATTTTTCAGTATTGGATTCACCAGAGGCAGGTCTTGTCAGACAAATCTGATTGATTTCTTTGACTGGCTGACCAGGGAGTTGGACCGAGGGAGAGCCCTAGATGTGGTGTATTTAGATTTCAGTAAAGCCTTTGACACTGTTCCTCACAGGTGACTTATAAACAAACTGAGCACCCTAGGGATGGTCCCTAAAGTTACTGCTTGGGTTAGAAATTGGTTGAGTGGGAGGCGACAAAGAGTACAGGTAAATGGAGCTCACTCTGAGGAGAAGGATGTTACCAGTAGTGTGCCCCAGGGATCTGGCCTTGGTCCGATTATTTTTAACATCTTTGTTAGTGATATAGCGGAAGGGCTGTCAGGTAAGGTTTGCCTCTTTGCGGATGATACCAAAATCTGCAATAGAGTAGACACCCAGGAAGGTGTAGATAACATGAGGAGGGATCTAGCTAGGCTTGAAGAATGGTCTAGAATTTGGCAGCTGGGATTTAATGTTAAAAAATGTAAGGTCATGCATTTGGCTGCAGCAATCCAAGGGAGCAATATAGTATAGGGGGTAAAGTACTTTTGTCCACTAAAGAAGAGCGAGACCTAGGCGTGGTTGTGTCTGATGATCTTAAAGTAGCTAAACAGGTAGAACAGGCGACGGCAAAAGCTAGAAGGATGCTTGGGTGTATACGGAGAGGAATGGCTAGCAGAAAAAAGGAGCTGATAATGCCTCTGTATAAGTCTTTGGTGCAACTTCATTTGGAGTATAGTGTGCAATTCTGGAGACCACGCCTTCAAAATGATGTGAACAGGATGGAGTCGGTGCAGAGGGTGGCTTCTAAAATGATTAGTGGTCTTCATTATAAAGCATATGAGGACAGACTTAAGCATCTTAATATGTACACCTTAGAGGAAAGGCGGGATAGAGGTGATATGATTGAGATGTTTAAATACCTCCGTGGCATAAATGTTCAGGGAGAGAGCCTCTTTCAATTGAAAGCAAGTTCTTCTACGAGGGGACATGGGATGAGGGTGAAGGGAGAGAGATTCAGGAGTGATATGTGGAAATATTTCTTTACGGAAAGAGTAGTGGATCTGTGGAATAGTTTCCCAGTGGAGGAGGTAGAGAGGAGGACAGTAACTGAATTCAAAAAAGCATGGGACAAACACAGAGGATCTCTAAAGGTAAAAAGGGGACTGTTATAGTTGTTGATATTTTTGTTTATTTATTTATTTAAAGTTTCTTATATACTGCGCTATTTATCATCAGTGCGGTTTACATAGAACAAAACAATCTCAGTACATTTGAAACACGTATGAGTTACAGATAACAGGTCAAGAAACTTGGTTAACAAGGGCAACTATTTACAATACAATAATGATTGACTATTTGTATAAAATCAACTAACAGAGAATAGAGTGTACAGATGTAATTACATCAAAATTTCTTAATTCTAGGGTGTATGTCTTGTGGAGTGTTTATGCTTCTGGCTATGAGACTGTCTTTCGATATATTAGATAGCATTACGGTGGCTGGAAGTACTCAGTGAAGAGGTAGTGCTTGATAGCTTTTCTGAACTGCTTCATGTCTCGTATTGCTCTAATATCTGAATGAAGTTTATTCCAACATCTAGGCGCATATAATTTGAATGCTCTGTTGATCGTTGATTGGGACCAATTTATGGATTCACTCGGAATGATTAGGGTGTTTTCGGCAAGTGCTCTCCTAGATCTTGTATTGGGAGTTAGACTGATGAGGTCTGAAGTCGTTGCTGGCGATAATTTGTTGAAGGCCTTGAATGTAATGAGGAGAGCTTTATAGAAGGACAGACTAGATAGGCCATGTGGTCTTTTTCTGTCATCATATTTCTATGTTTCTATGTGTTTTTGATGCCTGAATTGCCACACTCGTGCACCCCTGCATTTAGATTGATTTCTGTGATGGGTACAAGTGGCCATGAGGTATGTGGTCATAGTAATGGAAAAAATTCACCTAGCAGTGATAAGAGGAACCAGTCCGAGCAAGACTTGGTCTCTTTTGGGCTTATGTGTACTCTGATGGAAGGGCACATTCCCTTTTGGAATATAGGTCTATGAAGGCTTAGAGTATCTATCAAAAGCCAAGAAACCTTTGGTGCTACTGTGTTAATGTTTCAATAGTACACTTGTTCCTTTAGTCAGAATGCTTTTTGTGGTCACGTAGCATAACTTGGTAATTAGGTTTTCAGGTTACACAGCTCTATCTGTTCCCCTTACCAGGTAGCTCACAGTTCAGCATCATTTAACACGTTTGTGCTCAGATATGGGCTGTAAAATATTTGAAACGATGTAACCAAGTAATTTGTTGTAGAGTGCCATGTACCGTGACAGTGCTATACTTATATATATTTTACTGCAGTAGTCACTTATGAAACTTTAGTCTTGCCAGGGCATTACACTTCAAATGTAAAGCTGAGAATGTGTTCTTCATTCTTCTTTCAGGGCACTCATGCTGTGGTAGAGTTTTCAGAAAAGGAAAGTATTGACTCACTTCGAACCCAAGCCAACATCCCCAGCAGTGATGATGAAAGCGCAGTTCCATTTAAGTCTAGACTCTTTTCTTTAAAGTTGACCAGTGCCCTGGAGGTGTCTGGCAGCCAGCCGTCCATTCAGTTACAGAAGCAGTCTACTGTGCCCATCAATGAGCTGATCCAGAAGCTTTGCCTTGCCGACAGCGTAAGTGCAATTGCTTTTCGACTCACTTTTGTACCCTGTATCCTTGGGTTTTTGTGTTTTACTTTTTAATTGCAAGGCCTTGTTTACTGAGATCTGTATAAGGAGTCAAAAGATTGTATACAAGGGGGAAGTTACTAAGTGTGAAAAAACACCACATTTTACTCCAGACTTAGTTTATTGCGGGAGTCATTAATCTGCAGTAACTTGATATTTTAGGTTAATAACTCTCATAGTAAATGAATAATGCAGTTTGCATTGAACTCTACAAGCTGTGTTATTCCAGGGAAAAATAATGCCATCTCAAAAATGGCATTTTTCCGGACTGGGAACATTGGGCACTAACATGTGGCCTGATGCTCCATGTCGATCATAAAGGGGCCATTGCCATGTCATGCGAGGATACCTTCCCATCCCCCCCCCCCCCCCAGTAGACCCTAGAGGCCTACCTGACTCTTTCCCTGTTGGTCTACGGGGGTACCAGGCAGGAGTGATCCACGGTCTTATATGGCAGCTTGACTGCCAGCAGTAGGACTGCATGACACACTTGAAGGATACTACCAAAAGCAGAGAGGTTCCACAAAAGAGTAAAGTAGCCCAAATGCCCTCAAATATGGAGCAGACAGAGCTTAAAGATCCCAATTTACCCATGTCTAACAGTAGCCAAATTAACATGAATAAAATACATTCTCTAAAATGCTTGTATGCAAATGCTAGAAGTCTAAAGAATAAGATGGGATAGTTAGAATATATAGCACTAAATGAAAGGTTAGATATGATTGGAATATCAGAGACATGGTGGAAGGAGGACAACCAGTGGGACACTGTGATACCTGGGTACAAACTATATCGTAATGATAGAGCTGATCAAATTGGTGGAGGGGTTGCGCTCTATGTTAGAGAGGGCATTGACTCAGAAAGGATTAAAGTTTTGCAGGAAACAAAATCTGCTGTAGAATCTATATGGATTGAAATTCCATATAAAAGGGGGAAGGCGATGGCAGTGGGGGTGTACTATCGAGCACCTGGCCAGAATGACCAAATGGAGGATGAAATGCTCAAAGAAATCAAGGAAGCTAACAAAAGTTACAGCGCAGTAATAATAATGGGTGATTTCAATTACCCCGGTATCGACTGGGTCAGTGTCACGTCAGGACATGCTAGGGAGATAAAGTTCCTAGATGAAATAAATGACTGCTTCTTGGAGCAGCTGGTTCATGAACCGACCAGAGGGGAAGCCATATTAGACCTAGTCCTTAGTGGAACACCAGATCTAGTGCAAGAGATAAGGGCGTTGGGGCCACTTGGCAATAGTGATCATAGCATGATCGCCTTTGATTTAATTAGTGGAGGAGGGATAGTAAGGAAATCCACAGTACTACCTTTTAACTTTCGAAAGGGAGACTATGATAAAATGAGGAAAACAGTTAAGAAAAAACTAAAAGGAGCTGTTGCGAACGTTAAAGACGTACATCAAGCTTGGGTGGTGTTGAAAAATACTAACTTGGAAGCCCAGACCAGCTGTATTCCGCACTTTAAGAAAAGTGGAAGGAAGTCCAAAAAACTGCCAGCATGGTTTAAAGGTGAGGTCAGAGAGGCTGTTGTTGCCAAAAAAGCATCTTTCAGGAAATGGAAAAAAGAGCCAAACGACGAAACAGCACAAGCACTGGCAAGTCAAATGCAAGGCATTGATAAGGCAGGCAAAGAGAGAATTTGAGAAGAAGCTTGCTGCGGAAGCAAAAACGCGAAATAAAGACCTTTTCAAGTACATTCGTAGCAAAAAACCTGTGAGAGTCAGTTGGTCCATTAGATGATAAAGGGGTTAAAGGAGCACTAAGAGGCGACAAGGCGATAGCAGAGAGACTGAATGAATTCTTTGCTTCGGTCTTTACTGAGGAAGATGGAGAAAGGTGAATGGTGGTGTACCCCAGGGATCTGTGCTGGGTCTGCTGCTTTTTGACGTATTCATAAATGACCTGGAAAGTGGGATAACGAGTGAGGTTATCAAATTTGCAGATGACACAAAACTATTTAAAGTTGTTAAAACCCAAGAGGATTGTGAAAAATTGCAAGAGGATCTTGATAAATTGGAAGACTGGGCATCAAAATGGCAGATGAAATTTAATGTGGACAAGTGCAAGGTTATGCACCTAGGGAAGAACAACCCAAACTATGGTTCCACGATGCAAGGTTCCACATTAGGAACCACCACCCAGAAAATGATTTAGGCGTCATTGTGGATACCATGTTAAAACCCTCGGCCCAGTGTGCAGTGGCTGCCAAGAGAGCAAATAGAATGCTAGGTATGATAAAGAAAGGAATGGAAAATAAAACAAAAGATATTATAATGCCTCTATATCGTTCCATGGTGAGACCGCACCTTGAATATTGTGTGCAATTCTGGTCGCCGTATCTTAAAAAGGATATAGCGATTTTAGAAAAGGTACAGAGAAGAGCCACCAAAATGGTAAAGGGGGATGGAAGGATACTCCTATGAAGAAAGGCTAAAAAGGTTAGGGCTCTTTAACCTGGAAAAGAGACGGCTGAGGGGAGATATGATAGAAGTCTATAAATTAATGAACGGAGTGGAACGGGTAAACGTAAATTGATTGTTTATGTTATCAGAATATAGAAAGACTAGGGGACATGCAATAAAGCTACAGGGTAAACTATTTAAGACTAATAAAAGAAAATATTTTTTCACTCAATGTGTAATCAAACTCTGGAATTTGTTACCGGAGGTTGTAGTAAAGGCTGTTAGTGTAGCTGGGTTTACAAAAGGTTTGGACAAGTTCCTGGAGGAAAGGTCCATAATCCATTATTAAGAAGTGACCGAAGATATCAATGCTTGACCCAGTACAAGCATTGTGGAACTTGTGTCTCTTGGGGAAACTGCTAGGTACATATGACCTAGATTGGCCACTGTTGGAAACAGAATACTGGGCTTGATGGACCTTGGTCTGACCCAGTATGGCATATCTTATGTTCTTAGAGCTTGCAGGAGCCATTTTGGACCTGGCAAAGACAAGATTAACTGGAAATTGCTCCTGCTCATTACCCTGTAGACTACCAGGAAAAGCTCAGGTAAGCCCCGGGGGCTGTTCGAAGATGGGGGGGAGAGGTCTAAGGGGTGACTTAGGAGGGGGTCAGGACTCAGAGATATGGTGGCTTTTCTTCTTTTGGGGAGAGGGGGCTTGCACGGCCCCTTTTTGATGGCAGGTGGAGCATCAGGTCGTGTGTAGTGGTCTGCTTCTCCCGACCAGGAAAAATATCACCAGCTTTGAGCTGCCATTGTTTCTCCCTGGAATAACACAGCTCGCGGAGTTTAACATAAGTTGTTACTTGATTTCTATAGTTATGGGGTGTTTGCTTTGCTTTGTATCTCAATATCATGTATCCCACAGTAAACTAATATGCATTATGGTAAAATATCTGTAATTTTGCCATTTAATTTGCATTAAGGGGCAAAAATTCTGCACTATTCCCTAACGCACATTAATAACTACCTCCTCCTTTCCTCTCCTATATTTGCTATTTTTCTCAGGATCCAAGTTAGTATGCATATAGGTATATAGACTTTAAATTTGAAGTGCATTTTAACCATCCCTTTTGATAGGTTTGTTTTATTAGGGGACCAATTGCATGTAATTCTGTGGAATATTCTACCACCATTTTGGAGTCATGTGCCTAAGACAACAAGTCTTAATGCTATCAAAATAGAGTAGTCTAAAAAGACCCTCTTTTGCTTTTGTGGTTACATACACATATCCTAAAATCAACATTGGAAGTAGTCTGGTTTATTTTTTATCACAGAATAGGTGAGTGCTTAGAAGTAAGTCTGGCAGAAAGTGGGGCAAGTGAAAAGCATGATGGATCTTGAGGTTAATTGCCAATTTTATTTATGTATTTGAACAGATTTTCTATACCACCCCTTCCATCGATCAGGGTGGTTTACATCAAATAAGCAGTTACAGAGAACATATTGGAATTATAGTACAATTAACTGTATACATGCCAGATAACCACATATATAAGCTAATAGAGGTAGCGGGATATTTTAACTGTACATAGTTTGAATAGTGTTATTCTAGTTAATGTTCAAAACATGTTCAATGTAACTAAACGTGTACATAGTTAACACAAGTTCCATGTAAAATATACAGAAGTATATTGATTTTTGTTCGATGTGAACCGCCCCTGATCTCTGGAAGGGGCGGTATATAAGAAACTGTTAAATAAATAAAATAAATAAATAAACTATATACATGATCACTAGACCTATAAGTGGAGTTAGTGGGGGGGATGATGGCTGTTGAAGAGAGGATATATTAGTTGGAGAGGAGTATTGAGATGTGTGTGGGTGAGTACTGTTGGTCATGAGAGGGTGGTAGTGTTCAGTGAATAGAAACATTTTTAAATCTTTATAGAATGCCTGGAGGCCCTTGGTAGTCTTCATATGTGCTTCGGAGATGTCAAGGCACACATGATCAACTGCTTAAAACACAAAAGAGCATTAACAGTAATGGTTTTGACAATATGGAAGAGAATAGATGACTCACATGAACAAAGTTCTGCATTTCATGTGAATTTGTGACTGAAAGTGATTTGAGGGTAAATATATTGATTACACAGGTACACTACCAAAAAACTGCCTCCAGTTTTGCAACTGATTCCTATAGATTTTGGGGTGCTGAATCCAGGAAAAATAGCCAAAATGTTCCATCACGTCACGTTTTCTTGCAAAATTAGATTTCTTACCCATATAAGGAATGTTCACATAATTTCTTTTTAGCCGACTGCAGTTTATTTTCTTGGCCCAAAATAGAGGTTGTAATGGTTAACTAACTAGAAACACTCCCTCATGATATTTTAGAGTGTTTTGTATTCATTTTATACATTAACAGGACAATTGGGAGGCGGGGGGCTAAATCCAGTACTCGCGCTGGCGCATGTTCTTTCCTGTTCGCCTCGCCTCGTTCGCTCGCTCGCTCAAAACACGGTGGTTGCGACATGAACGTTCCTGTCAAATTTCAGTTTCTTGCAAGTTCATTATTACCTTTTGTTTGCTCAGTCGTAATCCAGCTTTATTCCGAAGTGGTTCACTACAGTTGTAGTTTACAGTGCTGTGTATTTGTGATGGCTCACAGAGCCAGAGGTTGCGTCAACTCTCCGGACAGTTTTTGTTTTATTTGTGGGGAATATACCGTGAAAAAGCGGCAGAGGAACATTTCTGCATTTATTAAAAAAGTATATTTCGCCTATTTCGGTTTGAAGTTAGGCGATCAAGACAAACCGTGGGCTCCTCACAAAGTGTGCAAGACATGTGAGGAAGATCTACGCTTATGGATGAAAGGTAAAAAACAAGCATTTTGTTTCGGAATACCTATGATGTGGCGTGAACAAAGAGACCACAGCAGTGACTGCTATTTTTGCTCTTGCATTGTGAAGGGATAGAACTTAAAAAATAAGAACGTAATAAGTTACCCCAACCTTCCCTCAGCAATTAGGCCTATGCCTCATAGCAACGAAGTACCTGTGCCTGAACCACCAAAATCTTTGGATCATATTTGTGTGGACGGTTCTGATCATGATGAGACTCATCAGATGGCTTTTCCCGATGAGTCCAGTACTTCCGAGTTTGAAACTGAACCAGATCCGAAACCTGAACTTTTCTCTCAAGCTGAATTGAATGATTTAGTCCGGGATTTAGGACTCCCAAAAGATGCTGCCCAACTGCTAGGTTCTCGGCTTAAACAGAAAAATCTATTGTCACCAGGAACAACTTTTTATTGGTACCGCAACCGCGAGACACAATTTTTGAAGTATTTCAGCAAAGAGGAAGATTTGGTATTTTGCAACGATATATACGGAGTGATGGAAAAGTTTAAACTCAAGTATGATCCTGCTGAATGGCGGCTGTTCATTGATTCGTCAAAAGACAGCATAAAAGGTGTTCCTCTTCATAATGGCAACACATTCGCTTCAGTTCCTATTGCTCACTCTGTTATTCTCCAAGAAAAATACGAGAATTTGGCCCTGATTCTTCAGAAGATTCGTTATGATGAGCATAAGTGGATGATTTGTGGAGACTTTAAAATTCTATCCATGCTATTAAGGCAGCAATCCGGTTTCACCAAATATCCCTGCTTCCTTTGCTTGTGGGATAGCCGGGCCCGCGACCTACACTGGGGGAAAAAGACTGGCCAATTCGGGAGTATTTGAGACCCGGTGAGAAAAATGTTCTTCATGAGAGCTTGGTACCTCGTGATAAAATTCTATTACCACCTCTCCACATTAAGTTGGGTCTCATTAAGCAATTCATCACGTCCCTTCCAAAAGATGGTGAGTGCTTTCGGTACCTTTGCTCAAAGTTCCCACGACTTTCTGAAGCAAAGCTAAAGGAAGGAGTGTTCGTTGGCCCTGATATAAGGAAACTCATTTCAGATGGAGCATTCGCTGAAACGATGTCTGAGAAGGAAAAAGAAGCCTGGGATTCCTTCAAGGATGATGTTCTCAAATTCTTGGGGAACAGGCGGGATGAGAACTATAAGGATATTGTTGCCAGGATGCTCAATGCCTTCAAAGAACAAGGCTGTAACATGAGCCTGAAAGTCCATTTCTTGCACTCCCATGTGAACTACTTTCCCGAAAACATGGGGGCGTACAGTGAAGAACAAGGTGAAAGGTTTCACCAGGACATCAAGGACGCAGAGAGAAGGTACCAAGGAAGATGGAACACCACTATGATGGCTGATTTCTGCTGGTTGCTGCTGCGGGAAACCCCAGATGAAAAATACGCCAAGCAGCGCACCAAGAGAAGCATTCGGGGGAAGAAGAAACGGGCCCACCAGGAGATTGATTGACCCAAGAATGACTTTAAAATCTAAACTGTGTTGACAAATATCGTGTTTTTACTAAACTTTGAAATAAAAATTTGCTAGTTATTACCACAGTGTCGGATCTCATTTATTAGAATTTTATTTTCACACCATCGGGTGTTTGTCTTCATGTATTGCAATGGTGCGGTTTGCGTTTTCTATTCTTACATACATACCTGTACAACATTTTTTGCACATTTCTTTGCTTTGCTTTGTGTCTAACCTCGCTCTTATATGCTCAATGTTTGTGCACATGTATGTGGCTGTTTTAAGTGCAGACAATTTTGCTACCATCACAGTGTGTTTTGTTGACATTACTCTATTCTTATGTGCTGCCTTGTTACAATTTTCTTTATTCTTATTTGAATAACTACTAAACAATTAGTATAAAGAATTCATCCAAGAAACTTTTATCTCGATCGCACTCAATCTGAAACGTTCACCTCAAACTGCTAACCCAATGTAGCAAAAAATCTGTACGTGATGGAGCAAATTGGTTACCAGATTTGGATTCAGCGCACCAAAAAACGTAAAAATCAATCGAAACATTAGAGGCAGTTTAAAAAAAATTTTTTTTAGTGTACCTGTGTTATTAATAATTGCTTACAAAGTAATAAAGTATTTCTTTTTAACCCTGCCTTTCAGCATTAAACTTTCAGTAGACTCTGGTATTTTGTTTACTAGATAGACCAGCAGCTGTACACCTTGATGGAGGAGCACCAACTAACAGACGAAAATGTGAGGCTGCGTTTTCTTGTCTGTTCTCTGGTTAGGGATATTGCAGCAGCGTACTTTCCAGAGTCATTAGTGAAACCATATGGCTCCACGGTGAACACCTTTGGGAAGTTGGGGTGTGATTTAGACATGTTTTTGGATCTGGATGCTCTCGAAAGGCGCAGTACCAGGAAGGTAAGAGGCAAGAATTGTTCATATTAAGTTCCTCCAGTTTGTTTATGGTTGAGATGAACCAATAAGAGCTAATTTTGCTGAAGTACATGGAAGCAGACTGTACTTTCCATCGTAGGTCAGCACTTAGGGCGGCAGTTCAGATCCCGTACACTACTGTGCGTCGGTATCTATGTGCACGCTCAGGACTAATGCTGGTACTTGAGCGTTACCTTCACTTCCTCAGAATAGGTTGGCTCCCTATATTTTTTACCATTCCAGTTTAGTTTCCTCGGTACAACTTGCTATGAGAACCAGGGGACGCTGATAGCACCTGTACAATTGCTGCCTCTCGTCATAGGCTGTAATCAAGGAAACAAACACCAAAGTTAAGCAACATGTGGCTAGCAGATTATTTTTTTCTGAAAGCACAGAGTATTGATTGTCACTCGTGGATATGGGTGTTCATTTATTCATACTTTTATTGGTATTAATGTCTTATTTACTATTAAGTGTGGGATTACCAGCACAAAACAAACATAATCTGCCTTATTTCTAAAGGAAGTTGACCTGCATTATACCAGTGAAAAGGGTCCAAGTTAAGTGCTGATAGCCTTAGTAACTAGTTCAAGCTAACTAAATTGTATACAAGAAAACCTTGGCACCCTTAATGAATGAAAAAATCTGTAGTTATCTTAACCATAAAACTGATGATTTGGTTTCCATTGTGAATTTTTGTTCATGAAGGGGACCAGAGATTGTGCTGTTAGAATTAGGAATGTATTGAATAAGATTTTACTAGTGCAGATCCTACCACTTGTTTTTATCTTAAAATAGTCAGGCATACTCTAGATCAGGGATTCGCAACTCAGTCCTTGGGATACACCTAGCCAGTCAGGTTTTCAAGAAAACCACAATGAATGTGCATGAGCGAGATTTGCATACAATGGAGGCAGGGCATGCAGATCTCACTCCTGCATAGTCACTAGGGTTATCCTGAAAACCTGATTGGCTAGGTTTGTGCCGAGTTAAGAAACCCTGCTCTAGATTAAGTTTTGCATTAGAAGCGTTTAGTCAGTGTAAATAACATGCAGGTGTCTACAGCACAAGGGTATCTGTTCCCATTCGAGTGCTCTTGAGGCTGATCCTCATAAAACTGCTTCTTGCTGCCAGCTGGGAAGTTTGCCTATGTAAGAAAATGCTACTTCAGTAATGGAAACTTGTTTCACAAGACTGGACCTTTAGAAAATCTTGGTAAATATGAATGATCGTTGGCTGGGGCAGGGAGGCGAAGGTAAAGTTAGAGATCAAATTAAGTTGTGTGGTATGCAGCAGGAAGGGAAAGAATAGAATAGATGGGCCTTGTGATCTTTGCTGTCAAATTCTGTGTTGCAGAAAAAGATACTACCTTGAGATTAAATGATAGAACAATATCTGCAGTACTGTGGGGGCTATGTTTCTGGTTGCTCAATTTTGCAGATTGTTAAGAGCAGCTGCTTATCTGGATCACTCTTTAACAGTTTCACGTGTGTGTTTATGATAAAGCTATCTGAGCTCTTACATGAAGAAACATACTGTAATAAATGGACGTCACCCCCTGCAAAAGCAGAATAACAGAAACAACCACACTTTTAAACAACACATCAAAAGCAACTGGGAAGAACTGGGTAGAATAAAATCAATGCAAAATACACACAAGCCAGTTAAATGCTGGAAAGCAATGAGCACAAATGCTTGTAGCTTAACCAAAAAACCTCCGGACCTGGAAGCCCTAATGGTGGAAAAGGACTTGGACATTGTGGCCATTACAGAAACATGGTTTAATGAATCGCATGATTGGGATATAGCCATACCTGGCTATAATCTATTCAGAAGAGAGAGAGAAAATGGAAAAGGGGGAGGAGTAGCCTTGTATGTCAAAAGCAATGTCAAAGCTACTGAAATGCAGGATGCTTGGGGAAAAGAAGCAGCGCTCTGGATAGTGTTGGAAAGAGGAGATGGCACTGTCATTCATACTGCTGTAATCTACAGACCTCCAACTCAAATTGAAGAGAGAGAAAATGAATTGATTATAGATATTGCCAAGACAGCAACAAAGGGGAAAGCGATCATATTGGGTGACTTTAATCTACCCGATGTGGATTGGATTACTCCTTCTGCAAATATGGAAAGAAGCAAAAAAATTGTGGACGTTTTCCAAGATGCGTTACTTAGACAAATGGTGATGGAACCAACCAGGGAAAGCTCAACGCTGGATTTGGTGCTCACCAACAGTGATAGTGTGTCAAATGTCTGGGTGAGTGGCCCTGTGAACAACAGTGATCATCACACGGTGTGGTTTGAGGTAAAAGCCAAGGTGCAGTCCAATCATAGCAAGCTCAAAGTCCTAAACTTCAAAAACACTGACTTCAGCAAAATGGCCAAGTACCTAAAGGAGGAGCTGACAGGGTGGAAGGGGATAAGGGAAGTGGAATTGCAATGGGCTAAACTAAAAGAGGCAATAAAAAGGGCAACAGATAAATATGTAAGAAAAGTAAATAAAAGCAAGAGGAGAAGGAAACCTATTTGGTTTTCCAAAGAAGTGGCTGCTCAAATAAGGGCAAAAAACACAGCTTTCGCAAAATTCAAAAGCTTGCAAACAGAAGAACACAGAAATGATTACAGGACCAAACTCAAGGAGACAAAAAGATAGATAAGGATAGCAAAATCAGAGGCAGAGGAAAAGATGGCTAAAGATGTTAAGTGCGGCCCCAAAACTTTCTTCAGGTATATTCGGGAAAGGAAGAAGATTAGAGGTGGAATTGCAGGGCTCAAAAGTGCCGGTAACGGACTCGTGGAAAATGACATTAATAAAGCAAAATTACTGAACACATACTTCTGCTCTGTTTTTGCTAAAGAAAATCCTGGAGAAGGACCACCTGTGACTCCCAAATATAAAAATGGGAATGAGGTAGATACCACACCATTCTGAGAGGATGAGGTGTTAGAACAACTTGCAAAGCTGAAAGTGGACAAGGCAATGGGACCGGCTGGGATACATTCCAGGTTACTGAAAGAGCTCAGAGAGGTTCTTGCAGGGCCGTTAAAGGATGTTTTCAACAGATCCTTGGAAACAGGAGAGGTTCCTCAGGACTGGAGAATGGCTGACGTCGTACCTCTACACAAAAGTGGTGACAGGGAAGAAGTGTCAAACTACAGGCCCGTAAGCCTTACCTCAGTGGTGGGAAAAGTAATGGAGACGCTTCTGAAAGAGCGAATAGTGAACTTTCTCAAAACCAGAGGGTTACAGGATCCGAGCAACATGGTTTTACCGAGGGACGATCTTGCCAGACAAATCTGATTGAGTTCTTTGACTGGGTGACCAGAGAACTGGATCAAGGACACGCGATGGATGTCATCTACCTGGATTTCAGCAAAGCCTTTTATACTGTCCCTCATAGGAGGCTTATCAGTAAACCCAGTAGTTTGGGGATGGGTCCCAAGGTGGTAAACTGGATCAGAAATTGGTTGACTTATAGATGACAGAAGGTGATGGTAAATGGAGCTCACTCGGATGAAAGGAAGGTGATTAGCGGGGTGCCGCAGGGTTCGGTCCTGGGCCCGGCACTGTTCAATGTATTTGTGAGTGATATTGCTGAAGGACTGAATGGAAAAATCTGTCTTTTTTTCAGATGACACGAAAATTTGCAACCGAGTGGACTCTCCCGAGGGAGTGCTGAACATGAGGAGGGATCTGCAAAAGCTGGAGGAATGGTCTGATGCTTTGGCAATTGAGATTTAATACGAAGAAGTGCAGTGTCATGCATTTGGGTAGCAGAAATCCAAAGGAAATGTACACGATAGGGGGCGAGAGGTTGGTGTGCATGGAGCAGGAGAAAGACCTCGGTGTGATTATTTCTGTAGATCTCAAGGTGGCAAAACAGTACGACAAGGCTGTGGCAAAAGCCAGGAGGATGTTGGGTTGCATTCGAAGAGGAATTAGCAGCAGAAAGGAAGGGATACTAGTGCCACTGTATAAATCTCTGGTGAGGCCTCACTTGCAATACTTTGTTCAGTTTTAGAGACCGTATCTTTCAAAGGATGTAAAAAGAATGGAAGCTGTTCAGAGGAAGGAGACCAAAATGATTTGGAGCCTGCGTCAGATGTCTTATGAGGAGAGACTTGAAGACCTAAATATGTACACTTTGGAGGAGAGGAGGGATAGGGGAGATATGATTCAGACCTTTAAATACTTAAAGAGAAATAATGAACAAAGAAACCTCTTCCAGAGATGGGGAAGCTGTAAAACTAGAGGGCATGACATGAAGCTGCAAAGTGGTAAATTGAAAGGCAATGTCAGGAAATACCTTTTTACTGAAAGGGTGGTGGATGCTTGGAATACCCTCCCAATGGAGGTGGTGGGGGCAAACACAGTGACGGAATTCAAAGTGGCTTGGGACAGACACAGTGGATCACTTTACAGCAACAAGATTAAATCAAAATAAATGAACCATCTAATTTCTCAACAAATAGGGGTGTCCTACATAGAGCAATGGGGGGAGGAGTGGTGAATTCACCCCTAAACAAAGATATGGGGAGGGGTGCACCTGTCCTGGTGGGTGCACCACTAAGCAAAGACATGGGAAGGGGGGCACCTACTCCTGCCATATTGCTGGACAGACTAGATGGACCACACTGGTCTTTATCTGCCGTCATTTACTATGTTACTATGAATAGCTGAATAGTCAGATCAATAAAAGCAAAGTACCAGATTTTCTTAGTGTCAGTTCTCTGGGAACAAGCAGGAAGTTGGTCCTCGCATATGGGTGATATCGGCGCCGATGGAGCCCACGCGGAAGCTTCTCCCCAGCTTTCAAAGAAAGCCTTTGGGAGATGCACCATGCATGTATGGTCCCCTTCCCACCCAAGGATGCCATCTTGCCTCAGTCTTCTTTTTTTCCGCGGAGCCCATCGGATGTCTGTCTGTTTTCCCCAGAAAAAGTGCTAATTGTTTCTCTTTCTCTTAAATTTCTTTTTCCAGTTGTGTACTGGTTCCCTTTCCCACCCCCCAAACTGCCTGCCTTAGCGTCGCTTCTCAGGTTCTTTCATTTTCTCTTTTTTTTTTTTTTTTGAGCTTTTGACTGGCACGTCTTCGCACCCTTTTTTACTCTGACTAGGCCCAAAGTTTTTGACCTTGCTGGGGCCCTTTTCCCTATGGCCTCCTCCAGTGGCTTTAAGAAGTGCGATCATTGTGTTCGTACCATGTCCCTCACCGATCCCCATGACTGCTACATCCGTTGCCTCTGGCCGGACCATGACCCCTTGTATTGTGTCCTCTGTAAAAAGATGTTTTCCAAGGCCATCAAGAGTCAGCAGATGCAGGAAAAGATTTTCCACAGGTCTGACTTTGCCCCAGAGTCACCAGTGACACTGCACTCCAAGGCCCCCTCTGGAACCCCGGAATCCCGAGGTGACCTTGATGTCTTGGGATCCCGAGGCCACAGGTTCTCTGAATGGAGCACCCCGGAGGACCGCCTGGATGGACAGGTCAGGGAGGGTGGGTAAGTCCTATTCCTGGCCCCGCAGCCTATACCTCAAGTCCAAGGGGACTGAGCAGGAGTGGCCAACCAAGGTGGCCCATAAGGAATCGTCGTCCTCCAGCGATCAGCCTTGGACCCCGAGGCCATCCTTGTCGAGGATTCCCCTTCCTTGGAACTGGTGCCGGGCCTGAAATCCTCGCTACCTGTGCTGAAGGCTGCAGAGCCATCTGGACTGGAGACCAGAATAGCGGCCTTGGAGCGCAGTTTGTCTGCTTTCATGGCCCAGCAACGGCTCTGATGTACAGTTCCTCCAGTTTATCAGCCCCAGCCACTGGGCTGTTGACCTTGAGGACATCCCCATTGATCGAGCTGGTCCTCGAGCGTTATCAGCCTCGAGGTGGTCCTCAACGTCAGTCCTGATTCTGATCCCGAACCTCGCGGTTCAGATCCTAACCAATGAGTGCCCATGGCTCAGACTGCAGGGCCTTTGAGAGACACGGGACCTCGGACCTCACTGGACACTTGCGGCACTCGAAAGTCTGTTATCTTAGGACTCTGTTGCTGCTGCTCATGGCTCACGTTTCTGGTCACCTGTGGCTTTTTACAGGTTTTTGGCAGCCTGTAGCTAGGGAGTCCCATATGTGAGGACTGACTTCCTGCTTGTTCCTGGAGAAAGCATAGTTACTCACTCTTCAACTGTTGAAAAAGCATAGTTACTTACCTTTAACAGGTATTCTCCGGGGACAGCAGGAGTCTGTCCTCACAACCCTCTCTTCTCCCCGTGAAGTTGCTTCTTTGTCGTTTTTTGCCTCTTTAGCTATGTCATTTGACTGAGGCAAGATGGCACCCTTGGGCAGGAAGGGGATCATGCATGTGTGGTGCGTCTCCCAAAGGCTTTCTTTGAAAGCTGGGGGGAAGCTTCCTCACAGGCTCTGTCAGCGCCGACGTCGCCCATATGTGAGGACTGATTCCTGCAGTCCCCGGAGAACACTTGTTACAGGTAAGTAATTACACTTTTTCAACAGTTAGAGTGTCTCTGCCAGAAGGGTTTAGAAGTCATGATGATGCAGGTGAGTGAAAGATTTGAAATGATACTGCAGGACACACAGGCCAAATATAAATATAAACGTGCACAGAAAAGAATATCAGGAAAAAAGAGCTTACTATGGTTTATTGCAAGATTTAGATAGAGGATAGCAATGAAAAGTAGAATGTTCAAATTAAATATGTAGGGGGCCATGGAACAACAGCGAGAAAGATAGACCACTCTCTGGAGCAGTGATCCCCAAACTACAGCCCTCAGGCCATAACTGGCCTGTGGACCTGTTTCTGACGGCCCACTCATTACTTCCCAAGCTGAACTGCTTCCAGCACATGCCACAGTCGCTGCCTCTCTTCCTATCCTCCTGTGGTTCGTCGTCTCTTCCTTTTACTTCCCTCTGTTCCCAGCCCCCCATAGTCCTTCAACTTGCTTCATTTTCAGAGATCACAGCAGCAACTTACAAATATTGCTGCTGATTGGCCCCAGAGCCTTCTCTCTGCCACGCACAAATAGGAATTTGATTGAGGGAGTGGGACGTGGCAGAGGGAAGGCTCTGAGGCTAGCCAGTGGTAGCATTTGCAAATTGTTGCCATAAATGCTGAAAGTTAAGGCAAGCTGAAGGATTGTGTGGGGAAGGGGAGAGAGAGACGCTGGACTGCAAGGGGGGGAGGTGGGTAGAAGCTGAAGAGGGGAGATGCTAGATTGCAGGCATGAAAGGAACAGAGGGGGAGATATGCTGGACCCATGGGGATGGGGGAAGGAAGAGAGAGAGAGGAGGGTAAAGATGTACCAAGATGAGGGGAGGGAGAGGAGAGATGCAAAACTGTTACTCTTTATGTCAGAGATCGCTAAATTATTGCCATAGAGCCTCAGCAGCATATACTGCATGGCATGAAGAGATACAGGACAAGGAGGTAGGGTGAGATAGTTTTAGGAGGCATCTGAAAAGCCTACTGTGGTCCTCTTTCCAAAAAGTTTGGGGTCCCCCTGATCTAGAGTGGGCAGCCTGCTTTCATCAGAGAAAAAAAGTTGTATGTAATGTTCACTGCCAAAACATCGTTTGATTTTTGAGGCGTTACTAGCTTTCATACTTCTGCCGTCACACTGCAATCTCTGCATTCTTGCATACAAACAATAAATAAATAAAAATAAGCAAGAGTTAGGGTTTTAGAGATCAGGTCAGAGTGCTACACAGACATTGCTAGTGTTGGTGCCGTTTTATTTATGGCCTGGCATGAAAGTTGTTTAGGAGCTGCTGAATATGGCAGTGCTTACAAGGTCTGCTGTTTGCCCTTAAGTGGTGTCAACTCAACCATCAGACTGCAAATAAAGATGAAGTTTGACCCTGTCTAATGCATCATACAATGCTTTAGTGAGCTAAGCTGAATAGGTATTGACAAAAGAATCCAATTTGGACTGGCAGCTACCATTCAATATTTAGTACATCTCCAAAGTGCAGGCACAGAAAAGTGATTGTAGACTTTTGATCTTTGGGTTACTCTTTCCTGACACATTGTCGTGTTCTTATGTTGTTCAACCTTCCTTGTTTGTGGCAGGGAACAGATTGAGACTTCTGGTTAATCAGCTGTTGATCAAGCTCACATGGGCACTGATTTAAAAAACCCTGAAATTAGCCCTTTGGTGCAGTAGATTTGAGGTCTGAACTCCCACCTGGCTGGCATTTGGTACTTTGAAAAAGTATGTACTCTGGAACCAGACTGGGAGGAAAAGCAGTGGTGGCTAATGTGGCTCTCCTTGTTTAAAAAAAAAAAAAAAAAAAAAAGGCATTGCAGGGTTCAGTCTTTGGAAGGGACGTCCCATTCCTTGCTCAGTCATTCAGCGAATCAATAGTTGTTTGGGGTTGTTATTTAGGGCGGAGGTTTATAAGAGAAGAAGAAACTGGAAGTGAATCTGTTGCGATGCCAATAGATCTGGAAAAACATAGGAGCTCAAGTTCCTTTTTTTTTTTTTCTTCTATAGTATGGGACTTGCTGTGTACATGACCATCATTTTACAAACATAGTTGCCTCTAGTTTCCAGTTGTCCCTCTTGTCCCCCTAACATTCTCTTATTACTGGTTTTCTGAATAATTTAGAGTGACTTCCGTTTTAAAAGAAAATGTCAATGGAATTGATTTCTAAAACGGAACAGAAACAGTAGAGCTCTGAAACAAAGTGCTGAATGTTTGGGGTTTCCCAGAAACTTGACTGCTGACTGTTATCTCCTTCTTGAGGAAGTAACTCCAACACTGCAAGTGAGACAAACACCAGCACCTTGTGGGCACATGCTTTCAATAGGGTTTGCTTTCTATTCTCTATTTTGATTGCATTCTACCTGTTGCAATACAGTCTTTTGTGATAAGTAAGTAATGCTTTGTCAGCTCTTCATTTCGGGATTGTGTGCCAGACTTAATAGTAACAGGCTTCTGGTCTTGCTGCCTAATGATTACTGTATATATTGTGCTGCCTGTATTTTGTGAAAATTGACTGTGTCAAACTCCGCAAGAAGGATCTGGTTACATATCCTTTGAAAAATTTAACCCCACTGCAAAATAATTTTTTGTCAGACCTGATTTTTACTGATTTTCAATTGACAAACTTAAAACTGGTCCATTTTACTTTATTATGCTTATAAATATTTAATTATTTAAATATCAGCTAAATTCAGCCACTTTCAAAACAGTAACATTTATAACTTGTTATCAATTATATGCCACTTCGTTCCTGCAGTTGCTGCCCTGGTGTGGAAAGAGTAGATGGGACTGATATCTGGCTGCTGCCATGGCTTTCTTGAATACAGTGGTACACTGGTATTGGGTTAAGGGTGCGGCATCAAAATGAACCAGGAATTGTTAAGATTGTGCAGGTTGGCATGCCAACTTATGATAGACTTTTGCCACTGGACAAGTGCAGAGTTGGGGTACCTCCTTTAGTTTAACAGTTTATCTTGTTGCCTTCTGCGTGGAATAGTCTCTTAGTGGAGGTAGCAGAGATGAAGTATCTGAATTCAAAAAAGCATGGGACAAACACAGAAGATCTCTAAAGGAAAAAAGGGGACTGTTGTAGTGGTTAATATGGAAGGGCAGACTAGAAAGGCCATGTGGTCTTTTTCTGCCGTCATGTTTCTTCTATGTTTCTATTCTGAGGAGAGAATGTTACCAGCAGTGTGGCACAGGGATCTGTCCTTAGCCCAAGTCTTTTTAATATTTTTGTAAGTGATATTGTGGATGGGCTGTCAGGTAAGGGTTGTCTCTTGCAGATGATACTAAAATCTGCAATAGGGTAGACGCCCAGGAAAGTGTAGATAACATAAGGAGCTTGAAGAATGATTGAGAATTAGATAACTGAGATTTAATGCTAAATAATGCAGGGTCATTTCTTTGGGCTACAAAAATCCAAGAGAGCAGTACAGTATAGGAGGTGAAGTACTTCTAGCTATAAAAGAATAGGACCTGAGGGTGACTGTTTCTTATGACCTTAAGGTGGCTAAACAAGTATAAAGTGGAGGAGTAGCCTAATGGTTAAAGCAAATGCTTGGTACCCAGAAGATCAAGGGTTCGATTCCCACTGGCATTCTTTGTGACCTTGGGCAAGTCACTTTACCCTCCATTTCCTCGGAAGAAAAGGCCTGACAGTTTCCTCCGGTGATACATTGCCAAGAAAATCCAGAGGCAGCTGCATCACCAGGAGTCTGCACTAAAAAATAAATAAACAAGTAGAAAAGGTGACAACTTCATCCAGAAAGATGCTTGGGTGCATAGGGAGAAGAATGGCCATTAGAAAGGAGAAGGTGATAGTACCTCTGTGTAAGTCTTTTGTGAGACCTCCTTTGGAATATTGTGTGCAATTCTGGAGACCATACCTTCAGAAGGATGTAAGTAAGATGGAATTAGTGCAGAGGATGGCTACTAAATGGTCAATGGTGTTAGTTATAAGACTTAAAGATCTCAATATGTATACTTTGGAAGAAAGACGGGAGAGGGAGAGATGACTGAGAGGATTAAATACCTCTGTGGCATAAATTCACAGAACATAGTGGTGGTGGTGTTAAGTGCCGTCGAGTCGGAGTCGACTCATGGCGACCCTCTGGATAGCTATCCTAAATTGTGTTCGGTCTTGAGTCAGGCGGCTCATTGTTGACAGACTGGTACCCGTAGCTGCTGTTATTGTATCGATACATCTCATTGCTGGACTTCCTCTTTTGCGTTGGCCTTCTATCTTGCCAAGCATGATGTCTTTCTCTAATGATCTCTCTCTTCGCATGATGTGTCCAAAGTATGAAAGTCGAAGTCTTGTTATCTGAGTTTCTAAAGAAAGCTTAGGTTTGATCTCCTCTAGTACCGACTGGTTTGTTCATCAGGCAGTCCATGGTATACACAGTATTCGCCGCCAGCACCATAATTCAAAGGCATCAATTTTCTTCCTGTCTGTCTTTTTCACTGTCCAGCTTTCACATCCATATGATGTTATTGAAAATACCATGGCTTGAACAAGTCGAATCTTTGTATGGAGAGAGACATCTCTGCTCTTGAGAATCTTATCTAGGTCTTTCATAGCCATTCGGCCAAGAGCAATGCGTCGTCTGATTTCTTGACTGCTTGTTGCTTCTTTATTGATAGTTGATCCAAGTAGGTTAAAGTTGTTCACGATTTCAGTTTCTTCTCCTTCAACGATGAACCTGTTGATTATGCCAGTTGTCATGATCTTTGTCTTCTTTACATTAAGGTGCAGGCCCATTTTGAGACTATGTTCTTTGATTGTGAGAAGCAAATGTTTCAGATCACCTTCACTTTCAGCCAGTAATGTGGTATCATCAGCATAGCGAAGGTTGTTGATGAGTCTTCCACCAATCTTCACACCTCTCTTGTCCTTCATACAATCTGCTTCTCTGATCATTTGTTCTGCATATAAATTAAACAGGTAGGGGGAAAGTATGCAGCCTTGTCTTACACCTTTTGCTTATTTTAAACCATTCTGTTTCTCCTTGTTCCATTCGAACTGTTGCTTCTTGATCAATGTACAGATTGTGCAAGAGTACGATCAGGTGTTTTGGTATACCCATGCTTCTTAATGTGGCCCAGAGTTTCTCAGTGTTTACACAGTCAAAAGCCTTGCTATAGCCTATAAAGCACAAATAGATATCCTTTTGGTATTCTTTAGTCTTTTCAAGGATCCATCTCACATCCGCAATGATGTCTCTCGTTCCTCGCCCTTTCCTGAACCCTGCTTGCACTTCAGGTAGTTCTTGTTCCAGGTATGGTTGTAGTCTCTCTTGAATAATCTTCAGTAGAATCTTGCTGGCATGTGGGATCAGAGCGATTGTGCGACAATTTCCACAGTCAGTTGGATCACCTTTCTTTAGTATTGGTATAAACACAGATCTTTTCCAGTCAGTTGGCCATGATGATGTCTTCCATATTTCTTGGCAGAGCCTTGTAAGTACGTTAACAGCTGCATCAGATTGCCATAATACTTCTATGGGAATGCTATCAATGTCTGGGAATGCTATCAATGTCTGGTGCTTTGTTCTTTGATAAGGCTTTCAATGCTGCTTCAACTTCTTCTTTCATCACCAATGGTTCCCGATCATAAGGTACAGGTTGAAACGGCTGTTGGTCCACTTGATCTTTATCATATAAAAACTCTGTATTTTTCTTCCACCTTTTCTTGATCTTCTCAGCATCATTCAACATAGAACCTTCAGCATCTTGTAACATTCCAATTCGAGGCTGGAACCTTTTCTTTAATTCTCGTAGCTTTAGGAAAGCCGATCTTGTTCTTCCTCTAATAGTTTCTGCTTCTATTTCCTTGCATGCGTCGTTGTAGTACTTTTCCTTGTCCTGTCTTGCTGCACGCTGGGAATCTCTGAGTTCTGTTATTGTCTTTCTTTCTCCTCTGGCTTTAGCTTCTCTGCGTTTCTGGGCAATTTTCAGAGTTTCTTCCGTCATCCATTTTGGCCATTTTTGCTTTTTCACCTTTTGTAGAGACTTCTCGCTTTCTTCCAACACAACCTTCTTGATGTCATTCCATAACTCTTCTGGAGCTCTGTCATTTGTATCAAAAGCAGCAAATCGATTTTGCAGGCAGTCTTTAAATTCCAGTGGTATATTCTCAAGGTCATATTTTGCTGCATTCATGAGTGGTTTGCTCTTTTTCAACTTTAGCTTGAGTTTGCATACTAGTAGTTGATGATCTGTACCACAGTCAGCTCCAGGTTTTGTCTTTGTTGATGTTATAGAACTTTTCCATCGTTGACTTCCACAGATGTAGTCAATTTGATTTTTATACAATCCATTGGGTGATGTCCATGTGTACAGTCGCCGCTTGTGTTAATGAAAGAAGGTGTTTGAGATGAATAGATCGTTGGTCTTGCAGAATTCTATCAGTCTTTCTCCAGCTTCATTTCTGTTGCCAAGTCCATATTTTCCAACTACTTTGCCTTCTTCTTTGTTGCCAACTTTTGCATGCCAGTCACCCATGACTATCAGGATATCCTGTTTGCATGTTCTGTCAATTTCAGCTTGTACTTGTTCATAGAACTCTTCAATTTCATTCTCTTCTGCAGGTGTTGTTGGGGCATATACTTGAATTATAGTTGTGTTGATAGGCATTCTTCGTAGACGAATAGAGATTAAGCGTTCGCTGACTGCATTGTATTTCATTACAGTTCTTGCAAGTTTCTTCTTTATTATAAATGCAACACCATTTCTTCTTTCATTTCCAGCATAGTAGACCATGTGATCACCTGATGCAAAGTGTCCGATGCCAGTCCATTTCAGTTCGCTGACACCCAACAGATCAAGTTGTACACGTTCCATTTCATTCTTGACCACCTCCAACTTCCCTTGGTTCATGCTTCGTACGTTCCATGTTCCAATGCGTAAGACATCTTTACAGCTTCTGACTCTCATTTCATGCGCAGCTACATCAGCAGTCAGGAGTCCCGAGGGCTTTGATCCAACCACATCATAAATGCTGGCTTTACTCTGAAAAGTCTTCAGCTCTTCCCCAGTAGCTAGTTGAGTGCCTTCTGACCTGGGGGTCTCATCTTCCAGCACTATAGCACAATTTGTTTTGTTGTAACATAGTAACATAGTATATAACGGCAGATAAAGACCAGTATGGTCCATCTAGTCTGCCCAGCAAGGTGGCAAGAGTAGGTGTACCTGTTGCTTCGTGCAGGCTACCTCTCCACATGCCTTTGTTTAGGGCTGTACCCACCGCTCCGTGTAGGTCACCCCTCTTTGTTCAGATAAAAGAGAGAGTTCCTAATCGTCTCTTCAGTCCAGTCCCTCTCTTCTGCGTTGTGCCTCTCTACCTGCAGCTTGGAGACTGAGTATGTCAATCTTCTGACGACATCAGGATATATATAACACTGGCACCACCCACCAGCCATATACTCAGTCTCCAAGCAGCTGGAGAGAGCAGCAACCTAGTAGAGTAGTTTGCTGGAGAGACGTTAGGTTTAGAAGTATGTAGTTTTGGTTTACTTAAGCCTTTTTATTTAAGCTCTTTTTGATCCTTTCCTTTCTTTAAAGCCGAGTTAGGATTTGTTTTCCGTGGTTCCCTCCCCCTCCCCATGAGGAGGCTTGTAGTGACTTATCCGGTGATTAAAAAAAAAAGAGTGGGCAAGTTTTCGCTGCTGCAGAGACCGGCTGGAGTCTAGTTTGCCGGGGGGGGGGGGGGGTGGTCCTGCAAAGAAGGGCCTCCTCTTCGGTCTCCCGCCTCGTTGCCGAAGCCCCCTAGGCGGTTGAGCACGAGGGCGGGAAGACCGCAGCAAACTCTCTCCTCATGTCGGTGTGTGGAAGCGCTGAGAAGAGAGCTGCTGGGAGCAGAAGGTAAGAGGCAGGAGCAGTCAGGCTGCGTGGTGCATGGTGGCCTCGTTCATCGGCGGGAGCAGAGCAGCTAGGAAGGAGAAGCTGTTCCCCGCAGAGGCCTGTGTGCGCATTTTCAGGGCTGTGAGCTGCTGTGCAGGGGGAGAAGGAGAAATGGCGGTTTTTAACACGTTTCAGCCGTTTCAGCAAGGGGAGGACACAATTAAATTGTTGAATGTCCATAGTGGGATATATATATATTCCTCAATTAATCATTCCCCCCTTTTTTTTGTCTTAACAAAAACTCTCTAAAAACTCTAACTACACACACATACACATATATATACACATACATATACACCCACCCACCTATACCTATATAAAGAAATGTTGGACATTCAACAGCATTTCTTTTTATAGGTATAGGTGGGTGGGTGTATATGTATGTGTGTGTGTTTATGTATATATATATGTATATGTGTGTGTAGTTAAGAGTTTTTAGAGAGTTCTTGTTAAGACAAAAAAAAAGGGGAATGATTAGGAATATGCCGGCTCGCCCTCAGTGCCTGGTCTGTGGGGCCCGCAGAGGTGTGGTGTCTGAGACCGGAGTGTGCAGGGGCTGCGCGCTGGAGGCAGCCTCTATTGAGCAGAAGCTTCAGACAACTGGTAATCTGATCCCAACAGCTTCCGAGGCTATGTAAACAGGGGAAGCTTTGAGGAGATCCTGGGTGAGGGATCACTGCCGCCCTTGCCGTCAGGGCAGCAGGTACCCTCACAACCACAGGCTAGCATGTCCTCTGTGGAGGAAGGCCTTGGTGGTTTTTCCCTGGAGTTCATACTTTTATTGCATAAGGCTTTCTGCATGTGTCAGCAGGAGGGTCAAGGAGGCCCTCGTAAGCGGCAGATTGTTGACAAGCCTCTGGCGGAGGCGGGTATTCCTTCCAAGCAGACCAGAACAGAGGAAGAAGAGCCCTTTTCCCCTGATTCGGAGATAATGGAATTGTATAGAGAATTGGGAGAAGAGGAAGAGCTTGAAGGCAAAATTCCGGAAGAACAGGCAAGAATTGTGAAGGTCTTTCGCCGAGAGGAGTTGCCCGCATTGATTGGCGAATCGTTGAAGGTACTTAACATGGCCTCTGGAACTCGGGGGGACAAAGAGGCTTTGGAAGATCTGTTGATACAGGCTGTCCGGAAGTCCCAAAAAGTTTTTTCCTGTCCACAAGGTGGTCCGGCAAATGATTCAAGAGGAGTGGGATCAGCCGGAGGCCAGGCTAAGGGGAGTGCGTTCTATGGCACGCTTGTACCCTTTGCCGGAAGAGGAAAAGAAATTGTTGAAGTTTCCCAGGGTAGATGTGGCGGTGGCGGCTGTGACCAAAAAGACTACCATCCCAGTAGAGGGCAATGCAGTGCTTAAGGATGTCCAAGACAGGAAGTTGGACACGTTGCTGAAGCAAGCCTTCGATATCAGTGCCACAGCTCTTCAAGCCTCTGTTTGCGGAGCCTGGGTGGTCCCAGCAGCTGCAAGGGGCTGGGGAGTCGCAGGTTGGGACGCAAGGGGATATGGCGTGAATGGAGTCAGGAGCTGCATATCTGGCAGATAGCCAGTATGACCTCATTAGGAGCTTGTCGACGAATATGGCTTCCGTGATGGCAGCTCGTCGGTATCTTTGGCTCTGCAATTGGGCGTCAGATGCTTCCTCCAAGGCTCGCCTTATCAGGCTTCCTTTTAAGGGGAAGCTGCGTTTTGGAGAAGACTTGGACAAGTTGGTAAAGGACCTAGGGGAGTCTAAAGGAGGTAGGCTTCGGGAGGATAAGCCAAAGCAGGGACGCTTTGCGCCTTCGGGGCGTTCTCAACAAAGGGATGTCAGGAGAACCAGACTAGTTCGTCAGAACCCCTTTCAAAGAGGCCGGTTCCCCTCCAGAAGTCAGGGTTTCTGGGGGTTTTGAGGAGCGTGGAGAGGTTTTGGGGCCTCTTCGGCTTCCTCTGGCCAGAGAAAACCACAATGAGACAACGGAGGCTCGGGTGGGGGTGCTGCCGGTAGGAGGGTGTCTGAGGCAATTCCTTTCCGCCTGGGCCCGGGTCATGTCTGACCAGTGGGTGCTGGACGTCATGCAGTTCGGTTATGCCCTAGAGTTTGCAAGACCGGCCCTTCCCTCATTCGTTCAGTCCCCTTGCAAGACGGTAGCCAAGTGTGCAGCGGTAGAAGAAACCCTTGCAAGACTGGTGGCGTTGGGGGCGGTTGTCCTGGTGCCAAGAGATCAACTCAGCTGCAGTCGATACTCGATTTACTTTGTGGTTCCAAAGAAGGAAGGTGACTAAAGTGGAAAGACAATTTTATTTAGCAAAGGCTCTTTTCAACCCGACACAAGCCGTGTTTCGCAAACCTTCGTCAGGGGTTGATCGGGTAAAATCCTACAGACATAGAAAACACAAACATTAGACACTAAAACATAATTTAAAAAATGTGAATAGAACAGAACAATGAATGTAATCCATAGAATCTACACACATACTAATACAATAATCATAAATAGTTAAAAAAGCTAAAACCATAATAAATATAGTATAAAACCAATAAATGGAAGAGAAGGAAAACGTGGATACGCTATTATAAATCATACGATAAAAGCATACTATATACACAAAACTAATAAAAATCGGTATAAGCTAATGAAAGCAAAGGAGAAATGTGACAAACAAAGGGTACCTCTGCAAGGAAGACCCATCAATTGGTGACCTTCAGAGGACGCTACATTTATTTATTATCTATTATTCTTTTAAGGCTGTTTTATATTTATTAGTTGCTCCTGATGTTTTTTACTATGTCCTGAGTTGCATTTATTTATTTGTTCATATGACTGTATTTTACTGTGGTTGTTTTATTGGTAATTGTTATTTATAGTTATCTATTTGTCTGCGGCTTTTTTCTATTTTAGCTTGACAAGTAGTTTCCTCTGAAGGCCACCAATTGATGGGTCTTCCTTGCAGAGGTACCCTTTGTTTGTCACATTTCTCCTTTGCTTTCATTAGCTTATACCGATTTTTATTAGTTTTGTGTATATAGTATGCTTTTATCGTATGGTTTATAATAGCGTATCCACGTTTTCCTTCTCTTCCATTTATTGGTTTTATACTATATTTATTATGGTTTTAGCTTTTTTAACTATTTATGATTATTGTATTAGTATGTGTGTAGATTCTATGGATTACATTCATTGTTCTATTCACATTTTTTAAATTATTTTTTAGTGTCTAATGTTTGTGTTTTCTATGTCTGTAGGACTTTACCCGATCAACCCCTGACGAAGGTTTGCGAAACACGGCCTGTGTCGGGTTGACAAGAGCCTTTGCTAAATAAAATTGTTTTTCCACTTTAGTCACGTTTTTGGACTGTGTGTGTGTTGTCGACGTGATTCCTTGCCTTTGTTGTTGGACTATTCCAAAGAAGGAAGGTTCCTGGCGTCCAATTCTAGACCTCAAGTGTGTCAATCGGTGTCTCTGGGTACTGCACTTTTGGATGGAAACTCTGAAATTGGTGATAGTAGTGGTGAGGCAAGGGGAATTTCTGACCCCTCTCGACCTCACCGAGGCATACTTGCATATCCCCATCAGAGACGCTCATCAGCAATTCCTGCGCTTTGCAGTACCAGAAGGCCACTTTCAGTTTCAGGCGTTGCCATTCGGTCTGGCTACGGCCCCTCGTACTTTCACAAAGGTGATGGTAGTAGTGGCAGCGGCCCTACGCAAAGAAAGCATTCTAGTTCATCCTTATCTGGACGATTGGTTGATCAGAGCCAAGTCCTCGAAGGAAAGTTCGAGGGCAACGGCCAGAGTAGTAGCTTTCCTTCAAAGTTTGGGGTGGGTGATCAGTTGGTAAAAGAGCAGGTTGGTACACTCTCAAGAGTTAGAGTATTTAGGGCAAGGTTCAACACGATCTCGGGCAAGGTGTTTTTGCCAGCTCAGAGGGCCGAAAGTCTTCGTCGTCTGGTGTGAGAATTTGTAGTGCGCAAGGCTCCCTCAGCATAGCATTATCTGCAGGTACTGGGAACCATGGTGGCGACGTTAGACCTAGTTCCCTGGGCCAGGGCTCATATGCGTCCGCTTCAGCGGGCCCTGCTGCCGCGCTGGTCCCATCAGAGGCAGCCTCTTTCAACGGCTCTTCCATGTACAGCGGCGGCCAAGGAATCTCTGCAGTGGTGGCTTTCTCCAGGGAATCTGGAAAGAGGGATGCCCCTCGAGACCCCTTGGTGGATACAGGTGACGACAGATGCGAGCCTGTCAGCCTGGGGAGCGCACTGCGAGGGTCATTTCACCCAGGGAGTCTGGAATGTCCGGGAGTCGCGATGGCCCATCAACAGGTTGGAGTTACGGGCAGTGACTGGCTCTCAGAGAGTTGCAGCACTTGGTTCTCGGGAAAGCAGTCAGAGTTCTCTCGGACAACGTGACGGCAGTGGCCTACATCAATCGGCAGGGTGGCACAAGCAGCCTTCTCTTGGAAGAGGAGGTGGAAAGCCTCTTGTCGTGGGCCGAGGATCATCTATTAGCCATATCGGCTCAGCATGTCGCCGGAGTGGAAAACGTCACAGCCGACTACCTCAGCAGGCACAAGGTGGATCACGGCGAGTGGGAGCTCAGCCAAGAGGTCTACGAGCAGATAGTACACCGGTGGGGTCCACCGGTGATGGACTTGATGGCGCACTGGGCGTCGGCCAAAACGAGCAGATTCTTCAGCAGAAATAAAGAGAGAATGTCGGAAGGGCTTGATGCCTTAGTGCAAAGGTGGCCCTTGGGAGGGTTGCTGTATGTGTTCTCTCCTTGGGCACTTATAGGCCGGGTTCTTCAAAGTATAGAGGCACATCAGGGGTTAGTGATCTTGATAGCTCCAGACTGGCCGAGGCGGCCCTGGACTGCCGATCTAGTCCGGTTACTGGCGGACCGTCCCTGGCGACTCCTGGTATGGGAGGACCTGCTCTGGCAGGGACCGGTAAGGATGCCGCAGGTGGATCGGTTCTCACTTACGGCCTGGCTATTGAAAGGGCAAGGCTGCGAAAAAGAGGATATTCGGGAGCAGTGATATCAACGTTGCTAAAGGCCCACAAGCGTTCTACGTGTTTAGCGTATGTGAGAGTTTGGCGCATTTTCGAGAACTGGTGTGAGGAGCGGAGTAAGCGTCCCTTGGAGTCTCGGTCTCGGAGGTGTTGGATTTTTTGCAGGCCGGTCTTGAGAAGGGCCTGGCAGCCAGTTCCTTGCAAGTGCAACTGGCGGCTATCGCTTGTTATAGGGGCAAGGTTTAAGGGCAAAGCAATTTCTTAAGACAGTGAGATGGATGCGGCTGCATCGGAGTGTGGTGGTGCCGCCTTGGGATCTCAATTTGGTGTTACAATCCCTCGTTGGGGCGGCTTTTGAGCCTCTTGAGCAGGCCTCCCTGAAGGATGTAACTCTCAAGGCTGTGTTTTTGGTGGCCATTTGTTCCGCTAGGCGAGTTTCGGAGTTGCAGGCGTTGTCTTGTCATCCGCCATTTCTTGTTTTCTTTAAGGAAAAGGTGGTGTTGAGGACAGTTCCGTTCTTTTTACCCAAGGTGGTTTCTCCCTTTCATGTCAATCAGTCGGTGTCTCTTCCGTCCTTTGTTGGTAGGGGTCGGGGAGAGGGAGATGCTCGCCTGCGTCTTCTGGATGTCCGAAGAGTTTTGAGGCGGTATCTGAAGCGTTCTAAGGCCTTCCGCAAGTTGGAGCGCTTGTTTGTGGTGTTCGGAGGTCCGCGCAAGGGAGAAGCGACAGCCAATGCTACTATTTTCAAGTGGATCAGACAGGCTATTGCCTCCGCTTAAATTTTGAAGGGTAGGCAGGTTCCGGTGGGATTGCGGGCTCATTCCACTAGGGCTCAGGCCACGTCGTGGGCAGAGTTTAGTTTGGTTCCTCCGTTGGATATTTGCAAAGCGGCGACTTGGTCGTCTCTACACTCCTTCGCCAAACACTATCGGTTGGATGTGCAGGCAGCAGTGGAAGCTGGTTTTGGGAGAGCAGTGCTTCGATCCGGTTTGGCAGGCCCTTCCCAAGCTTGAACTGCTCTGTTACATCCCAGAAGAGAGGGACTAGACTGGAGAGATGATTAGGAAGAAGTAATTAGAGCTTACCTGTTAATTAGTGTTCCTGGAGGATCTCCAGTCCAGTCCCTAATCCCACCCGGGGTATTCAGTGCCAGCTCGAAACAGTTCAGGAGGGGTAGCTGGCTCAGGAGTTTGTGGATGCCAGTGTTACTCGTAGGTTTCGGTGGCAGGGCGTTTTGGACCGAAGCGGAGCCCTGCTATATTAAGAGCTGTGTAGCCCGTTAGGCAATTTCCAAGGGCTTTGTCAGGTAAGCCGCCTCCTCTTCTCCCTTGGGGGGGTGGTGGGGTCTCCTCCATTCAGGAAACGGGAGGGGCTGTATTATAGTTGATAGTTTGTTATGGTTGATTAGTTGTCTCTCCGTTAAGTTTGCTTTGTCAACAGGATACTGAGGCTGGTGGGTGGTGCCAGTGTTATATATATCCTGATGTCGTCAGAAGATTGACATCCTCAGTCTCCAAACTGCAGGTAGAGAGGCACAACCCAGAAGAGAGGGACTGGACTGGAGATCCTCCAGGAACACTAATTAACAGGTAAGGTCTAATTACTACTTATGCTTATTTTGATTTTATCCTGTTGCTATAAAGGGATCCACTATGTCTGTCCTATGCCATTTTGAATTCTGTCACTGTGTTTGCTCCCACCACTCCCATCGGGAGGGCATTCCAAGCATCCACCACCCTTTCAGTGAAAAAGTATTTCCTGACATTGCCTTTCAGTTTTACCCCCTTGAAGCTTCATGTTATGCTCTCTAGTTTTACAGCTTGCCCGTCTTTGGGAGAGGTTTGTTTGTCCATTAATACTCTTTAAGTATTTAAAGATCTGAATCATATTTCCTCTGTCTCTCATCTCCTCCAGAGTGTACATCTTTAGGTCTTCAAGTCTCTTCTCATTAGTCTTCTAATGTGGGCTCCAAATCATTTTGGTCACCTTCCTCTGAACCGCTTCCAACCTTTTTATATCCTTTGTGAGATACGGTCTCCAAAATTGAACACAATATTCCAAGTGAGCTACGCCAGCGACTTGTACAGTGGCATTAGTACCTCTTCCTTTCTGCTGGTAATTCCTCTCTGTATGCAACCCAGCATCCTTCTGGTTTTTGACACCACCTTGTCACACTGTTTCGCCACCTTGAGATCATCAGAAACAATTACACTGAGGTCTTTCTCCTGGTCCATGCACATCAATCTCTCGCCCTCTATCTCATACAATTCCCTTGGATTTCTGCTTCCCAAGTGCATTATACTGCACTTCTTCACATTAAATCTTAACTGCCAAGCATTAAACCATTCTTCCAGCTTTTGTAGATCTTTCCTCATGTTACCTAGTCCCTGAGGGGAGTCCACTCTTGCAAATTTTGGTGTCATCTGCGAAAAGACAGACTTTTCCATTCAGCCCTTCGGCAATATCACTCATGAATATATTGAACAGTACCGGTCCCAAGATCAAACCCTGGGGCACACCACTAATCGCCTTCCTTTCATCCGAGTGAGTTCCGTTTACCGTCACCCTCTGTTGTCTGTCAGTCAACCAATTTCTGATCCAGTTCACTATCTTGGAACCCATATCCAAGCTGTTGAGTTTATTGATAAGCCTCTTATTTTATTTATTTATTTATTTTATTTTATTTTAGTTTCTTATATACCGCACTATTTAGTATCAGCGCGGTTTACATGGAACAGTTAAACATAATGAACAAACGTTAGTTTTACAGAGAACAAGGAAATACAACTTGGATAACTTAGGGAAACATGCACATCAACTATTTACATATGTAGCAGTAATCTTTGCATAGTGGGTTATGAACCTACAGAAAGATATTAAGTATAGGGACTAATATGCAGAGGTTTCTGGAAGGAAGATGTGGCTATGGTGGAGTATGGTTGATCTGGTAATGTTGTATAAATAAGTAATGTTTTAGTGCTTTCCTGAATTGTGTGAGATCGGTGATGGCTCGGATTGCTGGTGGTAATATGTTCCAACACTTGGGAGCATAAAGACTGAAAGCCCTGTTTGACGTTGTTAGTGTGCATTTTGTTGATGCACTTGGGATAGTTAGAGTGTTTGCTGATGTGGATCTTCTGGATCTGTTAGGTGGGGTGGGCTGAATTAGATCCACTAGTTGTGAAGCGGTTATGCCGTTGATGGCTTTAAAGGTAAGCGTCAGAGTCTTGAATAGTATTCTTCCGTGTGTTGGGAGCCAGTGGAGTTGAATTAAGATGGGTGTGATGTGGTCAAATCTCGATGCTCCAGAAAGAACTCTAGCAGCGGCGTTCATGGCTAGCTGAAGGGGGTTCAGAGTAGACTGTGGGAGGCCTTGGAAAATGGCGTTGGCGAAATCAAAGTGGGGTAGGATAAGAGCTTGGTATACAGTCCGGAAGTCACTTGGGTCCAATGAAGATCTGAGGTGTTTGAGTGTCCGGATCTTGAAATATACGGCTTTGACAATGTAGGATATGTGAAGCTTCATGTCCAAGTGTTGATCTAGAGTAATTCCTAAGTATCGAATTGTAGACTTTGTTTGGAGTTCAGCTTCTCTCACTTTTATGAGGTGGTGGGGTAAAATTCGGATTTCTTGTGATGAAGAGTACCTCCGTTTTCTTATGTTGAATACGGAGGTTTTGAGATAGAAACCATTCTGATACTGCATCAAAACATTCAATGAGAGGTGAGAGGTCCATTTGCTTTGTGGAGAATGGCATGTAAAGAAGGATATCATCGGCGTATATCTGACATTGGACATTGAAAGATCTGATGATGTTGCAGACAGGTTGTACGTAAATGTTAAACATGAGAGATGATAATGATGAGCCTTGAGGAACACCCTGATCTTGGTGGAAGGGCTCCGATTTTGTTGATCTTGATCTTACTTGTTGCCATCTTCCTTCAAGGTATGATTTGCACCAATCAAGGGCGAGGCCATTAATGCCTTTTTCTTTTAGGCGTTCTATGAGCAGGCCGTGGTGTACCGAATCAAAGGCTGCAGCTATGTCTATGAATATAAGTACACAACCTTGGTGGATGTTGTCAATACATGTGATGATATTATTGAGAAGTGAGATAAGAAGGGTTTCCACGCCATGGAACTCCCTGAAGCCATGTTGATGAGGGTCTAGTGGGGATGCAGTGTCGATATGGTCTTGTATTTGTCGTTGTGCTTCCTTTTCAAATATTTTAGCTAGAAATGGTATGCTAGCTATGGGTCTGTACGATTCCACTTTACTAGGGTCAAGCTTGGGGTTTTTTAGAAGTGGTCTAATTGATGTTTGTTTGAGTGCTGAGGGGAAGGATCCAGTTGTGAACGATAGTCTTATCATTCTTGTGATTAATGGACTGATATCGCTGCGTATATTTTTTATCCAGTAAGCTGGGCAAGGGTCAGTATGAGCAGTGGTAGTGTTGATGGCGGCAATGGTATCTTCCACATGTTTCTTGGGTGGTGTGGAGAACATTGAGAGATAGTTTAGGCAGGTGGTGTCTTGAGGCTTGAAGGTAGTGATTTTGTTTGTTTGTAATAGTTTAGATTGTAGATGGTCCGCGAAGGCTTGTGGGTGGATCTCCTCAGGAGGACATGGTGACGGTTCCTTCGATAGGGATTTGACTAGGCTGAAAAGATCCCGTGGTTTGTTTAGGGATCTTTTGAGTGAATCAGTGTGGAATTGTTTCATTCTTGTCAGGACAGCTTTTCTGTGGGCCGCAAGTTGTATGTTGTAGGCTGTCTGGTCATCTGTGCAGCGAGATCGACGCCATCGTTTCTCGAGTTTTCGAAGGTATAAAAGGGAGGTCCGCAGATCAGGAGAGAACCATGGTGTATGTTTTCTGTTGCTTGCGGTCTTGCTATCGTGTGATTTTTGTGCAATAGAGCTGAGGTTGTTGTTCCATGATGCAATCAGGTTATCAAGATTGAGAGTAGAGTCATTGTAGAGAGGGTTGGTTTGTGCAAGTATGAGTTCTTTGTTGAAGGGTTGGAAACTTCGAGATGTTGTCTTTGTGGGGTTGTTAGAGGATCTGTTACGGGGGGTGTTGGAGTTTAAAGGAATGATGAAGTTAATTAATTTGTGATCTGACCATGGTACTGGGAGCAGTGCTGTTACAAGATCGTTGTTTGATTCACATGCTGATAGGGGAGCAAAAATCATGTCAAGGGTGTTCCCTTTTGCATGGGTGGGACTTCTGATTAATTGCCTGTATCCTAGTTCATCCATTGCTTCTAGGAGGGCTGAGGCATGACTGGAGTGCAGAGAAGGGAGATTAAAGTCTCCTAGTAACCAATTTGGTTTGGTGTGTTGGACCGAGTTGGCTGCTAAGTCTAATATGTTGGGAAGATCATCAGAGGAGGGTGAGGGTGCTCTATAAAGAAGATTGATGGAACATTGATCATTGGCGATGGAAAGAATGTCTAGGTTGTTTGAGCTAGTAGAGTTTATTGTGCAAAACTGCAGGTCGGTCCTTGTTAGTATGAGGGCTCCTCCTCCTCTTTTATTCTCTCTATGGCGGGAGTGGATGGAGAAGTTGTCGGGTATGAGTTGGTTGATGATTATGTTATCTGTATCAGATAACCAGGTTTCAGTTATCATGAGTATATCCAGGTTATAAGCAGATATTAAATCAGTAACGATTGGCCATTTCTTACGGACTGACCGAGCATTGATGAGAGCACAGTTTAGTGCTTGAGGGGGTTCTAGTTGCTTGGTTTTCTTGGTATTTTGGAGAGCTATGTGTAATAGGTGTGAATGTCGGGGTTGCGTATCAACTCTTAAGGGAGGATATGGGGCTTCAGCCCGTCTATGAGTGTGTCTTTGTAGGATTGGAATTTGCTGTGGTGCGTGTGATAATGCCAGGGATTCGGTTATCCATCCTAGAATGAGAAGTAGGATGCTGATTGAGGCCGTGATAGTGGGAGACATTTTAACTTGCTGTTGAATTTGGGGTAGCGGGTTTCTGAGGGATGTTTTTAGGCTGAACTTTTGCTATGGTATATAAGGATATCTTGTAAGACAATCTGAGAGGTATCAGTGGTAGTCTGAGCAGTTGTGAGAATGCAACACAGTGAGTAAAACACTTACATAATGCAGTAGGTAGGCTATTGCTAGCTATGAACATACAGTAGGTAGTGTTGCAGAATGATAGGGTTGGTATGCGATTTGAGTACAGGCACAAAAGGTAGTAAGCAGATATGTGTTTAAATACAGTGGGCTATACTATAAGGTCTGGATATCTGGACCTGCTGAGGATGATATTACAATGGTATACAGGTTATACAAGAAGGTATTACAGCAAGGAGTGATTTCTAAATGATAACTGTTGAGAGATATGAGGAACAGTATCAAAGGCTTTGCTGAAATCTAGGTAGATCACGTCCATCACATGCCCTTGATCTAGTTCTCTGGTCACCCAGTCAAAGAACTGAATCAGATTTGTTTGGCAAGATCGTCCTTTGGTAAAACCATGTTGCCTCGGATCATGTAACCTGTTGGTTTCGAGGAAGTCCACGATTCGCTCTTTCAGGATCACCTCCATTACTTTTCCTGCTACTAAGGTAAGGCTTACCAGGCCTGTAGTTTGTCACTTCTTTCCTATTACCACAGCCCTTCTCCAGTCCTGTGGAACCTCTCCTGTCTCCAAGAATCTATTAAAAACATACTTTAAAGGCCCTGCAAGAATTTCTCAGAGCTCTTTCAGTATCCTGGGGTGTATCCCATCTGGTCCCATAGACTTTCAGTTTTCCAAGCAGTTCTAACACATCATCTTTTGTGAATGGTGTGGTATCTATTCCATTCCCATTTGTATATTTGTCAATCACAGGTGGTCGTTGTCCAGGATTTTCTCTAGTGAAAACAGAGCAGAAGTATTTGTTTAACATTGTCGCTTTTTCAGTGTCACTTTCCACGAATCCGTTCCCAGCACTTTTGAGTCCTGCAATTCCACCTCTGATTTTCCTCCTCTTCCAAATATACCTGAAAAAAGTCTTGTCGCCACACTTCACATCTTTAGCCATATTTGCTTCTGCCTTTGATTTTGCTATCCTTGTTTCTTTTTGTCTTTTTGTTTGACCTTATATTCTTATCTCCAGGAACAAGCAGGAATAAGTCATCACATATGGGTACGTCGGTACCGACGGAGCCCGCGCGGGAAAGCTCCCCAGCTTTTCAGATTAAAAGCTTTTGGGGCCTCCCACTGCACATGCGCGTTGCCTTCCCGCCTTCCTGACCAGCTCTCATCAGTTTCTTTTTTTCCACGGAGCCAGCAGGTCGTGTTCCTGTCACCGCTGAAGAAATTGTTAATTTTATTGTTTTCTTTAGACCGCGTACCTGCCTTCCCCATTCTGAAACCGGTACTGCCGGTCTCTCTTTCTTTCTTTAAAAAAAAAAATAATAATATTTTTCTTTTCTTCAGCACAGCTTGGTACTTTGTTAGGCCTTCAGGCCTACACAAATTCTCGTCATGGAGAAGCCAGTTCCTGCTTTTACAAAGTGTACCAAGTGCAGTGCTGTCATTCCTGTTACAGACACCCATGAATGGTGTCTTAATTGTTTAGGACCTGACCATTCCATACCGGACTGCCCATCCTGCTCCCAGATGTCGAAACGTGGATTGCAGAACCGGGCCAACAAGTTCCATGTGCTGTTTCCTTCAGAAGCATCACAGTCATCCAGGTCTTCCTCTCCGGATGGATCTCAGGTAACCAAAACTCCAGTGGGCAAATCCTCTAAAAGCAAATCTCTTTCTAAAGATCGAGAGGCTCTCAATTCTGAGTTCGAGGATTCTGCCCAGGCCAAAAAACCCCGGCGGGAGGTTCCGGCCTCCAAAGCAATCATGGGGTCACAGGTTGACATCGATGGCGCGGCCTCGACAGATCACCTGTTGTGCTGCTCTGGGGTACCGGCCCATACCGGTACCGACATCCAGGCAGCAGTGGCGTCTATGGGCAATACTGTCCAAGTCATGCAGCAGGCCATTCTGGCTTTTATTAATGCTGCTACGCCCTAGGTACCGCGGCGGCCAGCGGTACCGGGTCCGGTTCCGGTAATGGCTTCCATACCGGAACCGAGGCCATCGTCTTCCAAACGCAGATCGGTTCCGCATGCCGGATCCGGGCTTTTGCCCGGTACCGATCCCATACCCGGTACGCCCGATGTCGATACCGAACGGTATGCGTATCGTGCATTGGAAGCACATAGAGGATACTCTGCTTCTTCAGAGGATTTTAACTCCTCTGATGATTCTGATGAGTTCTCCCTTGATCTTCCTGAGGAGCCTTCTTCTCCTAAAAGGAGAATGTCTCCACCAGAGGATTTGTCCTTTCAGGACTTCATCATAGAAATAGCTAAAGGTCTTTCTATTGCTTCATCCTCTGAAAAGGAACCCAGATCAAAGAAACTGGATATTTTAGGATACTCTAAGTCTCCTAAAGAGGCAGTCACCCTGCCTATCCATGAAATCCTTCAAGAACACTTGATGGACTTATGGGAGGCTCCTCTAACATTGTCTCCTTCTTCTCGCAGGTTGGACACCATGTACCGTGTCCCCCCTTCTCCTGGTTTCCAAAAAACCCAGTTGCCTCACCATTCTATTGTGGTGAAGTCTGCAATGAAGAAGATAAAGAGTACCAAAAGGCACTCTTCTACTCCTCCAGGGCGAGAATGTAAGACTCTAGACTCTTTTGGCATGTTTCTCAGTGAAATCGCTCTAAAAGTTCGGCATTTTGCCCCCTTCATCCCTGAGGATAAAAGGGAGGAGTTCATTTTCTTAGTGAAACACCTTTGGATATTTCAAAGTTCTCCAACAGGGCAGCTTTTGATTCCTTTGAGGGTGCTGGTAGGGCTTTGGGCATTGCTATAGCAGCCCGACGTCTTGCTTGGCTCCAGGCTTCTGATCTAGAACCTTGGGTCCTAGATGGCTTACGGAATCTGCCCTGTACAGGTGAGAACTTATTTGGTGAGGAGTGGCAAATTAAGGCCACTCAAATGGATGCAGAAAATGCCACCTTAGATAGACTTTCTAAGTCTACCTCCACTCCTGCCAAAAAGAAGTCTTTTAAGAGGCCTTATTACAAGAAGTCCAGATTTTCCACAAATACTGGCCAAAAATCCTCTCAGCCTCGTTTTGCTGCTAAACGTCAGCAACCTAAACAGGCAAGGTCAAAGCCTGCGGCGTCTGCTACGCCTCAGCAGGCTCAACCCCCTCAGGGGTTTTGACTTGCCCCTAGAGAACTTAACTTTTCTGGCTCTAGAACAACCAGAGCCCCTCACCATACCCGGAAGGTTAGCTCACTTTGCACCCAGATGGGAGCAAATTACATCAGAGCAATGGACCCTCTCTATCATCACAGAGGGTTACAAACTCCATTTTTCCGACCTTCCTCCTTATACTATGGTGAGGCAGTTCAATTCTCCCCCATCTCTCCTGACCCTCTTGGGTCAGGAAGTCTCCTCCCTCCTTGCCCAAGGGGCAATAGAGGAGGTCCCTCTTCTTCAACAGGGGACGGGATTCTACTCCCCTTATTTTCTAATACCAAAGAAGACAGAGGGCTTCAGACCAATTCTAGATCTGAGAGAATTGAACAAATTTCTTTTCAAGGAGAAATTCAAAATGCTTTCTCTGGGCATTCTCCTTCCATACCTTCAGAGTCAGGATTGGCTTTGTTCTCTAGACCTAAAGGATGCGTATACACACATACTCATCCACCCATCCCACAGAAAATACCTTCGATTTCTGTTTCAGGGACAACATTTCCAGTACAGAGTACTCCCCTTTGGTCTAGCCTCTGCTCCAAGAGTGTTCACCAAATGCATGGCAGTCGTAGCTGCCTTTCTAAGAGGCCTGGGAATTTTCATATTCCCATACCTGGACGACTGGCTCATCCGAGCTCCATCTCAGTCCCAGGCCCAAATTTCCCTGGACCGCACAAGGCGTCTTCTGCAGTATCTGGGACTGGTAGTAAACCTTCCCAAGTCTCAACTAATCCCTACTCAGTCTCTCGAGTTCATAGGGGCCCAGTTAGACACCATCACTGCGAGGGCCTACCTGCCTCAGCTCAGGGCCCAACGCCTGCTGAGTTTGGCCTCCCAAGCTCAGTCCAGCAGTCATTTGACAGCCCGGGAAATGCTGCGACTTCTGGGCCACATGGCCTCCACGGTTCATGTGGTGCCCTATGCTCGTCTGCATATGAGAGCAGCTCAATGGACCTTGGCCACCCAGTGGACTCAAGCATCTGGAGAGCTCTCCGACCAAATACTCACCTCAAGCCGTCTGTTTTGGTCCCTCCAATGGTGGACATCCACCAAGAATCTGTTGTTGGGGGCCCCCTTCCAACCTTTGTTGCCCCAAGCAACCCTCACAACAGATGCCTCCCAGACCGGGTGGGGAGCTCATCTTCAGAACCTCTCCACTCAGGGCACTTGGTCTCCACAGGAGACCACCCTTCATATCAACCTCCTGGAACTGCGAGCAATTTACCTTGCCCTCAAGGTCTTCTATACCCTCCTTGTCAACCTGACTGTCCTAGTTCAGACAGACAATCAGGTAGCCATGTTCTATATAAACAAACAAGGAGGGACAGGCTCTTTGTCGCTTTGCAACGAAGCTCTCAGATTATGGGCCTTCGCCAGAGAGCATCAAATTCACCTTCTTGCAGTGTATCTTCCAGGAGTTCAAAACTCTCGTGCGGACAGACTCAGTCGAGTTCTGCTTCCACACGAATGGTCCCTACATATGGACCAGATACGCAGAATCTTTCAGGAATGGGGGACCCCGGACATAGACCTCTTTGCAAGTCCGTGGAATGCCAAACTTCCCCGGTTCTGTTCCAGAACTCAGTGTCAGGGAGTTCAGGCCCACGATGCCTTCCTCCTGCATTGGGGTCAGGAATTCCTCTATGCCTTTCCACCCATTCCTCTAATATCCAAGACTCTGTTCAAGCTCCAGAGGGATCACGGGACTATGATCCTCATAGCTCCCCGCTGGCCACGCCAGGTGTGGTTCCCTCTACTTCTGCATCTCTCCCAGGGATCCTCCCTGGACCTGGGAGCTGCGCCAGACCTCCTGTCTCAGGAGAAGGGGACTTTGTGGCACCCAAACCCCAAATCCCTACATCTCAGAGCTTGGTTACTGAAGGCCTAAGTCTTCAAGACTTTAATCTTTCTCAGCCTGTGAAAGATATCCTTCATGCCTCTAGGAAACCTTCCACGAGGCGTTCTTATGCTTTCAAATGGAAGCGTTTTTCCATTTGGTGTGCTCAGCAGGGTCTTGACCCTCTAGCACTTCCTTTGAATTCCCTCTTGGACTATCTCCTGCATCTTTCAAATGCAGGCCTTAAGACGAATTCAGTAAGGGTCCATTTGAGTGCTATTGCAGCATCCTTAAAACCTATAAATGGACAACCTGTCTCCTCTCATCCTCTTGTTGCATGTTTCATGAGAGGCCTGACCCTAACTAAACCTCCCATCCGACCTCCCCCGGTAGCATGGGATTTGAACCTAGTTCTAGGTCAGCTTATGAAGCCACCTTTTGAGCCTTTGGACTCTACCTCCTTCAAATTTCTTTCCTGGAAGGTTGTTTTCCTTATTGCAGTCACTTCGGCTCGCCGCATCAGTGAACTGCAGGCTTTAGTGGCTCATCCACCTTATACTAGGTTTCATCATGATAAGGTGGTCCTTAGGATGAATCCCCACTTTATGCCCAAAGTGGTCTCGCCTTTTCATCTTAATCAAGAGGTATATCTACCTGTCTTTTTCCCGGCTCCTCATGCATCCAGTGCAGAGAGGAACCTTCATGCTCTGGATTGTAAAAGAGCTCTTGCCTTTTACCTCAACAGGACTCAACCACATCGAAAGTCTTCCCAACTTTTCGTGGCTTTTGATCCTTCTCATTTGGGACTTCCAGTCACCAAGCGTACACTTTCCAATTGGATCGCTCAGTGTATTTCTTTTGCTTACCAGAGTAAGAACATTTCTCTGGAGGGCCATGTCACAGCTCACAATGTGAGAGCCATGGCCACTTCTATGGCTCATCTTCACTCTGTGTCCATAGATCAGATCTGTCGAGCAGCCACTTGGGCCTCGGTTCATACCTTCACAGCCCATTACTGCTTGGACAAGGACTCCCGCCGGGATGCCTTGTTTGGTCAGGCTGTCCTCAAACACCTGTTCCATACTTAAACAACTCCTGCCCACCTTCCCTGGATGGATGCCTGAGATCCATACGAAGATGGTTTACCCTTGGAGGGGGATCTCCCAGACATCTTAGCTAGGGAGTCCCCATATGTGATGACTTATTCCTGCTTGTTCCTGGAGATAGCACAGTTACTTACCTGTAACAGGTGATCTCTGGGAACAGCAGGAATTAGTCATCATAACCCACCCACCTCCCCTAGGAGTTGTATCTCTATCTATCTTCCTGTCCTCTCTCTCTATTGTCTCAGCTTTAAACTCGAACTGACGAGAGCTGGTCAGGAAGGCGGGAAGGCAGCGCGCATGTGCAGTGGGAGGCCCCAAAAGCTTTTAATCTGAAAAGCTGGGGAGCTTTCCCGCGCGGGCTCCGTCGGTACCGACGTACCCATATGTGATGACTAATTCCTGCTGTTCCCAGAGATCACCTGTTACAGGTAAGTAACTGTGCTTTCTGTGTTCCTCTGTTTGCGAGCTTCTTTCAGTTGAAAGAAATTTGCAATGAGAGCTTTGTTGGGCACCTTTTGGATGAATGTGTTTAATGGCTTTTACATTTTTTTCCTTTTCTCATGGTTTTTAACAGTATTTTTGTATATCTATGCTGTTCAATGCTTTTAACCAGGTAATGGTTTTCTTAAAGTAGTAAGTAAGATGCTTTTATGGATATCAAAAAGTTCCTTGCAGTGTATGAGAGTTACTATGCCCCGCCTATGCGCAGTGTATGAGAGTTACTATGCCCCACCTATGCGCAGTGTATGAGAGTTACTATTTATTTTATTTTATTTTATTTACATTCTCTTATATACCGCGCTATTCTGCATCAGTGCGGTTTACATTGAACAAACTGAAATTACATTGAACAGGGCATTTTAACTTGGAGATAACTATTTTACAGGGAACATGGGCTATGGAGGGTTAAGTGGCTTGCCCAAGACCACAAGGAGCACCTGTGGGACTAGAAACCCCAGTCCTTCCAGCCCGAGGTTGCTGTCCTCTAGTGGGATTTGAACCCCCGACCTTCCGGCCTGAAGTACCTTGCCCCAACCACTAGGCCACTCCTCCACTCCACTCCACTATGCCCCGCCTATGTGCAGTGTATGAGAGTTACTATGCCCCGCCTATGCGCAGTGTATGAGAGTTACTATGCCCCGCCTATGCATATTGTATGAGCAGTGTCCAATCTCTCCCGCCCTGCCCCTCAAGAGCTTCCCATGTTCCATTGCGGATAGGTGGATCTCTTGCAAGAGCACCACATCTGCCCCTTCCTTCCTGAGGAAGTTAGGTATCTCTACTACACCTCACTGTCAAATGGATCATATCTACATTGAAAGTATAGATTTTTAATTTATCCAATACCATGTCAATCAGCCCATGGTAAATCTAGGTATATGTATACTATTCTAATAGGGATGCTCATCTCCCAGCTCCACAAGCCTCGCTGCGCCCCGATTATGTCACTGCTCCTGCCCCACTGACCATGCCTGCATCCCATCCCCCCTTTCCTGTTTCTCCCCATTCACATTCGCTTCTGATAACGTAAACAATCGATCTACGTTTACCCGTTCCACTCCGTTCATTAATTTATAGACTTCTATCATATCTCCCCTCAGCCGTCTCTTTAACAGGTTAAAGAGCCCTAACCTTTTTAGCCTTTCTTCATAGGAGTATCCTTCCATCCCCTTTACCATTTTGGTGGCTCTTCTCTGAACTTTTTCTAATAACGCTATATCCTTTTTACGATACGGCGACCAGAATTGCACACAATATTCAAGGTGCGGTCTCACCATGGAACGATATAGAGGCATTATAATATCTTTTGTTTTATTTTCCATTCCTTTCCTTATGATACCTAGCATTCTATTTGCTCTCTTGGCCGCCGCTGCACACTAGGCTGAGGGTTTTAACATGTTATCCACAATGATGCCTAAATCTTTTTCCTGGGTGGTGGTTCCTAATGTGGAACCTTGCATCGTGTAACCATAGTTTGGGTTGTTCTTCCCTAGGTGCATAACTTTGCACTTGTCCACATTAAATTTCATCTGCCATTTTGATGCCCAGTCTTCCAATTTATCAAGATCCTCTTGCAATTTTCCGCAATCCTCTTGGGTTTTAACAACTTTAAATAGTTTTGTGTCATCTGCAAATTTGATAACCTCACTCTTTATTCCACTTTCCAGGTCATTTATGAATATGTCAAAAAGCAGCGGACCAAGCACAGATCCCTGGGGTACACCACTATTCACCTTTCTCCATTGGGAAAATTGTCCATTTAGCCCAACCCTCTGCTTTCTATCTTTTAACCAGTTCTTGATCCACAGTAGTACATTGCCTCCTATCCCATGACTCTTTAGTTTTGCCAAAAGTCTCTGATGAGTAATTTTATTCTTTATGATGGTTTCTACCATTTTTCCCGGTACTGACGTGAGGATCACCGGTCTGTAGTATTCCGGATCACCCCTGGAACCCTTTTTAAAAATTGGTGTTACATTGGCGATCCTCCATTCTTCAGGTATTAGAGATGATTTTAACGATAGTTCACAGATTACTAATAGCAGGTCTGCAGTCTCATATTTCAGTTCTTTCAACACCCTTGGATGTATACCATCTGTCCCAGGTGATTTGCTGCTCTTAAGTTTATCTAATAGTTGTAATACATCTTCCCGATGTATCGAAATTTCCTTCAATTCTTCCGCACCTTTAAATACCACTTCAGTCATGGGTAACATCTCTACATCTTCCTCAGTAAAGACCGAAGCAAAGAATTCATTCAGTCTCTCCGCTATCGCCTTGTCGCCTCTTAGTGCCCCTTTAACTCCTCCATCATCTAATGGACCAACTGACTCTCTCACAGGTTTTTTGCTACGAAAGTACTTGAAAAAATCTTTATTTCGCATTTTTGTTTCCGCAGCAAGCTTCTTCTCAAATTCTCCAATTGCCTGCTTTATCAATGCCTTGCATTTGACTTGCCAGTGCTTGTGCTGTTTCCAGGTTTTGTCATTTGGCTTTTTTTTTTCCATTTCCTGAAAGATGCTTTTTTGGCAATAACAGCCTCTCTGACCTCACCTTTAAACCATGCTGGCAGTTTTTTGGACTTCCTTCCACATTTCTTAAAGCGTGGAATACAGCTGGTCTGGGCTTCCAAGATAGTATTTTTCAACAACACCCAAGCTTGATGTAAGTCTTTAACCTTTGCAGCTGCTCCTTTTAGTTTTTTCTTAACTATTTTCCTCATTTTATCATAGTCTCCCTTTTGAAAGTTAAAAGGTAGTACTGTGGATTTCCGTACTATCCCTCCTCCACTAATTAAATCAAAGGCGATCATGCTATGATCACTATTGCCAAGTGGCCCCAACTCCCTTATCTCTTGCACTAGATCTGGTGTTCCACTAAGGACTAGGTCTAATATGGCTTCCCCTCTGGTCGGTTCATGAACCAGCTGCTCCATGAAACAGTCATTTATGTCATCTAGGAACTTTATCTCCCTAGCATGTCCTGCCGTGACACTGACCCAGTTGATACCAGGGTAATTGAAATCACCCATTATTATTACTGTGCTGTAACTTTTGTTAGCTTCCTTTGATTTCTTTGAGCATTTCATCATCCATTTGTTCATTCTGGCCAGGCGGTCGATAGTACACCCCCACTGCCATCGCCTTCCCCTTTTTACATGGAATTTCAATCCATAGAGATTCTACAGCAAATTTTGTTTCCTGCAAAACTTTAATCCTTTCTGACTCAATGCCCTCTCTAACATAGAGCGCAACCCCTCCACCAATTTGATCAGCTCTACCATTACGATATAGTTTGTACCCAGGTATCACAGTGTCCCACTGGTTGTCCTCCTTCCACCATGTCTCTGATATGCCAATCATATCTAACCTCTCATTTAGTGCTATATATTCTAACTCTCTCATCTTATTTTTTAGACTTCTAGCATTTTAGAGACTGTATTTTATTCATATTAATTTGGCTATTGGTAGACATGGGTAATTTGGGATCTTTAAGCTCTGTCTGCTCCATACTCGGGCATGTGGGCTACTTTACTCTTTTTTGGAACCTCTCTGCTTTTGGTAGTATCCTTCAAGGATACATTCTTCCGAACCATCCGCTCTTGGGCGACTGTCGGCTTTCCCCTATTATCTGCTCGATCTCCTTTTTAAAGGTTAATGCCAGTTGTCACGCTGTATGGTATTTTCCCATAATTTTGTCTTTATATGCAAAGTTTAGTATGCACACTATGACGGGTCTGGGCCATTCTGCGCTTTTCCGCCTGGGCCCAAACTAATGCATTCTTTCCACCGTCATCTCTTTTCTTGCCAGTTGCACTCAGAGTTGCTTGGGAAGCCACTCTTCTATTAAGTCCCAGAGCTCGCTGTCTTTGCTTGTCTCAGGCAACCAGATCTCTTGTATATTATTTCTCCTTCCTCGGTTTTCTTGTTCGTTGAGCTGTTCCGTGAGCTTCTTTCACTTTTGCTCTAGTTGTTCCACGCATCACTCCAAGGCCTCTATCCTGCCCTCTTGTTGTTCTGCTTGGGCTTCCACTTGCTGAACCCATTGGGTCTGTGATTCTAGGCTTCCTTTCAGCTCCTCAAATGAAGTGTGTAGTCGGGATAGCCTTTCATCGAGGACTGCAGTAATTGAATGCGTTATCTCCCTTACTGCTTCATCCTGGAGAGTAATGACATGTACTGCCTGCTCTGCCGCCATCTTTGAGGCTTGTTCTTTGGTGGGCCCGGGGGTTTTAAGTCGTTCCACTTGTTTGTCAAGCCTGCCGTGCCCGCTGCTTTCGTCTTTGTGGCTTAGGGGGGGTTTGGGGGTCGAGTTTCACTATTTATCCCTGTTTTTTTCCACCATTCAGGGAGCACCAAAAGCAGAGCTTGGCTGTGATGTGTCCACTCGGCTCTGCATCATAATGTGACCCCCCCCGGGAGTGATTTTAAATACACTGATATTGTGACTGTTTCTAGATAGGACTGCTGAGCATTATTGAAGTGTTTCGAATAAAGATTTTTTATATTCCTTTTTTGCTGGTTTGATATGCCTGTTTTTTATTGTTTGTCTTAGTGGGATGTATTTCAAAAACTGTGAAACAATCAGGTTTCTGGGACTGATTAAGGGCACTGCTATACAGATCCTCATCAGAATTGCCATGAAACCACCACACTGATTCATGCAAATACTAAATGCAGTGGATCCAACTGGAGCAAGAGATTTTCAAATATTTTTTGTGAACATAATTAAGAGTGAAAATGCATGAAATAAAGTATATTTATAGAAAAAATAGAATAAGAGGAAACGGTAGCAGTCAAGTTGTTAATACAAAGACCCTGGCCAGTACCCACTGCCTTAATCAAAACCTAGAAGATTCATAAAAATTGCAGGTTGTGCAGCACCAATGTATGATCAAATGATCATATTTCTTGGGGCTGTTGCTACTTCTTTTGTTATAATTTCTTGCTTTTTTTTTTCATTTTATCCCTATTTTCCCTCATAACTTTTTTACCAGCCGGTTTCCTTCCATTTCATTTGGGCCTTCATTAGCCAACTGCCAGGGGGTCTCTGTCTTTTCATTGTAGTTAATGTGGTCATTGACGTGATGGTCCCAGCTCATGGGCCTCTGGCCGTATACAACCAGGCAGAAGACAGACAAACTTAACAGGAGCTATCAAGGACTCTAATTTCAATAAAGCACAACTGACAACAAAAGCCATTTAAACAAGTGGCTGTTTTCAAAAGGTCAACAGTTGAATCAATGGCCCCAACATGTTTCAGCATTACCGCCTGTACCAAGACTATAAATAATTCTTTAAGAGCTGGACTGTCGGTTGCAGGCTGCCTCCACACAGGAGACCTTGGAAACCCCAGAAACTGCCTGCTGATGCCCACAGTCAAACATATGTGCTACAAATATAAGAGGAGTCAATAGAATGTATCTCACCAAAGAATGGGTGCCTGAAGTGGATCAGTTCTGAAGAGCAGCATCTCTTGAATTCCCTAAATGGGGCCCTAGGTATCATCTTTAAGCAGTGAAAACAACTTCCTGCCTCTCCCCACAGCCTGTGAATGCTACCTCCTCACCATCCTTGCTATTACAAGGAGCAGAAGACCTGACTTGGGGTTGGGTCTTTCTTCAAGCCAGACCACCTTTCAGTATTTTAACATTTTTCCAAATAATGTGTGTGTTAAAAATCTTATACATTTCAGCAGCTGTTTGTTCTGCATTCATTTTCTGCCCTTTATTTTGTTTTAGCTCTCAGTTCGAAAAAATGTCTTAATAGTGTTGCTTTTAATGGAATTATTTGAGAGCAGCAGAACACTTTCTTGTAGGAAGAACATTTTTCTGCTGTTTTTTCATTGTTGCCTGCTTGCATAAAGGTCTAGCATTTGCCTCTCTGATGCTGTCTCTCTTTCTCTCTCTGTTTGCATCAGCCTGCAGGTTCCTTTTCCATTGAGTATCAGGCGAAGCGTGTGCCCTCAGAAAGAGTGGCCACCCAGAGAATCCTCTCTGTGATTGGCGAATGCATTGACAGTTTTGGACCAGGGTGTGTCAGTGTGCAGAAGATCCTGAATGCCCGTTGCCCGTTAGTGCGTTTCTCCCATCAGCCTGCAGGGTTCCAGTGTGACCTAACAGCAAATAACAAGTGAGAAGGCTAATATAACATTTGTGTCCTACTTAATTTACTGAGTGCTCAAAGTGTTTTTACACAGGTCATTATACAGTGTTTAGTACCTATGACAGCTGGTACTCATTTGATGCATGTTAAGGACTTTTAGCATGGTGATCTGTGATGTGCTGTTGTACAGCAGGCGCCATCATTTCAGTCTGAGTTACGCTGCAGCTACTCTTGTCACTGGCATCTCAGTAAAGGCTGTTTTATTTCTTTAAAAGATTTCTAAACCATCTTCCCAGTCTCGAGAGATTGTCCAAGGCAATATCGAATTAAAAAAAAATTAATGAAAATAAGATAGGCATAACAGACAGAACCTTTAGGAGGAAAAGGCGTTCTAACAGAGTTCTTACTGCACTGCAAGAATGGGAAAGACTGTACTAGTCCTACCATGATCTGATGCACATGAAGCACGATTTTGTTTTTTTGATAGATCATCTATGAAGAAAAAGGAATGTGCAAGTGTGAATATTCTCAATTTGCAGAATATCTTACATAACACTGGCTATATGTGGAGCTTTTTGTAAAATGCCTCTAAGGTGGTGGGAAATACATATGGAGTTTGCAGCATATATATAGCAGGATCAGCCATTTTACAAAGGAACAGTTTAAAAAGAAAAGTTGCTTCACTCTGGTTTTGAACGTGTACGTGCCAGTTCCTTATCATTTCTCCAGTCCAGTCCTGCACCTGTGGGTAGTGTCACCTCACCAACAGCTTAGAGACTAAGGGGTATGTTTACTAAACTGCGGTAATCGTACATAACGCGCGTTATGTGACGTTAACAATCATTAGCGCATCATAATGTGCGTTATGATGCGCTAACGATCGTTAACGTTACATAACACGCGTTATGATGCGCTAACGATCGTAATGCCCCGCGGCGCGGTAAAACACCGCAGAAGGTGGAAAGAGGGCGGAGAGAAGGGGTCAGTGGGCAGAGAGTGGGCGGGGAGAGGCTCCCTTCACACTAATGCGCTGATCTGAAGAGCTGAATTCCAACGCGAATGAAAACCTGCCATTAAATGCACATTACAGGGGAGAGAGACCATTTCAGCGTCAGCAATGTACAGCCCAGCCAGGGAAACCAAAAAAACGTGATAAGTGTGATACATGTGCACAGAACAAAAGGGCACAGAAACACTGAAAATGACCCCAACAAACTGGAAAAAAAACATAATCAAACTGGCCAATAGTGGTATCAATGAGAAACATCAACCCCTCCCCCCCCCCCCCGAGTAAGCTCCTTAGAAAAGATATAAATCGTGGAAGGGTCTATACTCTGTCCCCATACAAGGTGAAGGAGCCCACAGTGAAACAGCGCTGCTCAGGGTTTCCCCCACAATCGGACAGGGTTCCTATGGCGTGCACATGTCCCGCAACATCAGGGCGGGCATGTCGGAACGGCAACTGGACAGATGCCGGAGAAGGGGATACAGAGGGCCGCAGGCGGCACATGCTGTGGTGGAGCTGGGCCACAGTGCGGACTAGGGTGATGCCTAGGTGGCCCATACGAATGCTGAAACAGCAGAGCAGCCAGACAGCAACTGCTGAAGGCCCAACATGGGCACGAGCGTGTTTCCCACAGTGTCACAGGGGATAGTATCCAACAGCTACCCCCAAGGGCACGGAACATTGGCAGGCGGGGCTGGGGGGAGCGTGGATGTCTATGCAGGCACCCCTACCCCAGAACCCGCACCATAGGCAGCCGCCTACCTGCACACTGGATGGCCTGAGACTGCGCACCACCAGCAGAAGGGCATGTCAGCATGGTGGCTGAGGTATACTGGTGGTGGAGGGGGCAGTGGCAGCTGCCCAGAGCAGACCGTGGCCTAGCCCTGTGTAGGTGGGTGCCGTGTACTGCAATAGACGGGCCCCGTCTGACGAACAGTCATGGTATCACCAAGGAATGTACTGACTCTGTGACAACAAGGTGGTGCAGTGCACAAAACCAGTGTATTCAGAAGCAGAGGGTCACAGGTTCAAGTCCCAGCTGTGGTTCCTGCCAACCCAGTCCCCATATTTTACCCACTACTACAACGTGCTAATACAGAGAGCACCTTTAGTGCAGATGACATAAACATGCCCAAGACACCTACATTTTACCCTACAGAGCACGGACACCATAAACATGCACATTACCTAGAGCAGAGTCTCCCAAATGCAGTCCTGGAGGGCCAAACACCATCCCGGTTCCATGCTACCTCTGATAAAGATGCCTGTGCTGCATTTCTATGTGCCACCCCCCATGGTATGCAGATGTATCTCATGCATATTCATGAGGGACAGCATGAAAACCCGAACAGTGTTTGGCACCGCAGGACTGGATTTGGGAACCTCTGCCATAAAGCAGCAGCCAACAGGGGCAGACACACCTGCACCCACAGGCCCCATTATCCAAAGCCTCCTGGAGAGGCAGGACTTTGGGCTATGCGTGCATCTCCCAATACTAGCACTTGCATACCTTAGTAATGCCACCCTAGACCTGGGAATATGGTACACATCTTTAAAAAGGTTGCTATGATTACTGGCAGATAGCAATTCCTAGGTTAAGTACAATAGTCTGAGGGAGCTGCATCATAGCAACCTTTCTGATGTCTGTGGAGTGTGCTACAGGTCTTGTGTCTGACACTGTTTACCAACCTGGGGAGTGACTCCTACAGTATTGCGTACCATAGCCATGCCTGCACTGTGCCCAGGACTGGTGTGGTGGCCTGGGCTGCCCAGCACCTCTATAGTTGCACAATGCTGGCATAGGTGTGGGGAGTGTGTGTCTGTCTATGCAGTGTGTGGTGGCTGCCAACACCCTCCACAGCCCACACTGCTAGCACTGTTGCCAGTATTGGCCTGCCAATGTGCATAATGAGGAGCAAGGTACCGTGGGATTAGCCTGGATAGGGTGGCCTGGCCTGGCCGCATCTGCACAGTGCATAGGGCAATGGCTCGGACATTGTAGTGCCCGGTACCACCTGCACGGACAGGGTGGCCATAGCATGTCCTTCTGGGAGGTCACTCTCACCCTGACTGAGCAGTGACCATGGCATGGCTAGGTTCCCCCATAGTGCTATATAGCATTTTTCTAATGTGATATATATGGGTTTCCTTTTGGGGCCCAATCACTGACTTATCTGCTTGGTGTGTATGCTGACATCCCCGTTCTGGGTACATGCATCTCCTCCAGGACCATGCACTATGGACTAGCTGGCGGACTGTCTGCTGCTAGTATGTGTCTTGCTGGAACACCTTGCAGGGTGCAGCGGCTGGAGGCTTGCTGCTGGAGAATGTCAGATAATGGTGGGGGGCAGCTGAGCATTTCCAGGCCTGCCGTCTGTCTGCTATTGCGTTACGGATGTGTACCGCTCTGTCTGTTCCCCAGCAGGACTGGGGTTGATGGTCCCCTCTACTGCTACCATTGCAGGGAGGTAGACTGTGGATCTATTGGTGGGTGATCCTGTTTCCCACCCTGAGCCCCAGAGGGTGGGTTGTGTGGTGGTACATGATCTGCCCATGGGTCCATACACCCCCCCCTTCACCTACAGCAGGTAACCATGGCACCAACACAGGATATGCACTGTTGTGGGTGCATCATCGCCCATAAGGACTAGACATGACCGAGACATACAGCAGGACACAGATGTATCCTAGGTGTGTCTAACGGAACTACCTATCACACACTGATGGGGACCTGCAGCATGGCGTATTTCAGCCATGAAAAGTGCTGTGGACCTGGTGCTGGGCGCCCCACCTCAACCTCAGGGTGGGCACAGTACCCGCACAATGTGACTGTCTGTGGCTACTCTGTGGCAGTACCACACACGGTCTGTTCCCCCTACCTGGCCGAGGTGCTGTGGGGGTGCATACCCAATCTTGTGCCCATCTCTCGACTGCTGATTTGCATGTGCAGTGCATCATGGGTATGGGTGGGTTAACCCTATCCTGGTAACCACAGCAGACAGTTTGTGTGGTGACGTGCAGTCCTGCAGCCAGCCAGGGCTTTGTTCACAGCCTTATAAGGTGTCCTATAGGGGACATTATAGGGTGCCTTGGCGGACAGTACACTTTATAATGTGCCTGGTGGAGTGCATTATGGGGTGCCTTATGCAGCACCTTAGGTTATGCCACTGTGAGGGTGTGTTTGCTGGCAGCACAAATTAAAATACATGTCAAATGCCTCAACAATCACTACTTAAATGTAAAGGGTGCTGCCTCAGCCAGCCTTATACATTAGGCCCACTGGGGAATCGAACCCATGACCCCTGTACCATCAGTCAGTGTTGTAACCATTGTGCTACAGCTCTGTTGCTGTGATTGTATGCCTGCGCACCTTCTTAAGATTAACGCACGGTAACGTGCCCTGTAGCGCTAGTTCATTTATGGCGCCTTGTAGCGCCCGTTCTCGGCGCGTTCTCTGCAACGATGTACCACCCATGTCCTTATTTGGGGTTTCTGTCTCTACCGCGGCTCCTAACGCGAATCGCACTAACATAGTTTAGTAAACATACCCCTAAGAATGCTATGAATCATGACATCAGGATATACATACCAGTGGCACCTCCTACCAGAGCCAGTATCTCAATCTCCAAGCAGCAGGGGAGAGATGACTCCATTAGGAAGGACTCACTGAAGAAACAGATAAAGAACCAAAAGGAAAAAAAAAAAAAGATCATAGCTCATTAATTACAAGATTTGTCTAAGAATAAAGTTGAAAAAAAAAAGACAAAAGATAGAAAAAGGAGGAGTAAAAAGATTCGGCATCTGGATAAGAACCAGGAGAGTTCTCGGGGCTGGGGGGGCACAGATTAGGCAGAAGGCACTCTGGTTGTGAAAGCAGGATCGCTTCTGCAGCCCTTCTGCTGAGGTAAAGAGCCTGCGTTGAGTAGGGCGACAGCCGCAGCGGATCGCCTCCTCTGAGCACTCCCAACGATGCCAAGGCTTTACAGGCAGCTGAGCGTCCAGTCAGGACTGCAAACGGCAGTGGTTTGTAAGCTAGAAGGACAGGTGAGTGCCATCAGCCCATGATCAGCTGAAAAGCCGCAAAAACAATCAGAGAGCTTCGCGGGCCGCTTCCCGCTCAGCGTGAGAACTGGTGCCATTTTCTACATTGCATTTCTTTGGCCTTTTTTTTTTTTTTAACTTTCCTTTTATTGGTAGGGGTTTTCTGTTGTCTTTGGCTTTGGAGTGCAAGAGACATTGAACAGTGTATTTGCCGGACTCCAGGGAAGTTGAACTCGCGTTTTCTTGGGGGGGGGGGGGTTCTCTACATCAGGTTGTGCCTCAAAAAAAAAAAAAGAAGAAATATACAAATAAAAGATTAGGCAGTAAAAGCTAGGCCAGTGATACAGCGCTGGATCTGATTTTTTATTTTGAAAAAGTAAAGAATAAAGAGGTGAAAGAGGAGCAGGCAGGTGATGTCTCCCTAAGAGCACGTGTCTGGCATGTGGCTCACACAGGAGCTCAGTTTCCAGCCCTGGTTTCTGCCACAACTGTGAAGCAGAAGCTAGGTCGGTGGAAGAGGGGTTCTTCGAGAGACAGGGTAAAAGGCTGTCTCATCCCTCGGGGGAGAAAGAAGGCTCTTCTCCAGCTGCAGAAGCTCATTGTGCACCAGGCACTGCAGCACAGGCCGTGACGGGGGAGGGGAACACGGAAACCCCAGTGCCCATGGCTCAAGCAACAAAAAGAAGTCTGGTAAGTCTGCTAGGTCCTCAAAGCACTCTGACCAAGTGGAGTTGCCTGGTGCTTTTTTGTTCTCCTTATGCATAAGGCTTTTTGTTTAAGGCAGCGAGGAGACGAGCTGGGAAACTCACAAGTAAAGGCACCAAAAAGGGGTTTGCCTGAGTGTCTGATGGAGGTGAGAACACAGGGTGAGCCAGGGCCTAGCCGGAGAAGGATAAATGAGGACCCTTGGGGGGAGGTGGGGTCCCTCCATTCCAAGGAGAAAGAAGATTAGAAGTAGAACCGGAGTTGTGGACAGAAGAGATGGAGCTTGAGGAAGGAGAGATTCCCTAAGGGGAGGAGGCACGGGTAGCCCACATTTTTTGGAGAGAGGAACTTACAGCCTTGACTACTCACTCCTTGAAAACTTTCAGTTTGGGTACAGAGGTTCCGTTGGAAGAGGAGCCTCTGGAGGATCCTCTTTTCCAGGCCATCAGAAAGACACAGAGGGTGTTTTCTGTGCACCGTGTGATCCTTCAGATTATTCAGGACGAGTGGGACATGCCAGAAGCCGCATTAAGAGGAATGCTAACTATGACTCGCTTGTACCTGCTTCTGGAAAGAGACAGAGAACTAATGGTAACTAAGAATACTACCATTCTCATGGAAGGTAGCTTGGCTCTTAAGGATGTTCAAGATAGGAAAGTGGAAACCCTGCTTAAACAAGTATTTGATATCAATGCCCTGTCTCTACAGGCATTGGTCTGTGGCACTTTTGTAGCATGGATGTGTTATTGTTGAGACCATGGGAAGCTCTCACCCGCTATCACCAGAGGCAGCCAAGTTGGAATCGGGTGCAGCATATTTGGTAGATTTCTTTTACGATTTGATAAGAGGTTTGTCTAAGAGTATGGCGGCGGTGGTAGCAGCGTGTCACTACCTCTGGCTTAGGAATTGGTTGGTTGATGGTCTCATCCAACTCACGTTTGAGCAAATTGCCCTTCCAAGAGAAACTCTTAATAGGAGGGGATCTAGATAAATTGGTGAAGATCTTGAGAGAATCGAAAGGAAGCTGGCTTCCAGAAGACAAACAAAAGGCAGTTCGTTCCACCTTTCCACCATGGACACAATCAACAAACTACTGGCGTTTTCAGCAGGTACGTTTTGCGCTATACCAGAGGGACAGATTCCCTTCTAGGGGGCAGTCCTTTCGGGGGTTCAGGGGAACAGGGAGAGAGGGTTCTCTTCCACTCCCTCGGCCCCTAAGAAGTCCCAAAATAGCGAGGCTCGCCCAGAAAGGGCTGGTACCCGTAGGGGGTTGGCTGCAGGATTTTTATCCTGTATGGGTACAGATTACTTCTGATCAATAGGCATTGGAGATTGTCAGAGAAGGCTGTGCTTTGGAGTTAAAGTGCTCTCTCACTGATGCCTTTGTCCTCTATCCATACAAGGTTCCTCAGAAGCGAGAGGCGGTGCAGGAGATGGTAAAAAGGCTCATGGACCTTCAAGCAGTCAGAAGGGTACCGGACGAGCAGTGTGGTTATGGTCGATACTCCTATTTATTTCGTTGTTCCCAAGAAAGAAGGCTCCTTCCGGCCCATTCTAGATCTCAAGTATGTCAGTCATCTGAGTACCTTGATTTCATATGGAGATGTTCCGGTTGGTCATTGTGGCGGTCTGGGAGGAAGAGTCCTTGGTTTCCCTCAATCTGACAGAAGCCTACTTGCACATTCCGATTTGGGCAGACCATCAGCAGTTCCTAAGGTTCACAGTACCCATGGAGCACTTCCAGTTTCAGGCGCTTCTATTTGGTTTAGCAACTGCACCCCGCACATTCACAAAGGTGATGGTGGTGATCATGGTCGGACTATGCCGGGAAGGGATTCTGGTACATCCTTACCTGGATGATTGGCTCATTCGGGCAAAATCAAAGGAAGAAAGCGAACGGGTCATGGCAAGTGTGATTGGGCACTTGCAGAGTCTCTGATGGGTGATAAACCTCTAAACGAGTCAGCGCCGGCCCTTACAGGATTTGGTGTACCCGGGGGAGCCAGATTTCAGACAAAGGCAGGGCGCATGTCCTTGCCGGAATGTCAAGTAAGCACGCTGCAGGAGCAGATCTGAAGATTTCATGGCATGAAGACACCAATGGCATGGTACTGCCTTTATGTTTTTACTCCTACCCCTGGCCTGCTCTCTCCTCTAGCTCCTCAACTGCACTTCAATTTGTCTACAAATTAATCCCTCTGTATCCATAGCTGCATGCCTTACACAAAACCGAAAGACCATGGACCGTGCTCTGCACAATTCATAGCAGAAATGAATAGTACTACAGTTTCAGCTCCCTTTGAGAGAACATTGCAGCAACATCTTCTTTAAATGATTTGGGAATAAATATTATACCTTTGGGTGGCAGTGGTGGTCTGTTCTGGAATCTATTTTGTTTTTGGAAGGTACTGATATGATGATTCAGCTCCTTTGTACTACAGTTCATATCGATGTCTAGTGAAGATCTTGTTATGGTCAGAGCTTACGTTTTATGTTCACATTAGTTTTGACAGGTTGCTAAAATGCCATCTCGAACTGAGCTAAAATTAGAGGCCCCCAGCAAATTCTGAGCTGGTGATCTGCTTCTTTGACTCCCAGTTGTCATGTATGTGCAGTTCATCTTCAGCAGTGGTCTCTGAGAATGGCTGACTGTGGCAGGTTTATGGTGGTGGTGTGCAGTACCCAAAGATGATATGATATACTCCTTATAAAGATCATCCCTTTTAAAATAGGATAGTTAGTATAGCAGCTGGAAACTAAGAAAAATAGTTAATATTGTGCATCTTGATTTCTTATTTTCAAATGTAAAATAAGGTTTTAAGTCGTTGACATTTGTTCCGCACAAGAAGTTTATAAATTGAATGCCCTAGAGATGGGACCCTAAAGTGAGCAACTGGCTTAGAAACTGATTGAGTGGGAGACAACAAAGGGTAAGGGTAAATGCAGTTCACCCTGAGTAGAAGAACGCTGCCAAGGATCTGTTCTTGGTTCAATTTTTTTTAAACACTTTTGTAAATGATATTGCAGAAGGGTTGTCTGGTAAAGTTTGCCTCTTTGCGGATGACACCAAAATCTGCAATAGGGTAGACACCCAAGAAGGTGTGAATAATATGAGAAGGGATCTAGCAAAATATTTGAAAAATGGTTGAGAATTTGGCAGCTGAGATTTTAATACTAAAACAAAATGCAGGGTCATGCATTTGGGCTGCAAAATTACACAGAAGCTGTAATATACAGTGGGTAAAGTACTTCTGTCCATGAGAGAAGAGCGGGACCTGGGGGTGATTGTTTATTTTTGATGATGTGTGTGTGTGTGTGCGCATCCACATATACACTGAGAGGGGTTAGAAAGACTTCCATGAGCCATGCTCTGTATGCTTTCTCTACTTGTATGAAAATAGTAACCATAGTGGTTCTTAGCTGTGATTAAGCAGCATATGTTGAAGCAACAGTATTTTGTGATCCTGTGAGTTCCACTATCCAACTCTTCCATTGTATTCTTAGCCAGTGCAGTACTGTATGCCAAGGTACTCATGCCTATACATTTATATAGGGAAGGATGTAAAATACCCTTTGTATTACTTAACTGATAGAGGTATTAACATTAGGATATTAAAATTCTCTCAGAAATATTTCTTTGCTGTGATACCAACTGTGAGTGTATTGAGAACCTCAATCATAAAGCTGCAATCAGCTATAGGTAATGCACAACACCCCAAAATTTGAAGTTGTTTCTTGCATTGAAGCAGTTTTATGGCATATTTAATCATAGGCTCTCTTTTTTTTTTACAACTTTAAATTTTAAAATCTGTGGTCCTTCCTTCCAAAGGAATTGTGAAAAATATTTATCTGAGGCGAGGCATCAATTATTGGATGAGATGTCTTATCGAGTTTGAGAGAAGACCTTACAGAGAGCATACAGTGTTTTTTTAGATACACAACAGGCCTTTGAGAGAGGCTATATTGCAAAAGTTGAGTTTTCTTTTTTGAGAGTAAAGTACCTCCAGGCTTCTGTATATTTGGTACCTAAGATTCTTAAGTCTCTGACCCAATCACAAAGATACCCTGTAGTCTCTGGTAAAAAAATCTTTGTTGGAACCTCTCAGTTTGTGGACAAGGTTTTTGAAATCTTTGGTCCAGTTGAGCTGTTATGTATGAGAACTACTTTTTTCATTAATAAATTACAGGGCCTGGCAGAGATTCCAAATAGAGCAATTTTAGCAACTCTGGACATTCAGACTTTATATACAAACATTTTTAAAAATGCAGCACTTCAAGAGATAGAAAATGCACTGGACACTAGGATGCAACCCCAGAGGGTACCTACCCCATTTTAATGGCATTGTCAGAACTGGCTTTGTAAATACCATGATCTTCTCCTGGAAAGGCATGAGTTAAATACTATAAATACAATTTTTAAAAACTATTTTTGATTTGAACAGGATTTTTTTCAGCACATACAGGGAATGGCCATGAGGTCAATCGTGGCTCCAAGTCTGGCTAATTTATTTGTTTCAAGATTTGAAGAGTAATTTCTTTGTGTTGGACTGGTTTAAATATGTTCTGATATGGTTACACTTTATTGATGTATCTATGGTGTGTACATCAATTGGTCAAGCACTGAATCAGTTCTTGGATTGCCTGATCTCCTGTGATGCCCATTTACAATACATGCTCAGATGACAAGATCTCATATCTGGATGTGCTGGTATATAAGACGAATGGGAGCTTGTGTCTCTCAACCAGTTTTCTAAAGTCCATAGTCATCAGTTTCTCTGATATTAAAGCCATCATCCTAGGAAATTAAAGAAGTCGCTAGTTGCAGGTCAGTTTGTTTACACATTAGTATATTTGTCATTCTGACTAAGAATTTGGCAAGCACAGGATTTGCGGCACATTTACAGGAAAGGGGCTGTCCTGTAGTTGTGACCAATAAAGCATTTCAACAATCTAAATATGCTTATTGGGACTGGTTGCAACAAAGGTCAGGCCCCAATCCAGTGGTCAAACATGTTTGTGTGCTGCATTACACTGAAGAGGCGAATGAGATCGTGAAAAGTATTTTTAAACATTGGCATGTTTTCTCACTGCACTCTTTCAATCAGGTCCTTGTATTGCGTACACTAGGGGATGGAACATAAAGGTTATGGTGGTGTACTCAGATTTTTGAAAAGAACAGCCACAACGAAATAATGTGGGGCATCAACCTTGTAATAAATGTTCCTGTTGTAACCAAACTGTATCCTTAACCATATGGACTCATCCAGTTTCTAAGAAATTGTACCATACGAATTACAGCACAGATTGTCAATCTTCCTTCCTGATTTATTTATTTATCTGGTTTTCTATACCGCCTTTCAGGATGTGAAATTTAATTATTTCATGTCTGTGTAATCCACTGTATGTAGGCAGAACGACAAAAATTAAAACTAGACTTGTTGAGCACAAGTCTCAGATACATAGAGCGACAATGGCAGCTCTATTGATAAAACATTGGCAGCAGCAGAGATGTACTTGGGAGGATTTTCATTGCTTCACTGTGGACACTGTTCCCCCTGATATACAGTGTGATAAGTATAATTTGTTAGCCAGTTTGGAGCAGCAATGGATCTTTGAATTGGGCATTTTCATGCCTGCAGAATTGAATGAAGATATAAAATGGTTCTTTATATTGTGATCTCTGGTGAATATACTTTTAAAACTTGTTTCCATGAGCGCACGGTGATGGACACGTAGCTTTCTCCACTGTGCAGCTTTATAAGCACATGAAGATGGCGTCTGAGATTGATGTGCAGCATGAAAGTTTGAACACATGGTGATTGCCTTCGAGTGGTTTCTGTAGTTGTGAAGCTTGTAACTTAAAGAAGAATTCTTCCCTGATGAAACTCTCGAGTTGGAAGTGGGTTGAGTTTTCTCTTGTGGTGGGAGTAGCCCGGCAGCCCCGGAGTTTTACTTGTGAGTGTTTCTCATGAGGTTTTTCCATCCTCTTGGAAACTGGCTTTGACAAGAATCGTATATGCTAGGTCTCTGTGTGCTGTTTCAATATAATCTTGTGAACTGGTAAAATAACTATCTTTTCGTGCACATTCTCTGTCTCTCGTAGAGGCTGCCTATGTGTGTGTGTGTGTCTCTCTATGTCTCTCTCTGCATGTCTCACGCTCAGGCTGCCTGTGTGTGTGTGTCTCTCTTTCTGCATGTCTCACATTCAGGCTGCCTGTGTGTGTCTGTCTGTCTCTTCACCTTGTTTTCTCTAATTGCTTACCCTCAAACATCTGTACCACAGTTCTTCCATTATCTGACCATCATTTGCTAAGCTTCACTCTTCATCATGCCCCCCCCCCCCCCACCACCTCAATCTTGTGCAGTCTTCTGCATCCTCTTTAGAAATCTTCATGCTGTCGACCCATCGGCTCTCTACTACTGTCTCAGCACTCTTTTCTTCACTATGTCATCTGAGTCTGTTGAGGAGGCAGTGTCTTCCTATAACACTACACTCTCCTGTGCTCTGGATGCTCTTGCTCCTCTCATGCCACGTCCTGTGAGGCATACTGTAACTCAGCCCTGGCTGTCTTCGACTACCTACTACCTATGTTCCTGTGTCTGCTCAGCTGAGCAGATTTGGCTCAAATCCCACACCCTTGAGGACTTTCTACACTTCAATTTCATGCTTGCCTCTTTCCAGTCAGCCATTATACTCCCCAAACAAGACTATTATGTCCACCTGACTAACTCTCTTGCCTCTGACCCTCGCCATCTCTTTACAACTCTCAACTCTCTCCTCAAGGTGCTTCTGCCTCCTTCCCTTTCTGCCCTAACTTTGGCCAGCTATTTCCATGACAAAGTCCACAAGATTACACTTGAATTCCCCACAAAGTCTGCTCTATCCCCTCAACCTCTGGCACCCTTTCTTCCTTTTCTAAGATATCTGAGGAAGAAACCAGACATCATCTTTCCTCCTCCAAACTCGCTACCTGCTCCTCTAATCCTATTCCCACCTGTCTCCTAAGCTCCATCTGCTCCATTGTTATCCCATCTCTCATATCCTCAACCTATTGCTTTTCACTGCAACTGTTCTGCAGCCTTCAAGCATGCTGTGGTTACACCTCTCCTCAGCTCTCACTAGACGCTACCTGTCCTAATTATCAACCCATCACCCTCCTTCCATTCATTTCTAAACTACTTGAACATGCAGTTCCTGATCGTCCCTCCAGTCTAGTCCCGGAATCGCTGGGGTTGTCAACCTTATCCAGCAGCTTTGGAGACTGAGAAACTTCACTCCTGTGATGTCACCGGTATATAAGGGCTGGTACCGCCTCCTCACACCAGTTTATCAGTCTCCAAAGCATCTGGAGGGGTGGTGAGCCCAGAGCGTTCGGGGATCACTTGAGGAACAATTAAGGAAAGGTTCTAGTTTAGTTAGTTTTGTTTTTTTTTAAACATGGGGTTTTAGAGCTACCAGGAGTGTGGGAAAGCATATGCTATAGACCTGCAGCTGTTGCTATTGCTTTCCGTTTGCCCTGAGATCCTCTGACCCGTCCCTTCCTTGTTAATTCCTGAGAGGGACAGTCGGGGGCCAGATTGGGCAGTTCTGTGCCTTTGGGGCAGAGGATTGGCAGCCGGTTACCATCCCAATGGAGCAGGGACAGGAGCTGGTTCACTGCAGAGAGCAGCGCGTGCAGATGCTTTGCCTGCCAGCGCTGGGAGCTCTCCAGTGCAGCCGCAGATAATTTTTTCTGAAGGTACCGATAAGAGGTTAAGAGCTGCGGCAGAAGCAAGTAGAGGGGGCAAAGCACACTCCGGCGGTCCGGCAGAGGATCGAGAGGTAAGCAGCAGTTCTCGGCGGGAAACGGCTTCATTTTAGGTAGCAGGCCAAGCCATGTGTGCGGAGAGCGGGAAGATTGCGGTTTTTAAAGCTTTGGACTTTGGCGCGCTGTATCTCCGGCTAGGAGCCTCGTTTTTTTGGTGATTTCTTCAGGGTTTAGCAGGGAAGGCGTCTCTGCAGCAGTTGAAGTGTAAAAAAAAAAAAAAAAAGTTTTATTTTTGGTGGACTTGGGCTGTGGGCTGGTTTCAGGGATCTATGCCTTCCAAACAGCTCTGTCTCTTGTGTGGGGCCAAGAGGAGCTCCGTGTCTCATGAGGGGGTGTGTAAGGGGTGCGCCCCTGAATTGGAGGCCAGGGACTTAGTTCCTCCTTCTGAAACGGAGCGGCAGGAGGATTTGGGGGATGTTACTGATTCAGCTGGCCCTTCCCTGCCTGCTCTAGGCCAGGAGCTTGGTACTCCAACACCTGCGTTCCAGTCCGCTCAGCAGCCCTTAGCGGGCAATTTAGCGTCAATTTTTTTTCACCAGATTTCATGGTGCTGCTCCAAAAGACTTTGGCTACCATTCAAGGGGCCCCTGTAGCGGGTACCTCGGGGGGCGAGCTAGGGCAGAAGAGGCCGGGGTTGCCTTTGTCGGCGGCAGCGTCTGGAAGCAAGAAGGCCAGGTTAGGTACAGAAATTCTAGAGCCGTCCGTCATGTCGGAAGACACGGACATGGGCAGGGACATGGAGGATTTAGAAGAAGGTGAGATTAGGGAACAGGAAGATCAGGCGCGAGTAGTGCGAGTGTTTCATAGAGAGGAACTCCTGGCGCTCATTGCTGAGTCCCTCAGAGCTCTTAATATGCCTGACGCGGGGCCAGTGGAGGATGCGACCCTGGAGGATCCGCTACTGCAGGCCTTTCGCAAGACTCAACGGGCTTTCCCTGTGCATAGGGTGTTTAAGGAAATGATCCAGGAGGATTGGGATATGCTGGAGGCCACCCTCAAAGGCTCTAGGGTTATGGCAAGGCTGTATCCTCTGTTGGATCAGGACCGAGAGTTGGTTAAGGCGCCGAGGGTTGATGCAGCCGTGTCGGCGGTGACCAAGAAAACTACCATCCCGGTGGAGGGTGCTGTGGCACTTAAAGATGCGCAGGACCGCAAGTTAGAGACATTAATAAAGCAGATTTTTGAAACAAATGCTCTGTCCTTGCAGGCGTCTATTTGTGGGGCCTGGGTAGCGAGGGCCTGCTTACAGTGTGCGCAGCGGGTGCAGAGCGAACACTCGGAGGCATCCCGGTTGGAATCCGGGGCGGCGTATCTCGCGGACATTCATTATGATTTGATCCGGGGTTTAGCAAAGAGTATGGCTTCGGCCGTGGCAGGACGTAGGTGTCTTTGGCTGCGTAATTGGGCAGCAGATAGTTCCTCCAAGGCGAGGTTGAGTAGACTTCCCTTCCGGGGGAAGCTGCTTTTTGGAGAAGATTTGGAAAAGTTGGTGAAGGATCTAGGTGAGTCTAAGGGCGGCAGGTTACCAGAGGATAAACAGAAGCAGAGCCGCGCCGTCCCTGGAGCTAGGGGACAGCAGCGGGACTTTCGCAGATTCAGTTCCCCGCGGGGTGGTCAATCTCAGAGGGGGCGCTTTCCTGGTAGATCCCAGGGGTTTCGCAGAGCAAACGGAAGTTTTGCGGCTGCATCCTCGTCCTCTACCTTCAAAAAGTCACAATGAAGTCAGGCGGGCCCAGGCAGAGTTGGTTCCCGTGGGAGGTCGGCTGCGGGATTTTTACCCTGCCTGGGTCTGACTCACGTCCGATCAGTGGGTGCTGGAGGTGATTCGGGAAGGCTATGCGCTGGAGCTGCAGCGGCCGGAGTCCGAATCTTTCGTTCGCTCTCCATGCAAGGCTCCAGCGAAGCGCAAGGCAGTGCAGGAAACGGTACAAAGGCTGCTCGAACTCAAGGCAATTGTTCCGGTCCCTGCCGAACAGTTAGGTAGCGGTCGATACTCCATTTATTTCGTGGTTCCGAAGAAAGAAGGGACTTGGAGGCCCATCCTAGATTTAAAAAGGGTGAATCGCTGTCTGCGCGTGTCTCATTTTTGGATGGAGACCCTCAGGTCAGTCATAGTGGCGGTAAGAAAAGGCGAGTTTCTGACGTCCCTCGACCTATCAGAGGTGTATCTTCATATTCCGATACGAGGGGAGCATCAGAAATTTCTAAGGTTTGCGGTGCCGATGGGGCATTTCCAGTTTCAGGCACTCCCGTTTGGTCTGGCTATGGCGTCACGAACGTTCACCAAGGTGATGGTGGTAGTGGCGGCGGCGGCGTTGCGAAAAGACGGCATCTTGGTTCACCCATATCTGGACGATTGGTTGATCAGAGCGAAGTCCAGGGAGGAAAGTGTTTCAGCGACTGCCAAGGTAATCGCTCTGTTGCAGAATCTCGGTTGGGTAGTCAACGCAGCAAAGAGCAAGTTGGAACCGTCTCAGACCCTGGAGTATCTCGGAGCGCGTTTCGATACAAGCGTGGGTCGAGTGTTTCTGCCTCAGCAGCGGGCGCTGGGTCTCAGGCAGTTAGTGCGTCGTTTTCTCAGCCAGGAGTGTCCCACAGCCTGGGAGTACCTGCAGGTGTTAGGGACTATGGCGGCAACCCTAGAGGTGGTTCCGTGGGCGCAGGCCCACATGAGGCCGTTACAACGGGCTCTGTTGTGGAGGTGGTCACATCAAGAGGATGCGCTGTCCCACAGGTTGTCTTGTCCGCCACAGACGCAACTAGCTCTCCGTTGGTGGCTGAGGCCCAAGAGTCTGGCGGCAGGGATGGCGTTGGAGGCTCCGACGTGGATCTCTCTAACAACGGATGCCAGTCTGTACGGCTGGGGAGCCCATTGTGAAGGTCATCTGGTACAAGGTCAGTGGTCCGATGAAGAGAGGTCATGGTCGATCAACAGATTGGAGTTGAGGGCCGTGGAACTGGCTCTCCAAGAGTTGCGCCCCTTTCTTCAGGGAAAGGCCATTCGGGTGTTCTCGGACAACGCGACGGCAGTGGCCTACATAAATCGACAAGGTGGCACCAGCAGCGTAGCGCTGGAGGCCGAGGCGGAGGATTTGTTCGAGTGGGCCGAGAGGAACCTGGTGGCCTTGTCGGCAGCGCATGTCGCAGGGGTGGACAATGTAGAGGCCGATTTTCTGAGTCGCGTAAAGGTGGACCCAGGGGAGTGGGTCTTGCACCCAGACGTATTTGCCATGTTGGTGCGGCGTTGGGGCACGCCGGTGATGGATCTGATGGCGACGTTTCAGTCCGCAAGAGTCGATCGGTTCTTCAGCCGACGGAAGGAGAGGATGTCAGAAGGGTTGGACGCTCTCATTCAGGCATGGCCGGAGGAGCAACTCCTATATGTTTTCCCACCGTGGGTGTTGATCGGACGGGTTCTACAGCGCATAGAACAACACAAGGGGCAAGTGCTGTTAATTGCTCCAGATTGGCCGAGAAGGCCGTGGTACGCGGACCTAGTCAGGCTCTTGGTGGGCAGGCCCTGGAAGCTTCCCATTCGCAAGGATCTTCTAACCCAGGGACCGCTATGCATGTCACAGGTGGATCGATTCTCGTTTACGGCCTGGCTCTTGAGCGGGCGCGGTGGAGAGCCAGAGGTTACTCGGCGGCAGTGATAGCTACTTTGCTGAAAGCGAGGCGCAGATCTACTTCCTTGGCGTACGTTAGAGTGTGGCGCGTTTTTGAGGCTTGGTGTGCGGAGAGGGACTGCGTTCCTCTCAGAGCGTCGATTCCGCAGATTTTGTCGTTCTTGCAGGATGGATTTCAAAAGGGTCTAGCGGCAGCTTCTCTCAAAGTACAATTGGCGGCCTTGTTTATTTATTTTATTTATTTATTTATTTAACTGTATTTATATCCTGCTTTTCACCGGGTCAAAGCGGCGTTACATACAAGGGTGGGGAAATTAAGTATAAGGGTGGGGCCATCACCGGGTGGGCAACATTGATGATTTCGACATAAGACAGACTTTCGACATGGACAGTTTAGTGCAGTATTTGATCAGAGGTTCATGGTGGGCGAGATCAGGGGTTAGTGCACTTTTTGGTGGGAGTTGTTTTAAAGTGTTCTTGGAATAGGATGGTTTTTAGCTGTTTTCTGAATGATAGTAGATCGTCATTGTTTCTGAGTTGGCTCGGTAGAGAATTCCATAGGGACGGAGCATAAAGTTCAAAGTCTCGATTGCATGTCCGTTGAGTGCATTTGGTTCTTTTGTGAGGGACGGTGAGGGAGTTGCTGGAGGCCTGTCTGGTAGTTTTGCCGTGGGTTGGACGAGACAGCAGGGTGCAAAGCTGGGTGTTCTGCGTTTGGTGGATGGCTTTGTGGGTGAGTAGGATGGATTTGTATTTAGTTCTTGCTTCGAGGGGAAGTATATGTAGGTCTCTTAGAATTGAGGTGATGTGGTCGCTTTTCTTTGCTCTCTGAATGATTCTTGCTGTGGTGTTCAATGCAGTTCGGAGGGGTTTGGTCTGTGTGGCTGGTAGTCCACGGTAGATTATGTTGCAGTAATCCAGATGTGGGAGTGTCATAACTTGCATTACCGTCCTGAAGTCTTGAGGTTCAAGGAGGGGTCTGAGACGTTGCACTGTTCTCGCTTTGTGGAATATAATTCCGGTGGTTTTAGTAATTTGTTGCTTGAGGGTTAGGGCTTGGTCAATGATAATGCCCAGATATCTTATTTGTGGCTGTATTTGAATGCGTGTGGTTCCTATGTTGAGGTGTGTGGGTGGTGTGAAGTCTGGGTCTTTTGTCACTATGAGGGCTTCAGTTTTCTATGTTGATGGATAGGTTGTTTTCCTGTAACCAGTCAGACACTTCGGAGAAGCATGCTGATAGATGTATATTTGTTGGGTTTGTGGTTGTAATTGGGGCGTAGAGCATGATATCATCAGCATATATGTGGAAATTGATGTTGTGTGTACGTATGACTGAGCAGAGTGGTTGTAAGTAGATGTTGAAGAGCATGGCTGACAGCGTGGATCCTTGAGGTACTCCTTGGTGTTGCTGGAAGGGGGGCGAGGTCGAGGTGCTGGTACGGATTAGTTGTTGTCTATTAGTTAGGTAGGATTGAAACCATTTAAGTACGGTGTCTTTGATCCCAATTGTCTGTAGTCTGCGTATGAGGATGTTGTGGGAGATGGTGTCGAAAGCTGCTGATATATCAAGGAAGATCATAGCATATCCAGAGTGTTTTTCTTGTGTTCCTATGATAAGGGTGTTCATCAGTGTGGTCATGAGGGTCTCGACACCATGTAGTGGGCGGAAGCCGTGTTGTTGTGGGTCCAGTATGTTGTTGATGTCCAGGTGTTCTTGAAGCTGCTGCTGGACGATCTTCTCGATTATCTTGGCGGTGAATGGTAGGCTTGCTATCGGTCTGTAGGATGCTGGGTCTAGGGGATCCAGGTTTTGCTTTTTTAAGAATGGTCGGATGATTATAGTTTTGAGGGTGTCTGGCATGTGACCTTGGGAGAAGGATTCATTGACAATATGGGTTAATGGCGTGCTCAGGTCGTCTTTGGATTTCTTTATCCAGTCAGTGGGGCAGGGGTCCAGTGGAGAGGTGGTGGTGTTTAGGCGGGAGATGGTGGATGATATTTCATCTGTAGTGGTTTCTTTGAAGGTGGTCCAGTCACTGTGTATGTTGGGGTGGTGGTTTGTTGTAGTTGCCTCTGCGTTCAAATTTGGATTTTGGGGTTGTTGGAGCTGTTTGTATTGTCGGGCTAGTAGCTCTGGTGGGATCTTCGGTAGTTGGTCAGAGTTATTGGGTGCTTTTGTCAGTTTTTTGACAATCTGAAAGAGTTCACGAGGTTTATTTATGGATGTGTTTATGATTTTCGTGTGGTAGGGTTTTTTTGCTTTGTCGGGCTCAAAGTGGTATGCATTGAGTTCATATAGGTATTTTGTTTTGTCACTGTCATTTTTGGTTTTTCTTCTGTTATCAGGGGAAGGTGAACGGTGGCTCATTGGGGGGTCATGCGGATATTAAGCGGTTTTTGAAGGCCGTGACTCTTCTGCGACCTCCGCGTAAGCCCATGGTCCCAGCTTTCGATCTGCCTTTGGTATTGGAGGCATTAGGTAAAGCTCCCTTTGAGCCTTTAGCGGAGGCTTCGTTGAAGGATCTTACGTTGAAGGTTGTGTTTGGTGGCTATCGCCTCGGCTAGATGAGTCTCGGAGTTACAAGCGCTGTCGTGCAGGGAGCCCTTTCTGTCTTTCTACGAGTCTAAAGTGGTGTTATGACTCGTCCCGTCGCTTTTGCCTAAGGTGGTGTCCACTTTTCATGTGAACCAAGTGCTGTCATTGCCCGTGTTTCGCGACAAGGGTAGGAATCAGGCGGCGGCACGGCTTCATCGTTTGGATATTCGCCGGGCATTGAAGAAGTATGTGGCTAGAACAGCGGCTTTTCGTAAATTGGATAGGCTGTTTGTGTTGTTCGCAGGGGCCAGAAAAGGAGAGGTGGCTTCTAAAGGTTCGATTGCTCGGTGGGTGAAGGAGACCATTGCGTCAGCATATATCTTGGGCGGAATGTCGATTAGTGCCGGCGGTGGAGATTTGTAGGGCGGCGACTTGGTCATCTCTGCATACCTTTGTAAGACATTACCGTCTGGACGTGCAGGCGAACAGGGACACCTGTTTTGGATCGGTGGTGCTTCAGGTCGGTCTCGCAGGGCCCTCCCATTCATAAGTATTACTGCTCTGGTATTTCCCCAGAGATTCCGGGACTAGACTGGAGGGACGATCAGGAAGATTAAATTAGACTTACCTGCTAATTGTAGTTCCTGGAGTAACTCCAGTCTAGTCCCGTGTCCCACCCAGTATCCTGGAGGAGCGGTGGCCTAAAGCAGGACCTCTCTTACTGGTAAGCAACATTTTTAGTTCTCTTGGGGTCCTGTTTTTTGCTGCGGCAGATTGTCATCTAGAAGGGGGTGGTAATCGGTTTGCCAGGTTTTCGGAGTGATGGACAGGGGATCTCAAGGCAGGCAGGTCTTGTACCGTGTGGGGTAGACGGGCAGTTACAGTGCAGGGAAGCAGTTCGTTGATTCTGCAATTTCATTACTTGTTTCTCCGGTGAGTTCTGCTTTGTCAATAGGTAAACTGGTGTGAGGAGGCGGTACCAGCTCTTATATACCGGTGACATCACAGGAGTGACGTTTCTCAGTCTCCAAAGCTGCTGGATAAGGTTGACAACCCCAGAGATTCCGGGACTAGACTGGAGTTACTCCAGGAACTACAATTAGCAGTTAAGTCTAATTTAATCTTCACCACTCTTGCCTTGACTTTCTCTCCTCACAAGCTCGTCTGGATCCATTGCAATCTGGCTTTCATCCTTTATGTTCTACTGAAACGGCTCTTGTCGGTCTCCAGCGACCTCTTCCTGGCAAAATCCAAGGGCCTTGCTCAATCCTTAACCTTCTTGACCTTTCTGCTGCTTTTGACACTATTGACCACCACCTTCTCCTTGATACTTTATCTTCGCTTGGTTTTAAGGGCTCTGTGCTATTCTGGTGCTCTCTTTCTCTCTCCCATCACACTTTCAGTGTTCTGGCAGCTCTTCCTCTACTGCCATCCCGCTGTCAGTTAGTGTACCCCAAGGGTCTGTCCACTCATTTTTCTGTCTATACCCAGTCCCTCGGTACACTCATCTCCTCCCATGGTTTTCAGTACCATCTTTATGCTGATGACTCTTAGATCTACCTTTCTACACCTGAAATCTCGCCAGCAATTCATGCCCGGATTTCTGCCTGCCTATATGACATTGCTGCCTGGATGTCTCACTGCCATTTGAAATTGAACATGGCCAAAACCGAGCTTCTTATCTTTTCCCCTAAACCCACCTCCCCCCTTTCTTCTTTCTTAATCTCTGTGGCTAACACTACTCCTCCCTGTTTCCTTGGCTTGCAATCTTTGGGTAGTCTTTGAATCATCGAGGTTACTTACCTGTAACGGGAGTTCTCCGAGGACAGCAGGATAAGTCAGCCACATGTGGTGTCGTCTCCCGACGGCGCCGAGACGGAAGTACTCTCTCTAGCCCAGAAGGGCTTTCCCTTCTGGGCGGGATGGCCCTCCCCCAGGACCTCCCCAGGGACCGCCCCTAGCTCGGTCACTAAGTCCCAAGCTGAGCCAGGAGGAGCTAGGGGCGTAGGTAGGTCAGGAGAGGCCCCTGAGGGGAGGAGGGTGGGATTGTGTGGCTGACTTATCCTGCTGTCCTCGGAGAACTCCCGTTACAGGTAAGTAACCTCGATTTCTCCAAGGACAAGCAGGATGAAGTCAGCCACATGTGGTGCCTCCCGAGCTGAGAAGGCTGTGGTGCAAGGGGCCCTCTCCAAGAAGGAAGGGGAGGACACGTGGTGTAACATAGGTTTTTATTTGTCACCGGTAATGGCATATCCAATCTTAGCGACAGTCACGAGCATCAACAACTTAACGAGTGCAACAGATACACAATGTAAAGTGCAGCGTAGTAACCTACGCAGTAAATGTGCAACAACAGCATGTGCAATCACAACAACATGTGCAATATATGTGGGACAACAGTATGTGCAAGAACAACCAACATGTGCAATATATGTGTCACAACGGTATGTGCAAACCACTAACATGTGCAGATTTTGGCAGACAACAGCAGGTGCCACAATGGCGACAGTCAGAAAGTCTCCTCATACTCCGCCCTAGGCGGCGGCCATGTCGGTCAAGGGGCTGGTCCTTGCGCAGTTGCAAGGACCGCTTGACCGAGAGCTTGGTTATCCAACAGGTCGAGGCAATAGTGTCTTTGAAATGTTTGCATGGATGACCAAGTGGCCGCTTTGCAGATGTCGGTTACTGGGACCGAACGCAGGTTGGCCATGGTGGCGGCTAGCGCCCTCAGCTGGTGGGCGTTGACTGTTGGTGCATCTGCGACCCCAGCCTGGCTAAGGCAGAAGGCAACGCAGGAGGAGATCCAGAGCGACAGGGTGTGTTTGGTGACGGGGCGCCCAGGTTTGTTCGGGTCATAGGAGACGAAGAGTTGGGTGCTGCGTCTCTGTGCCGCCATCCTGAGTAGGTAAAGGCGTAGCGCCCTAACACAGTCCAGTGTGTGGAGTCGCTCCTCTTCTGGCGAGGAGTGGGGTTCCGGGCAGAAGGTAGGTAACTCGATGGTTTGGTTGATGTGGAAGGCTGAGGCTACCTTCGGTACGAACTTGGGGTGAGTCCGGAGGGAGGCGCGCTCGCTGGAAAGTTGCATGTACGGTGGATGTGTCACCAGGGCCTGGAGCTTGCTGATGCGCCTGGCCGAAGTGATGGCAATGAGGAACAAGGTCTTCCAGGAGACGAACTTGGAGCCAGCTGACTGCATGGGTTCAAAGGGGGGCAGCGTGAGCTGGTTGAGGACAGGGTTGAGGTCCCAGTGTGGCACTGGGTCTCCTGACTGGGGGGTGCAGGTTGGTCAAGCCCTTCATAAAACGGGTTACCAAGGGGAGTTGAGCGATTGAGCTGTCCTCGATGCGGTCGTGAAGGGCCGCGATAGCTGCTAGGTGAACCCGAATGGACTGGGGTTGCAGGCCTTGTTTCGCCAGCGAGGTCAAGTACTGGAGAACTTTGGGTGCTGGAGCCGAGAAGGGGTCCAGTCCCTGTGCGGAGCACCAGGAGGTGAAGCGGCGCCATTTGAGGCCATAAGACTTTCTCGTTGCGGGGCGCCGTGCGGCGAGGACTACCTCCTCCACTTCTTGAGGCAAGCCAAAGGGGAACAAGGCTACCCGTTCAGCCGCCAGGTTGTCAGAGCAAGGGCTTGCAGGTTGGGGTGGAGGGTGTGTCCGTCTTCTTGGGAGAGGAGGTCGGGCACTAGCGGGAGCTGCCGTGGCGGGTATATCGCTAGACGCCTCAGTATCGGGAACCAGCCTTGGCGAGGCCAGGCTGGAGCCACTAGAATCGCTCGTGTCTTGTCGGAGATGATGCGCTGTATCACCCTGGAGATTAGTGGAATGAGGGGGAAGGCGTACACTAGTGACCACTCCCCTCATGACACATCGAAGGCATCCGCTGTAAGGCTGAGAGTGGATGGGCGCTTGGAGCAAAAGGTTTTGCACTTCGTATTCTGTTCCGACGCGAAGAGGTCGATCTCCGGGTGGCCCCAGTCCTTGAAAAGGGAGCGGGCAATGTTTGTCTTGAGAGACCATTCGTGCGGGTTGAGCTGGCGGCTGAGCCTGTCCGCTAACTCGTTTTCCATTCCTGGCAGGTAGGAGGCCCGGAAAAAACAGCGTTTGGAGATTGCGAATGCCCAGAGGAGGAGCGCCTCCCTGCAGAGGGGGCGGGATCCCGTACCCCCTTGCTTGTTCACGTAGAACATGGCAACCTGGTTGTCCGTCCGTATCAGGACGATGTTTCCGCTGAGGAGGTTCTGGAAGGCCTCCAGGGCATAGCGAATGGCTCGGAGCTCCAGGAGGTTGATGTGCTGGTGCTTTTCTTGCTCCGACCAGGCGCCCTGTGTCCGGAGATGCAGGCAATGCGCCCCCCAGCCCACCGGGGATGCGTCGGTGGTGATGGTCAAGTGGTGCGTCGGCTGTGAAAGGGGGCTGCCCCGTGAGAGGTTGCTTTCGTTGGTCCACCACCCGATGGAGGCGGAGACCGTGTCAGTCAGTGGAATGGCTGTGCTCAGTGGCTGGCTGTGTTGGGACCAGTGTGCCCGCAGGTGCCACTGTAGGCGGCGCATGTGGAGCTTTGCCAGGGAGACTGTCTGGGTCGCGGCTGCCATGTGGCCTAGGAGACGGAGGAGCGTTCTGGCGGTGGAAGTCCTGTCCGCTTGTACCCGGAGCACCAGGCTCTTGATGGATTCCTTTCGCAGCTGCGGCAGGAAAGCCCTCGCTTTGGTGGTGTCTATAAGCGCCCCTATGAACTCCAGCCGCTGGGAAGGGCGAAGGCAGGATTTCTGGTAGTTTACTAGGAAGCCCAGAGCCGATAGCAGGGCAATGGTTGCGCGAGTCGCCCTCCTGGCTTCCTTGAAGGAGGGGGCTGAGATGAGCCAATCGTCCAAGTAGGGGAACAGGCAGATTCCTTGCTTGCGGAGGTGGGCTGCCACGACGGCCACACATTTCGTGAATACTCTTGGAGCCGGGGACAAGCCGAATGGGAGGACTTTGTACTGAAAATGCCTCCCCATCGCTCGGAAGCGCAGGTACTGCCTGAAGTCCGGGTGTATCGGAACATGCGTGTACGCCTCCAGGAGATCCAGGGACGTTAGCCACTCGTTGTGTTGGATGAGTGGGAGAATGGACCCTAGGGAATGCATGCGGAACGTCTCCTTGATGATGAATTTGTTGAGCGCCCGTAGGTCGAGGATGGGGCGCGTGCCTCCTGATTTTTTTGGGATCAGGAAGTATCTGGAGTAGAAGCCACAGTGCTGTTCTGACTCTGGAACAGGCTCGATGGCTTTGGAGGATAGGAGAGCTTGGATCTCCTCCGCCAGTGGAGAAGAGGGGTCCTCTGTTGCTCTGCATGAGGGAAGTCCATGTTGTATTGGCGGTGAGACGAACTTTAAGCGGTAGCCGTCCTTGATGATGCTGATCACCCATTTGTCCGAGGTTATGGATTGCCAGGCTGGGAGGAACATGGCCAGGCGACCCCCCGTAGGGGGTTTGGCCGAGTGCTGGACGTCAAAAGGGCTGGCTGGTCTTCCCTGCGCCGGGTTGGGAGGGCTTCTGCTGCTTCCTATCACGTTGTCGAGGATTCTGCCGGTATGAGTGCTGGGCAGATTGTGACTTGTAGCGAGGCTGCCACCTCTGGTAGGAACTATATTGGCGCTTGGGGCCCGAGAAGGGTTGCCTTTGATGGTAGGGATTCTTGCGACCGCGTTCCAGGCCTTCGTCTGACAAGGTCTTTAAGGTCGAGCAGTGGTCCTTCAGCGCGTTGACGGTTTCCGTGACTTTATCCCCGAAGAGGGATTCTCCAGAGCAGGGGGCATCGGCGAGCCGGTCGTGGGTATCGTCCCGTAAGCCTGAAGCCTTGAGCCAAGCTAGGCGGCGGGCGGAGATGGCGGATGCGGCTGTGTGGGCTGCCGAGTCAAAGGCGTCGAAGGCCGCCCGCACCTGATGCTTCGTACATTCTTGCAGATCTGTGATGGTGGCTGCTTGCGTTTCCTGGCTGCAGGTGGTTGCCTTCAGCTTTTCCAGGAGAGCATCCTGATAAAGGGCGTGCTGCAGCTGGTGGGCCGAGATCCTGGCGCACAGCATGGCTCCTTGATACACCTTTCTGCCCATATCGTCAAGCAATTTTTGTTCTTTTCCGGGGGGGCAGTTGGCGTGGGTACGCGTGGATTTGGAGCGTTTCAGGGCCGATTCCACCACGATGGAGTGATGGGAAGCTGAGGTTTGTCGAAGCCGGGGGCGGCCTGAACTTGGTGCTTTGCATCGAGCTTCCGAGACACTGGGGGTGCGGAGGAGGGGTTCTTCCAGAGATTCATGAGGTTCTCACGCAGTAGCGGGTAAACAGGGATGGAGACCGTGGATTTAGGGGCTTCCAAGAACTTGCGCGCTGCTAGTGTCTCCGGGCGCTGGTCAGGGGCGTCGCCTGAACTAGGCAAGTTGAGCGTGCCGGCAATTTTCTGGAGGAACTTAGAATAGGTGAGGTCCTCTGGAGGAGGGGGTTCCACGCCGTGGCTTGAGACCTCCGGATCAACCGTGACTTCAGGGGACACCGGGGTTGAGGCTTTTCCCTGGTCTAAAGATCTGTCCATCACCTCTTCCTCTCCCACGGTGTCAGCTTCGCCGGCCGGGGGCGCAGGGGTCAAGCCGCGGGTGGCGGCCTCTGGCTCCGGGGCAATCGGGGCTGCCGGGGTTGATGCTCGAGTCCACTGCTGGAAGAAGTTGGAGAGGAGGGACACAAGGTCCTTGTTAGCCCCTTCGGGGAGTGAACCCACTAGCCCTTGAAGGGAGTCCTGGCCTTGAGGACCCGCGGGTGGGGGAGAGGGCTCGAGGTCCAGAAGGGGCAGAGGAGAGGCGTACCTGCTGGAGGATGGTGAGGAGCTGTCTCTGTGGTAGTACCGGTTCCTGGCGGCGCGGTGGTGGCGCTTTTGGCCGTGACGGTAGCTGCTGCTGTCTCTACTGCTGCTGCTGCTGCCGCGCCGTCGTCTGCGCCGTCCGCGATGGCGCGATTCTGACTCCTCTGAAGATTCATGTCTCTTATGTCCGCGCCGGCTCTGACGGCGCGTGGAGGAGCTCCTCCTCTTTTTGCGACTCCGTCGGCGCTGGAAATCCGCGCTGAGGGGGGAGGAGCTAGAGCCGGAAGTGCCGTCCTCCAAGATGGCCACCGCCATGCCTGCCACGCGGACGGAGGCTCCGGAAGACTGCCGAGACTCCCGGGGTGCTGCGGAGAGGCCGGGGGCTGGGCGCGCTGGTTCCGATGCACAGTGGCCGGGGGCGGAGGCCCTGAGAGGCGCGCCCGAGGCCGAGGGGAGCACTTGCGGGCTGGCGGTAGCCGGAACAGCTGATGGGCCCACCAGCTGAGCCGGAGTGCTGAGGAGAGTTGAGGTTGGAAACAGCTCCCGGAGAAGATTCTTGCGGCACTTTCTCGCCCTCGGAGACATCTTGCTGCAATGGGCTCAGTCGTTGACCTGATGGGAAGGTCCCAGGCATAGAATGCAGCAGGTATGTGCGTCCGTAGCATTCATTTTGCGGGAGCACCGGGGGCATTTCTTGAACCCGGGCTTAGGCATGGTGAAAAGTCCAATCTTTGCCAGAGATATAAGTTAAAACAAAAGAAAACAAAACAAAACAAAAGATGAGAGAGTTGGAGATCCGTCTTGCTGGCAAGGCGGAAGATAAAAAAGTGACCGAGCTAGGGGTGGTCCCTGGGGAGGTCCTGGGGGAGGGCCATCCCGCCCAGAAGGGAAAGCCCTTCTGGGCTAGAGAGAGTACTTCCGTCTCGGCGCCGTCGGGAGACGACACCACATGTGGCTGACTTCATCCTGCTTGTCCTTGGAGAACTACCTGTCTTCCTCCACACACATCCACATCCGACGGCGCCGAGACGGAAGTACTCTCCATAGCTCAGAAGGGCTTTCGCCCTTCTGAGCATGAGCCCACTGGCCCCACCCCCAGGCCTGCCCCTAGCTAGCCAGTTTGTTCCTAGCTGAGTCTTAGCCGCTAGGAGGCGGGCACAGGTCAGAGGTTGACTCCTTTTCAGGGAAGGTGGGCGGGTATGTGTGGCTGACTTATCCTGCTGTCCACAGAGAACTCATGTTACAGGTAAGTAACTCCGTTTTCTCCATGGACAAGCAGGATGAGTCAGCCACACTTGGTGCCTCCCAAGCTAGCAAGTGATGTGGTGAAAAGGGGGAGGCCGAGGCCAGATCAGAAATGAGGCCATTGAGGGACTATATTCAGGACTAATGCCTGGGAAGCCATTGTAGTAGCCAGAATGATAGAAATAGAATGAGGCCACCGATGAACTATATTCATGGCTAACGCCTTGGAAGCCATTGTGAGGGGCTATAATCATGGCTAATGTAGCCAGAATGATATTGAGGGATTATATTCATGGCTACTTCTTTGGAAGCCATTGTTAGGGACCATAGTCATGGCTAATGGCTCGGAAGCCATAGAAGTAGCCCGGGGGCTGACCTCTATGGTTGCCCCTTTACCAGATCGAACCCATGACCTTCGCCTTGGAAGCCGTTGTATTACCAGCGACTACACATCCATGGCGGATATTTCATCAAGGCTGGTTTTATTGTGTGCCCAGTCTTGTAACATAGAGGTGTTTGAACCATGCTTATGTTGGGTTGGCAGGGCCCCAGCTGGGGCTTGAACCGGTGACCTTCGGTGCCTGAACACACTGGCTGTGTTCACTGCACCACACTGTGGCCACCCCTGGAGCCATAGCAGTAACCAGAGGGCAAGGCTGCCACTTTATCAAGGCTGGAAATTCGAAAGAGGCGGAGGGGTCATACCCCTGACCTCTGCCTTGGAGGCCACTGCATGTAGCAGTGGGCTATATCTCTACAGCGGACAGTCTGCTAGGCTGGAAGTTTCATTGGCGTGCCCCTGAATCCCGGAATTCCACCATTAGGCAGGGCGACACCGTAGCAATCGGTAGGGTGACGCCGTAACATTAGGCGGGGAGTCACGACACTATAGCGTAGTGCACCAGTGGGGTCCGTACAAAGCGCTGGCCCAATGAACTTGTTACCAAGAGAAGTCGCACTTGGTGGCGATAGTGAACATGTAGATGCCCCATGCAGGAGCTGCTGCTGTGATTGCGGGAGTGTATCTCTGCCGCCGCAGTGTCTGAGAGGGTGTAAGGTCACACGGGCAGCAGGTGGAGCCTCATGAGTAGTGGTGTCGCAGTAGCCACTGCGAGCAGGAGCAGCCACAGTCTCACTGTTGAGCCTGCTACCAGGGCCGTCACCAGGAAGGATAGGCATGCGCACACAGGACTCTAGCTGTGCCAAAGACTCACCGCCAAGCAGCTGCAGCAAGGTCAGTCACCAAACTACGAGCCTGCGGGCAACACGGACAATGTCTAGCTGTCCTGAGATCTGGACGGCTACCTCCTGACTGGGCATACCCGACCATGGCTGAAAGGTAATGCCTCAGACCGCCTTGCAGATTAATCCCACCGGGGGGTCGAACTCATGACCCCTGTTTCATCAGTCAATGTATTAACCCTTGTGCTACACCACTTGCATCACTGAGAGGCTCAGCTGATGCTGGAGGCCATACTTGGGCCCTGGCTACCTTCGGGCAGAGGAAGGAAAGGCGAGGATCCTGAGGAGACCGGGAGGCCAGGTTCATTGGGATCAGATGCGAAGAAGAGCTGGGCCCTTTGCTGCTGGCACATTGTACATGCATGTGCACTGTGCCGTGAGGGCATGTCGAACGCAGGGCTTTAACGATAACCCGAGTACGGAGTCCCTGCTCTGCAAGGGAGGGATCCTTTAGTCCAAAGGACAGGAGTAGAAATTTGGAGCACTCGCTGCGCAACAATCCCTGGCAGATAGGTGGTGGGCCCAGTCAGCAGCTGCCCCCCACTAGAATCTGACATTCACCAGCAGAGGGCAGTCAGAGTGCACCTGCTGCACTCTGCAGGGTGGTGCAGCCATAAGATGCTAACTGCAGACAGTCTGCTAGCTAGTACATAGTGTATGTTCCTGGAGAAACTGTGTGCACCTAACTGAGATGTCAGCCCACACACCGCACAGGTGGGTCAGAGATTGAGCCCCAGAAAAGAGGAGCCATAACTATCATTTGAGAGGCTATTGAGTACAGATGTTGGAGGCCGCGATAGCCCTGCTGGTTGCTGCCAGATGCTGCAGGGTTTGCATGCTGGAGTTTCCTTTGTACCGCATTGGGGGGAAGAGACGACATGTCAGGTTCAAATTGCAAGGCTCTCAGGCCGGATGGCTTAGCATGGACGACATGTCAGGTCCAAATTGCAAGGCTCTCAGACCGGATGGCTTAGCACTGCTATTGGAGATGGCAAGGGCTCGGCCCACTTTGACAGGTGCCCTTCAAGACCACCACGTGGTGGGTAGGTCGATGGCGGCAGAGTCTGCCTGGCGGTTTTCCCAGAGTTCCTAGTGCGCCGGCACAGGACTATGGCCACCTAGGTGCCTTGTTCTGACTGGGCAGGCTCAAGAGAGTGGAGCTGTAGTGGCATTGTTGTCATTCTATTGTGGCACTTCGCCTGTAAGGGCAGGCTGTAGTGAAGGGAGTCATGGTGGTACTCCGGTTGTGAGCTCATACCCCAACTGGACCGAATCGATGACCTCAATTCCCATTAACATAAGGAGGGTCCTAGCCCTTGGCGCTCGTGGCAGAGGTCACTTAGGATGGTGTCACGGAACTCAGGGATTGTCTTGTCACAGATGTCCGGGACTGTCTTGTGCTGGAAGCTCTTGGAGGTAGCCTGTAGTCTTTTTTTTTTTTTTTTTGCACAGAACCCGCTGCTCATGTTCCGGAGGGGGGGGGGGGCAGCTGGGGATTGCGGATCTTGGTTCCGTTGCTGATGCGGTTCTGCTATTGGCCTTGCGATGTCTTGACAGAGACTCAGGCTTGGTCTGGAAGGCCATGGTTTCCGAGGCCCGCGGTTGGGGAACTAGGTCTGTGACTTTGTGCACTAGGACACGGAGGCTGCCACAGGGTTGAGGAGGCATCCCTATCATGATGATGACGATGGCGTTCCTCCATTGTTAAGGTGGAATTGACATGGAGGCTGCGATGACTCGGCGCTGTGGAGTTGAGATCACTCCTACAGGATGTAGCGATGTGAGGCCTCTGGTTGTTGACCAGAGAGCCCGGTTTGCTGGGTTGTTGCCTGTGTCTGCAATGAGGGCAAGGTAAGTTCGGCTCATATTCGAGGTGCGGGGAGTCTCCAGTACCCGATAGCTTCCCACGATCCAACTCTTGCTGCCATCAATAGCAAGTGTACCGCATGGACCTTCTGGCAGTCGATGAATTCCTAGATGAATTTCATCCATACCAGGACAACCTCAGATTGGTTTCCTATGGGTGAACTCAGACCCTCACTTATGAAGGGGTGCCCCAGTGCAGCGGATGTCCCTGGCTGCCTTTGTTGGCAAGGGAAAGGGGTGGTAATCTGCTAGTTTCCTGGATCCTGAAGCTCCAGCGCTAGCCAGTGTGAGAATGAGTGAGTGTGGCTTGCCCAGCCTTCCACTGGAGGATACTAGGTCACCAGAGGTGTGTGTCCGGATCCAAAGGTGACGAACCGAGTTGTCGCCTGCGTTATCGCATTTTAATGCGGGAGGATGCTCTGTAGGATCCAGATTTGGACTGGAACCAGCGGCTTTCTGACTCTGGATACCCTGGCAGTGTGTACTGCACCACACCGTTGCCACATGCAGAGCTTTGATTGGTTAGGAGAAAAGCCCATGTGTTGCTTATTGCTCCTGTTTGGTACAATGAGGGATACTCTTGTTCCATGACACAGTTTCTGCGTGTAGTGCACCACACTGTAGCCACTGCTGCCCTTGTGCATCGTTACAGCGTTTCTGAAAGGGGGCAGGGTCCCGTGAAGAAGTACGGGGGATGCCTGCACTTGCCGATACCCTATTTTCCACGGCATCTGGTCTGGGTATGGAGACTATACACAGCCAGATGGGAGCCACTGCCACCTTCAGGCTAGCTGACTTGGTGCAGGCTCCATTCGTGGCTAGCTGATCCCACAGACCAAGCACTGGTTGGTGACCTTGATATCCTGGTAGGTCGACGAGGGTCCTCGTCTGGAGGCCAATTTTGTCGCAGACAGGCATCAGGGGCTCTTTACCTGGGATCAGTGCAAAGCCGTCAGAAAACAGTGTATAGAGGAAGCACCGTGGAGTCCATGAGGGGCCCGGGTCTGCGTAGGAAGGCGAGGCAATCGGCTCAAGGAGCAGTCCGTCCATGCCGAACCAACGCGCAACTTGTGGAACGGCCCATGTTGTTGGTGTTGTGGAACGGCCCATGGCGAGTGACGAGGGAATCGTCTTGTAGACTCTGGGCTCTCACAGCGACTGGGGATGCAGTGGGGACCCATCAGTGCAAACTAGACAACACGAGGCAGAAAACCTTGAGTGCTGATGACTCTTAGATCTACCTTTCTACACCTGAAATCTCGCCAGCAATTCATGCCCAGATTTCTGCCTGCCTATATGACATTGCTGCCTGGATGTCTCACTGCCATTTGAAATTGAACATGGCCAAAACTGAGCTTCTTATCTTTTCCCCTAAACCCACCTCCCCCCTTTCTTCTTTCTTAATCTCTGTGGCTAACACTACTCCTCCCTGTTTCCTTGGCTTGCAATCTTTGGGTAGTCTTTGAATCCTACCTGTCTTCCTCCACACACATCCAACTGATAGCTAAAACCTGTCATTTCTTTCTCTGTAACATCATCAAAATTCACCTCTTCCTTTTTGACAACACTACTAAGATACTTATCCACTTTTTAGTCATCTTCCGTCTAGACTATTACAACCTCCTCCTTGCTGTTCTTTCTCTGAATCCTCTCTCTACCCTTCAATCTGTTCAAAACTCAGTTGCGCGGCTTCCGCCAGCCTCGATAGGCTGATAATAAGCCCTCTTCTCATGTCACTTCATTGGCTCCCTATCTGTTTCCACATCCAGTTCAAACTTCTCCTGCTGACCTGTAAGTGCATTCACTCTGCAGCTCCTCACTACCTTTCCTCTCTAATCTCTCCCTACACCCTTCCTCGGGAACTCCGTTCTTCTGGCAGAGCATGTCTATCTGCTCCCTTCTCTTTTACTGCCAACTCCAGACTTTGATCCTTTCACCTCGTTGCTCTTTATGCCTGCAACAAACTACGTGAGTCTGTGCCTCAGGCTTTTTCCCTGGCCCTTTTCAAATTCAGGCTGAAAACTCACCTCTTTGAGGCCACGTTTGGATCTTAATACACTTAAGTCTCCTATGTTTTTCCTTACCATTCCCCTAGACCTATCCTTGTCCCCAGCTGTTGTGTTGTCTATCTTGATTAAAGTGTAAGCTCGAAAGAGTAGGGGCCGTCTTTTACATGTGTCTGTACAGCGCTGCTTATGCCTTGTAGCACTATACAAATGATTAGTAGTATTTAAGTGCTCCTAATATTTCAGACCTTGGATCTAGCTTATCTTGGGTGGACAAAGAAAGGCATTTTTATTTTTAAGAAATTTAGGATAAGATGTATCCTCGGGTTGAGAGTCATTTTGTTGAAGAATTTCACAATTATTCAACAACCATGTCCCACATGGAAAGGTGGTAAAAGAGCAGGAAAACCTGACGACCCATTGTTACAGAGAAGTTTGCAGACTTCAGCTATCATCTGAGGTCCAACTAATATAATATCATCTTTATGAGGCTTTGGACTTTGATCTCTGCTAGGTGGATATGAACTGGATCATGAAGCCAAAATACTACTATAGAGGGGCTTAGAAGATAGCCCCCTCTTTCTCTTAGGTGATCTTTTAGTAGGAAAAGGCTGCCTAGACTTATCAGGGGAATATTTTTCCCTCAAAAAAATCCCTCCAGAGCTCGTTAAGTACTGGGTGAGGTTGAGAAGGGTGACCTGGAAGGTCTGGCTCTGGATTCAGAGCACAGATCTGGTGGGAATGGACTATGCAGTGAGGAAGAATGTCCCGTCTTCAATTGTTTGTGTCCCTGTGTTGAGTGCTGGAACCGTGGGTTGTTAGCTTTGTGTGCACTTGGTGCCAAGGTTTTAATATCTAGCAGGCGGCAACGGCATTTCGCCTGAAGAGAGTAGGGGCTTTTGGCTTGGATCTGAGCTTTCACGCAGTACTTCAGTGCTGTGCTGATCAAAGCAGGCAGAGGAGGAGTACCATTTCTGTGCTTGGGGGCCCTTGCCTTGTATGGTTCTGATGATGTGGAGTAATCAATGTTGAGAGCAGCTCATGGAAGAAGAGCTTTGGAGAGGCTGTCAGGCTTCGAGCACTTGTATACCCATCACATGATCTTGATTTTCCAATGTCTTTTTTTTAAAGATTTAAGGGACTTCTCTCAGTATGGTTAAACAACAGTTTGTTTTCTGTGAGTGATATTCATCTTCTTTAGCCATATCAGGTACTTCATCCTTTCTCTCCAGGCGCTCTTCAAATTTATATTAACACATTTTCCGTGCTCTGGGTGACATTCTGGCACAGTTAGAGGAATCAATTTTGTGACTTGGTCTCATACAGTGGACACATTTTTCATGTATCTCTGAAAGACATTTATCTTGTCACAGTCCAGGTAACATTTAAAATGCGGTTTTTGGTCAGGCATTTAAAATATTGCTGCAAGATCAAATTCTGCCCTTGTTTCAGTTTAGTGTGTTTTTAATGCTAATGGGCAGATGCAAAGTAAGACCCTACCTACCATGACTGCAGATGAAATAGACTGATGGAATCTGACAGGAACACGGGAATGGCTGCATATACTCAGGAAAGCTGTTTTCCAGAGATTTCTGAACTCTGAGAAGCCAAACCCACTTGGCTCTGTTTATGAAGATGTACCAGTGTGCTGTAGTGATCTTAGCTGTCCATAGAGAAAATAGGTGGGATTAGTGCAAAGCCAGCAAAGTGCATGTAAGGATTCCATTTTGTAATCTGCACACCTGCTTTCACTCATTCACTGTACAGTTCAGTAATAAAATACACAATGTAAAAACTCCCCATGGAACTGGCTGCTATGGACTTTTTAAAAAGGAAATGCAGTAGATGGTTTCCCTTTGAAAATCGATTTACAAGTCCATGGGTACAAAAGCAGCATCATGAGGACTATGAAAATTGGCCTTTAAGACGAAAAATATAAATGAAATTAATTGGGACAAAAATGAATGCAAGAAAACAAAGATGCCTACCAATTTTTGATACTTCCCTACTCTCCATAGGATAGCCATGAGGAGCTCGGAGCTGCTGTATATCTATGGTAGCCTTGACCCACGTGTGAGAGCGCTCGTGTTCACTATACGCTGCTGGGCTCGTGTACACGGACTTACAAGCACTATTCCTGGTGCCTGGATTACAAACTTCTCGCTTACCATGATGGTCTTGTTCTTCTTGCAAAAAAGGAGCCCTCCAGTCATCCCAACACTAGACCAGTTAAAAAATCTTGCAGGTAAGGTGGTTCTGTACACTGATCAGATTCAACAAATACATTCCTTCTTTTAATGAAGTTTTCTCTTTTCTGCATTTGTAATTGTGTATTTGGTGAGGAATGACTTTAACCTGGGTTACCACAGAGCTGACATCAAAACAAGGCTCCTTTGTTACACAAAATATAGTTTAAAAATGGCTGACTCTGCAGTTAGGTGACAGGCTGTCTGGGCTCCAACTTTAAAATGTTTTCAGGTAAGTCCACTTCAAAGTGAAACTTTTGAACTGCATGACTCAATCTGGGACAACAGCTTTACCCTTTTGAACTGAGGGGACATATAAGTCAAGATTGCTACTTAGAAAATGGATGTGTCTAGCAACTCATAAATACTTTTTGAAAGTTATTTGTTGACAGGCTTGTGATCTTCAACAGATGTGCAATCAGAAAAACACATTTACCTACCTCTACTCCAGAGCTGCTAACAAAAAGAAATTACTCCCAGAACAAGACCCACAATACCAGGGCTGTGCATTGGAAAATAGCTAATCACAGCATAAAGCAGTGTCCACCGGGTCTGAAACAATAAGGTGTCCCATGACCCATCCTGCTGCTGGTTATTTGGGCACTCGGAAAAGTAAGAAAAATGCATTCATCCAATATTATACTTAGGAGTTGAAAAACACTAACTCAATCCATGCACATAAAAAGAGTCTTGGAGGAAAAAGATCTCAGATCTACATGAGCCATTTTTTTCGTTTGATATTATTGCAGTCAATCAGATGGGGCCCGTCACATCACTGATCTAAAAAAAACCCCTTCATTTTCATAATTTCTAATTTCATCCATAAAATCCTATGCACAGTTCATAAAGTCCTGATAGTATAGAAAATTGTACTTAATTTCAATTTCATTGTAAACAAATTACTATGCTGATGTAAAGTGGTTACATACACCCCAATGTATTAACGGCCACAGCATTTCACCAGGAGTTTCGTTAGGAAGTGATTCAGGACTTCGCTATTTCTTAATTGTGCACTATAAAAAGGGAAACCACAGAAATTTTGACTAACATCACTGTAAAAAATAACATTTCTACAGTATATCTAAAAATCTTAGTTCTCCTAACACAATCCTAATTAAATAGTGACAAGAGTAATATTATAAATACCTTTCACCATTCCTATTTTTTATTTTCAATATTTATTCCAGTAGAAAAAACCCCAAGCTTACCCATTGACATTGACTAAAACACTATATGGACCCAATTAAAGGATACCTACAAAAACAGTATCAAACCCACAATGTCTTAGCTAAAAATGGTAAGAAAACCCAAGTCCAAAATACAGTTGTATTATCTCATACCAGCCACCATATCCAGCTACTGTTATGTAACCTGCTCTTTCTTTCAAGGGGGTCCGTGATATAAAAGATAGCTTTAGTTCTAGGTGCAAACAAGTGAAGCTAATAACCCAGTGGTACTATAGAATCTTTTAAACCCCCCAGGAAAAGCAATCGGCTTATTTGGGCACAGCAGCTTACTTTAAGAGGCTTGTTCATAATTGTTTCCAAAGGATGCTTCAGGATTCTTACCCATGATAACAGTTCCTTTTTCTAAAGTGACTTGGGCTTTCCATATGGCTCCTGCATTAAAACTGACAGTCTGTATTTCTATTTAAGACAAAGAAATGTAGCTAAACCTAAGCTACAGATATTTTCATAATGTGAGCAGTATTAGTGAGAGTTTGGATTTAACATAGTATATGATGGTAGATAAAAACCAGTATGGTCCATCTAGTCTGCCCAGTAAGGAGGCTAGTTGTAACTGCGTGCCGTGCAGGTCACCCCCTCTATGCCTTTTTTAGGGCTCTAACCCGCTGCTACATGCAGGTCACCCCCTCTTTGCCTTTTGCGGTTGTACCTGCTGCTCCGTGAAGTTCAGCCCCCCCTCTATTTGTTGAAGTATAAAAGATATTTATTTATTTATTTTATTTATTTGTAAGTCTTTTATATACCGCCACTTCCCAAGATCAGTGGCGGTTTACATCAAACCACAAGAAATACATAGAACAGTTCAGTAGTAAATAGGTACATTGAACGGTAATTAGAACTATAAACATTAAGTATTTAAGTTTGTTTTGATTTCATTCTCTTGCTATAAAGGGATCCACTGTGTCTATCCCATGCCATTTTGAATTACTTCACTGTATTTCCCCCATCACCTCCATCGGGAGGGCATTCCAAGCATCCACTACTCTCAGTGAAAAAGTATTTCCTGATGTTGCTTTTAAGTTTACCTCCTTGTAGCTTCATTTTATGCCCTCTAGTTTTACAGCTTCTCCTTCTTTGAAAATGGTTTGTGTGTTCATCAATATCCTTTAAGTAGGAGTTTGGACTCCAAAATGGCGCATGGGCAGAAGACCATAGCTCGGGCGTTTTTTCCCTAATGCCGCGCAAGTGAAAAGTAAGACTGGGCAAGGGGTCGCAGTCGGGTCAACTTTCTTCCCCTTTGCTTACTTCTGGACTTTTAGATGCCTATGTATACCGTGAGCGGCAGCTGCAGACACTGGGGGTGATTGGTCTGGTTGAGAGGTCGCGGGAGCAGGAGTGCTTGTTGTCTGTCTCGGGTAGAGATCTTACACCCCCAGACTTGCGGAAACCTCCAAAGCAGGAGTGTCCTGGTGTATGCCTGGAAGGACTGGAAGCAGCAGTGGCATCCAGTGTTGGAGCTTCTGCTGCATCACTGGGGACGACGCCTGGGGTCGTTGTGGGTACTGTATTAACCCCACTGGGTCACTCACTGCCTGGGACACTGTTTGGAGGTGAGACTTGCTTAATGGTGGCTAGAGGTGCAGCAGTTTCTTTCTGAGGTCCTGGTGGTTACTGCTGATACAATGCATGTTTTTCAGGGGTCCCAGAACTATTTACTTTGGAAACAATTTGGTCAGCTATCAAGCAACTTGGTGAAGCCCTTACCCCTCAAGTGCAAACTTTGCAAGTGCAAATACAACAGAATGAAGAAGCATGTTTAAAGAACACTGCCTCGGATAAGGTGTTAAAAAAAACATCTATGATTGATTTTTCCCTTAGGGTTGATCGTTTTGAATCTCAAGCGGAGACGTTTATGAAGGATTCTAACAATTTGAAACATCGGTTGGAATATTTGGACAACCATTCTAGACTAGCTAATTTACAGTTAATAAGTTTTCCTAAAATGTCTGGGATATCTGCTAAAGAAATGTTTAAAATGTATTTGTTGGAAATATTGGGGGTACCACCTGAATCTTGCCCCTCCATTAGCTAAGATATACTCTACCTAGTGGTCAGAAAGTTTCTTCAAATGTGGAGTTAAGGGGGCCCCTGGAAGTTGATGTATTAAATGTAACTGCATTTGTTAGAACAATCAGAAACGGAAGCAGTAATTTCTTCTACTTGTTTGGTTATATTAGCCTTGATATCAGATAGGGAGTGGCTTCTTAACATGTTTTTTAAGAGTGGAATTTGAGTTTTAAGGGCCCTTTGGTACGCATGTTTCTCTGGGAACAAGCAGGAAGTCAGCCCTCATATATGGGCGACGTTGATGCAAATGGAGCCGGCGTGGAAGCATCTCTCCAGAAAGCCTTTGAAAGAAGCCACCACACATCCATAGTCCCCTTCCTACCCAACGGTGCCATCTTAATTAGTCTTCCTTTTTCCGCAGAGCCCTATAAATGTTCGTCTTTCTTCCCCAGAAAAAAGTTGATTTTTTTTGTGCACGTCTCTATGCCATCTGGTTAGTACTGGTCCCTTTCCCACCTCTGAGCCCCATCGCTTCGGCCCTAGCACTCGGAACTTGTTTCATTATTTTTTTCCATCCAGCGTGGTTTTGCGCCTTTTCTAACCACTGGCTGTGTCAAAGGTCTTCGACTTCGCCGAAGGTCTTCGACTTCGCCGAAGGTCTTCGACTTCGCCGAAGGTCTTCGACTTCGCCGGGGCCCTTTTTGCCCCAATGGCCACTGGGTTTAAAAAGTGTGATGGGTGCTCCAGGAATATTATGTCTCTTACCAACACACATGATTGTTACCTCAAGTGTCTGGGTGCCGACCATGACCCAGAGAAGTGCTCCCTATTCAAAAAGATGTCCGCTAAGGACATCCAGAGTCACCGGGCTGAAGCAGGATGACATCTTTCACAGGTCAGATTCAGCCCCGGTATTCCCGGTAGCTGTGCGCTCTAAGGCCCCGCATGGATCTTCTGAGTCATTTAAAGCCCCTGCGGAGCCCGAGTGGGCACATGGATACTCCGAGAAGGGTTCCCTAGAGCGAAAGCATAAGAGAAAAAAAAAAAAAAAAGCTTTGAGGGACCTCTTCCTGGGAAGGTGACATGCCCAGCAAGTCCCATGAGAGGTCCCACAGCCCCTGGAGGGTTTCTGAGAAGTCGGAGCAGCCGGCCAAGGTACCCAGGACAGATGGTCATTGGTGACTGGTCTTGGACCCATGAGGCCCCTCCCATGGAGGACTCCTTCTCCTCTCCGACACCCAAACCGGTCACCCCGGCGTCTGTGTTGAAGGCTTCCTCTGAGTGGGAAGCCAGAATGGTGGCATTGGAATACAGTATTTCTGCATTCTTTGCTTCACAGCAAGCATCTGTGCCTGGCCCCACCACTGAGACCGCAGGGACCTCAATGCCGAGGACTCCCTGGGCCGCCAAAGAGATTCTCGAGAGCCCCATGTCTCGAGCCAATCCTTGACGAAGGTCTCAATTCCATTCCTGTTCTGGGGGAGCGGGATCCTCCCTGGCAACCGCCTCTGGCTTCAGCCAAGTCTTAGCCACGGTCCATCGAAGGCCGGATCCAATGACGCCCCTAGAGCTGTCTGGCCTCGGCGGACTACTCAGACTGGGAGTCCAAGGACGAGACTTCCCCAGAGATATGAGCACACTGATCTCCTCTCTGACCCATCCCTGTCAGCATCAAGGCACCAGTCCCTGTCCAAGGACACCTCATTCCTCGGGTTTGTCTGAGACATGGTGAAGGCACATAAGAACATAAGCTATGCCATACTGGGTCAGACCAAGGTCCATCAAGCCCAGTATTCTGTTTCCAACAGTGGCCAATCTAGGTCATATGTACCTAGCAGTTTCCCCAAGAGACACAAGTTCCACAATGCTTGTACTGGGTCAAGCATTGATATCTTCGGTCACTTCTTAATAATGGTTTATGGACCTTTCCTCCAGGAACTTGTCCAAACCTTTTTTAAACCCAGCTACACTAACAGCCTTTACTACATCCTCCGGTAACAAATTCCAGAGTTTGATTACACGTTGAGTGAAAAAATATTTTCTTTTATTAGTGTTAAATAGTTTACCCTGTAGCTTCATTGCATGTCCCCTAGTCTTTCTATATTCTGATAAGGTAAACAATCGATCTACGTTTACCCGTTCCACTCCGTTCATTAATTTATAGACTTCTATCATATCTCCCCTCAGCCGTCTCTTTTCCAGGTTAAAGAGCCCTAACCTTTTTAGCCTTTCTTCATAGGAGTATCCTTCCATCCCCTTTACCATTTTGGTGGCTCTTCTCTGTACCTTTTCTAAAATCGCTATATCCTTTTTAAGATACGGCGACCAGAATTGCACTCTCTCTAACCATGGAGTAGGAGGAGGACCCCACACAGAGGAACTCAAAATCCTCCAATATGAGGCCCTCACGTCTCCGTCCCCTTCATCCTCGGGTGCCACCTCCTCCAAATGTGGGAAACACCGGCATCAGTGCTGATTGTTAGCTGATGCCTGGACTCTGTGTACAGGGTCCAGCAAGGTCCCGGCTTCAGGAAGACACAACTCCCTCACACCTCCATGGTGGTCGAATTGGCCATGTGTCAACAGAAAAGCCCGAAGAGACTCTTTTTTTCAGTGCCCTTGGGCAGGGAGTCCCACACCCTCGACGCCCTCAGACGTAAATGTTACCAAGGCCCAATGCTGTCATGCCATATACAAGCATACCAGCTATATATCGGCATGGTTTTCTAAGGAAGTAGCTGAAAAAGTGAAGAAAAAGAGGGAGACCTTCATGAAATACAAGAGATCACAGAGAGAGGAAGACAGGCATCTGCATTTGGAAAAACTTAGAGAAGCTAGCAAAGTAGTCAAGAAGGCAAAGATTCAAAAGGAGGAGGAAATAGCCAATGCAACAAAATGGGGGGATAAGACATTTTTTAGATATATTAGTGAGAAGAGGAAGGGCAAGAGTGGTATTGTCAGACTCAAGGGTGCAAGGGGGGGAATATGTAGAAGCTGATAAGGATAAAGCGGAATTGCTTAACACATTTTTTGTTCTGTGTTCACAGATGAAGAACCAGGAGCAGGACCTCAGAAAACACCCACAAATAGGAACAGAAGCGAGGGACATCTTGAACAATTTTCAGAAGACTGTGTTCGTGAGAAACTAGCTCAACTTAAAGTAGAGAAAGCGATGGGATCAGATGGGATACACCCTAGAATACTGAGGGAACTTGGGGACGTTCTAGCAGCTCCACTGACTGACCTTTTCAATGCCTCGTTGGAGTCGGGAGTGGTGCCAAAGGACTGGAGAGAGGCTCATGTGGTGCCTTTACATAAAAGCGGAAGTAAGGATGTGGTTGAAAACTACAGGCCGGTTAGTTTAACTTCGGTGGTGAGTAAATTATTGGAAACGCTGCTGAAAGAGAAAATCGTGAGGTTTCTGGAGTCCAGCGGATTACAGGATCCGAGGCAGCATGGATTCACCAGAGGCAGGTCTTGTCAGACAAATCTGATTGATTTCTTTGACTGGGTGATCAGGGAGTTGGACCGAGGGAGAGCTCTAGATGTGGTGTATTTAGATTTCAGTAAAGCCTTTCGACACAGGCGACACTGTTCGACACAGGCGACTTATAAACAAACTGAGCACCCTAGGGATGGACCCTAAAGTTACTGCTTGGGTTATAAATTGTTTGGGTGGGAGGCGACAAAGAGTACAAGTAAATGGAGCTCACTCTGAGGAGAAGGATGTTACCAGTGGTGTGCCCCAGGGATCTGTCCTTGGTCCGATTCTTTTTAACATCTTTGTTAGTGATATAGCGGAAGGGTTGTCGGGTAAGGTTTGCCTCTTTGCAGATGATACCAAAATCTGCAATAGAGTAGACACCCAGGAGGGTGTAGATAACATGAGAAGGGATCTAGCTAAGCTTGAAGAATGGTCTAGAATTTGGCAGCTGGGATTTAATGTTAAAAAATGTAAGGTCATGCGTTTGGGCTGCAGCAATCCAAGGGAGCAATACAGTATAGGAGGTGAAGTACTTTTGTCCACTAAAGAAGAGCGGGACCTAGGCGTGGTTGTGTCTGATGATCTTAAAGTAGCTAAACAGGTAGAAAAGGCGACGGCAAAAGCTAGAAGGATGCTTGGGTGCATACGGAGAGGAATGGCTAGCAAACACATTTTTTCTAATTGTCCTCAGTGGTGGGTTCCTTACCTTACTCCATTGCTGTTAAAGTTTTAAGGTTTTAAACTTTCTCTTAACCTATCTGCAGGGGCTACCCCTCCCCCACCCCCTGCAGAGTTACTGTTGTAAACCTCCATTTTTCTGAGCTGCACGTGGGTTTGCTTACATTGCCTTCTGTTCTGTAAGAGGAGGAGTGCTGTTTTAGAGCTCTCCCAAAAGGAGATTTTTGCTGTGTTTGCTGCATAACTGAGTCTGTCTCCAAATAATTGTGAGTCTGTCTCCCCATATTTGTCTTTTTTTCTAATTGTCCTCAGTGGTGGGTTCCTTACTTTACTCCATTGTGTGTGCCAATAGTTCAGGAACAGCCTACTAGCTAGTGACACTTAGGTTCCCGCCCACCCTACCCCTCACCCCACCCACCCCAGGGGCTACATTGCCTATATAGTGGTCACAGACGTGCCATCTATCATTCCAAACTTGGGTTAAAAGCCACATCGTATTCTTCTTCTTCCTCTTCTGGGACTGCATAAACATGTCGTGTATTCAGTGCAATAACTGCGGTACGTTCATTCAAAGACAAATCATTTGGAAACTAAGAGCTTGTCCTATATGTCTAAAGTCAGCTGCCTTGCATGAAGAACTAACTCTACTAAGGAAAGACCTAGCTGCCATGCATATAGAAGTATCTCTACTGAGGGAGGAACTGGCTGCAATGAAGCGCACCTCTCCTAGGATACAAACTGAACAAACTCCACCACCGCTCCCACAAAGAACCAAACGCCCCAGGAACAAATGGATCACAGTGGGTTCTGGTAGATTGCGACCTGTAACACAAAGACATCCTATACATCAAGAGATATCCCTGCACAATGCCTTCTCTGCCTTGGCTAATGAGGATGCCCAATTCAAAGAACCTGAAGGGCCTTTAAATGAGTCAGACAATGCCCAATCCCCTGCTAAAGCACTAAATATGAAGAAAACCTCACCAAACAGAAAACTACTACTAATTGGAGATTCCATCATCAGAGGCACCAACTTGGGAACACAGCTCAAAGGAGAGAGGATAGTCATGTGCCTACCAGGCTCTTCAGCCAGCAGGAATACAAACCAAGTTGTTGAATTACTTAGTGCAAAAAGTGAACATTCCAAACTTGATGTTATTATCCACCTAGGCACAAACGACTTGGCTAGGAACAGTGCCTCTACAGCCCAAAAGGACTTCCAATCTCTGGGGGAGAAACTCAAGCACGTTGTTAACACTGTTGCATTCTCAGAGGTTCTACCTGTTCTTGGTAAGGGGACAAAAAGACTGCATCGCATTAACAGCTTTAATACATGGCTCCAGACCTGGTGCAGAAAAGAAGGATTCAGATTTATTGGCAACTGGGACAACAGATGGATCAACAAGAGACTATACTGTGCTGATGGACTACATCTCTCTTCCACAGGGAAAAGAATCCTAAGTGAAAAATTCAGGCAGTATGTGGACATGCATTTAAACTAGGAAAAGGGGGTGACGGATGTGGAAGGTCAACATCTGCATGCCACCCCCAACAAAAGCAGAACAACATCAGAAACAGCCACACTTTTAAACCACACATCAAAAACATGTGGGAGGAAGTGGGCAGAACAAAATCAATGCAAAATACACACAAGCCAGGAAAGTGCTGGAAAGCAATGAGCACAAATGCTCGAAGCTTAGCCAACAAAATTCCAGACCTGGAAGCCCTAACGGCAGAAACAGACTTGGACATTGTGGCCATTACAGAAACATGGTTTAATGAATCACATGATTGGGATATAGCCATAGCTGGCTATAATCTATTCAGGAGGGACCGAGAAAATGGAAAAGGAGGAGGAGTAGCCTTGTATGTCAAAAGCAATATTAAAGCTACTGAAATGCAGGGGACATGGGGAAAAGAAGAAGCGCTCTGGATTGCGTTGGAGAGAGGAGATGGCACTGTCATCCATATTGCTGTAGTCTATAGACCTCCGACTCAAATTGAAGAGAGAGACAATGAATTGATTAGAGATATTGCCAAGATAGCATCAAAGGGGGAAGCAATCATATTGGGTGACTTTAATCTACCTGATGTGGATTGGATTACTCCTTCTGCACATCTGGAAAGAAGCAAAAGAATTGTGGATGCTCTCCAAGATGCATTATTTAGACAAATGGTGATGGAACCAACCAGGGAAAGCTCAACGCTGGATGTAGTGCTCACCAACGGTGATAGTGTGTCAAATGTCTGCGTGAGTGCCCCTGTGAGCAACAGCGACCATCACACGGTGTGGTTTGAAATAAAAGCCATGGCACAGGCCAATCATAGCAAGCTCAGAGTCCTAAACTTCAAATACACTAACTTCAATCAAATGGCAGAGTATGTAAAGGAGGAGATGACGGGGTGGGAAGAGATAAAGGAAGTGGAATTGCAATGGGCTAAACTAAAGGAGGCATTGAAAGGAGCAACAGATAAATATGTAAGAAAAGTAAATAAAAGCAAGAGGAGAAGGAAACCTATTTGGTTTTCCAAAGAGGTGGCTGCTCATATAAAGGCAAAAAACACAACTTTTGCAAAATTCAAAAGCTTGCAGACCGAAGAACACAGAAATGAATACAGGATCAAACTCAAAGAGACAAAACGAGAAATAAGGATAGCAAAATCAAAGGCAGAGGAAAAGATGGCTAAAGATGTTAAGGGTGGCAACAAAAATTTCTTCAGGTATATTCGGGAAAGGAAAAAGATCAGAGTTGGAATTGCAGGACTCAGAAGTGCTGGGAAAGGACTCGTGGAAAGTGACACTGAAAAAGCAAAATTGCTAAACAATTACTTCTGCTCTGTGTTTACTAAAGAAGATCCTGGGGATGGACCAGCTGTGACTCCCAAATATAAAAATGGGAATGAAGTAGATACCACACCATTCACAGCAGAAGAGGTGTTAGAACAACTTGCTAAACTGAAAGTGGACAAAGCCATGGGACCGGATGGGATACATCCCAGGATACTGAAAGAGCTCAGAGAGGTTCTTGCAGGACCGTTAAAGGATGTCTTCAACAGATTCTTGGAAACAGGAGAGGTTCCTCAGGACTGGAGAATGGCTGATGTTGTACCTCTACACAAAAGTGGTGACAGGGAAGAAGTGTCAAACTACAGACCCGTGAGCCTTACCTCGGTGGCAGGAAAAGTAATGGAGGCGCTCCTGAAAGAGCGAATAATGAACTTTCTGAAAACCAACAGCTTGCAAGACCCGAGGCAACATGGTTTTACCGAAGGACGATCTTGCCAGACAAATCTGATCGAGTTCTTTGACTGCGTGACGAGGGAACTAGATCAGGGGCATGCAATGGATGTCATCTACCTGGATTTCAGCAAAGCCTTTGATACTGTTCCTCATAGGAGGCTTATCAACAAACTCAGTAGCTTGGGGATGGGTCCCAAGATGGTAAACTGGATTAGAAATTGGCTGACTGACAGACGACAGAAGGTGATTGTACATGGAGCTCACTCGGATGAGAGGAAGGTGATTAGCGGGGTGCCCCAGGGTTCGGTCCTGGGCCCGGCACTGTTCAATGTATTTGTGAGTGATATTGCTGAAGGACTGAATGGAAAAGTCTGTCTTTTTGCAGACGACACAAAAATTTGCAACAGAGTGGACTCCCCTGAGGGAGTGGTTAACATGAAGAAAGATCTACAAAAGCTGGAAGACTGGTCTAAAGCTTGGCAACTACGATTTAATGCAAAAAAGTGCAGTGTCATGCACTTGGGTAGCAGAAATCCAAGAGAAATGTACAAGATAGGGGGAGAAAGGTTGGTATGCACAGTTCAGGAAAAAAAACCTTGGTGTGATTATCTCTGCTGATCTCAAGGTGGCAAAACAGTGCGACAAGGCGGTGGCAAAAGCCAGAAGGATGTTGGGCTGCATACAAAGAGGGATTACCAGCAGAAAAGAAGAGGTACTTATGCCACTGTATAGGTCACTGGTGAGGCCTCACTTGGAATACTGCGTTCAGTTTTGGAGACCATATCTTGCAAAGGATGTAAAAAGACTGGAGACTGTTCAGAGGAAGGCGACCAAAATGATTTGGAGCCTGCGTCAGAAGCCTTATGAGAAGAGACTTGAAGACCTAAATATGTATACCTTGGAGGAAAGGAGGCACAGGGGAGATATGATTCAGACCTTTAAATACTTAAAGAGAAATGATGAACAAACAAACCTCTTCCAAAGACGGGGAACCTGTAAAACTAGAGGGCATAACATGAAACTGCAAGGGGGTAAATTGAAAGGCAATGTCAGGAAATATTTTTTCACTGAAAGGGTGGTGGATGCTTGGAATGCCCTCCCGATGGAAGTGGTAGGGGCGAACACGGTGACGGAATTCAAAAAGGCATGGGACAAACACAGAGGATCCCTTTACAGAAATAGGAAAAAAAACAAAATAAACGGTACCATCTAACTTCCGAACCATGTAACGTCTCAACAAATAGGGGTGTCCTATATGGAGTGGTGGGTTTACCCCTGAACAAGGATATGGAGAGGGGTGGCCTGCGCGGAGCGACAGGTGCACCTACTCTTGCCATCTCGCTGGGCAGACTGGATGGACCATGCTGGTCTTTATCTGCCATCAACTACTATGTTACTATGTTACTAGAAAAAAGGAGGTGATAATGCCTCTGTATAAGTCTTTGGTGCGACCTCATTTGGAGTATAGTGTGCAATTCTGGAGACCGCACCTTCAAAAGGATGTGAACAGGATGGAGTCGGTGCAGAGGGTGGCTACTAAAACGATTAGTGGGCTTCATTATAAAGCATATGAGGACAGACTTAAGGATCTTAATATGTACACCTTAGAGGAAAGGCGGGATAGAGGTGATATGATTGAGATGTTTAGATACCTCCGTGGCATAAATGTTCAGGGAGAGAGCCTCTTTAAATTGAAAGCAAGTTCTGCTACGAGGGGACATGGGATGAGGGTGAAGGGAGATAGATTCAGGAGTGATAGGAGGAAATTTTTCTTTACGGAAAGAGTAGTGGATCCGTGGAATAGTCTCCCAGTGGAGGTGGTAGAGATGAGGACAGTAACTGAATTCAAAAAAGCATGGGACCAACACAGAGGATCTCTAAAGGTAAAAAGTGGACTGTTGTAGTTGTTGATATGGAAGGACAGACTAGATAGGCCATGTGGTCTTTTTCTGTCATCATGTTTCTATGTTTCTCCTTTAGAGACCTCACCAAGGGGCTTGGGTATTTTCGGAAGGTCTCAGTGGGGACCACCTCCAACGCTTCCAGACCCTCACAAAGTCTGTCAGGGAGTGCTTGAAGTATTTGTCCCGAACGGCCTACAGTGGTTTTGAGTCCATTGCGAGGGTGGCTACCACAGGCATCTGTGCCCGATGCCAGGCCTGGCTCCAGGCGTCGGACCTCAAGTAATGGGTCCAGGAGAAACTCCTCGATGTTCTTTGCCTCGGTGAAAACCTCTTTGGCAAACCAATGGAGGACAAGGCAGGGGAGATCGAGAGATAGTATGACACCAGGACTCTCGAGGAAGACCTCCACTCTTCCCAGGAAGAAACCACTGGGGTAAAGGCCAACCTTACCAAGGTTATCCCCCATACCAGACTCCCCAGACCCCTCAGCAGGGTCATTGGGGCAAGGGAGCAGGCCAGGGCCCACATAAGTCTAATGTCCCCAAGACCCAGACACAAGCTCCAGCCCAGACTGGGTCAGTGTTTTAACTCCCAGAGCATAGCCTCCACCCATGTGGGACCAGCTACAGATGGGGTGGGGGGGGCACCTGATTAATTTTGCCCACCGGTGGGTTGCCATCACCACCACAGACGCCTGGGCACTTCAGGTGGTTAGGGAAGGTTACCTCCTTCATCTGGACCAGATACTTCCCCCTTTCTTTCTAGGAGAGCCCCTTCAGATTCCTCTGAACCAGGCCCTGCTACTGTAGGAACTTGCAGGCCTTCTCAGGGATAGGGCTCTGGAGCCCATACCACACCACCTCAAAGGAAAAGGGTGTTCTACTGCAGATACTCTCTGGTTCCAATAAGAACAGGAGGCCTAAGGCCCATCCTGGACTTGAGAAACCTGAACAAATTCCTGGTGCAGAAGAAGTTCAAAATGCTCTCCCTTGGAATAATGCTGACCTACCTCCAGCAGGGAGATTGGCTATGCTCCTTAGACTTATACCCACATCCTTATTCATCCCAGTCACAGGCAGTACCTAAGGTTCATAGTTGGGGACGGTCTAGCCGCTGCACCAAGAGTCTTCACCAAATGCCTAGCAATGGTGGCCGCCTGCCTTTGTCTCCATGGCGCCTTTGTCTTCCCATATCTGGATGGCTGGCTAGTAAAAGTAGAGACGGCCTCAGAGGTGCAACAGGCCATGGCCCACACCATCAAGGTCCTAACACATTTGGAGTCCATGATAAACCACTCCAAATTCCACCTCACCCCAATGCAGGACCTGGAGTTCATAGGGGCTCACCTGGACACCCTCTAAGCCAGAGCCTTCCTCCACCTGGACAGGGCAGATCGCCTCAGGGCCCTGATGACCGAGGTGCAGCGCCATCACATCATGTCAGCACAGTCCATGCTTCGCCTGCTCGGCCACGTGGCCTCCACAATCCATGTGGTCCCCAACGCCCGCCTCCATATGCGGGAAGCTCAGTGTTGCCTCCGCTCACAGTGGACTCCGGCCACAGGCAGGCTCCAGGACAGGGTCTCGGTATCCCGTCAACTAGCAGAGTCACTAAATTGGTGGCAGGACACACAGCACCTTCAGAAGGGCATGCCCTTCCAACACACAAACCCCCAGAAGGTCCTCACCACAGACTCCTCCCTACTGGGGTGGAGTGCCCACTGCGAAGGGCTGCGCACGCAGGGCAACTGGTCTCTCAAGGAGAGCCAGCATCAGATCAACCTGTTGGAGTTCAGAGCCATTTTTCTGGCGATCAGAGCCTTCTAACACCACTTGCAGCACCAGTTGGTGCTGTCCAGGCGGAAAACCATGTTGCGAAGTTCTACCTGAACAAACAGGGTCTCACCGCCTCTATCAGGAGGCAGTAGCCCTCTGCTCATACGCGATCAGTCAGGGAATGCTCCTCAGGGCGGTATACCTTCTGAGCCAGGCAGTGTCCTAGCGGACAGACTGAACAGGGTCCTCCAGCTGCACGAGTGGTGCCTAGACTCCAGGGTGGCACAGCAGCTATTCCGACTATGGGGGAACCCCAAGTCTGGACCTCTTTGCCAGCCCGGCCAATGCTCAGCTGCCCCGCTTCTGCGGTCCTCAACTGTATCCATCTCAGATAGCAGCGAATGCCATCCTCATCTCATGGTTGGAGGGCCTGTTGTATACCTTCCCTCCCATGCCACTTCAAGGTCCAGCGGGACAAGGCTTCCATGATCTTGGTGGCCCTGCGGTGGCCCAGACAGTCTTGATTTCCTCTGTTACTCCGCCTCTTGACGGAGCTCCCGGTCCCTCTGGGGAATTCCCCAGGACTACTGACTCAGGAGGAGGGCTTGATTCTCCACCCCAACCTGGGGTCCCTGTTGCTAACAGCATGGCTGCTGAACAAGTCGCCCTAGCATCCCCTCAACCTCCCAGGGAAGTGGAAGAAGTCCTTATAGCCTCTCGTAAACTTTATGAGACGATCCTATACCTTCAAGTGGCACAGATTCTCTCGGTATGGTGTACTGAGAAATGGGTAGATCCGTTCTGCTGCCCACTGTATATGGTGCTGCAGTACTTGCTCCACCTCTCACAGACTGGACTCAAGTCCAACTCTGTCAGGGTACACCTGAGCACGCTTTCCGTGAACCATCACTCCATAGAGGGCAAGCTTCTTTCTGTGCAGCCTTCATTACCTGATTCATGCAGAGCTTGCTGCTCTCTAAGCCTCCCATCCGGCCGCCTCCGGCAGAATGGGATCTCAACGTGGTTCTGACACAGCTTACTAAGCCGCCCTTCGAACCCTTGGCTACCTGCCATTTGCGTTACCTATCTTGGAAGGTTGTCTTCCTGATGGTTCTCACCTCTGCCCGCAGAGTCAGCGAGCTTCAGGCCTTGGTGACCGAGCCACCCCACACCAGGTTCTACAAGAGCAGGGTCATGCTTTGCACCCACCCTAAATTGCTCCTGGAGGTGGTATCCGCCTTTCACCTCAACCAAGAGGTGGTGTTCCCTACCACCTTTCCATGGTCCCATGCTGACAAGGCAGCAGCCGTTCTCCCATACTCTGGACTGCAAAAAGGCCCTATCCTTCTACCTGCAACGTTCTCAGGGCCACTGCAAAGCCTCACAACTTTTCATTTCATATGATCCCAGTCGACTGGGGGAGGCTTTCACAAAGTGGACCCTGTCCACCTGGGTGGTGGACTGCATCGCCTTTGCCCACGATCAGGCTGGGCTATCGGGGGAGGAGTGGCTCAGTGGTTGGGACAGGTTACCTCAGGCCGGAAGGCCGGGGGTTCAATTCCCACATGGGGACAAGCAACTTCAGGCCGGAGGGACTGGGGTCTCTAGTCCCATGGCCACGCCTTGTGGCCTTGGGCAGGCCACTTAACCCTCCATTGCCTCAGGTACACTTAGATTGTGAGCCCTTCGGGGACAAGGGAATAAAAAGTACCTGCTAGTATACATGTAAACCGCACTGATTCTAAAGAGCGTGGTATAAAAAAGAAAAATAATAATAAAATAATATCGGGGCGCTGGGTCACAGCGCACAATGTCAGGGCTATGGCAATCTCAGTTGCGGGCCTACACTCTGTCTCTGTGGCAGACATTTGCCGGCTGTCACTTGGTCCTCGGTTCACACCTTTTCAGCTCATTACTGCCTAGAGTGGGAGTCCCGATGGGACAGCACCTTCGGTCAGGCCGTACTCTGTAATCTGTTCGGAGTTTAGGCAATTCCTGCCCTTTGACCCTTCTTGTACAGACTACCGGAGCCATGGTTCTCCCTGGACACTGGGCTCCTCGGAGTCTGTCCTCAGATTTGTTTGTGGCTGCTCACGGCTCAGCCATGGTTTTTTTTTTCTACAGGTTCTTGATAACCTATAGCTAAGGAGTCCCATATGTGAGGACTGACTTCTGCTTGTTCCTGGAGAAAGTGTAGTTACTCATCTGTAACAGGTGTTCTCTAGGGACAGCAGGAATAAGTCCTTACAACCCTCCCTCCCTCCTCCTCTTGGAGTTGCTATACAATTTTGGCCATCTTCTTTTGTCAGCTCTAGCTATGTCATCTGACTGAGTAAGATGGCACCCTTGGACGGGAAGGGGATCACTCATGCGTCATGGCATCTGCCAAAGGCTTTCTTTGAAAGCTGGGGAGATGCTTCCGTGAGGGCTCCGTCAGCATCGATGTCACCCATATATGAGAACTGATTCCTGTTGTCCCCGGAGAATACCTGTTACAGGTGAGTAACTACAATTTCCTGACCTCCCCATGGAAACCCCACGTCACAGGAGAGAGGTTTTGCTCCTGCTCCTGCGTATTTTGCAATTTGGAGGGTTAATTTTTCTTAAGTACCCTTGTAAGTGCCTTGTGAAGCTGCAAGGTGTTTCTTATATTTATTTTCCTTCTCAGTTAATTTCCTTTTTGAATGCCTGTGGGACCGTAGGTATAGGGCCAGGCATTAGCTCTATACTGCAATAATTTGATAATGCTTGCTGTTTAGTCTCATATAATTCCTATAAAAGTATCAACTATGTTTGCTTTTATTTGTCCTCCATTTTTGGGCTCATTATGGTGGGCTAGAGTGGGATTGCCTTTGGAACTATTGCCTTTGAATGTTTTCTTCCTAATATGTTCTGTTGGCATATCCTGATTTCTGTACAAGTGATTGTATCCATGTTTTATATTTTGAAAATTGTATAAATATGAGAGGAAATGACATCACCAAACGGAGCAGCCATGTGAGAGCGGAGCTCCATGGAAGTGGGAGGCAAATTGCCAATATATAACACACCGGAGTGGTGTGAGAGGTGAAAATCAGCTTGGTGGGTGCTGCTGAGGTGGAGCACTGCGGTGAGATGAAGAGCACAGCGGATTTGAAGGCGTTTGCATATAAAACCGCTGCGGGAACACCGGAGGGAAAAACAAAATGGCTGCGGTAAATGCTACCAGCGTGGAGGAAGCTGGAAAAATGAAGAATGGGGATTGTAGCCAGAGTGGAGACATGGAGGTCTTGCGAGGAGAGCTTAAAAGCTGGTTCAGCACTATCAGGCAAGATTTAGCATGCTTCAAAAGAGAAGCGCAAACATGGATGGAGGAGTTGAAAGTGGATGTGAGAGACATTGGGCAGCGTGTGGAAGATATTGAGAATAAAATGGAGGTACAGTACAATGCAATGCAGAAAATGCAGGAAAGAATGGAAACGATGGAAATGGAGGCTGAGGACTTGTGGTCTAAAGTGGAAGAACTGGAAAATAGATCAAGAAGAGCAAACATTAGAATAAGAGGGGTCCCTGAGAACGTGGAAAAATCAGACTGGGAAACTGGTAGAAAAGATCTGCTTCTTTCAGAATTTGTTTGCATGACAGGATGGCTCTCAACTTTGTTGGGACATAGATCGGGCTCATAGAGCGCTTGGGCCTAGAAGAGATGGTTATGTCAGGGACATAATAGCCTGTTTCCATGAATATAATACCAAACGTGCAGTGGTGGAAGCCGCAAGGAAGGTTCGTACTTTTAAGTGGGATAACCACCGAATTGAATTGTATACAGACCTTTCGTCCATTACAATGAAACAAAGGAGAGAGATGGCAGCAATAACTAAGAAACTGAGAGAGAAAGCAGTCAGATATAAGTGGCTGTTCCCCTTTTGGATTACAATTTTGCATTGAGGGAAAAACCTCATATGTTAAAACAGCAGAGGCGATAAAAGTGATGGAAGACGCTGGATGGACTGAGATACCAGAAGCTCAACCTCCAAAATTTAATAAAGGGCCAAGACGACAGGCGAGAGAAAGTGAATGGCGGAGAGTACCACGAGGAGATAGCAGGCTACGCAGACAAAAGCAAACAGATGTCCTAGGAGTAGAAGGAGATGGATGAAGTGTTGGACAATGTGGTTATAATATAAGTTGATGCAATTCAGAGCATATGTTTCATATAGGTTGAGTACCTAGTTGCAGAAGGTGGAAGGGAAAGGAAGGGGGGGGGGGGGGAGAAGAAAAATGCACCTATATATAAGTATGTTTAGTTGGCAAAGGAGAAAAGAATGAGGGAAGAAATAGGGCTTCCAGGAGAGGTGGTGAGTCATGCCTTAGAGGAGCTGTGAGGGGAGGGTAGTTTGGAGGATAGAAGGGGGGAGGGGGATATAAGGATTTCCAGATACACATCAATGATGGAATGAGAGTGGAGGCAGTTGTCAAATGGAGACATTTAGGATATTGACAATGAATGTAAGGGGTTTGATTTCCCCGATTAAAAGGCAGAGAATGTTTAAAGAGATAACTAGACTTAAAGGTGATATCATATTTGTACAGGAAACACACCTGAAAAAATGTGATGAATGGAGGGTGTCGCACAAAACTTTTCAAGGGAAATGGTTTGCATCGAATAGGATGAAGTTGAAAAAAGGTGGAGTGGGCATTTTGATGAATGGAAGAATACCTTGCTCTGAGTGTGTGGTGCAGCAGGACAAAGGGGGGAGATGTATATTGGTTAAAATGAAGATTCAGGAACAAATGTATACCCTAGTAAACATTTATGGACCAAATGTGGCTCAAGGGGCCTTTTATGAACGTTTGAATGGGTTGGTGACACAGTTTGCAGAAGGACAAATAATTATGGGGGGGGGGGGGGGACTTCAACCTAACAACCAATCCTGTCTTAGATAATTCTCCGGGGAGATGGATGGGATGTGCTAAGAGTAGGAGGAACATGAAGTTAATGGGTAAAAACTTGGAGTTGGTAGATATTTGGAGGGAATTGAAAGGGAAGGAGAAATGTTTTACGTTTTATTCGCCAGTATATCAATCTTTCTCAATAATAGATATGATATGGGTATCCAAATCTTTAGTGGCGGGAATAGGAAGGTGTGAGATTGGAGAGAGGACCTGGTCGGACCATGCACCAGTCTGGATTGAACTCAATATGGGAAGTATAGGGAGGAGGAAAAGGGGATGGATCCTCAATGAATCTTTATTAGAGAATCCGGAAACTATATACAATTAATAAGGGGGAAAATTAAACAATATTTAGAGGTGAATGATAGGGAGGACTGTAAGATTGCTACATTGTGGGAATGTTTGAAAGTGGTGATAAGAGGGGATTTAATATCCATAGGTACATATGTGAAGAAAGCTAAAGAGTGCCGAAAGGAAGCCTTGAGGGAAAGGATTAGAGACCTAAGAGGGGATGCAAATGCAGGGCAGAGTAGAGAACACAATACTACAGGAGTTGACTAAGGTGAAAAGGGAATTAAATGAACTGGCATTATTAGAGATTAAACATGCACAGGATATGCTAAAACAACAATTTTTTGAGTTGGGAAATAAACCTAGTCGCTTGCTAGCACATAAATTAAAACAACATCAGAATAGAAATTATATAACGAAAATAAGGGATGCAAAGGGGAAAGAAGTGAGGCACACGGAAATAATTCAGCAAAGATTTGTGGAATTTTATAAACATATAGCTGAGGCTACTAATGTAGGGGAATGCTGGATCATTACTTACAGATGGACTTAACGAGGCTAGCAAGAGAGGAAACAGAACAGATTTTGCGTCCCATAAAAGAAATGGAAGTATTGGAGGTGATTAAAACACTTCCAATGCATAAAGCACCGGGGATAGATGGCTTTACGAAACTTTATAAAACTTTTAGCGATGTAGTGAGTGGCCCCTTGACTAGACTGCTGTTCAATTCCTTTAAGGATGGAGAGGAAACACCAGAAACAATGAGGACAGCAGGGATTACAATCCTGCCGAAGGAGGGAAAGGATCCTACTTTATGTGGATCATATAGACCCATATCCCTTCTGGGTACGGATTTTAAAATATTCACTAAAATTTTGGCAAATAGGATACTTCCGTATATGTCCAAACTGGTACATGAAAACCAAGCGGGGTTTGTTCTTGGGTGACACACAATGGATAATATGCAGAAAGTGTTAAATGCAATGTGGAAGGGAAGGAGAGGGGGGGAACAGATGATTTTATTGGCTTTTGATGCTGAAAAAGCATTTGATCGGGTCTCTTGGCCTTTTTTATTCAAAGTATTAGAACGAATGGGGATGGATGGAAATCACTTGAAGTGGATTAAAGCTCTCTATGAGAAACCAATGGCACAGATCAGGGTCAATGGGCAATATACAAGGCCATTTGCATTGTTTAGAGCAGGGGTCTCAAACTCAAATTGCTTTGAGGGCCAAATGAGGACTTGTAAAGTAACCAGGGGGCCGCATAAGACGCAGGGCCTCATTTGCATAAGGGGCCTCATTTGCATAAATATTTGCATAATGTTACCATACACTAACTTTTAGTAAACATGCCTCTTTAATGAGTATGGATAAAGAAAGACTAAAAGATTTAGAAACAAGAAGACAATAATTAAACTGGGAACCCCAAAAGCCAAACTTGGAATGTACAACAACACTGTAGAAATAAAACTATAAATTAATTTCCTCTTGTACTAAACAAAGCGCAAACATTAATGATGCACATTTCCCAGAGCTGACATATTCCAGTTAATAAATTCAAAATAAAGAGATATTTTTCTACCTTTTGTGCATTTTTTTCAGTTGCAATTGTTCCAGCCACTTTCTTCTGGTTTCTTCATGTCTTCTGCTAACTCTCCATCGTCTGCTGTCCATTTGCCCTTTCTTCTCTCCTAGTTTTTTTTCCATTCTCTCTCTACATCTGCTTTAACATACTAATCTTTCTCCTTTTTCTCTTTCCTCATTCCTATTTCATCCACTCAAATTTTACCCCTCCATCCTCAATCCCCACTTACTCTCCCAATACCTGGCCAATTGTAGATTTGTCTTCTCTCCCAGACAAAATATTTTCCCCTCTCCATTTCACTTTCCCAGCTCCATCCCATTCTAATCCTCCCCCAACATCAGCTCCCTTCTAGTTCCAGCCCCAACCAGCATCCGCTCCCTTCTAGTCCCCCCATTAGTCCATTTCCAGTCCTATCCTAGCCTCACCATCAGCCCATTTCCAATCCTAGCCCCCCATCAGCCCATTTCCAATCCTAGCTCCCTCCCCTCACAGCCCATTTCCATTCCAAGCCCCCCTCCCCATCAGCCATTTGCAGTTCAAGCCCCCCTTCCACTCAGCCCATTTCCAGTCCTAGCAACCCCCCCCAGCCCATTACCAGTCCTAGACCCCCCATAGCCCATTACCAGTCCTAACCTCCCCATAGCGCACTTCCAGTTTTACCCCCCATCACCCCATTTTCAGTCTTACCCCCCCCATAGCCCATTACCAGTCATAGCCCCCCTGCCAATAGCCCACTTCCAGCCCTAACCCCCATTACCCCATTTCAGTCAGCCCTTCCATAGCTCATTACCAGTCCTAACTCCCCCCATCAGCCCACCTCCAGTCCTTCCTAACCCCCACCTGCCCATTTCCAGTCCTAGCCCCCACCATAGCCCATTACCAGACATAACACCCCTGCCAATAGCCCTTTACCACTCATAACCCCCCCCCCTTCCAATAGCCCATCTCCCGTCATAACCCCCCCCTGCCAATAGCCCATCTCCAGTCATAACCCCCCCCTGCCAATAGCCCATCTCCAGTCATAACCCCCCCTGCCAATAGCCCATTTCCAGTCATACCCCCCCCCCCTGCCAATAGCCCATTTCCAGTCATACCCCCCCCCTGCCAATAGCCCATTTCCAGTCCTACACCCCCCCCCCAGGTAAATTAAAAAAAAACCTGGCTTCTGCTGCTCAAGCAGCAAAATCAGCTGTCCTGCGGCCCCTTCCCCTGTGCCCGGAGATCCGAGTCTGCTCTATCAGCGGCGTGCTTTTCAAGCCGCGAGGAGAGTATTCCCCTCTCGCACGGCTTGATTCCGCGCGAGAGGGGAATACTCTCTTCGCGGCTTGAAAAGCACGCCGCTGATAGAGCAGACTCGGATCTCCGGGCACAGGGGAAGGGGCCGCAGGACAGCTGATTTTGCAGCTTGAGCAGCAGAAGTCAGTTTTTTTTAAAATTTGACAATTGATTCTGCCGCTGCCACGGCGGCAACGGCAGAAGCCAGGGTTTTGGGGGTTTTTTGTTTTCCTCCGTCGCGGGCCGCACAAAGTTGTCTCGCGGGCCGCATGCGGCCCGCGGGCCGCGTGTTTGAGACCCCTGGTTTAGAGGAACAAGGCAGGGGTGCCCTCCGTCCCCGATGCTATTTGTGCTTTCCATGGAACCCTTAGCTCAGAAGGTGCGGGAAAGTGTGGACATTCAGGGAATAAAATGGAAAAAGCTGGAAAGCAAAATATCTCTTTTTGCAGATGATTTGCTGTTTATGCTGACTAAACCAAGGGAGTCGTTGACAGCGCTATATAAATTGATAATGGAGTTTGGTAACTATTCAGGCTTTAAAATTAATGCTACAAAATCAGAGATTTTGAATGACTCGACAGGAGTAGATACGCAGGCAAAGATAAAAGCAGAATTCCCTTTCAGATGGGCAAAACATAGTATTCGATATCTTGGAATCTATTTAACTTCTAGAGAAGCTGACCTGTTCAAAGAAAATTATCTCCGGGTGGAAAATATTATAAAGAAGGAGCTGGAAGAGTAAATCACTGTCATGGATAGGGAGGATTTCTGCTGTAAAAATTATGGTTCTACCTAAATGGTGTTATCTTTTTTCCAATCTCCCTATAAGGGTATCAAGGAACTATCTTGGGAAAGTACAGCGGAGTATTATGCAGTTTATCGCAGGGGGAAAGAATAATAGGGTAGCAGGAAGGATCCTGATGAAGCAGAGAGAACAAGGGGGAATGGCGGTACCAAATTTATTAAAGTACTGGGAAGCTACACAAATGTCTGTGATTTGTGGAATGGGGGGCAGATGAACAAAAAGAATGGGTGCAGATGGAATCAGAGGAATTAATAGAGGGGTTGATAGGAGACTACGTGTGGATACCTAAAAATATACAATAAGTGTACCAGGGTGAAAACCCCTATGTACAAGTATGGAATAAGTGGAAACAGATATGGTTGGAGGGGGAACGGAATATCTAGGTTAGTACCAATTCGGAGGATTCCAGAGTTCCCGCCGGCATTGGGGAAGAATGTTTTTGAAAAATGGGAAAAAATGGGTTATGAAGGGTAGGTCAAATGGTAGAAGGAAGAAAGTAAAAGAGTTTGCTGAGCTAGTAAAGTTGTATAAATTAGATGACAAAGATATGTATAGTTATTTATAGCTCAGTCATTATATTCAACAGAGGATCTTACCAGAGCTCCCAGAGGAGCCCACAAGGGTGGAGAAGTTTTTCCTGCTGGGGTCCAAAGAAGGTGGTATTGGCAGGATTTTACAATATGATGTCTAGGGAAGCGGGACAGGAATGTTACCAAAAGGCCTGGGAGGCAGAATTCGGAATACAATGGGAGGATTTAACATGAACGAATACATTTGGGTCGGTATAAGGGAATATTAACTATAAATTTAATTGAGAACAATTACAAAATTCTATATAGATGGTATATGACGCCAGTAAGGCTACATAAGATTTATGGATATGTGGAAGATGAATGTTGGAGGGCTTGTGGTGGGATAGGATCATACCTTCATATTTGGTGGAGTTGTGTGCCAGTGAATCAGTTATGGTCAGAGGTGATTGGTTTGTTGGGGAGGATACTGGGAATGATATTGTCCCACAACCTGTGACGGCTATGTTAGGAATCAAGCCCCCAAATCTGAATAAGGCAGAGGGTGCTTTTGTGGACTTGGAGCGTGTGGCCCTTAGAGTTCTAATTGCACGGAAATAGAAGCAAGAAGAAGTACCACAGATGACAGAGTATAAGGGATCGCTGGCACAGATATACTTAATGAGTAAATTAACAGCGCTTAAAAGAGGTAGACCACAAAAATGTTTGCATGTGTGTGGGAAATATATACAGTGGATAGCAATGCAGTAATTGGTCAATTATTTATAGGCATTGTATTGTGTCAGATGGGTGTGTAGATGGAAATCTGGGGGGGAGGGGAATTAGAAAATTAGAAGTACATGACAAATGAGAGTTTTGAGGAGTGTGTGAAATTATGTAGATGTGTGGAATTATATATGGCAAAAAGTGAAATGTTCAGGAATAATTGTTTTAAAAAACTATAAATAAAAAAAATTGCATAATTCTAAAATTAAATGCTTAAAGGATTTGAATTTTTTTTTAAAGTCCATATCATATCTCCCCATCCCTCCTCTCCTCTAGAGTATATACATATTTAGGTCTTCAAGTCTCTTCTTGTATGTCTACTGGCGCAGGCTCCAAATCATTTTGGTTGCCATCTTCTGAACCATTTCAAATCTTTTTTATATTCTTTGTGAGATATGGTCTCCAAAACTGAACACAATTCTTCAAGTGAGGCCTCAACAACGACTTGTTCAGGAGCATTAATACCGCCTCCTTTTTGCTGGTTACACTGGTCTTCAAATTTTTACAAAACTCATGTTACTGAAATAAAAATAGTAATTTCTTATCAATTTTTATATGCTGAACACAAATATGACCGTGAAATTGCAAAGTTGGCTGTAGTTTTTTTGTAATCTACAAGAATTAATGTTTGCATCACGAAATGCATGTCAATAGTAAATATAATAGGCCTTCGGTTAATACCTGTAAAAAAACAAGTCATAGACCACTTTAGATTTTTTCGCCTGTCTCTTGTACAGCTGTTTGGGAGCTTCTCTGGGGAGTGTCCAGCAGTAGTCAGCCAGCATTGTAGTGGACCATTTTCCCTGGTATCTTTGCTCCATCATTGCGATATCCTGGTGAAAACGTTCGCCCTATTCATCACTAACCGTACCACAGTTGTCAGGAAAGAAATCGAGATGGGAATCAAGGAAATGGATCTTTAGAGACATATTGCAGCCAAGTTTCTGATACTGCATCAGCATGTCTTCTACTAGTTCCTTGTAGTTATCTCCAGGAACAAGCAGGAATGAGTCTTCACATATGGGTACGTTGGTACCGACGGAGTCTGCGCGGGAACGCTTACCAGCGTCCAATCAAAGAGCTTTTGGAAGCATCCCACCATGCCTGCGTGCTGCCTTCCCGCCTTTCCCAACTGCCTCTCCTCAGTTTTCGTTTTCCACGGAGCCGGCAGGACGTCGTCCTGTCACCGCAGAAAATTCTTGTTTTTATTTCTTAGTTTTCTTGTGGTCGCGGCTGTCTCCCGACGCCACCGGTACCGCCGGTGTTTTCTTTTCTTTCTTTTCTTGTAAAATCTTCCTTCAGGGAAATATTTTTTCTTCATAGTGTCTTAGGCCTTTTAGGCCTCTTCTTTTCCTTCATGGAACCGCCAGCCACTTTCTCCGAGAAATGTTCAAACTGTGGCGGTACAACTTTATTTTTAGACCCTTGAAGTCGGTGTCTAACCTGCTTGAGTCCTGACAACAGTTTGGGGAGAAGAAGCTCTCAATATTGAGGTTCCCTCGATACACGGTTTCCCTCCAGCTTCGGGGCATCATCCCCTTCTTCTTCTACACAGGATCAGGTAACCCACAAACAGTCTGTTAAGACTAGCCAGCCCTCGAGTGGTAGGTCTCATGCACAGCATGTAGACGGCTCCGGCCTTGCCCTCGCGGGCCCATGGGCTTCAAAACCCAGGCGGGAGTCTTCGGTCTCCAAAGCGTATAAGGGGTTTCAGGTTGTTCCTGGGTTCACCCCTCACAGAACATACCTGCGCCGTGTCCGGTGGTGGTATCCGCTTTGAGCGGTACCGATACCCCGACATCGGCACTGGTGTTGGATGAAACACTCCACACTAGAGATAGTCATCTGGCGTCTTTGGTGCCTTCGGGACCAGTGGATACTCTCCAGACTGACTTTTCAGTATCGGTATCAGCACCGATACTGCCACCAACGTCGGTACCCTCCAGACGTGCATCGATAGCCTCGCTTCCCTCGATGCCGAGTCTGGAATCGATCTCCAGTCTGGAGGACTGGGTACCGACTCGCCTTGGTACCGGTTCTCGGCGGTACCTAAGGCTCGCTTCCGATGATTCGGATCCACAACTCTCGGTTCCCCCGAGGCCGATTGAGTTGCCACTAGCTGACCTTCATTCACCGGTATCAGACACGGTACTGATGTCTCCATTACCCTTACGGTTGGTGCCTTCCATGCTTCGCTTGTCAATGCCGAGTTTAGAATCGCTCTCTAGTTTGGAAGACTCGGTACCAATACATTTTGGTACCGACACCGATCGATACCAGTGGCTCGGTACCGAGGATAGCACCCGGAGGTTTTCAGTTACCTCGGTACCGATTGAACTGTCACCGATGACTGCTCCGATGTCTTTGTCAGGCTCAACTCCGACATCGGTATCGGCATCGGTACCGGTATCCACAGTAGCATCGTGGCCAACTTCTACCATGCTTTTTTCAACAGGATCGCTCCCTTCTATGCTTAGCTTGGAGTCGATACCTGGCATGGACATTGTGGAAATGACAGTCTCTGCTCCTGACAGCCAGTACCGGCGACCATCCTTTAAACATTCCACACTACACTGTGCAGGATCTTCTATTCCTATATATCTGGATAGCTCTGTCGGTGCTCATGCTACTTCTTCAGATCTACCCTGTCCAAGGGAAAATACTATTAGGGAACCCTCTTTTCAGAGTTTCCTCCTGGATATAGCAAGATCTCTTGCCATTCCTATCCCAGGACATGATCCTGCACAGGACACTCTTTCTACCAAAGCAAATAAGAACATAATGCTTCCTTTGCATCATTCCTTGCAGAATCTCCTTGTAGGAATGTGGGAAACACCTTTAAGGGTACCCCCACCTTCCAGAGCAACTGATCTCTTATATCAGGTGCCCCCCTCTCCAGGGTTTCAAAAGACTCAACTTCCTCATCCTTCCATAGTTGTGGAATCAGCAATGAGGCGGGTAAAGAGCAAGAAAAAGCACTCTTCTTATCCGCCAGGTCGTGAGTCTAAGATACTTGATGCCTTTGGACATCAAACCTTCCAGACTATCTATGCTTTCTGCAAGAATTCTCTCATATATTTTCTATATGAGTCTATCTCTTGAGGAGGTCACAAAGTAATTGCATCTTTTGACTCCTTCCCTTCCAGAGTCCAGGAGTGCAGACTATTCTTCACTGCTCAAGCATCTCCAGAATATCTCTTGGTTTCTTACTCGTGCTTCCCTAGACTCTTTTGAGTCTGTTAGCAGGACTTCTGCTATAACTATAGGGGCATGACGTAGAGCCTGGCTCCAAGCTTCAGGCTTGGACAAATGGGCACAGCACAGACTGGGACATACTCCTTGCACTGGAGACAATCTTTTCAACAAGGAGTCTTTACGTCAGGTTACTCAGTTTTCCACTGATTTACCTGTTCCTAGGGGCTCTTCTGCACCTTCTTCTGTCCCAGTAGGTAGGAAATGTCCTGCCAAACTTTCTTCCCATAGGAGAAGAAGGTTTTATGCATCATCTGCCCATCCTATAGATGTTCCCAAACAGGGGAAGCATCGTCCTGGTCTGCAGAGTTCAACCTCTCACCAGGCTCAGCAAACCCAGCAACCACAGGGTTTCTAATCAACCCATCAGACGACTCTGGGGATTACAATCTGCAGTTGCTTCTTCTCAATAGAGACAATCCACTGCTGTCATTCTAAATCCTAAACATGGATCTCTTCCCGAAAGACATCCATTCTTTCTATATGAGCTGTCAGGATGTTCATGCTTCTAGGTCACAGGGTTCTCCTCTTTTTCCTTCTAGGGAAAGAGTTCTATCCACTATCAAATGATAGTTTCCTGTGCCAGCATGTCTCCTTTCCTTTCTATAAACTTACTACTTGGTAAGTTTTCTTCAGCTCCATTTTCTTTACCCTCTTACTAGGGTTTTTCCTTTGTAAGAGTGGTATTGCTCACTGGAGGGCTTTTCTTCAGCCTCTCTAGTTTTCTTACTTTTCTAGTGCGGAGTTCTCTTTTCTGAGTTGACTCCTCTTTTTCAATCTTGCTTGCAGCAGTTCATCAGACACGTCCAGAGTTTTCTACTCTTGTTTTGTCTGTTCTTTCTGTTTTTAAACAGTACCATTCTTCTGCTGTCTGGCAAGCAGCTACCAAAGCAGGAGCCTTAATGTTTCGACCACTGGTTCTTGTCCACCAGTAACCAGATTTGTCCTCCACTAACATTCTGTCTGGTCTTAGTAGTGACTCCAAGTCAGTGCTGTCATCTGTCTTGAAAATGTTTTCACTACAAACTTGTGGGATTGTCTTCTCTTTCTACCATCTCCATTCCCATGGCTTTGGCAGCATAGTTGAAATAGCTACTGGCTTTTCTGTAGCCAGTTCTATCTCCTCATTCTCCTGCATCATGCTCTCTGCAATTCTACAGAGAAGCTCTCCACTATGGGCCCTTGCTAGAGAGCATGGGTTTTTTTTCTCCAACAGCTATACTAGATGGTTGAAAAAGGCTTTTTCAGTCATATCTCCCATGACTAGAAAAGTTCTCCTTTTTAATATAAAGCACATAGGCCTACTCTTACGTGAAAGCTTAAGGAGTTGCTAATTCCCTACTTTGGTCCATAGTATTTCCAATAGGGAATATGTTTTCTCCTTCCAGCTCGTCCTCATGGTAAGAACGCATGATACCTTTTTGCCCTTAAGCAGGTCAGCATGGTATCTCATTCCTATGCGTCTTCTGTCCACTTACCATGCTAGACTTCTAGAATACTCAGGACCTGCGGGCTGCTAACTGATATCATCCTCTGCTTTTCACGTAACCATCCTGGTTATTCTACTACCTAGCATCCCTGTAGCCATAACCAGTGGGAATTGATTCTCTATATGTCTTCTCAAGTAGGTTCCACCTTCTTGTTCTTAGATGAATCTTTCCTCCCACATTTTTCCTATGTGATTGCCTTTTTGTGGGCATATCTCTATCTGCTTCTTGCAGACTTCCATATAGAGGTTGTCACCCAGCGCGCGACCCTACAGGTAGAAGCAGGGTATTACGCTGAGGCCTTGTGTTTAACCAGCCTGAAAAGGTGTAGAGAGCCTTGCTAGGCACTCTGGGATTTGTAGTTTTCACCAGCCAGTCAAAAGAATGAGTTGTGGACGTGTGGTAAGGCTTAAAGACAGGTTTTATCCCCCTTCCGGGAGGATTCTTTTAGTGGTGAAAAATAAGGTAGACAGACCCACTTTGGGTACAAAATAAAGAAACAATCGTGAACAAAAATTGCTTATCTTCAGCTTCTTAACGCTCAATACAAAGGTATTTTAAACAGTCCTTTTCCAAGCAAACAAAACCTTTTCTTTGCTGCTTCAATGGTTAGCAAGTTTTCACAGCTTGTTCAACAGAGAGGAGATATTATCTGCGATTGTGAGCGTACAGTCCATGCATTCAATAAAAGGTTGGTCCCCTTGTACTTCACATTGCATATCTTCACTTTCCGCTTCTAACAATTCTTCCTTTGAACTGCTTGGAATATTATTAAACAGTCTCTCCCTATCATACAGAGACTCTTTCTCCCTCCGTGAAAGTGTGTGAAAGACAATTACCACATTCACTGGAGTATCTTGCCTGGGAGCCCTTCCAATGCTGATAACCATATGGGAGGTTATTGCATTCATTTCTCCCTCTATTAGAAGTAATCAGCTTACCTTCTGGCTCTCTCTGACTAAGGCTTCTCGGTACAGCTGCAGTCACTGGAGTAGAACAAGACAGAAACTTTCTGCGGGTTTTGCCTTTTAACTTTCCCCCAGATATGTGAATATCTTCAGGCCAAAAGACTTTACCTTTCCTGTGCCTGTTTGGGTAAGTAGCTTTCTCAGCCTTTCTCAATCTGGCTTTCAAACTGAATTCTCTGTTACTTTCTGGATAACCTTTGCTGAGCTCTGACGTCTCTGTGCACTGCTTTCTATAACAGTCACCTGGGCTCTCTCTCTCAGCCTTGGAGTACAACCTTCCAGCTTTCCCAGCTCTCTCAATGGCTTCACTCAAACCCGGGCTTTCCCCAGAACGCCTTGGGCTCCTTGAATTCTCTGTAAAAGCAAAGTTTCTTAACTTTCCAGAAGTTCCTGTAGCTGCTGCATTCTCCGGTCTCTCTGTTCTACCAAAGCTGCTTGTTCCCGTGTTCCTTCCTGTTTCCGTTCTGCTTGTTCTGCCTTCTCCCTTACTAACTGCACGTGAGTTAGGTTTATCTGTGTGTGTCTCAGCTCCACCCACTCCCAGCTGGCTTTCATCACTTAATGATCCCTCAGCCTTCCTGCTGCTTGGGCGTTTCTAAAGCTCGTGACCTGATTTGTTTGTTGCCTATAGCAACTTCCTGACCTGTGCTTCTCTGAAGTGTCAGTGTCAGATTCACTGCCTGCATTTCTGCCTATTTCCATGGGCTCTGCTGGATCCACTTCGTGACAAGGTATATATATATATTTTCATACCTATAGCACACATCTTACAGATATCTATGTCTATCATGTGTGAGTAGTTTATGCCTTCATATCTCACTATAGATATATTCTCATATATCTATATGTTATATGTATATATATATATATATATGTGTATCTATATATATGTATATATCTATATGTATCTGTCGAGATATTCTACTATCGGTAGATATGTATTCTGCTTTATCTACCTGACTGTCGAGGCTCATATAGCCATATGATTCTGACAGAAAGGTTTTTACCCATACTATGCTATCCAGCATGTTTTGGGGTCCTACACTCACAACCACTTGGTGGTAGTTAACACCTACCATAACCCTAAGGTTAGGTACCTCTGAAGCTCTCCATGTCCAATATCTCTCTCAGCTGACTTCAGTTAGGAGAGATATTGCGGATCTTCAGCTACTCACAGGCTAACACCTCCGGCGTTGTCCTTTCTTTGGGATACAAGAGGTTCCCATACCCTTTCTCCCCGCAAGGACTGGGCCTGTTTGTCCAAATCGGTTAGCTTTTCTCTTTTGTTCCTAAGAGTGAGCCACTCTTTTGCCAAAAGACTGGGTTTTTATCATAAAGCCTTCCGCTGAAGGCCCACCATTTTTGTACTACCCCAGTTTTTCCTACTGGGGTTCCCTGTTACCTTTCAGGATTCTGACCTCCATTGTTTTCCTACAGGTTTCCTACCTCCACTTACAGTGAGGTCCTTCTCGAGGTTCCTCTACTGGGTTCCCCAGTAGATCCCATGAACCTCCATACTTCTCTGAAGTCCTGTTAGGGGAGGTCCATATTGCAATATTTTTTCTTTGCAATATCATTGATGACAATCCTCATCCACACATGGACTCCTTGTCTACAATCCTATACTAGGTTAGCTGTTCCACAGCACCTTTCTTTTTCAACTCCTACCCTCCATCCTCAGGATGCCTGGTGTTCTGGGGGATAGCATGTTCCAACCTATGACATGCTGGGACTCCAGACATCTCAGCTTGGGAGTCCCCATATGTGAAGACTCATTCCTGCTTGTTCCTGGAGATAGCACAGTTACTTACCTGTAACAGGTGATCTCTGGGAACAGCAGGAATAAGTCTTCACAACCCACCCACCTCCCCAGGAGTTGTATCTCTATCTTTCCTTTCCTCACTCTCTCTCTTTGTCTCAGCTTTAAAACTTAACTGAGGAGAGGCAGTTGGGAAAGGCGGGAAGGCAGCACGCAGGCGTGGCGGGATGCTTCCAAAAGCTCTTTGATTGGATGCTGGGAAGCGTTCCCGCGCAGACTCCGTCGGTACCGATGTACCCGTTTGTGAAGACTTATTCCTGCTGTTCCCAGAGATCACCTGTTACAGGTAAGTAACTGTGCTTTCTGCCCTAACATTCCCGAGAAAGTTTGTTGACACTAGGCGAAAAGCATTCCATGCTTGTTTCGCATCACCCTGCAGAAAGTTGTTGAACCGGTCATCTTTGAAGAGCTCTCGAATCTGAGGACACACAAAAACTCCCTCTTTAATCTTTGCTTTGCTGAGTCCAGGAAATTTTTCATGCAGGTATCGGAAATTTGCAGATGAGACAAAACTAATTAAAACCCAAGGGGATTGTGGAAAATTGCAAGAGGATCTTGATAAACTGGAAGACTGGGCATCAAAATTGCAAATGAAATTTAATGTGGACAAGTGCAAAGTTAAGCATCTAGGAAAGAACAACCCAAACTATGGTTATACGATGCAAGGTTCCACATTGGGAACCACCATCCAAGAAAAAGATTTAGACGTCATTGTGGATAACACGTTAAAACCTTCTGCCCAGCGTGCAGCGGCGGCCAAGAGAGCAAATAGAATGCTAGGTATCATAAGGAAAGGAATGGAAAAGAAAACAAAGAATATTATAATGCCTCTGTATTGTTCCATGGTGCGACCGCACCTTGAATATTGTGTGTAATTCTGGTTGCCGTTTCTTAAAAAGGATATATCGTTATTAGAAAAGGTACAGAGAAGAGCCACCAAAATGGTAAAGGGGATGGAAGGATACTCCTATGAAGAGAGGCTAAAAAGGTTAGGGTGCTTCAACCTGGAAAAGAGATGGCTGAGGGGAGATATGATAGAGGTCTACAAATTAATGAATGGCATGGAATGGGTAAAAGTAGATTGATTTGTTTGTCATCAGAATATAAAAAGACTAGGTGACATGCAATGAAGCTACAGGGTAACCTATTTAAGACTAATAAGGGAAAATATTTTTTCACTCGTGTAATCAAACTTTGGAATTTGTTACCTGAGGATGTAGTAAAAGCTGTTAGTGTAGCTGGGTTTAAAAAAAGGTTTGGACAAGTTCCTGGAGGAAAGGTCCATAAATCATTATTAATATTAAAAGGGACCCAGAATATCACTGTTTGACCCAATACAAGCATTGAGGAACCTGTGTCTTTTGGGGAGACTGCTAGGTACTTATGACCTAGATTGACCACTGTTGGAAACAGGATACTGGGCTTGATGGACCTTGGTCTGACCCAGAATGACATATCTTATATTCTTATGACATAGAAATAGAATACGATTGATGGGTATATTTTGTTTTGCAGTTCAGTAAGATTTTGTTTTATGTGGACAGCTAAAATTTGTTTATAGCTAATTATACAAATATCCCAGCTTACAAACTTCAGGACCAATGTTCTAAATCATGTTAACAGTCCACTAAAGTGCCTTAATGACCATTTTAATGTAGGTGTTTATCTCTGTAAAACACCTCATTCCATATGGTCCTGCTAGACCAATCCAGACAAGTGGGTTGTGTTCCCCTACTAGCAGGTTGGTGGAGGAAGATAGTCAATGAAATGCCCAGGTTTGAATGACATCACTCCCATGCATCTATCAGCCTGAGCCACTAGAGGGCACCTCTGTATTCTTCTGTCTCCTGCAGCTGGTGGTTGGATTTTTTCTCAACTCTGAACAGTTGAGAGGAAAAATATTGATTTGCCTCATGAACGACCACCTTGAGGGTGACTCTATTACTTGAGCGCGACTCTCTCGAGTGCGACGTGGGAGGCTCTACTAGACTAAGGTCTTTTCGGTAGCCAAAGGAGGAGGGAAAATTGGTTCAGCTCCACGCTGTTATAAGGGCCTGTTGAGCAGCCAGAAAATTGGAAGGATTTGGAAGAGATCAGCAGCAGCCTCACACAACCTTAACACCCCTCCCTCCTCCTCTGTCCCCCCTTACTCTTCCCGAAGACTGAAGACACCTTAGACGTATGTGACTGAAAGCCTGTTAAGAAAGCATAAGAAAGAAAGAAACAGCTTATGGGTAATAGCACTGAGCTTGGCACGGTTTGTCCTGCCTGAATCTCCCAGGGGGTAAGTACCAAGGCTTGACTTTGTTGTTGTCCTTGTTGAGGACTCCTGCACTCATTTGTTTTGAGGTATAAATTGGGGTGAATCATGGGTGACCATTGGCACGGCATCAGCGATTCCTGCCATTTTCCATCGTGAGCTGTTGACGTTTTCTGCCTTTGTGCACCTTGCATCCAAGTGGTCCCAGCGTGCGTTCTGCCTGAGTGGCTTCAACGTGTGTTCCTTCTCAAGTGCCCATAATGTGTGCTCATGTACCTGCTCCATTAGTACACGCTTTTGTGCCTATATGAACTTAGCACATGCAAATGTTTACTTTGCCTTAACTCTTTCTGTCGTCTTTCAGGAAGTGTTGTTTTTCAGAGACGATCAAAAGCAAAAAGTTAGTAAAGGAGTCAGTTGGACCACAAGACAACCAAGGGGTAAAACTGCTAAGGGAGGCCAAAATAATAGTAGAATAAACATTGAGCTCTTTGACATGGTCTTTGTGGAGGGAAGATTTTGGGAACAAGACTCGTAAGAAGTTAGAACCCACCTATCTTCAGTCACAGTAGTTGAACTAATTTGAACAAAGACTAAAATGAATTCTGTTGTCTGAAGTGAATTTGTTTCAACATGCCAAACACAGAACTGGAGGCTTAGAATGGGGAGAGTTGCAATTACTGCTGCAGGGTAACACCTAGTGGCTTGTAAGGCAGCGCAACTGCAGGAGCAAAGAAAAGTACTCCTGCAGCTATTTAAGTCAGTGAGGCAGACTTCGGCCCTGGGGAGATATTCAACCGAAAAGCATCCTAATCATGCTCCTCCTCTATTATAGTATATATTCAGGGCAGAAAATGTGAAAGATACTACGTGGGTGAGACAGGCCAGATGATAGAGACAGAATTAATTCACGTAGACAAATGGTTTCAGTCATGAAGGAAAAAATATTCTTTCAATAACTGAACGTATTGTAAGCCTGCAGATCATCAGTATTTCTGAGATACATACATTTATATATTCACTGTACAGAGTCTACTTCATGACTGTTTTTTGATAAATGGGCTAGAAATTGCATTCTAGCTAAGTTATGATAAGCTAAGTTTATGACGAGGCTTTCTTTCCACTTATTGTATTTCCTTTTTAGGTGCAGCTGATAAACACATATTTGAAGGCCATGACTGTACATTTGTTAGTGATTTGAGTCAAATTAAGTATTCTGAAAATACAGAGACATTAGGTAAGTAATGGCAATTTTTGTCCTCTTTGATCAGAAATTTCTGATAAGTTGAGTAGTTCTTTGTTGATGTGTTTTAACAGAAGACATTAGCTGCCAGGAAATACCTCACCTAGGAGGGGGGAGTTTGCTATTGTCTTTCAGCATTATGAGCAGTTAACTTTCATGCCATTTTCTGATTAATTAGACTGTCTTGTATTGGAATGGATAATCATCCTGCTAAGCGTATAATTCAGTAATAACGGCCTACGGAGAGGAAATTTCCTGGTGGTTAGCTGAGACAAAATGAGGTGGCATGAATGGGAAAAAGATAGGATCCTCAATCAACTAGGATTTTTAAAACAGGAAGCATCTTCCCCAGAAATCATTACTATTGTACAAGTCCTACTGTAAATTGTTAGAACAGAATAATGATGGCTTTGGTTTTCATTTATTTTTGAATATCTGAATTTGAACTATCACAAGAAGGGCAGCATTCTTGGATACAAGCAAAACCTCAAACATATACAGTATTTCTTAAACTTATCAAGCAGTGTCATATTGACAACTTTGGAAAAATTCAGTACGCTCCAGTTTACAATGCATCTTATTTTCAAATTGTTTAAGCTTTTGATGTAGAAGAATCTTATCTTTAACTGGCTGGTCAATCACTTCCTTAGAATCTATCATAGAAACATACAAACATGATGGCAGAAAAAAAACACATGGACTATCTAGTTTGCCCTTCCGTATCACCCACTACAAGAGTCCCCTTTTTTTTTACTTTAGAGAGCTTCTGTACTTGTCCCATGCTTTTTTCAATTTAGATACTGTCCTCATCTCTACCACCTCCACTGGGAGACTATTGCATGCATCTACACTCTTTCCGTAAGGAAATAGGGTAGTGACACCTGCCTCCAGGCCAAGGCCAAATTCAAGTTGGTTGCATTCATACAATGTTTCATTTCTTTCCGCATTGTTGTTTTCATTTGAGTTTCTTTTCCTAAAGAGTTCTGCTGAACAGATGAATGCCCAACTATTTGCACCAAGGCAGATATGTCCTGTAAATTAGCAATAGTCCTATCCAGTTTTACCAACATTGTTCAAGTTAATTGCAAAGACGCTTAAGGCAACACTACTAAAGAAGTTTGTAATATGGTATTAGGGAGGACTTCAGGCTTATCTTTCCGCTCCAGCATCAGGGAAAGCTGGAGAATCCCCACAGTAGGTTCTGCCTATAAAAACACTGAAGAGTTCCTTCCACGATCACCAGACAGTTGGCAACTGAGTGGAGCATAAGATTGAGTTTGTCACAGGTTCACTAGCTCCATCTTTGATGGTTTGGAAGACTATTGACTCACTCATTGGATCTTGAGTTGTGCATTGAACCATTGAAGTGCAGCCATGGAATGCACAGTGGCAACTTCCCAAGCACAAGCACCACCCCATGGCACCCAGTGCAGCTAGAACATCCTTGGCAGCTCCACATTTCTCGGCAGTATTCAGGAGCCTCAATCTTTTGCTGTCCCTACACTAGGAGCCCTTCTAGGGCCATAATCTTCACCTCCAACAATTCCTTCTGTGGTTGAGACAGGGCTTCCAGAGCTGCTGATCCCTCCAAGAACTTATCAATTTGATCAGGAGCTGCTGACACTGCCCTACACAGCTGTTCCAAATAGGACCAATTTTATAGAGGCGGCTACCATCATTCCCTTGTGCTTCGTTCACCATTCATGCCATCATTTGCTTACACAACCTAAATGCCAGCAACTTTTCCACTTTGTTGCCGTTCTCATAATAAGCCTGGCAGAGCCTACGTATATTATTGAAACTCAAAATTCTGCTGTACCCATTCATCAAGGTGGGCTTTCAGCTCTAGCCATTGTCCCAGGAGTTTCGTGAACCTGTTCATTCATGCTCCTTTTGACATTGTACCAGTAACCTCAGAAGACTAATTATGTTTATTGCATTTGATGTACCGCCCTTCAAATCTGCAACAGGGAAGTGTACAATAGAAACACAAGTTTTATAAAAGAAAGAGAATACCAAGAAATCGATAGAAAAGATGTCGCAGTCATAGAGGGAGAGAGAGTAGGGTCAGAGGGAGTTTAGGGTTAGGAAAGTTATAATCAAGGAGGTAGTATTTCATATTCCTATTGCTTCTTATATTATGCAAGGGGCCTGCTTAGTAAAAGATCCCCTCTCCACAGTTTTAAGTACGTTCCACAGCAGTGGTAATGCCACTCCTCAGTATTATTAACTGCATAATATTCCTGCATAAGGAACTCATGGGCCCGTTTGACCTCATTCTTACTCAGTAAATAATTATTCGAAGTCCATGACTTTTGACCCACACCCCCATCTTTCCCAGCCAACCCCGCCCAACAGAGGCAGCATGATCAGACAGTTTATGGTCTCAACCTCTTTCATTTCACACCCCTGCCCTCAAGCACTGGTCCAACCAAGAGGTAGTCTATATAGGTGTATACTTTGAGTCTGTGAATAAAATGTGTAGAGCCTGTTTTTGATATAGGCCCCTTCAAACATCATGGAGGCCTAGCTCTAGGAGCATACTCCGTAAGGCTTTGCTAGCACTCCAGTTCCACTGTGCTCCCCTGCCCGTGGAGTACAGTTGCAATGGTAAGCAAGTATTACAATCTCTCCCTAAAATGATATACTTTCTTGCAAAGGAGGCCAGGCAAACCTTAACCTCTGAAAAACAAATGTGGCTTGGTTTTCATTGGGTGCATATATATTATCTAATGTATATATTTCTCCTTTAATTTTAGCATTTAAAAATATCCACCACCCTTTATCTCAGTCAGATTCAAATGACTCAGCTCGTAGAACCTGATGAAAACGAATGGCCACACTCTGCTTTTGAAATCAGATATACAAAGCAACCCACACCTCTCCGTAATGTGTTCTCTTCAGCCATTCCTGATCCCTGTACCTAAGATGACTCTCTTGAAGAAAGAGCACATCTCCTCATAATAGTGCTACCTTTCTGAACAAAATGTAACACTTTTTCAGAACTTTGAACCCCTTAACATATATAAAAATAATCCTAAGCATAAAAGACTATATTTCTTTCCATCCAGAATCCACCATCCATATGCACATTTTTACCATACTTGCCCTCGATTTAACATTACCATAACAAAAAGGAATTTTATCTCAGTACTCTTCCAACACTCATACAAACCCACCCCATAGCATAGCCATGTCCTCCCCTTACACCCACCCCTTCCTACACCCACCACCCATAAGCGAGGACTGATTCCTGCTGTTCCTGGAGAACACCCGGTACAGATGAGTAACTATGCTTTTTCAAAGCAGGGATTGCTATCAACAGTCTTCCTTGCATCACTCCCCTTCGTCTAGTCTAGGTGCTGTCTTCTATTCAAAAGCTAGGTTAAACAGCAATCCAGTCCAATCTAAATCACATTCTCTAGGTACAAACAAGAAGTCAGTCCTCACATATGGGCGATGTTTGTGTGCACAGAGCCCTCGCAGAAATACCTTTCAAGGAAAGCCTTTGGGAGATATCATCACGCATGCATGGTCTGCTTCCCGCCCAAGGGTGCCATCTTGCTCAGTCTCCTTTTTTCCATGGAGCCCAACAGATGTCCATCTTTTTTCCCTGGGAAAAAGTTGATTAATTCATGTGAAAAATAGCTCCTTTTCCTTATCCGGTTGCGACCCGTCCCTTTCCCATCTCCAAGTGTGCTTGCCTTGGCATCGGATCTCGGAACCATTCTAGGTTTTTTCCCCGGTGTGATTTGTGCCTTTTTCCATCTGCTGGCTGCTCTGAGGGTCTTCATACTTGCCGGGGTACTTTTCCCCCCAGTGGGCCAGCAGGTTTAAGAAGTGTGATCGGTGCGCAAAAAAAATGTCACTTATCGACACACACAATTCCTGCCTCCAGTGTCTAGGGGCTGACCATGACTTGGATATCTGCTCCATCTGTAAAAAGATGTCATGAAGGCCACCCAGTGTTGTCAGCAGAAGCAGGACGATATCTTCCACAGGTCTGACTCCCGTAGCCCTAGGAGGGAACTTGAGGAATCTCAGTGGGAGCAGCCAGCTAAAGTTCCCCAAACAGAAACAGAGGCTTCCGGTAACAGGTCCAGGACTCCTCAGGCTTGTCTCAAGAACTCCCTCTCCTCAGAGATGCCGGACCTGGTGACCCCGGAGTTTGTGTTGAAGGTTGCACCTCCTGAGTGGGAAGCCAGGATGATGGCGCTGGAGCGTAGTCTCTGCCTCCTCACCATGCAGCAGTCGCTGATGCCCAGTACCACCGGTGCATCCACTGAGACCACAGGGACCTCATTACAGAGGACTCTTCTGGTCGCCAAGCCAGTCCTCGTGAGCCCAAAGCCTTGGGTCTCAATCTCACTTCCGTTCCTTGGGAGCGAGATCCTCCCTGTGCGAACACTCATGGCTCCGACCATGTAGCTGCTGTGGGCCACTGGGTCCTGACCCGGTCCTACACCCCAGGCCCAGACAGCCGCCAAGTTCTCCACTGATTACTCCGACTGGGAGTACGATGATGAGACGTGGAAGCACTGTGACCTCCCATCGGACCAGTCTCCCCTGATGTCGCAGTGTTGGCCCCCCCCCCCCTCCCGAGGACACATCATTCCTTGAGTTTGTCTGTGATATGTTGAAAGCTTTTTCCTTCAACACTGATAGGAGGAAGACCCTCATACAGAGGAGCTCGAAATCCTCCAATATGAAGCCAGACCCAAGGAGGCCCTGATGATTCCTGTCCCCGCCATCCTCGGGCCGCTCCTCTTTCACATGTGGGAGACACCAGCGTTAGTACCCATAGTTAGCTGACACATGGACACCATGTACCTAGTTCAGTGGGGCTCTGGCTTCCGAAAGTCACAACTGCCACACACCTCCATGGTGCTGGAGTCAACTATGCTCTGGCAGAAGAGCCAGAAGACACACTCCTCTGTGCCCTCAGGCAGGAGTCCCACACCCTCGTCGCTCTTGTCCGCAAATGCTACCAGGGCTTAATGCTGGCCTGCCGAATCCAAGCCTACCAGCTGTATATCGGCATGTATCTTCGGGATCTGAAAAAAGAACTCGCAGGCCTCAGAGGGATCACCTCCAGCAGTTCCAACCTCTCACGAAATGTGTTGGGGAGTGCTTGAAGTATATGTCTCAAGCTGCCTACAGTGGCTTTGAGTCAAACGTGAGGGTAGCCACCACGGGTATCGGCGCTGCACACCAGGCCTGGCTCCAGGCACTGGACCTTGAGCAATGGGTCCAAGAGAAGCTCCTCGATATCCCCTGCCTTAGTGAAAACCTTTTCAGCAAGCCGATGGAGGAGAAGGCAGTGGAGATCGAGACAGAGTACCTCACGAGGACTCTGCTCTCCAGGAAGACCTCTACACTCCTTAAGAAGAAACCACTGGGGAAGAGGCCCCCATTCCAGAGAAAGGACCAACCTTACCGCTGTTACCCCCCACTATCAGGCTCTCCAGACCCCACAGCAGGGTCCCCATAGCAAGGGAGCGAGCCAAGGGCTCCAAGCCCCAGACCCTGGCTTCTACCCATCTGGGGACAGGTTTTTGACTCCCTGAGCATAGCTTCTCCACCCTCGGGAGAGCAGCTATCAACAGGGGGGCGTCTGGTACACTTTGCCCATCGGTGTCCTGCTATCACTACCGACTCCTGTGACTACTTGGAGTGCACAGAAGGCTATCTCCTTCACCTGGACCAGACGCCTCCCCCTTTCCAGGGGAGCGCTCTCGGACCCCCCTGCACCAGTCCCTGCTATTACAGAACTCGCAGGCCTCCTCATGGACAGAGCCATGGAACCAGTACTCCATCACCTCAAGGGCAAGTGGTTCTACCTCTGATATTTTCTGGTCCCAAAAAGAACAGGGGGCTTAAAGCCTATCCTAGACTTCTGAAACCTGAACAAGTTCCTTGTGCGGGAGAAGTTCAAGATGCTCTCCCTTGGAACATTGCTGCCATACCTCCAGCAGGGAGACTGGCTATGATCCCTAGACCTAAAGGATGCTTATACACACATCCTTATTGATCCCAATCACAGGTAGCACCTAAGATTCATGGTCCGCACCAAGACACTTCACCAAATGCTTAGTAGTGGTAGCTGCCTATCTCAATCTCCAAGGGGCCTTCGTCTTCTCATATTTGTCGAATGTCTCGTAAAGGGAGACATGGCCACTGAGGTGCAAGAGGCCACGGCCCACACCATCAATGTCCTACAGCATCTGGAATTCGTAATAAACCACTCCAAGTCCCATCTCACTCCTACACTGGGCCTGGAGTTCATAGGGGCTCAACTAGACACTCTTCAGCCCAAGGCCTTTCTTTGGACAGGGCAGGTCACCTCGTGGCTCTGGCCACCGAGATGCAACAACGCCAAAGTGTTGGCATGGTCCATGCTCCGCTTGCTGGGCCACATGGCGTTCACAGTCCATGTGGTTCCCCATACCCGCCTTCACATGTGGGCAGTCCAGTGATGCCTCCAGTCCCAGTGGTACCTCTGCTTCCAGTGGACAAAAGCCACTGGCTCCAGGACAAAGTTTTAGTGATGTGCAAGCTAGCGAAGTCACTCGACTGGTGGCAGGCCATATAGTACCTGCAGGAGGGCATGCCCTTTCAGCCCGTAAATCCCCAGAGGATCCTTACCATGGACACCTCCTTACTGGGAATGGGCTGTCTGTTGCAAGGAACTCTGCACGCAGGGCAACCGGTCCCTAGAGGAGAGCCAGCAGCAGATCAGTCTGCTGGAGCACAGGGCAATTTTTCTAGCAATGAGGGCCTTTCACCACTGCCTGCAGCACCAGTCTGTGCTGGCCCAGATGGAAAACCAGGTCACAGTGTTCTACTTGAACAAACAAGGGGGCACAGGATTCTGCCACCTCTGCTAGGAGGCAGTAGCCTCTGCTCGTATGCGATCAGCCAGGACAAAGTCCTAGTAGACAGGCTGAGCAGACTCCTCCAGTTGCACGAATGGCGACTAAATCCCAAGATGGCACAGTGGCCCTTCCGACTCTGGGGCACCCTGGGTCTGGACCTCTTTGCCAGCCTGACCAATGCTCAGCTGCCCCTCTTCTGCTGTCGCCAGCCGCACCCATCATCTTGTGGTCGGAGGGCCTTCTGTACGCCTTCCCTCCCATGGCACTAATTGCCTAGACCCTCTTCAAGGTCCTGCGGGGCAAGGCTTCCCTGATTCTGGTGGCCCAGGCAGCCTTGGTTCCCCCTGTTGCTCCACTTCTCGATGGAGCCTCCGGTCCCTCTGGGGAATGCCCTGGGGTTACTTTCTCAGGAGGGCGGCTCCCTTCTCCACCCCAGCCTGAGGTCCCAGACATTAACAACATGGCTGTTGAACAGGTAGCCTTGGCCCCCTTCAACCTCCCAAGGGAGGTGGAGGAGGTCCTCTTGGTCTCTTGTAAGAATGCCACGAGACGGGCCTATGCCTTCAAGTAGCATAGGCCCAGGAAGGAGTGGCTCAGTGGTTGGGACAGGTTACCTCATGCCGGAGGGTCGGGGATTCAATTCCCGCATGGGGACAAGTAACCTCAGACCGGAAGGACTGGGGTCTCTAGTCCTATGGCCGCTTCTTGTGGCCTTGGGCAAGCCACTTAACCCTCCATTGCCTCAGGTACACTTAGATTGTGAGCCCTGCGGGGACAAGGGAATAAAAAGTACCTGTTAGTATATACATGTAAACCGCTCTGATGCGTAAGTAAAGGGCGGTATATCAAATGCCTAAACCATAACCATAGCACAGATTCTCATTTTGGTGCGCAGAGCAGCGGATTGACCTGTTCTCTTGCCATGTGCACACGATGCTGCAGTACTTGCTTCATCTCTCGCAAGCTGGACTCAAGTCCAGCTTCATCAGGGTGCACTTGAGTGTGCTCACGGCGCATCATCATTCTATGAAGGGTAAACCCCTCTCTGCTCAGCCCCTCATTACTTGGTTCTTGCGGGGCCTCCTGCTCTCTAAGCCTCACATCCACCTGCCCCCAGTGGAATGAGACCGCAATGTGGTCTTGACGCAGCTCACCAAGCCGCCATTTGAACCTCTGGCTACCTGCCATATGTGTTATCTCTCATGGAAGGTCATCTTCCTGGTGGCACTCACTTCTGTCTGCAGTCAGTGAGCTTCAGGCCTTTGTGGCTGAGCCACACTACACCAGGTTCTACAAGAACAGGGTCGTGATTCACACCCACCCTGAAATCCTTCCAAAGGCGGTGTCCGCTTTCCACGTCAATCAGAAAGTGGTGCTCCCCACCTTCTTCCCAGGACCCCATGCCCACAAGGCAGCGGCTGTTCTCCATACTTTGGATTATAAGAAGGCCCTGTCCTTCTACCTGCAACATACCCAGGGCCACTGTAAAGCCTCGTAGCTTTTCGTTTCCTACAACCCCAATTGCCTGGGGAAGGCTGTTAACAAACAGACCTTGTCCACCTGGATGACAGACTGCATCGCCTTCGCCCACAATCAGACTGGGCTCTTGTTGGAGTGCCGGGTCACGGCACACAACATCGGGGCTATGGCAACCTCGGGTTGCAAGCTTGCGCTCTGTCCCTTTTTCAGACATCTGCCGGGCTGCTACTTGGTCCTCAGTCCACACCTTTGCAGCTCACTACTACCTGGAGAGGGAGTCCTCACGGACACAGCCTTCGGCCAGGCCAAACTTCGTAATCTCTTCAGAGTCTAGGCATCTCCGACCCTTCTGTGTTCAGGCTACCGGAGTGATGTTCTACCTTGACTCTGAGGTCCTTAGAGCCTCTCCTCAGACTCGCTTGCGTCTGCTTACGGCTTCAACGTATTTTTCTACAGGTTCCCGGTAGCCTGTATCTAGGAAGTCCTATTTGTGTGGACTGACTTCCTGCTTGTTCCTAGAGAAAGTGTAGTTACTCTCCTGTAACAGGTGTCCTCCAGGGACAGCAGAAATCAGTCTTCACTACCCTCCCTCATCCCTATGGAGTTTCTGTATTTTGCCATCTTCTTTTGTCTGCACTAACTGTCATCTGACTGAGCAAGATAGCACCCTTCGGTGGGAAGGGGACTGTACATGCGTGGTGGCATCTCCCAAAGGCTTTCCTTAAAAGCTGGGGAGATGCTTCCACGAGCGCTCCGTCGGCACCGATGTCACTCATATGTGAGGACTGATTCCCACTGTCCCTGGAGGACACCTATTAGGTGAGTAACTATGCTTTTTCCACCACTCTTTCCCCTCTACTCTTTTTATGTCTGAAATATGAGGAGTTGTTCAACCCGTTTGTGTCATGGCCCAGGTTAGTCTTAACCAAATAAGAAAGGTTCCCTTTAACTTTATACACAATCCATCTTGTGCAAAGTTCGCTTACCAAAGGCAGCCTTCTCATTTATTTTTAGCCACAACGCATTTCCACTTGTCAAAGGAGATCTTCTACTGCTGTTTAGCAGTGGGTTGCAAACAGTCCTTCAATGTCAACCCCGTGAGGCTCAGCATGTACCAGACCTCAGTATAAGGTCCTTCACAGAGTGCTCGTACTCTCCACTGCATAGTTCATTCAGAATGTAAAATACCACGAGTATCATATTTTTTCCTTCATTAGAAGTTCAATGACAGGCTTCATCTCTTTCCTTCTAGCAAAAGTAAATTTGTGCATTTCCATAGGACACACTCCTTTTTGTTGCAGCCCTCATGCAAGATTAGCACAATGCAATTAAATGTATTACTGGGGAGAGTGTCAAGAGATCTATGCACCCGCTCAATATCTGTTGTAGCCACTTGCGTCTTCTGCTCGTCTCCTCAGCAGCTCAGCACACAGAGCCCACACAACCTCTTCAGCATTTTTTGCTCCCACCGCTTCAGGAACTCCGTAGAATCACATATTCTGTCTATTATGGTTCTCAATATCATCCAGTTTATACTATAGTTCCTCGGCCTGCCATTAATGCCAGTACACGGCACACTGCAGATCATTCAGGACCTCTGCATGCTTGTCCAGTTTAACGTCAGTCTCTTCTATACATCCTCCCAGGTCTCTAAAGTCCCCATTAATATCGCCCATTTTTGTCATTAGTACTTGACACATCATGTATAACACTGCAAACATTTTGGTCAAAGGCTCGGTGAAATTCCCTTTTTAAACGTTGCAGTGTCCAGCTCTGTTTACCTGTGCTCACTTCCATTTTCTTCATTGGATTTCACCAATGTCAGGCTTGCCAAAGAGTCTGCATCCGGGCCCTCTCTACTCAGCAGCCATAGTGATGTTCGCATTTTGTCTTATAATTACTCAGATTTAACTTTTGCCGCCATCAAGCTCTGAATATAAAGTAACATCTGGGACAGTTCACTACTTGGTGCTCAGCTAAAACCAATGTGTGGTCCGGCGGAGCAAGTGCCTCAAGCTGCCATTCGTTCAGCTGATGTTACTTCTCCCCTTTACCCACCATTTTTAACTGTCAGCCAATACTAATCCTTGGGCTTCTGCATTCATGATTCAGTAGTTCAAGAGTGTTGAAAAAGAGACACATTTTGGATGGTAGAGAGCATGCTCATTTCATTCCTTTTCTAGCCTATACATTCTCTCTTCTAAATGGAGTTAGGATGTTGGAAGGGCTTGAGAGGATTTAATAGGCAATAGAAGCTTAGTTTATTTCTTTTCAGATGTTATATTTACTCCAACTTTTAGTGGCATTTATAACATTTAAAAGTTGCACAGACCATTAACGAGTCTTTCTTTTTCTTCTAGATGTATTGCTCACTGGGTTTCTTGAATTTTATGGAAATTTCGCTTTCAACAAGAACTCTATAAATATTCGAAAGGTAAATATGTTTTATATACCTGCACATTTGTGAAAGTGGCTTTAAAATACAGAAGCTGTGTTGTGAATCGCAGCTGATAAATCCTCAGATTCTTGTTTAACAATAAGTTGTTACACATGCATTTCCTGTAGTGAGGATGCACTCGGTTGATTCTTGCAGGATGGAAGATCATTAGACAGTAAGAGAGCGCTATTTAATGTCAGTTCTTGCAAGGACCATCCTCTGTTTTAAGGTTCTGTTTCTTTTTCACTGGAGAACATTGATCACAGGGTACATGCAGTTGCCACGAAGTATCGCAGCAAGCTAACAAAACATAAGACACCCAAAATCAAAGGGATTACATGGGGAATCTGTAGACATATGATATAGAAATAACCCTGGAGGAAAAGGATCTTGGGTGAAAACACGGCCCCACTAGCATCCAGTAATATCTTAGATATACTCAAACGGACTTGGGCCATCACATCATAGACCCTAAAAACTACATTTTCATAAAGCTAATCTGTCTCAGTCTTTCTCTTCTCATATTTAATAACAAGTTGGGAAAACACTCAATGAAGAAACACTTATCTTAAAAATCAGTATGAGATAAGATTTAAAATCTCAGCACTATAAGATATAGTATAAAGCCAATCTCCATATGGGCACCCTAATGCTATTGGCGCCCTTGCGTTTCGCTTCAGGCTTCTTCAGGGAGTACCACAAATCTGCAAGAATTCCCACTGCAGCATAAAGGAAGGAAAGAACCATGTATAAAAACTAGCACCATAGTGCACACATCAATAAAAGACAAAAGAAATCTGTATCTACCCCTATTGTGACTCAAATTTATTAATCCCATCACAGGGAACTCCCAAAGGTATACAATATAAAACATAAATATGCAATGGCTCTGAAAACTTCTAATATTGGGTTTATACAGAGGGTTCCTATATAATATCCCCCAACATCCTAATAATAATTTCTAGCCAATCCCAATTCCGGAAAGCACTTAAGCATTACCTATTTGTGAGACACTACCCGGAGTCTAACAACGTAACCCATACAACATCAAACCTCTCAATCTACCCAGACCAGCACAGAAAAGCAGACCCAGCCTAAGCTGGCCCACACTGAATAACATGGGGCACCAACCCAATACATAATCTGTACTGTATTTATTGCTTTAAATAACGCTGTAGATATGTTCATTCCCTGTTAAATCCAAGTTTTTATTCCCTTGTTTAATGTAAACTCTATGTGGCCCACCCACATAGTAATATGTTGTTTATTGTAAACTGCACTGATATTGTAATAGCGCGGTATATAAGAAAAGTTAAATAAATAAATAATATTAATAAACAAACTCCTATATAATATACATCCAAAGCAAAAGGAAGAGACCCACAATTGTTACCAATCAAACAAAGGTCTTTCTATCTCCAGGAACAAGCAGGAATGTAGTCTTCACATATGGGTGACATCGGTATCGATGGAGCCCGCGCAGGAACGCTCCCCAGCGTCCAGTAGGAAAGCTTTTGGGAGCACTCCACTGCACCTACGTCTCTGCCTTTCTACCTTCCCAACTCCCTCTCTTCAGTTCTTCATTTTCTCCAGGACCAAGCAGGAAGTCAATCCTCACATATGGGTGATGTCGATGGAGCCCTGTGGAGCATTTCCCCAACTTTCTATGAAAGCCTTTGGGAATACTGCACGCATGCGCGGTCCCCTTCCCGCCTAAAGGTGCCATCTTGCTCAGTCTCTCGTTTTCTGTGAAGCCCACCGGACGTGAGTCCTAGTCATCCCGGAAAATTGTTTGATTTTTTGCAATTCTTCACTATTTTTCTTCTCCGGTTCGACGCCGGTTCTCCTCCCACCGGGTTCGGTACACCGGTATCGAGCCCGATCTTCTTTTTTCAGTTTTTGCCCTTCGTGGCTGGCGTTCACGCCCTTTTTTCTTTTTCCCTGGAAGGGAGGTCCTTTGACCTCGCGGGGACTCTTTTTTTCCCCAATGGCTTCCAGCGGTTTTAAGAAGTGTGATCGGTGCAAGAAGCTGATGTCTCTCACCGACACACACGACTGCTGCCTTCGGTGCCTCGGTCCTGATCATGACCCTAAGACGTGTGGACCATGTGGGAAAATGTCTTCCAAGGCACTGTGAAGTCGTCAGCACCCAGAAGGAAAGGCTTTTTTCTGACTCGGCCTCTGGCCGGGCCCGGACCTCGTCTGAGGCCTCGACATCTCGGGAATCGGATCCCGAGCACCATCGTGGCTCCTCGGAAAGGGGGTCCCCCGACCGGGAACGCAAGAGGAAGAAGCGGCTCGCGAGGGCGTCGTCGGAAGAGGTCCCTGGCTCCTCGAGAGCTAGGTCTCGGACCCCCGACCATCGCCCCGGGCCCGTGGAACAGGAGAAGCCTTCCAAAGTCCCTCGACTGGAGCCGGAGTCTGCTGGACACGTAAGCCCAGTAGTCCTCGTGGACTCTCCTCCCAGGGAGCCGACATTGGGCCCGGGTCTCAGGTTGACAGCCTTGGAGAGCAGACTGTCTGCCTCTATGGAACAGCAGCGGACACTGATGGTCAGCCTGTCTGGCGCATCTGCCCCGACCACCGGGACATCGACATCGAAGTCGACCCCGGAGACCGAGCCGATACTCGAGACCATGAAGGCTCGAGGTCGACCTCGGTCGCGGTCACCCTCAACCTCCCGTTTGGGACCGAGGGCGTCGACGCTGGTGCCTTCGGCATCGAGGGTGGGTGCTCACAGGCCCCGCGAGGTCAGACCCCGATTCCTCATCTCCCGACACCTTCAAGACTCTGTGCGTCCCATCGGACTCACCGCAGTCTGAACCCCGGAGTAGATCCCCTCCGGAGGATACCCAGTCCTTGGAGTTCGTCTGGGATATGGACATTGCGTTGGCTATCCCTGCAGACCCCGAGGAGGAGCCTCGAGCCGAGGAGTTCGAGGCCCTGCAGTACGACTCTCCTCTGAAGGAGGTCTTTACTGTGCCGGTTCCTCCGATGCTGGAACGGCTCCTCTTCCGGATGTGGGAGGCACCAGCCTCGGCGCCAGTTTTAAGCAAACGGGTCGATTCGATCTATCGACTCCGGAAGAGTCCTGGCTTTCAGAAGGCACAGCTGCCATGCATCGCCTGAAAAGTCAGAAGATGCACTCCGCGGTGCCCCCTGGCAGGGAGGCCCAAAACCTCGATGGTTTTGGTAGAAAGTGCTTCCAGGGCTCGATGCTTGCTTGCCGTGTCCAGTCTTACCAGCTGTACATGGGCATGTACTTGCGAGACCTGGCCAAGGAGCTGGCCGGGTTCTCTGCTGGTCTCTCCGGGGAACTCTTGCAGAGGTTCAAGTCCTTGTCCTCGGGGATCCGGGAATGCTCCAAGTTTATGTCCCACGCTGCCTACGATGGCTTCGAGGCTTCGGCCCGTGTTGCGGCAGCCGGCATCGTGGCTTGACGCCAGGCATGGCTGCAGTCATCGGACCTCGAGCCATAGGTTCAGGACAAGTTGGTCGATGTCCCTTGCCGAGGTGAGAACCTTTTTGGCAAGCCCATGACTGAGAAGGCCGCTCAGCTCGAGACCGAGCACCTCACAAGGACAAGGCTGTTTAGAAAGACTTCTGCCCCTTCTCACAAGAAGAAGGGCTCGGGTAAAAAGCCCTTTTACCCGAGGAAGGGCACTGCCTACAAACAGTATCCTCAGTACCAGGCTGCCCAAGCTGACCCTCAGGGTCAGCAAGCCAAGGGGCAGGGTAATGGGCCCTGTAGGCAGAGGACCCCCAAGCCTCCGGCCCCTGCTCCCACTCAGCAGGGTGGGGGTTTTTGACTCCTTAGGCATAGCCTCTCCGTCCCTGCTCTCCCAACCCTGCACAGGAGGTCGCCTTGCTCTGTTTGCCCACCAGTGGCCACTCATCACTGGAGACAGTTGGGTGTTAAGAATAGTCCACAAGGGCTATGCACTACACTTCCAGCAACTGCCTCCTCCATACTTTCCAGGGGAGCCTCCAAGGCCTCCCCTGCACACAGATCTTCTCTTTCAGGAGCTACAAGGTCTGTTGGTGGACAGAGCAGTGGAGCCTGTGCCTCCCCACTTACAAGGCCGAGGGTTCTACTCCAGGTATTTCCTGGTACCCAAAAGAACCGGTGGCCTTCGACCTATCCTAGATCTCCGAAACCTCAACAAGTTCTTGGTGAAGGAAAAGTTCAAGATGCTTACTCTTGGAACCCTTCTGCCCTACCTCCAGCAGGGAGATTGGCTATGCTCCTTGGATCTAAAGGATGCGTATACTCACATCCTCATTCATCCAGACCACAGAAAGTACCTCAGGTAAATTGTGGGAGGAAACCATTATCAGTACAGAGTACTACCTTTTGGCCTCACCTCCACTCCCAGGGTCTTTACCAAATGCCTGGCAGTGGTGGCGGCCTACCTGCGAAATCAGGGTATCTTTGTCTTCCCCTATCTGGACGACTGGCTTATCAGGGGTCAGACGTGCCAGGAGGCCAGACAAGCCACCCTCAGAACTATTACTCTTCTTCAAAGCCTGGGGTTTGTCATCAGCTTCGCAAAGTCCACTTTGCTCCCATCCCAGAACTTGGAGTTCATAGGGGCAAGATTGGACTCTCAGCTGGCAAAGGCATTCTTACCAGAGGACAGAGCCGAAAGACTGATAAACTTGGCAAGCCAGTTTCTCAGCAGGTCACTGGTCTCTGCCAGACTCTGTCTGAGGCTGCTAGGCCACATGGCTTCGACAGTACATGTGACCCCCAATGCCAGGCTCCATATGAGGCCTGCACAGTGGTGCCTTCGGACCTAGTGGTCACAGGCCACAGGCAACCTCCGAGACAGGATAAGAGTGTCCAGACAATTCCTGAACTCCCTCAACTGGTGACGGCACCCACTCAATCTTCTCCAAGGGGTGCCTTTTCAGATTCCTGGGTTCACAGTGGTGCTGACCACGGATGCCTCCCTGCAAGGCTGGGGAGCTCATTGTCTAGGCAAGTGCACCCAGGGCCAGTGGTCTCCCTGGGAAGCTGCACAGCAAATCAATCTCCTGGAGCTCAGGGCTATTCGGTTAGCCCTCAAGACTTTTTCTCAAACCCTGGCTCATCAGTCTGTCCTAGTTCAAACAGACAACTAGGTAGCCATGTTTTATGTGAACAAGCAGGGTGGAACTGGGTCCAGGCTCCTTTGTCAAGAGGCACAGGACCTTTGCTTGTTTGCTCTCAGACACAACATGCTCCTCAAGGCAGTGTATCTACCTGGTCAGGACAACTACCTGGCAGACAGGTTGAGCAGGATTCAGCAGCCCCACGAGTGGCAGCTCCATCCTTTGGTGGTTCAGAAGATTTTCCTGAAATGGGGATTTCCATCCATAGATCTGTTTGCCAGTCCTCTGAACAATCAGCTGCCAAAGTTCTGCTCCAGGCAACCGCATCCTCTGCGGATAGCAGCAGATGCTTTTCTGATTCCCTGATCTCCGGGCCTCCTGTATGCGTTTCCTCCCACGCCCTTGGTGGCCCGAACTCTGTTCAAGATTCTTCAGGACAAGGCCTCGGTCCTGCTGGTGGCTCCCAGGTGGCCGAGACAGCCTTGGTTTCCACTTCTGCTTCAGCTGGCAGTGGATCCCCCACTGCCTCTGGGGTCGAAACCCGACCTTCTCTCTCAGGATCAGGGTTCCCTTCTGCACCCCAATCTCAAAGCTCTCAGTTTGATGGCATGGAGGCTGCAAGGGTAATTTTGGCTCCTTGGGGCCTACCTCAGGAGGTTGAGGAGGTTGTCCTAGCCTCTAGGAAACAATCCACTAGGAAAACCTATGCCCTAAAATGGAAAAGGTTTTCTGTGTGGTGTCAGCTACGTACAGAAGATCCCTTCTCCTGTGCTGTACCAGTAGTGCTTCAGTACCTACTGCACTTATCAAATCAGGGACTTAAGTCCAATTCTGTTCGGGTCCACCTCTCAGCTCTAGCAGCTCACCACTCACTGGTGGAAGGACATTCTCTGTCAGTTCACCCCTTGGTGTCCTGGTTCCTCAGAGGCTTGCTCAAGCCTCCAATCCGTCCTCCTGCTCCTGAGTGGGAGTTGAATGTGGTCTTGCAGCAACTGACTCGCCCACCTTTTGAGCCGATGGCTACATGTCCTCTCCGCTTCCTGTCCTGGAAGACACTCTTCTTGGTAGCCCTAACCTCGGCTAGGCGAGTGAGTGAGCTTCAGGCCCTACACCAGATTCTATAGGAACAGAGTAGTCCTCAGGGCTCATCCTAAGTTCCTCCCAAAGGTTGTCTCCTCCTTCCACCTTAACCAAGAGATGGTCCTTCCAACATTCTTCCCTAGGCCCCATGCAAGCCAGGCTGAAGCAGTTCTGCATACCCTGGACTGTAGGAGGGCCTTATCCTTCTACCTTGACCGTACGCAGGGACATAGAAGGGCTACTCAGCTCTTCATATCTTTTGACCCTAATAATTTGGGGTTGGCTGTGTCCATCTGGGTGGCTGACTGTATCACCTGGGCTTACAGGGCGGCTGACCTTCCTTTGCAGGGTCAGGTCACGGCCCATCGTGTCAGGGCAATGGCTGCCTCAGTGACTCATCTCCGCTCTGTACCATTGGTAGACATCTGCTGGGCTGAAACTTGGTCCGCAAGCCAGACTTTTGCGGCCCATTACTGTCTGGAGAGGGAGTCCCGTAGGGACAGTGCTTTTGGCCAGGCAGTACTCCGGAATCTCTTTGAGGTTTAGGCAACTCCTGCCCTCCAGCCCTCCGTTGGGCTACCGGTGGAGGTTCTTTCAGTGAAAAGCCTTTCTTTGATGCTGGGACTAGAGGGAGTTCTCTTGTTCAGCCTGGGTTCCTGGTAGCCCAGAGCTAGGGAGTCACCCATATGTGAGGACTGACTTCTTGCTTGGTCCTGGAGAAAGAGTAGTTACTCACCTGTAACAGGTGTTCTCCAGGAGCAGCAGGAATCAGTCCTCACAACCCTCCCTCCTCCCCTGGGAGTTGCAGTTGTATATAGTTCATTTGTTCCATTTTTTGTGTGCTGTTTTTTAGCTATGTCATTTGACTGAGCAAGATGGCACCTTTAGGCGGGAAGGGGACCGCTCATGCGTGCAGTATTCCCAAAGGCTTTCATAGAAAGCTGGGGAAATGCTTCGCAGGGCTCCATTGACGTCGATGTCACCCATATGTGAGGACTGATTCCTGCTGTTCCTGGAGAACACCTGTTACAGGTGAGTAACTACTCTTTCCACGAAGCCAGCAGGAAGCCAAACCTATCACTGCAGAAAAAAACTTTTTTTCGGATAGTGTCTGCCTTCCCATCGACACTGGCACCGTCTAAGACATTGCTGGTTCCCTTATTCTTTTTTCCTTCTTTTTTCCTTATTTTCTTAAAAAAAATAAACCTCCTTGGGTGTCGAGGCCCTTTTAGGCCTTAAGGCTTCCATATTATTCATCCTTGAGAATATGGAGAAACTAACTAGTGGTTTCAGAAAATGCACTAAGTGTGCCAGGACCATCACGGTGACTGACACGCATGACTGATGTCTAAAATGCCTCTGCCCAGACCAGCCAAAGGACCGCCCGCTTTGGCAGAAAATGACCCGGAGAAGCCTACAGAACCGAGTCTCTAAATTAGGTATGCTCTTCGCTTCGGACATAGTATCATTGGTGTCCACTTCGTCAAGGGCCTCTTCATCCTCTCCTGGATCTCAGGTATCCTTGAAGTCCAAGAACAAGGTCGCATCGAAATCTGCGGGCACCACCAGAAAAAAGATCTTGCTCTAAGCATCAAGATCCCTCGGGGGTTGCCTCTGAGGCAGATCAGACTGCCAAACAACCCCAGAGGGAGGCCTTGCACTCCAAAGCCATCAAGGGGTTCCAGGGTGCTCCCAAGGTCTCGACCTCTGGAGAGCTACTGGTGCCATGCTCTGGGACGGTGGCGCAAATATTTGTCACCGATACCCAAGCATCGGCAACCTCGATACTGGCCACCGAGCGTAGTTTGGCAGCCCTACTTATAGCCTCTGTGCCCATAAACCTCTTGGCTACAGGTACCAGGCAATCAGTACCGGTTCCTGTACAGACATTGGCACCGGTTCCAGATTTCACATTACTCTCACCCATGCCCTCTCTGGCATCCCTTACCGATACTGGTGCAAGGCCCAAATGACTCACCGAGGCTGATACATCGGTTCCAGCATCTATTTTCCGATGCACCCCATATCCATCGATACTTCGAATCCTCCGATTCAGGTTCCCCTGATTCTGATGTGGAGTCACTCGATTCATGTGGGCTCCGGGATCTTCCTTCGGACCCTTCCCCACCTCAACAGCAGCACATGTCGCCACTAGAGGACATGTACTTTCAGGAATTTATTTGAGACCTAGCCAAAGGTCTCTCTATCATGGTGACATCGGAGAAGGAGCCGAGGGCGGAAGAACTGGAGATCCTCAAATTCCCAATGTCACCCAAGGAAGCAACCACTTTACCGGTGCACCACATCCTTCATGACCTTATGCTCTGTATATGGGAGACACCTCTCACAGTATCATCCCAGAGTAGATGTCTCGATACCAGGTACCAGAGTGTCCCGGCTTTCAAAAGGTACAGCTTCCCCACCATTCTGTGGTGGTTGAATCGGCTATGCACCGAATCAAAAGCTTGAAGACTCATTCCTCTAACCTACCTGGTAGAGAATTGAGAACTCTTGATGCCTTTGGGCATCGATGATTCCAGGCCTCCATGCTCTCAGCTAGGATCAATTCCTATATACTTTATATGGGAGTGCTCCTAAAGGAGGCCTCAAAGGACCTCGAAGCATTTGCTCCTCTCCTCCTGGATGACAAATGGGCAAACTATTTAGCCCTAGTTAAACATAGCCAAATGTATCAAAGTTCATCAATAGAGCTACCTTTGATACTTTTGAGTGCATGAGCAGAGTTTCAGCAATTTGCATTCTTGCACATCGCATTACATGGCTTCAGGCCTTGGATCTTGAACAGTGGGTTCAAGATAAGCTGGGCAATATACCTTGCACAGGAGAAAGTCTCTTTGGCAAAGACTGGCAAGATAAAGCCTCTCAATTAGAGTCAGAAAATACTTCTCTAAACACACTGTCCAGAGTAACAACTGACCCTACTAGGAAAGACTCCTGCAAAGAAGTCTTTTTACAATAAGAAGAATTCTTCTCTTCCTATCCCCCTGTTTCTCGGTATTGGAGCCAGGCCCCACAGAAGAGGCAACAGCAGAAAAAGCCACAGGTGGCTAAATCTCAATCAGCCCTGCAGCCATAGGTATATAAAATCGGAAGTAAAGTACCTCGGAGTGACCCTGGACAAGGAGCTGAATCTCAAATCACACATAAGCAAAACCACCAAAAGTGCCTACCACAGGATGAAACTCATCAGAAGACTTAAGCCCCTCCTCGCTCCTGAGCACTTCCGCACAGTATGCCAGGCTCTAATAACCCCCATACTAGACTTCTGCAACCCAATCTACCTTGGTATACCAAAATAAACACTCAGACCACTACAATTGGCACAAAACACAGCGACCCGCATAATATCTGGCACAACAAGACAAGATCACATCACATCCACTCTGAAAGATCTTCACTGGCTCCCAATCAGCTCACGCATCAAATACAAAACATTCATAAACATCTTCAAGATGAAACAACACTCTTCAGCCAACAGCCTACATACCCTCATACAACCAGACACAAGCACACGCCCAAGGAGAAGAGGTACCTCCAACTGAGTAAACACCCCAAAAGACTTCATCAAGACCCGCAAGGACACCACAGAACGAGCACTCTCTCTGGCTGCCCCAGCAATCTGGAACATAATCCCAGACGAACTGAGACTAACGACAGACCTCAAAGACTTTCGCAAACTGAAGACAACGCTATTCATTGAACACTATGGACACGTCACATGATCTACTAACTAAGCAAGAACAACCGACCTACCCCCACCATGACCATTGTATATAAGAATGTGGAGTGGAGGAGTGGCCTAGTGGTTGGGGCAAGGTACTTCAGGCCGGAAGGTCGGGGGCTCAAATCCCACTAGAGGACAGCAACCTTGGGCCGGAAGGACTGGGGTTTCTAGTCCTACAGGTGCTCCTTGTGGTCTTGGGCAAGCCACTTAACCCTCCATAGCTCATGTTTCCTGTAAAATAGTTATCTCCAAGTTATAATGCCCTGTTCAATGTAAACCGCACTGATGCAGAATAGCGCGGTATATAAGAGAATATAAATAAATAATAAATAAAGTATAATAGCACTCGATTTATAATAGCGCACAATGCTCAACATAATCAAATACAGAACACATCAAGCACTTCAACCATGCAATAGGCATCACTGCATGAAAACACTTGAACACTTCTATGATTGTTTGCTGTGGAGACCACTTTGATTGAAGGAGAAGGCAGTATAGAAATACTGTTAAATAAATAATATAAACTGGTTGCACCTGGCTTTTGACTTGTTTTTCCCCAACCTCTCCAAATAGCAGGCAGACTGTGTCACTATGTCCACAGATGGAACCTCATCACCTCAGAACAATGGACATTCACTATAGTTCAGGAGGGGTACAGACTTCATTTGCAAGCTCTGCCCCCCCCCCTCCACATTCAAGGGGGAGTATCAAGCACAACCCCCTCTCACTGCTCTCCTGCAAGATGAGGTGTCCTCTCTTCTGTCTCAGGGCGCCATAGAAGAGATCCCAACATCCTGGCAGGGGGTGGGCTTCTACTCTCCCTATTTTCTCAGTCCAAAGAAACCGGAGGGTACAGGCCCATTCTGGACCTCAGAAACTTCAAGAAGTTTCTAGTCCACAAAAAGTTCAAAATGATCTCTCTCGGGACTCTTCTTTCTTGTCTCCAGAGTCAGGACTGGCTCTGTTCTCTAGATCAAAAAGAAGCATACACACATATCCTCATCCATCCAGGAGACAGGAGGTATCTATGCTTCACCTTTCAGAGAAAGCATATCAATGCAGAGTCCATCCCTTTGGACTCGCCTCTGCCCCAAGAGTCTTCACAAAGTGCATGGCTGTCGTAGCCGCTTATCTAAGAACTCTGGGGTTATTCGTCTTCCCCTACTTAAGACTACTGGCTAATAAGGCAGACACCTCCCAAGAAGTGTTGCTGTCCTTGCATCATACCATAACAGTACTACAAAACTTGGGATTTGTCGTAAACTTTCCAAAATCCCATCTCACTCCAACTCAAAGGCTAGAGTTCATTGGAGCCCTGCTAGATAGCCAATAGTCCAGGACATTTCTGCCCCAGCTCCATTGTACTCATCTAGAACTAGTGTCCCAGATGTTCCTAAGAGACCGTCTGACAGCCTGAGAGATGCTGCAGCTCCTTGGGCATATGGTCTCTATAGTGCATGTCGTCCCACATGCCCAACTACTTATGTGGGTAACCCAGTGAAATTTGGCCTCCCAGTGGAAGCAGGCCTTAGGCCATCTCAGGGACAGGATCCAAGTCACTGCCCACTTAACCACATCCCTTCAGTGGTGATGCTTTCCAGAAAATCTGCTTGTAGGGTCACCTTTTCAGATGCCTCCACGTCAATGCACTCTGACGACAGATGCCTCCAAGTGGGGTTGGGGAGCCCACCTGGGCAACCTGACTATACAGGGACTCTGGACAGTGCAGGAGTTACAACTCCAGAACAATCTCTTGGAACTTCGGGCTATCTTCAGTGCCCTCCAGGAGTTCCAACACCACCTCGCAGCGCAACAGGTCCTTGTCAGGATGGACAATCAGGTTGCCATGTTCTATGTGAACAAGCAGGGGGAAATAGGCTCTTGGGCTCTCTGTGAGGAGTGATCCACCTCTTGTGCTTTGCCATTGCACATCAGATACACCTCCAAGCGGTGTACCTACCGGTAGAATCCAATGTCTTAGCAGACAGACTGAGTCGCATCCTTCTTCCCTACGAATGGTCTCTGCATCCAGACACAGTGTCCTACATCTTCCAAACCTGGGGAACTCCAGACATAGATCAGTCCGTGACTCTGCAGAATGCCAAGCTTCCTCGTTTCTGCACAAGGACTCCCACATCCCCCAGTCAACAGGTGCCTTCCACCTGCACTGGAGTCAGGGTCTGCTTTATGTGTTCTCTCCCATACCCCTTATTCCCAAGACGTTTTCAAGCTTCAGTCTGACAGGGGATCCATGATTCTCATAGCTTCTCACTGGCTGCAGCAACCGTGATTTCTGCTGTACTACGTCTGATTCAGAATCATCCCCTCCGATTGGATCTCCTCTCTCAGGACAACAGTGCTGGATCTCCTCTCTCAGGACAACAGTTCACTACTCCATCCCAATTCTAAGTTGCTCTGCCTCACAACTTGGCTGCTTATAGGGCTTTGACCTTTCTCAAGAGGGAGGAGTGGCCTAGTGGTTGGGGCAATGTACCTCAGGCCAGAAGGTCAGGGGTTCAAATCCCACTAGAGGACAGCAACCTTGGGCCAGAAGGACTGGGGTTTCTAGTCCCACAGGTGCTCCTTGTGGTCTTGGGCAAGCCACTTGACCCTCCATAGCCCATGTTCCCTGTAAGTATTAGTGTATGTGTCTCATATCCCCTCATGTTAAATATATCCCTCAATTGTGTTGTGACCACTTTGATTGAAGAATTAGGTGGTATATAAAACTGTCTGAATAAATAAATAAGAGGTTAAGGAGATCCTTTTAGCTTCTAATAAGCCCTTCACCAGACGTTCATACACTTTTAAGTGGCATAGATTTTCAGTCTGGTGTTCCCAGAAGGATCTCATTCCTTTTTCTGCTCCAGTGGAGTCCTCCTTCAGTATGTCCTCCACTGTCTTCAACAGGTCTAAAGACAAATTCAGTGAGTGTCCACCTCAGTGCCGTTGTGGCTTCTCATCATCTGCTTGATGGACAGCCCAACTCCTCACAACTGCTAGTGGCGTGTTTCATGTGAGGTCTCCTGCTATCCAAACCTCCCATTAAGCCACCCCTAGTAGCTTGGTACCTCAGTGTTATTCTAGTGCAACTCCTCAAGCTGCCCTTTAACCATTAGCCACAACATCACTTAAGTTCCTCTCATTGAAGGTGACCTTCCTAATTGCCCTCACTTCAACTAGACGCATTAGTGAGCTTCAGGCTTTGGTGGTGGATCCTCCCTATACCCGCTTCCACCATGACGAAGTAGTCCTTCGGACTCATCCACACTTTATGCCAAAGGTGATGTTTTATCTTCCAGTTTTCTTTCCTAAGCCGCATGCATCTAGAGCTGAAGCAACCCAGCACACTCTTGACTGCAAGCGCGCGTTAGCTTTTTACCTCCAAAGGACTCCGGGTCATCATAAAGCATCACAGTTGTTCGTCTCTTTTGACCCCAGTCACTTGGGATTACCTGTCTCTAAGCACATGCTCTCAAGATGGATAGCGGACTGCATTTCATTTGCCTATGACAAAGCAGAACTCTCCCTGGAAGGGCATGTCACTGCTCATTATGTTCCATGGCCTCCTTGATGCAAACCTGCGCTCAGTAGCCATTGATGGAATTTGCAAAGCAGCAACTTGGTCTTCTGTCCATACCTTTGCTGTCCATTATTGGATAAGGACTTCCATTGGGATGCCATGTTTGGTCAGGCTGTTCTCCAGCACCTCTTTCAGACTTAGATGCAACTCCTATCCTCTGTCCCAGGCTTTGAAGATACCAGAAATCCATGTGGGATCCATGACCACCTCATGCCTGCTCCGAGGCGAACCTCTACTGGTTCTGAGGTCACTTCATCTGGATGCTAGGGAGTCCCATATGTGAAGACTACATTCCTGCTTGTTCCTGGAGATAGCGTAGTTACTTAGCTGTAACAGATGATCTCCAGGAACAGCAGGAATTTGGTCTTCACAACCTGCCCTCCTCCCCTAGGATTTGTAGGGTTTTCTCTCTTACTTTCCTTTTTCTCAGCTACAAACCCAACTGAAGAGAGGGAGGTGGGAAGGCTTTCCTATTGGACACTGGGGAGCGTTCCCGCGTGGGCTCTGTTGGTACCGACGTCACCCATATGTGAAGACTAAAGTCCTGCTGTTCCTGGGGATCATCTGTTTACAGGTGAGTAACTATGCTCTATCACCCGCAAAAATGAACAGCTAACGATCCAAAAGCTGCTGTTCCAAACATTACCACCCCAAAACACAAAATCTGAAGCAGTCGTCATGCTGAAACAAAATTACTACTTGCTGCCAAAAAAACTGAGACAAAGTAAATACTCGCTGCAGAGAGGCTAAACAAGGGCAACAAATTCCATAGACAACAAGAGAAGTGTTTTCATCTGAGATCATTTTCCATGGTTATTTCTATATAATTGTTTCTACATATTCCTTTTATTTTGGGTGTTGGTGTTAGTTTGCTGAGATTATAGCCCCACACTTTTTTTTGATTGGGTTTTATTTTGGGTGTTGGTGTTTGTTTTTTAATTTGGATTGCACAAAGTATTGCAGCCAAAATAGCTACTAGAAGGGGCATGGGCTGTGGTTGCCTTATGAAGAAAGCATAAGCATGTTAGAGATCTTCAGCTTGGAGAAGAGATTTTGAGAGAGGATATGGATACATCTTTATTATTGTGGTTGAATAGGTAAACTGAGAACAGTTATTTGCTCCTTCATATTTCGCTAGAGGACTCTTCATGAAGCTAATAGGCACCAGATGTGAAATGAACTGAGTGAAAGCATACTCAAACAATCCCGCTGTGGAGTTTGTTGTTAGAGGATGTGGTAAAGGCATTTGGCCTAACTGGTTTTAAAAGTTAGATTTGGGAAAGCCACTGCTTATTTCTGGGAGCAAACATCAGGGAATGGATCTCTTTAGAATTTCCTATTTCGTAGGAACCTGAATTGGCTACCGTCAGAGGCAGGATGCTGGCCTAGCGTAGCAGGTCTTAGACTATCAAGTAGAGAGAATGTTTTGGCTTGCAGCAGTACCACCACCATAACCGCTAAATGCCAGTCCTTAACCACCTCTTCAATTCTACTACTTTTATAATGAATTTTTTAAACTTCTTTCAACTGGCTAACCTCAGTATGTAAATCATCAGTTTTTTGTATGTTGGCCCATTTACCATTTGGATGCCAATTTTATATCTCTTCAGTTGTGAGGATTTCTGGTTAAGACGAGTAGCCTAGAGATTAGAGCAGCAGGCTGAGAACCAGTTAAACAGTTCAAATCTTACTTCTCTCACTGACGCACTCTGTGACCTTGGGCAAGTTGTTTTCTATTCGCCTCAGAACAGATTCCACTAGACAGGGAAATACTTATTGTATCTTTATGTAACTCACCTTGAGCTTGGATTTGGAAAAGTGTGTAATCAAATCTAAAATAATATAGTTGGGTTTACTTATGTGGAAGCAAAATTAGTTGGCAAATCTTATTTTTCTTCATTGATATATCAACTATGTCTCTTTAGTTTTCAATACAAATGCCTAGATTTTGACCAGAAAGATCTTGACATGCTAATAGATGTAGAACTTAAGAAATTTCAGTTTATTTTTACTTTTAGTCTAAAGATGGGTATAATGTGTTTAAACAACAGATCAAACTAGATATTAAATACTTCAGAAGTATACAGAGCAGGTAATAATACCCACTGTGTAGTACATGTTATTTCTAAATCCTTTATAAATATTTTTAAGTTGCACTCAAGTAATTCTCTTAGTTCTTGACAGCAGTCCTTTTGAAAATATTGTCACATGAGCTAAGATTTGATCAGCTTGTACTGCAAGTGGTATCATTTATAATATCACTTCCGGTATGACCCATCCGGACCCAGTGAATGTTAAGTAACTTTAGCACAAAAACCATGCATTTTCTCAAGCTCATGGGAATTGTCAAGAAATTGCTTTAAAGAACTGCAAAACTCAAGACAGAACAGTAAAGCATTTAATTATTAGAAGGTGGCCATTACCGTTCATCATGCACAGACATAGTACAACTATTATTTTAACTTCATACCTAGAGTTATTGTATCTACTTTTTCCAGGAACAAGCAGAAAATCAGTCCTCACATATGAGCGTAGTTACTCACCTGTAACAGATGTTTTCTGGGAACTGCAGAAATCGGTTCTCACAACCCTCCCTCCTCCCCTTGGAGTTGCCTCTATACATTTCCTTATTTTAACTGCTGTCTCAGCTATGTCATCTGACTGAGCAAGATGGCACTCCTGAGTGGGAAGAGGACCATACATGCGTGTTAGCATGTCCCAATGGTTTTCTTTGAAAGCTGGGGAAATGCTCTGCCTAGGCTCCGTTGGTACCAACATCACCCATATGACTGATTTCTGCTGTTCCCGGAGAACACCTGTTACAGGGGAGTAACTACGCTTTCTTGTGCACCCTTAGCAAACTGTAAAAAAAAAAAAGCAATAAAGCTTTGCACCAAACCCACATGCTCACAAGAAACATGCAAGGGTTGCATCCAATACCATGTACTTTGTGATAACTGCTTTGCCAGCCAATAGTATTTAAGGGAACTTAGCTATACAGTATTATGTGAAGGGAATGCCTCAGCACAGTTTTGAAAAAGTTGAGGTTTTGGCAGTTCAGCCTGTATTTTTTTAAGACTGTTGTATATGTGTTTTATATTTTATATTGAAAGGAAGGCTAAAAAACTGTCTGGTGAGGTCAAAGAGGCTGTTAGCAAAAAAATCATCCTTCAGAAAATGGAAAAAGGAGCCAAATGATGAAAATAGCAAACATAAGCACTGGCAAGTCAGATGTAAGGCATTGATAAGGCAGGCAAAGAGAGAATTTGAAAAAAAGCTTGCCATGGAAGCAAAAATGCATAATAACTTTTTTTAAGTACATTCGTAGCAAAAAATCTGAGAAAGTCAGTTGGACCATTGGATGATAGAGAGATAAAAGGGGTGCTAAGGGATGACAAAGCCATAGCAGAGAGACTGAATGAATTCTTTGCTTTGGTCTTTACTGATGAGATGTAAGGAAGATAACATAAGAACATAAGATATGCCATACTGGGTCAGACCAAGGTCCATCAAGCCCAGTATCCTGTTTCCAACAGTGGCCAATCTAGGTCATACGTACCTAACAGTTTCCCCAAAAGACACAGGTTCCTCAATGCTTGTACTGGGTCAAGCATTGATATCCTGGGTCCCTTCTTAATAATGGTTTATGGACCTTTCCTCCAGGAACTTGTCCAAACCTTTTTTTAAACCCAGCTATACTAACAGCCTTTACTACATCCTCCGGTAACAAATTCCAGAGTTTGATTACACGTTGAGTGAAAAAATATTTTCTTTTATTAGTCTTAAATAGTTTACCCTGTAGCTTCATTGCATGTCCCCTAGTCTTTCTATATTCTGATAACGTAAGCAATCGATTTACGTTTACCCGTTCCACTCCGTTCATTAATTTATAGACTTCTATCATATCTCCCCTCAGCCGTGTCTTTTCCAGGTTAAAGAGCCCTAACCTTTTTAGCCTTTCTTCATAGGAGTATCCTTCCATCCCCTTTACCATTTTGGTGGCTCTTCTCTGAACCTTTTCTAATAACTCTATATCCTTTTTAAGATACGGCGACCAGAATTGCACACAATATTCAAGGTGCGGTCTCACCATGGAACGATATAGAGGCATTATAATATCTTTTGTTTTATTTTCCATTCCTTACCTAGCATTCTATTTGCTCTCTTGGCTGCCGCTGCACACTGGGCCGAGGGTTTTAACATGTTATCCACAATGACGCCTAAATCTTTTTCCTGGGTGGTGGTTCCTAATGTGGAACCTTGCATTGTATAACCATAGTTTGGGTTGTTCTTCCCTAGGTGCATAACTTTGCACTTGTCCACATTAAATTTCATCTGCCATTTTGATGCCCAGTCTTCTAATTTATCAAGATCCTCTTGCAATTTTCCACAATCCTCTTGGGTTTTAACAACTTTAAATAGTTTTGTGTCATCTGCAAATTTGATAACCTCACTCGTTATTCCACTTTCCAGGTCATTTATGAATATGTCAAAAAGCAGCGGACCCAGCACAGATCCCTGGGGTACACCACTATTCACCTTTCTCCATTGGGAAAATTGTCCATTTAGCCCAACCCTCTGCTTTCTATCTCTTAACCAGTTCTTGATCCACAGTAGTACACTGCCTCCTATCCCATGACTCTTTAGTTTTTCCAAAAGACTCTGATGAGGGACCTTGTCAAAGGCTTTCTGAAAGTTCAGATACACTATATCAACCGATTCACCTTTGTCCACCTGTTTATTCACACTTTCAAAAAAACATAACAGATTAGTAAGACAAGATCTTCCTTGTCTAAAGCCATGTTGGCTGTCTCCCATTAGGCCATGACTATCTACATGCTGAGTAATTTTATTCTTTATGATGGTTTCTACCATTTTTCCCGGTACTGACGTGAGGCTCACCGGTCTGTAGTTTCCCGGATCACCCCTGGAACCCTTTTTCAAAATTGGTGTTACATTGGCGATCCTCCAATCTTCAGGTATTAGAGATGATTTTAATGATAGTTCACAGATTACTAATAGCAGGTCTGCAATCTCATATTTCAGTTCTTTCAACACCCTTGGATGTATACCATCCGGCCCAGGTGATTTGCTACTCTTCAGTTTATCTAATAGTTGTAATACATCTTCCCGATGTATCGATATTTCCTTCAATTCTTCCGCACCTTTAAATACCACTTCAGTCATGGGTAACATCCCTACATCTTCCTCAGTAAAGACCGAAGCAAAGAATTCATTCAGTCTCTCCACTATCGCCTTGTCGCCTCTTAGTGCCCCTTTAACTCCTCTATCATCTAATGGACCAACTGACTCTCTCACAGGTTTTTTGCTGCAAATGTACTTGAAAAAATCTTTATTTTGCGTTTTTGCTTCCACAGCAAGCTTCTCAAATTCTCTCTTTGCCTGCTTTATCAATGCCTTGCATTTGATTTGCCAGTGCTTGAGCTGTTTCCAGGTTTCGTCGTTTGGCTCTTTTTTCCATTTCCTGAAAGATGCTTTTTTGGCAACAGCCTCTCTGACCTCACCTTTAAACCATGCTGGCAGTTTTTTGGACTTCCTTCCACTTTTCTTAAAGCGTGGAATACAGCTGGTCTGGGCTGCCAAGATAGTATTTTTCAACAACACCCAAGCTTGATGTAAGTCTTTAACCTTTGCAACTGCTCCTTTTTTTTTTTTCTTAACTATTTTCCTCATTTTATCATAGTCTCCCTTTCGAAAGTTAAAAGGTAGTACTGTGGATTTCCGTACTATTCCTCTTCCACTAATTAAATCAAAGGCGATCATGCTATGATCACTATTGCCAAGTGGCCCCAGCACCCTTATCTCTTGCACTAGATCTGGTGTTCCACTAAGGACCAGGTCTAATATGGCTTCCCCTCTGGTCGGTTCATGAACCAGCTGCTCCAAGAAGCAGTCATTTATGTCATCTAGGAACTTTATCTCCCTAGCATGTCCTGCCGTGACACTGACCCAGTCGATACCGGGGTAATTGAAATCACCCATTATTATTACTGTGCTGTAACTTTTGTTAGCTTCCTTGATTTCTTTGAGCATTTCATCATCCATTTGTTCATTCTGGCCTGGTGGTCGATAGTACACCCCCACTGCCATTGCCTTCCCCTTTTTACATGGAATTTCAATCCATAGAGATTCTACAGCAAATTTAGTTTCCTGCAAAACTTTAATCATTTCTGACTCAATGCCCTCTTTAACATAGAGCGCAACCCCTCCACCAATTTGATCAGCTCTATCATTACGATATAGTTTGTACCCAGGTATCACAGTGTCCCATTGGTTGTCCTCCTTCCACCATGTCTCTGATATTCCAATCATATCTAACCTCTCATTTAGTGCTATATATTCTAACCCCCCATCTTATTTTTTAGACTTCTAGCATTTGCATACAAGCATTTTAGAGACTGTATTTTATTCATATTAATTTGGCTATTGGTAGACATGGGTAATTTGGGATCTTTAAGCTCTGTCTGCTCCATACTTGAGGGCATTTGGGCTACTTTGCTCTTTTTTAGAACCTCTCTGCTTTTGGTAGTATCCTTCAAGGATACATTCTTCCGAACCATCTGCTCTTGGGCGACTGTCAGCTTTCCCCTATTATCTAGTTTAAAAGCTGCTCTATCTCCTTTTTAAAGGTTAATGCCAGCAGCCTGGTTCCATCCCGGTTAAGGTGAAGCCCATCCTTTCGGAAGAGCCCCTCCTTTCCCAGAATGTTCCCCAGTTCCTAACAAATCCAAACCCCTCATCTCTGCACCATTGTCTCATCCACACATTGAGACTCCGGAGCTCTGCCTGCCTTTTGGGTCCTGTACGTGGATCGGGAAGCATTTCGGAGAACGCTACCCTGGAAGTTCTGGATTTCAACTTCTTACCTAAAAGCCTAAATTTAGCCTCCAGAACTTCCCTACCACATTTTCCTATGTCATTGGTACCGACATGTACCAAGACAGCAGACTCCTCCCCAGCACTATCTAAGACCTTATCTAGGTGGCGCGTGAGGTTCGCTACCTTCGCACCAGGCAGGCATGTTACCAGGCGATCCTCACGTCCACCAGCCACCCAGCTATCTACATGCCTAATGATCGAATCACCAACTATAACGGCTGTCCTAACCCTTCCCTCATGGGCACATGGCCCTGGAGAAACTTCCTCAGTGTGAGAGGGTTTTACATCACCTGGAGGACAGGTCCTAGTTACAGGATCACTTCCTGCCACACCAGGGTAATGCTCTCCTGTCACGTGACCTCGCTCCTCCATGGTAACACGGATGCTGCCAGACTGGAGGTGGGACTTCAGGACTATATCCCTGTAGGTCTCGTCTATGTACCTCTCTGTCTTATGTTTTCCAAGTCTGCTACTCTAGCCTCTAGAGAACGGACTCGTTCCCTGAGAGCAAAGAGCTCCTTGCACCTAGTGCACACGTAAGACCTCTCACCAACTGGGAGAAAATCATACATGTGACACTCAATGCAAAATACTGGAAAGCCCCCATCTCGCTGCTGGACTGCTGTCTGCATCTTAGTTTTAAGTTTTTGTTTAGATCTTTAAGTTCTTTATTTACTAAGGGTTGCCAATAGAACTGTACCTAATACATTTAATATACCTTGTTCACCTGAAGCTTAATTAATCTCAGGTCCTTAGTGTATGACTGATTTGGGTAACGTAAATGTAAACTTAAACTGCTGCTACTAGGCCCTGACTGATTTAACAAAAAATAGTGGGTTCACAGATTAATTAGCTTTAATAAAAAGAATTCCTTTCAGAAAAGTCCCAGAAGTATATACTCACAGTTGCAGATCTCTCTCCAGAAGTAACAGGCCCCTTTTCTAGTCTTTCAAGACTCAAAATACAAATAAACTGCCTCAAGAAACAATACTTACATGTCAAAGCTTATGCCTCAGCCAGCCTTATGCATTAGGCACACTGGGGGATTGAACTCATGACCCCTGTACCATCAGTCAGTGTATTAACCATTGTGCTACACCTCTGTTTCTATACCCATGCCTGAAATGGTATATAAAGGTAATGTATTGGAAGAATTGAAATAAATATCAATAAACCGGGAAGATGTATTAAAACTATTTGATAAACTGAACAGTAGCAAGTCACTTGGACTGGATGGTATATATCCAAGGGTGTTGAAAGAACTGAAATATGAGATTGCAGACCTACTATTAGTAATCTGTAAACTATCATTAAAATCATCTGTAGTACCTGAAGATTGGAGAATGGCCAATGTAACACCAGTTTTTAAAAAGTGTTCATAGGTTGATCCAAGAAACTACAGACTGGTGAGTCTAATGGCAGTACCGGACAAAATGGTAGAAATGATGATAAAGAATAAAATTATCGAACATGTCGATAGTCATGATTTAATTGGAGAACGCCAATATGAATTTAGCCAAGGACAGTCTTGTCTTACTAATCTGTTATATTTTTTTGAAGGTGTAAATAAACAGGTAGACATAGGTGAACCAGTTGATATAATGTATCTGGATTTTGAGAAAACTTTTGACAGTGTAATATTGTGGATCAGGAACTGGTTAAAAGATAGAAAGCAAGGAGTAGGACTATATGGCCAATTTTCTGAATGGAGAAAGGTGAATAGTGGGAGTATTCCAGGGATCTGTGCTGGGCCCCCTACTTTTTAACAACTTCATAAATGACCTGGAAATGGGAGTAATGAGTGAGGTGATCAAATTTGCAGAATACACAGAATTATTCAAAATTGTTAAAACACAAGAGGATTGTGAAAAATTGCAAGAGGACCTTGATAAATTGTAAGACTGGACATCCAAATGGCCGTTGAAATTTAATGCAGACAAGTGCACAGTTATGCACCTAGGAAAGAACAGCACACACTTTGGTTACACGATGCAAGGTACCACCTTAGAAACCACCACCCAGGAAAAAGATTTTGGTGTCATTATGGATAATACGTTTAAACTCTCCACCCAGTGTGCAGCGGCAGCCAAGAAAGCAAATAGAATGCTAGGAATCATAAGGAAAGGAATGGAGAATAAAACCAAGGATATTATAATGCCTCTGTATCATTCTATGGTGCGACCACACCTTGAATATTGTGTGAATTCTGGTTGCCATTTCTTAAAAAGGATATAGTAATATTAGAAAAGGTACAGTGAAGAGTAACAAAAATGGTAAAGGGGATGGAAGGATACCTTTATGAGAGGTTTAAAAAGTTAGGACTCTTCAACTTTGAAAAGATGGCTGAGGGGGGATATGATGGAGGTCTATAAACTAATGAATGGAGTGGAACAGCTAAAAGTAGATTGGTTGTTACACCACCAAAAAGTTGAAAGACACGAAGACATGCAATGAAGCTACAATGGAACCTATTTAAGATTAATAAGAGAAATTATTTTTTTACTCAACACGTAATCAAACTCTGGAATTTGTTACCAGAGGATTTAGTAAAAGCTGTTCTCCAGGACCAAGCAGGAAGTCAGTCCTCACATATGGGTGGCGTCGACGGAGACCCCGTGCGGAGCATTTCCCCAGCTTTCATAGAAAGTCTTTGGGAATGCAGCGCGCATGTGTGGTCCCCTTCCCGCCCAAGGGTGCCATCTTGCTCAGTCTTCTTTTTTCCGCGGAGCCCGATGGATGTATATTCGTTTCACCCAAGGAAGAAGTTGATTTTCTCTGCGTTAACCTGTTTTTTCTTCGGTTCGACGCCGGTTTTCCTTTCCCGCCTGGGCCCGATACGTTTTTTGTCCTTAGTGACTAGCGTTCGCGCCATTTTTTCTTTTTTCACTGGCAGCCCTGTCTTTTGACCTTGCAGGGGCCCTTTTTCCCCCGATGGCTGCCAGCGGGTTTAAAAAGTGTGATTGGTGCAGAAACTTATGTCTCTCACCGACACACATGACTGCTGCTTCCGGTGCCTCGGACCCGATCATGACCCGATGATCTGTGGTCCGTGTGGGAAAATGTCCTCTAAGGCGTTACGGAGTCGGCAGCACCAAAAGGAAAGAATCTTCTCTGACTCCGCGTCCGGTCGGGCTCGGACCTCGTCAGAGGCCTCGACATCTCGGGACTCCGGCCCCAAGCAGCGTCAAAGCTCCTCTGAAAGGGGGTCTCCCTCGCGGGAGCATTGTAAGAAGAAAAAACCCACGAGGGCGGCGTTGGTGGACGCACTTGGCTCCTCGAGGGCCAAGTCGCATAGCCCCGAGCGCCGTCCTGGGTCTTCGGAGTCGGAGAGGCCTGCAAAACAACCTCGTGTGGAGATGGAGTCCCAGGGTCATGTGAGTACTGTAGTCCTCGTGGACTCACCTCCAGGGGAGTCGACGGGTGCCGGGCCCGAGTCGGGGGCTGCTGAGTTTCCTGAGCTCGGACTCAGGTTGACGGCCTTGGAGAGCAGCTTGGCTGCCTTCATGGCACAGCAGCGGGCACTGATCGCCGGTCTCACCTGTGCATCTGCCCCAACCACCGGGACATCGACGTCCAAGTCAACACCGGAGGCCGAGCCGATCCTCGAGTCCATGCGAGCTCGATTCGATCCTCGGCCAAGGTCCCCCTCGGCCTCCTGTTCGGGACCGAGGTTGTCGACGCCGGTACCCTCGGCGTCGGGGCGGATGGCATCGATGCCTGCCCGACCGGAGCCACTCGATTCCTCCTCAGAGGAGTCCAGCTGGGAGACAGAGGATGAGGAGTCGCCTGACACCTTTCGGACTCAGTGCGTTCCTTCAGACTCGCCCGAGTCCAAGCCTCGGAGAAGGTCCCCCCCCCCCCCCCCCGGAGGATACCCGATTCTCGGATTTCGTGCGGGACATGGCCAAGGCTTTGGCATTCCCCGCAGATCCCGAGGAGGATCCTCGAGCCGAGGAGCTCGAGGCCCTACAGTATGACTCTCCTCCGAAGGAGGCCTTTACTGTTCCGGTTCCTCCGATGCTGGAACAGTTGCTCTTCCGCATGTGGGAGGCACCGGCCTCAATGCCGGTTTTGAGCAAGCGGGTTGATTCCATCTATCGAGTCCGCAAGAGCCCCGGTTTCCAAAAGGCACAATTACCGCACCATTCCATGGTTGTGGAATCGGCCATGCATCATCTGAAGAGTCAGAAGATGCACTCCTCGGTGCCTCCCGGCTGGGAGGCCCAGAACCTGGATGCCGTCGGTAAGAAGTGCTTCCAGGGCTCTATGCTTGCTTGCCGTGTCCAGACCTACCAGCTGTAAATGGGCATGTACCTTCGAGACCTGGCAAAGGAGATTGCCAGGTTCTCTGCTGGTCTCTCCGAGGAACCTTTGCAGAGGTTCAATGCTCTGTCCTCGGGTATTCGTGAGTGCTCGAAGTTTATATCTCTAGCAGCCTATGATGGCTTCGAGGCTTCGGCCCGAGTAGCCGCAGCCGGCATCGGTGCACGCCGTCAGGCTTGGCTACAGTAATCGGACCTCGAGCCATGGGTGCAGGACAAGTTGGTGGATGTCCCCTGCCGAGGTGAAAACCTCTTTGGCAAGCCCATGGCTGACAAGGCTGCCGAACTCGAGACCGAGACTCTTACCCAGACAAGGCTATCCATAAAAACCTCTTCCCCTTCTCAGAAGAAGAACGGCTCGGGGAAAAAGACCTTTTACCCGAGGAGGTCATCTGCCTATAAACAGTACCCTCATTATCAGGCCTCTGTAGCTCCCCAACAGGGTCAGCAGGCCAAGGGGCAGGGTCATGGGCCCCGTAGGCAGAAGGCCCCCAAGCCTCCTACTCCTGCTCCTGCTCAGCAGGGAGGGGGATTTTGACTGCATTGGCATAGCCTCTCCTCCTCAGCTGGCTCCCATCAGCACTGGAGGCAGGCTGGCTCTTTTCGCCCACGGGTGGTCAGCCGTCACAAGGGATACCTGGGTTCTAAGTATAGTCCAGAAGGGCTATCTCCTCCACTTCCACCAGGTACCCCCCTCCTATTTTCCGGGGAGCCTCCCAGACTCCCTCTGCACAGGGACTTCTAAAGGATCAGGTCTTCTAAAGGATCAGGCAGTGGAACCGGTGCCCTACCACCTGAAAGGTCATGGCTTCTATTCCAGGTACTTCCTGGTACCAAAGAGAACAGGAGGCCTCAGACTAAACAAAGACATGGGGAGGGGTGGCCTGCACAGAGCGACAGGTGCACCTACTCTTGCCATCTTGCTGGACAGACTAGATGGACCATGCTGGTTTTTATCTGCCGTCATTTACTATGTTACTTGCGAAACCTGAACAAGTTCCTGGAGAGGGAAAAGTTCAAGATGCTTACCCTTGGAATCCTGCTGCCCTACCTCCAGCAGGGAGATTGGCTATGCTCCTTAGATCTAAAGGATGCTTATACTCACATCCTTATTCATCCAGATCACAGACAATATCTCAGATTTGTAGTGGGAGGAAACCATTATCAATACAGAGTACTGCCTTTTGGCCTTACATCCGCCCCCAGGGTATTCACCAAGTGCCTGGCGGTGGTGGCGGTCTACCTCAGGGTTCAGGGCCTCTTTGTCTTTCCATATCTGGACGATTGGCTCATCAGGGGTCAGTCCCCGCAAGAGGCCAATCAAGCCACCCTTTGCACTGTCGCTCTGCTTCAGCACCTGGGGTTTGTCATAAACTTCGCAAAGTCCAGTTTGCATCCCTCCCAGAACATGGAGTTCATAGGAGCTCGACTGGACACTTTTCAGGCAAAGGCCTTCCTACCAGTGGACAAGGCCCACAGATTGATGGCTCTAGCCAGGCTATTCCACAGCAATTCTTTAGTCTCTGCCAGACAATTCCTGAGGCTCTTAGGCCACATGGCCTCCACGGTCCATGTGACTCCAAATGCCCATCTACACATGAGACCAGCTCAGTGGGGCCTCAGGACTCAGTGGCACCAGGCCACAGGAAGCCTCGCAGACAAAGTGAGGGTGTCTCGCCTACTACAGTCTTCTCTGCAATGGTGACTTCATCTTCCGAATCTAGTGCAAGGGGTGCCTTTTCAGGCACCTCCACACTCTCAGGTGCAGACAACCGATGCTTCTCTACAAGGTTGGTGTGCACATTGCCGAGGGGCATGTACTCAAATCCTGTGGACTCCTTGGGAGGCCGCACAGCAGATCAGTCTCTTAGAACTGAGAGCTATCCACTTAGCCCTCAGAATTTTCTCTCATCTCATCTCTCACCAGATCGTCTTAGTTCAGACAGACAATCAAGTGGCTATGTTCTGTGTGAACAAACAAGGGGGCACAGGGTCCCGTCTTCTCTGTCAGGAGGCGCAGAAACTGTGCTCCTGGGCAGTCGATCATGGCATTCTTCTAAAAGAAGTCTACCTCCCAGGTCAGGAGAATTACCTGGCGGACAGATTGAGCAGGATTCTGCAGCCGCACGAATGGCAGTTGAACCCTTTAGTGGTTCAACAGATCTTCCTGAGATGGGGTCTTCCAACCATAGATCTCTGTGCCAGTCCTCTTAACCGTCAACTTCCCAGGTTCTGCTCCAGATAACCGCATCCTCTCAGAGTAGCAGCGGATGTGTTTCTCATTCCATGGTCTACAGGCCTCCTATATGCGTTTCCTCCCATGCCTCTAGTGTCCAAGACACTTTTCAAGGTGATCCGGGACAAGGCCTCAGTGATTCTGGTGGCCCCCAGGTGGCCAAGGCAACCCTGGCTCCCACTGCTGTTGCAACTAGCGGTGGACACTCCTCTTCCTCTGGGGATGCAACCCGATCTCCTGTCTCAGGAGCAGGGATCTCTCTTGCACCCCAATCTCCAGTCCCTCAATTTGATGGCCTGGCTGCTGAAAGTGTAGTCCTAGCGCCTTTACTACTGCCTAGAGAAGTGGAGGACGTAGTTTTGGCCTCTAGGAGGCAGTCCACCAGAAAGTCTTATGCCCTTAAGTGGCATAGATTCTCTTCCTGGTGTACTCAACACAACGAGAATCCCTTCTCATGCCTGGTACCAGTGGTGCTGCAGTATTTGCTTCACCTGTCCAACCTAGGCCTTAAATCCAATTCTGTTAGAGTTCATCTTAGTGTTCTTTCCGCACACCACTCACAGGTGGCGGGTCAGTCTCGCTTCCTCAGAGGCCTGCTTTTGCTTAAGCTTCCAGTGTGTCCACCTGCCCCTGACTGGGATTTAAATGTGGTCTTGCAACGCCTTACTTGCCCACCATTTGAACCTATGGCTCCTTGCCCTCTGCGTTTTATGTCCTGGAAAACGTTTTTTCTGGTAGCTAGGCGAGTGAGTGAGCTTCAGGCCCTAGTCTCAGAAGCACCTTATACTAGGTTCTATAGGAACAGGGTAGTCTTACGGACTCACCCTAAGTTCCTCCCCAAGGTTGTCTCCTCCTTCCACCTCAATCAGGAGGTGGTTCTTCCGACTTTCTTTCCCAGGCCTCATGCTAGCCGGGCTGAGATGGTCTTGCGTACCCTGGACTGTAGGAGGGTGTTGTCCTTCTACCTTGACCGTACGCGGAAGCACCGGAGGGCAGTTCAGCTCTTCGTCTCTTATGACCCCAATAAGTTGGGGTTGGCTGTCTCCAAGCATACTTTGTCCATATGGGTAGCTGACTGCATCGCCTGGGCTTACAGGGCAGCCGGCCTCTCGTTGCAGGGTCGCGTTACGGCTCACCGTGTCAGGGCGAAGGCTGCGTCAGTGGCTCATCTCCGCTCTGTTCCGTTGGTAGATATCTGCCGGGCCGCTTCAAGCCAGACTTTTGCGGCCCACTACTGCCTTGAGAGGGAGTCTCGCAGGGACAGTGCTTTTGGGCAAGCGGTACTCCATAATCTCTTTGGGGTCTAGGCAACTCCTACCCACCGGCCCTGGTGTTGGGCTACCTGTCGGGGGCGTTATCAGAGAAGATTCTGTTCTTGCATGCTGAGGCTCTAGAGGAAGCTCATTTTTCAGTTTGGTGCCTCTGGTAGCCCTAAGCTAGGGAGTCCCATATGTGAGGACTGACTTCCTGCTTGGTCCTGCAGAAAGAGTAGTTACTCACCTGTAACAGGTGTTCTCCAGGAGCAGCAGGAATCAGTCCTCACAACCCTCCCTCTTCCCCTTGGAGTTGCAGTCATGTGATTTATTTTTGCTATTTTTGATGTCTTTTAGCTATGTCATCAGACTGAGCAAGATGGCACCCTTGGGCAGGAAGGAGACCGCGCATGTGCGCTGCATTCCCAAAGGCTTTCTATGAAAGCTGGGGAAATGGTTCGCACGGCGGCTCCGTATGTGAGGACTGATTCCTGCTGCTCCTGGAGAACACCTGTTACAAGTGAGTAACTACTCTTTATTGTAGCTGCGTTTAAAAAAGGTTTGGATAAGTTCCTGGAAGAAAAGTCCATAAACCATTATTAAAGAGGACCCGGGAAATCCACTCCTTACCCCGGGATGAGCATTGTGGAACCTGTGTACCTTTTGAGGAACCTGCCAGGTACTTGTAACCTGAATTGGCCACTGTTGGAAATAGGATACTGGGCTTGATGGACTTTTGTCTGACTCAGTATAACATTTCTTATGTTCTAAAGCACCTGGACCCAATGGTGTACATCTCAGGGTGCTGAAAGAACTGAAATTTGAGATTGCAGACCTACTACTAGTAATCTATGAGCAATAATTAAAATCACCTGTAAGTACCTGAAGACTGAAGAATGGTCAATGTAACATCAATTTTTTAAAAAGGTTCCAGAGGTGATTCGAGAAAGTACAGACTGATGAGCCATATGTCGGTACTGGCAAAATGGTAGAAACCATTATAAAGAATAAAATTACTGAACATGTAGATAGTCAGTCATGGTTTAATGGGAGAAAGCCAACATGAATTTAGCCTAGGAAGGTCTTGTCCTTCTAATCTGTTATATTTTTTTGAAGGTGTGTATAAACGGATAGATAAGTCTCATTTCTTGTGGCTTGAGATGCTGAAAGTGCTGTTATACAATCCTTTTAGATGCGCTTATGTTTACAATTTTAGTGTCTGATTCCTGATAAAGGCTTTACTGCCTAAACTTTGCCAATTCATGCTTTCTGTAATTAAAACTTTCTGCTTGCAAGGCCTGCTTTCCGCTCCTTCTTGTGCATTTCATTATACTGTAGAAATTTTGCCTCCTTCGTGTAGGTTTTCATTTGACTTTTTTTTTTTTAACACCAGTCATAGCATTTAAATATAATCCTGGATATTATCATTGCAGACAGCAGTGAGTAACTAGATAGAGTGACAATCACTGCCACTATGCTATGTTGAGACTGCTATCTGAATAAAGTTAGGACAGATTTTTTGCTTGCTGAATTTTTGCACTCTAAATAATCTTGCTTCACCAATGTACTTCCCTGGCAAGATCCATATAGCACGGAGGTGATCTGCAGGGATATTCAGCGGCACTGTAAAAACAGGAATGCTAAATATCAATGGAGAGCAGCAGCTAAAGGAAATATCAGAATAAACAGCTGCCATTATCCAAATATGTTCCTTTGAATACTGAGCCACTTTTTTTTGGTTGTGTTAATATGCTGCATAAATGAAATGGTTATAATTTCCAGGCCATGGTCTAAAGCATCTCCCCATCCTGAGCCATCATCCAGATGCTTCTGTCAGGTAGGATTAAGCGGCCCATATTCTGACATCATAGTTATGATCAGGGGCCTCATTTGTACTCCCAGTTTTATAGGATCATTACTTACCAATCTTGGATTGCAAACCACTTCTCATGAGGAGAAATATCTGGACTGTGTACACGAGTTTACATAACAGTTTTTCTTTGTAACATTTCTAAATAGCCATAGACTCAAAAGAATAACACACGAGTATGTAGACTAACATTAATTTTCTGATTGTGTTTTTATTTAATACAAAATAACATTAATCAATATTGTTGTTTTTGTAAGTGCCGTCGAGTCAGTGTCTATTCATGGCGACCCTCTGTATATTAGTCCTAAACTGTGTTTGGTCTTCAGTCAGGCGGCACATTGTTGACAGACTAGCATGCATGGCTGCTTTTATTGTATCGATCCATCTCCTTGCTGGCCTTCCTCTTTTGCATTGACTTTCTACCTTGCCAAGCATAGTGTCTTTCTCTCGTGATCTCTCTCTTCGCATGATGTGTCCAAAGTATGAAAGTCAAAGTCTTGTCATCTGAGCTTCTAAAGAAAGCTTAGATTTGATCTCCTCTAGTACTGACTGGTTGGTTCTTTGGGCAGTCCATGGTATACACAGTCTTTGTCGCCAGCACCATAATTCAAAGGCATCAGTTTTCTTCCTATCTATCTTTTTCACACTCCGACTTTTGCATCCATATGACGTTATTGAAAATACCATGGCTTGAACAAGTTGAATTTTTGTATGGAGAGACACATTTCTGCTCTTGGGAATCTTGTCTAGGACCTTCATAGCCACTCTGCCAAGAACAGTGTGTCATCTGATTTCTTGACTACTTGTTGCTTCTTTATTGATAGTTGATCCAAGTAGGTTAAAGTTGTCTACTATTTCAATTTCTTCTCCATCAATGATGAACTTATTGATTTTACCAGTTGTCAGGTTCTTTGTCTTCTTTACATTAAGGTACAGGCCCAATTTAAGACTATCTTCCTTGATCTTGAAAAGCAAATATTTCAGATCGTCTTCACTTTCAGCCGGTAATGTAGTATCAGCATAGCGAAGGTTAAGTCTTCCACCAATCTTCACAACTCTGTTGTCATATTCCTGTTTCTCTGATGATTTGTTCTGCATATAAATTAAACAGGTAGGGGGAAAGTATCCCGCCTTGTCGTACACCTTTGCTGATTTTAAACCATTCTGTTTCTCCTTGTTCTTTTTGAACTGTTGCTTCTTGATCAGTGTAAAGGTTATGGAAGAGAACGTTCAGGTGTTCTGGTATAACCATGTTTCTTAATGTGGCCCAGTGTTTCTTATGGTTTACACCAGGGGTCTCAAACCCAAATTGCTTTGAGGGCTAAATGAGGACTTGTAAAGTAACCCGCGGGCCGCATAAGACTCGGAACCGGAAGTGCACAACAACACTGTAGAAATAAAACTATAAATTAATTTCCTCTTGTACTAAACAAAGCACAGATGTTAATGATCCACATTTCCCAGAGCTGACATATTCCAGTTAATAAATTCAAAATAAAGAGAGATTTTTCTGCCTTTTGTGCTTTTTTTTTTCAGTTGCAGTTGCTCCAGCCACTTTCTTCTGGTTTCTTCGTGTCTTCTGCTAACTCTCCATCATCTGCTGTCCATTTGTCCTTTCTTCTCTCTCCTAGTTTTTTCCATTCTCTCTCTATATCTGCTTTAACATACTAATCTTTCTCCTTTTGCTCTTTCCTCATTCCTATTTCATCCACTCAAATTTTACCCCTCCATCCTTAGTCCCCACTTACTCTCCCAATACTCGGCCAATTGTAGATTTTTCTTCCCTCCCACACAAAATATTTTCTCCCTCTCCATTTCACTCTCCCAGCCCCATCCCATTCCAATCCTCCCCCAACATCCTCTCCCTTCTAGTCCCCGGATCAGCCCATTTCCAGTCCTATCCTAGCCCCACCATCAGCCCATTTCCAATCCTATTCGAGTCCTTCCATCAGCTCATTTATTTATTTTTTTATTTATTTACATTCTCTTATATACCGCGCTATTCTGCATCAGTGCGGTTTACATTGAACAAACTGAAATTACATTGAACAGGGCATTATAACTTGGAGATAACTATTTTACAGGGAACATGGGCTATGGAGGGTTAAGTGGCTTGCCCAAGACCACAAGGAGCACCTGTGAGACTAGAAACCGCAGTCCTTCCGGCCCAAGGTTGCTGTCCTCTAGTGGGATTTGAACCCCCGACCTTCCGGCCTGAAGTACCTTGCCCCAACCACTAGGCCACTCCTCCACTCCAATCCCAGCCACACATCAGCCCATTTCTAGTCCTTTCCTAGCCCCACCATCAGCCCATGTCAAATCCTAGCTCCCCTCCACTCAGCCCATTTCCAGTCCAAGCCCCCCATGAGCCTACTTCCAGTTCTAGCCCCTCCATGAGTCCATTTCAATCCAAGCCCCCACCACAACCCATTTCCAATCTTAGCACCCCCAACTTCTCATTTCCAGTCCTATCCTAGCCCCTTCATCAGCACATTTCCAGTCCTAGCTCCCTCCCCTCACAGCCCATTTCCATTCCAAGCCCCCTCCCCATCAGCTATTTGCAGTTCAAGCCCCCCTTCTACTCAGCCCATTTCCATTCCTAGCAACCCCCCCCCAGGCCATTGCCTGTCCTAGCCCCCCCATTGCCAATTACCAGTCCTAAGCTCCCCAACAGCCCACTTTCCAGTCCTAACCCTCCCATCACCCAATTTTCAGTCTTAGCCCCCCCATAGCCCATTACCAGTCCTAAGCTCCCCATCAGCCCACTTCCAGTCCTAACCCCCCATTACCCATTTTCAGTCTTAGCCCCCCCCCCCCCATCAGCCCAAGTAAATTTAAAATAAAAAAAAAAACCCTTGCTGCTGCTGCCACTGTGGCAGCGGCAGAATCAATTGTCCCGCGGCCCCTTCCCATCTGCCCGGCAGAGCCCTCAGCTCCATCAGCGGCTTAGCAGCTCAGCCCTCAGCTCTATCAGTGGTGGGCTTTTCGAGCCACGAAGAGAGTATTTCCCTCTTGCGACTCTGTTAAGCCCGCTGGGGCTGATGGGAAGTTTCCCATCAGCCCTGGCGGCCTTAACAGAGCAGAGCCACGAGAGAGAAACTGTCTCTTCGCGGCCCTGAAAGCAGCCGCTGATGGAGCTGAGGGCTAAGCCGCTGAGGGCTGAGGAGCAGACAGGAAGGGGCCGTGGGACAGTTGATTCTGCCACTGCCATGGTGGCAGTGGCCTATGCGTGTGCCCAAGCGTGCTTGAATAGCCTGCGACTCAATAAGTTCCAGCTAAGTAAAGTTTTTTTCTGGTTTTATAATAAAATGGATGTAACTGTGTGGTGGGCATAGTTTTGCTTCTATGTTCCTTTCCTGGACACATCCGACAAAAAGAAGAGAATTTTGATTTATTTTTTCTGGGGGTTTGTTTTGGTGATTTTGTGTTTATAGTATTATTTGTCACTGAAGTTTGGGGTTTTTTGTTCACTGCCATGGTGGCAGCAGCAGCAGCGTTTTTTTTTTTGTTTGTTTTGTTTTTTTAGTTTCCTCTCTGTCGTGGGCTGCACAAAACATGGACCACGTGTTTGAGACCCCGAGTTTACACAGTCAGAAGCCTTGCTGTAGTGAATAAAACACACATAGATATCCTTTTGGTATTCTTTAGTCTTTTCAAGGATCTGTCTCTTGTTCCTCGCCCTTTCCTGAATCCTGCTTGCATTTCAGGTAGTTCTCGTTCCAGATATGGTTGTAGTCTTTGCTGAATAATCTTCAGTAGAATCTTGCTGGCATGTGGGATCAGAGCGATTATGCGATAATTTCCAGTCAGTTGGATCACCTTTCTTTAGTATTGGTAAAAACACAGATCTTTTCCAGTTAGTAGGACATAATGTCTTCCATATTTCCTGGCTGAGCCTTGTAAGTATGGTAACAGCTGCATCAGATTGCGGTGATACTTCTATTGGAATGCCATCAGTGCCTGGTGCTTTGTTCTTTGATAAGGCTTTCAATGCTGCTTCAACTTCTTCTTTCATTACTAATGGTTCCTGATCATATGGTACAGGTTGAAATGGTTGTTGGTCCACTTGATCTTTATCATATAATAACTCTGTAATATTCTTTCCACCTTTTCTTCAACTTCTCAGCATCATTCAGCATGGATCCTTGAGCATCTTCTAACATTCCAATTCAAAGCTGGAATTTTTTCTTTAACTCTCGTAGCTTTAGGGAAGCTGATCTTGTTCTTCCTCTAATAGTTTCTGCTTCTCTGTCCTTGCATGCATCATTGTAGTACTTCTCCTTGTCTTGTCTGACTGCACTTTGGAAATCTCTGAGTTCTGCGATTGCCTTTCTTTCTCCTCTGGTTTTAGCTTCTCTGCATTTCTAGGCTATTTTCAGGGTTTCTTTGGTCATCCATTTTGGCTATTTTTGCTTTTTCACCTTTTGTAGCGATTTCTCACTTTCTTCCAACACAATCTTCTTGATGCCATCCCATCTCTCTCCTGGAGCTCTGTCATTTGTGTCTAAAAGCAGCAAATCAATTTTGCAGGCAGTCTTTAAATTCCGGTGGTATATTTTCAAGGTCATATTTTGCTACATTCATGAGTGACTTGCTCTTTTTCAACGTTAGCTTGAGTTTGTATACTAGTAGTTGGTGATCTGTACCACAGCAGCTCCAGGTTTTATTTTCGTTGATGTTATAGAGCTTTTGCATCGTTGACTTCCACAGATGTAGTCAATTTGATTTTTGTACAGTCCATTGGGTGAAGTCCATGTATACAGTGTTGCTGGAAGATGGTGTTTGAGATGACTAGATCATTGGTCTTGCAGAATTCTATCAGTCTTTCTCCAGGTTCATTTCTGTTGCCAAGTCCATATTTTCCAACTATTTTGCCACCTTCTTTGTTGCCTACTTTTGCGTTCCAGTCACCCATGACTATCAGGATATCCTTGCATGTTCTGTCAATTTCAGCTTGTACTGCTTCATAGAACTTATCAATTTCATCATCTTCTGCAGCTGTTGTTGGGGCATATACTTGAATTATAGTTGTATTGATAGGCATTCCTCGTAGACAAATAAAAATTAAGCGTTCACGGATTGCATTGTATTTCATTGCAGTCCTCGCAAGTTTCTTCTTAATTATAATGCAACACCATTTCTTCTTTCTCTTTCATTTCCTGCATAGTAGACCATGTGATCATCAGATGCAAAGTGTCCGATGCCAGTCCATTTCAGTTCACTGACACCCAACAGATCGAGTTGTAAACATTCCATTTCATTCTTGACTACCTCAAACTTCCCTTGGTTCATGCTTCGTACATTCCATGTCCCAATATATCAGACATCTTTGCGACTTCTGACTCTCATTTCATGCGCAGCTAATCAGTAATATTTTTTAAATACAATAATACAGCTAATCAATAATATTTTTTTAAAAACATGAAACCAAATTCCCGTACTCCAACAATACAACTAGACACCCAGCAGTAATGAAAAAACAGCTTTTATTGTCGTCTTATAATTTCTTAAAAAATGCTGGGACTATTTATTTTCATTGGATTCAAGCCACTACTGAAAATCCTCACATGAGCGACTCTTGACAAAGAGGGAAGCTCTGGCAAGGCTTAAGGTATCTTAAGATCTTAAGACTAGATCATATGGTATGATCTGGAACATACATGCTGAGATATTTCTGCAAATCTAGAGCAGTCAGAATCTTAAAGTATACCCTGTATTGAACAGGTGACTAGAGAAAACATCAAAGCAAAGTTGTAGCTGGCTCTCAGGTATCAAACAACCAAATGGCAATTTGGTAGACATTTTTAAAACTTAGTGTACGCATAAGTCTCAAAGGCAGACCCACATATTGGCTATTACAGTAATCAAGATGAGGCTTAATCAGGGGTCTGTATCACCAACCAGAAGGACCAAAGTCAAATAATAGATGACATTTGCTAATAATATGCAGTTTAAATAAGACAGTCTCCACTATCCATGATACTTGTGATTCCAAATTAAATGCCTGATCCAAAAAACATCTAAATCTTTAACAGATTCTTTGAGGGGTACAGATGCTGATCCAGCTTTAGACAAAATTGGGCAACATTGCATTTTTGGGTCAGCCTACCAGAATCTCCATTTCCTTGGCATTCAATACCAACTTATTGTCAACCAACCACTGAAAACCTTGAGCCAAACAGTAATTAAGATAATACTGTAAAGCACCTTGGCCTACTTCCAAGAAAACAAAATTTGCATGCCATTAGTATCTGAAGCTTTAACCGTCATCTAAGTAAAATCTCTCTTAATCATTTCATGTATTGCTTTTTTATTCATTTGTAAAGTCTTGTATCTGTTTTTCCTATCTGCAGGGTAAGGAGCAAAATAAGCCTGAAGTTTCTCCATTATATATCCAGAATCCCTTTGAACAGACCCTCAACATAAGCAAAAATGTTAATCAGACCCAGCTGGAGAAGTTTGTAGCTCTGGCCAGAGACAGTTCTTGGATACTACAGCAGGGAGACATGGAGCACCCCTCTGTGAGAAGTGCTCAGCCCTGGGGGCTGGCAGCACTGCTGCTGCCGTCTGCATCTCTTAGTGCAAACAAGGGCAAGAAAAAAAGGAAACGGGGGCCTGCAAGTGAAAGAATCAAGAGCTTGTTGGAATCTCTCAAGACAAATAGTGTCAGCAGAAGTTCCCCAGTTGATAGTGTGAAAAGGACCTTTAGCACCCTAGCATGGTAACATTTTACTATGTTAGAAGAATTGGTAGCAAACTGAAAACAACATCCTTGGGCATTCCTGCATCTAGAGGTGAGGTGGAGATGCCGATTTTTCTCTTCATCATGCTAGATCTGGAAATAGTACTTGACTTTCCATTCATGGTATCTCTCCCCGGCCCTCTCCTTTATCCTGCTTCTCCGGTGAGTTGGGAGGCCTCTTACTTTGGGAGATGTGTCTTTGTACCAGATGTGTGGTTGGATAGGGCACGTAAAACATGGAAAATGAGGAGAAGAATTACAGAAGCATTCTTAAATAGAAGAAGAGCAGTATGCTAAGTGTCGCCAAAACACTTCTACATGTGGATCACGTATTTTTAACCAATGAATTGGAATGACCACTAACCCCGCATTTTGAGTCGGTGGGCATTTTCAATATAAGCCTCTTTACCAGTTGTACTGTTTCCATCATTGTATATGATAAAAGCTAATAAAATGAACTGAACTGTTTATTCTTTTCACTTTTCTCATGTATCCTTCTACACAACAATGAGTCCACTGGGCCCATGGACAGAAATAATTGAGTAGACCAGATGAATAGTGGGTATTCTTCTGCAGTCATCTACCCTGTTCTGTTATTTGACTCATGTTCACTTACTGGATTAGATAAAAATTAAGTCAGGCTTACCTCAACGTTGAGGGGATAGAGTTCATTTTTGCAGTTTGTGCAAAGGCTCCTTTAGCCTGAAGTATTTATTATCACCACCTTTATCCAAATCTGTTATCTCGTTGAACAGTGATGGATCTGATTCTGTGCTGTCATTTTCAGGAAATTCTTGCCTGCATGAGGGTCCTACCATGTGTAACATGAAGCTATTACTGCCTAAGGGGAAGAATGGTTCATTAGAAATTACCTCCTGGATGGTATGTTTGCTCAGATAGTAAGCATATGCACCACCATGCAGAAGATCTTTTGATGATAAGGTCAGGATTGGCGGTACTACAAAGGCAGCAATCACTGCCTCCCACCTCCCATAGTGGGTGGGGAGGGGTGGGATTGTAAGCATTGCAGGTACCAGTGACATAAAGTGTGAAAGAGGGGTTCTGTATGCAAATTTATGATTTTAGGTAAACATTTGAAATACAGAACCTCCAAGGTAGCATTCTCAGAAGTATTCCATCTGAAGGATCCCAAAGGTAGGCAGAACTTCAGATTCTCAGTGCATGGATAAGGTGATGGCGCAGGAAAGAGGTACGTAGGTTTGTTAGAAAATGGGCAACATTCTAGGGGAAAGGGCAGGCTTTTAATTGTGGATTTAATGGTAATTTCAACTCTGCACCCAAATACAGTTGTGGTCAACATTATTGGCAGCCTTGCCAATAATGTCAACCTCTTAATGTCCAATATCTCGTAAAAAAAGAAGTGGCCAGTGAAATGGCTTTGGAATATATATGCACACATTTGACACAAAAATGAAACAAGACCATTAAAAAAGGAAATAGTAGCAAATAGTATAAAAACTGGAACATTATTGGCACCCTTATAAACAATTCAAATCAGACTGAACAGAAGAACCAAATTCCCATTGCAGTAAAAATTAGGCACACCTGTGATCAATTGTCAGTACTCAAATGAATCAACCAATCAATAATGGCTCTGTTTAAAATGGCCACATTCACTCCTTGTTCCATTTTCATAATGGTTTAGACGAGAGCTGCCTGAGACCATCAGAAAAGCCATTATCACCAAACATCAAAGGGGTACAACACCATCTCCAAAGACCTTGAGATTCCTATCTACAGTTCATAATGTTAAGATGTGTTCTGCTCATGGAATGGTCAAGAACCTCCCAGGACGTGGTGGGAAGAGGAAAATGAATCCAATAAGTCTTTGAAGGTTTGTGTGACCTGTTGGAAAAACACCACATATACATCCAAAGAGCTTAAGACTGATCCGGAGCAGTCTGGAGTTGTGGTTTCAACCCACACCATACATTGTGCACTATACAAAATAGGATTTTATGTGTGAAGGCCAAGGAGGACCCCACTGCTCAAAGGCAGACATAAAAAGGCACACCTGATCTTTGCCCAAACCCACCTTCAGAAACCACAATCCTTCTGGGAAAATGTTCTGTTGACAGATGAAACAAAACTAGAGTTCTTTGACAAAGCAGTCCAGCAATACATTTACAGTTGAAGAAATGAATCTTAAAAGGAAAATAAATACCAACCCTAGAGTTAAATATGGTGCAAGTTACATAATGTTGTGGGGCTGTTTTGCTGCCTCAGGAGCTGGAGGCCTGGAATGTATTAAAGGAATCATGAAGTCAGAAGACTACCAAAGTATTTTGGAGCAAAATGTGCTAACAAGTGTCAGAAATCTAGGTCTGGGTCAAAGGTCATGGGTCCTCCAGCAAGACGACCCAAAACATACATCCAAAAGTACAAAAGAATAGTTAAAAAGGAAAAAATGGACTGTTTTAACATGGCCCAGCAATGAGTCCTGATCTCAGTCCAGTCGAGAACCTTTGGAAAGAGCTGAAATCTGTCATTGATAAAAGGAATTCTGGAAACATTCATGAGTTAGAACAAATCACAGATGATGAGTGGAAGAAACTACCAGCAGACAGATGTACTAAACTTTTATAGATGGCTAGAAGAAACGCTTGGAGACTGTCATCAGTGCCAAGGGTTGTGCAACCAAATTTTAATGAAGGATGCCATTAATCCTGTCCAGGTCATATTTTTTTTCTCAGACATCTTCTTTTTGTTGTATAGCTTTAAACATACTATTAAAATATTAGGATGACATACAGTTGAACTATTTCCAATTATTTCTCAAGGGTGTCAGTAATGTTGACCACAACTGTAGATTGTGTTTAATTGTATTTTTATTCCAAAAGCATTTGTAGTGGGTGGGGTCGCCTTTTTGCTACAATTTTAAAGTATCTTACTCACTTTAAGGAGCCCTCTTTTTTAGTCCCAGGGACTCTATACCAAATTGATTTTCCTTATCTGCCCTCCTCACTATAGACCCATTTCCCTCCTCCCTTTCGTTTCTAAATTACTTGAACATGTGGATCACGCTGTTGCCTCGACTTTCTCTCCTCTCAAGCCCTTCTGGATGCTCTACAATTTGGCTTTTGTCCTTTACATGCTACCAAAACAGCTCTTGCCAAAGTCTCTGGTGACCTCTTCCTGGCAATATCCAAGGGCCTTTACTCAATTCTCATCCTTCTTGACCTTTCTGCTGCTTTTGACACTGTTGACCACAACCTTCTCCTTGATACCTTGTCCTCGCTTGGTTTTAAGGGCTCTGTGCTATCCTGGTTCTCTTCTTATCTTTCACATAGCTCTTTCAGTATTTGTTCTGGTGGATCCTCCTCTACTGCTATCTCTCTCTCTTAGTTGATGTATCCCAAGAATCTGTCTTGGGTCCACTCCTTTTCTCTGTACACAGTCCCTTGGTGCACTCATGGCTTTCAGTACCATCTTTTCATTGACTCCAGATCTACTTCTCTACACCTGAAATCTCTCCAGCAATCTAGGCCTCTCTGCCTGCTTTTCTGATATTGCTGCTTGGGTGTCTCACCACCGCTTGAAATTGAACATTGCCAAAACTGAGCTTCTTATTTTTCCCCCTAAACTTTCCTCTCCCCTTCCTCCTTTTTCAGTCTCTGTGGATAATACTCTATTCCTCCCAGTCTTCTCAGCTCGCAACTTTGGGGTCGTCTTTGACTTCTCTCTCTCCTTCTCCACACATATTCAACTGATAGCTAAAACCTGCTGTTTCCTTCTGTACAACATCAACAAAATTTGTCCATTCCTTTCTGAACACGTTACTAAGACACTTATCCACTCCTTAATCACCTCCTGTCTAGACTATTGTAACCTACTCCTTGCTGGTCTCCCTCTTAATCATCTCTCCCGCCTTCAATCTGTTCAACAGTCTGCTGTGCGACTAATCTGCTGCCAGCCTCATCATGCTCATATTATCCCTCTTCTCAAGTCACTTCATTGGCTCCCTATCCATTTCCGCATCCAGTTCAAATTTCTCCTGCTGACCTATAAGTGCATTCACTCTGCAGCTCCTCACTACCTTTCCTCTCCTAATCTCTCCCTACACCTCTCCTCGGGAACTCTGCTCTTCTGGCAGATCGCTTCTATCTGTGCTCTTCTCTTCTGTTGCTAACTCCAGACTTCGCTTCTTTCACCTTGCTGCTCTTTATGCCTGGAACAAACTACCTGAGTTTGTACGTCAAGCACCTTCTCTGGCCCTTTTCAAATCCAGGCTGAAAACTCACTTCTTCGCTGCCACTTTTGGATCTTGATTCACCTGATCTTTCTCATGTTTCCTTACCATTCCCCTTAGATGTATCCCATGTCTACAGCTACTGTGTTTTCTGTCTTGACTAAATTGTAAGCTCTGATGTGCAAGGGCTGTCTTTTTTACATGTGTCTGTGCAGTGCTGCGCATGTTTTTTAGCGATACAGAAATGCTAAATAGTAGTAGTAATTTTCAGAACTCTTGACGATGGATTTGGTTCCTAGCCACAGATTTGTTTGGAGTCTGCTGTGTGATGTAGCTTGTCTTGCTCTACTGCACTCTATGGGGTAATTTTCCAATAGCCAGCCATTGAAAGCTGCCTTATAAATAGTAGAGCTCAGCTCTTTCACATGGCAGGGCTGTAGTGTTAGATTGCAATCAAACCTGATGCAAGGGCATGGAGTCCACACTTGGGAAAACTCTAAAAATGAAACCTGTTGTATTTAGAAATATCTACCTTCTCACTTTCTCTTAGCTTTTAAAGATGAATACTGTGATAGGAAAAAATGGATCTAGGTTAAAAAAAAGTTAGCTTTTGCTTAGGAAACTTTATTCAAGTTTTATTTTTAAAAAACCTCATATGACCAAAATAAGATCCTTTTTTAGGTTTTGTTTAGTTTATTTAAAAACATATATTTTTACCCTACATTCCAAAGGAAAAAAAGCTCATGTTTGTGTTGTGTTTGCCCTTAGTTACTTTTTTGTTTTGTGTCCTACCCACACTAGAATTTCAGGACTTGTCAGGACAGCATAAGAAATTGGACAGAATGGACTTTTTCTGGATCCATACATACACTATGCCCATGTCCCAGAAAGTTGGCTGTTTCGTTTCTGGGTGGAACGTCATGTTTTACTTTCTCTTCATGTTTTTCTTCATTTGCAGGTAGAAGTAGTTCTTCAACTTTTAGCCACATTAACAGGCTACCATGCATCTTAAGTGTTGCCAGCCCCATTATTTTCAATGGAGACAATCATTTTAAAAAATTCATCAACAATAATGTGGGTTACTTTACTTTAGTTATGAGCCTATATATGATTTCCACTGTGTATTTTTAAATATGGAAGTCAGATGGGCAATTTGTGGACTGTTTATAAATGTGTTTGCCCTCATTCATCAGGGACTCCTTTGAAAATCTTGATTTCAGTGTTCCACATTTGATATGTAATTCATTTTTCTCAATGTGGAATTTTCTGAAGGTTGGATACTTAAGTTATCTGTTTTCTAGTATATAAATTAGTTTTCAGAATGTCTTCATAGTAATTTCTAACATTTTTCATGTTTGTACTTGGTTAAAACCAGGATCCTATTGGAGGGCCTAAAAGCCCTGAATAATCTCGCCTAATCTGCCTGTCCCTTGCTCTTCATTAAATACTGAGTTTCTTCCATTGATGCAGTTGATACTTGGAGCCCCCTTTCTCTGCCTCCTGTTGAAAAGCCTCAGGCCCTTCTTCCACTGTCTGCCATAATTAACTCCTTTCTATCCCTCAGTTCTCCTCACTTATGGTTTATTAAAATGTAATATACCACCTTTATGGGGTACATGGCGGTTTACATAGTGAAACTAATCCTAGAGCAAGAAAGCAATGCTAACAAATTTGACAGGACCGTAAAAAAAGAAAACTAAAGGCTGAGAAGAAAACGATGAGAAGGTGCAGACACGGACCAACACACCAATTACCAACCCCAAACACCATTGCAAAGAGGTGAGTTTTAAAGTGGGACTGGAATTTAGGATGAGAAATTTCAACTCTGATTTCTAAGTGAAGATTATTCCAGAGAAAGGGTGCCACAAAATAAAATGCAGAAGATTGTTTAGTGTAGCTGGGTTTAAAAGAGGTTTGGACAAGTTCCTGGAGGAAAAGTCCATAAGCCTAATACTAAAGAGGACGAATGAATATCTGAGGAGATGTTTCTCGAAAGGAAGCTGAGAGTCTATTAAGACAGGTATTTATCCACCCCTAGTACCCACTCTCCCTTCAACACTTCACTGTATATAGTTCTTAACTTTAAGAATGTTGTGTTATAACTACATAGAATATGAGGTTAAAATATAACTAATGTTCTGTTCTTGTTCCTTGGAAACTGCCTTGGCTACTAGATGAAGTGATATAAAAGAACTGTTAAAGAAAGAAAGAAAGAAATCTCCAGAAACAAGCAGGAATGTAGTCTTTACATATGGGTGACATTGGGTACCGACGGAGCCTGTGCGGGAAGCTCCCCAGCTATCAATAGGAAAGCCTTTGGGAGCACCCCACTGCATCTGTGCTACTGCCTTCCCACTCTCCCAACTTGTTCTCCTCAGTTCTTTTTCTACGGAGCCAATGGGTCAAAACCCTGTCACCGGAGAAAATAACTTAAAAACTTTCTTCAAAAAGCGCTTCTGCCTCTCCGCACCAGTATCGCTCAATATCATTTTCCTTTTATATATTCCTCTAAAATTCTTTTTCAAAACTTTTACCTCGGGGCCTCATGCCCAGCGGGCCTTGCCCACCATCTTTATGATGGAAAAACCCTCAAGTGGGTTAAAAAAATGCAGCAAGTGATCCAGCACCATTTCAGTGACAGATAAACACAATTGATCTCTGAAATGCCTTGGTCCTGAATATGTACCCCATGCCTGCTCTCTTTGTAAACAGATGACGAAGAGAGGCCTAGGGAACCGGGCCAAAAAGTTTGGAGAACTATTTCCATTGGACTCAATGTCATTGGCCTCGACTTCCTCTAGAGCATCCTCCTACTTTCAGGGTTCAAAGCAGTCTAAAGATTCCAAACACTCGGAGAAAATGACTAAAAGACCCACGTCTCCTTTGAGGTCTTCCAAAAACAAGCTAAAACCTCGAGAATCCTCAGAGAAGTTGAAGGAACCGAAAGAAAGGTCCAAGAATTCTTCAGGCAAGTCTCAGGAATTGAGGGAAGGATCCTGCTCTAAACACCAGGAATCTTCCAGGACTTCTTCTGACTCTGGCCATTGGCCCAGGCATCCCTGGCAGGAGAATTTATCCTCCAAAGCCTTGGTGGGGAATCGGGAGGCATCCGAGACCTCGACCTGTAGAGAGCCCCCGATGCCTTGCTCTGGTATGGTGGCGCTAAGCCCCATTCTTACATTGGACCACACACGGGTAATCTCCATGAATTAGCGCATGCTTTCATTGGAGAGGACTTTGGAAGCCCTCCTCGCAGCTTCAGTTCTTTTTGCACCAACAGCTGGAGGACCGCATGCTGGGGCATCGACATCAGTGACCACATAGATACCGATCCAAGCATCGTCATCACCATTGGCACCGACACACTCTGCATCGAGAACAGAGGCCTCGGTATTGACACCGATATCAGCCTCCGAGATCCCATGGGGGACTAGCGCAGTTCTGGACCCTGAAGATATCGAGGCGCATCGGCACCGTTCATACCAGCATTGACATTGTCAATACTCACTGGTGTCAGACTCTGATACATCTGATTCCGACCACTGCTCCTTCGATTCCACAGACCTTCATGATATTGACTCCCTCCTGAAGACACATCTTTTCAGGAATTTATCCTGAACCAGAACAGAGGGCAAAAGAGCTGGAAATACTCCAGTACCCTACAGCCCCGCAGGAGGCCACAATCCTCCTGGTGAACCATATCCTCCATAACTTGATGCTCCGGATGTGGGAGACTTCTCTCATGGCATCCCCAATTAGCCGTCGGCTTGATACCATGTATAGGGTAGCGGAGTGTCCTGGTTTTCTGAAACCCACAACTTCCACACCACTCTATGGTGGTTGAATCGGCAATGCTTCACATTAAAAGTGGCAAAAACTGGACTTCCGGGTGAGCCCATTCCAAGATGGACGCCTGAGAGATCGGCTCCGTCCCGGGTCCCCCCTTAATCAGTGCTAACAGTGGCAAACTTATAAAATCAGCCTCCTGAGTATACCTGCATCCCAGCCAATGTATAGGGGGGATCACGTCTGCATCTTGGTGTGGTGAACGGCGGTGCCCTGGGCGATTGACTGGAGACGGGGTACATCGCGGCTGGGGACACAGCTTCGGAAGTCTGTCCCTGCTCCTCTGCGCTGCGCTTTGGCTGGTGTGCGATACCCCTGGGCCTCCTCCGACGTCTGCCCTGGTGCCCGGAGAGTGGGTGAGGTGCCGTTTACGCTGCCAGCAGCCGGAGCCTCTGAGGAGAGGCAGAAAATGCTGTGCTGCAGGGAAGCTCCCCCCGAAGTGAGTGCGGGCTCCAGCGTCTTCCTCCTTTATGCCAGATTTTGATCTGTGACTGTGAGAGAGGTGTGTGTGAGGGGGACCCTACCTGCTGGTGTTGCAACAATCCGGGGGTGGAGCGGCCATTACCGCGTGTTCATGGAATGCAGGACAGCGTCTGCGTTCCAACTCCTTTTTGCGGGCTCCTCATAGTCCGGAAGTAGTCAGCTGCTGTTCCTGTCTGCGAGCCTCACGTGCTGAAACTTTTGCATCAAAGATTTCTTCTATCTCACACCTGCTCTCTGGTGCCCCTGCTGCTGAAGTGAGTAATCAACTCTCTTGTATTTCCCTTGCTTGCCTGGCAGCACTGACAGTTGTGGAACTGGAGCGCCCTCTACTGGAGCTAAGTGAAATATTTAACCTTCTTGTGCTCTCATCACATTTGCTCAATCTTTGCTACCTGTCTGGGCTGTAGAACATCGCAACCCCTTGCTACCTCATGGGATCTGACAAGTGGGGGTGAGTTGCACTTCTCTGCCTGTCTAGTTGGCGGGGAAATTAGTGCCACATGGCAGCAAAGGCCAAGAAGCTTGAGGCTCGGGATACACCGTGGGCGTCTCAGCGTCTGATGAGCAAAAGTGGATCTCACGATAGCCCCCCCGGAAGGCGACAGTCTGACGACGAGACTCTCAGTGAACTTGAACAAGGCAATGTGGCGGCGTCCACTCGTGACCTCTTGCAGCAGGAGCTTCGAAGAGGCTTTGAGGATCTTGCTGGAGAATTCCGCTCCATGCGTGAAGAGGTGATGAATACGATTGCAGAGCTACGCGGTGATATCAAAGACCCTGGGGTCCAGGGTGGAGGAGATTGAGACGAAACAAGATGATCAGGCTGGCACCCTGGTGGATCTACAATGCGCAGCTGACCGGCACCAGGCTCAGGCAATGGAATTGCCGTACAAAATTGATGATATTGAAAACCGGACTCGCCGCAATAATGTGCGGTTCAGGGGCATCCCAGAGGTGAAGGGGGGGGGGCAGAAGACCTGGTGATGGTGCTTAAGACCCTGATGGCTGAACTGTTAACAACAGAGGAGTTTACAACCCGTGGAGCTACGATGGAGATTGAAAGGGTGCATCGAGCCCTGGGGAAGCCACCCAATAACCAACCACGGGATGTTATTGCTAGATTCCTGAGGTATACGGATGCGGAGCTACTCTTGCGGAGGGGTAGGGAGACAAAAACAATTCAATACAAAGATGCGGCAGTTTCAGTGTATCAAGATCTTTCAGTGTTTACCCTGGCTCGGCGGAGGGAAATGAGACCAATAATCAAGGTACTTAATGACAACGAAATCCGCTATTCTTGGTCTTTCCCCTTTCGGATGAACTTCCTTTTGGGTAATAAAAAAATCTCAGCGAGAGATCATACAGAAGCCTGGAGGGCACTGCACCAAGCTGGCCTTGTGGAGGATAACTTGCTGCCGGTGCACCCGGCCCCCAAACCGCAGTCGTCGAGGTGGACTCGGGTTGGCAAACATGTTTAACTCCGCCGGGGCCTTGGGCCACGAACTGAAAGTGTCCCTAATGCTTGTCTTGTTTGAAGATATGTTCTCTTTCATGTTATAATGTACAAGATGTATAACTGTTTCTCTTGCACCCTTTGTACTTAATGATGTTAATAAGTTTGGGGGGTTTGCAGGTGTTAAAGTGACCCCTTGGGGAGGAAGGTGGCTAGGGTGGGATTGCTGTGGGGAGGGAGTTCGGGACATTGGCTTCTTGGCTTATCATTTCCTGGAGGGTGTGTTAACAATGTCTGTTGCCTTAGTATCTCTTATGTAGGGGGTCCCAGGGTGGGCTGGTTCTGGGTTCCGTTTTGTTGTGTCCCGCTGCTTAGGCGGACTGGTGGTAATAATGGGGTGGGAGAGTGATTTGGTGGGGGGAGGGGGGTGGGGGGGGAGTAAGTACTATTGGGGGGGGGCAGCTGTGGATGCGGGAGGACTATGGGTATGTCCACTGGGGTAGGAGGGAGGACAGTGCTCACAACGAATGCTTCAGTCAGGCAGGCGTTCATGCGGGAAGATGGAGGAGGCTGGACAGCTTGGGGGGGGGGGCAGGCTATGGGGCGGGAGCGGTGGGGTAGGTGAATATTAATGCTGAAGTTGGTATCTCTGAATGTGAAGGGTCTCAACTCTCCCGGAAAGCGTTCCCTGTTGTTTACAGAGTTGCGCTCTCTAAAAGGGGACATTGTGTTCTTGCAGGAGACACACCTCCGGAGTAGCAATCAGGGTTTGTTGAAGCGCAAGCCTTACTCTGAAGTGTGGGTGGCCTCAGATACGCAGGGTCGGAAAAAGCGTGGGTTAGCCTTGCTGGTCCATCAGAGCTTATCTCTACAGGTGGAGGAAGTCAAGAGAGACACTTTGGGAAGATGGCTCTTTATGAACGTTCGTTTGGAAGGGCGTTTACTTACGTTGGCCACTATTTATGCCCCGAATGCGGGCCAGGTGGCCTTTTTTGCGCAGTTGAAGGTGTTGCTGGCTGACTTCGCGAAGGGCCCGATTATACTGGGTGGTGATTGTAATGCGCATGCAGAGTCATCTTTGGATTCGACGGGTCGTGCTGGTCAGGTAGCCAGTGGGCCTAGTCGCGCACTGAGAAGGTTTATGCATGATCTGGGCTTGCGTGATGTCTGGTGGGATACACACAGGGGGGAGAAAAGTTACACTTACTACTCCTCCGTGCATAAGGTACATATTCGCATAGACTATTTCTTAATAGATCAGCGACTAATGGATGGAAGGGTGACTGGTGGGCATGGGACATTGACTTGGTCGGATCACGCTCCATGTTGGCTTGTTTTTCCTGCGGATCTAAGTGGTGAGCGGCCTCAGTTATGGTGCCTAGATGACCGTTTTTTTCAGCGGCAGCAAGCTGTTCAAGACCATGGCCGTTTTATCGGTGATATTTTTGAATTGAATGATACTGGGGAGGTTCCGCTATCTACGGTTTGGGACACCTTCAAGGCAACGGCCCAGGGCCAGTTGATCGCCGAGGCGACGTGCGCCCGGAAAGCCTGGGCGTGGGAATCTCACTGCTTGGAGGAAGACAGTAGACGTCTGCAATTGGAGCATGCCCGGACAGGAACGGACTTTGCATCAGTGGGGGGTGGTTTGGGCAAAGCTGGGTGCTTGCATGCAACGTGGCTTGGATAATATGCGTCGGAAACTGCGACAAACCCTCTACGAGAGGGGGAATAAACCCGGATGCCATCTTGCCTTACGGCTACGTCAGCAACACACCTCGAGAGTGGTGCGTGAAATTAAGGACTCCCAGGGCCACCTGCGGGTGGTCTCTCAGGAGATCAGGGAGGTATTTGCAACTTTTTTGGAACAACTGTATAAGGCTGAACCCTTTGATCTGCCCCGTGCTCAGGCTTATTTGGGTACTTTTACTTTAGCATGTTTAGCTGCGGCTGATACAGAAACTAGATGCTGAATTTACAGTGGACAAGGTGGAAATGGCCATTCGACATTTAAAAACGGGGAAGGCGCCTGGAGCTGATGGGTTTCCGATGGAGTATTACAAAAAGTTGACTCCAACCCTGGTGGTGCTTTATAATGAGATCCTACGGGGGTGTGTGCTGCCTCCTTCTCAACGTGAGGCTCTTATTGTGGTCATTCCCAAACCGGGTAAGCCTTTGCAGGAAGCAGCTTCGTATCGCCCAATTTTCCTACTGAATGCTGATGTGAAAATATTGGCTTCAATGTTGGCGGCACGGCTGAATCGCGTCCTCCCGAATATGGTGCATCCGGATCAGGTTGGGTTTGTGCCGGGACGTCAGGCGGCGGACAATATTAGAAGAATGCTGCAGGTGATTCATGCGACCCGACAGGATTCCCAACCGGCGCTGTTAGTGGGAGTTGACGCTGAGAAGGCCTTTGATCGGGTTAGTTGGGACTTCCTTTGGTGTGTGCTGGAGAAGATGGGGTTTGGACCTAACTTTATGCGGTGGGTTCACTGTCTCTATCAAGGCCCTACAGCGTGTGTCCAGGTTAATGGGGGTCATTCGGGGAGGTTTACACTGGGACGGGGAACCCGACAGGGGTGCCCGCTGTCGCCTTTGTTGTTCGCGTTGGTGATGGAGCCCCTTGCGCAAAGTTTCCGGGAGCACCCGGACATTCAGGGCATTCGGGTGGGGTCCACTGATTACAGAATTGCCCTTTTTGCGGATGATATCATATTGTCACTGGCGGACCCGGTTGCTTCCCTCCCGGTCGCAATGCAGATCTTCGAGGCCTTCTCCCAGGTCTCTGGCTTTAAAATCAATTATACTAAATCCGAAATTTTGAATGTTGGTGTTTCAGAGGCCATCTGTCTACGACTAAAGGCTTCCTAACCTTTCCGTTGGGTCACGGGTTCTCTTCGCTATTTGGGTGTAAACCTGACAGTTGACCGGGCTGCGTTATTTAAGGCCAACTATAGACCCTTAATGCAACAAGTAAGGCGAGATTTAGACTCTTGGGCCCGGCTGCTGTTCTCTTGGTTTGGGCGCATTGCGGTGTTGAAGATGGTGGTTGTTCCGTGATTTTTGTATCTATTTCAAGTACTCCCTATTTCACTGTCCCATGGTGTACTGGCTACGTGGCAGACCATGCTTATGAAATTCATATGGCGGTTTTGTCGCACCCGTTTAGCTCGCCAGATTCTCTTTACGCATACGCGCCAGGGAGGTATGGGGGCCCCTAACCTTCATTGGTATTATGCGGCAGCGCAGTGTCGTGCAGGGGTGGAATGGATGGACACGGCCACCACCAAACGCTGGGTACAAATGGAAATGCAGCTTTCGGGAGGAGCGGGACTGGGGGATCGGTTGTGGCTTAGTTCCAAATTGTGTGGTACACCTAGGTCAGCTAACCCCTACATTTCCCATACTCTCTGCTGCTGGGATCAATTCTTCTGGCCCTGCAAGGCGACCCTGACTCCTTTGGCACCCATTGCGGATAATCTCTCTTTTCCCCCTGGAATGAGTGATCCCGCCTTTCGGATGTGGGGTCATAAGGGGCTCAGCCGAGTAGGCCAACTTTTTGAAGATGGTAGGCTGCGCTCTTTTCATTCACTTCAGGGGGAATTTGGCCTGCCTGCTGATCATGTTTATCAATATACACAGGCGGTTCACTGGGTACGAGACCGCTCTGTTCGGCCACAGGTTGCTCGCGACCTGACGGACGTTGAGCGCTTTTGTGAGGCGTGTACCACCACGAAGGACCTTATTGCTGCCTTATATGCGCATTTACAAACACAACAGGTGGGCTCTAACAAGCACAGGGAACAATGGAACCAAGAATTGCGTCTTAATTACTCTGAGCAGTGCTGGGAGCAACTTGAAGGTCGACTCTGGAGGAGTGCATTGGCAGCTAACGCCCGTGAAACTAATTATAAAATAATCTATAGATGGTACATGACGCCTGTGCGGGTTGCTCGAGCGTACCCCGGAGTATCCAGTCTATGCTGGCAGAAATGTTTATTTATTTATTTATTTATTTAGCTGTATTTATATCCTGCTTTTCACCGGGTCAAAGCGGTCAATTGGGAGATACATTTAACACGAGGGGATATAACACACATACGCTAATACTTACAGGGAACATGGGCAATGGAGGGTTAAGTGGCTTGCCCAAGACCACAAGGAGTGCCTATAGGACTAGAAATCCCAGTCCCTCCGGCCTGAGATTGCTGTCCCCAGGTGGGACTTCAACCCCTGGCCCTCCGGCCTGAAGTACCTTGTCCTAACCACTAGGCCACTCCTCCCTTGTGGGCAGGAAGGCACCCTGGCACATGTCTGGTGGTTCTGCCCACGCATACTGACTTTTTGGAGGGGAATTCAGTACAGAATGCAAAGGTTGGTGGGGTTGAGCATTCCGTGGGATCCGGGTATTTTTCTTTTGGGCGCTAAGATAACGGGCGCTCGGACTTCCCAATTGGCTCTGATTCGTCATGGTCTACACGCGGCACGGCTAGCCTTAGCCGTTGTCTGGAAACAGATCCCGCCCCCACTCTTGCTCAGTGGTTGGAGCGCATGTGGGATATATATACTATGGAGCGTGGGGTGGCAGCTGGACGATCACGGCTGCCACAATTTGAACAAGTGTGGGCAGTCTTCGTTTCACAATATGGTCAGTAATCCCTCCGGCCTTTTTCTGTTCATTATGGGAGACACTGGCCTCCTACCTGCCTAGTGTGTTGTGGAGTCCTTAGCCTTTTTCCTTTTTCTCTCTCTTTTCTTCCCTGAGTGGTCCAATATGTTGATGTCCCCATCCCTAGTTCTTGGGGATTTAGCGGTTAGTGGTGGAGGGGTAGGGAAGGTGGGTGTTGGGGGGGGTGCTTGGGTGGTTGCGGGGGTGGGGGGTAGGAGGGGTTATGGGAGGGGGGAGGAAGGTGGGTAGACGTAGGGTGTATTAGGGGCGAGAATTGGAGTTTAATTAGGTTCCAGAGGGGGGGAGGTGGATAAGGGGAAATAACAATACAAGGAGGTGGATAAGGGGCACACAACAACAACAACAACAAAAACCCGAGGGCTTTGTTAACAATGTTTTTTGGATGCTGTACCGGTGTTTCTTTTTGTATTTTTACTATGTCTAGAGCACGTTTGTTTTGCACCTGTTGTACTTATATGCTGCCTTCCAATAAAAAAAAAATAAAAAAATAAAAAGTGGCAAAAACTACTCTTCCATACCTCTGGGAAGAGAATCCAGGAATCTCAATTCCTTTATCCGCCGATCCTTTCAAGCGTCGATGCTAGCCAGCAGAATTAACTCTTACATTCTCTATATGGGAATGTTCCTCAAAAAACTTAATAAGGATTGGGAAGATTTCCTTCCATTCCTTCCTGAGGAAAAGAGACCTGCTTTTCAAGCTGTACTTGCACATAGCCAAAATGTGCCGAAGTTTGTGAATAGGGCAGCATTTGATGCTTTCCAATCCACTAGTAGAGCCTTATCTATTGCCATGGGTGCATGCCGGTTAGCTTGGCTCCAAGCATCAGACTTGGAACAGTGGGTCCAGGACAAGCTTGCAGGAGAGAACCTCTTCGGTAAGAACTGGAGGGTGAAGGCTGGAGAGCTGGAAATTGATGACACAACCCTGAAACAGCTCTCCAGAAATACTGCTGACCATACAAAGAAGAAGGCAGTAGCTAAAAGACCCCTCTAACCAAAAAAGAGGTGGTTCTACCCCTCCTATTCTCAACCGGCTTATCAGCCCCAGCAGAAACAACAGGGTCCTAAACAAGCAAAAAAGCCCAGGAGAGCTAAGCCATAGCCAGCCACTCAGGCACCAGCAGCACCCAGTTTTTGACTTCCACCTAGGGAGCTCAGCCAGTCCATTCCTACATGTTCAGGGACCCACCACTATTCCAGGGACACTGCCATTTTTCACATCAATGGCACTTCATCACCACAGAACAATGGACCCTATCCATAGTTCAGAAGGATTACCAACTAAATTTTCAGAAACTTCCCCCTCACCACTTCAGGGGGGGGATCTCCCCATCCACCCTCCCTTGGGCACCCTGCTCAACCGGTAAGTCATCAATCTCCTTTCCCAAGGAGCCATAGAAGCAGTTCCTCAAAACCAACTGCTAAAAGGCTTCTACTCTGCCTACTTCCTCATTCCAAAGAAGTTAGGGGGCTACAAGCCCATTCTTGACCTCAGAACTAAATAAGTTCCTTGTTAAGGAGAAATTCAAAATGATCTCTTTGGGAACCCCCCTCCTCCACCTACAGGAACATGACTGGCTCTGTTCCCTAGATCTCAAAGAGGCCTACACTCATATTCTGATTCATCCAGATTACACACAATATCTTCGCTTCACCTGTCAGGGCACCCATTATCAATACAGGGTCCTTCCCTTCGGCCTTGCAGCTGCACCAAGGGTCTTTACAAAGTGCATGGCTGTAGTGGCAGCATATCTTCAAAACAACAAAGTCTTCATCTTTCCTTACTTGGATGATTGGCTAATAAAAGCAGACTCTCCTGGAGAATTCTGCTCATCTTGTTAGCAAACTCTTGCACTATTACAACATCTGGGATTTGTAATTAACTTCCCAAAGTCCCAGCTCACTTCAACCCAAAGATTGGAGTTCATAGGAGCCATACTGGACACTCAACAATCTAGAGCCTTCCTCCCTATGGACCGCATGAACAAATTGTTGGACCTAGCCACCCACATGCGCCAATAGCAGACTGCAACGACTCGAGCCTTCAAAGCCTCTTGGGCCAGATGGCATCTACAGTACATGTTGTATCTTACACGAGACTGCACATATGACTAACACAATGGACCCTCTCAACCCAGTGAACCCAAGTCACAGGGAATCTACGGGATATCATACAATTAACACGCCCTCTGGCCGAATCACTCCTCTGGTGGTGCACTCCCAACAACTCTTCTCATAGGGTCACCTTTTCGGATGCCCCAACCTCAACATACCCTGATTACAGATGCGACCAAGCTCGATTGGGGAGTCCATCTATATTCCATATCCACACAATGACTGCGGACAGCCCAGGAATCAACCCACCAATTCAACCTCCTCGAGCATTGAGCAATCATGAATGCCCTCTGAGTTTTCCAGCACCACCTCTCCAATAGCCAGATGCTGGTCAGGACAGACAGTGGCAGGTGGCAGTGTTTTACATAAACAAGCAAGGAGGGACAGGCCTCTTCTTCTCTGCCAGAAAGCCTGTCGCCTATGGAACTTTGCCATTTTCCATCACATGCACCTTCTTGCAGTTTATATTCCAGGAGAGATCAATCAATTAGTGGACAAACTGAGTCAGATCTTACAGCCACATGAGTGGACCCTAGATCCATAGACAATGTCACAAGTCTTCCAAACCTGCGGAACCCCAGTGATAGATTTCTTTGTGGGTGGGGCCGCTTGTGAGCCCAACCAAGATGGCCACGATTCCCTAATGCTGCTCACTTTTTCCCCCCAATTACCTGAAATTTGTGTTTTTCAAAATGCAATTTTGGCGTGCAATTGCTCCTCTTACTAGCGTAAAGCGCGCCAAATAAGATGTTATAATCGGATCTTCCAGTCTCCTGCCAGATTGCTCAAGAAACCTGCTTACCTTTTGTGGACCTGCCGAAGGAACTCTTAGCCCATGATTGTCATTTACCGCAGGCTGAATTCCAGCTGTGGAGAATAATCACAGAAACCACAAGAAATGAGCACATAACACCAACTCTGATACAGCTTCACTGGTTCCCGATCAAAGTGCACACCAAATTCAGAATTCTACTTAACATATTTAAAATCCTAAACAAACTATCCCCAGACATGCTACAACCATTAATAAGAAAGGACCCAGAAAACAGAACAAAAAGAACCACACATAAAAATCTCATCCCAAACACAAAAAATACAACCAGTCAACATGCAACAGAGCATTCACCATTTATTCACCAACAATATGGAATGCTCTACCAGAAAACCTGAGAGCCATAAGATTTATGGGACTTTATAAAAGCATTAAAAACACATCTTTTCAAGGTTCATTATGGACTGACATAATGGCAACCAAATCTGATTGTATACCCATACACCACTAACTACCCCTATGATAGAATAATTAATTGCTGTCAGCCTCCAAGTTAAGCCCCCTACTATAATGAAAGTTACGCTGTTAGCATCAAAGTTAAACTCCCTGTTATAATGTATGCTATATGTGAGTTGAAATGTAAACCGCTTTGAATCTATAAGGCGGTATAAAAAATCCAGGAAATAAATAAAATATTCTCATTAATCGCTTGGATTTTCATCTAGAAAACCTTGGAAGTTGTTGTAGAATGACTAATTTGTATAAGTTTAGTCAGGTATAGTAGACTGAATAAAGACTGGGTGATTTCCAAATTCTGTGGCATCTTATGTTTTAAAAAAATGCACATGCTGGCCTGTTGGAGGGTTGCTAGTGGCCACTGTAAGAGAGGAAACAACTACTATATATAAAGTCAGCCAAAACATCTATGAAACCTTTAAGCAACCATACTGGGCAAGGATGAAGATGGCAGGAGATAGTAAGCTTCTCCAGGACCAAGCAGGAAGTCAGTCCTCACATATGGGTGTCATCGGCGCCGATGAAGCCCCAGCGGAGCATTTCCCCAGCTTTCTATGAAAGCCTTTGGGAATGCAGGCACGCATGCGCGGTTCCCTTCCCGCCTAAAGGTGCATCTTACCTCAGTCTCTTTTTTTCCGTGAAGCCCACCGGATGTGTGACCAGTTTTCCCGGTTAAAATTAGATTTTTTCAGCGATTTTTTGCTCTTTTTCTACCGGTTCCTCTCCCGCCGGGTTCGGTACACCAGTATCGAGCCCGATTCTTCTTTTTCGGTTTTTGCCCTTCGTGGCTGGCGTTCGTGCCCTTTTTTCTCTTTCTCCCTGGAAGGCCGGTCCTTTGACCTCGCGGGGACTCTTTTTTTTTTCCCCCGATGGCTTCCAGTGGTTTTAAGAAGTGTGATCGGTGTAAGAAACTGTCTCTCACCGACACACACGACTGCTGCCTTCGGTGCCTCGGCCCCGACCACGATCCTAAGTCGTGTGGGGCCTGTGAAAAAATGTCTTCCAAGGCACTACGAAGTCGCCAGCATCAAAAGGAAAGGCTTTTCTCGGACTCAGCCTCCGGCCAGGCCCGGACCTCATCTGAGGCCTCGACATCTCGGGATTCTGATCCCGAGCGTCGTCGAAGCTCCTCGGACAGGGGGTCCCCCGACCATGAACGCAAGAGGAAGAAGCGGCTCGCGAGGTTGTCATCAGAAGAGATCCTGGCTCCTCGAGGGCCAGGTCTAAGACCCCCGACCGTTGCCCCGGGCCTGTGGAACCGGAGAAGCCTGCCAAAGTTCCTCGTGTGGAGCCGGAGTCTGCTGGACACGTAAGCCCCATAGTCCTTGTGGACTCTCCTCCCAGGGAGCCGACTTCGGGCCTGGCACCGCCAGGGCCCGAGTCGGTGGCTGCTGCGTCTCCCGAGCTGAGTCTCAGGATGACAGCCTTGGAGAGCAGAATGTCTGCCTTCATGGAGCAGCAGCGGGCACTGATGGCCAGCCTGTCTGGCGCATCTGCCCCGACCACCGGGACATCGACTTCGAAGTCGACCCCGGAGACCGAGCCGATACTTGAGTCCATCGTGGCTCAGAGTCTACCTCTGTCGCGGTCTCCCTCGACCTCCCGTTCAGGACCGAGGGCGTTGACGCCGGTGCTTCTGGCGTTGGGGCGGGTGCTCCAGGGCCCCGCGGGGACGGACCCCGACTCTTCCTTGGACAAGTCGGCTTGGGAGACGGAAGACGAGGAATCTCCTGATACCTTTAAGATTCGGTGCGTCCCTTCGGACTCACCGCAGTCTGAGCCCCGGAGTAGGTCCCCTCCGGAAGACACCCGGTTCTCGGAGTTCATCCGGGATATGGCCACTGCCTTGGCTATTCCGGCGGACCCCGAGGAAGAGCCTCGAGCTGAAGAGCTCGAGGCGCTGCAGTATGACTCTCCTCCAAATGAGGCCTTTACTGTCCCGGTTCCTCCGATGCTGGAACGGCTCCTCTTCCGTATGTGGGAGGCACCGGCATTGGCGCCGGTTCTTAGCAAGCGAGTCGATTCCATCTATCGACTCCGGAAGAGCCCTGGTTTTCAAAAGGCACAGCTACCACACCATTCCATGGTTGTGGAATCGGCCATGCATCGTCTGAAGAGTCAGAAGATGCACTCCGCGGTGCCTCCTGGCAGGGAGGCCCGAAACCTCGATGGCATCGGTAGAAAGTGCTTTCAGGGCTCTATGCTTGCTTGCCGTGTCCAGTCTTACCAGCTGTACATGGGCATGTACTTGCGGGATCTGACCAAGGAGTTGGCCGGGTTCTCTGCTGGTCTCTCCGGGGAACCCTTGCAGAGATTTAAGTTCTTGTCCTCGGGGATTCGGGACTGCTCGAAGTTCATGTCCCGCGCCGCCTACGATGGCTTTGAGGCTTCGGCCCGAGTTGCGGCAGCCGGCATCGCGGCTCGACGCCAGGCATGGCTGCAGTCATCGGACCTCGAGCCATGGGTTCAGGACAAGTTGGTCGATGTCCCTTGCCGAGGTGAAAACCTTTTTGGCAAGCCCATGACCGAGAAGGCCGCTCAGCTAGAGACCGAGCACCTCACTCGGACAAGGCTGTCGAGGAAGACCTCTGCCCCTTCTCATAAAAAGAAGGGCTCGGGTAAAAAGCCTTTTTACCCGAGGAAGGGCACTGCCTACAAACAGTGCCCTCAATATTAGGCTGCCCAAGCTGCCCCCCAGGGTCAGCAAGCCAAGGGCCAGGGTAATGGGCCCCGTAGGCAGAGGACCCCCAAGCCTCAGGCCCCTGCTACCACTCAGCAGAGTGGGGGGTTTTGACTCCTTGAGCATAGCCTCTCCTCCGCTGCTCTCCCAACCCTGCACAGGAGGTCGTCCCGCCCTCTTTGCCCACCAGTGGCCCCTTATCATCGCGGGCAGTTGGGTGCTGGAGATAGTCCACAAGGGCTATGCACTCCATTTCCACCAACTGCCACCCCCATACTTCCCAGGGGAGCCTCCAAGACCTCTGCACACAGACCTTCTCCATCAGGAGCTTCAGGGTCTGTTGATGGACAGAGCGGTGGAGCCTGTGCTTCCCCACTTGCAAGGTCACGGATTCTACTTCAGGTATTTCCTGGTGCCCAAAAGGACCGGTGGCCTTCGTCCTATTCTGGACCTCAGGAACCCACAACAAGTTCCTAGTGAAAGAAAAGTTCAAGATGCTTACTCTTGGGACCCTTCTGCCCTACCTCCAGCAGGGAGATTGGCTATGCTCCTTAGATCTAAAGGATGCGTACACTCACATCCTCATTCATCCAGACCACAGAAATTACCTCAGGTTCATCGTGGGAGGAAACCATTATCAGTACAGGGTGCTGCCTTTTGGCCTCACCTCCACCCCCAGAGTCTTCACAAAGTTCCTAGCAGTGGTGGCGGCCTACCTGAGAAATCAAGGCATCTACACAGACCCGGCTCTACACCCACGGGACAGGCTCCCTACACGGGACAGGCTCCCGCATCAAGGCACCCTACGCAGACCCGGCTCTACACCCACGGGACAGGCTCCCTTCACGGGACAGGCTCCCGCACCAAGGCACCCTACGCAGACCCGGCTCTACACCCACGGGACAGGCTCCCTTCACGGGACAGGCTCCCGCACCAAGGCACCCTACGCAGACCCGGCTCTACACCCACGGGACAGGCTCCCTTCACGCGACAGGCTCCCGCACCAAGGCACCCTACGCAGACCCGGCTCTACACCCACGGGACAGGCTCCCTTCACGGGACAGGCTCCCGCACCAAGGCACCCTACGCAGACCCGGCTCTACACCCACGGGACAGGCTCCCTTCACGGGACAGGCTCCCGCACCAAGGCACCCTACGCAGATCCGGCGCACCCGCCAAGGAACAAGCTCACGCACCAAGTGCAACTCTCCCCAAACAGACAACAGACAAAATCTCAAGAAAGCAGGCGTCACCCTAACAGAACATCAGAAGGGAAAACATGCACCCCACATACTTCCTACCACTCTACCTACTAGTCACACAACTCCTCCCACCAACCACACACCTCCACTACCCACAAGCAAACACAATATGGCATCTACCAACTGCATTACCATACTCAGAACCACAGCACACACACAAAGAGACACTCAGGGCTTACCAGGCAAAGCGACTGAACAGACACAAATCAAACTCCCACGCAAGCACAAAGGAAACTCATGGAACACCAACCTCAGCAACGAAAACAACAACGATTGAGCTCATAAATGCCAGATCCGTCAGCAACAAGATACACACTATTGTAGACCACATAGAAGAGCGACAGCCCGACATAATATGCATCACAGAGACATGGCTCAACCCTACCGACAACGTACTACTCAACCAACTGGTACCGGACAACTACTCAGCATACAACTGCCCACGCACCCACAAGCGTGGAGGAGGAGTCCTGATAATAGCGAAAACAAAGCTAAAATTCAAGACACAGAACTTCACAGACACACAGCAATGTAACACAATTAGCATCAAAAACAAGAACATCGCAATCTGCCTAACCTACAGAGCACCCAGAGCTCCACCCGATGAACTAGCCCTCACTCTCGAAGAAGCCTGTGCCATAACAACAAACAACAAACCAGCGCTAATGATCGGAGACTTCAACCTCAAGTCCACCAATGCCAAAGATGCAGAGGCCTTCCTCCAAGCAATGACCTCACTCCAATTCACACAAATAATCAATGCACCAACACACAGACATGGATCATCCCCAGACCTCATCTTTGCATCCAACTACCTAACATCAAGAGAACTAATTTCTCCACCTACCATTACCCCAGTGCCATGGTCCGACCACTACTTAATCGAGACCAAACTACGATATCAAGAGGACCAGACGAACGAAAGAGCTAACATCTCTCACACGCAAAGACGATTCAAACGTTTCGACAGGGACGAATTCATACAGGACACAACACAACACTTGAACGTTACCACAGACGACCTAGAAGAACAAGTCTCCAGCTGGAACAGCATTCTAGCGAACGCCGCCAAACCATCTGACGGTGGGATCAAGAAACAACACCACAACAGGAGACAAAACAAGCCATGGTACTCAGAAAAAATACGAAAGGAAAAGAGAGAGCTCAGGAAGATTGAACGGAGATGGAGAAAAAACAAATCAACCGCTGACCAGCATCTCTATCTAACAAAGCAAAAACACTACAATGAACTCATCAACCAATCAAAGAGGGAATTCCACACAAACATGATAAATACTTCTATCAACAAACCCAGAGAGCTTTTTGAAATAGTAAAGATCCTCACAAAAGAACAAACAACAGAAGGCGAAGTACAGGTTGACCCACAGGATTTCGCAGATCACATCAAAGACAAATTTCACTCCACGGAGCGAACAACATCTAGTGGGACCACCAGGTCGGACGTACACCCCAAAACCTGGGGCACATTCTACTCACCCTCAACTGAACAGATATCCCACATCATCTCTACAATCAATACAAGCACTGCCCCTACAGACCCATGCCCAGTGTCATGGGTCAAAGCCACCAAATCCTGCTTCATCCCCACCATACATAAAATAATACACAACTCACTCACTCAAGGACTCATGCCAAAACAACTAAAGCTTGCTTCAGTAAGACCAATCATAAAGAAAACAAATCTCGACAAAAAGGATCCAGCAGCATATCGACCAATCTCCAGCATACCCTTCCTTGCAAAAATCATTGAAAAAACGGTCCAACTACAACTTCAGGAGCACATCGACAAACAGGAAACACTCGATGACAACCAACACGGATTTCGTCCCAACCATGGAGTCGAAACGCTACTGATCTACCTCTTCGACAGCATCCTAAGAATAATCGACAACACCATGAATGGAATCATAATGATCTTCATCGACATCTCCTCAGCCTTCGACACAGTGGACCACAACACCCTCCTAGAAAGACTAAAGAACACTGGTATACACGGTATCACATTGAAGTGGTTCCACTCGTACCTAACCGAAAGACAGCTACAGGTCAAGTCAGGACACAACACCTCCCGACCCATAAACGTCCAACAAGGAGTACCTCAAGGATCCGCACTCTCAGCTCTCCTATTTAACATCTACATACAACCAATTTGCAATATCATGAAAAAGAACAACATTCAATACACAATTTATGCAGACGACATAATGATTTACACCCCGATATCAATCAACAACCCGGACTTCTCTAAGATAACAGACTGCCTCACCCAAATGGAGAGTTGGTGTCAAAACAACAACCTAGCAATAAACTACAACAAGACCGAAGCCCTAATCATCACCCGGAACCAAGGCTTCAAACACCCACCAAATCTAAAGATACAAAGCACCACTATACCAATAAGATCAGAAGTGAGATACCTCGGAGTTACTCTGGACAATAAACTCAATCTCAAACCACACATAGACAAAACAACCCAAAAAGCCTACTACAAGATGCGAATCATCAGAAGACTAAAGCCGCTCCTTGCCCCGGAACACTTCCGTACCGTCTGTCAAGCACTGATAACCCCACTACTGGACTTCTGCAATCCGATATACCTCGGCCTACCGAAACAAGCCCTCAAACCTCTACAACTAGCACAAAACACTGCTGCACGAATCATAACAGGAACGGCAAGACAGGAGCACATCACACCCACCTTAAAAGACTTACACTGGCTTCCAATCGGTGCACGCATCAAATACAAAACTATCATAAACATATTCAAGATCAAACACCACACATCAGCCAACAGCCTACACACACTCATACAATCAGACACCAGTACGCGTCCCAGAAGAAAACAAACCCACAACAGAGTCAGCACCCCCAGTGAATACAAACACACACGCAAGGACACAACAGACAGAGCACTCTCAATGGCCGCTCCAACAATATGGAACAAACTCCCGGACGACTTGAGGGCCGCTACAGACCTAAAAGACTTCAGAAAACAGCTAAAAACCATACTGTTCATAGAACACTATGGACACATCACATAACTTCAGAGAATGAACAACAGCGCATGATCCCGCCTAACCAATGTATGCATGGAATTTGTTTTTGCACCTCTGTATATAGCCCACTCTGTAAATAGCTCATACCAATCTAACACACAACACGACACACACTCAATTTCCCCCCACTGCATGTATAACACACTCACCTGACCTGATTGTTTGCCATGATACCACCTTGATTATTAAGATAAGGCGGTTTAGAAATACTGTTAAATAAAATAAATAAATAAATCTTTGTCTTCTCCTATCTGGACGACTGGCTCATCAGGGGTCAGACAGGTCAGGAGGCCAATCAAGCCACCCTCAGGACCATTGCTCTTCTGCAACGCCTGGGCTTTGTCATAAACTTCGAAAAGTCCACTTTGCTCCCCTCCCAGAACTTGGAGTTCATAGGGGTAAGGTTGGACTCTGTCCTGGCAAAGGCATTCTTGCCAGAAGGCAGAGCTCAGAGGTTGATGGCCTTGGCCAGTCAGTTTCTCAGCAGGTCCCTGGTCTCCGCCAGACTCTGTCTGAGACTTCTAGGCCACATGGCTTCGACAGTGCATGTGACCCCCAATGCCAGGCTCCATATGAGGCCTGCACAGTGGTGTCTTCGAGCTCAGTGGTCACAGGCCACAGGCTGCCTCAGCGACAGAATAAGAGTGTCCAGACCATTTCTGCACTCCCTCGACTGATGGCTACACCCACCCAATCTGCTGAAAGGGGTGCCTTTTCAGATTCCAGGTTACACAGTAGTGCTAACAGATGCCTTCCTGCAGGGCTGGGGAGCGCATTGTCTGGGCAAGTGCACCCAGGGCCTCTGGTCTCCCTGGGAAGCTGCACAACAGATCAATCTCCTCGAACTCTGAGCTATTCGGTTAGCACTCAAAGCTTTCACTCCCACCCTGACTCACCAGTCTGTCCTGATCCAGACAGACAATCAAGTTGCCATGTTTTATGTGAACAAACAGGGCGGAACAGGGTCCAGGATCCTTTGTCGGGAGGCCCAGGACCTGTGTTCTTTTGCCCTCAAGCACAACATGCTCCTCAAGGCTATGTACCTTCCAGGCCAGGACAACTATCTGGCGGACAGGCTAAGCAGGATTCTGCAGCCCCACGAGTGACAGATGCATCCTTCGGTAGTTCAGAAGATCTTTCTCAAATGGGGTCTCCCTTTGATGGATCTTTTTGCCAGCCCACTGAACCAAGCAACTGCCAAAGTTCTGCTCCAGGCAACCACATCCTCTGCGGATAGCAGCAGATGCTTTTCTGATATCTTGGTCTCAGGGCCTCCTCTATGCGTTTCCTCCCACGCCCTTGGTGGCCCGAACCCTGTTCAAGATTCTTCAGGACAAGGCCTCGGTCCTGCTGGTAGCTCCCAGGTGGCCGAGACAGCCTTGGTTTCCTCTTCTGCTTCAACTGGCGGTGGATCCTCCACTACCTCTGGGGTTGCAACCCGATCTTCTCACACAGGACCAGGGTTCCCTTCTGCACCCCAACCTCAAGTCTCTCAATTTGATGGCCTGGAAGCTGCAAGGGTAGTTTTGGCTCCCTGGGGCCTACCTCAGGAAGTTGAGGAGGTTGTCCTAGCCTCTAGGAAACAGTCCACTAGGAAGACCTATGCTCTTAAGTGGAAGAGGTTTTCTGTGTGGTGTCACCTACATACAGAGGACCCTTTCTCCTGTACTGTGCCAGTAGTGCTTCAGTACTTACTGCACTTATCCAATCAGGGACTTAAGTCCAATTCTGTTCGGTTCCACCTCTCAGCTTTAGCAGCTCACCACTCATTCGTAGAGGGGCAGTCTCTGTCTGGTCACCCCTTGGTGTCCCGCTTTCTCAGGGGCTTGCTTTTGCTCAAGCCTCCCATATGTCCTCCTGCCCCTGAGTGGGAGTTGAATGTGGTCTTGCAGCAACTGACTCGCCCTCCTTTTGAGCCGATGGCTACTTGCCCTCTACGCTTCCTGTCCTGGAAGACGCTCTTCTTGATAGCCCTTACCTCGGCTAGGCGAGTAAGTGAGCTCCAGGCCCTGGTCTGTGATAGGCCTTACACCAGGATTTATAGGAACAGGGTGGTCCTTAGGGAGGAACTTTGGATGAGTCCTAAGGTTGTCTCCTTTTTCCACCTCAACCAGGAGGTGGTTCTTCCGACATTCTTCCCTAGGCCTCATGCAAGCCAGGCTGAAGCAGTCCTGCATACCCTGGACTGTAGGAGGGCCTTATCCTTCTACCTTGACCGTACGCAGGGGCATAGAAGGGCTACTCAGCTCTTCGTATCCTTTGACCCCAATAAGTTGGGGTTGGCTGTGTCCAAGCATACCTTGTCTATCTGGGTAGCTGACTGTATCTCCTGGGCTTATAAGGCGGCTGACCTTCCTTTGCAGGGTAGGGTCACGGCCCACCGTGTCAGGGCAATGGCTGCCTCAGTGGCTCATCTCCGCTGTGTACCCTTGGTAGACATCTGCAGGGCTGCAACTTGGTCTTCAAGCCAGACGTTTGCGGCCCATTACTGCCTGAAGAGGGAGTCCCGTAGGGACAGTGCTTTTGGCCAAGCAGTACTCTGGAATCTCTTTGAGGTTTAGGCAACTCCTGCCCTTTGTTGGGCTACCGGTGGAGGTTGTGTCCTTGAAAAGCCTTTCTTTCCTGCTGAGACTAGAGGGAGTTCTCTTGTTCAGCTTGGGTTTCTCGGTAGCCCAGAGCTGGGGAGTCACCCATATGTAAGGACTGACTTCCTGCTTGGTCCTGGAGAAAGAGTAGTTACTCACCTGTAACAGGTGTTCTCCAGGAGCAGCAGGAATCAGTCCTCACAACCCTCCCTCCTCCCCTGGGAGTTGCAGTTGTACATAGTTTATTTTTCATTTTTGTGTGCTGTTCTTAGCTATGTCATTTGACTGAGGTAAGATGGCACCTTTAGGCGGGAAGGGAACCGTGCATGCGTGCCTGCATTCCCAAAGGCTTTCATAGAAAGCTGAGGAAATGCTCTGCGGGGGCTTCATCAGCGCCGATGACACCCATATGTGAAGACTGATTCCTGCTGCTCCTGGAGAACACCTGTTATAGGTGAGTAACTATTCCTTATATAACTTTAAACAAATCACTGGTATTTGGAACAAAAACAACATAGGATGTGCCATTTGAGATACCAGTGCACTGCAATCCTCTGCATAGATTCTTGAATACTTGACTACCTTTGATTCAAAGCAATCTGCCTGCTCCTATTTATCAATAGGGCTGCTGTTGGGTAAAGATATGTGAGTAAGGATCTGCATTGTTTGAAATAACTCATGAGGGTGATTCAAGGAAACCTGTAATATGTATGTATGTAATTTTCTTTGAAACCTCCACAACACATTTATAACTACAGTGTAGCTGCACAAAGGCTAACCTATCTATTTGCATCTCCACAACCTCATTAGAACCATCTGTGCAGAGCTGTCACATCAATTATTTCTTGCACTTATTCCACAACAATATCTAATTCTGCTGACAATGGCCTTCAGAGCTCTGCACGGCAGCTATCATGGAATCAACTTGTGCAGCCTGTGCTTATTCCCATGATGAGCAATAATGCTCCACCTGTACATCTCCATTTGGTTTGAGAATGTTCCTCGGTGCATCTATGATGATTGCAAAATTTTATAGTGCATGCTGGAGTGAGCTAGACAGTTCCCTCATGAGAGACTCTTGGCGAAATTAAAAAGTCATGGGATTGGAGGCAGTGTAAGAATTGTGGATCAGAAACTAGTTAAAAGATAGACTGCAGAGAGTAGGGCTAAATGGCCATTTTTCTCAATGGAGAAAAGTAAATAGTGGAGTACCCCAGGGATCTGTGCTGGGTCCGCTGCTTTTTAACATATTCATAAATGACCTGGAAATGGGAATAATGAGTGAGATGATCAAATTTGCAGATGAATCAAAGTTGTTAAACCTCAAGAAGATTGTGAAAAATTACAAGAGGGACCTTTTATAAATTGGATGACTGGGCATCCAAATGACAGATTAAATTTACTATGGACAAGTGTAAAGTTATGCACCTAGGAAAGAACAACCCAAACTTTGGTTACATGATGTAAGATGCCACCTTAGAAACCACCATCCAGGAAAAAAATGTAGGCGTCATCGTGGATAATACATAACGTATACATATTAAGCTCTAAGTCTGTCCTCATATGCTTTATAATGAGGACCACTAACCATTTTAGTTGCCACCCTCTACCGACTCCAACCTGTTTATATCCTTTTGAAGGTGCGGTCTCCAGAATTGGACACAATACTCCAAATGAGGTCGCACCAAAGACCTATACAGAGGCACTATCACCTCCTTTCTTCTGCTGGCCAGCTCCGTAGAGATTCTGAAAAGCTTGCAGGGTGCAAGCGTGCCCGAAGTTGGTTCACTTGCTTCTCTGTTGGAGCCTGCCTCTGGATGTGACAAGGGAGAGTTTGTGACCCCTCTGTATCAGCGTCTGTCTGATGCATGGCTCGAGAGTGGAGGTCTACTGGCGGCTGTAGAAGGTGACATTGTGCAACTCTGGGGGAATGCTGCAGGAGCTTCTATTAACCCAGGCATGGAGGAAGTTGGTACTTCTTTTTCTTTTTCCCTTCAACGACTGAAAATTCAATAAATTGCAATAAAAGGAAAAGAAAAATAATAGGTAAGCTGGCCCCTTACTGAGAAAACCCTAGTACATAATATACCTGGATCTCTAACTATACTGCAACCCTTCTCTATTCTCCCTATGAGACAAGTTACCTATTTGAACATTAGCTTCAAGAAAACTTTAACAGCTTTGCTTCACAATTTAACAATTCAGTTACAAAGAAATCAAAGCAAAAGAAGTTAAGAAAAACAATACTTTATTTCAGAAATCAACAAACACTGAAATATATTTTCTATCTTAGATAACTCATGGAAAGTTTGTTTTATTCCTTCAGACAGAAATTTCCCTACCACAGTAGAGAAAGTCTAAAGACCATTTGGAGATTTATTCTAGGTGCAAGAAGTTACTGCATTATGTAGAGGGCAGGTCCTTGCTAAGGGATCACTTCCCACCACACCATGATGCTCTCCTTGCAGATCATCTTTCCCTCCAAAGGCATCATGAAGGATGCCAAACTGGAGGTGGGACCATTGTGCTTTGTCCCTGAAGGCCTCCTCTATATGCCTCTCAGCTCTTCCATGTCCGCCACTATAGCCTCCAGAGATTGGTCTTGCACTCTCAGAGTCAGGAGCTCTTTGCACCAAGTGTGCACATATAACTTCTGGCAACTGGGCAATAATCATACATGTGGCACTTGCTACAAAAAACTGGATAGTTTCATCTCACTTCTGCACTGTCATCTGCATGTTAGTGTTTCTTTTTTGAGTTATTTTAATTTGGTAAGGAAGTAGCAAAGCTTAAAGCCTATTAAATTATTTGTGTGTGAGTGTTTGTCTATGATCTGCAAAGAGGCTACAATTATTTTGTTTAATAAAATCAAGAATATTCACTTATTGATGATAATTTCTAACTCTTGTTAAATAAATTAATTAATAAATTAAAGAATGTGCCTGAGATGGATGGATATTGGAGGAGGAAAGAAGAAGAAATCAAAGATTTTAAAAAACAAGTTTTCTTTCACAGTAACAGTATATGACGGGTGATAAAGACCAGTATTTTCCATTTAGTCTGCCCAACAAGGCGGCAAGAATAGGTCCACCTGCCACTCTGTACATGTCACCCCTCCCCATGCCTAAGTTTTATATACCAAATCTTCATTAGGAAAGTCCAACACACACTATGAACAACCCATCACCATTCTTACAAACAGCAAATTATTACTATTATTATTACTAAGCATTTATAAAGCGCTGCAACATATGAAGCACTGTACAAACATAAGAGACAGTCCCTGTGTAAGTGTGGGTTATTCCTTTCCCAGCACTATATACCACTTACCCTCGGGACGTCTGCTAATCCCCTGGGCCGAGGAATCACCTTACCTTCTCTGTCTGGAATTTCAGGGGAACAAACACACACACTCGCATATAAGTAGTATGTAAGTTTATTCCACAGGTTAGAGGGGCTGTCTGTCTTTTATACATTAACAGAAACATATACATACTTCATCAACTCATCCCCTGAGGCCCATCACAGCTTATAAGTAACTTCACAGATGTTAGTCGTCTCCGTGTAGAACAATCAATTTGTCTTAGCACAGCACATTCCTTTCCATATATAGATATGTACAGGATTCCCATTTTCCCCCTGCAGGCCTCTTAGTCCTGCTGCACACAGATACTTTAAGTCTTATTTTCCCCTATCAATCCCACCTTTCAGCCTGCATAGGCCCACTATAAGAACAGCCAAACAGTCTTCTGAAGGACAGTTAAGCAGACATTATTAACTGGAGGTCGGTGGTGGCGTGCTCAGGTACATCAGCCACTGTGGAAACAGGTGTATAAGAGTACATAAAAGTGGTGGAGCTCTGCAGGGCCTTCCGACAACAGCCAAGGACAAATGAGAATATACAACAAAAAAGAACAAGGATTATAAAACCGCTCAATAGGGCAATAATCAGTCCTTTGAGACCACCCCCCAACCCGCCAAACCATTTTACATCACCCCATATGTTACTGAAATCAATACCGCCCTTGAAATCGGCCATATTCAAATCAGATAAGGTCGTAATCTTTTTCATGGCATCTAAGACAAAAATCATGTGGTTCGCTATAACAGTACAACAATTAGTTTCATTTAAAAAGGTACAAGCTCGCCCTCAGCTGCTAGTAAGAGATCTAAAGCTCTATGATTTTGTAAAGTCATTTGAGTATTCTGTACCAGGGATTCTGCAAGCTTAGAAATGGATTCTGTTACTGACATCATTTGTATATGTAACAAGCATTGTAATCTTCGAATTGCCATACCTAATTCAGCTGTGATAGCGGGGGTCTGGAAAATTGGGATCCAGGAATTCTCCAGGACCAAGCAGGAAGTCAGTCCTCACTTATGGGTGTCATCGACGCCGATGAAGCCCCAGCGGAGCATTTCCCCAGCTTTCCATGAAAGCCTTTGGGAATGCTGGCATGCATGCGCGGTTCCCTTCCCGCCTAATGGTGCCATCTTACCTCAGTCTCTTTTTTTCCGTGAAGCAGGTCACCACTCCCTAGTTGAGAGCCATTCCTTGTCTGTGCACCCTTTGGTGTCTAGATTTCTTTGAGGCTTGCTTCTGCTCAAGCCTCCCATACGTCGTCCTGCTCCTGAGTGGGAGCTTAATGTGGTCTTGCAGCAGCTGACTCGCCCACCTTTTGAGCCTATGGCTACTTGCCCTCTATGCTTCCTTTCCTGGAAGACTCTCTTTCTGATAGCCCTTACTTCGGCTAGGAGAGTGAGTGAACTTCAGGCCTTGGTCTGTGATAGAACTTACACTAGGTTCTATAAGAACAGGGTGGTCCTCAGAACTCACCCTAAGTTCCTTCTTAAGGTTGTCTCCTCTTTCCACCTCAACCAGGAGGTGGTTCTTCCTAATTTCTTCCCTAGGCCTCATGCAAGTCAGGCTGAAACAGTTCTCCATACCTTGGACTGTAGGAGGGCCTTATCCTTCTACCTTGAACGTACGCAAGGTCACAGGAAGGCTTCTCAGCTCTTCCTTTCTTTTGACCCCAATAACTTGGGGAGGCCTGTGTCCAAGCGTACCTTGTCCATCTGGGTGGCTGACTGTATCACCTGGGCTTACAAGGCAGCTGACCTTCCTTTGCAGGGTAGGGTCACGGCCCACCGTGTGAGGGCAATGGCTGCATCAGTGGCTCACCTCCGCTCTGTTCCATTGCAAGACATCTGCAGGGCTGCTACTTGGTCTTCAAGCCAGATTTTTGCAGCCCACTACTGTCTGGAGAGGGAGTCCCGTAGAGACAATGCTTTTGGCCAAGCAGTAATCCGGAATCTCTTTGAGGTCTAGGCAACTCCTGCCCTCTGGTTGGGCTACCTGTGGAGGGTGTGTCCTTGCAAAGCCTTTCCTGTGTTGCTGAGACTAGAGGGAGTTCTCTTGTTCAGCCTGGGTTCCTGGTAGCCCAGAGCTGAGGAGTCACCCATAAGTGAGGACTGACTTCCTGCTTGGTCCTGGAGAAAGAGTAGTTACTCACCTGTAACAGGTGTTCTCTAGGAGCAGCAGGAATCAGTCCTCACTACCCTCCCTCCTCCCCTTGGAGTTGCAGTTGTACATAGTTTAATTTTTTTACATTTTTGTGTGCTGTTCTTAGCTATGTCATTTGACTGAGGTAAGATGGCACCTTTAGGCGGGAAGGGAACCGCGCATGCATGCCAGCATTCCCAAAGGCTTTCATGGAAAGCTGGGGAAATGCTCCGCTGGGGCTTCATCAGCATCGATGACACCCATAAGTGAGGACTGATTCCTGCTGCTCCTGGAGAACACCTGTTACAGGTGAGTAACTACTCTGTATAGCTAAGGGCATCCAAGCAAACTTTGGTCAAAGGATAAGTAGTATTAATGTATTGATACAAAGCTTGAATAGCCTCATCTTCAGGATTATCAGGTGACCAAGGATTTGCATTCCTTTTCTTTCTTTTACCATGGGTCACATTCAAAGGTATTAGAGACGAATAAGGAGTTATTTTAACTAATGCACAAGTTTATTTATTTTATTTAATTTATTTATTTAGTGTACATTTATATCCTGCTACTTCCAGCGATCAGCAGCGGTTTGCTATACATAACAGTATGGTTGTACAGGCCATGGATTAAAACATACATAATGATTCAGTTAATGATAAAGTTAGCAAAGACACATTAATTTGTTGTTAAATCATCTCCCCACACAACCAATAATGACCCACCACAGCGAAGAGGTCTGTGCCAGTGGTCCATATGCGACTCATATTATGCCCATCAAATCACTTCACAAAAGAACTTCCCACAGTGGATGAAATGGATTCTTTCTTAAACTGGACAGTGGTAGATAGCATGAAGTGTATATGGGGATTCATTTTGGGACCCCTGCGTCACTATAGCTGAACCATCGTGGTAAATGGGACCAACTCCCACATACCAGCGGATGTCAGATCCGTTAAACACTACCGGACTCTTTGTAATATTTCTCCAGTCATTTTTCATATTGGAGGGGGTCCATATTACCGGATTGATTATACCAATTTATCATGACTGAATTATTAATAAAATGAAAAGACCCATTAAACACATTATACGACATGTTACACCTGTGTGAAAAAGCAATGGATGCATTTGTTATCAAATATCATATTTGGGTCAGCATATACATGCAAAGGATCATGCATCATATTCATCATATACCACGTCTGGGAACAATTCAAAGATTCATAACAACTGGCAGAAAAATTATTATTATCTACACAAGCAAGTTGTCCTGCATACTCATTTAAGGGAACCTTTGAAACGTGTACCGTAGCATATGCTTCACCCTTTGGTAAAAGAGTACAGATAATGCAGTCAAGTTCATCAGACTAACAATCTCCAAAACAGAGGATTTCCACAAATTCGGAGAGAGGAGTTCTCGCTTAGTCCGGCAAGAACTTTTGAGAGATTCCTGAATCCAAGTTGCATTGTTCTCTGTCCGATGTGCCTGCGTCCAAGGTCCTTCATTTGTAAAATAGTTTGTAGTCAGCACAATGACAACCGAGATCAATAATAAACAAGAAAGGGCCAACCAGGCAGACTTCATGGCTGGGGCGAGTCAGGCGTCTTCTAGGAATCCTCGGGTGCACTCTTGACGCGTGAGGCATGTACCCAGGTCGGATGCTTATCAGTCAGCACGGCTGTGCAAGTAACTGCAATAATCTCCGGAGAGATCTCCAAACGGCAGGTCCCACTGGCCCTTTTTATGAAACAGCTTTACCAGCACATGGTCTCTCGGGTGGAACGGGTGCGTCGGTTCTGTAGAAGGAAAAGGGAAAGCATTGTACACTTGTTCAGACACCATGCACAAATATTTAGCTAGCTGGGTAGCATATTCTTCCTGTGCCAGCAACAAGTCATCTGCCATTATCACTGTTCCCTCGTGCCATTTCTAGGGTAAGGGTAAGGGTCATCCCATCAGAATTTCAAAAGGAGAGAATCCAGATGCCCCGAGGGTTAGCCTAATCTCTGCCAATACAGCCAGTAAATACACTGGCCACCTTCCTGGGGCATGTTGTGTAGCCTTTTTAAATTTTTCTTTAATTGTTCGATTCATTCGTTCTACTATCCCTGATGACTGTGGGTGATTGGAAATTTCATGTCCCATATCAATGGCAAACATCTGAGTAATCTGTTCTAACACCTTAGAGGTGAACGCTGGTCCCTGATCAGAATCTATAGAAAGAGGACACCCAAAGCGGGGAATTTATTTATTTATTTATTTATTTACATTTCTTATATACCGCACTATTTGCAATCAGCGCGGTTTACATAAAGCAAACAGTATCCGACAATAAACAAGAGTCAGGTCATTACAATGAACAGGAGCAATCAACTTGGATAACGGGGGAAACTATGTACATGTGTGGAACATTGAAATAGGTAACTGTATATATGTGAGATGGAGTTATTGTGTGTTGCTCATACCTGGTGGCTGGGGTTCGGGGGAGGCTGTGAGGTATTTAATAAAGAGGAGGTGTTTTAAGGCCTTCCTGAACTGGCTCAAGTTGGGGATAGCTCTGATGTGTGGTGGTAGGGAGTTCCAGAGGCTTGGGGCGCTCAGGCTGTAGGCTCTATTTGAAGTTGATATGGCGCATCTTGTCATAGCTTTTGGTATTGCTAGCATGTTGGATGCAGCGGTTCTTCTTATCCTGTTGGGCATGGGTGGTTGTATGAGGTCACATATTGAAGAAGCGGATAACCCGTTGATGGCCTTGAATGTCATCACTAAGATCTTGAAGCTAATCCTAGCTTGAATGGGGAGCCAGTGCAGCTGCATCAGGAGGGGTGTGATGTGCTCTCTCCTTGGTGCTCCTAAGAGGATTCGCGCAGCGCTGTTCATGGCGAGTTGTAAGGGATGTAAGGTTGCCTGAGGGAGTCCTTGTAGGATGGCGTTTGCATAATCAAAATGAGGGATGATGAGGGCTTGGTAGATGGTACGGAAGTCGCTCAGCTCGAGTAGAGGGCGTATGTGTCTGAGGGATCTGATCTTGAAGTAGATCGCTCTTACTGTTTTTGCTATGTGCTGCTTCATGTTGAGGTTCTGATCCAATGTGACTCCGAGATACCGTATGGCTGATTTTACTTGCAGCTTGGCGTTGTCTACTTCCAAGTGGTTAGGTGGAGTAAACTCAAGATTTCTAGAGATGAACAGGACCTCTGTTTTCTTATGTTGGATGCGCAGATTTTGGGAGAGGAGCCATTCGGATATTGCGTTGAAACACTTAGTGGGGTGAGGTCCGGGCAATCCAGGGATATTGGCAGGTACAGTAGGACATCGTCAGCGTAAATCATGCAACTCACGTTAAAGGATCTAATGACGTTACAAATGGGTTGGATATAAATGTTAAACATAAGTGACGATAGGGAGGATCCTTGAGGGACTCCTTGACTTTGTAGGAATGGCTCGGATGTGGTTCCATTTGCTCGTACGTGTTGCCATCTTCCAGACAGGTAAGACCTGCACCACTCCAGCGCTGTTTCGGTGATGCCTTTCTCTCTTAGCCGAATCAGGAGAATCTCGTGGCGGACTGAGTCGAAGGCTGCCGCAATATCTAAAAAGATAAGTGCGAAACCTGTACGTGAATTGTCAATGTCTGAGATTATGGTGTTGAAAAGAGTAGTGAGTAGTGTTTCCACTCCATGTGACTCTCTGAACCCGTGTTGTGATGGATCTAGAGGTGCATTGGTGTCCACATGATCTTGTAGCTGCCTGTAGACTATTTTTTCAACGATTTTAGCGAGCATCGGGATACTGGATATGGGTCTGTAAGACTCGACCTTTTGAGGGTCTAATTTGGTGTCCTTAAGCAGCGGTCTAACGGAGGTCTGTTTGAGCATGGATGGGAATGACCCGGTGCTAAATGATAGTCCTATCATTTTAGCTAAGATTGGGGCAAGGTCAGATCGCAGATCTTTTATCCAGAATGCCGGACATGGATCTGAGTATGAAGTGGAAGTATTTAGGGTAGCAATGGTGTCTTCGATAGTTCTCTTAGACAGAGTGGTAAAGGTGGTTAGATACGTTGCGCATGCTTGAGCATCAGGGGGGTCCGGTATCACCATCTTGTCGGTCTTGCATAGTTTTGATTGCATAAAGATGGCATAATCCTGTGGGTGTATAGATCCTGTGCGCTCCGGGGTCGGTTCTTTGGCAAGAGATTTGACCAGGTTGAAGAGGTCGTGCGGCTTGTTTAATGAACGTTTCAGAGTGTCGGTGTGATGTTGTTTCATCTTGTCTGTGACAGCCCTGCGATGTGTGTGTAGGAGTTGGATGTATGCTGTTTGGTCACTGCTGGTACGTGATTTCCTCCAGCGTTTTTCCGATCTTTGTAGGAGGGTTAATGACGCCCTTAAGTCAGCTGTGAACCATGGTGCGGATGGTCTTTTCTTTGGGGCTTTAGTCGTGGGGGATGGATTGCGATCGCGCTGAGTTTGCTGTTCCACGTGGAAATTAGGACATCTAGGTCTTGTGAGGTATTGTCAAGGAGAGAGTTTGTTTCAGCCAGGATGCGTTCTTTGTTAAACGGGTGAAAACCTCTGGCATTTGAGGTTGCGTTTGTTTGTGAGTTCGTAATGGGCCTTTGTGACCTGATGGGGGTCGGAATTTGGAATGAAATAAGCTTATGATCCGACCATGGAACTGCTGTTAGTGATAACGTGATGTTTTGTGCTTGTTGAAGCACCGTTTGTGGGGCGAATATCAGGTCGAGAATGTTGCCCTTTGTGTGTGTAGGTTCATGAACCAATTGGGTGTATCCCAAGATATCTAGGGCTTCTGTGAAGGCGGCTGCCTGATTGTCCTGTAGGGATGGCAAGTTAAAATCACCTAGTATCCAGTTTGGTCTATGTGGAACATGGGTATTTGTTGCTATGTTTATGATATTGGAGAGGTTGTCTGGATCAGTAGAGGGCGCTCTATAAATAAGGTTTATGGAGCAAAAGTGGTTAGAAATAGATAATGTTTCAAGGGTATTGGTGTTGCTGGCTTCTACCATTTCAAATTGAAGGTCAGATCTGGTGATGATGGCAACTCCTCCACCCCTTTTGTTTTGCCTGTGGCTGGTGAAAGTAACGAAGTTGGGTGGGAGAAGTTGATTGAGGATGGTATTATCTTCCGGTGAGAGCCAGGTCTCAGTAATCATAATGATATCTAAATTAAGATGAGTTATTGTTTCAGTGATTGCTGGCCATTTTTTGCGAAGTGATCGCGAGTTAATGAGTGCGCACTTCAGGCTGTTAGTTTGTGGGCATTTATTTTGCTTTGGTTTTGAGTAATTTTGTAGAGGGATATAAACTAGACGGGGGCGGCGTGGATAGCTCGCTCCATGATAAAGGTTGTTGAAGTTATCGGGCCATTTTCTTCCACTAGTAGAGAGCGTTGGGATGTGGTTTTGTGCTGTCATTAGTGCCAGTGAGCTGGATGGCAAAATAGTGAGTAGAAGGTAAAGACTCATTAGAGTGAGGATTATGTGCTTCATTTTGGGTCTATCTGTGCCGGTACAAGGGTGGCAGAGGAAAATGTAAGACAGTTGGTGTGGTTTCAGGTTGTTAAAGTGTGGGAGAGAAAAGCCTCTTATAACTACCTTTTTGGAGTGGTATAAAATGTAGGCAGCTGGTAAATAAGTAGACACAATGTTTCAGTTTTCAATTTGGAGCATTGGACATGTAGTAGAAACAATGTAACAAATTTTTAAGTTGTAGCAATGTACATGCAGCAGAAACAATGTAACAATGTATAAGATTGAGCAATGGAAACAATGTAACAAATGCTGTTAGACGTCCCTACCCACAAGCACTCATTAGTTAGCTAGTGCAGTAAGCAAACAAACATGTGTGACAATATTATTCAGGTAATTAATTCTAGGTGGTGTGAGATAGTCATAGCTTTGTGTAAGAACAGTAAGGTTGATAATGCTTATCAAACCTGGTTTCCACAGGGGGTTGCCTGGTGTTGCAGGAAGGAGCAGTCTTGTAGGATAGGCGGGCTAGTTTGTTGCTGCCGCGTGGTGTTCAGCAGAGGTGTAAAAACCGGAGAAGAAAGAGCTCAGAGCCAGGGGAGCTCACTCTAAACGATTGTCATTGAAGTTACCTTCTTTCGGTGCGCTGACGATCAGTGTTGTTGCCTTGATCTCCTGTCGTGCCACTCCTAAGGGCCACGCCAAAGGGCCCTCTGGCGAGGCCCTCAGGCGCGGGCCCGCCCGATGGCGCGAAGCTTTTAAAGAGGCTGAAGATCTACCCCGATTGGGTAGCGCTGCTCCGGAGGCCCCTCCCGCTGCTCGTAGCTCGATCCCCAGGGAAGGGGAGAGTTGCTGGTAGTGGCGGGGGTTTAAGGGGCCTGCGCCCGATGGCGCGAAGCTTTTAAAGAGGCTGAAGATCTACCCCGATTGGGTAGCACTGCTCCGGAGGCCCCTCCCGCTGCTCATAGCTCGATCCCCAGGGAAGGGGAGAGTTGCTGGTAGTGGCGGGGGTTTAAGGGGCCTGCGCCCGATGGCGCGAAGCTTTTAAAGAGGCTGAAGATCTACCCCGATTGGGTAGCACTGCTCCGGAGGCCCCTCCCGCTGCTCGTAGCTCGATCCCCAGGGAAGGGGAGAGTTGCTGGTAGTGGCGGGGGTTTAAGGGGCCTGCGCCCGATGGCGCGAAGCTTTTAAAGAGGCTGAAGATCTACCCCGATTGGGTAGCGCTGCTCCGGAGGCCCCTCCCGCTGCTCGTAGCTCGATCCCCAGGGAATTTTTGCTACTGTTCTAGCATCTTCCTTGGTCATGGGAAAAGCCTCTGGCCGCTTTGAAAACCTATCTACAATAACTAACAAATACTTATAACCCCCTATCGATCATGGGATACATGTGAAATCTACTTATAGGGCCTGAAACGGGCCTTGGGGTGGGGGTAAATGTTGCAATTGTCCTATTGCTTTTCCCTTCTGAACATTATTCCTAGCACATACTAAGCATTGACTCAGTTGTGATTCTACTAAATGAGGCAAATCTCTGCAAACAAATATTTTCTGTAACTCCTTAAGAACCGTCTTTCTGTTTTTATGCCCTACCCCATGTACTTGACCAATTAAGAGAGGAGCTGCCGCTTTCGGTAGCACTCTTCGCCCCCCCCCCCCTTTTTTCCTGCCAAATCTGTACTGAATTTAAACTCATATTATACTGTTCCCAATACATAATATCCTCGGGATCTGCAGCAGCCTGCAAGTGGTGCAGAGGAAAAGAATGCTCAAGAGGGGAAACATAATACTCAGACAGTAAAGGATCAGATAAATAATAAGAAACTGTCGGCATGCCCTGAGAGATATTATTACTACGTAAAAGTTCAATTTGGGCTTGTGCACACTATTCGGCTGCAAGATCAGCTAAGGCATTACCTTGAGAGGCAATAGAAGTGTCATATCTGTGTGCAGTACATTTAATAACGGCAACTTCTTTGGGTTTACATAAGGCGGCCAGCAGTTCATTAACTAATTGGGCATGAGAAATTGGTTTACCGTCTGCTGTTTTACAACCCCTATGCCCCCATAAGAGACCAAAATCATGCACCACCCCAAAGGCATACCTGGAATCTGTATAAATGTTGACACGTTTATCAGCAAATAATTCACAGGCTCTAGTAAGCGCTACCAATTCTGCAGCTTGTGCAGAACCATAAGGTAATAACTGGGCTTCATGCAAAATATTTGGGAGTTCTACAATGGCATAAGAAGCAATGTAGGCTTTGTCTGCAGGACGGACACAGCTCCCGTCCACAAATATATGTGGAGCGTCCGGGAGTGGGGAAGAGGGCAAATCGGGACGTACTGACGTCTCAAAGTTAATCAACTTTAAGCAATCATGCTCTTCTTGGGGCAACTCGGAATCATCTACTGGGTGCATTGAGGCCTGCAAGGCCAGCATCGGGGTAAAGGCAGCGGATTGCTGTTTAACCGACAACCCTTCAGTAGTTGTTAAAATTGCCTCATACCCACTAAGGCGCTGGGCTGTCATGTGTTGCGTAGTAAGGTTCTTTAACACATTTAAAACAGAATGGGTAGAAAACAGAATAGTCTCATGAGACAGGGTAATTGGGATAGTCATCTGTACGGCAATAGCCGAAGCCGCCAGGGCTCGCAAACATGCAGGCATACCCTGTACCTGGAGGGGCAATTTTTTCGATAAATATGCGACTGGGCGCATTCTCCCTCTGTGGTCTTGAGCCAAAATAGCTGCCACAGTTCCTCCCTCTTCCCTTACATATAAGTAAAACATTTTCCCATAGTCGGGTAGTCCACGTGTAGGAGCCGATATAAGCAGCTTTTTCAAAGTAGCAAATGCAGAAAGCATTTCTTCGGTCCATTCAATAGATGCAGAGCTTGGTAACTGCAAAGTATCCCTTCACAATATGGAATCCCAATAAGACAGTCCGGGATCCAAGCGCGACAGAAGGATACTAATCCAAGGGAAAGCCAGCATTTTGTCACTGTTGTTGGAGGAGATAATTTTATAATTGCCTGTACTGGGCGGGAGAGAGCGCCTGATTTCCGGGGAACAGCTCAAACCCCAAGTAGGTAACACGCTCACAACACCACTGGAGCTTTTTTAAAGAAGCCTTATGTCCATGGGAGGCTAGATGGCAGAGCAAAGATACAGAGTTGTTTTCACATTCTGTGATTGTTTTAGAACATAACAACAAATCGTCCATATACTGGAGAAGGGTGGAGGAACAAGGCAGATGCCACATTTCAATTGATGCCTTAAGAACAAGAGAATACACCGCTGGGGAATCAATGTATCCCTGTGGCAGGCGAGTCCAGGTATATTGTTTGCCTGCATATGTGAAAGCCATAAGAGAGGCTGCGTGATGGGGTCCAGGGGTACACTAAAAAAGGCATTAGCTAAATCAATAACCGTAAAGCATTTGGCTTCCTTAGGAATAAGAGTAAGTAGCCCAGAAATATCGAGCATCACCGGTGCCAGTAGGACAACAAGCTGATTTACGGCCCGTAAATCCTGGGTAAAGCGGAACCCATCCCCCTTAGGGACGGGATTCACGGGAGTATTATAAGGAGAAACAGTAGGAACTACAATACCTGCTGTGACAAAATCCTGGACCATGGACTACAAGGCAGTTTCCTTAGGGCCAGACAAAGGGTACTGTCAAATACAGATGACAGCTTGAGGATCCTTAAAACGTACAGCTTACAGGGAACCAACCTGGCGTCAGTTGGGGAGGTGGCCCAGAGTTTAGGAGGAACCTTAGACAACCCATGTGCCTCTGTAGAAATCATATTTAATAAAAAAGGAGAGTGCAAGGCAAAAGAGCCATCTGAATTACTAATAGTTACTGCTTCTAAGCGACACAACAGGTCCCGCCCCAGGAGACTCACTGGACAGGATGGAATAATCGTAAATGAATGTTTAAACAGAACAGTATTGTTACCAAGCGCGGAGACAGACAACGGGGATGTAATCCATGTGGGGGTAGAGGTTCCATTTATCCCAACTGAGGCAGGACCTGGCATTAAACATTCCTTACAAACAGAGGCATGCAACGTAGAGCAAGTCGCTCCCGTATCGATTACAAAGGAGACTTGCTGGCCATTAGTGCACAACGTACAACAAAGGGGCTCCTTCCATCCACCCGTTAACTGAACCCAGATCGGAACCGTTGCCTCAGGGCAGTCCAATGGGTGTTACAGGGGCTGTTGCCATGTAATAGGGATAACAGGGGTTGTGGGGCTACTAGTTGGGGGAGGGAATGGTGCCGATGGTGTTGCAGGAGGGGGCAAGGCCCACCCTCCCCCCCGAGTCGGCACGGGGCCGCGACCTGCCGCGTAGGGGCACTCATTTTTCCAATGTCCTTGTTGCTTAAAATGAAAACAAATCTGATTCCTAGGTATTTCCTGCCCTACTCCTCTTCCACCACCCCGCCCATGTCGAAACCGGCCCCGCTGTCCCCTCCACCCCTGAGATTGCGACCACTGAGGCCCCGGGGGTTGATATCCCCCGGGGTAGGATTGCTGGCAACCAATATCCTGCTGCCAAGCATGAGAAATTTTACCTTTCTTAACTTCTATATCTGCAAAGTATCCCGCCACTTCCTTCATTAATATTACCTTCTCTAATTCTGCCGGAGTCCTGCTAAACCAAGCATCTATCATTCGCTTACATGCTACAGTTACTTTGGGGCGTATAGCCCCAAACAGCGTCTGAATATACATCGAAGCCATCAGGCCTTCCTGTGATAAACCTGCCTCCTCTTCCAACACTTACGAAACCTTCGCACAAACTGTGAAACTCCTTCCCCTGGTTCCTGCACGCATGCAATAGATGCAGCAAGATTCTATTTCGCCCCAAATAAACGCTCAAACTCTTCTAACACTTCGTCCCACATCTTTTTTTTATCACCTCGGGATATCGGAGGGGGTAATTAGAATCATCCGGCGTCTCATAAGGATTCGCCGGTAACTTAACTCTAGAAAAATCAAATGGGGTTTCTTCATCATACCCCAGGACACCCTCAATAATGAGACGGTAGTCCTGTGCCGTGCACTGCAAACCACAAGTCATATGTTGCAAGTAGTGCACAGTGGCAGCTGGCATTTTCATGGGGTTCAGGGCATGCTGTAAAATAGAAGAAAGGATGGCGGGATCCAGGGGCTTAACAACAAGCTGGTTACCAATAGTTAGAAAAGGATACTGGGTGTATATATGGCCCTTAGAGGTAGGGTCTCCTGTCACTCTATCACTGTTAGAAGTTCTCACGTCATTTGAATCCAGCTTATGAAAGGGGTTATGAGGGCTAAGCCCATCCCTATGAGCCCTAGCCCTACTCTGTTCCTGTTCCCCCCCCCCAATCTTTGGATGAAGGCATCGGAAGGGGGGAATTAGGGGGGTAATAAGGGACTCTGGCAGGGCAAAAGGGATGGAAGGGGAAGAGGAAGCAGCAGAGGACCCTCCGACCCCCGCTCGCGTCCCGAAACTCCCGGTAGAGACCTCCAGAGATGTCTTACACAATTGGCAATACATGTTTTCCCTGGGCGCGTCCCGACCAGCAGGGGCGGGCCCAGATTCGGTCAAGCATGGGCTTGAGTGAGAAAGTAGTGCAGGAGAAGGTAGCCAGGCAGCGGGCGGTAGTGGAGGCGAACCGGCAGGCTCCTCCACCTTGCCACGCACAGCCTCATAAAATGTTTTGTCAGATATGTACCACTTATCTATAGGTAATTCCCGGTGGGTGGGGGCACGCCCCACCATTACTACCGAGGGGTGCGTGGTAGAAGCAGCTGCCGCCAGAACAATGTCCTCTAATGAATCAGAGTTTCTGGCTGGCTTTACAATGGCGGCTGATCCAACCAGGGAGGGGTAAATGGGCTGATATGGCGGAGGGGCCGTGGGCACCTGGGAGGAGGACACCTGGGGTTGGGGCGATTTCGGAGGCAGTTCCCGGGGCAAATCAAGCACCGGTAGGTGCTGATCATTATAATAAGGAGCCAGTTGTATCCATACAGTACCACATTCCTTCATATAAGATTTTGGCCAGTTCGGGTCTCCGGAATAAAAGGGAAAAGCTTTCTTATCCCCAGACACAATCCCTGAATCATATCTAAATGCCAGGCAGAGAAGCTACCCTCCCTGGGAAAAGGATTTGAGCTATGCAAACCTTCTGTCCACCCCGCCATATTATCCACCCAGGGATTAGTATAATAACCCCCTGCCACTCTGTCTACGTATTCTTTCGGCATCTCCCCATCTGCCGGGGGTGCACCGGGAGGGACCGGGATACGGCGAGAATAGGATGCCTTCATAGCTGCAGCTTTAAACCTTATCACAACATTTGGCTGTGCACACAATCCCACGGATTCTGGAGCGGTCCCCTTACCTTAGGACCCCCCATCCTCTAATTAATATCCAACAATCACATGCTTGGCCACTTGCTGTCTGCCAACAACCGTCACTAGCGCTATCGCTTCAGGCTGAGGCAGGGGCATCTTGCCTAGCTCACACAATCACACAAGCCACAGAGAAGGAAAAGGGTATTACCACAGGCCCAGCGGGATGTCCCTGTTATGCATAGCACTACCAAAGCACATTCCCGAGACGAGCTACCAAAGCTATGTCAATTTAGGAAGCTGGGAAATCCCAGTGCAGCTACCAAAGCTACGTCAATTTAGGAATTCGGGAAATCCCAGTGCAACGGGGAAATCCTCACTTCTGACACCAAATTGTAAGTGTGGGTTATTCCTTTCCCAGCACTATATACCACTTACCCTCGGGACGTCCGCTAATCCCCTGGGACGAGGAATCACCTTACCTTCTCTGTCTGGAATTCCAGGGAAACAAACACACACACTCACATATAAGTAGTATGTAAGTTTATTCCACAGGTTAGAGGGGCTGTCTGTCTTTTATACATTAACAGAAACATATACATATGTCATCAACTCATGCCCTGAGGCCCATCACAGCTTATCAGTAACTTCACAGATGTTAGTTGTCTCCATGTAGAACAATCAATTTGTCTTAGCACAGCACATTCCTTTCCATATATAGATATGTACAGGATTCCCATTTTCCCCCTGCGGGCCTCTTAGTCCTGCTGCACACACACACTTTAAGCCTTATTTTCCCCTATCACCCTGCCCGTTAGAGCTCACAATCTAGTTAAGACAAAATATGAAATAGATTAGATAATACAAAAAAAAAAAAACAAATTAACAAGACAAGAACAAATGTTTATGGAGAGAACAAGAAAAGACGAATTAGGAACAAAAAGCAATAGTGAAGAAATGGGATTTCAATTTGGATTTGAAGATGGCCAGGGAGGAGGCTTGGTGGACAGAGACAGGTAGAGTATTGCAGGAAAAGGGTGCAGCCAGTTGAAAGGAGCGAAGTCTAGAATTAGCAGTACGAGTAAAAGGCATAGATAAACGAAGACAATTAGATGAGCGGAGTAGGCAAGAGGGGTGTAGGTAGAGATGAGGGATGAAAGGTAATGAGGGGCAGAAGAATGAATACATTTATAGGTTAGAAGGAGGAGTTTGAACTGGATACGGAAGCGGATGGGGAGCCAGTGAAGTGACATGAGGAGAGGAGTAATGTGTGAAAAACGAGACTGATGGAAAATGGTTTTTATGGTTTATGGTTTAGGCATTTGATATACCGCCCTTTATTTACGCATCAGAGCAGTTTTACACGTATATACTAACAGGTACTTTTTATTCCCTTGTCCCCGCAGGGCTCACAATCTAAGTGTACCTGAGGCAATGGAGGGTTAAGTGGCTTGCCCAAGGCCACAAGAAGCGGCCATGGGACTAGAGACCCCACAGGTAAAGGGGTAGATGAGGAGGAGGAGCCACTGAAGTACACACTGAAAGAGCGGTGGGAGAGATAGGAGGAGAACCAAGAAAGTGCAGAGCCTTTGAAACTGCATGAAGACAGGGGGAAACTGCATGAAGACAGGGTGATAAGAAGAAGATTGTGTCAAAGGCAGCAGAGGGATCCAGAAGAATGTGGACAGAATAAAAGCCTTTGGACTTAGCCAGAAACAAATCATTCTGATATATCACAAAGATACAATGTAACTTTAATTATGGCTTAAAGTATGTGTTAAATAAGCAACAGGTCTCAGACTTCTTCCGGGCATTAGAAATATTCAGGCTGCAGTCACATCTCTGAATACTTGCCCCAATCGCATCAATGACCTTGCTCTAGTTGCTTAATAACAATTAGTTCAAACTCTATAGATGTAGAAAAACAGTGCTTAGCTTTCTAACACTGAAAGCTTTCTAACATTGAAAGCTAAGCACTGTTTTCTACATCTGAAACTGCAGCCATCTTCTGCTCCCCCGATCGGGGTTGAGCAACCCGAGCAGGCATGCCAGCTTTCCCGCTCGGGGTTCTCCAGCCCAGTCGGGGCTGTGGGAGATGGAGGAGGAGCCAGCCGGCATTTAAAAACAGCCGCCATTGGCGGGACAACCTCTGAAACAGCAGCCATCTTCTGCTCCCCCGATCGGGGTCGAGCGGGCCTGCCAGCTTTCCCGCTCGGGGTTCTCCAGCCCAATCGGGGCTGTGGGAGACGGAGGAGGAGCCAGCCGGCATTTAAAAACAGCCACCGTCGGCGGGACAGCCTCTGAAACTGTAGCCATCTTCTGCTCCCCCGATCGGGGTCGAGCAACCCAAGCGGGCCTGCCAGCTTTCCCGCTCGGGGTTCTCCAGCCCAATTGGGGCTGTGGGAGATGGAGGAGGAGCCAGCCGGCATTTAAAAACAGCTGCCGTCAGGCGGTCCCGCACCTGCGGGCCTGCGCCTGAGGGCCTCGCCAGAGGGCCCTTTGGCGTGGCCCTTAGGCGGGGCGTGAAAGGCCACTATCTAGGGCGATCTCTCGAACAGTCTGCTGTGCCCTGTTAGCTGCACAAACTCAACATCTCTCAACTCTCTGCTTGAGGTACTCTCAGTAACTTTGTTTTCTGCAGTGTCTGTCTGTCCCGGAGGTTATTTCTAACAATATTGCTACATGATAATTGCTACATGAGGTTACAGAGTTATTTGTTCCATACACTACAGTGTTATCTCCCCTTGTGTTAAGCCTTACAAGTGTCTAGTCAGTTGTCTCTGCTGCCTTTGTTGTCCTTAAGTTCATCTCTAAGCAACATTGTTACATGATAATTACCACTTTGTGATACTATGTAAGCATCTCCATATACTGCAGTGCTATTCCTACAACCATCTGTAAGGCCCTTATTGTGTCTCCCTCAAACGCTGTCTCCACTGTAATTTGTCCCAAGTGGCGACACGTCCTCTTAAACACTATCCAGCATCAGCATAAATAAGTTGCATCCCTACTCTTACACTTCAAGGCCACGCAGCAGCCACCAAGCCACCATGGCCCTCCCACTACTTACCCTCTCCACCATAATCCTCCTAGCAAACACCTTTCAACACTGAGTAGCCCTCTCAGCCTGGCAGTACCGCATCACTACCCTACCCTACCCTACCCTACCCGGGCAAGAGGAATCATTCTAACCCCTTCCACCCTGATACCAGCCCCCCACACCACTCTCGACACTCACACCTACTGCCCTCAATCATCCTGACAATCCCAAACAGAAACCAGAAACGCAACGTTTCCTGAAATGTGCCCTTGTAAACTCATGCTCAGTACGCAAGAAATGGCCGGTCATCCCTGACCTGATAGCTGTCCATGGCCTGGATCTCCTCATGGTGACAGAATCATGGCTCAAGAACACTGATACAGCCCTCATAAACCAACTAATCCCCCCCAACTTCTCCATTCCTACCTGCCATAGGGCCAACCGGAAAGGTGGCGGAGTTTTTATCCTTGCAAAAACCGAACTCGGATTTCAACTACTCACAGCCAAGAGCACCATACACGCAGATATAATCACCATTGCCAATAAAGATATCACCATAAACCTCATTTATAGATCCCCCTCTTCTCCACCTGAGGTCATCTCTACCTTTATTGACCTAGCCTGCAACCCAACTAACCCTCGCAACCCCAACTGGCTGCTTGGAGACTTCAACTTACCCTCCCTGCAATCCATCCAAGCAGACGCCTTCCTAGAAGCTATGCAAACACTTGGGTTTGAGCAAATGGTGAACACCTCCACCCATCTTAAAGGAAATCCGCTGGACCTAATTTTCGCTCCCCACTCTGCTGCCAGCCAGAAGGCCAACCTAAACATGGATATCACCCCCAACCCTTCGTCGGATCACAAACTAATCACGTTCCAGATACCCGCCCATCTTACTCATCTCTCCTCCAATGACTCCAGTACAGAATCCAGAACTACTTCTCACTTCAGACCACTTGATAAAGAAGAGTTCATTAAACTCGCCTTACCTAAGCTCAAACCAATGCCTCCTGACCTTGATGAAGCAATCACCAACTGGAACATCACGCTGAAAACATTTGCTCAACTACCAGCCATAGACAAATCATTAGCCCCCAAGAGATCTAAAAGAAGGAAACATCCAGCCCCGTGGTTTACAGCAGATCTTCGGTCATCTCTTCTCTCCCTTAGGAAACTTGAAAGGAAATGGAGAAGATTCCGCTCTGAAATTGACAAAGCAACATACCTAACCAACCTTAAATTCCACCGCGAAACCATATACCTCAGAATGAGAGAATACCATGCCAAACTCCTTCTCCGCTCTCTAAACAAACCTAGAGACCTGTTCAGCTTAGCAAAATCCCTAACTAAGGAACCTTCACCTACCCAACTCGATCCTATTTCCCCCCAGTCATATGCTGACTACCTCCAATCCAAAACTTCCATAACCAACACAGTTTCAGTTACCACTCCCTGCTACGCACACACCTCACTTCCACCTATCACAATGTTCACAACTCCAACAGAGAAAAACATCCAAGATCTCATCGCCATCATCAACACCTCTACAGCTCCAAGTGACCTCTGCCCAGCATACTGGGTCAGAACTCTGCGAGTTGAACTTAGTCCAATTCTAATCAACATCATTGGACTTTCCTTTGCACCAGGCTCTTTCCCCGCATCCCTCAAACAAACATCAATAAGACCACTTCTGAAGAATAACAGACTTGACCCACTAAAGGCTGACTCCTACCGCCCAATCTCAAGTATACCTCTATTATCCAAGATAATAGAGAAGGTTGTCCAGCGGCAGATTCAACACCACATTGATGAGGTGTCACCTCTCGACCCCTGTCAACACGGATTCAGGGAGTCTCACGGCATAGAAACTCTCCTCACCACCCTAACCAACACTTTGAATACAGGATTGGACAAGGTTGAAAATGGCTTTGCTCTCATTTTCCTAGATATCTCTGCTGCCTTTGACTCCGTTAATCACAATCAACTTCTCACTCATCTCCAGGAGAAGGGCATCTGTGGCCTCGCCTGGGAATGGTGTAGGTCTTATCTATCGGATCGTTGGCAGCATGTCAGAGTTGGTTCCACCACATCCGCACCTTTCCACCAACACCAAGATGTTCCGCAGGACTCCTCTTTATCCACGCTGCTGTTCAATGTCTACATGCAGCCGATATGTGACATCATACGCTCCTTCAATATCTCTACTCTAATCTATGCAGATGATGTCCTGCTGTTTACACCATTCAAAATCAAACAACCAGACTTCTCCAGCCTTATCAATTGTTTCAACGCCATCACTGACTGGCTATTATCTCAAAATCTCCGCATAAACTTCAAGAAGACAGAAGTTCTGTTCATATCAAGGAACAAAGATTTCTCACCTCCATCCTCCCTAAGAGTAAGAGATGCGGAACTCCCTAGTAAACCTTCCATTCGCTACCTAAGGATTACTCTGGACCAGCATTTCGACTTTAAGGAGCACATACGAAACACCACCAGAGCTGTCTACAATAAAATTAGAACGCTAAGGCACCTCAGGCCCATGTTACCTCATAATGACTTCAGGACCATTTTCCAGGCCCTCATTCTACCACACTTTGATCACGCAAATGTTGCCCTGTATGGCCTCCCTAAGAACATCCTTAATCCACTGCAACTCGCTATGAATGCGGCTGCATGTGTTCTCTGTGGTTTAGCAAGATCAGACCATATCACCCCGATACTTAAGGAACTCCACTGGCTACCAATTCATTGCAGGTTAACATACAAAATCCTTCTCATCATCTTCAAGATCATCAATAACCTAGCCCCCGCGACACTCAGTGACCTTATCACCCTCACCCCGAAAAACAGAATCAGAAGGTCAGTAACCGACAACACCTTGATTATCCCCAAAGAGTCCATCAAGTGCACCCAGACGACCAGGAAAAGAACCTTCGCCTTCTACGCCCCAAAATTCTGGAACGAACTTCCACCAGAAATTAGATCCATCAAAGACCTTATTCAGTTCTGTAAGGCAATCAAACACCACATTTTCCTACTTCACTTTGCTCAAGCATCCACCCCGCCTCTGCTCACCCACTCACCAATGTCCACAAACCTTACCCTGTCACAAGTATTTTGAGCTTGCCTTAGCCCTTCTTGTATATACAAACCTATACTAATTGTATTTTGTACATATGTTTATAGTTACCCTGTTGCTCCAAGTTTAAACTCCTGTTGCAATGTAAGCTCCAAGTTTAAACTCCTGTTACAATGTAAGCACAGAACAGTCTTCTGACTGTGCACCCTTGTTATATGTGAACCACACTGATAATAAATAGCGCGGTATATAAAAGTTGTTAAATAGAATAAATAAATAAATAAATAAATAAATAAATCTATAGAGTTTGAACTAATTATTATTAAGCAACTAGAGTAAGGTCATTGATGCGATTGGGGCAAGTATTCAGAGATGTGACTGCAGCCTGAATATTTCTAATGGCTGGAAGAAGTCTGAGACCTGTTGCTTATTTAACACATACTTTAAGCCATAATTAAGGTTACATTGTATCTTTGTGATATATCAGTGTCACAGAATTGTCTGACAGAACATATTGCTCTGAAAAGAAAGACCACAGTTTGGATTTGTGAAGAAACAAATCATTGGCAACTTTGGTAAGAGCAGTTTCGGTAGACTGTAGGGGACGGAAACCAGATTGTAAAGGATCTAGGAGGGCATGAGAGGAAAGGAAGTCGAGACAGTGGTGGTAGACCACACGCTCAAGTAATTTAGAAATAAAGGGAAGGAGAGTGATGGGACGGTAGTTAGGACAGGTGGGATTGAGTGAGGGCTTCTTGAGGAGGGATGTGACAATAGCATGCTTGAAGTCAGAAGGGAAGGTAGCAGTGGAGAGCGATAGGTTGAGAATATGAGTGATGGAGGGGACGATAGTGGAAGAAATGGAGCTAAGGAGGTGGGTGGGCATAGGATCAGAAGGACAGGTAGTCAGCTTAGAGGAAGAAAGGAGGAGTGTTGTTTCCTCATCAGAGACCAGAGGGAAGGAAGAAAGGGAAGCAGAAGTAAGGGGGGAGAGTTGGGAAAAGGGGGGGGGGGGGGAGGAAGGGATGGTAGTGAACTGGAGGGTAATTTTATGGATTTTGTCATGGAAGTACTGTGCCAAGGTTTGGGCAGAAAGGGAGGTAGGAGCCAGAGGTGGGGGCACACTGAGGAAAGAATTGAGTGTATAAAAGAGACAACAAGGATTAGAGACAAGAGAGTTGGTCAGACTGGTGAAGTAGATTTGTTTGGCAAGTGCAATGGCTGATTTTAAGGAGAAGAGCATGAATTTAAAGTGGAGAAAATCAGCATGCAAGCAAAATTTGAGCCAGGCACGCTCAGCACAGCGGGCACAGGAGTGCAAATAGCGGGCAAAAGGAGAGAGCCAAGGCTGTGGAGGGGAACGCCTAACAGGACGTGAGATGAGGGGAGCAAGAGAATACAAAGCAGAAGAGAGTACAGCATTATAGGAGGTCATAGCCTCATCAATAGAAGTAGCAGAAAGAGTGGATGGAAAGGGGTGAGGAAATAGTGGAGGAGAGAGCTAAGGGATCAATAGCTAGAAGGTTTCTAAATAGATTAGAGGAAACAGGATGAGGCTGAGGTGAAGGATGATGAATAATAAGACTTAAAAGGTGGTGGTCAGATAAAGGAAGGACAGAGTTAGAGAAGTTGGAGGGTGAGTAGTTAGAGAAGAAAATTAGGTCAAGGCAATGACCATGTTGGTGAGTAGGAGCAGTGGAAGAGAGTTGAAGGTTATACGAGGAGGTAAGAGATAGGAGTTTTAGAACATGGAGATTGGAGGGGTCATCAACATGTATGTTAAAGTCGCTGAGAATAAGGGTGGGGGAGGAGGGGTGAAGAAAGGTAGACAGCCAAGAATCAAAGTCGGAAAGAAAAGGGGACATAAAAGTATCGGGAAGATGGTAGAGAACAGCTACTCAGAGTGAGAGAGGAGCGAAGAGGCGGATCGAGTGGAGTTCAAAAGAGAGAGAGGAATGAGATTGAGGTAGGATGAGAGACTGGAAATGACAAGAGGGAGGCAGAAGAAGCCCAATACCCCCACCATAACCAGTAGGCCGAGGACAATGGGAGAACTGGTAGCCCCTATGGCAAAAAGCAGCAATGGAGTCATTGTCTTCAGGAAGAAGCCAGGTCCCAGTTAAGGCAAGGAGGTGAAAAGAGCAGGAAATAAAAAGGTCATGTACAAAGGCAAGTTTCTTAGAGATAGAGTGAACATTCCATAAGGCACAGGAAAAGGGAAAAGCAGACGGGGAGAGGAGAGGAATGTGAATAAGGTTAGAAGGATTGCAAAAAAGGCCTAGTTCTAATATGAGAGAGATGTTTAGGGAGGGTAGGAAACCTCAAAGAGTGAGAGGAGATTTAGGGAGACCAGAATTGGGGAAGACATAGATCAGGTTAGACAAGTTGAGTAGTAACTTCATCATGAGATAGGAAGGAAGAAGGAACTTACCAGAGGAGAGAAGGAAGAGGAGAAGAAGAGAAAGAGGTGTGGAGAAAAATGAGAAGGAACAAAGGCTTTGGAGTAGGTAGAGTCAATAGGCAATGGAGCAGGAGATAATCATAATCAAATGCAGAACGAAACCAGCAAGCATGACAGGAAGACAATGTCATAAAATGTAAACATTGGAGAAAAACTTGGGCACCAACTGTTTCCTAAGTTTAAACACAAAGGTATATGTGTCGTACATTAGCAGCAGCTTTATGCTACAGTATTTTCATTTTTTTCCCAGCTATACTCCCCCCCCCCCTCCCACCTGAAGATACTGTATGTGGCAGGTATTAATTGGGAAAATTATCAGCATAGCAAAGGTCTCTGGTCCAGTGTTTGCTCTTGCACTGGGCTTTCCACAGCTCCATGTGCCATTCCCCTGTTTGATTTTTCCTTCTGCATACATGAAAAGGTTAAAGGTTCCCTCCCTCTCTTCCATTAGAATCCCCCCTCCCCCCTCCTTATCCTCACATCCTTCTACATTCCTTGCTGATCCTTCCTACCTTCCTACCCCAGGGCCCTTTAAAAAAAAAAACGAGCCGGCCTGAAGAGAGCCCTCTCTGCCTCCACCGATCCAGCCATGCCGATCAGCCATCCCTGCAGGGAGTGGGAAGGTAAGCTCCTCCCCGCTCCCCACCAGCAAGACCAATCACCGCGGCCCCAGGGCCCTTAAAAAAAACCGAGCCAGTGCAGGCGGCCCATGCCTAAGGGCCATGCCAAAGGGCCCTTTGGGGTGGCCCTTAGGTGAAGGCACAGACAGAGAGAAGAACCTAGAAGAGGACCCAGGACACTATACAATATTTGCCAAAGCCACATACCAAGCAGATCAACTATCAACGCACCCAACCCCACTACAACCCTAAGACCGGATCAAAAACTGCTGAAGAAAACCACAAACAAACAGACCAACAACTGACTACAGGATTGAGAACCTTCCTAATCAGCTGCCTTCTCCTCCACGATAAGAAGAAAAAGCAATCTCAGAGGTTGAGGTGAAAGGCCTCTCACCTTAGCAGTCCACATTCACTTTGGTACACCCTGACGCTGACAACACACCAGCTCTCCACCAGGATACGGCAAAGATGCATAAAAGCATCATAAACCAACAAATATGGGTGGTCGTCATCATCACTGCAGTACTATGCCGATCTACAAAGGCTACATATATCACTACATCTATAGCAATGTGGCAGGCTCACTCTCTATATCTACCACTCCACCCACCAAACTGGCAATCCTCCTATAGGCAACCCCTCAGAAGAGCCTCCAGACTTATAAGAATTCAAGCTTCTCCTAACGCTACACCTCATAATACACAAGCTTTGATTAGCTCCCACATCAATATTTGGTCTCATTAAACGCTCGCTCCATTCGCAATAAGATAACTACAATTACAGACCACATGCAATACCATCAATCTGACATCTTTTGCATCATAGCGTCGTGGCTTAAGAGCACAGACCAAGTTATCCTAAATCAAATCACTCCATCCACACACATCGCATATAACTGTCCTCGCACCCACAAAAGAGGTAGAGGAGTTCTAATTCTAGCCCGATCTGATCTCAAGTTTAAGACCTCCAGCTCCTTAAGTTCCAGAGTCAATATCTGCAGCCATTTCTCCTCAAAAACCACTGCTCTTACTAGGAGATTTAAACCTCACCTCATCTTCCAAGCAGGAAGAAACAACTTTCCACCAAGCTATGAAAGCTCTTCAACTACACCAAATAACTACACAAGCTATGCACCGCTCAGGCTCTACCCCCGGGCCTTATATTCGCAGCCAAGGACCTTCTAGAACAAGACAACATATCTACTCCGCTAGTCACGCCAATTCCCTGGTCGGACCACCACGCAATACATTTTAAGATATAGATCCCAACTACATGTGAACCTCAGAAGAATCCCAGCCCTGGAAGAAGATTCAAAGGATTTGACAGAGGCAAATTCCTTAACGAAGTCCTACTCAATCTCCCTCAGGACTGCAACAACCTTGATGAGACCATCAATGCATGGAACACCACCATCAGCACAGCTGCTACAGCACCCACCAGAGAGACACAAACCACAAGAATAACAGAAGACATCCAGCCCCATGGTACACTGAAGCTTTGAAAGCATCTAAAAGAAAGCTACGCCAAAAGAGTGGCAATGGAGGCATGACTGCGATGAAGACACTTTAAAGGAATACCAAATAATGCAAAAAAACTACAACAGCCTTATTAATAGCCACAAGGAGCAATATCATAGCAATCTCATCTTAAAGGCTATTAACAAGCCAAGAAAACTCTTTGAGATAGTCAGGACCCTCACAAAAGATACAACGACAAGGTTCACCCACAAGCATTCGCGGATTATCTCTCCGCTAAAATCAACACTGCCTCGAAAGCCCAAGACCCTACCAATGCTTCCACTCCATCAATAATCACAAAAGCCACCCCACTAGAGAGGAGAGGAGTGAATTCCACATCCCCACGACTGAGCAGGTTAAACACACTATCTTTGAGCTAAACTCCAGCACAGCTCCCTCAGATCCCTGCCCAGTGCTATGGATAAAATCAACAAAGGAAGAGCTGGCCATGGATATTCACAAGATCATAAGTGCCAAGGTTACATGCCCACTGCCCTCAAAGAAGCAACAATCCGACCAATCCCGAAGACCCAATCACCGGACCCCACAGACCCATCAACCTACAGACCCATCTCCAGCCTCCCTTTTCTAACAAAGATTATTGAGAATACTGTGCAGAGACAGCTCCAGGACCATCTGGATACATATGCCCCACTAGACACGCATCAACATGGCTTCCGTCCTAACCATAGTGTGGAGACTCTACTAATATACTTATTCGACACCCTACTCAGAGGAATTAACAACATTAAGACCGGTTTCTTGTTGGTGTTCATTGATACTTCCTCTGCATTTGATACCATATCCCATAGCATCTTTTTGAACAGACTAAGTGACATTGGTCTATACAACACTACCCATAAATGGTTCCAATGATACCTTCATAACAGACAGCAAAGGGTCAAAGTAGGAACTCAATTCTCTGCTCCATTTCACTCAGGTCAAGGGGTTAGTCAAGGATCCTCCCTGTCTGCCCTTCTTTTTAACCTATACTTACAGCCAGTCTGCAATATCTTCAAGAAGCACAGGTTACAATATGCAATCTATGCAGATGATATCATGGCTTACACACCTATCAGCATAGACTCTCTAGACTATAACACCATGTCTAATTGTATCCAGGAGATAACCATCCAACAACAATGTAAACACAAACATGAAAAAGACCGAGGCACTAATCATCACACGGAATGCTTCCTCCACCCTCCCTACTTCAATCAAGCTAGCAGACACCACAATCCCAATAAAGGATGAAGTTTGATATCTTGGTGTAACACTTAACCGCCAATTAAACTTACAACCACATATCTATATATTGTACCCCAAATCAAGCTTTACCTATCCACACACTCACGAACACTACCTTCACAACCACTGCATGCTGACACCCCCGCACTACCCTACTTGATTGGTTTGCAGTGAAATCCGCTTTGATTCAAGGATAAAGTGGAATATAAATACTTTTAAATAAATAAATAAAAATAAAATAAATATCAACAGGACCACTAGGAATGCATTATACAAGCTTGCCACCATTCAAATACTAAAACCACTCCTCAACCAAATTCACTTTTGATCAGTATGTCAAACCATTATAACTCCCATCCTAGACTACTGCAATGGCCTGTATTTAGGACTTCCAAAACAGGCTACACAATCACTACAACTGGTCCAAAATACCGCCGCTAGAACCATCACCGCACCAAACAGGCAAGAGCACATAACACCCATCTTACACCAGCTCCATTGGCTCCCAATTACTGCCCGTGCTAAATACAAATCTGCCCTGACCATCTTTAAGTCAGAAATAGCATGTCAGCCGAAGCCCTAGAAGAGTTACTTTGCACCAATCCCAACAACAGGCCAAAGATACAGAGCACTACTGAGAAAATTCCAATACCCTGCACATACCAGAAGAGCAACCGAATCCACCACCAGGAGAGCATTCTCCCTTGCTGCGCCTGCCATCTGGAACTCTCTCCCTGGAACTTTGAGGACCACCACTGATATGAAGGACTTTAGAAAGCAACTAAAAACCTTCCTGTTTATTGACTATTTCAATGAAACCACCAATCACCATACTAGCTAGAAGTCCACCTTACTCTGTTTGTACACAGATTTAATTGTATATAAGTTATGCTACACAGCATCTCCTGCATGATTCCTTACCCTATGTTCCAGAATAAGTTCTTCTGTAAATGTGCAAGTTCAACAAGTTCTATGTAAAAGTGTGAGTTATAATGTAAACCGCTTTGATTTCAAGAGAAAGGTGGTATATAAAAACTGTTAAATAATGTTATTCTTCAGCCACTTGCCGGTCTACTATCCCAGTCTATTGCTCGCTGTCCTCCCCGATTCCGATCCCCCTATAGTGTCAACAGTTCATTGTGGGTCAATGGAGTCATAGTGTCTATATAGGCTCCCCATAGGGCCAGAAAATTCTCTGTGCTGTCCCCCGCCCCTGAATGCCAGATGCTCCAACTGGTGAAAACTATTCCGCCACTCCCAAAATGATGGGGCAGCGGCCTCCTGCCAGTGTCGAAGTAAAGTCTGCTTGCCCACCACACATTCTTTGTGGACCAATAGTCTCTCTCAACATCCTTTCAGCTGGGAGGGAGCCAGCTGGTCAAGCACCACCAGAGACTCCGTCTAGGCCACCTGCTGTCCCACCAATGATGCCAGTTACCGCTGAATTCGACCCCAGTACTGCTGTGTCTATCCACACTTCCGCCGTATATGCCCCAAATCCACATTAGATGTTCCACACCAGGGGCCACTCCACAGTGCATAGCCTGCCTGGGGGAAAATTGGGCCCGACATATGTCCGATATTGTATCTCCCATAATTGTGCTGATTTGACCAGGGTAGGTATTCGGGTAAGTGTCTGCTGTATTGCCTCCTCATCCACCAGGATTCCTAGCTCAACCGCCCATCATCAGTCAAGCTCTGAGAAGTCTTGGGGTGGAGTCCAAGTTTCTAATTTGTGAAACAATCGTGAAATGGACATACAATCGCGCTCCCCGAGTTCAAAAAATTGCAAGATACGTGTGGAGGCCTCAGCCACTAAATTTTCCCCTCGGAAGTGATTGAATATGGTATTTGATCTTGTAATAGGCAAAAATATGACTGTTGGGCAATTCATATTCCTGATACAGAGATGTATAGGGTTTGATATTACCCTCCAGATTCACCACATGCCCCAGGCTACATATGCCCCTCGCCTCCCCAGTCCTGGAATACTCGATTCCCCACACCGGACAAAAACTGTAGATTTCCTCCAATAGACAAGAAGCTGGAGGTGGTTGGAGAAAGGTGGCAATGGAGACAAAGCTGGTGCCTTAGCCCCTGCACAGACCCCACCACTAAACTGTCGCAGAGTCTGTCCAGTAGGGACACAGTCTCCACATGCAACACTGCCATCAGGGACAGAGGCGACACAAAATCCTTCTCCAGGAGTAAACACATCAGTCTGCCCCATCCAATCCTGAAAGTCCCATAGCTGACAGGCTTGTGCATATCTAGGACCATCTGGGACTCCTATCCCCCCTCCCCCTCCAATGCCAAGGACCTCTCAAACGAGACCGTGTGATTCTTGCCAGCCCTTCTCGCCAGAGAAATCAGCGAAGGTCCCGATCAAGAAGGACTACGTCTTTCCGTAACAGGTAAACCAGAGGCATTTGCAGAATATAATGCAGCTGATTGAGATGTTCAAATACTTCCGTGGCATAAATGTTCAGGGAGAGAGCCTCTTTCAATTGAAAGCAAGTTCTGCTACAAGGGGACATGGGATGAGGGTGAAGGGGGATAGATTCAGGAGTGATATGCAGAAATATTTCCTTACGGAAAGAGTAGTGGATCCATGGAATAGTCTCCCAGTGGAGGTGGTAGAGATGAGGACAGTAACTGAATTCAAAAAAGCATGGGACAAACACAGAGGATCTCTAAAGGTAAAAAGGGGACTGTTGTAGTGGTTGATATGGAAGGACAAACTAGATAGGCCATGTGGTCTTTTTCTGTCGTCATATTTCTATGTTTCTATGTTAGGAAATAAAATCATACGATATGCCACCCGACCTAACAGTGACAGAGGGAGAGAAGACCATTCACGCATCTTAGTCCGCATACGCGTCATCACCACTGCACAGTTTGCTCAGGTGAGTTACCAGGGGTCTCTGGTCAGCTGTACATCTCTTCTAAGTTTTAAACACACAGCTATCTCTTTAGTGACTGTATTTAGCTGCTAAATCAGCGATGGCAAACCTATGGCACGCGTGCCAGCTGTGGCACGCGAAGGCCTTGCAGCTGGCACGCGGGAAGGTCCGCAATTAAGATATGCGGCGCGGCGGGAGGTGAGTGTGCTGGTGTCTGCTTTGCAGCTCATCTGGCAATGTGTTCCTCGCGGCGCCGCCTCTAGCTGCCTGAACCGCCGTGGGGCTGTGAGAAACAAAGTCTCACTCCCCGCCTCCGCCTCTGAACCCGCCCAGGTCCTCGCCTGCAGCACCGAGCGTTCTTCTGTCACGCCCTCCCACCCTGGCGGGAGACTTGAGGAGAACAGGAGACGCAATCTGCATTCTACATCAATAATTATTAGGTAAACTTCTACTTTGCCCTACCTGTGCTGCCTAAGTTTAATTGGACCAATAATACTAATGTTAATTATAATTATAAACTTATCTGGGCTTCTTTTTAAAAACCTATTAAATTATCTGGCTATTTGTCTAGGTGTCCAGGTTAGGGTTGCCACCTGTGTTCGGGTTTGTGATAAGGCTGTTGTCCATGTTTTCTATTTGGTGTCCAGTTTCTGATGGGATTTCATTTATTCATTTGCCATTTGTTTGGGTTTGGCCACAAGAAAAGGTAGTAACCCTAATCGTGAGCCATGTCTTGATCTAATTAATGGTAGATTTACCTCGTTTATGAACATTTTACAAGGATTAACCTCAGTCCAGTTATTCATGGTTATTAAATCACAATGATTCAATTTGATTAACTGCTATTACTGTATCTCAAATCATACTTCAAGATTGATGCATATGGATCGGCAGGAGGAAAAATCGTTGCATCGAGAAAACTAGTGAATCATTGCACCCCAGCACTATTGTATAATGACAGAATGGCTTTTTAATTGGGTTTCATTTGTGTCACCCATTAGTTTAAAAAAAAATTACATCAAATGTTAACAACTAAACAGGTATATTTTTTGACCAAAACAGATGTCTACAATTAATAAAATTCCCCAATCACATATTTTTTTATATGGGAACGGATTTGTATACAGCACTTCATTAGTTTTTTTTTTATTATACAAATTTTATCTTTTTGTAGACTTGAAGTCTTGAACAAAGAAAATGAGTACAGCAAAAAAAGCAAAAACAGATAGTGGAAGATCATTCCAAGAGGCCTGGTCAGAGACATATGGAGTGATTGAACGCAGTGGGAAAGCACTGTGTATTATGTGTAATGTGTAATGAAAGTGTTGTGTCTCGCACATCAAGTGTCAAACGTCACTTTGAGACCAACCATAACAGTGTTGCTGAACTTGGTTTAGCTCAAAGAAAAGAGTTCCTTGTAGGAAAATTAAAGAAATATCACTCCCAGTCTCTTAGTTTTAGCAACTATCTTTCAAAAACTAATCATCTTACAGTTGCCAGCTTTCAAATTTCACTGTGCATGGCAAAACATGGTAAGCCCCTCTCTGATGGAGATTTTATCAAAAAGGCAATTTTGGCTGGGAGTAATTCACTCTTCCATGATTTCCAAAACAAGGATAAAATTGTGCAGCGCATCTCTGAGATGCCGCTAAGCAGAAATACTGCAAAAGATAGGGTTCTGCGAATGGCTGCTGATGTTAGTCAACAGCTTACTTGCGACTTACAAAAAGCACCCTTCTACTCCATGTGCTTGGATGAAAGTACAGATATTACTAACCATGCAAGACTAGCGCTCATTTTGCGTTATGCTACTGGTGACATGAGAGAAGAGCTGGTAAAACTGCTGTCTTTGCCTGGAAGAACACAAGGGATAGATATCCACAATGCTGTGATAGAGGCTTTTTCATCACTAGACATAAGTCCAGAAAAAGTGGTTTCAGTTACTAGCGATGGAGCACCTAGCATGGTGGGGACAACATCAGGATTCATTCATTTCTTTGCTAAGGAAGCAAAACATCCACTGATTCAATTTCACTGCATAATACATCAAGAGGCTCTCTGTGCCAAAGAAAGCAGCAAAAAACTTGACGATGTCCTCAAAGATGTAACAAAAATGGTGAACTTCATCATGGCGCGTGCTCTTAATTTTCGACAATTTCAAGCCCTTCTTGATGAGGTTCAGGCACAATATAACACTTTACTGATGTACAATAATGTCCGGTGGCTGAGCAGAGGACGAGTATTAGAGAGATTTGTGGCCTGCTTGGAAGAAGTTAGGCTATTTATGAACGAAAAGGGGGAAGACTATCCTCAACTCACCAACATGGCCTGGCTTACCAACCTCATGTTCTTTACAGATTTTACTAACCACATTAATGTACTAAACAAAAAATTACAAGGCATGGGAAAAACAACAGAAAGCATGTTTAGTGACATCAAAGCTTTTGAGAGAAAATTGCATGTTTTTGAAAAAGACCTTGAGAGTGGACAGCTGAAATATTTTCCCAACCTAAAAATACATTTGGATAATTCTACAACATTTGTGGACAGTCATAAAAAACACCAGGAAATCCACAAAGCATATTCCACCATTGTAGCCGAAGCAAAGGAGAATTTTAGTAAAAGATTTTCTCAGTTCCGTAAGATGGAGACAACCCTTTCATTTATTACTTCCCCAGAAAAGTCCACATTTGAAGATCTTGATCTTTCCTGCTTACAGTGGTTGGATATTGAAAACTTGGAAATGGAGCTACTGGAATTTCAAGAAAGCTCTATCTGGAAAAGTAAATTCAATGACCTGCGTGCGGCTCTTGAATGTATTGAGTGTGAAAGGGTGACAAATGAAATCACTGCTAGCAGTTCTGAAAATGAAATCCTAAAAGCGTGGAATTCTCTGCCAGACAATTTTAAGTCCATGAAAGCACTTGGGATTGCTCTTCTTACTTTGTTTGGGTCATCCTATGCTTGTGAGCAGCTGTTTTCGGCTTTGAATCATATAAAATCTGATGCTAGAAACAGATTAACGGATGACATGAGTGCTGCATGTGTTGCTCTGAAATTAACGCATTATGGGCCAAGGATTGACAAGTTATCAGCATGCATGCAACAACAAACATCACATTAATTTTTTTCATGTATAGATTCTTTGGGAATACACACCGAGTCCTGACACAGTTAACAGTTTTAAGAAGTTTATCTTTTTTTTACTCAGGATACATTTGACATGTTATGTGAATAATACATTTAAAATATATTGTGTAACTGAATCAAATTCTTCCTAAATTCATTAAATTGAATGAAATCATTAAAACATTATAAATTGCCAATAAATTGAAATGAAAACCAAAGGATTGTGAATCAAATTGATTCTCTGACAATACAAAGATTCCAACCTTTACAAATGATGTTACATAGTTCAGGCAACTTTATAAAGAGTTTTTAGATACTAAAATCTTGTTGTTAAGGTTTAATTGATGTGCTGGCACTTTGAGGAAATTCTTTGGTTTTGTGCGGCAGTTTGGGCACTCGGGCTCAAAAAGGTTAGCCATCACTGTGCTAAATTGATAAATTATACATGGGGACCTTCATTTTCAGTTCTAACAATAATTTCACTGGAAAAAAAACTGTGTTTACTTAAAAAAAAATCAAAAGCATGGGAAAATCTGTTGAAGAAGAACACCACATTTTTTCTGGGAAACTAGTGGAATCTCACTACCACCTATAGTCCCCACATTGCTTATTCTCTTCTCCACTCTCTTCTGAACACCTTTTTACTCTCCCTGCCCCCTCCCCCCCCCCGAGACCCCATTGCTCACTCTCCTGAATGGCTCTCCTGGCCCTTTTACACTCGTGTGTGTGCTGTATCCACAATCCCATGGTTCTTGGTCAGTCATGAGAGCAGAATGCGCTGTCTGGCTCCAAATGTGTAAGAGCCACATGAAACGGAGAGTCCACCCAAAAATGTTTTGCTTTCTCTGCCGGAGTGGTAAGGCGGTGGCACCATGTTGTGGTTGTGGTTGTGATCGCAAGTTTCAAAAGGAAGCTATGCAGGTGATAAAATTAAGGTAAAAATGTTTTTAATTTTTCAAATCCAGGAATTTATGGCTTCAAATCAATTTAAACTGAAAACAAAAGTCCTTATTTGTTTACCTGCAAACACAAATAGCAAATATAGCCTTAAATGGAAAAATTATCAGTTTAAATTCTTCTCTGTGGACAAGCAGGAATTAAATCCTCACATATGGGTGACATCCCTGATGGAGCCCCACACGCGAACACTCCCCAGCTTCTATTGGAAGCTCCACTGTGCCTACATTTCTCCTTCCCACCTGTCGCCGTGTCGCCATTGTTAGGTTTGTTGTTTTTTTTTCCTGTGGAGCCCCATGGACATGTTCCAGTATACTCTGTCAGTAATCACTTCTTCCATTCGGGGGTGCTTAATTGCTTGCTTTTTGCTTGCTTTTTCTTGAGTTAGGTTTTCCTGCCTGCCGTAATGGTTCTTTTTGATTGCTTTTGTATTTTTCATCTGCTATTCCAGCGGCACCATCTGTGCCCCAGTTGGGCTCTCCACCATTGAGCTTTTTGATTTTGCCATGGTCAATTTTCCAGACATGTCCCAAAAAGCAACCAGCAGGTTTAAGAAGTGCACCAAGTGTTCCCGGACCATTTCCATTATGGACAAGCACGATTGGTGTCCTCCAGCGCCTAGGACCTGATCCTCAGCCCTCTTCATGTAATTTATGCCTTCAGATGACCAGGAAAGACCTCAAGGGTCATGAAAAACAGCGGGGAACTCTTTGGCACTCCACAGCCTGTATCGACAACATCAGTCTTCATGCTTTCAAAGGCGGTTCTGGATGTCGAAGGGGCATCAACATCAAAGGCCTCTCAAGCTCAGTCAGAGCCGAGCACCCACAATGCACTGCCCCAGACCATCAGTCATCTGTCGACCTTCCGGCAAGGAGGGAACCGACATCACTCCCATTGACGTCACAGGATGCTCAGACCGAGCACAGAGAAAAGGCCCAAATTCATCAGCATCAGAGCCCTTCGTGACGGGGCATTGAGAATGACGACAGGCTGCGTGAGTGCCTCTCGAAGGTGCCATGCAGGGAGGACTGCTCAACCTCCAAGGGTGTGGAGGGACACAGTCAGCCTCCCGATAACTGAACCTAATCTGCTGATACCCCTGCACAGTTTCCAGGTACCTCTATCGAAGTTATTCAGGCCTCTGAACCTTCGGAATCGGCAGCCATGGAGAAACAGCTCCGAAAGTTTCTTGAGGATCGCATGTCAGTCATGTTTGTGATGCCTTGCACCAAGGCCTCAGCATCAGCATCGACTATCATTCAAGCAATTCTGGAGATGCATGCCCTTCCCCCATCAGAGGCATTGACATCAGGGCATCGAAGGGATCGGATACCAATTCCGGCTCAGTTTCCCTCTAGCATCTTGGGGTCCAATGCACCTTTGATGTCTAAATGGGCTTCGGAGCATCTGTGTTTTTGGCGAAACTTCCATTCCCCTTGATGCAGAAGAGAACTCCAGGCCCAGGATCAGAGGTATTTCAATTTCTTCTCAGAGTCTGACTCTGATGGCTGGGTAACCAATGTGGAATCTGAGGACTTCTCGGAGTGCAGGTCCCCGGAGCTCCCATCAGACCCTTCCTCGCCTCATGAGTGTCTGAAGTCTCCCACGTGATCTTCCAGGATTTTGTGAGCGATATTGCCGAGGTCATATCATTCTCTCTGGAGACTGAGGATAAACCCAGGGTGGAGGAGTTGGAAATCTTGCAGTACTCCTCGGTTCCTAAGGAGGCAGTGACCATGCCTGTACATTGCATCCTGCAAAAGGTACAGATGAAGATGGGAGAGAGGCCTCTCATGCTACCTTCAGTGACTCGATGCTTGACTCGATGTACAGGGTGTAGAAAGCTTCTGGGTTCGAGAAACCTCAGCTCCTGCACCACTCCTTGGTGACTGAATCTGCCCTGAAGAGGATTAAGAGTACCAAGACTCCTTCTTCAGCACCCCTGGGAAGGAAGGCTCAGATCTTGGACTCTTTCGGGAGGAGGATTTTCCATTTCTTGTTGCCTGAGTGGCATCATACCAGCTCTACATGAGTATGTTCCTCAAGACATTATGCAGTTCCTTCCTCCTGAGAAATGGGAGCAGTGGGCAAGGACTGCTCAAAGTGCCTGATCTGGATGACTTATGATGCCTTCCAGACTGTGTTGAGAGTAGCTGCAGTAGGCATTGGGGCCCCAGAGACTCGCCTGGCTCCAGTCCTCTGACTTGAAACAGTTGGTTCAGATTAAGCTGGTGGACATATTAACATAGTATATGGTGGCAGATAAAGACCAACATGGTCCATCTAGTCTGCCCAGCAAGGTAGCAAGAGTAAGTATGCCTGCTGCAGGTCACCCCTCCCCATGCCTTTAATTAGGGGTGTACCCACCACTCCGTGCAGGTCACCTTTGCTTGTTGAGATATCAGAGACAGTTAAGTTTATTTTGATTTTATCCTGTTTCTATAAAGGGATCCATCGTGTCCTTCCCATGCCATTTTGAATTCTGTCACTGTATTTGCCCCAGCACTTCTATCGAGAGGGCATTCCAAGCATCCACCATCCTTTCAGTGAAAAAGTATTTCATGACGTTGCCTTTCAGCTTACCCCCTTGCTGCAATGAGAATCTGTTCAATGAATAGGTGGAAGAGAAGGCTGGTATTATAGAGAAGGAGCATATCATGCTTAGCAGAATTTCCAGGCGCACCTCTAAACCAACTTATCATAGGAGGTATCAAGGAGGGGGGCCAGAAGAAGTTTTACTGCTCTCAAAGGCATCAATACTTGCCTGGACCCCAAACCTCCCAGCAGAAACAGCAGGTCCCCTGCTAGCATCAGCGCAGAGAGAAGCTCCAGAATGCCTAGCCAGCCCCGCTTGGTTGGGCATGATCTGCACAGAGATGGCCCCTCATAACCTCAGACTTCTGGGTGCTACAAATAATCCAGAGCAGATACAGGTTGCACCTCTCCGTACTATCTCCAAGCTGGCCCCCAAAGGCATATTGCCTCGACTCCTCAAATCAGAAACTGCTTCGGAGGGACATCTCCATCCTTCTGGCTGACCTAGTCATCAAGCTCGTTCTGCAGAAGCAAGTGGAGTGGGGATTTTACTCCAAGTACTTTCTGGTTCCCAAGAAGACGGAGGTTTTCTGTCCCTTTCTGGACCTCAAGGACCTCTGCACTTACTTGGAGTGAAAAAGTTCAAGATGATTTCTCTGGGTACTCTGCTCCTCCCGTACCTTCAAAGAGCCAGACCACAAACACTTCCCTCAATAAACAACAAAAATTACATAATAAATAATAATAAAATAAACCACCCTTACCATAGACCAATCCAAACTAGTTACATTCAAAAGGAAAAAATCCTAGGTAGGTGGATAAACACAACAAATATACCATGGGTAGGAGAAAAAACCTCAGATGACTTATCCCTCTATGTGGCTACTCAAAACCATAGGGGAAAAAGAGCTCCACATCATGGGCTTAAACTCCTCCCAACACAACAACCAAATTCAAAAAGGTTTTATTACAGAATTCTCATATTACAAAATTCTTAAAATCTCTTTAAAAAACATCTAGAGCAGGAGGTACCCCAAGGCACCTTGACGGCAGCAGCCACTTAGTAAATATTATAACACTAACTCAATAAGCAAGAGCTATTAGGCAACACAATGGCCGCCTATAAGAGAGAAGAAAAGAGGAAATAATCAAGAAAACTTTCAAACAAAATTCAAAGACTTGCCTGTATCCACATACCCAGCTCTATACAGCTGGTCTTCAAATCACTCCTTCTCTCCATTGATAGAACACTCCTCCTGCACAGGATGCCAACAGTGCAGCCACTCATTAAACACCAACTCTAGTGGTGGAGAACCCTGCTCAGTACGCTGATGATATGGCTACTACTTTCCAACATCACACGTCATCCACCACCAAACCAACTCTCAGCATAACCCGACAAAGATCTTTGTTTCACTGGCAATAAGCTTCTTCAGGGGTTAAACTACATGCCAAAATTCTTTGTGCAGAAAAACTGACGCCAAACGCCGCCATCATTTAAATACTAGGCTAAACCCGATCAGAACACAAACTACCCTCTGAATGGATAAGTCACATACGCTCCCACTCATACACTTGGAACACACAAACAACCCTGGCTTGGATGATGGTGAAATGAAGTCTATTACCTGTGTGTTTCCATATTCACGTACTTCTAAAGTTTTGGCATCTTCTACTGTATATGTTGGCACTGGTCGGTACTTTCTGCTGTCCCCTGTTTAGCTGATACCAAACCAAGAATGGCTTACAGCCGTGGACATAACTTTAAAGATCTTTTGTGTCCTGCATTACCCAGAAATCTTTCTGGTGCAGAGTCCATAGGACATTATAAATGCAATTGTTGCATTTTCTGTGAGATTACGGAGGAAGGATCTATTATGTCATTAATAATTTTACAATGCATAGATATGTATCTACAACGTGCACCTCACAGTATGTTGTTTATGCTCTGATGCCCGTGTAATAAGTAATCTCCAGGAACAAGCAGGAATGAGTCTTCACATATGGGTATCATCGGTACCGACGGAGCCTGCGCGGGAACGCTCCCCAGCGTCCAATAAGAAATCTTTTGGGAGAATCCCACAGCGCCTGCGTGCTGCCTTCCCGCCTTTCCCAACCGCCTCTCTCCAGTTCTTCTTTTCCGCAGAGCCAGCAGGTCGTGTTCCTGTCACCGCAGAAGAAGTTCTTTATTTTTCCTTTATTCTTTTGTGTCGCGTCTGCCTTCTTCGACGTCGGACCAGTACTGCCGGTCTTTCTTTTCTTTCTTTCAAAAAAACCCAAAAACCGCTTTATCTCTACTGTGTATTTTCAGTTTTTGGGCCCTAGGCCTAAAAATTTTTTCCTCATGGAGAAGCCCGCTTCTGGGTTTAAAAAATGCACAAAATGTGGCGGTACTATTTCTGTCACCGATAGCCATGACTGGTGTCTAAAGTGTTTGGGACCTGACCATTCCATCACGGATTGTATGTCCTGTACCATGATGTCTAAGAGAGGTCGGCAGAACCGAGCAGCCAAGCTCAGTACCCTGTTTCCCTCTGATGCAGCTTCGGTAGCATCGACGTCTTCCAGGGCCTCCTCTTCCTCCCATGGATCTCAGGTAACCAAGCATAAATCTGTCCGGTCCTCGAAGGGCAGATCTCCCTCCAAGCATTGAGATGCCTCCGGGCTTGCCCTCGAGGATTCCGCACCGGCAAAATTACCGGGCGGGAAGCTCCGGCTTCCAAAGCATTATCTATGGGGTCACAGGTTGACATTGATGGCTCGGCCTCGACAGATCACCTGTTGCCGTGCTCTGGGGTACCGGTGGCTCCTACTGGTACCGACATCCAGACTCTGGTGGCGTCGATGGATCAGAAGATTCTGACCAATGCAGCGCACCTTAACGGCTTTCATACAGGCTGCGATGCCTCCAGTACCGCAACAATCCCCATTGCTGGTATCGGCTCCGGTACCGGCATCAGTACCGGTACCAGTACCGATTGCATCGACATCGACATCGGCTTCGGTGTCGACTGCAACGGTACCCTGTCCTATGATGCCCATCAGTACCGAACCGATACCGATTACTCCCGATGTCGATTCCACTCGATACGGTTATCGGGCTTTACAGGAGCATCCAGGCAGACGATACTTCGATTCCTCTGAGGACTCTGATGAGTCTGAGGGTTCTGTAGAAGCATCGATACTTCTTCCTCAGGAGTCTTCTTCACCTAAACAAAGAATGTCTCCTCCAGAAGACTTGTCTTTTCAAGACTTTGTTAGGGAAGTGGCTAGGGGCCTCTCTATCACAGTGGCCCCCGAGTCAGAACCCAGAGCCAAGGAGTTGGATATTTTACAATATCCTAAAGCGCCTAAGGAGGCAGCTACTTTACCTGTTTATGAGATTCTGTATGATCTCATGTTGAGGATGTGGGAGACACCTCTCACCACCTCTCCTCATTCTCGCAGGTTAGACACCATGTATCGTGTCCCTCCTTGTCCTGGCTTCCACAAGACTCAGCTTCCTCACCACTCTATTGTGGTTGAGTCTGCCATGAGGAAGATAAAGAGTGGGATGTTTCTGGTGGCTATAGCGTACCGAGTGAGCAAGCTTCAGGTTCTGATAGTTTATCCACCTCATGAACCATAATACTGGACAACAAATTTGTTCAAAAGTTTTGCTTCCTGAAAAATGTTTGGTGATTATGATAGACAACTTCAAGCTGAACACAAATATAATTTCAGATTGACTGTATCGCATAGGAATTTGGAGAAACATGAAATTAAATTTTGACTGAATGTAGCATGTTTAATCACACAATGATGCTGACGTATTGCACTAGTTCACCTGAGCTAAAAATGTTTTGCTCCTGATTTTCATTTGTACTCAGCATCTGATGTTTCTTGTCTCAGTGTCCAACAATAGTCGGCCATCATTGATGGGTTCCAGTTGCCCTGATACCACTTTCGCATCGTTGCAATGTCCTGGGGAAACCTTTCACCATGTTCATCACTGACTGCACCAAGATTAGCAGGAAAGAAGTCCAAGTGTGAATGCAGAAAATGAATCTTCAGTGACATGTTGCACTTCATGTTTTGTATGCTTGAAGCATGCTGTCAACCATTTGCCAAGAAAATTCTCAACAACATCCTTGAATGCCTTCCATGTGATTTTTCTCAGGCCCCACTAGCAGATCTTCAAATTGCTTGTCATTGATGACATTTCTAACTTGTGGAGCCACAAAAATGCCTTGCTTAATCTTGGCGTCAGTTATTCTTGGAAACATTGGTCTCAAATATCAAAATCCTTCACCTTCCTTGTTCATCGCTTTCACAAAGTTTTTCATCAGTCTGAGTTTTATATGGAGAGGAGGCAAAAAATATCTTATTTGTGTCGACAAGTGGTTCATATGCCATATTTTTCTGTTCTGGAACCAAACGCTTATGGAATGGCCAGTTCTTTTTAATGTAATGAGACTCTCTAGCACGGGAGTCCCATTTGCAAATGAAACAGTACTTGGTATACCTGAGCTGCATTTCTAGTAGTGGTGCCACTACGTTTAGATCACCACAGATGTTCCAGTTATAGTTGTTGTATGTGTTTCAACAACAGTTCCATGTTTTCGTAGGTTTCTTTCATGTGCGCTGCATAGGCAATAGGTATCGAAGGGTGGACATTGTCATTGTGTAAAAAGACAAAAGACAGTGTGATCTGATTTTTTGTTGGATTGTGTAAAAATACAGATTTCAGGCTTAACAGTGACAAATCGATCAAAAGGTGCCATTGTTTATTTTATTTATTTAATTTATTTTATTTAACTGGCTTTGGTATACCATTTTTCTACCATTCAAAACGGTACATACATTATTGTCGGGATGGTGAGGTGAGCTTGATCCTCTCAAGGATCATGGAGGGGTGTCTTGGGGTCACGGGATAGGATTTGGCTGTGGTACATAGGTGGGCAAATATGATGGCAGTGGTAGATAGGTGGATATGAATGTGGTGGGTGATTTCAGTAATTTCTTGATGGGTCAGCATGTGTCATAGTGTTCTTGGAAGAGACGTGTCTTTAGTTGTTTACAGAAGATTTTTCTCTCCTGGATAATTCATAAGTTGGGTGGCAGTGTGTTACATAGAGTGGGGGCGTAGAGAGGGAAGGGCCTCAGGCAGGCATATTGGGTGCTGTTGTGAATTCATGTTGGCAGGCTGAGTAGGTTATATGTGGCCTGCCTGCGGGGCCTGTTGGAGCTGGGGGTGCTGATTGATCTTTGAAGGTGTTGGGCAGTAAGCCCATTCCAAGCTTTATGTATGATGATAAGGGCCTTGAATTTGATCCTGGAGGTGATGGGTAGCCAGTGGAGGGGTTTTAGAATGGGTGTGATGTGGGAGTGTCTAGGTGTTCTTCAGATTGTTTGCGCTGCCATGTTTTGTTTGAGCTGTAGTGGGTGTATGATGTGTTTGGGTAGTCCATAGTATATGGAATTGCAGTAATCAAACAGAGGGGTGATTGTGGCCTGACAGACTGCGGAAGTCCTCATGAGTGAGTAGGGGGTGCAGGCTGCATAGAATTCTGAGCTTGAAATAGACTGCCTTTGTGATGTTTTGGATGTGAGCTTGAAAGTCTAGGTGCTGGTCCAAGGTGGCTCCAAGATATTTGAGTTGGTTTTTGACTTGAATGTCTGTGTCTCCGAGTTTGATGGATGTTGGAGGTATGAATTTGGGGTCCCTGGTGATACGTAGAATCTCTGTCTTGGCGAAGTTGATTGTCAGGTTGCAATGCCTGAGCCATTTGACCATTTCATCGAAGCATGCCAATAGTTTGGAGTAGTCTGGGGCTGCTATAGAGAATGGCGTGAATACCATTATGTCATCGGCATAGACCAGATATCTGACATTGTGCTTCTGGATGGCTGCGCAGAGGGGGGCGGACATATATGTTGAATAGTAGAGATGAGAGTGCGGATCCCTGGGGCACTCCTTGTGGCAGTAAGTAAGGGGGAATGAGGTTTGTCCTACTCTGACCTGTTGGCAGCATTGCGAGAGGAACAAGTGGATCCACTGGAGCGGCTTCCCTGCACTCCAAACTCGCAGAGTTGATTCAGCAGTGTTTGGTGCTTATAACCCAAAGCTGTGAACAATAACCATACAGAAACAGAGGTGGTTAACCTGCACAAAGAAATTTTTCATATCTTCTTGGCGGGTCGGAAAGTCAGAAATTTTTGTACCCGGTGACAGTAAACCCCATCCTTGTAGTCTTGAACCAAGTAGTTCAGCTTTAGTTTTACACAACCTTAAGTCCCTCACTAGGTTATTCAGTTCTGACTGTGTTATCAGATGAGGCACACTGGACATAAAAAGTTCAAAATCTAGATCCATGTCATTTTTCCTGTCTGGCCCATGTATTGTGGCATCTTTGTCTGCCTCATCTAGGCTCCATCTCTCTGGTGGCTTTGGTACTGGCTTACTGTCATCATGCGGCACTGGTCTCATGACTGAAGGCAGACTGAGGTATTCAATAGATTTCTTATTTTTAGCAGAGAAGCCAAATACATTGGTCAGATAGAAGTAACAGTCCATCACGTGATCCTTCTCTTCTTGCCATATCATCGGGACTGCAAACAACATTGACTCCGAGTATCTCTGAGCCAAACTCTGAGATGGACAGAACATGTTGCACAGCAAATGTGAGGAGCCCAGGATTTGTCTTGATCGCCAACTTTAGAACCGAAGTAGAGCTCGTATGCTTTCTCAATAAGTGCAGTCATGCTGCGCCTTTGAGGCTTAAGTGTATACTCACCATAAATGTAACAAAATGTATTTTGGCTGTTGCGACATTGACGAGACATTTCTGCTGTAACAAATCGTCGTCTAAACAAGAATCTCGCATGTAAATGCTATTGTTAAGTATACAAACTGATACCAACATCATGCATATCATCTATATATGAAAGCTACTTTATAGCCTGTACTTCTAGCATTCATCCTGACTAAGCATGCCCACGCATTCCTGAGCAGTAGCATTTCCATTGCACGTTGTGAGTCTGTACTAAGTGCATGCCCAGGCATGCCTGGACCAAACAAAACAGCTTACTTTCTAGATAACATATAAGTAGACTTAGAATATGCAAGGAAATCACAAAAATAGGTGATTGCCAAAAAAATTGTGTGATAGGAAAATGTCAAGGTAATTTTCATGATCAGCAACCTAAAATCCATAAGATACATCCATAAGTGTTCAGGAAGCAAAATCTTCCTTGTCCAATCGGGTGGTTCTTCGAACTCATCCTAAATTCCTTCCAAAGGTGGTTTCAGATTTCCATCTCAACCAGTCTGTAGTGTTAACTACATTTCTTCCTAGGCCTCACGCCCACAGAGGGGAAACAGCATTGCATCTGTTGACCTGAAAGCGGTCCTTGGCCTTCTACTAGGAGCAGAAGAAGGACCATAGGAAGTCCGTCCAGCTTTTTGTTTCTTTGGACCCCAGCAAGCTGGGGGCTGCCATTTCCAAATGCTTTCTTTCTATTTTGCTAGCAGACTGCATCATTTTAACTTATGCCCAGGCAGGCCTGAGCCTTGATGGTCATGTCACAGCTCATAATGTCTGAGCTATGGCTGTGTCAGTGGTCAATTTGTGATCAGTATCCATAGAGGAAATCTGCAGGGCTGCAATGTGGGCTTCAGTCCACACATTCATGTCTCACTACTGCCTGGAAGGGAATTCCTGATGTGACGGTAACTTCAGCAATCTGTACTCTGGCACCTATTTGGGGATTAGAATTCAACTCCATCCCCTCAATGCCCTTCTGTCTGTCCAGGCGACAAACCCCCCCCCCCCCCCCCAAAAAAAAAGAATAAATAATAAGTTACTGAGTGGAAGAAATACTGCGGAGTGCATAATAGATGTGGTATGATTTCACCTTCGCTGTACATAGTTGTTTTTTGCATGTTCCACAGTTCATGTTGCCCCTGTTGGGCTTCTTGGTAGCCTCCTCTGTTTTCAGTAGTCTGTAGCTTGGGAGTCCCAGATGTGAGGACTTATTTCCTGCTTGTTCATGAAGAAAGGGTAGTTACTCAACTGTAACAGGTGTTCTCCATGGACAGCAGGAATAAATCCTCACAACCTTCCCACCTCCCCGAGGAGCTGTCTTCTGCAATAGCTACATGATCAGACTGACAATGATGGCACCACTGTGGCAGGTGGGAAGGAAGTGCAGTGAAGCCTCTCAAAAGCTTCCAATAGAAGCTGGGGAGTGTTCCCGCATGGGGCTCTATCGAGGACATCACCCATATGTGAGAACTTATTCCTGCTATCCACAGAGAACACCTGTTATAGGTGAGTAACTAAGCTATCTTCATATAACCAATGGCAGTATGTTATTTACCATTGCTGAATATACTATAAATATAACTTTAAATGAATTGCTTACTCTTTTAAAGTTATGCAATCATCTTGCCATTGAATGGTTACCTCAAGATTTTTATTTTTTGAAAAACAGTAAGAATATTTATTACTACTACTACTATTCAACATTTATAGAGCGCCATGCACGCAGTGCTGCACAGCTAACCTACAAGAGGTAGCCAACATATAAGAGACAGTCCCTGCCCGTCAGAGTCATGCTTATCGGAGCTTACATTCTAATTAGAATTAGAACAGTACAGAGCATTAGTCCATTCTGCGCAAGGTGCAGTGTGATACAGTTTGGTCTATTGTTTGGTCATAAACATTGACGGGGGTTAGGGTGAGATGAGGATGGAAGTCAGGATCTGAATGCAATGGTGAAGAAGTGGGTCTTCAACCTGGATTTGAAGAGGGCCAAGGAGAATGCCTGGCGCACAGATGCAGGTAGGCTGTTCCAGGCGTATGGTGCAGTAAGGTGAAAGGAGCGGAGTCGGGAGTTCGCGGTGCGGGTGAAAGGCATTGATAGAAGTAATTTGTTAGCGGAGCGCAAATTCCGAGAGGGGACGTAGGGAGAGATAAGAGGTATTGAGGGGCCATAGAGTGAATGCATTTATAGGTCAGTAGGAGAAGCTTGAATTGGATGCAGAATTGGACAGGGAGCCAGTGAAGCGACCTTAGAAGAGGAGTAACGTGGGCAATGCGAGGCTGGCAGAAGATTAGCCTAGCAGCGTGATTTTGTATAGATTGAAGGGGAAGGAGGTAGCTCACGGGGAGACCAGCGAGGAGTAGGTTGCAATAATCGAGGCAAGAGGAGATTAAGGAGTGGATAAGCGTTTTAGTAGTGTGTTCAGAGAGGAAGGGGCGGATTTTGCTGATGTTGTAGAGAAAGAGGCGACAGGTCTTAGCAACAAGCTGGATATGAGCGGAGAAGGAGAGAGAGGTGTCAAAGATAACCACTAGATTGTGGGCCGAGGGAACAGGAAGGATAGTAGATCCATCCACATGGACTGAGGGGGGCGGGGGGGAGTGGGGGGGAGGAGTTGGGTGGAAAGACAAGGAGTTCAGTCTTGGCCATGTTCAGTTTCAGTCGGCGATGAGACATCCAGGCAGCGATGTCCGAAAGAGAGGCAGAGATTTTGGACTGGGTTGCCGGAGAAATATTAGGTGTAGAGAGGTAAATTTGGGAGTCATCAGCATAGAGATGGTACTGAAAGCCATGGGCAGAGATAAGCGCACCAAGGCCTTGGGTATAGAGAGAGAAGAGGAGGGGGCCCAAGACAGATCCTTGGCTTATACCTATATGGAGCGGGATAGGGGAAGAGGAGAAGCCACCAGAGCAAAACTGAATGAGCGATGGGAGAGGTAGGAGGAGAACCAGGATAGTACGGAGTCCTTGAAGCCAAGCGAAGAGAGGGTGGTGAGGAGAAGGTTGTGATCAACGGTGTCAAAGGCAGCAGAGAGGTCAAAAATGATGAGGATAGAGTAGAGGCCCTTAGATTTAGCCAGGAACAGGTTGTTGGTGACTTTTGTGAGTGCCGTTTCGGTGGAGTGTAGGGAACGGAAGCTGGATTGTAGTGGGTCCAGGAGGGCCTGGGAGGTGAGGGAGTCGAGGCAGCGACGGTGGGCTGCTCGTTCTAATAGTTTGGATATGAAGGGAAGGAGGGAGATGGGTCGATAGTTAGAAGGGCATATGGGATCAAGTGAGGGTTTCTTGAGGAGAGGTGTGACAACAGCTTGTTTGAAGTCGAGGGGGACAGTTGCAGTGGAGAGTGAAAGGTTGAGGATATGAGTAATGGAGGGGACAATGGTGAGGGAGATGGAACGTAGGAGATGGGTGGGGATAGGGTCTGAAGAACAGGTGGTGGGTTTGGAGGAGGAAAGAAGGAGCGGTTTCTTCAGAGATTGGAGGGAAGGAGGAGAGGGTGGCAGGGGGAGTATGGATGGGGGAGGAGAATTGGGGAGGAGGGGAGGTAGATGAGGAGGTAGGGAATTGGAGGGTAATCTTGTGGATTTTGTCGTGGAAGTAGTCGGCAAGGGTTTGGGCAGAAAGGGAGTGCGGGATCGGGGGCGGGGGGACCTTGAGGAGAGAGTTGAGGGTGTTAAAAAGACGGTGATGATCAGAGACAAGGGAGTTGGTCAGATGGATGAAGTAATCTTGTTTGGCAAGTGCTAAGGCTGATTGGAAGGAGCCAAGCATGAATTTGAAGTGTAGAAGGTCTTCTGGGGAGCGGGGTTTGGACCAAGCTCATTCGGCAGAACAGGTGCAGATGCATAGGCGACGGATTGTAGGTGAAAGCCAGGATTGGGGAGTAAATCATTTGACAGGACGTGGGGTGGGAGGGGCAAGAGTGTCAAGGGCTGAGGATAGTGTAGTATTGTATGAGGATAATGCCTTGTCGACGGACTCGGAGGATAAAATGGAGGAAAGAGATGGAGAGATGGTGGAGGAGAGAGTCAGGGGATCAATATTATGAAGGTTTCTAAATAGGTCGGAGGAGACAGGATGAGGTTGGGACGGCGGAAGCTGAAGAGTAAATGTTAAGAGGTGATGATCAGATGAGGGAAGGATTGATTTGCGGAGGTTTGAGGGAGAGGAATTGGAGAAGAGTATTAGGTCTAGTCAGTGACCGTGTAGGTGTGTGGGGGCAGTGGAGCAAAGTTGGAGGTCAAACGAGGAGGTAAGAATGAGGAACTTTGAGGCATGGGGGTCAGAGGGGTTGTCAATGTGAATTTTGAAGTTGCCAAGAATAAGAGTGGGGGAGGAGGGATCCATAAAGGCAGAGAGCCAGGAGTCGAAGTCGGTGAGGAAGGATGATTTGGATTTGTCGGGTGGGCGATAAATAACAGCTACTCGGAGGGAAAGTGGTGTAAGGAGGCGAATGGAGTGGACTTCAAAGGAAAGGGGGGGAGTGTGATTGAGGTGGCAGGAGTGGTTGGAATTGGCAGGAGGGAGAGAGTAGGAAGCCAACGCCACCACCGTGACCAGTAGATCAAGATGTATGGGAGAACTGGTAGCCCCCATGGCAGAGAGAGGCAATGGATGCGGTGTCGTCTGGGGGGAGCCAGGTTTCAGTCAAGGCAAGAAGGTGTAGGGCATTAGAGATAAAAAGGTTGTAAATAAAAGTGTTTTTTTTTATGACTGAGCATGCGTTCCATAGGGCGCATGAAAACGGGAGAGCGGAGGGGGGGGGGAGGAGAGGGATATGGATAAGGCTGGATAAGTTAAGTGTGGATTTCTTATCAGAGTGTCGTAGGGGTCTATTTCTAGGGTAATACCGAGAATTAGAGGGAGCAGGGTGTGGGTGGGTATGTTTGGGTGTATATGCTCTCCAAGAGGGACATGAGGGAGGGGAAGAGAGGGGTAAATTGATGGTATCAGGTAGGTTGTGTGAGGGATTATTTTTGGAGGTAGGGTTGGAGTTGATATCTATGGATGAGTGATTGTGGGGTGAATGAGGGAGGGCGGAAGGAGGGAGGAGCGGGATGTGGATGAGATTAGATAGGGTACGTGAGGAACTTTTTTTGGTGTGAGAGAGAAATCGGGGGGGGGGGGGCAGGGTTGGGGTTGATATTACCTGATGAGAGAAGGAGAAGGAGCATTAGAGAGTGAGGTAAAGGGGAGATAGTACGGCGGAAGCGAGGGTGAGGTTGCCTTAAGGAGAGAGGGGCTGGTTGAATGCGGGGGATGGTGTGAAGAAGCTCAAGAGCAGATGCTAGGCTAGGGGGCAGAACGGAGGGAGAAGTGAGGAAGGTAGGGGGAGGTAAGGGGGAGGAGGAGGGAGGGTGTTGGTAAGAGGGGAGGCAGTTGGGGAGGATGAGGAAGAGAAGGGCGATGAGGTGTGGGGCCATGGTAATGGATAGCAAGTTTCAACAATAATCAGATTTTGAATGCGTTCATTTTAAACTTGTTATAGAAATGTTAATATATACATATTTTAAAGGATGTTTAGAGGATATAAATAGTTGGTAATGTTTTATATCATGTTTACAGCAATCAAACTACCACATTGCTGTGGGGGATTTTGCATGGTTTTAGTGGGGAAGAGAAGGTAATGGATTTGTTAACAAATTACATCAATTACAATATAATTGTTTCTCTTTTGAGAATTTGTACCTTTGTTTTTAACAGCAATTGTCTCATTATTCCCTTCTCTTTAATTTTATATAATAACTTTTGATTTCCTGTGCATATAAAAAAAATGACTTCAATATCAAGACCATGTGATGCTGTATCTCAGCCAGTAGAGGTCACTAAGTGTCTTCTTCCTTGGGCTAACATAAAGCAGAAAGAACATATGTTCCGATACTTCAAAGAATGTGTCTTTTGTAAAGGTATATTGTTTGGCACTGTAATATAATACTGTAATATTAGTCAAGCTACAGTCTCTTCTTGACTGATTTTGCAAAATACACAAATCAAAATTGCAGAAATCACTTTGTTTCAAGGAGATCAGATCTATTTTTTTTAAAATAATGATTGCAGAAGATAGGTTATTTTTTAATAGATTTTTATAAAAAAAATACTGATAGATGGACTTTGTGAAATGGACTTTGACCTATAATTAGATCAAATGGACCTGGCAGTATTGAAAATTTGATCAGGTTATCCCTATGTACAATATTGCTGCTAACGTGGAATGAGAAGATTTGTGGGAGAGGATTCGGTCTTTCTGTAGTTTGTCAAGTTCTTGATGAGTTGACTGTGTTAACTTTCAGAATAATTTTTATCTAATCCTCTTATTTATCAACCTCTTCTTTCAGCATCTCCCCTCACCCTGCTCTCTCTATCCTGTGTTTTATCTCTCTCCCCCCTCCCCGAACTCTTTTTTTAATTCATCCCTCCCAGTGTCCACCTACAGTCTCCGCATTGCTTATTCTCCTGTCCTCTCAGCATAGGATAGTTCTGTGTGTCTCCCTACTCGGCTGCAGCGCTAGTCTCCTGTCCAAATGGCAGCTCGGACCAGCAGCAACTTTGGCCTCCCTCTTCCAGTGCAGCTCTAGCAGCGACAGTGAATCCTTCTGTGGAGCAGGCATGCAGTCATGATGACCCCATGCATATGCATGCTGCTCCCATGCTTTTTTGCTGCATGTATGGTCCAGGTTCAGACTTTGTTTGCCCCACTGTTGGTCTTCAGGGGAGAGAGATGCTGGAAAGCGTCATGGGCCTGCAGCTCTATTTTTGAAATTAGGGTGAATATAAATATTTAAATGCTGCAACCAGTGTTTAAAGTAATAGACTGATTGCTACCACTAAAAATCTGGCCCATTATAGTTACGTTTCTGAGTCATGAGTAGTCTGTCTTCCTTTCTGCCTTCACACACACCCCCTTTTTTTTTTTTAAATCATGGTTTTGGTGGTTCTTTGTCATTACCCTTTCCGCCTCCTGTAAAGTCCTTCATCTTCATCCCTTAATTGCTTTCATTGTTCTTTCATGCTGTCATACATAAACCCTCGTCCTTTTTCGCCCAGGGGGGGTTGTTGACCCCGTCCGGGTGTTCACCACCATGTCCCCCAGTGAGTTCAAAAAAATGCAAACGCTGCAGTCAAACTATGTCAGTCACCCACACCCATGACTGCTGCCTGCGCCCGGACCATGACAGCATCTCCTGCGACCTATGCCAGGACATGACACCTAAAACCAAGAAAAAGAAGTCTGAATTGCAGGAAAAACTGTTCCCCAGATTGGACTCTGCACCGGGCTCCCCGATGCTGAGCTCCAAACACAGCACGTCCCATTGTGAGGCCCGAGCATCCTTGGAGTCCTGCAGTGATGGCTCCTCTGAGAAGACATCTGACCCCAAGAGAGAGAAAACATCCTCGAAGTCCACCAAAGTTACACCAGAGAAACCCGGTAAAACTACCCAGAGGGACTCGGGCAGCTCCGAGAAGCACCCTACCAAGGTCCTCAAGAAGGATTTCTCAGCCAGCGAAGATTATGCAAGGTTCCTCAAGAACATAGTCCTTGTAGAGAATGCATTTGCGAGAGTGCCGCCGCCAGGCCCGGGGTCCTCGGTGCCTCTGTCGAAAGCTGAAGAGCCTTCTGGTTTGGAAACCAGAATGGCGGCCTTAGAGCAGAACATCACTGCTGTCCTGGCCCTGCAGCAGGCAATGGTGGCTGGTTCATCTGCATCTTCTGCCCCATCTGTCCCGACGACCAGACCCTTGACTGTGGGGGAGTCCCTGGTCGTCGAGCTGAGCTCCGAGCGCCACCAATCAAGGTCTTGTTCCCATTCCTTGAACATCCGATCCTCCCCAGCCAGTTTCCACGACTTGAACCCCAGGTCCTTTGGAGGCCACCGGCCACTCAGCCCCGGCCTTGACATTATGAGTCGCAGGGCCTCGGACTCGTCATTTCTGCTTTACTCCGAGTGGGAGATGGACGACAAGGCATTCCTGGAAACCAAGCTGCACCAAGATAGTACCTCGGACCTGTCGTCCCTGGTGCCATTTTCCTCCGGAATATGTGGCCTTCCACGACTTTGTCAAGGATATGGCCAGAGCGCTCTTGGTGCAAACCGAGGTGGACGAAGATCCAGTATGAGTCTCCACCCTAGGAGACTCTCACAGTGCCCATGCAGCTGATCCTCGAGCAACTGCTACTTAGAATGTGGGAGATGCTGGCCTCGGTGCCAGTGGTGAGCCGATGCTTCGATGCCATCTGGAAGGGCCCCAGGTTCCACAAGCCCCAACTCCCACATAACTCCATGGTCGTCGAGATGACCATGCAGAAACTTAATAGCCAGAAGAGCCACTCTTTGGTCCCTCCTGGAAGGGACGCTAGAGCCCACGATGCCCTCTGGTTCAAGCGTTACCAGGGCTCCATGCTGGGTTGCTGGATTCAAGCCTATGACCTGTACATAGGCATGTATCTAAAGGCCCTAATCCATGAGTTGTCAGTTTTCAGCGGGGCTTACTGGGGAACTCCTCTAATGGTTCCAATCCCTGACCTCTGGGATCAAGGACTGCTCTATGTTCCTTTCCTGGGCAGCCTATGATGGCTTTGAGTCAGCTGCTTGGGTAGCAGCGGCCAGCATCGGCGCCCGATGCCAAGCCTGGCTGCAGTCTTTGGACCTCAAACAATGGGTCCAAAACAAGCTGCTCGATATTCCCTGCACCAGGGAGAACCTGTTCGGCAAGCCTATGGCTGACCAGGCAGCCGAGATCAAGGCCGAAGTGGTGACTCGATAGAGGCTCTCCAAAAAGACCTCCTCCTTTCCCTGTAAGAAACCATTGGGAAAAGACCCCTGTTCCCAAGGGGAAAAAGGGTCCCTCTCAGCAGAGTCACCACTACCAGCCCTTCTCGGGCCAGCAACATGGTTCTCACCCTAAAAGAAAAAGCCATGGAGCTCAGAAGCCGAAGGCACAGAAGCTCCAGGTCCTAGCTCCTGCCCAGCCTGGGGGGAGCTTTTGACTCCCAGGGCAGGGCCTCCCCTCCCCTGGGAGACATTCACCAGCCCACAGGTGGCCACCTTGGCATTCTTTGCCCACAGGTGAGCCAGCGTTACCTCGGACCAGTGAGTACTGCAGGTATTAAGGGAAGGATACCGCCTCCACCTACAGCAGGTACCATCCAGGTTTTTTCCAGGAGAGCCAGTGTGACCTCTCCTTCACTAGACTCTTCTGCTCTCAGAGCTCGCAGGTCTGCTAAGGGTCATTGCAGTGGAACCTGTACCCAAACATATATGGGGAAAAGGTTTCTACTCCAGATACTTCCTTGTCCCAAAGAGAATTGGATGCCTCAGGCCCATACTAGACCTGAGAAATTTAAACAAATTTCTGGTGAGGGAGAAGTTCAAGATGCTCTCCCTTGGAATACTGCTGCCTTACCTCCACCAGGAAGATTGGCTGTGCTCCTTGGACCTAAAGGATGCATATACTCACATCCTGATCCACCCCTCCCACAGACAGTACCTATGTTTCGTGGTGGGAGGAGGGCACTATCAGTACTGGGTGCTACCCTTTGGCCTGGCCTCCTCGCCAAGGGTCTCTTCCTTCCTGTCCTCAGGCGCTTCCAACTCCCTCCCTACTTCTCCCCCTCCATCCTCTCCGTTGTTTCACTCTTGGGCCAATTTCCATCCCCTCACTTCCACAGAGCTTCTCAAGTTTCTTTCAACAACTCGCAAGTCCACTTGCCCATCAGATCCTATACCTTCTGCCTGGCTTTCCGAACCCTCTCTTGGCCTGCTTCCTCCACTACTCACTATCATTAATTCCAGTCTTGCTTCCAGATCTTTTCCCCATCTATGGAAACATGCTCTGGTGCACCCCCTCTTGAAGAATTCTACTCTAGATTCATCAGTTCTAGCTAATTATCGTCCTGTATCAAACTTGCCATTTGCCTCTAAACTCCTAGAGAAAGCAGTTTTCTCACAACTTGCCCATCATCTTGCCACGACACACTTTCTTCACCCCCGTCAGTCTGGTTTTCGACCAGACCATAGTGTTGAATCCATCATTACTGCTGTCATGAATGAAATACACTCTGCACACGATCGTGGTGATATCTCGGTGGCGGTGTCTTTGGATCTTTCGGCTGCCTTTGATTTAGTTGATCACTCTCTTCTCCTCTCTAGACTACGTGATGCAGGTGTTTGAGGTACTGTCTATCGCTGGTTCCACTCTTTCTTATATGCTCGCACTTTTGCTGTGTTCTCTGCTTCATCCACCACAGACCACTTTCCTCTCTCTTGTGGTGTCCCACAGGGCTCGGTCCTAGCGCCACTATTATTTAATGTGTTCCTGGCCCCTTTGACATTACTCATTCAGCAATCAGGTATTTCAGGATATTACTATGCCGATGACATTTTCCTTTTGCACCACACCTCCTCTTCCCATCCTGACATCACCCTGCTAAATGAGTGCTTATCTCTGGTCTCCACCTGGTTATCCTCAAACTGCCTTGTTCTTAACATTTCCAAAACTGCTGCTATCTGGTTTCCTCACAGTTCTGTCTGCCCTTCACTTACTCCTTCTTTTTCAGGCTCTCCCATTTCCCTAGTGCCTAAGCTCCGTTACTTAGGTGTCTTTCTTGATGGTGCTCTCACTTTCAATGATCACATCTCCCAGGTTTCTCGACGTTCTTTCACTTGCCTCCGGCGCATTTGTGCCGTCAGGCTGTTCTTATCCCCTCAAGCTTTGATCACTCTCCTTCTTTCACTGGTCATTACCAGGTTAGATTTTTGCAACTCCATATTTGTCGGTATCCCTCAGTATCAGCGTCAACAGCTACAACTCCTACAAAACACTGCGGCCCGGATGTTTACCCATGCTTCCCCCCGCGATCATATCACTCCAATTTTGCAACAGCTTCATTGGCTCCCGGTAATATTCCAGACAAAATTTAAGATCCTCACACTAGTTCATCGAGCCATTTATTCCCACAGACCTCAGTACCTAGCCGACCTATTAACCTTTCACACACACACCCGGAGCCTCCGTTCTAGTCATATCAACCGCTTACATCTCCCTTCCCCCTCACAAGCACATCTGCAGTTAACTAGACAGTCAGCCTTCTTCTATGTTGGCCCCTCCCTGTGGAACTCCCTGCCCACTGCCCTACGATTGGAAGAGTCCTACCCCAAATTCCGTTCTCTCCTGAAAACCCACCTTTTCTCCTCCGCCTTCAACCTTCCCCCCTAATCCCTTGACTCTCCTTTTCCTTTTATTTTTGAATCTCACTACTTCCTTTTCTATTCTCTATATCTTTCCTTGTTTATATTGATTGTATTTCCTTTCTTTCTTTTTTTTTGAATTGTAAACTGCCCCGATGTAATGGGGGGCGGTATATCAAATGTTCAATAAACAATAAACAATAAATGCCTGGCAGTGGTAGCTGCCTACCTGTGCCTACAAGGGACTTTTGTCTTCCCCTATCTGGATGACTGACTCATCAGGGGCGGTATGGCCTCAGAGGTCAGTCAGGCCACAGAGTGTGCAACCCTCCTTCTGCAGCACCTGTGATTCATCATCAACTACTCCAAATCTCATCTTTCTCCAGCCCAATGCCTTGAGTTCATAGGTGCTCAGATGGACATATTACAGGTCAAGGCCGTCCTCCCAAGAGAAAGGGCAGGAGAGATACAATGACGCTGGTCAGTGCTGGCTCATCTCCTCCTCTGCCTACTGGGCTATATGGCCTTGACGGTCCATGTCATGCCCTCAGCCCACTTACACTTGCGGACAACCCAGTGGTGCCTATGCTTGCAGTGGACTCAGGCCATGGGCAGGCTATGGGACAGGGTCAGGGTTACCCGTCAGCTGGTGGAGTCCCTAAGCTGGTGGCAAAACCTGCGCCACCTCCAGGTGGGAATGCCCTTCCAGGCACCCGTACCGCAGAGGACCTTGATCACAGACGCCTCCTTCCTGGGTTAGGGGGCACATTGCGGAGACCGCCGTACACAGGGCAGCTGATCTCAGGAGGAGTCACTCCTACAGATCAATCTACTGGAGCTCAGGGCAATCTTCTTGGCCCTATGAGCATTCTGCTGCCACCCGCAACACCGACCTATGCTGATCCAGATGGACAACCAGGTCACCATGTTTTATATCAACAAGCAAGGGGGCACGGGTTCGTACTCCCTCTGCCAGGAGGCGATGGCCCTCCTCTCCTTCGCTGTTCACAACTGCATGCTTCTATGAGCGGTGTACCTCCCGGGCCAGGACAACTGCTTGGCGGACAGACTGAACAGAGTCCTTCATCCACACAAGTGGCGCTTAAACCCCAGAGTAGCACAGCAGCTCTTCCATCTCTGAGGCAGGCCTGTACACACAGCTACCCCAGTTCTGCTGCAGTCAGCCGCACCCGGAGAGAGTGGCAGCGGATGCCTTCCTGATCTCGTGGTCCGAGGACCTACTCTATGCATTCCCACTGACCCCCCCCGACCCCAATTGCCAGGACCCTCTTCAAGGTCCAGAACGAAAGTGCATCAGTTCTATTGATTGCCCCCAGGTAGCCCAAACAACCTTGGTTCCCTCTATTGCTTTCCCTGTCGGTGGCACTCCCAGTTCCTCTGGGCCAAGTCCCGGACCTCCTGTCCCAAGAGGAGGGCTTCCTCCTGCATCCCAATTTGGGGTTACTAACGCCAACAGTGTGGCTGCTGAAAGGGTAGCATTGTCCCCTTTCAATCTTCCAGGAGATGTTGAGGAGATCCTACTGGCTTTCCAAAAACTCTCCACCAGACAGGCTTATGCCTTTAAGTGGAGAAGGTTCTCCTCCTGGTGTGCGGAAAGGGAGAAGAATCCCTTCTCCTGCCATATGCAACTAGTTCTTCAGTATCTACTGCACCTGTCACACACCGGGCTGAAATTTAACTCGGTGAGGGTACATCTGAGTGCCATAGCTGCTCACTACCACCCTATCGAGGGAAAATTCCTCTCAACCAGCCCCTGGTCTCCAGGTTCCTCTGGGGCCTCCTGTTATCCAAGCCCCCTCTCCGCTCTCCAGTGGCAGAGTGGGACCTCAACGTGGTGATCTCCCAGCTCACCAAATCACCGTTTGAGCCTCTGGCCACTTGCCACCTGCGGTACCTGTCTTGGAAAGTAGCTTTTCTGGTGGCCCTCACATCTGCTGGAAGAGTGAATGAACTCCGGTTGCAGATCCACCATATACAAGGTTCTACAAGAACAGGGTAGTGCTCCGCATACACCCCAGATTCTTCCCAAAGGTGATGTCTCCTTTCCACCTCAACCAAGAGGTGAGTCCTCCCTATCTTCTTCCCGCAGTCTCATGACAGCAAGGAGGAACTTGTACTTCACACATTAGATTGCAAACAGGCCCTATCCTTCTACTATTGAAAAGCTCCTCAGCAGACTGGGGCTCCCCATTACTAAGCGAACTCTGTCCACTTGGGTGGCAGACTGTATCGCCCTTGCCTATGAGCGAGCTGGCCTCTCTCTCGAGCACCGGATCACAGCGCATCACGTGAGGGGATGGCAGCATCAGTGGCTAACCTCCTCTGTGTCTGTGACAGAAATCTGTAAGGCTGCCACATGGTCTACAATTCATACTTTCATAGTTCACTACTGCCTGGAGAGCGAGTCCCGCAGGGACAGTGCCTTTGGCCAGGTAGTACTCCATAATATTCTTGGGGTGTAGGCAATTCCTGCCCTCCGACCCTTCTGTGTTCAGGCTACCAGAGTGATAGTGTCGCTGGACACTAGGGTCTTGCAGAGTCTCTCAGTGGGGACTCACCTTCTGCAATTCACGGCTACCCGATTCGTCGCCATTGGTGCTATTGTGGTTTAGTCCTCAACAGCCTGGAGCTAGGGAGTCCAATATGTGAGGACTGACTCCCTGCATGTTCCTGGAGAAAGTGTAGTTACTCACCTGTAACAGGTGTTCTCCAGGGACAGCATGAGTTAGTCCTCACAACCCTCCCTCCTCCCCTGGGAGTTTCCTCCCTACCTTGTTTTAGTTTTTACTGCCTTCCTAGCTATGTCATTTGATTGAGCAAGATGGCCCCCTTGGACGGAAAGGGGACCACACATGCATGGTAGCATGTCCCAAAGACTTTCTTGAAAGCTGGGGAAATGCTCTGTGTGGGCTCCATTGGCACCGATGTCACCCATATGGGAGGACTGATTCCTGCTGTTCCTGTTATAGGTGAGTAACTACGCTTTCACTAGGGTTGTTATTGCTGTATGCTAAAATCAGTTAAATGCATATTACCCTACAAATTAACACACTAGGGGCATGTTTACAAAAGGTTACGGGGCACTAAAAGCATTTAGTGCATGTGCTAAGTACTGCCAGAGCCCATTTTATTCCTATGGGCGTTGAGCACTTAGCTCACGCCAACGTTTAGTAACTATCCCCCATAAAGTCAATTTGCACACGCTAATGTTTTAAAAATATATATATATAAGCGTGAGAAGCAAAGTGAAAAAAAGTCTGAAAATTGGGAAAGCAAAGCCAGAATTTCTAAAACAACCTTTTTTTCCCCCTTTGCACACATTCCTATCAGCCACAGTAAACAGAGCGCAGGATGGGTAGTGCACAGCGGCTGCCACGGACAAGAGAAACTGGAACATTGCTACATTTTCAGGAGTTGGTTTCCTTATGTTTTCCAGAGATTAATTCTCTCATCAGCAGGTGGCTGGGGTAGTTTTGTAGTGATAAAGGTACAAGTTAAAAAGAATTTATTTGTTCTGTGCTTCAAAAAGCTAATGAACTTTTCACTCTTTTTAAGCTAACCAAGAATCCAGCTTTTCTTGAGTGGCTTTTTGTTTGCTCTTTTGTTTCATTTTATATGGCAAGATCCCAGTGCTACAAATTCAAAACAAATTGGAGGATGTTTAGAACATTTGAATAGTTGGGAATGTTATGTATTCGTGTTCACAGCAATTAAACCACCAGGTTGCTTTGGGAGATTTTGCTGTAATGCTATTTACAACATAATTTTTCTATTGAGATCTTGTAGTTTACTTTTAATGATAACATTCTATTTGCTTTAAGTTACTACCCTATTTTTTTTATTCCATTTCCAAAAACAAGTGTTATGAAGAAAGATTGACTATCAAAACAGGTGCGGAGTAGGCCTCTTCTAGTATGTCCATTTACTTTCCCAAAGCAGAAGCACAAACTTTGAATTTGTAGTATTCGGTGTGCAGACAGAATTGTAGATATCTTTTGTAAGTGGAATGAATTGAAATGTGGATTTAGGCTCTTTGAGATCCAGGGTCACAGCCAGTCCCTCTCGTTAAGTAGAGGAGGATGCAGGGAAGTATGTTTGTTTTTGAATTTGCCTTTGCAAAGGAACACGGTGAGGTTCCTGATGTATAGAATAGGGTCCAATCATCCTGACTCCGGGAAAAATCTGGAATGGAAGCCTCTATTTCCTTTCCTGAGGCAGAGCCATCTTTGACATTTACCTGAAGGACAACTGCAACTTTCTCTTGAAGTAGGTGCACCTGGATCTGAGAAAGTTGAGAGCAGGGTTAGGGATCTTTCTACCAGAAATAACAGAAACCTGAGATAACCTGTTTTGACAGTGCTGAGAACCCTAGAATTGGTTGTCATTTTCCTCCACTCCTGAAGACAAAACTGTACTAGACTCCCAACAGTGTGTGTTTTTCATCATTATTTCCTGATTGTAGTGGATTGGTGCTCTCCCGGGGCATCCAGAGGCCACGTGAGCACTGTGGGCTTTAAGAATTCAGCCCACACCGCGGCACGCGCACCGTGGGCGTGTCTCCGTGGGCACGTGCTCCGAAGGGGCGTGTCCAAAGGGGCAAGTCCTGCCCCTTTGGCGCCCCTTCGGAGCAGGTCGGAGGCTATAGAAGTTTGGTTTGTTATATTTGTCATACTTGTGCTGTATGGGGAAACGAAAGAAGAAAGCTGTCTCTTTACCAACATCGTCCAGTAAGACTGTTAAGGTTGTAGGACCCATGGATAGTCATGTGACATCCCTGGTGTCCTCCCTTGCTGCTCAGTCTGTTTCGGAGTCCTCCATGTCAGCAAGTTTGTGCTCCGAGGACCTGTCTCCACAACCGCGTAGAGTTATGACTCCACCCAGCCTAGAGCCGTTACCGCTGGTGGCAGGCTCTCCCTGTAGAGTCAGGGTAGATCCTGTATTTGATTGTGCTTTGCTTCCAGAAGCCTTCTTAAAGGTAAACTCTTTAACTATTGCTTTGCCTTCTCCTTTTGAGTTTTCCTCTGCTGCTGAGGCTCCTAAACCGCCGATGGAATTTTCTCTACAGGACATATGGCAAGTTGTTTCCCGGACTGCGTTATCTTTAAATTCTTCTTTAGTGCAGCTCTCTAAATTTACTCATGATACAATGACTGCTTTATCTAATTGTCAAGTTCGATTGACTGATTTGGAGCACTCTAACGTTAAGCTGGAGGGTTCAGTTTCCTCTATACAGGGTGTTTTGGCATCTGCAGTCCAGGATTCTTTGGTATTGCATCGTCATGATGAAATGTTTGAAAATGCTTTACGAGTTAAAAATCTTCGTTTATTGAATTTCCCCAAGACACATTACCTCTCACCCAGTATATTGTTTTTCAAATATATTAAGGAAGTGTTGAGATTATCTGACCCCGATACTATAGTTCTATCTAAACTTTATTATTTGCCGGTTGGAGTCAGAAAATCCCCTGCTTCTGATTTGGTGGCTGGGGGAGGTGATAGTGATCAAGGAGGAATGGATCATTTAAATGTGCCTAGTTTGGACCTCTCTGAATTTTTAGAAACCTCTATCGAGGAAATTTCCTCTCGTGCTACTTTACTTGTTACCTTTTCATTAGAGAGAGATAAAGAATTAGTGTTATGTTCTTATTTCAAACATCGTCATGGAAAGTTTTTTGGCCAATCGATTCAGATATTTCCTGACGTTTGCCGTACCACGCAATTGAAACGAAGAGCTTTTCTTGTGCTTAGACCTCGTGTCTTGGCTTTAGGAGCCACTTTTGTATTAAAATATCCTTGTAAATGTGTTGTTGTGTATCAAGGTAAATCTTACATTTTCTATGATTCACTTCAATTGGAAATCTTTTTGCATGGCTTGGTTAAAGTGTAATTTTGTTATTAGGGGCTCTAGCTAAGTATAAAAGAGTCTGTTTGTTTTCTTGCTCCATATCGGGATGTTTTCTTTTTCTTGTTATTAATTCTTTTATTTTCACACTCCATATTGTGGGCTGGGAGTTATAAATATTGTATGATATTAATTTGAAATGTATATTGTTTCAATGTATATTGTCTCAATGTATATCGTTTTATTGCTTTGTATTACACAGGTACACTAAAAAACATTTTTTTAAACTGCCTCTAATGTTTCGATTGATTTTTACGTTTTTTGGTGCGCTGAATCCAAATCTGGTAACCAATTTGCTCCATCACGTACAGATTTTTTGCTACATTGGGTTAGCAGTTTGAGGTGAACGTTTCAGATTGAGTGCGATCGAGATAAAAGTTTCTTGGATGAATTCTTTATACTAATTGTTTAGTAGTTATTCAAATAAGAATAAAGAAAATTGTAACAAGGCAGCACATAAGAATAGAGTAATGTCAACAAAACACACTGTGATGGTAGCAAAATTGTCTGCACTTAAAACAGCCACATACATGTGCACAAACATTGAGCATATAAGAGCGAGGTTAGACACAAAGCAAAGCAAAGAAATGTGCAAAAAATGTTGTACAGGTATGTATGTAAGAATAGAAAACGCAAACCGCACCATTGCAATACATGAAGACAAACACCCGATGGTGTGAAAATAAAATTCTAATAAATGAGATCCGACACTGTGGTAATAACTAGCAAATTTTTATTTCAAAGTTTAGTAAAAACACGATATTTGTCAACACAGTTTAGATTTTAAAGTCATTCTTGGGTCAATCAATCTCCTGGTGGGCCCGTTTCTTCTTCCCCCGAATGCTTCTCTTGGTGCGCTGCTTGGCGTATTTTTCATCTGGGGGTTTCCCGCAGCAGCAACCAGCAGAAATCAGCCATCATAGTGGTGTTCCATCTTCCTTGGTACCTTCTCTCTGCGTCCTTGATGTCCTGGTGAAACCTTTCACCTTGTTCTTCACTGTACGCCCCCAAGTTTTCGGGAAAGTAGTTCACATGGGAGTGCAAGAAATGGACTTTCAGGCTCATGTTACAGCCTTGTTCTTTGAAGGCATTGAGCATCCTGGCAACAATATCCTTATAGTTCTCATCCCGCCTGTTCCCCAAGAATTTGAGAACAACATCCTTGAAGGAATCCCAGGCTTCTTCTTTTTCCTTCTCAGACATCGTTTCAGCGAATGCTCCATCTGAAATGAGTTTCCTTATATCAGGGCCAACAAACACTCCTTCCTTTAGCTTTGCTTCAGAAAGTTGGGGGAACTTTGAGCAAAGGTACTGAAAGCACTCACCATCTTTTGGAAGGGACTTGATGAATTGCTTAATGAGACCCAACTTAATGTGGAGAGGTGGTAATAGAATTTTATCACGAGGTACCAAGCTCTCATGAAGAACATTTTTCTCACCGGGTCTCAAATACTCCCGAATTGGCCAGGATTTTTTCCCCCAGTGTATGTCGCGGGCCCGGCTATCCCACAAGCAAAGGAAGCAGGGATATTTGGTGAAACCGGATTGCTGCCCTAATAGCATGGATAGAATTTTAAAGTCTCCACAAATCATCCACTTATGCTCATCATAACGAATCTTCTGAAGAATCAGGGCCAAATTCTCGTATTTTTCTTGTAGAATAACAGAGTGAGCAATAGGAACTGAAGCGAATGTGTTGCCATAATGAAGAAGAACAACCTTTATGCTGTCTTTTGACGAATCAATGAACAGCCGCCATTCAGCAGGATCATACTTGAGTTTAAACTTTTCCATCACTCCGTATATATCGTTGCAAAATACCAAATCTTCCTCTTTGCTGAAATACTTCAAAAATTGTGTCTCGCGGTTGCGGTACCAATAAAAAGTGGTTCCTGGTGACAATAGATTTTTCTGTTTAAGCCGAGAACCTAGCAGTTGGGCAGCATCTTTTGGGAGTCCTAAATCCCGGACTAAATCATTCAATTCAGCTTGAGAGAAAAGTTCAGGTTTCGGATCTGGTTCAGTTTCAAACTCGGAAGTACTGGACTCATCGGGAAAAGCCATCTGATGAGTCTCATCATGATCAGAACCGTCCACACAAATATGATCCAAAGATTTTGGTGGTTCAGGCACAGGTACTTCGTTGCTATGTGGCATAGGCCTAATTGCTGAGGGAAGGTTGGGGAAACTTATTACGTTCTTATTTTTTAAGTTGTATCCCTTCACAATGCAAGAGCAAAAATAGCAGTCACTGCTGTGGTCTCTTTGTTCACGCCACATCATAGGTATTCCGAAACGAAATGCTTGTTTTTTACCTTTCATCCATAAGCGTAGATCTTCCTCACATGTCTTGCACACTTTGTGAGGAGCCCACGGTTTGTCTTGATCGCCTAACTTCAAACCGAAATAGGCGAAATATACTTTTTTAATAAATGCAGAAATGTTCCTCTGCCGCTTTTTCACAGTATATTCCCCACAAATAAAACAAAAACTGTCCGGAGAGTTGACGCAACCTCTGGCTCTGTGAGCCATCACAAATACACAGCACTGCAAACTACAACTGTAGTGAACCACTTCGGAATAAAGCTGGATTACGATTGAGCAAACAAAAGGTAATAATGAACTTGCAAGAAACTGAAATTTGACAGGAACGTTCATGTCGCAACCACCGTGTTTGAGCGAGCGAGCGAACGAGGCGAGGCGAACAGGAAAGAACATGCATCAGCGCGAGTACTGGATTTAGCCCCCCGCCTCCCAATTGTCATGTTAATGTATAAAATGAATACAAAACACTCTAAAATATCATGAGGGAGTGTTTCTAGTTAGTTAACCATTACAACCTCTATTTTGGGCCAAGAAAATAAACTGCAGTCGGCTAAAAAAAAATTATGTGAACATTCCTTATATGGGTAAGAAATATAATTTTGCAAGAAAACGTGACGTGATGGAACATTTTGGCTATTTTTCCTGGATTCAGCACCCCAAAATCTATAGGAATCAGTTGCAAAACTGGAGGCAGTTTTTTGGTAGTGTACATGTGTTACCTTTATATTGCCTTAATAAAGAGGTTTTGAAAAGAAAAAAAAAAAAAAAGACTCCCGACAGGTGGAACAACTTACAGATTCTGGAAATAAAATTTAGATGTAAGCAGAGAGGAGAGGCAAAAAAGAGGCTGCTTCTGTTACTCAAATATGGGACTGCTTCGGTTGTGGTATTCCTCACTGATGAGGCTTAGCAAAAGATTGACTCTGGGCTTCTTGCAGCTGCCTGGAGAATAGATTAACATTTTCCTTTTGAGAGTTGAAACTTTTACAGTAAAGGAATGTGCATGTTCCTCTACAGAATGGTGAGGATGACAAAGAGAAATTGAAAATGGATTTAGAATTTCAAGACAAGTTAGTTTCAAATATAATAAATATTTTTTCTGTCCGCAGGCTTACAATCTAAGTTTGTACCTGAGGCAATGGAGGGTTAAGTATCTTGCCCAAGACCACAAGAGACAGTAGTGGGATTCAAACTTGGCTTCCCTGGGTCTCAGCCTGCTGCTCTAACCATTAGGAAACTCCTCTCCCATGGAACTACTGATGACAGGTGTTAGAGGTTAGAGCAGTGAGTTTTTTTTATTGTATCTATAGCCTCTTTAACCTTCATACCAAAAATCGAATAACCAGTGCATGGGGCATCTGCTTATCTAGTATAACCATCCTCATGCAGGCCCAAAGCGCACAGCCAAGCTACATAGTAACATAGTAAATGACGGCAGATAAAGACCAGCATGGTCCATCTAGTCTGCCCAGCACGAAGGCAAGAGTAGGTGCACCTGCCGCTCCGCCACCCCTACCCACATCCCTGTTTAGGGGTGAACCCACCACTCCTTGTAGGACACGCCTATTTGTTGAGAAATTAGATGGTTCAGTTTATTTTGATTTTATCCTGTTGCTGTAAAGGGATCCACTGTGTCTGTCCCATGCCATTTTGAATTCCGTCACCGTGTTTGCCCCCACCACTTCCATCGGGAGAGCATTCCAAGCATCCACCACCCTTTCTGTGAAAAAGTATTTCCTGACATTGCCTTTCAATTTATCACCTCGCAGCTTCATGTTGTGCCCTCTAGTTGTACAGCTTCCCCGTCTTTGGAAGAGGTTTGTTTGTTCATTATTTCCCTTTAAGTATTTAAAGGTCTGAATCATATCTCCCCTGTCCCTCCTCTCCTCCAAAGTGTACATGTTTAGGTCTTTAAGTCTCTTCTCATAAGGCTTCTGACGCAGGCTCCAAATAATTTTCCTCTGAACAGTTTCCATTCTTTTTATATCCTTTTCAAGATATGGTCTCCAAAACTGAACACCGTATTCCAAGTGAGGCCTCACCAGTGACTTGTACAGTGGCATAAGTACCTCTTCCTTTCTGCTGGTGATTCCTCTTTGTATGCAGCCCAACATCCTCCTGGCTTTTGCCACCGCCTTGTCGCACTGTTTTGCCACCTTGAGATCTTCAGAAATAATCACACGAAGGTCTTTCTCCTGATCCGTGTATACTAACCTCTTGCCCCCTATCACATACATTTCTCTTGGATTTCTGCTACCCAAGTGCATGACTCGGAACTTCTTTGCATTAAATCTTAATTGCCAAGCATTAGACCATTCTTCCAGCTTTTGTAGATCTTTCCTCATGTTAACTACTCCCTCGGGGGAGTCAACTCTGTTCCAAATTTTCGTGTCATCTGCAAAAAGACATACTTTTCCATTCAGCCCTTCAGCAATATCACTCACAAATACATTGAACAGTGCCGGGCCCAGGACCGACCCCTGGGGCACCCAACTAATCACCTTCCCTTCATCCGAGTGAGCTCCGTTTACCATCACCCTCTGTCGTCTGTCAGTCAACCAATTTCTGATCCAATTTACCATCTTAGGATCCATCCTCAAGCTACTGAGTTTATTGATAAGCCTCCTATGAGGAACAGTATCAAAGGCTTTGCTGAAATCCAGGTAGATGACATCCATCGCATGTCCCTGATCTAGCTCCCTGGTCACCCGGTCAAATAACTCAATCAGATTTGTTTGGCAAGATCGTCCTTCGGTAAAACCATGTTGCCTCGGGTCTTGCAACCTCTTGGTTTTGAGAAAGTTCACTATTCACTCTTTCAGGAGCGCCTCCATTGCTTTTCCCACCACCGAGGTAAGGCTCACGGGCCTGTAGTTTGACACTTCTTCCCAGTCACCACTTTTGAGTAGAGGTATGACAACAGCCATTCTCCAGTCCTGAGGAATCTCTCCTGTTTCCAAGGATCTGTTGAAAACATCCTTTAACGGCCCTCTCTGAGCTCTTTCAGAATCCTGAGATGTATCCTATCCGGTCCCATGGCCTTGTCCACTTTCAGTTTTGCAAGTTGTTCTAACACATCATCCTCTGTGAATGGTGTGGTATCTACTTCATTCCCATTTTTATAATATTTGGGAGTCACAAGTGGTCCTTCTCCAGGACTTTCTTTAGTAAAAACAGAGCAGAAGTATTCATTTAGCAATTTCGCTTTTTCAATGTCACTTTCCACCAGTCCGTTCGCAGCACTTCTGAGTCCTGCAATTCCACCTCTGATCTTCTTTCCCGAATATACCTGAAGAAGGTTTTGTCGCCACACTTAACATCATTAGCCATCTTTTCCTCTGCCTTTGATTTTGCTATCCTTATTTCTCTCTTTGTCTCTTTGAGTTTGATCCTGTATTCATTTCTGTGTTCCTCTGTTTGCGAGCTTTTGAATCTTGCAAAAGCTGTGGTTTTTGCCTTTATTTGAGCAGCCACTTCTTTGGAAAACCAAATGGGTTTTCTTCTCCCCTTGTTTTTGTTTACTTTTGTTACATATTTATTTGTTGCCCCTTTTATTGCCATCTTTAGTTTAGCCCATAGCAATTCCACTTATCTCCTTCCACCCTGTCAGCTCCTCCTTTAGGTACTCGGCCATTTTATTGAAGTCGGTGTTTTTGAAGTTTAGGACTTTGAGCTTGCTATGATTGGCTTGTACCATGGCTTTTATCTCAAACCACACCGTGTGATGATCGCTGCTGCTCACAGGGGCACTCACGCAGACATTTGACACACTATCACCGTTGGTGAGCACTAAATCCAGCGTTGAGCTTTCCCTGGTTGGTTCCATCACCATTTGTCTAAGTAATGCATCTTGGAGAGCATCCATGATTTTTTTTTGCTTCTTTCCAGATTTGCAGAAGGAGTAACCCAATCCACATCAGATAGATTAAAGTCACCCAATATGATCGTTTCCCCCTTTGTGGCTATCTTGGCAATATCTATAATCAATTCGTTATCTATCTCTTCAAATTGTGTTGGAGGTCTGTAGACTACAGCAGTATGGATGACAGTGCCATCTCCTCTTTCCAACACATTCCAGAGCGCTTCTTCTTTTCCCCATGCCCCCTGCATTTCAGTAGCTTTAATATTGCTTTTGACATACAAGTCTACTCCTCCTCCTCTTCCATTTTCTCTGTCTCTTCTGAATAGATTATAGCCAGGTATGACTATATCCCAATCATGCGATTCGTTTAGCCATGTTTCTGTAATGGCCACAATGTCCAAATGTCCAAATTTCCACCATTAGGGCTTCTAGGTCCGGAACTTTGTTGGCTAAGCTTCAAGCATTTGTGTTCATTGCTTTCCAGCATTTACCTGGCTTGTGTGTATTTAGCATTGATTTTGTTCTGCCTACATCTTCCCACTTGTTTTTGATGTGTGGTTTAAAACTGTGGTTGTTTCTGATTTTAATCTGCTTTTGCAGGGGGTGACGTCCAGAGCTTGACCTTCTACATCCATCACCCCCTTTTTCTAGTTTAAATGCATATCCACATATTGCTTGAATTTTTCACTTAGGATTCTTTTCCCTGCGACAGAGAGATGTAGTCCATCAGCACAGTATAGTCTCTTGTTCCATCTGTTACCCCAGTCGCCAATAAATCTGAATCCTCCTTGCTTGCACCAGGTCTGGAGCCATGTATTAAAGCTGTTAATGCGATGCAGCCTTTTTGCCCCCTTACCAAGCACAGGTAGAACCTCTGAGAATGCAACAGTGTTAACAATGGGCTTGAGTTTCTCTCCCAGAGATTGGAAGTCCTTTTGGACTATAGAAGCACTGTTTCTAGCCAGGTCATTTGTGCCAAAGTGGATAACAACATTAAGTTTGGAGTGTTCACGTTCTGTGCTAAGTACTTCAACAATGTGGTTTGTGTTCTTGCTGGCTGAAGAGCCTGGGAGGCACCTGACTATCTTCTCTCCTTTGAACTGTGTTCTTAAGTTGATGCCACTCATGATGGAATCTCCAAGTAGTAGTAGTTTGCTTTTTGAGGTTATCTTCATATTTGGTCCTTTAGCAGGAGATTGGGCATTGTCTGTCCCATTTAAAGGCCCTTCAGTTTCTTTGGATTGGGCATCCTCATTCGCCAAGGCAGAGAAGGCATTATGCAGGGATATCTCAAGATGCATAGGATGCCTCTGTGTCACAGGTTGCAATGTACCAGAACCCACTGTGACCCATTTGTTCCTGGGGTGTTTGAAGCTTTGTGGGAGCGGTGGTGGATATTGTTCAGTTTGTATCCTAGAAGAGGTGTGCTTCATTGCAGCCAGTTCCTCCCTCAGTTCCTCATCCTCATTAGCCAAGGAAGAGAAGGCATTATGCAGGGATATCTTTTGATGCATAGGATGTCTGTGTGTTACAGGTCTCAATCTACCAGAACCCACTGTGATCCACTTCTTCCTGGGGTGTTTGATGCTTTGTGGGAGCGGTCATCTGATAGCAATAGTAGAGGTATCAAATACATCATATGCTGAGCATACAGTATAAAATACATTCAGCACTCATCTGCTTCTGCAAATATTGATGTCTATTCAGATGGTGACATGGGAGATGGCCCACCTGAGATCCGGTCACCACAGAAGAGATCTGCAGGGCTGCAATGCAGAGTTTAATTTAACTTACTAACTGCCATTACAAAAATAGATCATAGTGATGTACTTGTATAACAAAAATAAGGATAACAATAAAATAAAAATACATATAAATATGCATAAAGATAAAAGCAATTCTACAGGAACAAGCAGAAAGTCAGTCCTCACATATGGGTGACGGTGCCAACGGAGCCCACACAGAAGCATCTCCCCAGTTTTCAAAGAAAGCCTTTGGGAGATGCAACATGCATGCGTGGTCCACTTCCTGCCCATGGGTGCCATCTTGCCTCAGTCTGCTTTTATCTGCGGAGCCCTTTGGACATTGTCCTTTTTTTTTCCCGTAAAAAGTCAGATTTTTTTTTGTAGTTAAATTTTGTCCTGCTTGCGTACCGGCTCCTCCCTGCCCCCGAGCCAGCTCGCCTGTGCATCGCTCCTCGTGTTTGTGTCGCCACTTTCCACTTTTATCATCGAGGTCCGCCTTGACTGGCGTTTATGCCCTTTTTCAGCCGAAGGCCTCGGACAACTACCAGGAGGCAGGGACCCCCTTTTTCCGATGGCCTCAAGTGGCTTCAAAAAGTGTGACCGTTGTGGCAAAGTTATGTCACTGACCGATCCACATGACTGCTGCCTCTGATGCATTGGTCCAGAGCACAACGATTCCAACTGCGAACTCTGCAGAACAGTGACCCCAAAGGCCTTAAAGGCCTTAAAGACAAAGGCCTTAAAGACAAAGGCATCAGCAGCAGGAAAAATTTTTTCATAAGTCCAACTCTGCCCTGGAGTCTCCGGTAACACCTCGCTCTAGGGCTCCCTCCAATATCTCAGTGCCCCGCAAAGCCAGAGCCTCCTCGGAGTCCCGCAGCTGTGGCTCCTCCGAGCAGAAGTCCCCGGAGGTAGAGCATAAGAAGGATGGATCAGGGAAGAAGGTGAAATCCCACCCCATGTCCCGCAGCCCCAGGCATGAGTCCGAGGAGTCGGGGCAGGAGCAGCCCTCCAAGTTGCCCCGCAAGAAGTCGTTTGTTCCCGCTGACCAGCCTTGGGCCTCAGAGACCATCCTCATCGAGGACTCCCCTTCGACAGTACTGACACCAGGCTCAAAGTTTTCTGTGACCGCATCGAAGGCTGCGGAGCCACTAGAGAGCAGTTTATCTGCCCTAGTGGCTATGCAATGGGCGTTTATGTCCAGCTTATCCGGTTCATCTGCCCCAATGATGGGACCCTCGACACTGAGCCAGTCATAGAGTGCCATCAGCCTTGAGAGAGCCCCTGGCCCCAGTTGTGGTCCCATTTTACGGGACACCAGTCCTCCCCACCGAGTACCCGTGGCTTGGACCGATGATCCTCTGGAGGTCCTGCACCGCAGAGAGCGGTCCTTGACCGAGGTGATCATGCAGCATCGGACTTGTACTCTGACTTTGAGTCCAAATTGGAGACCGAGGACGAAGAGTCCCCTGTCCTGGGCAGCCTGTGATGGCTTTGAGTTATCAGCTAGAGTAGCTGTCGCAGGCATTGGGGCATAACGCCAAGCATGTCTGCAGTTATCTGACCTGGAACAATGGGTACAGGACAAACTGATCAATGTGCCCTGCACAGGTGAAAACATGTTCGGGACATGGTGGACAAACATGTTCGGTCCATGGTGGACAGAGTGGCGGAGATAGAAACAGAGTATGTGACTAAAACCAGGCTCTCAAAAAAAACCTTGGTGCAACCCTGAAAGAAAACCCTGGGGAAAAAGCTCTCCTTCCAGAGGAAGAAAGGGAGGCTTTAGTATGACTCTGTACTTCCAAGCCTTCTCAGGCCCTCAGCAGGTCCAGCAACAAAAAGGCCAGGGATATGGTCCCAGAAAGCATAAAGCCCCAAAACCTTAGGCACTAGCTGATGCCCAGCCTGGGGAAGGCTTTTGACTGCCTGGATGTGACCCCCACACCCTCAGGGGTTCCTTTGCAGCCTACAGGGGGCGCCTAGCCCTGTTTGCCCACAGGTGGACAACCATCACCACCGATGCCTAGGTGTTACAGGTGGTCAAGGAGGGTTACCTCTTCCACCTACATCAGACGCTGCCCCTGTTCTTCCCAGGAGAGCCCACCAGACGTCTCCTTCACCAGATTCTGCTCCTCACTGAACTAGCAGGACTACTCAGGGACAAAGCAGTGCAGCCAGGCCCAAAACACCTCCTAAGAGGACTGGGGGCCTCAGGCCCATTCTGAACCTGTGAGAGCTCAACAGTTTTCTGGTCAGGGAGACGTTCAAGATGCTCTCCCTTGGAACACTGCTGCCATTCCTCCAGCAGGGAGGCTAGCTTTGCTCCTTAGACCTAAAGGATGCTTACACTCATAACTTAATCCACTCCAGCCACAGAAAATACCTCCGGTTCGTGATGGGGAGACAGCACTACCAATACAGGGTACTGCCCTTCAGGCTTGTCTCATTAACCAAGGATCTTCACAAAATGGCATGCAGTGGTCGCAGCCCACCTCAGGCTTCAAGGACCCTTGGCCTTCACATAGCTGGGTGACTGGCTGATAAAGGAGGACACAGCTGCAGAGGCACAATGCACCACTGGATGCACCATAAATGCTCTGCAACACTTGGGGTTTGTCATAAACTACCCCAAGTCCCATCTCACTCCCACTCACAGCCTAGAGTTCATAGGGGCACAGCTGGACACCCTTCAGGCAAAAGCCTTTCTCCCTCAGGAGAGGTCAGTATGCCTCAGGGAACTATCCACTGAGGTGCAATGGTGCAGGACAATGCCCGACCAGCTTCTCCTCTGCCTACTGGGACACATGGCCTCCACGATCCACATGACCCCAGATTCCTGCCTACACATGAGAGCAGCCCAGTGGTGTCTCCGTTCTCAGTGGACACAGGCTACAGGCAGGCTCCGGGATAGAGTACATGTGACCCCCCCAGCTGGCAGACTGTTTTGGATGGTGGCAGAATCCAGGTCACCTCCAGGCCGGGATGCCCTTCCAGGCACCCACCCACAAAAAGTCCTTCCCATGGACGCCTCTCTAATGGGCTGGGGGGGCTCATTGTGAGAGCCTCCAAAAACAAGGCTGCTGATCCCAGAGGGAATCCAAAATGCATGTCTATCTGCTGGAAATCAGGCCATATTCCTGGCCCTCAAAACTTTCAGCCACCAGCTACAGCACCACACGGTGCTGATCCAGACCGACAATCAGATTGCAATGTTCTATGTGAACAAACAGGGGGCAATGGGGTCATTCCCCCTCTGCCAGGAGGCAGTAGCCCTTTGCTCTTATGCCACATGCAGAGGAATGCTCCTGAGTGTGGTCTACTTCCCGGGCCAGGGCAATATCTTGGCAGAAAGCTGAGTAGGGTACTTCAACCACATGAGTGGCACTTCGACCCAACCATAGCCTCATGGCTGTTCTGGCTCTAGGGAATCCCAGTGATGGACCTCAACGCCAGCCCAGACAATGTGCAGTTGCCCCATTTCTGCTCCTGCCAACCGCATCTCTCTTGGGTAGCGGCAGATGCATTCCTCATCCCATTGTCGGAAGGCCTCCTGTACACCTTCCCCTGAATGCCACTGATAACCAAGACCCTGTTCAAGGCTCAACACGACAGAGCGTTGCTAGTGCTGATAGCCCCTTGGTGGAACAGACAGCCCTGGTTCCCACTGCTCCTCTCCCTATCGGCAATACCACCTATTCCCCTGGGCCAAGCCCCAGGACTATTCTCGCAGAAGCAGGGCTCTCTCCTACACCCCAACATGGGGTCCCTTTCACTCATGGTTTAGCTGCTGAAATGGAAGCACTAGCTCCCTTCAACCTTCCATGGGACATGGAAGACATTCTCCTGACCTCTCAGAAGGCCTCCACGAGAAGGGCGTATGCCTTTAAATGGCGATGTTTCTCACTGTAATGCATAGAAAAGTGGATGAACCCGTTCTGCTCAGTTCACGTGATACTCCATTACCTGATCCACCTATTGCAGATGGGACTAAAGTCAGAGTACACTTGAGCACCATTGTGGTGCATCACCACTCCAGAGAGGGGAAGCCCTTCTTGGCTCAGCCCCTCTTGGCTCAGCTTCTCATGTCTCTGTTCCTCAGGGGCCTTATATTGTACAAACCCCCCCATCCACCCTCCAGCAGTGGAATGGGACCTTAATGTGGTACTCTAGCAACTCACTAAGCCTCTGTTTGAGCCTTTAGCTACCTGCCACCTGTGGTACCTCTCCTGGAAGGTTGCCTTCCTGGTAGCACTCACATCAGCTTGCAGAGTCAGCGAGCTCCAGCTCTGATGGCAGAGCCTCTCTACATCAGGCTCTGTGCACTCCCTAAGTTTCTGCTGAAGGTGGAATTCCTATTTCACCTCAATCAGTAGGTGGTACACCCCACCTTCTTTCCCAGGCCTCACGCCAGCAGGGTGGAGACCATTCTCCATACTCTGGATTGCAAGCGAGCCCTTTCCTCCTACCTGCAATGGATTCGGGGCCACTGCACAGCTCAACAGCTTTTCGTATCCTATGACCCCAGCCGGCTGGAGCTCCCAGTGACTAAGCGACCTCTGTCCATTTGGGTGGCGGACTGTATTACCCTTGCCTATGAGCAAGCGGGGATCCCACTGGACCAGAGTGTAACGGCGCACCATGTCGGGGCCATGGCTACTTCCGTAGCCAATCTGCTTCCGTCTCCATGATGGAAATTTTCCAGGCCATCACCTCGTCTTTGGTTCATACCTTCGCAGTTCACTACTGTCTGGAGAGCGAGTCCCAATGGGACAGCGCCTTTGGCCAGGCTGTACTCTGTAATCTTTTTGAGGTGTAGGCAATTCTTGCCCTCTGACCCTTATCTGTTCAGGCCATGACTTATTAACCTTTCTGAAAGGAAGATACTGATATAGTTTCTTGATATTTAGTGGCAATTTATTCTGACAGGTCCTAATGTGGGCCAACTTACAGTATGTTCATAGTCCTGGCTTTCTGAAAAAAATGGACAACAGATAGTGAGAGGAGGACTTAGGAATATGTTCTAATGGATATACATTGATCAACTGATCTCTCAAATAGCCAGGCCAAGTGAAACTGCCCCAAGATAAAAAGAGGCAGAAGATCCTGAAGTATTAAGAAATGCAGTCAGAGACCAAGAAAATGTGGCAGAAATATATGGAAATATTTCTCATCGTATTGAGAGCCACAGGCTTGATAAGAAGAATTTCCAAGCACATCTTAACAAACAACCCATGCATATTACATCTTATGAACTCAAGAAGAAAGCTTTCTTTTGCATGATGCAAGTACTATGCCGAACATTACCAGTAAATTTTAAAGACAGAGATCATATTCCACATACCCTGGCTTAGAAGTGAGGTTCGTGACAGTCATAGTATGCACAAAACTCATCCATTTGGAGAAATTGCACCTAGGCCAAGTTCCCTTCAGGGTCTTAAGAAATTCAGGCAAACAGCTTAAACCTGTAGCCCCAATCAATTTTCCTGCAAACTTTCTTTGCCGCTAAGGTCTGTCTGAGCCCTCTGAAGTTTTATATTTAGGCTTCTTGGAAGGCCCACTAGTAACCCATTATAATAGTCAAGATAAAAATGAAACCAATACTTGCATCGGAATTTACTGATTAGCTTGGTCCAGATAGGGATTTAATTGGTTCACCATACAAAGATGGAAAAAATCCTATTTGACTGTATTGATAATATCCTCTTCAAAGCTAGGTGAGGAGTTCAAAATAACCCCTAAACCTTGAGCATTAGTCTTCAGCAATACAAGGTCTTCTACAATAGGAACTGCCTTAAGAATCAGGAGTAGCAATGACCTATCCTCAATATTTATTTGTATTTATTTGTAGTTAATTTAAGCCTTTCCAGTAGTATATCTCTCTTACTAGTATTTTGTTTCAAATAATATGTTTGCAGTTAAGCAACCACAGCTGACAAACAAGCATTGAGTTTCAAGACACAGGTCCTGAAGTCCTTTTTCTATGGAACCAGTATTTGGATATAATCCACATATATAAAATAACTCAGGTCAAACTATCTACTAACTTGATTCATCAGATGCTTGTAAATATTAAATAGGACTTGTGGTAAGGAAGACCCTTGTTGGACCATACCAACTAACTGGTGTGGCGAGGCTAGAATTCCCTTGATCCCCCCACTTTTTAAGTGTCTCATCAAAAAGGAAACCCATACCTGATAAACCAGCTCTCTCTCTCCCAGATAATTTAATCATGATGTAGTATATCAAAGGTACTAGATGAGTGGAGTGGAGGAGTAGCTTAATGGTTAGTGCACTGGCTTGGGACCCAAGAGACCAGCATTTGATTCCCCCTAGCACTCCTTGTGGCCTTGGGCAAATCACTTCACCTCAGAAGAATCCAAGTTATCAAAGGTGTTGGCTCATTTCAATTTATAGTCTGGTAAATATCATCATAAATTGCTATTAATACCATTTCTGCAATGAAGCCCACCTGAAATCTGGACTGAAAAGGGTTCGGTCTATTAGCCTTCTCCAAACAGGCACAATCTTAACAAGTAATAATTCTTTTCATCACTTTGGCCAAGAGAAGGTTAGAAACTGGATAACTTCCATAGTCATCTGGATCAAGAGAAGGACCTCAGCATCACAGCAAAGATCTCAAGTAGAGGGAAACTACTGTACACCCAAGAACAGGGAATTACTAGAAACGTTGTCTACCACTCTTAATAAGCTAAGTAGGGCAATGATCCAATATGCAGGAAGAGGCGCTCATCTTCTCAACGAAGCTTAAAGCCTCCTACTTAGCCAATATCCACCAGTTTCATCTGCACATTCATGGCACATTACTGTTTGAATAGAGATTCCTGATGCCTTAGTAGGTTTGACTTCTAAAGTCTTTTTAATACTTAGAATCCAACTCTGATACCCTCCCCCCCCATTAGCTCTCCTTTTTATTACTTTCAGGTTATCTTGGAAAAATAGTTCAAATGGCCAAATTGCCACCAAAATCAGATTAATTTTGCCGTTCAACATGTTTTTGGTTCTTTCACCCTTTTCATTTAAAAGCGATCAGTATCTAGGTATTCCCACTTGTGAGGATTGCTATCTTACTTGTCCTCAGAGAAAGCAAAGTATCAGTTCTGTGGAGAGAGCAGGATCAGTATTCACAAGGTCTCCCACCTTGGCAAGTAGTTGGCTTCTCCATGTAAAGCTATATTGAGGTGGCCCTATGCAGCAGTCCTTGAAGTACTCTGAACAGAAAGATCTACTGCCTGGTAAATAGTGCTGCAGCCTTGGTCTCTGTTGAATGTCGTCGCTCACTTGTGAGACTAATATTCTACCTGTTGAAGGTAAGCTGCTTGCTTTTTATCTCAGGAAGTCATGGGAAAAAGACTCTTTCATAAGTACAGAAGTAGACAGGCAAGGTAAATTGTGAGTTAAGGCACCTAATAAAACTCTTGGAAGGAGAGAGAATGATTGGAGTAAGAAGACTGAGGCGGGGAAAGGAACAGTAAGAGAATGTGGAGGGAGCAAGACTGAGTGAGGAGAAGAGGAGAGTGGAAGGGTGCAATGGGGCAAGAGTAGTGAGGGGGATTGGAAGAACTGTAGGTCTTTTTCTGGAGGGAGACTGAAGGAATTGAGGGTGCTGCGGCATATGAATGAGGTGATCATAAGGGAGGATGGAGAATGAAGGTATTGGATGGGGTGAGAGAGGGTGGGTAGAGTAAGTGAGGGAATGATGGTGAAGTATTAGGTGACACTGAGGGGAACAGAGGGACTGAATTAAAGGATTGGAGGGTGGTCTGTAGGAAGAAAGTGAGGTGAATGGACAAGAATTTGGATGGAAATTATATGGAGTGAGTGAAGGGACTGGAGGTGCTGTAGCGTGTGAGGGGATCTATTCCTTTCTCCTTGATCCCAGATCCCCCCTCCTCCTCCTTCACTGTCTCCTCCCTGGCCCTCCCTTTGCTTCCTAATTTCTCATGTCTTCCCATTGCTCCATCCCTCCTTCCTGAAATCTATTCTTCATTTCCCTCACCAAAACCCCTTTTCCCCCAATTCCCAAATCCCTTCCCCTGTTCTCTGTCGTCCTCCTGTCTTCCGAGCAGAAATCATTAATAGTCTCCTCCCTTCCCACAAAAGGCCAACTAAAGTAACAAAGAATGTCAGAAAATAACTTATTTTTTCTAACCAAAATAAACATTTACTTAAAATACAAATTTATGGCATGGGATTTCAGAAAGGGTGTCAAGAAATGTTTTAACTTTTGCCACAAAATCTAGCTTTAAGCTGCTGCAAGGACCTGAGTGCTGTGATTAACTATTCTGTAAAAGGTAATCTCCAGGAAGAAGCAGGAATGTGGTCTTCACATATGGGTGACGTCTGCACTGATGGAGCCCGCATGGGAACGCTCCCCAGCGTCCAATAGGAAAGCTTTTGGGAGCATCCCACTGCGCCTGCTTAGCTGCCTTCCCACCTTTCCAGCTCTCCCTCCTCAGTTCTTCATTTTCCATGGAGCCGACAGGAAGCAAATCCTGTCACCACAGAAAATTCCTGTTTTTCATATTTTTTGGTTCACATCTGCCTTTCTGTTGGTACATTCTTTCTTCTTTCAAAAAAAAAACTGTGAGAAAGAAAGTTCCACTTTCTTCAGGCACATTGATGCCATCTTAGGCCTAGGCCTTCCATTTGTCTCTGACACAATGGAACAACCATCTAGTAATTTTAAGAAGTGTTCCAAGTGTGTGGTACTATCTCAGCCACCGACACCCATGACTAAAGTGCCTAGGGCCTGATCTCCAACCATTAGAATGTCCTCTCTGCAGAAAGATGATGAAGAGAGACCTACAGAATCGAGCTGCAAAGCTGGGCACCCTCTTCGCCTCAGATGCCGTCTCTTTAGCATTGATGCCATCGAGAGCTTCATCTTCCTCCCATGGATCTCAGGTATCGAAATTTAAGTCTTCATTGAAGACTGGCTGCCCCCCCCCCCCCAAGGGTAGTAACATAATATAGTAACAAAGTTTATGACGGCAGATAAAGACCAGTATGGTCCATCTAGTCTGCCCAGCAAGGCGGCAAGGGTAGGTGCGCTTGCCACTCCATGCAGGTTACCTCTCCCCATGCCTTTGTTTAAGGGTGTATCCACTGCTCCGTGTGGGTCCACCCCTATTTGTTCAGATATAAGAGATAGTTATGCTTATTTTGATTTTTTCCTGTTTCTATAAAGGGATCCACTATGTCTCTCCCATGCCATTTTGAATTCTGTCACTATGTTTGCTCCCACCACTTCCATTGGGAGGGCATACCAAGCATCCACTACCCTTTCAGTGAAAAAGTATTTCCTGACTTTGCCTTTCAGTTTAACCCCTTGCTGCTTCATGTTATGCCTTCTAGTTTTACAGCTTCCCCGTCTTTGGAAGAGGTTTGTTTGTCCATTAATATTCTTTAAGTATTTAAAGGTAGATCTCCTTCTAAGCATCAAGTTGCCTTGGGCATTGCCCTGGAGGGGGACATACCGGCCAAAGAACCCATGCGGGAGGACCTTCCCTCCAAAGCCTTAGTGGGGTCCCAGGATGCTCTCGAGGCCTCCACCTCCGGAGAGCTCCTGGTGCTCAGGGATTGTGTCCCGCAATTTGGGTACCGATACCCAAGCATCAGCAAGCTCCATGGATAAACGCATCCTTGCGATCAAGCAGAGCTTAACGGCCTTACTGGCAGCCTTAGTTCCAGTTAAACCCCTACAGTCGGTTCCGCAGACGTCAGTACCGATATGGACTGCATCGACTTTCTTGCCGCTTTCTATGCTACCACCCATGTCAGTCCTCAAATCCATTTCCAGTACCGAGGTTCTGACTACACAAATTCCAGGTCCTGGCTTTGACCAGTACCGAGTTTGTATGGAGCGGGAACACCCTGCCCGTCGATACTTCGAGTCTTTATTTATTTATTTATTTATTTATTTAATTGGATTTCTATACCGCCTTATCATACAATCAAAGCGGTCTTACAAACAAAGATATTAAGAGTATTAGTGAGAAAATGTAAAGAAATAAAAGTTAAAGTTATGGTATAATGTGTTAGAGTGAGTTGCATTATCTACATAGTGAGCTATACTATAATGTGAGCTATTATACAATATGTATATGATTTACATTCCAGACAAATTAAGTTAGTTAATTGCATGACCGTAGTGTTCTATAAACAAAGATGTTTTCAGTTGCTTTCTAAAGTCATTGATGTCCTGAGCTGCTCTCAGCTCATTAGGTAGAGAGTTCCAGATGGAAGGTGCAGCAAAAGAGAAAGCCCTTTCAGAGGTGTCTTTACGTGTTTTTCTGACATCATTTGATAAGCTGATTCTGTTGTCAGATCCTCTTCTTCTAGGTCTGTTGCTAATATCTGACTGTATGAGATATGTCAGGCTTTCTGCAGAATATTGTTGTTTTATCTTGAAAATATAAATTATAGTTTTATATTTTACACGTGAAGCTATAGGTAACCAGTGAAGCTCTTTCAAGATGGGAGTTCTATGTTCTCTACTTGATAGACCAAAAATTATACGTGCAGCAGTATTCTGCGCCAGTTGTAAAGGCTTAAGTGCTTGCTTAGATAAACCCAGATATATTGGATTACAGAAGTCAAGTAATGGAGTAATCAATGCTTGACAAACATTTCTGAAGTGAACAGTCTTTGGATTCTGATTCCTTGGACGATGAATTGGCCGATACTCGAGACATGCAAACCCTACCAAAAGACCTGTCTCCATCTCCACAACATCGCATGTCCCCACCAGAGGACATGTCTTTCCAAGACTTTATTCACGATGTTGTCAGGGGCCTGTCCATAACTAACATCGGAGAAAGAACCTAGGGCTGAAGAATTGGAAATTCTTCAATACCCAACAGCTCCAAAAGAAGCAGTTACCCCACCTATCCATTGGATACTTCATGACTTCATGCTTCATATGTGGGAGATACCTCTTCCTATTTCTCTCCATACCTGTCAGCTCAATACCATGTACCGGGTACTGAAGTGTCCCGGTTTTCAAAAGATACAATTGCCGCACCATTCCATGGTAGTGAAATTGGCAATGCGTGAAATCAAGAGCGCAAAAACACATTCCTCTAACCCTCCAGGTAGGGAATCGAGAACCCTCAATATTTTTGGTCGATGTTGCTTTAAGGCCTTCATGCTATCATCCAGAATCAGTTCCTACATACTCTATATGGGTATGTTCCTCAAAGAGGTCACTAAGGATTTGGAGTTAATGGCTCCTCTTCTCCCCAATGACAAGAGGGCAGATTATCTCACCCTTGTAAAGCATGCTCAGAATGTCTCAAAATTTGTCAACAGAGCAACTTTTGATTGCTCTGAGTGCATCAACAGAACTACATCTATCTGCATTGGTGCACGCAGGATTGCTTGACTCCAGGCATCGGATCTTGAATAATGGGTTCAAGATAAGCTGGGTAATATCCCTTGCACCAGTGAAAATCTTTTTGGCAAAGATTGGCAAGACAAGGCCTCTCAGTTGGAGTCTGAGAACACTACCCTGAATGGGCTCTCTAGATCTACTGCCAACCCAGCTAGGAAGAAGGCAGCAGCAAAGAAAGCCGCCTTTAATAAAAAAAAGTATTATCCTTATAACATAAGAACATAAGATATGCCATACTGGGTCAGACCAAGGTCCATCAAGCCCAGTATTCTGTTTCCAACAGTGGCCAATCTAGGTCATATGTACCTAGCAGTTTCCCCAAGAGACACAAGTTCCACAATGCTTGTACTGGGTCAAGCATTGATATCTTTGGTCACTTCTTAATTTTGGTTTATGGACCTTTCCTCCAGGAACTTGTCCAAACTTTTTTTAAACCCAGCTACACTAACAGCCTTTACTACATCCTCCGGTAACAAATTCCAGAGTTTGATTACATGTTGAGTGAAAAAATATTTTCTTTTATTAGTCTTAAATAGTTTACCCTGTAGCTTCATTGCATGTCCCCTAGTAAGAGAGGTAAAGAGGTAAGAGAGAGGAGCTTCAGAGTAAGAGGATCAGAGGGGTTATCAACATGGATGTTAAGATCACCAAGAATAAGAGTAGGGGAGGTAGGGATAAGAAAGAGGGAAAGCCAAGAGTCAGAGAAAAAAGAAGAAAAAGCCTTGTCATATTCCTGCTGTTCAATGTCGGCATCATGTCCTCAAAAGGGACAACAACCTCCAAAACATCAAAAGAAGGCTCAGACTCCCACGTCTCATTTACTTCAACAACCTCAGGTTGCTCCGGGTTTTTGACTCCTTTCCAGAGAACATAGCTGTCCTGCCTCTGAAGAATCCTGACCCTATCGACATTCCTGGCAGACTCTGCCATTATGCCTACAGATGGCATCTCATCACCTCAAAGCAGTGGACATTAACAATATTATGGGAAGGATACAAACTTCATCTATGAAGCCTACCCCCCTCCTGACTTCACCAAGAGAGTTCCATTCTCAGCCCCCTTTCACTGCTCTATTACTACAAGAAGTCACCTCCCTTCTACTGCAGGGCGCAATAGAGGAGGTTCCAACATCCCAGCGGGGAATGGGCTTCTATTCTCCCTATTTTCTTATTCCAAAGAAAATGGGGGGATACAGACCTATTCTGGACCTCAGAGACCTAAACAAGTATCTCATATGGGAGAAGTTCAAGATGGTCTCCCTGGGGACCCTTCTTCCCTACCTTCAGAGTCAGGATTGACTCTGCTCTCGAGATCTAAAGGAAGTGTACACTCATATTCTCCAGGACCAAGCAGGAAGTCAGTCCTCACATATGGGTGACATCGACGTCGATGGAGCCCCCATGCGGAGCATTTCCCCAGCTGTCTAAGAAAGCCTTTGGGAATATACCCATGCATGCGCGGTCCCCTTCCCGCCCAAAGGTGCCATCTTGCTCAGTCTTTCTTTTTCCGTGGAGCCCAGAGGACGTCTGTCCTTGTCACCCGGAAAAATTAGGATTTTTTCTGTGATTCTCGTGCCTCTTTTTGTCTGGTTCGACGCCGGTTCCCCTTCCCGCCCGGGTTCGGTACACCGCTATCGACCCGATCTCTATTTTTCCGTTTTTTGCCCTTCGTGGCACGCGTTCGCGCTCTTTTTTCTTTTCCCTGGAGGGCCGGTCCTTTGACCTCGTGGGGGCCCTTTTTTCCCCGATGGCCTCCAGTGGTTTTAAGAAGTGTGATCGTTGTAAGAAACTCATGTCTCTTACCGACACACACGACTGCTGCCTGTGCTGCCTCGGGCCTGACCATGATCCCAAAGTCTGTGTCCCATGTGGCAAAATGTCCACCAAGGCACTCAGGAGCCGGCAGCATCAGAAGGAGAGGATTTTCTTGGACTCAGCCTCTGGACGGGCCCGGACCTCGTCAGAGACCTCGACGTCTCGGGAGTCGGACCCCGAGCTTCGTCGGGGTTCCTCTGAAAGGGGGTCCCCCAGTCAGGAGCATAAGAGGAAGAGAAAGCTCGTGAGGGCGGCATCGGAGGAAGCTTCTGGTTCCTCGAAGGCCAGATCTCGGATCCCTGACCGCCGCCCCGGGCCCTTGGAGCTGGAGAAGCCAACTAAGGTATCCCGTGTAGAGCCGGACTCTGTCGAGCACGTAAGTCCTGTTGTCCTCGAGGACTCTCCTCCTAGGGAGCCGACGTCGGGCCCGGCACCGCCGGGGCCCGAGTCGGTGGCTGCTGAGTCTCCTGAGCTTGGACTCAGGCTGACAGCCTTGGAGTACAGATTGTCTGCCTTCATGAATCAGCAGCGGGTGCTGATGGCCAGCCTGACTGGTGCATCTGCCCCGACCACCGGGATGTTGACGTCTAAGTCGACCCCGGAGACAGAGCTGGTTCTCAAAGCCATGAAAGCCCGAGTCTGGTCTCGGTCACGGTCTCCCTCGACCTCCCGTTCGGGACCGAGGGCGTCGACGCCGATGGCCCCGGCACCGGGGCGGGTGTTGCCAGAACCCACGCGGTCGGAGCCCCTCGACTCTTCTTCGGATGAGTCTGCATGGGAGACGGAGGATGAGGAGTCCCCCGATACTTTTCGGACTTGGTGTGTCCCTTCGGACTCGCCGCAGTCCAAATCCCGGAGTAGGTCCCCTCCGGAGGATGCCCAGTTCTCGGAGCTCATTAAGGATATGGCCAAGGCCTTGAATGTTCCTGCCGACCCCGAGGAGGAGCCTCGAGCCAAAGAGCTCGATGCCCTCCAGTATGACTCTCTCCCCACGGGAGGCCTTTACTGTGCCAGTTCCTCCGATGCTGGAACGGCTCCTCTTCCGAATGTGGGAGGCACCGACCTCGGCGCCAGTTTTGAGCAAGCGGATCGATTCCATGTATCGAGTCCGGAAGAGCCCTGGTTTTCAGAAGGCGCAGCTGCCGCACCATTCTATGGTTGTGGAATCGGCCATGCATCGTCTGAAGAGCCAGAAGATGCACTCTGCGATGCCCCCCGGCAGGGAGGCCCGAAGCCTAGATGCCATCGGCATAAAGTGCTTCCAGGGCTCGATGCTTGCTTGCCGTGTCCAAGCCTACCAGCTGTACATGGGCATGTACTTGCGGGACCTGGCTAAAGAGGTAGCCGGGTTCTCGGCTGGTCTCTCCGGGGAACCTTTGCAGAGGTTCCAATCCTTGTCCTCGGGGGTCCAGAAATGTTCTAAATTCATCTCCCGGGCGGCCTACGATGGCTTTGAGGCTTCAGCCCGGGTAGCGGCGGCCGGCATCGCTGCTCGACGCCAGGCATGGCTACAGTCATCGGACCTCAAGCCATGGGTGCAGGACAAGTTGGTCGATGTCCCATGCCGGGGTGAAAACCTCTTCGGCAAGCCCATGGCTGAAAAGGCTGCTGAGCTCGAGACTGAGACTCTAACGAGGACAAGATTGTCTAGGAAAACATCTGCCCCTTCTCATAAGAAGAAGGGCTTGGGGAAAAAGACATTTTACCTGAGGAAGGCACCTGCCTACAACCCTTTCCCTCATTATCAGGCCTCCCCAGCTCCCCAGCAGGGTCAGCAGGCCAAGGGACAGGGACATGGGCCCTGTAGGCAGAAAGCCCCCAAGCCTCCAGCTCCTGCTCCTACTCAGCAGGGAGGGGGTTTTTGACTCCCTCTGCATAGCCTCTCCACCCCTGCTGGCCCACCTCAGCACGGGGGGGTCGCTTGGTCCTGTTTGCCCACCAGTGGCCACCCATCACAAGGGATGCTTGGGTACTGAGCATAGTCCAACAGGGCTATCTGCTCCATTTCAATCAGGTATCCCCTACCTACTCCCCAGGGGAGCCTCCACAGCCTCCTCTGCATCAGGAACTCCTTCTCCAGGAACTGCTAGGTCTGCTTCAAGACAGGGCAGTAGAGCCTGTACCTCCAGATCTGTGGGGACAGGGCTTCTACTCCCGGTACTTTCTTGTGCCAAAGCGGACTGGAGGTCTCCGGCCCATTCTGGACCTGAGAAATCTCAACAAGTTCTTGGAAAAAGAGAAGTTCAAGATGCTAACTCTTGGAACACTACTGCCCTACCTCCAGCAGGGAGATTGGCTATGCTCCTTAGATCTAAAGGATGCTTACACACACATCCTCATTCATCCAGACCACAGAAAGTACCTCAGGTTCGTGGTGGCAGGAAGCCATTTTCAGTACAGGGTACTGCCCTTTGGCCTAACCTCCACTCCACGAGTTTTCACGTAGTGCCTAGCTGGGGTAGCGGCCTACTTGAGAAACCAGGGTATATTTGTCTTCCCCTACCTGGACGACTGGCTCATTAGGGGTCAGACTCTCCAGGAGGTCAGGCAAGCCACCCTCCGTACTGTCTCTCTCCTTCAGCGTCTAGGCTTTGTCATAAACTTCACAAAGTCCACTTTGCTCCCCTCCCAGAACCTGGAGTTCATAGGGGCAAGGTTGGACTCCCTACAAGCGAAGGCTTACTTGCCAAAGGACAGGGCGGAAAGGCTGATAAGCTTGGCCAACCGGTTCATAAGCAACCCATTGGTTTCCGCCAGGCTTTGCCTACGGCTCCTAGGCCATATGGCATCGACAGTGTATGTGACCCCCAATGCTCGCCTGCATATGCGGCCTGCACAGTGGTGTCTCAGAACTCAGTGGAGGCAGGCCACAGGAAACCTCAGCGACAAAGTAAGGGTGTCCAAACCCTTCCTGAACTCCCTGCAGTGGTGGCTACACTCCCCCAACCTGCTACAGGGGATTCCTTTTCAGGTACCTGTTCCCACAGTGGTACTCACAACCGATGCCTCCTTGCAGGGTTGGGGTGCACATTGGCTGAACAAGTGCACACAGGGCCTGTGGTCCCCATGGGAGGCCACTCAGCAGATCAACCTGCTAAAACTCAGGGCGATATGTTTGGCCCTCAAGGCCTTCGCTCATACCCTGACCCACCAGGCTGTCTTGGTGCAGACCGACAACCAAGTGGCAATGTTTTATGTCAACAAGCAGGGGGGCACAGAGTCAAGGCTCCTGTGTCGAGAGACTCAGGCCCTCTGCTCCTTTGCCCCACAACATGCTGCTGAGGGCTGTCTATCTTCCTGGCCAGGAAAACTTTCTGGCAGACAGATTGAGCAGGGTGCTACAACCTCACGAGTGGCATATGCACCCCTTAGTGGTCCAGACCATTTTTCTGAGGTGGGGACTTCCGTCTATCGACCTCTTTGCCAGTCCCCTGAACCGGCAGCTGCCCCAGTTCTGCTGCAGGCAACCGCATCCCAAAAGATTGGCGGCGGATGCCTTCCTGATCTCATGGTCCCAGGGCCTACTGTATGCGTTCCCTCCCATGCCCCTGGTGGCTCGGGCCTTGTTCAAGATTCTGAGGGACAGGGCCTCGGTCATCCTGGTGGCCCCCAGATGGCCAAGGCAACCCTGGTTTCCCCTCCTGTTACAACTGGCGGTGGACACCCCTCTTCCTCTGGGGTTTCAACCCGATCTTCTTTCTCAGGATCAGGAGTCCCTTCTGCACCCCAATCTCAAAGCTCTCAATTTGATGGCCTGGAAGCTGCAAGGGTAGTGCTGGCTCCCTAGGGCTTGCCTCAGGAAGTCGAAGAGGTTGTCTTAGCTTCAAGGAAGCAATCCACCCGAAAGACCTATGCCCTGAAATGGAGGCGGTTCTCCCTGTGGTATGATCAGCGCCAGGAAAACCCCTTCTCCTGTCCTGTGCCAGTAGTGCTTCAGTACCTGCTGCACTTGTCTAATCAGGGTCTTAAGTCCATTCAGTTAGGGCACACCTCTCTGCTCTGGCAGCCCATCACTCAATGGTGGAGGGGCACTCTTTGTTGGTTTACCCCCTGGTGGCCAGGTTCCTCAGAGGCTTGCTCCTGCTAAAGCTTCCTCTCCGTCCACCTGCCCCTGAGTGTGAGTTGAATGTGGTTTTGTAACAGCTTACTTGCCCACCCTTTGAGCCTATGGCTACGTGCCCTTTTTGCTTCCTTTCTTGGAAGACTCTCTTCCTAGTGGCACTGACTTCGGCCAGGCGAGTGAGTGAACTTCAGGCCCTGGTCTGTGACAGGCCATACACTCGTTTCTGTAAGAACAGAGTGGTCCTTAGGACTCATCCTAAGTTCCTACCGAAGGTGGTCTCCTCCTTCCACCTCAACCAGGAGGTGTTTCTTCCCACATTCTTCCCTGAAGAAGTCCTCCACACCCTGGACTGTAGAAGGGCCTTGTCTTTCTACCTTGAGCGTACTAAAGGTCATAGAAGGGCTACTCAGCTCTTCATCTCCTTTGACCCGAACAACTTGGGGGTTCCTGTCTCCAAGCGTACCTTGTCCATATGGGTGGCGGACTGTATCACCTGGGCTTACAGGGCAGCAGACCTTCCCTTGCGGGGTCGACTTACAGCCCACCGTGTCCAGGCCATGGCTGCATCAGCAGCTCATCTCCGCTCTGTACCGTTGGCAGACATCTGTAGGGCTGCAACTTGGTCCTCAAGCCAGACTTTTGCAGCCCATTACTGCCTGGAGAGGGAGTCCTGTAGGGGACAGTGCTTTTGGTCAGGCAGTACTCCGGAATCTCTTTGAGGTTTAGGCAACTCCTACCCTCCTACCCTCTTGTTGGGATACCGAGGGGTTCTGGTCTCAGTGAAATTCTTTCCTTCATGCTACGGCTTCACAGAGGGAGTTTCTTTTTCAGCCTGTGTTACTGGTAACCCAGAGCTAGGGAGTCACCCATATGTGAGGACTGACTTCCTGCTTGGTCCTGGAGAAAGAGTAGTTACTCACCTGTAACAGGTGTTCTCCAGGAGCAGCAGGAATCAGTCCTCACAACCCTCCCTCCTTCCCTGGGAGTTGCAGTTGTATATAGTTCATTTGTTTTTTGTGCTGTCTTTTAGCTATGTCATCTGACTGAGCAAGATGGCATCTTTGGGCGGGAAGGGGACCGCGCATGCGTGGGTGTATTCCCAAAGGCTTTCTTAGAAAGCTGGGGAAATGCTCCGCATGGGGGCTCCATCGACGTCGATGTCACCCATATGTGAGGACTGATTCCTGCTGCTCCTGGAGAACACCTGTTATAGGTGAGTAACTCTTATCCATCCAGAACTCAGAAAATTCCTGCTCTTCATGTTTCAAGGAAGACACTATCAATACAGAGTCCTGCCTTTCGTCCTTGCCTCTGCCCCAAGATCTTCACAAAATGCATGGCGGTAGTAGCCGCATTTGTAAGGACTCTAGGGATATTTGTCTTCCCTTATTTAGACGACCAGTTCATAAGAGCAAGCACCTCTCATAAAGCCAGTCTGTCCTTCTCATGCACCATGCAGGTGTTACAACACTTGGGATTTGTCATAAATCTTCTAAAGTCCCAACTCATCCCCTCTCAAACTTTAGAGTTTATAGGGGCCCTCTTAAATACTCAGCAAGTCAAGGGCATTTCTGCCCCAATTTCACTGCGCTCATCTCAATCAGTTAGCATCTAAGGCATGTCTCAAGAACTATCTTACTGCTCGAGAAATGCTACGACTTCTGGGTCATATGGCATCAACAGTTATGTAGTTCAATATGCCCATCCACATATGCGCACAGCCCAAAGGCACCGGCATCCCAGTAGTCTCAAGCATCAAGTCACCTAGGGGACAAGATAGAAGTCTCTACCCTTCTGGTCTCATCTCTCCAGTGGTGGTGTTCCCCAGAAAATCTCCTTGTAGGGTCACCTTTTCAGATGCCTACACATCAATGTACCCTGACGACGGATGTATCCAAACTGGGCTGGGGAGCACATCTGGGCTCTCTCTCCATTCAAGACCTCTGGTCTTAGCAGGAGTCACAACTCCAAATTAATCTGCTGGAACTCTGAGCCATTCTCAATGCTCTCAAAGTGTTCCAGGACCATCTTCATTGCCGCAGAGTTCTAGTCCAAACCAACAATCGAGTGGCCATGTTCTGTGTGAACAAGCAAGGTGGAACAGGTTCTTGGACCCTCTACAGTGAGGCTCTACATCTCTGGTCCTTTGCCATACATCATCGCATTCACTTCCAAGTGGTATATCTCCTGGGCAGGCACAATGTCTTAGCGGTCAGATTAAGTCTAATCCTTCTCCCCCATGAGTGGTCTCTTCAAGTAGACACAGTCTCTTATATTTTTCAGATCTGGGGGACTCCAGAGACAGACCTTTTCACAAGTCCTTAGAATGCCAAGCTCCCTCGCTTCTGTACCAGAACCTCTGCGTCGGACAGCTTACAGGTGGATGCTTTTCATCTCCACTGGGGACATGGCTTCCTATATGCCTTCCCTCCCATTCCCCTAATTTACAAGACTCTTTTCAAACTCCAAGTGGACAGAGGCTTTATGATTCTTATAGCCCCATGCTGTCCACGTTAGCCATGGTACCCTTCCCTGCTACGTCTATCTCAGACTCAACCCATAGATATGGGGTCTGCTCCAGATCTCCTCTCTCAGGAGGAGGGGATGCTGCTCCATCCCAATCCACAGTCTCTCCATCTCACAACATGACTGCTGAAGGCATAGCCTTCCAAGGTATTAACCTTCCCCAGGAGGTTGACATTCCTCTTAACTTCTAGAAAGCCATCCACCAGATGGTCCCATGCTTTCAAGTGCCATAGGTTTTCTTTCTGGTGTTCTCAAAATAATCTTAATTCCTTCTCAGCTCTGGTAGAGGCACTGCTTGAGTATCTCCTCCACCTATCTTTTCTGGACTCAAAACCAATTCGGAAAGAGTACACCTGAGTGCAATTGCGGCCTCTCATGTTCTCTTAGATGGCCAACCCATCTCCTCTCAGCCGCTCATAGCATGCTTCATGAGGGTTCTTTTATTAACCAAGCCTCCCATTAAGCCACCACCAGTGGCATGGGACCTCAAAGTTGTTCTAGGACAGCTTCTCAAGTCGCCCTTTGAACCTATAGCCACGACGTCACTTATGTTTCTCACATGGAAGGTCATCTTCCTCATTGCCCTCACTTCAGCAAGGTGCATTAGTGAGTTCCAGGCCTTCGTGGCTGATCCACCTTCCACACGGTTCCACCATGATAAGGTAGTCCTTAGGACTCATCCTCACTTCATGCTGAAGGTGGTCTTGCCCTTCCATTTGAACCAGTCTGTCTACCTTTCTGTATTTTTCCCTAAACCACATTCATCTAGAGCAGAAGCAACACTCCACACTGTGGACTGTAAATGTGCCTTAGCATTTTATCTTCAAAGAACTTGAGAGCACCGAAAGGCTTCTCAGCTGTTCATCTCCTTTGACTCTGGTCACCTTGGGTTGCCAGTCTCCAAGCGTACTCTCTCCAGGTGGATAGCAGACTGTATCACTTTTGCTTATGAGAAGGCAGGACTCTCCCTCGAGGGTCATGTCACTGCCCATAATGTTCGAGCCATGGCTATCTCGATGGAAAATCTGTGATCTGGGGCTGTTGATGAGATCTGCAAAGCAGCAACTTTGTCTTCGGTCCATACTTTTGCTGCTCACTACTATCTGGACATGGACTCCCGCTGGGTGCCATGTTTGGCCAGACTGTTCTCCATCATCTCTTTTAGACTTAGAGCAACTCCTACCCTCCATCCCGGACTTCAATACTAGAAATCCATGGAGGATACATGACCTCTTTAGGCATACCTGAGGCAAACCACTGCTGAATCTGAGGTCATCTCTCTGGCATCTTCTAGCTAGGGAGTCCCATATGTGAAAACGACATTCCTGCATATTCCTGGAGATAGAGGAGTTACTCACCTGTAGCAGGTGATCTCCAGGAACAGCAGGAATTTAGTCTTCACAACCCACCCTCCTCCCCTAGAAGTTGTAGGTCTTCTTTTTCTTTCTCTCGTTTTATCTCAGTTACAAACTCAACTGAGGAGGGAGAGCTGGAAAGGTAGGAAGCCAGCTATGCAGGTGCAGTGGGATGCTCCCTAAAGCTTTCCTATCGGACGCTGGGGAGCGTTCCCGCACGGGCTCCATTGGTGCTGACGTCACCCATATGTGAAGACTAAATTCCTACTGTTCCCAGAGATCACCTGTTAGAGGTGAATAACTATGCTCTCTGAGCTGATGTTAGTAGGAAAGTTGTAATTTCTGAAAGGCTGAATATCAAAATCCTCTAAAGAAAGCACATTGGCTTTTATTCTCTCTGCTTCTATGCTTATTTAATGAGTTATTCTTGAAAGTCATGCTCATGCTGGAGGTGCATTCTCATGAGTCAGGATAACTAGAATGACTTTAAATGATTACCCTATGGAAGCCCATCTTACTCTTTACATCAAACCCTTCCTGGATATGGTATTCTGTGCATCCAGTGGCCATTTCCTTTAAGTATTTCTCATCATGGCATTCCCAGGTTGATAAACCCCCATGGTGGTGTTTTTTTTTCTTTTTTAATATAATCACACTTAGTTGACTCCCTAGGCTAGAGGCTGGAGATACATTTTCTAATTGTTGTGACCGCCCCTTGAGTATTGTATGTGGTTTTGGTCATACAACTCAAAAAGGATTTAGTACAATTAGAAAAATATCATTTTTGTTGGCTGTTTCTGTAAAAGAGGATAGAAATCTCCCTAAGGAAGAGAGGCTAAACAGATTAGGATTTTTCAGCATGGAGAAAAGATTGCAAGGGGATGTAAATTTATGAAATTACGAATGAGGTGGAACAATTAAATAGGCAATAGTTGTTTATATTGGCTTACTTTCTATACTGTGTTTTCAAAAATGTATCAAAGTGGTTTACAATGGTCGTTGGGAATGGCTGAAAAAAATTAAAGAATAATTAAAAGACACAAACTCTTTGGGACATGTTTACTAAAGGTTAACACACCTTAAGTGCTGCAATGGCCAATAGACATGAATGGGCAGTGGCAGCACTTAATGCACATCAACTTTAATGTGCATTAACCTTTAGTAAACATGTCCCTTTATGTCTGGAAACAAAAATGATAATCAAAGGGGAAGGGTCTGGGTGAAAGTGGAAGAAGGGGAGAGGAAGTGGGGAAAGAAAGGAGTGGGGGAGAGGAAGGAGAAGAGGCCTTGGTAGGAAAATAGACATATCAGTTTGTTTGCAGGAAATCGCTGTAGGCCAGAGTGAAAAAAAGTAAGTCTTCAATTGGGTATTGTTCATTTCCACACATAGGTGAGGTGTTAAGTGAGTTTCAAATAATGGGCGTGAAGTAGAAAAATATAGAATAGCGAGTTGAGCTGTGGTATATGCAGTTGGTTGATGGGAGGTAATCTGTTTGTGTGCTGTCAGCGGATGGGCCAGTTAGAGGCTGGAGTAAGATGAGGTAGAGTGGGTGGCCAGTGTAAAAGGCTTGATGGACAATTCAAAGAAGCATGAATTTGATACGATACGATACAGTAAGTAACCAGTGATGCTGAACATAGAAGGATGAGGTGGTTAGTCTTTCTAGACCAGTGTATACGCCTTAATAGTGATCATTTGGGTATTTTGTAGATGTGTTGGTGATGGACTGGAAAGTCTTAGGTAAACTATCAGTGCAGAAAGCTAGCGCAGCCTTTAAGAATCCCTAACGCCATGTTTAAGCACACTTTACGCACCTTTTCAGTGCAGAAAACAAACATAAACACCAGCAGAAAAACTAGCGCCTAATTAACGCCACCCATATTTGAATGTATTAAAATTTATTTTAATCAACTACTGCTATGCAAATCCTGGCTACGCCTGATGCACAGACAGGTGTAGAGGATTTTGCAACCAGTCATAGTGCCAAAATTTTACTGCATGGTCTGAGGTAATTTAAACCTCTAATGCATGACCCCAACAGTATTTTGATGGCACCAGGGGCGTTCCCCGATGCCTAGCTCATCATATTAGATGATCAGGCATCTGGAAAAGCCCCCGATGCCATCAAAACACTGTTGGGTGTTGGTGCCCCAACAGAAAGTAACTGCCTGGTAATCCAGTGGCCCCTGTACCCCCACCCAAACCTAAAATACTATAAAATAAGACACCTGGTAGTCTAGTGGCCCTGTACCCCCATCCTCCACTAAAAGAAAATAGAACCTGGTGGTCTAGTAGCCCTGTACCCCCCACCCCACCCCAACCCAAAAGAAAAGAAAAATCACCTGGTGGTCTAGTGGCCCCTAAATCCAACTCTTCACCCCCCCAGTACCGTAAAATAGGGGGGAGCGCTGCCTATGTACTTTTGCTCTGGTCTGCCATTTTGTAAAATGGCGATGCCTGGCCCCACATGGTGCATCCTGGGATGCCTTGGATGGGTTAGACTGCCATACAAGGTATAGACTACCTTACATGGCAATCTGACCTCAGCTGTGCATCCCAGGATGCACAGCGTGGAACTAGGCATCACCATTTCACAAGATGGCAGACCAGAGCAGACATGCATAGGCAGGGCTCCTGCCTATTTTAAGGTATGGAGGGGAGGGTTGGATTTAGGGGCCGATAGACCACCAAGTGTCTTGTCTTTTCTTTTGGGTTGGGGTGGGGTGTACAGTGGCCGCTAGAGCACCAGGTGTCTTTTATTTTGGTTTGGGGTGGGGAGGTTACAGGGACCATTAGACAAACAGGTGCTTATTTTCTGTCACGGCACTGGCCCCAGACAGTTTGTTGATAGCATTGGGGGCTTTTCCCGATGCTGTGATCATCCTCAATGCCATCAAAATACTGTGTGGGGGGAGGGGAATAGGGCAGCTGGGCCTCCAGGGATTCTTTTTTTGTCAGGCATCAGCCCCTGACAGTATGTTGATGGCATTGGGGGTTTTCCCAATGTCGCGATTGTCCCCGATACCATCAACATGCTGTCGGGGCTGATATGCAAATTAGCCACATGGTATCCGGACAGCAAACCAAACTAGCACAGGCTTCTTGTGCACATGTGTTTGGCTTGCTCTCCCGGTTTAATACTGCAGTGGCTCATTTGTATGCGCTCTGTTATCGCAGCGGTCATTTGCATACCCTATTCTTCCTGCATTGCATGCTAAAATGTGTGCATTGTCGGGAATGTAAAAAAATTGCTTCAGTGCGGGTCTAGCAGACATCCTGTGCTAGACATCGGCCCATACGTTTGCATAATCTCATCATGAGAGAACCAGAGCATATGCCGTGGTGGTCTGTACATCTTGAGCAAGATAGAAGTGTAAGGAATGGAGTTGGCAGAGGTGATAAAAGCAGGACTGGATACTGGAAGAGATCTGCAAGTTGTGAGAGGGAAAGCAGTCAAAGATACAGCCTAAAATCTTTAGAGAATCTTAACCTGGCAAAGAACACTAAAACGCTGCATGAAAATGACAACAGATTGAAAACAAATCATAGAAGGGGTTTTTTTTTTCCACGCAGTGCATAATTAAGCGTTGGAATTTGTTGCTGGAGGATGTGGTAAAGGCAGCCAAAAGAAGATTGGGTAGGTACTTGGAGGAAAAGTCCATAAGAACATCATTTACCAAGTAGACTTGGCAGAGTCCTCATTCTTCCTGTAAATGAACTAGGGAAAATCTGCACTGTCTGGATTTAACAGGTACTTGTGTTCCGGACTGGCCACTGTTAGAGATGGGATGCTGGGCTTGATGGACCTTGGTCTAACTCAGCATGACTTTTCCTATGTTCTTATGATCGTGCCTCACTTGTTTTCCTAGTATCTCACATCCTTACTTAAAAAACCATTGTGTAGATAGTTATTTTCTAATCAATTTGGCATGCCAAATGTAAACTCTGAATAAAGGGGGAACAGTGTTTGGATTTTGTTCCCAAGGACAGGCACACCCCAGATGGCCGCACCCTGAGTTTTCTTTTGATCCGTACTGTAAGTAGATGTGAACCTGTGGGTTTGCAGCATATGGTTGTGTTTAACTATATAGAATGATGTCTGAACCCAATTCAAGTATTAGCCTTGAAGAGATCAAAGCAAAGCAGTCCATGCTTTTTCTATAAGAATAAAGTAATCAAGAAAAATCTCTGAAGTGGCTAATGGACGTGTCATGTTTTGATTATTATGTAATTATAGAAACAAGATTTTTGTTTCTCTTTAGTGTTTGTTAGAGCACAGGCTTTGAAGCAGCCCTTTGCAAACTATCGGACTTCTTGTCTAAACACTGCAAAGTCCTTTGAAGCAATGACTGTAATATAAGCCGTGCACGTTTGTGTGGACTTGTTTTGTTAGCTGCACATCCAGATTCAAGCTTCAAGCAGAAAGGAATAAAGTGCAAAAATTCAGCAAGTGGATTTGCCTGCACAGTTTTGAACTCCTCGCCTTTCCTCAAGTATTTAACGTCCTGTGACTTCTGGAATGGAAACTATTCCACAGAAACAGTTGATGAAGCAAAAGCTTCTGCAAACCTTCCTTCCCCTCTGAAAAAAAAACCTGCTATAGAATATTTGCCTGAAGTTTAAAATGTACTACTTTTGTCAAAAGTCCCATAGCAATGTTTTGCAGAAGATTTTGCTGGGATGACTTTTTTTTTCCTGTGGAAATTCCTCCCTTCTAGAAATTGCTGGGAAATGGAGCCCTTAGGCAAGAGGTGCTCTATTTCCAAAGCTGTGTAAGGCCGTAGCGGCTAAAACAACAAAAATACTATGAGCTGAGACTATAATTTATTGCAAGTAAATTTATTATTCAGCGCATTTGTAAATATTATGCGCCCACATTTCTCTATGTGGATCCTGGTGTATTTTCAAAGTGAAAGTTTGCAAATACTTGTTTGAAAATTGTCTTATATAGTAACATAGTAGCATAGTATATGACGGCAGATAAAGACCAGCATGGTCCATCTAGTCTGCCCAGCAAGACGGCAAGAGTAGGCACACTTGCCACTAAGTGCAGGTCACCTCTCCCATGCCTTTGTTTAGGGGTGTACCCACTGCTCCTTGTAGGTCACCCCTATTTGTTCAAATATAAGAGATAGTTATGCTTATTTTGATTTTATCCTGTTGCTATAAAGGGAACCACTGTATCTGTCCCATGCCATTTTGAATTCTGTCACTGTATTTGCCATCACCACTTCCATCGCGAAGGTATTCCAAGCATCCACCACCCTTTCAGTGAAAAAGTATTTCCTGACATTGCCTTTCAGTTTACCCCCTTGCAGCTTCATGTTATGCCCTCTAGTTTTACAGCTTCTCCATCTTTGGAAGAGGTTTGCTTGTCCATTAAGTATTTAAAGTTTGTCTTTAAGTATTTAAAGGTCTGAATCATATCTCCCCTGTCCCTTCTCTCCTCCAGAGTGTACATATTTAGATCTTCAAGTCTCTTCTCATAAGTCTTCTGACGCAGGCTCCAAATCATTTTGGTCGCCTTCCTCTGAACTGCTTCCAGCCTTTTTATATCCTTTGTGAGATATGGTCTCCAAAATTGTACACAATATTCCAAGTGAGGTCTCACCAGTAACTTGTACAGTGTCATTAGTACCTCTTCCTTTCTGCTGGTAATTCCTCTCTGTATGCAACCCAGCATCCTTCTGGCTTTTGCCACCGCCTTGTCACACTGTTTCGCCAACTTGAGATCATCAGAAACAATCACTCCGAAGTCCTTCTGGTCTGTGCATACCAATCTCTTGCCCCCTATCGCATACATTTCCATTCAGCCCTTCGGCAATATCACTCACAAATATATTGAACAGTTCTGGTCCCAAGACCGAACCCTAGAGCACACCTCTAATCACCTTCCTTTCATCCGTCATCTTCTGTCATCTGTCAGTCAACTAATTTCTGATCCAGTTCACCATCTTGGGACCCATCCCCAAGCTGTTGAGTTTATTGATAAGCCTCCTATGAGGAACAGTATCAAAGGCTTTGCTGAAATCTAGGTAGATCACATCCATCGCATGCCCTTGATCTAGTTCTCTGGTCACCCATTCAAAGAACTCAATCAGATTTGTTTGGCAAGATCGTCCTTTGCTAAAACCATGTTGCCTCGGATCATACAACCTCTTGGTTTTGAGGAAGTCTACTATGCTCTTTCAGGAGTGCTTCCATTACTTTTCCCACCACTGAGGTAAGGCTTACTGGCCTGTAGTTTGTCACTTCTTCCCTATTACCACTTTTGTGGAGAGGTACCACATCAGCTCTTCTCAAGTCCTGTGGAACTTCTCCTGTCTCCAAGGATCTATTAAAATATCCTTCAATATGGAATGTTTGGTTTTATATTTACAAATGCTTTTTGGCATACACACACATTTTCTGAATTAATTTGCACATCTGCACATATTTTCAAAAATATGTGTTCAAATGCAAGCTCCTCCCCCAGAAACCTCTCCACTCAGTTTCAATAAGGTTATGCATATACAGGCTGTATCTGCATAACTTTACATGTCTGTCGGAAGCACAATTTTGTAAGCTCCTTTTTCCATGCATTAGGTATGCTTGACCCATATAACCTTACTCACTCATCTAGATCTACACAAAGTAATCTCATCTCTAGTCCTCTGTCTGTACAGTATAGGGGTGAAGTACTTCTGTCTATGAAAAAAGAGCGGGATCTGGGCGCAATTGTTTCTGATGATCTTAAGGTGGCTAAACAGGTAGAAAAGGCATCAGTGAAAGCCAGAAGGATTCTTGGGTGCATAAGGAGAGTAATAGCCAGCAGAAAAAAAGGAGGTGATAGTGCCTCTTTATGTCTTTGATGTGACCTCATTTGGAGTATTGTGTGCAATTCTGGAGACCACACCTTCAAAAGGATATAAATAGGATGGAGTCAGTGCAGAGGGTGGCTACCAAAATGGTCAGTGAACTTTGTCATAAGGCATATGGGGACAGACTTAAAGATCTCAATATGTATACTGTGGAGGAAAGGTGGGAGGGAAGAGATATGATAAAGACGTTTAAATACCTCCATGGCATAAATGCACAAAAGGAGAGCCTCTTGCAATTGAATGAACGCTCTGCAACGAGGGAGCATAGGATGAAGGTAAAAGGGGATAGACTTCGGAGTAAATTGTGGAAATACAGTACTTTATGGAAAGAGTGGTAGATGCATGGAACAATCTCCACGTGAAGGTAGTAGAGATCAGGACAGTATTTGAATTCAAGAAAGCATGGGACAATTACAGAAGATCTCCAGAGGATAAAAAGGAATTATAGTAGTTGGTACGGAAGGCAGACTGTGGATAGGCCATATGGTCTTTTTCTCCCGTCATGTTTCTCTGTTTCTGCAAGAATTAGATTGAAGCAGTAGCAGAGTTGGGAGCCTGGGTGTTTTAGAATCTGGAGCATTGTTATGCTTAGTATGGGTAAGTGCAAAGGAAAAACTTGCATGTACTCCACTGAAGTCAAGCCTTATTCTGCAAATTTTGAGCTGGACTTCTACTTGTGAAGGGATAATGCCAGAATCTGTGCTTGATGGTGGAGGGCCCATACCAAGTGAGGGTGCAGAATTCTTGCTCACTCAGAACAATATGAGAGTCCTCAAAGGCCTGGCTGGTCAGCATTTGCCAAGGTGAGTGATTCTGCAGTTGAAGCGTAATGTGTTTTAGGAGCAGAGCTCATCAGTGAGGCAGCTTTGGCATTGCTGGCTTCTCTCCCCTCACCAGCTGCTGGTGAATTAATTTATGCCTCTGGTGAGTGATAATGCTCCATAATTGCAACTTTTACCAATCCTAAAGCTGCTTGAACTAAAGGGGTAGTGAAAGAGCCATCTAGGACGTCTTCTGGGACTGGGCACAGTGACATTGCAGTTTATGGAGAGCCATAACCAGGTTGGATAAGCCTCTGTCTTCTCATATGGACAAAGTAATTGAGACAGTGGTACAGCCAGACCTGAGTTTTTGAGAGGCCCAGAGGTTAGATGGGTGAAGACGGGGCATTCACAAGTCTGAGTCGTGCTAGTCACTCTAATGCCTTAGAGTGTTTCAGGTAAACAGTCTGCAACATTAAATCAATTGCTGAACATATGAATATGTGTGCTGTCTGCCACCGTGCCCGTAGAGTAACATGGGTGCTGCAGCAGATTATGCATTTCCTAATCGTTAGTGTGCACTATTTGTGCAAAATGTAATTTTCAAATTAAACTAAAAACAAACTGAAAAATGTCAAGTTATAACGCACCAATCTCTTGGCTGGGCTTGATAGACTTTTGGTTTGACCCAGCATAGCACATGGTGTCACTGCTAGGATGTTTCCACATATTAACAATTATGCAAAAAACAATTGAAAGAGTACTCTGCACCTCCCCTCACCTACAACGAGGCAGGGCTCTTGGGTATAACATAAATCCACACACAAGGCAATGAGAAGGTTAATTGATAAATCAGTAAATAATACACAACACACTTGTATTATAAAAACAAACCAAAGCTTTGGGAGAGCAAGCTAGACCTCTGCCTATGTTTACTCTGACATCATAGCTTTCGGCCACTTTATTTATAGGTAAAGATTCCATTACACAGCATAATTTCACTTTATTATTCTACGTCTCGCATCACATAGATTCATAATATACATATTCTATTCTACGTCTAGTGTCACGTATATTCATAACATACTTTTCTATAGGCATGCACGTCATAGACAATCATGAAAAGACATACATATATTCTCAGACATGACTATGTAGGCCTTAATTCTAATTAATTCTAACACTGACAGTTTGATATCTCTGATCAGAGACTGAGAGGCTGGGTAAACAACTTGCATTTTACTTATCTTTCTAATAACAAGACTAATGTTTATGTTATCTGGAACCTTTCACCCAGTTACTTCTACAGAGTCTTTCAAGGATGGTATTAAGTAAGGAGCTACAATTGATATTAACTCTTTCTTAGGGCTTATAGTAATATAATGTTATACACAGGGCCTGACTGTGTATCCAGCCTGGTACAATCAAGCTTTCTTTCAACAATGTTCAACCTTTGATGTCATCTCAGTTCAATGACAAATTCCTCACCCTGAAGTAACACACAACTCTTAAAATAAAATAAAACTCAGCACCTGTGAGGTAACCCTGCCATTCCAAAACAATACTAAATCCAGGACTCTCACAGCAACAACTCTACCTAGCAAGAATGTTTCCAGTGACCAATCCAGGTCACAAATGCCTAGCAGTTTCCTAAAAAGACACAGGTTTCACAATGCTTGTATTGGGGCAAGCAGTGGATTTTCCCAGCTCGTCTTTAATAATTTATTTAACCTGTTTTCTATACTGCTTTATCCTTCAATCAAAGCAGTTTACATTATGTATTCAATACAAACAAGTATACCTGAAGCAATAGAGGGTTAAGTGGCTTGCCCATAGGATTAGAAACACCAGTCCTTCCAGTCTGAGATTGCTGTCCCCAGGTGAGAATTGAACCCCTAGCCCTCCGGGCTTAGGTACTGTGTCCCAACCACTAGGCCATTCCTCCAGGAATTTGTCCAAACCTTTTTTAAACCCAGTTGCACTAACAGCTTTTACTACATCCTCCGGTAATGAATCCAGAGTTTGATTATGCGTTGAGTGAAAACATATTTTCTTTAATTAGTCTTAAATGGCTTACACTGTAGTTTCGTTCCATGTTCTCTAGTCTTTCCATATTTTTACCCATTCCACTCCATTCATTAATTTATAGACCTCTATCATCCCCCCTCAGTTGTCTCTTTTCCAGGTTGAAGAGTCCTAACCTTTTAAGTCTGTCCTCATAGGGGTATCCTTCCAGCCCCTTTACCATTTTGGTGGCTCTTCTCTGTATTTTTTTCTAATTCCGCTATATCTTTTTTAAGATACAGAAATCAGAATTGCACCAGGTTTTGCAACACTAATATACTTTCTATTGGGAAAACAAGCTGAAATGCAACAGATCCCCAAACTAGAAGACTACCACACTTCAGCCACACACCTTCACCAACACAGAATAAGAGAACACAAATTAAAAACAGAAATATGTAGGCAAATACTAAACTGGAAAACCCAAGGAGCCAGATAGTATCCCAAAGAAAGAGGAACTAGAAATGCACTTTCTCTTATACTGTACAAAATCGAAAAGATATCAGAGATGCACACGCCCAAAAACTGACAGATAAACATCAAAGACCTCGCGCAATGGAATGAGCAGAAAATAAAATTGTACAACCCTGGGGAAAATATGAGTGCAGCAGCGAGAGCCCATGAGCTGCTGGGGGCAGAGTGGAGTGCTGGAGGTTCCCAATCCTGCAGATGCACATAGAATAAAGACAGACCTTCACTAAATACAGAATTATAGTTAATCACAAATTACAGATGTGCAGACAAAACTGCACTGAACCCTTAAGGACCCACTCTGTACACAGTCAGTGCAAGACCTGAGAACGAGAAACAGAAATGCATTTCCTTCTGTGCTAAGCCAAGCCCCAGTCATTGTTGTGGGGGAGTGGGGGCCGTTATGTGACATAGCACACCCCCACAGGAATAATGCACAGGGCTCTGAAACCTCAACATGGCCCACAGAAATGATGGAAGCTCAGCCATCTCACCCAGAACTGCACAAGATACTGTGTTCCAGGAGGGAAACCTTTTGGCCAGTGCTGGTTTTGAACTTGCATCCCAAAGCAATGTGGACTTGTAGTCCCTATCATCATCATGACCTCCCTTGCTTCCCTCCAGTCCCCCTCCCCTCTCTCATTATCACAATCCCTGCTTCTCCCCTAGCCTCTCTGTATCTCCCTTTCTTATCATGACCCCCTGATTCCCCCAGTCTCTCTCTCTCATCATCATGAACCCTCTGCTTCCCTCAGTCCCTCTCTCTCATTATCACAATCCCTGCTTCTCCTAGCCTCTCTGTATCTCTCTCTCTTAGCACTACCCCCTGATTCCCCCAGTCTCTCTGTATCTCTCTTTCTTATCATCATGACCCCCCTGTTTCCACCAGTCTCTCTCTGTCTCATCATCATGACCCCCTGCTTCCCCTATATTTCTCTCTTATCATCGTGACCCCCTTGATTCCCCCAGTCACTCTGTATCTCTCTCTCTCTCTCTCATATTATCATGAACCCCTTGCTTCCCCCTGTATCTCTTTCTCATATCATCACAACCCTTCTTCTTCTCTCAGTCTCTCATCATTACCACCCCTCCCCCACTTACCTCAGTCTCTATTTCTTATTATTGCCACCCCCTGGCATCCCCCAGTCTTTCTCTGTCTTATCATGACCTCCCTGCTTCCCCCAGTGTCCGTCTCTCTCATTATGGTCCCCTCTTCCCTCAGTCAGTCTCTCTCTCTCTCTCTCTTTCATCATGACCCCCCCCCCCTTCCCTCAGTTTCTCTTTCTTTCTCTCTGACTCCTGATTCCTCCAGTCTCTCTTACACTGAGCGGCAGACATTGCTGTTTCCTTTCTGACTGTGGCTGATGAAAAAATACAACTTTTCCCTTTCAGAGCTGATCATGGTGGGGCCCACTGTGTTCAGCTCTTAAAGTGAAACTCCGTCAGCAGTGAGCAGCATAAGAAACTCACTCCTAGTGCTTGTCTTCAAGATTGTCAGGGTAGTGAATTGTGCTACGAAGAAAAAGCATGCACAGCCAGTTCCCGAATCCCAATGCACAGCCACACCATGCTTCATAGCTCCTGCATGGGAAGTCGTGCATGGCATGGTTTATTTACTGAGACTGTGCCTCTCCTGCTAATCCCACAAGTTTTTCAACACCTGATAGGCTTTGGGTAATCCCACAAGTTTTTCAAGCCTGATAGGCTTTGGGTAGGACGGAATTTGCAGACGGAAGAGCTATGTGGGTGTGTGCAGTCCTCTGCAGTGAGTAAATGTGAAGCCCATCCTAAGAACGTTTTTGAGGGGACCATAGAAAAGGTGAGGGGGCCTGGGCCCCTGAGCCCCAACCCCACCCCCATAGTTTTGCCCTTGAATTGAGGGTTCCAGATGCTAAAGGACAGAGGCCTTGATGCAGTAAACTCTGCTATGCTCTTTTATTTATTTTTTTTTTAAGTGCCATCAAGTCAGTGCTGACTCTTGGCAACCCAGCAACCCCTGAGATTTCTTGGCAAGGTATGACCGGAAGTAGATTGCCAGGCCTTTTCTTTCGAGGCAATGGAGGGTAAAGTGACTTGACCAAGGTCACAAGGAGTGCCAGTGGCAATCAAATCCTAATCTCTTGGGTAGTAGGTTGTTTCTCTAACCACTAGGTGGCTACTCCACTCTAGTGTAATGTTTTACTATATACTTTCCCATGCTAGCCTTGCATCCTCCATGGTGCATCCTGGGACGTACAGAGTGGAGTCATCAGACTGAGTGATCCTATGCTGTGCATCCCAGGATGCACCACAGGGGTCAGTCTGCCATATAAGACAACTTTTACCTTATTTGACAGACTGACCCTGCCCAGTGTATCCCAGGGTCAGGTACTGCCATTTTCCAAGATGGTGGTGCAGGGGTAGGAACATGTGGGAATCGCTACTGCTTCCCAATGGGAAAGCACCCGAGGGGGAGATCAGAACTACCTGGGATTTTGGGGTAGGGACCACTGGGAAAGTTTTTAGGGGGGCATTTGGGGCCATTAAGCCACCGATGAGTTTTTGATGGTGTCCAGGAGAGTTTATTTATTTAGTATTAGTATTTAGCTCACACCTTTCCAGTAGTAGTTCAAGGTGCATTACATTAAGGTATGTAGGTGTTTCCCTGTCTCCAGGGGGTTTACAATCTAAGTTTGTACCTGAGGCAATGGAGAGTTAAATGACTTACTCAATGCCACAAGGACAGTGGGATTTGAACCCTGTTTCTTCTGGTCTGAGGCTGCTGCCCTTACCACAGGGCCATGCCTCCATTCCTTATGTTGTGACCAGGTCCTCTGCCTTGGGACATTTGAAGTGCATGTGTCTATTTTGCTCTTCTTGTTTAATGCAGATTTTTTGCATGCTGTTTGCTTAAAGCATGGATGATCAAAACCTCTGCGTTAAATTTGCATTAGGTAACCCAGTGCTAAAGCTCTATGGCAGGATTTCTGCATTAACCTGTGTATGATGTAAGATTGGTGCAAAAAGAAGAATTTGAGGATTAAAAGGCTGCCATGCTGACTTTATTAGGAGCAAAGCTTCCATACACAATAGGTTGAATGTGTGGGTTTTGAACTTTTTCAAGGTGATATTATCTTAGAGGACTCTTTAGGTTCCTAAGGAGGCCATATCTCCCTCTCCTATGCTGCTTATATTGTTCCTGGGGGACTAGGAATGGTGAGGAGGCCAGAGAATTGTACTTTTGATAGCTCCAATATGGCAGATTTTCTTGAAAGCTCTTGCGCCTTTCCAAGCTATTCTAATGTAACCCTTTCTATTGTGGTTCTAGCAGCTGCCGGCAGACAAGGGGGACACCAATCAAAGAACCTTTTGTACAGTCTTTCAGCCTTTTTCTCATGGAATTTAATAGCAGGATTTTTTGATGGGAACCAGCATCCTCTGAGAGGCACTTGACACACTACTCACACTTCTTCCCTTCTCAAAATAATTGAATCCAGGCCACAGTTTGTGTTCTGAACCAAGGGTTTACTTAAAGGTTTAGGGTCATAAGAACATAAGAAATGCCATACTGGGTCAAACTAAGGTCCATCAAGCCCAGTATCCAACAGTGGCCATTCCAGGTCACAAGTATCTAGCGGGTTCCCAAAAACCAGGCCACTGCACCTACTGAAGCCACCAGCTGGTTCAGTAACAGTTGGCAGAGACAACAAACAAAAACTATGTTTCAACAGTTCATTCCTCATCCTTAGTCAAAAATGTTTACACATAATATAGATTACTCCTTTCTCTTCTCAGTTAAGTGTGTTACCATACTCTCCAATTACTCTTTATCTTAAGCTGAATAATTACTCCAGTCTTCACCGCTCCTGCACCTTTGTTACTTAGTCTGGGTTCCCTGACTGGAAGTCCCTCCCTCTTGTTTCCAGCACTCTTTCACAGTGTACACAGGTCACCTATATGTGCTGGACTCACTCCTAGCTCTGGTGTCACTGGTATATGAGTGTTTGGGTTATTTTCTTCCGGAGAGCTGGTGGCTTCAGTAGGTGCAGATCCCTAAAATTGCTTTGCAGAGCTCCTGGCTCTGATGGATTGGAAGGCTGCATTGTTGGTACATTTCTTGGAATTTTCTCTCATAGGCACAGCTACTCTTCTGAGACAGTGGGTGTATTGGCAGATTCTGCACAGACATCAACCCTCTGCTCTTCTCCTTTGCTGCTGTTCTGAGCCTGTTGCTTCCTCTGGATGGTGCAGTGCCTGTGTGCCAAAGACACCTACCCCTTAAGGGCAGATGCCCTTGCTGCCTTCTGGTGCAGTCAATGTGTACCAGAGACAAAGTTTTGTTTTTGGGAATGATTTATATATGAACATGGGCTTTCCCTCCCAGAGGAATTTCCTCCCAGCATAATCTGACTGGCAGCAAGAACCTCCCCTGTTATGGAAAATGCCAAGCTTTCTCCAGCTTACATTGTAATAATTTAGTAGGGACACTGAATGGTGCTGCTGCTCACACAGTAACATCTAGGCAGCCTGTACACTAATATCAAATTTTGTCTCAGTACCAAAGAGAAAATGGATTCTGAGATTTATATTTTTGGCATAAAAATGTCTCTTTTGGGTTGTAATGTTTGAGTTTTGCCTGATTTTTTTCTTTTTTTACAGGGCTACTCTGGCACAGCATAGGCTTTTTTGGCTAAATGCACACAGATGTTTGCCCTAGGTGCAAGTCTATTCCTACAGTTCTATGTAAGTGTCATTAAATTTGGGGGTAAAAATGTCTTTTTTTTTTAACAACACAAATCAGTTGGAGTAGATGCCAGGGCCTCCCTTTTTGACAATCGCTACACCTCCAGCTTAGTCAGGGCTCTCATATGTTCTCATTTATATTAATTGCCTCATCTTATAGTCTGCTTTTTTTTCCCTTTAACTTCTCTGACTAATTTGAAAGTATACTCCAGCTCCTTTGGATTTTCTTCTTATCTTATACTCCCTTTTTTTTTCTTTTTGTTTTTTTAAAGTATATTGAACATAATGGAGGTCATCCTGATCTGAAATAGCGGGGGCTGGACGTCCAATATGGACGTCCAGCCTCCGCTATTCCCTTAGACTCGATGCTGATGACAGAGCTCCCCGTATGTACACAGGAGATGTGCGGGGAACTCTGTATGAGGGTGGGAGGGGGCGGGCCAAGGGAGGAGTGAGGGTGGGCTGAAACCATGACCCTCAACCCAGACATACAGGGCCTATTATGGCGATGGCCCTGTACATCTGGGCATCGGCAGTTAGACAGGGAACTTATTCCACCTTGAGGGTAGAATAAGTCTCCCCTGATGTGGGAGGACAGTGCAGCAGGGCAAGGGGGTTCCCCACCACCCGATCCCAGCCTTGATTTATTTATTTATTTATTTTATTTATTTAGCTGTATTTATATCCCGCTTTTCACCAGGTCAAAGCGGTCAATTGGGAGATACATTTAACATGAGGGGATATGACACACATACGCTAATACTTACAGGGAACATGGGCAATGGAGGGTTAAGTGGCTTGCCCAAGACCACAAGGAGTACCTATAGGACTAGAAATCCCAGTCCCTCCGGCCTGAGATTGCTGTCCCCAGGTGGGACTTGAACCCCCGGCCCTCCGCCTGAAGTACCTTGTCCTAACCACTAGGCCACTCCCCCACTCCTAGACCCGACTGGGGGTTGGGCAGCGGGGATATCTGTGGGGAAACGGCTTGCCGGCAATCGGGGCTTCTGTATGGAGCCCCAATGCCATGGCAATGGGTCTACATGCAGGCAGCCCAGCCAGATTGCAGGAGTCATCAGCTGGACGCCCAGACCCTTGGAATCGGGGCCCAGCTGCCCATCCAGGCTGGTTGCACCCAATTCTGATCCCACGGGGACAGCCCCCACAGGTCCAGAATTGAGTGCAAATCTGGCCCATCCAGAATTTGGATGTGGGGACATGCCCCGAACAGAATTGGCATCAATGTGTACTGTAAGTTTTTATTTCTTATAGTTTTGGTACATGAGTGCATATTGCAAATTATCTGTGCTTTCATGGATGGTGTTTTGTTTCTGCTCTCAAGATTTTTCAAAACATGCATTTAAAAGAATAAAATAAAATCAGATTTGAATCTATGGACAGTGGTGCTTTCGGAGGCATGTTTACGACTAAGCTCTGTGCTGGTAATGTGCTTATAAACTGCACAACCAGTGCGGGCTTTGGACTAGCCATATGGGGAAGGGTACATGAAATGCATTGCCACAGAACTTTGTGGAGGCAAATACAATAATATAATTGGAAAAACATACAAATTAATGAAGGATAGATTTAATACAACAATCAAGCATGTCACCCCAGATCAATGTTTCTCAAGCCATTCCTGAGGCACCCCCTAGCCAGTCTGCTTTTCAGGATGTCCATAACAAATGTGCATGAGAGAGGTTTGTATGCAATGGAGGCAATGCATGCAGATCTCTCTTGCATATTGATATCCTGAAAACCAGTCTAGCTAAGGAAAGGGATGGGGAGATCAATCCCCTAGGCAATGGAGATCACTGGCGCACCGAAGCTCCCAGCAGAGATCTGCTTCATGAGAGAAGCGGAAGTCAATCCAGGCAGGGGCTCAGATATCATGTGAGTATCTCTTTGTATCTGTTTCTAAGCGCTCCTGGGATTCTGAGTATGATTCAAAGTACTGCTTAGAGGAGAGGTCTCCAGAATTTCCCTCAGATCCCACACCTTCTCATGAATGAAGGAAATAGCCAGGTCCATTCTATTTCAATTTGAAACATAGGAGGAGCCCAAAGCCAAGGAATTGGATATCCTCCGATGTTAAGATTCCCCCTAAGGAGGTGGTGACCCATTCACTGCATTCTTCATAGGCTACAAATGGGAATGTGGGAGACCCCCTTTCTTTGTTGCCTTTACTCAGTAAGAAGGTTGACTAGGTACAATATAGAGTCCAGAAGGCTCCAAGATTTGAGAAGCTCCAGCTGTCATGCGATTCCATGGTCATCAAATCCACTCTTAAAAGAGACAAAAATTCTTTGGGGCCCCCAGGGAGGAAGATTGGACTGGATTCTTTTGGGTGGAACTTCCTTCATAAAGCTATGCTAATATCCAGCTCTTTATAAGCATGCACCTATGGAACATCAGGTGCCATCTGGATGAGTTTTCAGATGTTCTCCCTCCAGAAAAAGCTGTGCAATTCCAATTCCTGGTGAAGAGAGGGAAGGAATATGGAAAATACATTGTTTGAGTAATTTATGATTTTTGAAAGGGTATAAAGAGCTTTCTCCATGAGTACTGGTGCCTGAAGACTTTCATGGCTGTGTGCCTCAGACCTTCAACCCAGTGCTCAAGAGCAACTTGCTGATGTGCTGTGCTGTGCTGTGGAAAGAATCTCTTCAATTTATTAAATCAAATACGATCATGCTATGAGCACTATTGCCAAGTGGCCCCAATACCCTTATCTCTTGCACCAGATCTCATGTTCCACTAAGGACTAAGTCCAAGATAGCTTCCCCTCTGGTCAGTTCATGAGCCAACTGCTCCAAGGAGCAATCATTTTTCGTCTAAAAACTTTATCTCCCTAGCATGTCCTGCCGTGACACTGATCCAGTCAATACCAGGGTAATTGAAATCACTCATTATTATTACTGTGTTTGTAAATATTTTTAGCTTCTCTGATTTCTTTGAGCATTTCATCATCCACTTGTTCATTCTGGCCAGGCGGTTGATAGTACATCCCCACTGCCATCGCCATCACCTTCCCCTTTTTATATGGAATTTCAATCCTTAGAGATTCTACAGTGTATTTTGTTTCCTGCAAAACTTTAATCCTGTGTGACTCAATGCCCTCTCTAGCAGAGTGCAACGCCTCCTCCAATTTGATGTACTCTATCATTGTGATATAATTTGTACCCAGGTATCACAGTGTCCTACTGGTATCCTCCTTCCACTAGGTTCTGAGAAACCAATCATATCTAACCTCTCATTTAGTGCTATATATTCTAACTCTCCCATCTTATTTTTCTAGACTTCTAGCATTTGCATTCAAGCATTTTAGAGGCTGTATTTTATTCATATTAATCTGGTTATCAGTAGGCAGGGGTAATTTGGCATCTTTAAGCTCTATCTGCTCTGTACTTGAGGGCATTTGGATTACTTTTGTCTTTATTGGAATCTCTCTGTCGATATGCCCTAACTTCAATCTTTTGCCAGTATCCTTCAAGGATACATCCTTCTGAATAAACCAGATGGGCATTCAGGTGCTGGGAATGTACAGTGGCCTGATCTGAATTGACCCTGTACGTTCCGGCAGCTGGGCCATCCTCCGCCCCCATTCAGCTTTCTCCACACAAATGCTCTGTACTGTACGTGCAGGGAGCACAGGAGACAGAATTGACTTTGGGGACTGTGCATGGGTTGGACGTCCAGCCGTACGTCGAACCCTGCTATTCCTGTTTCAGAATGCCGGCCAAAGTGTCTTGAAGTAGTTATAGTGTTTCTTCACTAACTGGACTTGGACATGTCTTTCTACTTGGATGATTGGCTGGTCAAAAACACCACTCAAGATGGAGTTCAAAAATCTGTATGCATCATCATCTGTGTGCTGGAGCTACTAAGGTTCAGAATCAAGTATCCCGAATCAAACTTGAGCCTATCACACCAATTGGAATTCATTTGCCCTCTGAAGAAATACAGTACATCAGCGTCAGCAAACATCAGTGAGAAACTTGTTGATAGTGTTAGGCCACATAGCCTGGACAATTGATGTCACTCCCTTGGCACGTCTCAACATGAGACAATCTCAGTGGACCCTGAGCATACAGTGGATGCAGGCTACTCACAGGCTCAGTGATGCCATTTCTCTCATTCTACCTTTCTGAGATTCCCTTTCCTGGTGGATGGAGCATTGTTAATCCGGCCAAAGGTCTACTATTTCAAATTCCTCCCTACCAAACGTTGCTCAAAACAGATGCATCTAAGCTGGGCTGGGAAATGCATGTAGATAGGCTCCACGCTCATAGGATTTGGTCCATCCAGGAAGTGTCTATCAAATCAATTTCATGGAACTGAGAGCAATCTCAAATGCTCTAAAGGCATTTAGAGATTGTTTGGCCAATCAAATTATCATGATCCAGATAAATAATCAAGTAGCAATGTACCACATCAACAAGCAGGGAGAAATGAAGTCATACCTTGAATGTTTGGGAAAACAATCAGATGTAGAAATTTGTCATCTCTCAGGGGATGACTAATAGCCACATACCTGCCTGGCACACACAATGCCCTGGCAGACAGGTTGTGCTGTGTCTATCGATCTCACAATTGGACCCTAAATCAGGAATCTAATCTAATGTAGACTTATATACCACTACAGTCCCAATCAGAGTGGTTCGGTGAGGTTTACAACTAGAAAAATGAACACTGAGGGAAAATGCTAAAAAACACTCATTAGAATTAAACAGCTAAGTTTTAAATTTTTTTTGAAAATAAAATGGCTCGGGCCCTCTTTTGAGAATGGGGCACTCCCTCAATAGATTTATTTGCAGCTTTTCAAAACATGTATAGCAGCCACTCACAAAAACGAGGAAACAACTTTCAAGAAAAAAAAACCACATTAAACTTTCAAATCTTCAGTTCTTCTTGTTACGCACATTCTGCAATAGGTTACTCCTCAAACTCTTTAGTACGGCAGCTTCTTTTATCCCAGCTCATCTCTACTATGGCTAAATTTTGCAATAACATGGGAGACAATAATCCAAAAAACTGGATTGGAGGAGTAGCCAAATGGTTAGAGCATTGGCTTGGGAATCAACAGAGCAGGGTTTGATGCCCACTAGTACTCCTTGTGGCCTTGGGCAAGTCACTTAACCCTCCATTGCCTCAGAAAAATCCAAGTTATCAATGTCCCTGTTTAATGTACATTATCAAGTTTAAGTTACAATGTAAACCACTTTGACTTAAATGTTAAAGCAATAATAAAAACCTGTTAAATAAATGCTGTTGCATCCTAGTATTAAGTCCCTGGTCCTCATAGCTTGGATATTGAGGGGTTAATGATATGCTTTCAGAATGTGCCAGTAGGTGCAGCCAGCACCCTCTTGGCTTCCAGAAGTGATTCCACTAGGAGGTCATATGGTTTCAAGTGGAAGAGGTTTGCCATCTGGTGTGAGGGAAAGACCCTAGATTCATTTACGCGTGTCATACAAAAACTGCTTGAATATCTTTTACATCTGTCAATCTGCCTAAAGACCAACTTTATAAGAATTCATCTCAGTCCAATTGACATTTACCATGATTATGTTGAAGGTAAACCCGTCTCTACAGCCTTTAGTTGTTCACTTAATGCTGGGCTTGCGTCTTTCAAAGCCTCCCCTTAATCCTCTTGCAGTGTCTTCAGACCTCAATATGGTTTTAACTTAGCTGATGAAAAACCCCTTTGAGCCACTGGACATCTATACTCTGAAGTTCCTTACCTGGAAGGTCTTGTTTTTGGTAGTGGTGACTTTTGCGGGCAGAATTAGTGAACTCCAGGCTCTAGTAGCAGATTGGCCCTTTGCCAAATTTTTCAGCAATAGAGTAGTGGTGTGTATTCATAGAAACATAGAAAATGATGACAGATAAAGACCATATGCTCTATCCAGTCTGCCCATCCTTAAGAACTATTAAATCTAAAACAGCACATATTGTTGATTTATTATCTGATAGTAACTTAGCTCTTTTATGCATTATGGAAACTTGGCTAAGTGAAGGGGATGAAGCCTATTTACCTCATTGCCTCCCCCTGGGCTATAGTGCTCTATCAGCACCCCGCCTTACTAGATCTGGTGTGGGCCTTGCTATTCTATTTAAATCTTCAAGAATTTTGTTGAAATCTCATCTAACTCCTTAAACTACCCAGAGTCAATTCTTGTGATGTCCATGTGCATTTTAGCATTCTCCTCCTTTACTGCCCCCCGTCACTCAATTCTGCTGCCTGGGAACTAATTTTTAATTCTATTTCTGATCTATCAATCTCTTTGTCTGACTTTCTTATTTTGGGCAACCTTAATGTTTGTGTAGATCTGCCAGTTCAATCTTGTGATAGACTTTTCCTTTCTTTTTTATCTGATCTTTCTCTCATTCAACATATCCTGTTCCCTATTCATGTGGTTAGTCATACTGTTGATCTTGTTTTGACAGGATATATCTCTTTACTTCACCCTGTTCACCTTACCCATCAGTCACTTCCATGGACTGACCATTTTCTTATCTCATTTCAGTTGCCTGCAGTACCCATAAAATCAGCTAAAATACCCCACAATACTACCTAGTTGCATTCACATAGCATTTCACAGGAGTCTTTGTGAACTATCAACCTTTCTCCCTCAGCCAACTCCTTATTTCTCTCTGACTGATTCTCTGTCCCTTTTGGAGAAAGCAGATATTTGGAATAGTACACTCTCATCTGCACTTTCCACTATCTGTTTGCCATAGCCCACTACATCCCATACCTCCAAACAAAAACAATCCTGACATCATGCTAGTTTCTACCTTGCCAAAAAACAAACCCAGAAAGCGGAACACTCCTGGCGCAAACATAGGTCACCTGCTTCCCTTAAGGCTTTTAAAGACTCTTTGGCTTATTATCAGGCAGAAGTAAAATCTACCCAAAAGCAGAAATCCTGAAATCTTCTAACCAGCCCAAGAAACGTTATGCTATTGTTGCTCAATTATCATTGACTGTTTCATCCACCTCTACTCCACCATGGAATGTACCATCATTAGACGCTTTGGCCACCTATTTCTTCAATAAGATCCACGATACTAGTTCGTCATTTTCTGACAATGTTGCTCACAAAACCTCTGTGATAAACCCATCTTCAACTGTCTTCCCTTGCTATTCATGGGATTATTTCCAGGATTAATTCCATCAAATTGGCCAAGATTATTTCATCCTCTAAGAAAACAACTTGCACTCTTGATCCTACTCCTTCACCCTGGATTGCTGAATCATCTTTAAGCCTCCTGCCTATTCTTTCTATCATTAATTCTAGCTTGCCTTCGGGATCTGTCCCACTCTCCTGGAAAAGAGCAATTACACAGGTACACTAAAAAAATTTTTTTTAAACTGCCTCTAATGTTTCAATTGATTTTTACGTTTTTTGGTGCGCTGAATCCAAATCTGGTAACCAATTTGCTCCATCACGTACAGATTTTTTGCTACATTGGGTTAGCAGTTTGAGGTGAACATTTCAGATTGAGTGCGATCGAGATAAAAGTTTCTTGGATGAATTCTTTATACTAATTGTTTAGTAGTTATTCAAATAAGAATAAAGAAAATTGTAACAAGGCAGCACATAAGAATAGAGTAATGTCAACAAAACACACTGTGATGGTAGCAAAATTGTCTGCACTTAAAACAGCCACATACATGTGCACAAACATTGAGCATATAAGAGCGAGGTTAGACACAAAGCAAAGCAAAGAAATGTGCAAAAAATGTTGTACAGGTATGTATGTAAGAATAGAAAACGCAAACCGCACCATTGCAATACATGAAGACAAACACCCGATGGTGTGAAAATAAAATTCTAATAAATGAGATCCGACACTGTGGTAATAACTAGCAAATTTTTATTTCAAAGTTTAGTAAAAACACGATATTTGTCAACACAGTTTAGATTTTAAAGTCATTCTTGGGTCAATCAATCTCCTGGTGGGCCCGTTTCTTCTTCCCCCGAATGCTTCTCTTGGTGCGCTGCTTGGCGTATTTTTCATCTGGGGTTTCCCGCAGCAGCAACCAGCAGAAATCAGCCATCATAGTGGTGTTCCATCTTCCTTGGTACCTTCTCTCTGCGTCCTTGATGTCCTGGTGAAACCTTTCACCTTGTTCTTCACTGTACGCCCCCAAGTTTTCGGGAAAGTAGTTCACATGGGAGTGCAAGAAATGGACTTTCAGGCTCATGTTACAGCCTTGTTCTTTGAAGGCATTGAGCATCCTGGCAACAATATCCTTATAGTTCTCATCCCGCCTGTTCCCCAAGAATTTGAGAACAACATCCTTGAAGGAATCCCAGGCTTCTTTTTCCTTCTCAGACATCGTTTCAGCGAATGCTCCATCTGAAATGAGTTTCCTTATATCAGGGCCAACAAACACTCCTTCCTTTAGCTTTGCTTCAGAAAGTCGGGGGAACTTTGAGCAAAGGTACCGAAAGCACTCACCATCTTTTGGAAGGGACTTGATGAATTGCTTAATGAGACCCAACTTAATGTGGAGAGGTGGTAATAGAATTTTATCACGAGGTACCAAGCTCTCATGAAGAACATTTTTCTCACCGGGTCTCAAATACTCCCGAATTGGCCAGTCTTTTTTCCCCCAGTGTAGGTCGTGGGCCCGGCTATCCCACAAGCAAAGGAAGCAGGGATATTTGGTGAAACCGGATTGCTGCCCTAATAGCATGGATAGAATTTTAAAGTCTCCACAAATCATCCACTTATGCTCATCATAACGAATCTTCTGAAGAATCAGGGCCAAATTCTCGTATTTTTCTTGGAGAATAACAGAGTGAGCAATAGGAACTGAAGCGAATGTGTTGCCATTATGAAGAAGAACATCTTTTATGCTGTCTTTTGACGAATCAATGAACAGCCGCCATTCAGCAGGATCATACTTGAGTTTAAACTTTTCCATCACTCCGTATATATCGTTGCAAAATACCAAATCTTCCTCTTTGCTGAAATACTTCAAAAATTGTGTCTCGCGGTTGCGGTACCAATAAAAGGTTGTTCCTGGTGACAATAGATTTTTCTGTTTAAGCCGAGAACCTAGCAGTTGGGCAGCATCTTTTGGGAGTCCTAAATCCCGGACTAAATCATTCAATTCAGCTTGAGAGAAAAGTTCAGGTTTCGGATCTGGTTCAGTTTCAAACTCGGAAGTACTGGACTCATCGGGAAAAGCCATCTGATGAGTCTCATCATGATCAGAACCATCCACACAAATATGATCCAAAGATTTTGGTGGTTCAGGCACAGGTACTTCGTTGCTATGAGGCATAGGCCTAATTGCTGAGGGAAGGTTGGGGTAACTTATTACGTTCTTATTTTTTAAGTTGTATCCCTTCACAATGCAAGAGCAAAAATAGCAGTCACTGCTGTGGTCTCTTTGTTCACGCCACATCATAGGTATTCCGAAACGAAATGCTTGTTTTTTACCTTTCATCCATAAGCGTAGATCTTCCTCACATGTCTTGCACGCTTTGTGAGGAGCCCACGGTTTGTCTTGATCGCCTAACTTCAAACCGAAATAGGCGAAATATACTTTTTTAATAAATGCAGAAATGTTCCTCTGCCGCTTTTTCACGGTATATTCCCCACAAATAAAACAAAAACTGTCCGGAGAGTTGACGCAACCTCTGGCTCTGTGAGCCATCACAAATACACAGCACTGCAAACTACAACTGTAGTGAACCACTTCGGAATAAAGCTGGATTACGACTGAGCAAACAAACGGTAATAATGAACTTGCAAGAAACTGAAATTTGACAGGAACGTTCATGTCGCAACCACCGTGTTTGAGCGAGCGAACGAGGCGAGGCGAACAGGAAAGAACATGCGCCAGCGCGAGTACTGGATTTAGCCCCCCGCCTCCCAATTGTCCTGTTAATGTATAAAATGAATACAAAACACTCTAAAATATCATGAGGGAGTGTTTCTAGTTAGTTAACCATTACAACCTCTATTTTGGGCCAAGAAAATAAACTGCAGTCGGCTAAAAAGAAATTATGTGAACATTCCTTATATGGGTAAGAAATCTAATTTTGCAAGAAAACGTGACGTGATGGAACATTTTGGCTATTTTTCCTGGATTCAGCACCCCAAAATCTATAGGAATCAGTTGCAAAACTGCAGGCAGTTTTTTGGTAGTGTACCTGTGTTTATTCACCTTTTAATGAGGAATAAATCTGGGGATCCAGAAGATCTTTCCAACTATTGACCAGTATCGAATTTACTTTTCCTTTTTAAGTTAACTGAAAAATTGGTCTTCCAGCAACTGTCTGATCACCTTGAAAACACTAATACTGTTCATCCGAGACAGTCTGGTTTTCAGCCGGGCTACAGTACAGAAACAGTCCTTACATCTTTCCTGAATGAAATACATTCTTCGCTTGACAGTGGAGAAATTACTCTGGCAATTTCTTTGCATCTTTCAGCTTGGTAGATCATACCACTTTACTCTCTCATCTGTCTGACATTGGTATCATGGGACAGACACAGCGGATCCCTTTATAGCCTGAGGATGAAATTAAAGCAGACTTAAATATCTTTTATGCTTCAATAAATAGAGGGGGTAACCTGCATGAAGTGGTGGGTACAACCCTAAACAAAGGCATAGAAGGGGGGTGACTTGCATGGGGCAGTTGGTGCATCCACTCTAGCTACCTAGTTGGGCAGACTAGATGGACCATACTGGTCTTTATCTGCTGTCACATATTATGTTACAATGTATCACAGATCAAGTACTTAACTGGTTTATCTCATTTCTTTCTGACCGATCGTATCAAGTCTTTGTAGATCATTCTTTTTCTGCAGCTCAACTTCTCTATTGTGGTGTACCACAAGATTCTGTTTTATCACATTTACTTTTCAATATCTATATCAGCCTGCTTGCAACATAGATTCAAGATTTCAATATTAGTGCCTGTTTTTATTTTATTTATTTATTTAGCATATATTTGTATACCGCTACTTCCAGCGATCAGGAGCGGTTTGATTAAGTAAACAAGGAGTGTCGGATCAATGACAAATTTCCAAAAAATTACAGCGTGATTTACAAGGTTATATGATGGTTATCAGAACAAAGCCAGTAATTTTCAATAATGTATACAGTTTGATTCATGGGATAAGCACAACACACAGTTAGGGGGGGAGAGAGGGAGATTTACATATGTACAATTTTATACTTATTTCATTTTGGAGCATAAGTACATTTTACAATTGACTACATTTTGGTGATGCAGCTGATGTTAGAATGTATTGATGTTCAGGACACGTTGTAGGCTTGTTGAAATAAGTATGTCTTCAGTTTTTTTCTGAAGACCATTAGGTCGTTGATTGAGCGCAACTCAGGCGGGAGTTGGTTCCAAAGTGAGGGGGCAGTGTAGGAGTATGCCCTGTTGCTTGTGGCTATTTTAACTGATCTTATACTTATTGGTACCTGCAGGTTGTTTATGGTGGTGGTTCTCCTATTTCTGTTAGCAGGTTGCAAGTTGATTAGGTTAGTGAGGAAAGTTGGTGCCAGGTTGTGGATGATTTTAAATGTGGTCACTAGGGTTTTGTATTTTATACGAGCTATGATGGGGAGCCAGTGTAGTTCAACTAGCACTGGTGTGATGTGCTCTGCCACACCTGTTTTAATGATGATTCTGGCTGCGACGTTCTGTGCCAACTGGAGTATGCTTAGGGTTTTTTTTGGAAGGCCCTGTAGAATTGCATTACAGTAATCGAAATGAGGTATGATGAGGGCTTGTGCTACTGTCCTAAAATCGGTAGCTTCAATGATGTTACTTAGTGGTTGAATAACCCTGAGTTTGTGAAAAATGGCCCTGTTTACTAAGCGGAGGTGTTTTGCCATCCTTAGTTCGCTATCAAGTGTTACTCCGAGGTATTTTATTTCATTCTTTGTGTGATAAGTATTTTCACATAGGGAGATTGTAGCTGGTGGTTTGAATTCTGGTTTTTTTGAGATGTACATGACTTCGGTTTTTTTATGGTTTATGGCCATGTTGTTTCGTTGGAGCCATGTTTGCATCTCTTTTATGCATTCTTCTAGCTGGGAGTAGTTTGGATTGTCTACGTCGAGTTGAGTGTAGAGCATAATATCATCAGCGTATATGTGATAGTGGATACTGTGCTTTTTGAATATTTCGCAGATTGGTTTCATGTACACGTTGAATAGAAGCGCAGATAGTGCTGAGCCTTGCGGTATGCCCTGTGTTTGTGGGAAAGCTTCTGCTTTTTCGTTGTTAAACTGTACTTGTTGCATTCTGTTGGAGATATATGACGAGAATCATTTTAGTGGGGTTCCCGTTATTCCTATAGCTTCTATTCTGTTTAGTAGTGTTTGATGGTGAACTGTATCAAAAGCTGCTGAGATGTCAATGAATATGAGAATGAACATTTTCTTTTTGTTTTCAATCCCTTTGAGTAGACGGACGATATTTTATTATTATTAAATGTAGATTCAATGACCTTAAACTTGACTACCATTAATCAGACTTGAATGTGGTGTCTACCTGACTTTGTGACAACACCCTTAAGTTAAAACCCAATAAAACATCTGCCATCTGGCTAAAAGGGTGGTACACCTCCTCCATCACTTGTTCCATGTATTGAAGGAACACAGATTCAGCTTACTTCTACTTTAAAATATCTGGGAATAACTCTTGATACAGATCTCTCTTTTCAACCACACATTAATTCCATAGTGCAACATCTTTCTTGTGGGGTTTCCCAGGGGTCTATTCTTTCACCTATATTGTTTAGTATTTTTTAGCACCATTGGCTTCGTTGATCCAGTCTCAAAGGTTTTGGGGAGGAGTGGTATAGTGGTTAGGACAAGGTACTTCAGGCCAGAGGGCCAGGGGTTCAAGTCCCATCTGGGGACAGCAATCTCAGGCCAGAGGGACTGGGATTTCTAGTCCTATAGGCACTCCTTGTGGTCTTGGGCAAGCCACTTAACCCTCCATTGCCCATGTTCCCTGTAAGTATTAGCGTATGTGTCTCATATCCCCTCATGTTAAATGTATCCCCCAACTGACCACTTTGACCCGGTGAAAAATGGGATATAAATCCAGCTAAATAAAATAAAGAAATGTACAGGTTATTGCTTATCTGGATCCTCTGGTTTGGGTTTTGTGGCAGCTTAATAGTTGCCTTGATGCTGTCTCTCAGTGACTTTGGTCATACCAGTTAAAATTAAATCCGGAGAAATGTAGAGTCACGTGAGTAACAAATACGTCTTTGTCAGGAGTAGTGCCACCCATTTTAGATGGCCATCCCTTGCCTATGGTTCCCCAGCTTAAGATTTTGGGTTTTATGTTTGACAGTAGTCTTTCTTTCTCGTTTCAGATTTCGGATACGGTAAAGTTGTGTTTCTATTTTCTTCGTACTATTAGAGCTCTTCAGCCCTATTTTAAACACTCTGTGCTTACTATTTTAATTATGACTTAGTGATTAGTAGATTGGATTATGGGAACTCCCTTTATAATGGCCTCCCTCTGTTACGCGCTTACAGCAAATTCAAAATGTGACTATTAAGCTTCTTACCTGTTCCGGATCTCCTAACCATGTTACTCTACTACTGTGATCTTACCATTGGCTTCCACTTTTGTTTCAATTTTAATTTAAGATTCTTCTGTTAACCTTTAAAGCATTCTATTTTGGTGTGCGTCTTTATCTTTCTGAATGTCTACTTTCTTGTGGTCCCTCTAGGGCCTTGCGATTGCATCTTGCTTGGCTTGAGTCCACCCGACGGACAGCTTTTTTTATTTTCTGGTTCCTTCTTTGTGGAATTCATTTTCTCTATATATTTGGCAGGGTAATTCCATGAAATCTTTCAAGAAAACCCTAAGACGTATTTATTTGAACAAACCTTTGCCAGTTTGTAGGGGCCAGTGTCCCGGAGTGGCTGTTGAAACCTGGAATTTATTTGTTCAATTTGCGCATTGTTATGTCTTTAATTAAAATACAAAAAAATGCAGTTTTCTTTGTAAACTGCTTTGGTGCATGTAGCTAAAAGCAGTATATCAAGTTTGGAAATAAAGATAAAAAATCTTTCTTCGCTCTTAGGCAAATGCCGTTCACTTCACTTCATCCCTTTCCAGATGCTACTTCACTCACCTTTCTTCTTCTCAATTATCAAATATCTAAATTAGATTATTGTATCACAATCTACGCTGGTCTCTCACAGTCAAAGCTCAAATGCTTACGATCAGTCCAAAATACAGTAGTACTGCCCACATTTTGGTGTGTGCCAGAAGATCAGATCATAGAAACATAGAAACATGACGACAGAAAAAGACCACATGGCCTATCTAGTCTGTCCTTCCATAACGACAACTACAACAGTCCACTTTTTACCTTTAGAGATCCTCTGTGTTGGTCCCATGCTTTTTTGAATTCAGTTACTGTCCTCATCTCTACCACCTCCACTGGGAGACTATTCCATGGATCCACTACTCTTTCCGTAAAGAAATATTTACGCATATCACTCCTGAATCTATCTCCCTTCACCCTCATCCCATGTCCCCTTGTAGCAGAACTTGCTTTCAATTGAAAGAGGCTTTCTCCCTGAACATTTATGCCACGGAGGTATTTAAACATCTCAATCATATCACCTCTATCCCACCTTTCCTCTAAGGTGTACATATTAAGATCCTTAAGTCTGTCCTCATATGCTTTATAATGAAGCCCATTAATCATTTTAGTAGCAACCCTCTGCACCGACTCCATCCTGTTCACATCCTTTTGAAGGTGCGGTCTCCAGAATTGCACACCATACTCCAAATGAGGTCGCACCAAAGACTTATACAGAGGCATTATCACCTCCTTTTTTCTGCTAGCCATTCCTCTCCGTATGCACCCAAGCATCCTTCTAGCTTTTGCCGTCACCTTTTCTACCTGTTTAGCTACTTTAAGATCATCAGACACAACCACGCCTAGGTCCCGCTCTTCTTTAGTGGACAAAAGTACTTCACCTCCTATACTGTATTGCTCCCTTGGATTGCTGCAGCCCAAATGTATGACCTTACATTTTTTAACATTAAATCCCAGCTGCCAAATTCTAGACCATTCTTCAAGCTTAGCTAGATCCCTCCTCATGTTATCTACCCCTTCCCGGGTGTCTACTCTATTGCAGATTTTGGTATCATCCGCAAAGAGGCAACCTTACCCGACAGCCCTTCCGCTATATCACTAACAAAGATGTTAAAAAGAATCGGACCAAGGACAGATCCCTGGGGCACACCACTGGTAACATCCTTCTCCTCAGAGTGAGCTCCATTTACTTGTACTCTGTCGCCTCCCACCCAACCAATTTCTAACCCAAGCAGTAACTTTAGGGTCCATCCCTAGGGTGCTCAGTTTGTTTATAAGTCGCCTGTGAGGAACAGTGTCAAAGGCTTATCATATTACTCCTCTTCTAAAAAGCTATCACTGGCTACCTGTCGCATCCCATATTCAATACAACCTTTTGATTCTTGCACATAAAGTGCCCTACACTGATATTACTGAGTATTTAGCCTCTTATCTGACTTTTCATGCCCCCTCCATGAACCTTACGATCACTATATGACAACAGACTTCATATTCCTGCTCCATCCCGAGCAAGGCTGAAGTCTACTAGACATGCAGCCCTTTTCTTCTGTGCCCCTTTCCTCTGGAACTCTTTTCTGCATCACATCCGTTTACAATCTTCCTTCTGCTCTTTTAAAACTCAACTTAAAACTTATTTATTTCAACAGGCCTTTGGGGCCTAGGTGGCGCAGCATCACAGCTCATTTTTCCTCTTCTTAATATACTTTTTTGTTGCTTTCTTCTCTTTTTTCGCCAACTCTCTCTCTTTCTGAAATTTTATGGTATTCCTTTCCTAGTTTTTAACTATTATTTTAATTATTGTAAAGCACCTCACTTTTGCAAAGAAAGGCGGTATGTGAAATCGCAATAATCATAAACATTTAGATCTACAATCCTTTCCTTGTCCTCAAAAATCCTCTGTATTTGTCCCATGCTTTCTTGAATTCAGTGACATTTTTCATCTTCACCACCTCTACTGTTCCATGCATCCACAACCCTTTCCATAAAGAAATATTTCCTCAGATTATTCCTAAGTCTGTCCCCTCTCACCTTCATTTTATGACCCCTCATTACTGGAAGAAGCCCACCTCCTGTGCATTTATTCCACAGATGAACAGTATTTAAATGTCTCTATCATGTCTCCCTTCTCCTGCCTTTTCCCCAAAGTATACAGATTGAGATCTTTAAGCCTATCCTCATATGCCTTATGACAAAGACCATGGACCATTGTGGTGACCACCCTCTGGACCGACTTCATCTTATTGATATTCTCTTGAAGTTCGTAGTCCTTCCAATATTTTTCGCAAGACATCACACTCACGAAAGGTAAAGTGAATTGCACATGCTGGACTACACGAGAGTCTTGGCTTTTTCTTTGAAGCAGACTAATGCCCATAGATATTCCATCCAGCCTTTTGTTTAGTTTGACCCCAATAGACTGGGGGTTGCATCAACAAATGTACCCTTTCAATTTAGTTGGCAGATTGAATTGCTTTCGCTTACACCAAAGCAGGTCTGACACTTGAGGATCATGTCTTCATAATGTCCAAACCATGGCTGTGTCAGTGGTCCACTTGCACTCAGCTACCAAGGCAGAGATCTGCAGGGCTGCCACTTCGCGGCTTCTCACTTCTGTTCAGAAAGGGACTGTAGACATGGCAGCAGATTCGGCTGATCCATTCTTCAGAATCTGTTCAGGGATTAGAATCCAGCGCCACATTCCTCCTAGACCCTCTTCTTGTCTGTTCTGTGCTGCCTCAGTATAGATTATAAAAAAAGCCTGTTGCTAGAAAAAAAAAAGCTGTGGTGTTGTCTGCTTGTTGCCACACCTATGTACCCTTTTCATTTCAGAGGCAGCCAGTAGTTAGGGAATCCCAATTGTGAACACTTAACTGTTTTCTCTGTGGATAAGCAGGATATTTACTTGTAGCAGGTGTTCTCTGGACAGCAGGATAAGTCTTCACAACCCTCCCACCTCTCATTGGAATTGTATTCTGGTATTAGCTAGTCATTTGACTGAATGGATAAGGCATGATGGTGGCAGGCGGTAGTTCGCACGCATATGGAGTATAACAGAACCAAAAGATTTTTAAAGAAACTGGAAGAGGTTCCTGTGTAGAGCTGCATTGATGGCATCACCCATATGCGAGCCCTTATCTTGCTGTCCCCGGAGAACACCTGCTACAGGTAAGTATTTTTGTCACACCGTACATGCTGTTGTATTTCTCCATTGTATCTCTCATCAGTCTTCTCTTTTTCTAATAGAAACGTCTTGCTTTTCTGAGCTTGTCATCATGGCCTGTTCATATGCCTACACATCTCTGCTGTTTTTCTCTATACCCAAACTTCCCATTGCATTCTAGTGTGGAATGTAACAAATTCTTCTGATGCTATAATGAGATTTTCTGTTTTACAATCAATTCTATTTATAAATCCTTTCTTGAACATTTGCGGCATTCTATTATTTTTTGACCATTACTACATATTCAGCTGATGTTTCCAGAGACCCATCAAACATGACTTAAGATCAGTTTTGACTGATAATGGCCAAATTAGATCCTCTCCCCCCATTGTGTATGAGAAGTTTGACTCCCCCCCCCCCAATCCATTTTTTGCAATTATCAGTGCTGAAGGTCGTCTGCTGCTTAAGTGCCCACTTGGTTTTCAGAGATCCCTCTGTAGCTCTTCACCATCAGCTTTGGTGATGATTACCCATTATAATTTTTTCATCATCTACAAAATTTACAACTTTGTACTGTAGTTCTTTTTCCAGATGAAAGACACTGAACAGTACTGGTCCCAGTACAGATCATCCTTGTGGATCATATCTACAGTAGAGAAATCTTGTAAGATTTAAACTTTGGGCTAGACTCCTGTATGCATACACTTTTGGCAGAAAGGCTTTTTTTTAGGGGGGGGGGAGGCTAGAGAGGGCTTTGCCATTAGCATGTTAAGAATCATGGGGCAGATGTGAAATAGAGGGCATCTGTTCTACATCTTAATGCTGTCAATCTGTCTTTCTGTGTTTTGTGAAAGAAAAAAATGTGCAGTATTGTAATAAATTAATAGGAAAGGAATACCACTGTGGTTAAAGCAAAGTAGTTTCTAAAGATCCACATAAGTCCAAATCATCATTAGTAGAGCTATTTGCTCCATAGGGCAAAGCACTGCTAATTTTTTCACAAGGGGGGGGGGGGAGGGTTAATTTTTCCCTTACTAATAGTTAATGTACAGCCTCAGAGAGACTCTGTTACTGCTGGCAATCGGTAATCTCCAGGAACAAGCAGGAATGAGTTTTCACATATGGGTATCGTCGGTACCGACAGAGCCTGCGCGGGAACGCTCCCCAGCGTCCAGAAAGAAAGCTTTTGGGAGCATCCCACAGTGCCTGCGCGCTGCCTTCCCGCCTTTCCCAACCGCCTCTCTCCAGTTCTTCTTTTCCACGGAGCCAGCAGGTCGTGTTCCTGTCACCGCTGAAGAAGTTCTTTATTTTCTTTTATTTCTTTGGTCGTGTGTCTGCCTTCTTCGACGTCGGACCAGTACCGCCGGTCTTTTCTTCTTTCTTCTTTAAAAAAAAAAAAATATATATATATAATAATTACCGTTCCCACTTCTGTGGTTTTTTTTTTTGGGGCCTTAGGCCTACAAAAATTTTCCTCATGGAAAAGCCCGCTTCCGGGTTTAAAAAGTGCACGAAGTGCAGCGGTACTATTTCTATCACTGATACCCATGAATGGTGTCTAAAATGTTTGGGTCCTGACCACTCCATCACTGATTGTGAGTCCTGTTCCATGATGTCTAAAAGAGGTCGACAGAATCGAGCGGCCAAGCTCAGTACCCTGTTTCCCTCTGATGCGGCTTCGGTGGCATCGACATCTTCCAGGGCTGCTTCTTCTTCCCATGGATCTCAGGTAACCAAACATAAGTCCAGCCGGTCCTCGAAGGGTAGATCTCCCTCTAAGTATCGAGATGCCTCCGGGCTTGCCCTCGAGGATCCCGCACCGGCAAAATTACCCCGGCGGGAAGCTCCGGCTTCCAAAGCTCTGTCTATGGGGTCACAGGTTGACATCGATGGCACGGCCTCGACCGATCACCTGTTGCCATGTTCTGGGGTACCAGTGGTTTTCACTGGTACCGACATCCAGACATTGGTTGCGTCGATGGATTAGAATATTCTGACCATGCAGTGTGCCGTTACGGCATTCATACAAGCTGCGACGCCGCCGGTACCGCAACAAACCCCGTTGTCGGTACCGGTTCTGGCACCGGCACCGATATCGGTTCTGGTGCCGGTACCGATTGCATTGACATCGGCTTCGGTGTCGACTGCAGTGGTACCCTGTTCTGTGATGCCCATCGGTACCGAATCGGTACCGATCACTCCCGATGTCGATACCACTCGGTACGCGTATCGGGCTCTGCAGGAGCATCCAGACAGGTGATACTTCGATTCCTCTGAAGACTCTGATGAATCAGAGGCTTCTGTCGAAGCATCGGTAATCCTTCCTCAGGAGCCCTCTTCTCCAAAAAGAAGAATGTCTCCTCCAGAAGACTTGTCTTTTCAAGACTTCATTAGGGAAGTGGCCATGGGCCTCTCCATTTCAGTGGCCCCTGAAACAGAGCCTAGAGCCAAGAAATTGGATATTTTACAATATCCTAAGGCTCCTAAAGAGGCAGCTACTTTACCAATTCATGAGATCCTTTATGATCACATGTTGGGCATATGGGAGACACCTCTCACTATCTCCCCTCATTCTCGTAGGTTGGACACCATGTACCGTGTTCCTCCTTGTCCTGGCTTTCATAAGACTCAGCTTCCTCACCACTCTATTGTGGTGGAGTCTGCTGTGAAGAAGATAAAGAGTGCAAAAAGACACTCATCTAATCCTCCAGGAAGAGAATGCAGAACCTTGGATGCTTTTGGCCGGAGAATTTTCCAGGCCAATATGCTTGTTGCCAGAATCAACTCCTATAGTCTCTATATGGGGATGTTTCTAAAGGAAGTTACAGATCATCTGCAAACTTTATCTCCTTTTATCTCAGAAGATAAAAGGGAGGAGTTTCTCACCTGGCTTAAACATGCCCAGGATGTTTCCAAATTTTCCAATCGTGCAGCCTTTGACTCTTTTGAGTGTGCCAGCAGAGCCTCGGCTATTGCCATTGGTGCACGCAGACTTGCTTGGTTACAAGCTTCTGATTTGGAACCCTGGGTCCAGAATGGATTAGGAAATCTTCCTTGTACAGGTGAAAACCTTTTTGGCAAGGATTGGCAAGCAAAGGCCACTCAGATGGATGCTGAGAATTCTGCCTTAGATAGACTTTCAAAGTCTACTTCTGCTCCTGTTAGAAAAAGGTTATTCAAAAAGGCTTTCTTTCCCAAAAAGGGGAAATATTATCCTGTTTATGGTCAGCAGGCATCTTCTGCAGGTCGTTTTGCTGCAAAGCGTCAGCAACAACCTAAACAAGCCAAGCCTAAGGCTGCAAGGACTGCTACGGCCCAACAGCCTCAGCCTCCTCAGGGCCTTTGACTTACATCTAGAGAACTTAGCCTTTTTGGCTCTAGAAGAACCAGAGCCTCTCACCATTCCAGGAAGGTTAGCTCACTTTGCTCCCAGATGGGAACAAATCACAGCAGAGCAATGGACCCTCTCCATCATAAGGGAGGGGTACAAACTTCATTTCTTAAACCTTCCTCCTCACACCATGGTGAGACAGTTCAATTCTCCAACATCTCTCCTCGACCTTCTGGGTCAGGAGATTGCTATCCTTCTTGCCCAAAAGGCAATAGAAGAAGTACCCCTTCTTCAACAGGGCTCAGGGTTCTACTCCCCCTATTTTCTTATCCCAAAGAAAACAGGAGGCTACAGACCCATTTTAGATCTCAGAGAATTGAACAAGTTTCTATGCAAAGAGAAATTCAAGATGATTTCTCTCGGTGCTCTCCTGCCATACCTTCAGAGTCAGGATTGGCTTTGTTCTCTAGATCTCAAGGATGCGTACACCCATGTCTTCATCCATTCCACACACAGAAGGTTCCTTCGGTTCCTTTATCAAGGAAAGCACTATCAATACAGAGTGCTTCCCTTCGGTCTGGCCTCTGCACCAAGAGTGTTCACAAAATGCATGGCAGTAGTAGCTGCATTTCTACGCACTCTAGGAATATTTGTATTCCCATATCTGGAAGACTGGCTCATCCGAGCTCCATCCCAGTCAGAGGCCCAGGCTTCCCTAGCCTGCACAAGGCGTGTTCTTCAGTATCTGGGACTTGTAATAAACATCCCAAAATCCCATCTCACCCCTACTCAATCTTTAGAGTTCATAGGGGCCTTGCTGGATACCATAACTGCAAAGGCCTATCTTCCCCAGGCCCGTTGCCTACGCTTGGTGCAGTTAGCCTCACAAATTCAGTTAAAGTCCTATTTAACTGCTCGAAAGATGTTACAACTGTTAGGCTACATGGCATCCACCATGCATGTGGTTCCTTATGCTCACCTTCACATGAGGGCAGCTCAATGGACTCTGTCCACCCAATGGACCCAGGCATCAGGGTGCCTGTCAGACAAAATAGCAACCTCCAGTCGCCTCTTTTGGTCCCTCCAGTGGTGGAAGTCCACTCAAAATCTGTTGCTGGGGTTTCCCTTTCAACAGTTGCTACCCCAAGCAACCCTTACAACAGATGCCTCTCCAAGGGGTTGGGGAGCTCATCTACAAGATCTCTCCACCCAGGGCATCTAGTCTCCACAGGAGACATCTCTACATATCAACCTCTTGGAGCTCAGAGCAATTCTTCTAGCTCTCAGAGTCTTCCACACCCTGCTCAGCTACAAGACAGTCCTCATCTACACGGACAACCAAGTAGCCATGTTCTACGTGAACAAGCAGGGCGGGGCTGGCTCTCTGTCGCTTTGCAACGAAGCTTTGAGATTGTGGGCCTTCGCCAGAGAGCATCAAATTCATCTCATGGCAGTGTATCTTCCAGGGGTTCAAAACTCTTGGGCAGACAGACTCAGTCGAGCTCTGCTTCCACACGAATGGTCCCTCCATGGGGACCAGATAGCCAGGATCTTCCGAATTTGGGGAACCCCGGACATAGACCTGTTTGCAAGTCCGTGGAATGCCAAACTTCCCCGGTTCTGTTCCAGGATTCCGTGTCAGGGAGTTCAGGCCAGGGATGCCTTCCTCCTTCATTGGGGGCAAGATTTCCTCTATGCCTTTCCACCCATTCCCCTAATTCCCAAGACACTGTTCAAACTTCAGAGAGACAAAGGGTCTATGATCCTCATAGCACCACACTGGCCACGCCAGGTGTGGTACCCTCTACTTCTGCATCTCTCTCAAGCTCCCTCCCTGGACTTGGGATCTGCTCCAGACCTCCTGTCCCAGGAGAAGGGAACGTTGTGGCACCCAAATCCCCAGTCTCTTCATCTCAGAGCCTGGTTGCTGAAGGCCTAGACCTTCAAGATTTGCATCTTTCTCAGCAAGTGAAGGATATCCTTCATGCTTCCAGAAAACCTTCCACTAGACGTTCCTATGCTTTTAAATGGAAAAGGTTTACCATTTGGTGTGCACAGAAGGGTCTTAACCCTCTTGCAATACCTCTGAATTCTTTACTAGAGTATTTGCTGCATTTATCCCATGCAGGCCTTAAAACAAATTCAGTAAGAGTCCATTTGAGTGCTATTGCAGCATCCCTTAAGCCTCTCAATGGACAGCCTATTTCCTCTCATCCTCTTATAGCAAGATTCATGAGAGGCCTTTTTTTAACTAAACCTCCCATTAGACCACCTCCAGTGGCATGGGATTTGAATCTCGTTCTTGGCCAGCTTATGAAGCCACCCTTTGAACCCTTAGCCACCACCTCCTTGAAATTCCTTTCCTGGAAGGTCATTTTTCTCATTGCAGTCACCTCAGCTCGCCGCATCAGTGAGCTGCAAACCTTGGTGGCTAATCCTCCTTATACAAGGTTTCATCACGACAAGGTAGTCCTCAGGACTAATCCACACTTTATGCCTAAAGTGGTCTCTCCTTTTCATATGAACCAGGAGGTGTATTTACCTGTCTTTTTTTCAGGACCTCATGCATCAAGTGCAGAGAGGAATCTCCATACCCTGGATTGTAAGAGAGCACTCGCTTTTTACTTACAAAGGACACAGCAACATAGAAAGTCCTCTCAACTCTTTGTTGCTTTTGATCCCTCTCATTTGGGACTTCCAGTCTCTAAGAGAACTCTGTCAAATTGGATTGCTCAGTGTATTTCTTTTGCCTACCAGAGTAAGAACTTTTCTCTGGAGGGCCATGTCACAGCTCACAATGTGAGGGCTATGGCAGCCTCTATGGCTCATCTAAACTCTGTGTCCATCGACCAAATCTGTCGAGCGGCCACCTGGGCCTCGGTTCATACCTTTACAGCCCATTACTGCTTGGACAAGGACTCCTGCCGGGATGCCTTGTTTGGTCAGGCTGTTCTCAAACACCTGGTCCATACCTAATCAACTCCTACCCCCCATCCCTGGTTGGATGCCTGAGATCCATAGGGGCAGGTAGAGCCCTTCTCAGGGACTCACAACCTTGGAGATCTCTCTGGTATCTCTAGCTGGGGAGTCCCCATATGTGAAGACTCATTCCTGCTTGTTCCTGGAGATAGCACAGTTACTTACCTGTAACAGATGATCTCTGGGAACAGCAGGAATAAGTCTTCACAACCCACCCACCTACCCTAGGAGTTGTATCTCTCTATCTTTCTTTTCCTCTCTCTCTCTCTTTGTCTCAGCTTAAAACTCGAACTGGAGAGAGGTGGTTGGGAAAGGCAGGAAGGCAGCACGCAGGTGCTGTGGGATGCTCCCAAAAGCTTTCTTTCTGGATGCTGGGGAGCGTTCCCGTGCAGGCTCCGTCGGTACCGACGATACCCATATGTGAAGACTTATTCCTGCTGTTCCCAGAGATCACCTGTTACAGGTAAGTAACTGTGCTTTATTGCTTCAGACGTTCACTGGCTTTGGTAGGAATGTGAGCTTCAGTGATAGCTTTGTCCTGTAAGCAAGTATTGTACTGGAGTTATTATGCAAAATGTTTTCCCTTCTAGGAATAAATGTGAGGAGATATGGTGATTTGGATATGTCAAGTATAAAAATATCCTAGTGGAGGATGGATTTTGTTTTGTCCCCTTCGTTTCTGCCAGGGTTCCAAAGAGTTTTGGTTCTAGCAGAGTGAAAGCATGAATCTTAAAGGGGTTGGGTCCCAAGACACAAAGAGGTTGTGGGACAAAGGGAAATTGCATTTTAGTATAATTTCCCTTCCTCCTCCCCCCAATCCTGAGGAGTGGCTGGAGCTCAAGGACTGAGCTGTTGGACTCTGAATTGCAGTCCCTGGCTAGGAGGCCTAAAGTTAGGAGAAGGTGCGCCAAGGTGTTAGGAAGATGTTTCCTACTTTAAAACACCTACCCGAGGTGGGTCAAGACTCAAGATTAGAGTCCCTAGACACAGAGGAAAGGGTTCTGAGGACCCAAAGTGGTAAAAGGTCTAAAAAGGGAGAGGAGCCTGTGTTCCAAAGAATTTTTTTGTTTTGTTTTTGGAATATGTCCCTAAGAGGTTCAATGAACAAGCAAAAGAAGAAAGTAAGATTCATCAAATCAAAGATTAGGGAGAAGTGTGAAAGAGTCAGTGGAACTGGATTCTTTGTATCAGGAGTCCAATAACACCAAAGAGGAGAAATATGTAGCATCCTGATCAGCAGTTAGCTCTGCTTCTTGTAGTCATCTACCTAAGATAAGTTGTGATTTTCATTCTCTAGTCTACAGCATTGTCTACTTTTAATTTTGGTTCAATTATTCCTGCTTTTATTTAGCGAATTCTAGCTGAATGGGGACGTCATTTTGAAGTGATTGAGAGGTTTAATGTTTTGTGTGAAATGACAAATGACTGAGGACTGGGTGCACACAAGGAGAAAGCATCCAGTGATCACAGGGCCCTGGAATTGCAATAATTACCCTCATGGTCCTACATGAAGATTGTCTTTTTCTTCATCTACTCAGCCCTCTGGATAAAACATAAAGGAAGGTACCAGAGAGGCCTTATAAAGAAATCAGACTACTATCCAGTGCTATAATGTTATGTTGTGGACAGATGGAGGGTAATTTTATAACCAGTTGCTTAGATTTAGGCATCCGGAACATGCCTATTGTAAGGCCATTTATAAGGAAAAATAGGTGCTGCTATTGCTTTATAAAAGAGGGGCATAAGAGGTCAAACATACATCAAATCTAGATGCCTGGATTTTAAAAAGTGCATGTAAATTATAGTATTAGTATTTTATAATATACTCTACGTGTATATACCCCCAGTGAAAGTACATGCAATCAGCCTAATGTGTACTTTCAGAATAGTGACTGCCTAAACAAGTATGTGCATAAGTGCCCATTTATACATATAAACCACTAAATACCATGATTTGTGTGCATAAATAGTAACAGTAAAAGATGGCAGATAAAGACTAGCATGGCCAGAAAGATGCCTGGTGTGCAAATTTTCTCCCATAGTTGCCTATGTAAAAAAAAAACCTTTAATAACACTTTATTGACTAAAGGATATGTCTACTAAAGATTAATGTGTGTTAGTGAAATTAGCAAGCGCTAAGTGCCAATGCATCCATAGATATAAAAGGCCGGTGAATACTTAACGTGTTCCTAAGAGTAATAGCTGAGTTTCTGATGTCTCCGATATATTATTATAAGGAACAGAATGGAAATGGGTGTGTATGTTTGCATTCTGCCCTCCTCCAGCTTATTTATTTTGGTGTATTTTCCTTTTCATGAACTTACTAAGGTTGGTTGTATGTGGGCCACAGTAGGGACAAAGCAGAATTCTGCCCTTTGTAGTCCTTCATTGCCCTAGACCTCGGGGTTAAGCCAAAGCTACTCCCATCCTTTTCAGAAAGGAGCGGTGTATTCAGATCATCCTTATTCATACTGATGTCTTTTTCCCCTTACGGTGTTTCAGATTTGTTTTACTCCCAAAGGAACAAACTACATTAATCAGTAGAAACCAGTTTGGGCATAAAATTTGCTTTATTCTAACATGGCAACAACATACATTTAAAGGGTGTGACACCATGGTTTCCCCCTCGCCCCTGGTAAGAAAGTTAAAAGTGTAAAAGAGGAGAACAGACATTTCCTTTATTATATTTATTGTGTGGAAAGTAATATATGTGCTTCCAGCCACCCACTTTTGCCCTCTTCCCATTCCTTTCCCTATGTAAATGCTTTTCTTTCATATAGTTCTAATAAAGCAGGGAAGTGAAATCTACTTTCCAGGATTTTAAAGAAATATTCCTAATGGTTTGCATGAATGGAGTAGGAGACGGAGGCTTGCTACCCATGGCATCGTTCCTAGAGCTATCGGAATTCATCTCCCTTTCCTTCCTGTTTAATCACTTAGTAGAATGTAATCTGGGGTTGTCAGCTCTGGTTGGACTTGTTCTGGTCACCCAGTCCTCAGTCATTCCACACAGCAATGATGTCACAGGTAGTGCTACGCCTCCTGTTCACACTGTGCACTGGGCTTGCAGTGATTCATTTATTATGAAAAGAATCAATTTCCTTACTAAAAAGTGAGTACCAGTGCACCTGTGATTCCAACTTTTAGATGCATGTGGAATTATGCTGTGAATTTTAAATTTGACAAAGTAATAAAGGCTTCTTTGCTTTTTTATGCATGTTTAAATGGAGTGTGTATGTGTATATGATAGTTCAGCTCTAAAAAAAAATCTTAAAAACACTATTATACTATCGCAAAATGATTGATGTACCCAAATGCATTTGTCAGACTAAAAGGAAATAAAGGTGAATGTATTAAACTTTTATGTTTATCATGTCATACTTTTTGAATATTCTGGATTTACAATGTAGCTGAGCACTTTAAGCCTATTTATGCTGCAGTTTTCAAAAGAAAACCACCCTTCTAAAAACTAGCAATCACATATACACACATACACTAACGGGTTAGAAAGAATTCCACGAGTCATGCTCTGCATGCTTTCCACACTTGTTACAAGTTTAGCCTAACTTAGTACATCTGTGACTAGCTTCTGAGAGTTATTCTCCTTTTATCAGCTCAGTACAAAACAAAGTAAAGATAGAAACATGATGACAGAAAAAAGACTATATGGCCCATGCAGTCTGCCCTTCCATACCAACTACTATAGTCCCTTTTTTTCCTTTAGAGATCTTGTGTGTTGGTCTCAAGCTTTCTTGAATTCAGATATTGTCCTAATCTCTATTACCTCCACTGGGAGACTGTTCCACACATCTACCACGCCTTCCATATTCCTCCTGAGTCCTACCCCTTTTCATCTTCATCCTATGCCCTTTCATTGTAGAACTTTCTTTCAATTGAAAGAGGCCCTCCTCCTGTGCATTTATGCCAAGGAGGGATTTAAACATCTCTACCATATCTCCTCTCTCGTGCCTTTACTCCAAAGTATACATATTGAGATCTTTAAATCTGTCCCCATATGCCTTTTGATGACGCCTACTGACTATTTTGGTAGCTACCCTCTGCACAGAATCCATCTTCTTTATGGCCTTTTGAAGATGTGGTCTCAGGAATTGCACACAATACTCCAAATGAGGTCTCACCAAAGACTTATACAGAGGCACTGTCACCTCCATCTTCCTGCTGGCCATTCTTCTCCTTATGCACCCAAACATCCTTCTGGCTTTCACCACTGCCTCAGAAACAATAATGCCCAGGTCCTGCTCCTCTTTCATGGACAGAAGTGCTTCATCCCTTCTACTGTACTACTCCCTTGGATTTTTGCAGCCCCAATGCATGACCCTGCATTTTTAGCATTAAATCTCAGCTGCCAAATTCTCGACCATTCTTCAAGCTTCATTAGATCCCTCCTCATGTTATCTACTCCTTCCTTGGTGTCTACTCTAAAGAAGATTTTGCTATCATCTGCAAAGAGGAAAACCTTACCCAACGGCACTTCTGCAATATCACTAACAAAAATGTTAAAAAGAATTAGACCAAAGACAGATCCCTGTGGTACACCACTGCTTCTCAAATTCTCCCTTTGCCTGACTTATCAATGCCTTGCATTTGACTTGCCAGTGTTTGTGCTGTTTCCAGGTTTCATTGTTTGGCTTTTTTTCCATTTCCTGAAAGATGCTTTTTTGGCAACAACAGCCTCTCTGACCCCACCTTTAAACCATGCTGGCAGTTTTTTGGACTTCCTTCCACTTTTCTTAAAGAGTGGAATACAGCTGGTCTGGGCTTCCAAGATAGTATTTTTCAACAACACCCAAGCTTGATGTAAGTCTTTAACCTTTGCAACTGCTCCTTTTAGTTTTTTCTTAACTATTTTCCTCATTTTATCATAGTCTCCCTTTTGAAAGTTAAAAGGTAGTACTGTGGATTTCCTTAATATCCCTCCTCCACTAATTAAATCAAAGGCAATCATGCTATGATCACTATTGCCAAGTGGCCCCAACAACTTTATCTCTTGCACTAGATCTGGTGTTCCACTAAGGACTAGGTCTAATATGGCTTCCCCTCTGGTCGGTTCATGAACCAGCTGCTCCAAGAAGCAGTCATTTATTTCATCTAGAAACTTTATCTCCCTAACATGTCCTGCCGTGACACTGACCCAGTCGATACCGGGGTAATTGAAATCACCCATTATTATTACTGCGCTGTAACCTTTGTTAGCTTCCTTGATTTCTTTGAGCATTTCATCATCCATTTGTTCATTCTGGCCAGGCGGTCGATAGTACACCCCCACTGCCATCGCCTTTGCCTTTTTACATGGAATTTCAATTCATAGAGATTCTACAGCAAATTTTAACTTTAATCCTTTCTGACTCAATGCCCTCTCTAACAAAGAGTGCAACCCCTCCACCAATTTGATCAGCTCTATCATTACGATATAGTTTGTACCCAGGTATCACAGTGTCCCACTGGTTGTCCTCCTTCTACCATGTGTCTGATATTCCAATCATATCTAACCTTTCATTTAGTGCTATATATTCTAACTCTCCCATCTTATTTTTTAGACTTCTAGCATTTGCATACAAGCATTTTAGAGACTGTATTTTATTCATATTAATTTGGCTATTGGTAGACATGGGTAATTTGGGATCTTTAAGCTTTGTCTGCTCCATACTCGAGGGTATTTGGGCTACTTTACTCTTTTTTGGAACCTCTCTGCTTTTGGTAGTATCCTTCACGGATACATTCTTCCGAACCATCCGCTCTTGGGTAACTGTTGGCTTTCCCTTATTATCTAGTTTAAAAGCTGCTCTATCTCCTTTTTAAAGATCCATAAACCATTATTAAGAAGGGACCCAGGATATCAATGCTTGACCCAGTACAAACATTGCGGAACCTGTGTCTTTTGGGGAAACGTCTAGGTACGTATGACCTAGATTGGCCACTGTTGGAAACAGGATACTGGGCTTGATGGACCTTGGTCTGACCCAGTATGGCATATCTTATGTTAATGCCAGCAGCCTGGTTCCATCCCGGTTATGGTGAAGCCCATCCCTTCGGAAGAACCCCTCTTTTCCCCACAATGTTCCCCAGTTCCTAACAAATCCAAAACCCTCATCTCTGCACCATTGTCTCATCCACGCATTGAGACTCCGGAGCTCTGCCTGCCTTTTGGGTCCTGCATGTGGAATGGGAAACATTTCGGAGAATGCTACCCTGGAAGTTCTGGATTTGAACTTCCTACCTAAAAGCACAAATTTAGCCTCCAGAACCTCCCTATCACATTTTCCTATGTCATTGGTACCGACATGTACCAAGACAGCAGACTTCTCCCCAGCACTATCTAAGACCTTATCTAGGTGGCGCGTGAGGTCCGCTACCTTCACACCAGGCAGGCATGTTACCAGGCGATCCTCACGTCCACCAGCCACCCAGCTATCGACATGCCTAATGATCGAATCACCAACTATAACGGCTGTCCTAACCCTTCCCTAATGGGCACATGGCCCTGGAGAAACTTCCTTTATGCGAGAGGGTTTTACATCACCTGGAGGACAGGTCCTAGTTACAGGATCACTTCCTGCCACACCAGAGTGATGCTCTCCTGTCACATGACCTCTCTCCTCCATGGCAACAGGGATGCTGCCATAGTTCCACTTCTGTTGGATCCAAAGTTTTCCTCCCTTGAAGCCATGCATTCATCTCCAGGATGCGAGCTCTCTGCCTCATCCTTTACCCTCAACAGGGAGGATTGAAGAGAACATCATCCGTTTACCTATATGCTTCACCCTCTCTCCCAGAACCATGAAGGTCACTCTTCATATGCTCGAAGGGATACCTAGACGTATCATTTTTACCAACATGAATGAGCATCATCCGATAATAGTCAGTAGGTTTGAGTCTCGACAAACTCTCCATAACATCTTGAATTATGGCACCTGGCAGGCAGCACACCTTTCTGGACATTGTCTGGTCAGCGGATAGACCCCTCAGAAGAGAGTACCTCTCAGTACCCCTCAGAAGAGAGTCACCAACCACCTGTACCCTTTGCTTCCTTGTGGTCACTGATTCTGTAACTTTGGGGTGTTTTAGCTCTGGTTCTTCCCATTCCTGGGATGTTTTCACCTCCTCCTCTTCCAGGGCTGAATAATGGTTCTTCAATTCAAGGGATGGAGGAGTTGGATTGTTGATTCTGCAGGTTCTGGTGACTCATGTCCAACTGTTTTCATTCTGTAGGCATACCATCTTTACCTCTTTCGGAGAGCTTGGATGCCTCAATAAGCATCTCATCAATATACTTCTTGCTGTCACGGATGCTTCTAAGCCTTGACACCTCTTCTCTGAGCTCCTCCACTTGTTTCATGAGGGCTTTGCCTTGCAGGCATCTTGCACATGGAACCAGTCCCTCAATTTGATGAGGCTGCTGTCTGTTGCCTAACTATACAATTACAGTGTAGACTGGATTACAGTAGAAGTGTTTGTTTTCAAAGCTGGAAAAACTGATAATGCTTAGGTTAGTCTAATAATAAACAAAGGGATCACCTGCAACTTTATGGTCTATGCACAGTATCTTAGTGGACTAACTAGACTGCATCAAAGCAATATCTATATTGTACCAAAAGGAACTGCCTATAGCTTGACCACAGCACTGCACACTACCCTAGATACCTGTTTTCCTATTTCTTCTGTAACAGGGCCTGGGCTTCTTGGAAGGCGATTTCCTCAGGTCATGGGAAAAGAGACGTTTGCTGTTTCAGGGTGAGTCCCTGCTAGGGAAGGGATAGCTCTGATGGAAGGCTGCTAGAATCCACTGAGGCAACCATCGAAGGGGATTTGCGGGGGAAGAAAATGCAAAGTCACCTGAAGTGTCATATCTGTGCCCTGCCTTCCAGAAACATATTGCACAGCTGATGACGCGTAGGGCCGAAATATTACGGAAACAACTGTGAGGTCTTCTGGCTAGCTGCATGTTCTTTTGTTTGCTGTTTCAGGATGCACATTTTTCAGTAAGACCTTTTTCAAGATAGCAATAAGATTTCACAATCCACAACAATATTGAGACGTGACCGAACTAAACCATTCATTAAAGAACATGGTAGATCAAATCTAATAGTACCATGGTAACAGCAGATCCATTTCTACAGCATATTTGCTTATGTGATCTATTAGAAGTTAGATGAATCACATAGTCTCTGTTGATATCTTAGGTAAACAATTTTTTATTTACTTGTAGCTATGGCTTTATAAATAACATAAAAAAAATAAAATTACTTTCACAACATAATGTCAATATTTAGTCTCCTTTCTTAAAACATAAAAATACAAAAAGGTCAACCGTCAAATGTGAGTGGTTATTTCTGTCTTTTCCTTGAATTGTTTGGCTGCTATTGTGTGATTCCTGGAGCTGAACTTCCTCCTCTTCTTTTGTGCAGCTGGGAAATTCTCCATCTGTTCATTTTCCTTTGCGAACTGAAGCATCCTGCAGCAGCTCAGCCTTCAGACCTCCCCATGACTTTTCACTTCTGCTGTCCAGCGGCCAAAGGGACCAGGTGTTTGCTTATTTGCTTAGGCTAGCTTACACAATAGAAATAATATGATAAAAAACAGATACCTGAGGCAGTGTTCCCAAACGGTGGCCTTTTGGATGCTTCAAAATAGATGCATTGGGAAGACACGGAGCTGCCCCCAGTCCTGCAAGCTCTGGCTGAAAGCTACAGGTAAAAAGCATGTGGAAACCAGCCTCAGGGGACCTACGCCGGGTCTGTGACTGCGAAATGCATGTGAAAGGGAGCATTAGTCTCCTTGTTTTTGCTGTCCCCTTTTATTGTCTGTCTTGCCCCTCCCAAGAGAGAGCAGATTGGTTACTTTGTTTTAGCACAAGCCCCTCTGCTCTACCACATAGCTGTCCAAAATTATCCCACAGTGGGGCAGTGTCCATCCATACCTCGCCAGGCAGGAGGGATGGTGTCCAGTGGTCCTAGCTCTGCACTGAGAATGCTCAGGAGATGAACCCTTCTTGTGAACCCAGGCTAAAATAAGGCAATCATGCCAAATGCCTCCTCCGCTCTAATCCAGAGAATTGTTATAGGTTTTGGAAAGCAGGTAAATGGTAGAGCCACCCGATCTCCCCTAATGCCCCAGGTGGAACACCACAGCGAGATCCTTAAGAACAATATATAGATTTATCATTATTATTATTTATAAGTTTTAAACAAAGTTACAAGAATAATTCTTGTGACAGAAACATTAGAATAATCATCAACAAGGAAAATAAATAACAAAAGGAGAGACCTCCAAAACAAACTTCAGTCCATCTCAAATTAGACCCCAATAATAAGGAAGGCAGAGTTCTATCAAATGGAGACTCCCAAAAGAAACAAGTATCAAATCAAATCCAAGTAACAGCAATAGGTGTACACCCTAGCGCTCATACGATACAATGCGTTCCCTACTTCTGATCATCACCACCCCTGCCCATTCCAGCCAGTGCCAGCGGTTTCTTAAGGTCCAGAAAGGCCCGAAGCTGCTCAGGTGCAAAAAATATATATTTTACTCTAACGTAAGAAACATAACATTTACAGGGGTAACGCAAATGAAAGCTGGCCCCAAAGCAACTGTCTCTTGTCGCATTGCTAAAAACTGACTTCATTCTTGCATAGTGCGGCTCGCATCAGGAAAAATTCTTATAGCCTCCCTCATAAAATGTACAGACCGATTTTTGAAGTACAGTGACAAAATCCTGGAAAGATCTGTTTCAAAGACAAAACTGACCAATAAAGTGGATCGAGCCAATACTGAAATAGAAGAACTTTCAGGAAAATTAGACAAAATATCAGGAACATCAGGGAGAAAGTTGGGTGAATCCTGACCAGCTTTCTTCACAGGTAAAAAATAAGCTCTTGTTATAGGAGGAAATGCAGATTCAGGAACAGAAAGAACCTCACACATATATTTCTTGAAAGTATCTAAAGGGGAAACATTTAAAACTTGTGGAAAATTAAAAATTCTCAAGTTTAACCCCCTAAATTTGTTCTCAAACTGTTCCAATTTCTGTTGAACAGAAATTTTTATCTTTCATAAGTTGGGCAATCACGGACTTAGAGTCATTGACTTCTTTAGCTAGTTCGCCAGTTTCTCATGGGTTTCTTTTTCAAAGTTCTGATGTTGCAAAGAGTTTTGAGCCACTACTTGCACTAGAGCAGAGACATCCGATGCACACTTTGAAACTGTAGCTTCAAGCTTTATTAACATAGTCCAAATAGTTGGCAATGAAATCTCACCAAAGTTCTGTTGCTGAGAAGCTGAGGGCACAGCTTCCAAGTGCGAAATCTTTTCCACAACCGGCAAGGCACCCAACGCTAATTCTCCAGCCATATCGAGACCATCCGCAAACAGCTCACCCTGGACTGGAAGGGCCGAAAGCAGCGTTGAGCATGAGGCCGGCTGCCCTACTGCTCCATCTTCCCCTCTGCAGGAGGTCAGTAGATCGATGTCAGCAAGGCCGACTCCGAAAACTCCGGGTCCTGTGGGGCAGCAGAACACAGCTGTGGGTCTGATGTCTGTTGCTCAACTGTGGATGCCTCCCCATTAGTGCTCCGCAGTAGCAAGCCATCCGTAACAGCCTTCTCCAGTGCCAGGGCCTTCAGGAGTAGCACCCCAATCTGCTGCTGCCCTTCCACAGGGGAAACTCCTTTAGCCAGCTTGGCCTTGAAGTTACCTAGCCACTTGGGAGCCATATCAAACAAGGTAAATTAGGAAAAAGCTGAAACGCTACACACCTAAGGTGCCGCCATCTTGACTCCGCCCCTTCCAAGGCTCAGCATTTCTGATGTGTCCCGTTGGCCTTCTTTTCTTAAAATATATATTTATGTGGAGGCATATTCCAATGTAAGCGTCCAGACCCCTATACGGCCGATCGGAATTGAGACGTCCAGAGGTAGACCCACTTCTGATCCCGTGGGGGCTAGACATGCCCGTGGGATCAGAATCAGGTCTAGTGCCTGAACATGCAGGCTGGGCTCCGATTCCGATTGACCTGCATGCACAGCCATTTGCCCAGCTACCTCAGTCAGCAGGGGTGTCTCTAAAATGAGGCGGAGTGAGGCAGCTGCCTCAGGTGGCAACGATTTTTAGGGTGGCAAAAAATGCCCCAAAACAGCCGCCTTCAAAAGTTTTAAAAAGAAAAAAAAGCACACAAGTTTCTGCCGCTGCCGAGCCCACTTCTCAGCAGCAGCAGACTCACCCTCTTCTTTCACTGGCAACCTGCGGGTCCTGCCTCTTAGAGAGCCGTGGCTGTTATAGCAATATTCAGTTTAATTAAAAAGCCAAACCAGTGCGGAGCCTTCCCACCTCTGTGAAGAACCAGTGAAGCTGCATCCCGCCCCCCAAGGTGATGGCCTGATTGCTCTGCAGATCCTCAGTGATTTTGTTGTAGGGTTTTGTATTAGTTCACAATATGCCTGATACTGGAGAAGTACAAGGGCCAAGCCTCGTGCGAAGGGGACGCAGCTTAACATGGCGGCGAGCCTGTCTTTGGTTCGATCCCCCTCCCATGGCAGCTCCCGATGGATAAGACGCCACCATCACCATTTACAGTGAAAGGGGGGAATGCCCCCCTGAGGACGTCCACCACCCACCTGTGCCCTTGCAAGCGCCTCACTCCAAAATCCTGGCAGCACATCCAACAGAGAGCACTCAGGCTCCGCTGTTCCAGCAACTGGTGCAACTAAACACATCTGGAGCATCTCCGTTTGGACCGACTGGACCACAGCATCGGAGAGGTCAGGCAAGACCATTTCCCTTGATTTACCCTCTATCCCCCTGGTGTGTGCCTCCGTTGCCCAGCACGCCCCCACTGTACCAGCCCCGAGACCCTCACACAAGCTCAAGAAGAGGCATCGGTGGGCATGCTCATCTTCTTCCGCCAGTTCTTCATCTGCTGCCTCCTCATCCTCCTCTTCCTCCCTCGAGGCTGAGAGAGCCAGGGTGGCCAGCACCCATGCCACCCAGCACAACAGAATTGTAGTAGACTGTCCCTCGGTCCCTGAGGAAGAAGGTCATCAAAGTGAATACTTTGACATCTTCAAGCTTCTAGAAGGGAGGTGCTGGTATAATGCAAAAAAGAGAGCTAAGACGGGTGATCTGCTGTATGTGGGAGAGTAACCATATAACTAAAACCCATAAACTAATCACAATTTTTCTTATGTCGGAGTCCACCGGGGGAGGGCTAGCACAGTATACCTAACCCCCTTCAGGCGGTAGACTACTTTTATTTTATTTTTCACCCCAATGTGTCGAATAACTACTTATCTTTAAAAAGAAAGCAACTCTTCTTATAATCACATTGTCCTCCAAGTTGCTAAACGTAAAGTTGCACGACGTGCACGTTTCGGGTAAGAACCCTGTTTCAAGTGCTCAAATTTCTTCAAATGTGCAACAACAAAAACGCCGTCTTTGCGGGCATGGGTGTTCCTTAATCAATGGCATTATCAAGCCCAAGGCTTTAAACAGGGGAAACCCAATCAGAAGCGGGAACCACCTCACTGTCAGAGGTGTCCACACTGCCATTGGTCAAACCTTAAAAAAGACTGGAATCTCTATCATTGGCGTCACAAAATGGTACTCCAATCGAGTTCTCGATTTTAACCATAAGGATGAATGGTACGTAATTCAAAGATCCAACGTTATTCCAAATGCTGCAATTTCAATTCACGGTCTCCCCCCCCCGTGGATCCAAAGGGATATGATCTATGACCGTCCAAGTCAGCTCTTCAAAGACATGGGATAGTGCTTCACAATGTTCCACCAGTGGAGCCGTCAGAACTTTATTTCTAATCCGGGAAGCATGTTCTGCAAGGCGTTTACGCATAGAACGAATGGTGCGTCCCACATTCAAAAGTCCACACGGACAGCGCAGCAGATAGACTACAAAAGGAGTGAGACATGTAGTTTTCCAGCGACGTGTATAATCACGATGGGTGACAGGATGTTGCCAAACCAAACCCGAAACTGTCATTTGACAGTATCTACAAGTATTACAAGAAGAATGGCCACCACCGTGACCAGAGGGAATAGGCCTGTCCAAAGACAAGGTTGTCTTAACGAAATGATTGTTCAAATTGGCTCCCCGTGAAAAGGCCAGTCGTAAAGGTTGTTTAAAACAGTCCTGTAAAGTCAACATCTGCCAATGGGACCGTAAAATATTAGCAATATCGGAACTGCGTTCCATAGATGGGAGCACTCCAACAATCGGATCCCTTGTTGATGATCGCACCGGGGAATATTGGGGATCCAGCAACCATTCGCGATGGGTATATCTTGCTCGATGATAAGCTTGAGAAACAATTTTCAAAGGATATCCTCGATCTAGCAGCCGTTGTGTTAATTCAAAAGCATGAATTTTAAACTCCCCTATAGAGTGACAAAGATGCCGAAGTCTTAAAAACTGGCCAAAGGGAAGCCCTCGTTTTAGGGGATTGGGATGGTAGCTTTGATAATGAAGCAAGCTGTTTCTCTGAACAGATTTCCGAAATAACGAGGAAACCAATCTGTCACCGTCCATTAATACCAAAACATCCAAAAATTCAATCTTGTCTAGTGCAATATGTTCCGTAAACGTAATGTTAGTTTTCAACTGGTTTAACCAACTAACGAAACTTTGAAGAGTAGACCGATCAGATTTCCAAACAAAAAAGATATCATCCAGAAATCTCTTCCAAAGGACCACGTGTTGGTATAAAGAAGAAGATTTAATGAGAAACTCCTCCATTTGTCCCATATAAAGGGTAGCTATAGACGGAGCCATCGTGGCCCCCATCGCAATTCCAGATATCTGTTGATAAAAATTACCATCAACCAAAAAATAATTTTGGGTCAGTACCAAACGTGCCAAATCCAGTAAAAAAGATCGTGGAAGATGATTGGGAGCACTAAGGAAAGAATGCTCCAACAATTCCAACGCTTCTATCTGATCTATATTGGTGTACAATGCGGTGACATCTAAGGGCACCAAAAAAGCTCCTTTTGGAATCATAAAGCCAGAAATCACCTGTAGAAAATGTGTTGAATCTTTTAAAAATGATGGTACCGCTTTTGCCTCTGTTTTCAAAAATGTGTCACAAAAAATGGAGAGTGGTTCTAAAACAGAGTTGCGACAAGAGACAATCGGCCTTCCTGGAGGAGAAACTAAAGATTTATGGATTTTAGGTACTAGATACAACGTAGGAATAGTAGAATGAGTTGCCAGCAAAAAGCGTTTTTCCTTTGAAGTTATCCAACCTAGGCGAAACGCCATTGTGATTAGTTTATGGGTTTTAGTTATATGATGGTTATATACTAGTTATTTGAAACTTTCCATCATTGGTGGGGTTTATTTTGTTTAGTATGTGGGAGAGTGGCACATTCTGAGAACCTTCCTCAACTGGACCATTGCATATGATCGCATGATCAGCATCACGTGCCACAAGATCCCTCCAGCTCAGGCACATGCTGGCATACATGGACAGCACTGTCAATGCCACACAGGAGTACGAGGGTATGCTTGGCTGTCTTATGATGAGCATTTCCGTGATAAGATGGAAGTACACCCCAATATGTCATGGGGTGCAGGTGATGTGGGAATTTGACTTCAGAGAATGAACTCTAAGTACGGACAGAGTTTTGAAAAGCGAAGTATGCTTGCCACAAGCAAGCCTGCACCGAGCACTGATGTCTGCAAATGCTACAACAAGGGCATGTGTTCCTTTCATGACTGCAAATATCGACATGCCTGCCTCCACTGTGCAGCCTCCCACCCCACATCCCAGTGTGCCAGGAGGATGCAGCCAAAGACTGTACAGCAACTGAGGCAATAATCCTGCCTTCCAACGAACCCCTATGCTGGTTTCTAGCATGGTTTTGGACACCTGGTTTAACATCTACTCTAACAAGACAGATGCTAAGCACCTCAGGGAGGGCTTCTATTGGCTTCATAGTCCCATTTCAGGGGCACATCCAGGACCTCATCACCCACCCTACTCAGCCACCCGACACCTGTGGCGCATCATGCAAAGGAGAAGGTCGATGCAGAGGTGAACCTCCAGTGAATGGCTGGTCCTTTCAGCTGCCCACCATTTCCTGAATTTTGCATCTCCCCCCTGACTGTAGTACCAAAAAAGGGCCCCAAGAAGTTCAGATTAATACACAATCTTTCCTTTCCACAGGGGAATGATTACATCCTGGTCGAGGCCTGTACGATTAAGTACTCCTCTTTTGACCAGGCCCTGAACTTTGTTAGATCCACTGGACGGGGCTTGTACTTGGCGAAGATGGATATAGAGTCAGCCTTTCGGCTCCTCCCTATCCACCCCACCTGCTTTCCCTACTTAGTTTCCTCTTCAAGGGCATATACTACGTTGACATATGCATGCCGATGGGTTGCTCATTGTCCTGCTCAGCTTTTGAGGCTTTCAGAACTTTCCTCCACTGGGTGGTGCAACAGCAGACTGGCCTGTGATCCATAGTCCACTACCTCAATGACTTCCTGCTCGTCGGCCCGAAGCATTCTCCCACATGTGCAATGCTCTTGGAAACCTTCCTGGATATGGCAAAGGAGTTTGGCATCCCTCTGGCATGGCACAAGACGGTCGGTCCTGTCCAGACATTGTCGTTCCTGGGCATTGAAATTGACACAAGGCAAGGCGTGACCCACCTGCCTCAGGACAAGTTGGAAGACTTCAAAGAGAAGCTCGCTGCTGTGCAAGGTCATCGGAAGATCACCCTCCGGATGGCCCAGTCTCTCATCGGTTCGCTGAACTTTGCATGCAGGCTAATCCCAATGGGTCGCTCTTTCCTGAGATGCCTCGCATATTCGACGGGCGGCCTGTGCAAGAGTCACCACCATCTTTGCATCTCACATAGCCTGAAATAGGACATGGGTGTTCTATTTTCATCGCATGTCAAAGGGGCATTTGAACAAGCACCGTTCTGCCTCAGATAAGTAGAATGGCGTTGTGTTCTGGTTTTAAATGAATTTTCAGTTGATAAGAAAATTTAGAAACATTTAGAAAGCAGAAGGAAACTTTGTTTAAGAAAATAATCCTGGTCATTGATGTAAACGAACACCACATTGGGTTAATCATCATACCCATTAGTAAGGTGTAAAAGACAAATATCGTTTATCTGAGACCAGTGGAGAAGAGTTAGAAGCATTTAGGTTGAAAAAAAGAAAAAAAAGTAAAAAAAGTACTAGAGTGGATTTTTTTCACAATTGGTATTGAAATAGGACATGGACATCTGGGCATATTTCCTGGATACGTTCAACTGGGTGAGCATGTGGCAGCAGGGCATGTGCAACAATGATGAACTGGACCTCTTCACAGACACAGCGAGGGCCTTTGGCTTCAGCATGTTTTTTAGGGGTTCCTGGACTGCTGCCCTTTGGCCTGCCTTCTGGGTAGCTAGTGGTCTCACCAGAAATATCACATTCCTTGAGTTCTTTCCCCTGTATGTGGCCCTGTGTATCAGGGCTACCTCCTGCACGACCACAGAATCCTTTCTTGCTGTGACAACCAGTCTGTCGTCACTGTCATGAACAGTCACTCTGCCAAGTGTGTCATAGTGGCTGAGCTGCTATGGAAGTTTGTCCTGAAGTGTTTGTAGTTTAATGTTACAGCGCCTGCACATCATGTTCCTGGGCAATCTAATAGCATTGCTGATTCCCTCTCCCGTTTACAGTGGGACTCATTTCGACAACTGGCCTTAGTGGCAGATAAGTACCCCACCCCCTTGCCAGACTAGATATGGGACATGGCGTCCACATAGATTAGCAGCTCATCCAGTGGGCAGTAGCCCCCCCGCACCCGGGCAGCATACATTTGAGGCTACACAGCTGTTTCCTCCTACCTGGCATTGCAAGGCTGCAGACATGGACTTCCACACCCAGGGCCGTTAGTGACATATGTCACGAGTGCAGGTTCCCAGGGCCTGTAGAGACAGGCTGTTCAGTCGAGCCTAACTGGATTTTCCTTCTTCGCTAAGATGGCAGGGTGGGGGAACCCTTGTGATAACCTTTTGCTTAAAACGGTGATGAAGGACTGGGCACGGAGCCTCCCTGGCAGCTTGATACACAATGCCCGGTTACTCATGAGGTACTGGACAGGTTCTGGGTGGTGCTGTCCTTCACTTGCTTGTCCGAATATGAAACCTGTCTGTTCCGGGCAGCATTTACGCTGGCCTTCTTAGGCGCCTTCCGAATCGGCGAGCTTGTGGCTGCCTACAAAAAACCATGCCCCCCCCCCTCTGGTCTTCAGCTCTCAGTAGTCCTGGTGGCACAGGAGCTGCTGCACATTCGGATTATGGGGACCAAAAACGATTCCCGGAGGAAGGGGAAAGTCATCTCACTCAAGGAAGTACCTGGGCTTCGCATATGTCCCATGGCCAACACGCTTCAGTACCTCTCAGCCTGGCCTCCGACCTTTGAGTTCCTGATACACCTCGATGGCACACTGCTCTCCAAATTCCAGTTTGCAGCCGTGTTTAGAAAAGCATTGGTGGTACTGGAACTATCCCCCGACCTATTCGGAATTCACTCCTTCCGTATTGGGGCCGTGACGGGAGCAGCAGAAAGGGGCCTTCCAGTACGAGCGAGCCAGATGCTGGGGCGATGGCAGTCCCATGCCTTACTCCACCTACATTCACCTAGATCTGACTGGCACTGTGGATTGACTGTTTTGCCTCCGCTAACCATACTTCTCCTTTTTTGGAGAACACCTAGTTTGGATCGTGGGTCACGCCTTCATCCAGCGGGCAGCTGAAAGGGCATCCATGCGGCCTCTGGGGACCCACCTTGGACTTTGCGATCGTGGCATGCGCCTCTTATGGCTGGGCTTCCTGGGCATGGGGTGGGGGCATCTGTGGCCCTTCCTTTGCCAGCATTTACAGACCTATGCCCCATCTGCAGCCTTGGTGTGCACCTAGGAGGGTACGACCTTGGAACAGTCTCTGGAAGGCATGTCATCAACCTGATCAGAACTGATCTCTCCTGGGTGGTGCTCAACCTTCCCTGCATGCTTTTCATTTGGTTTGACTTCATCCCTCGCCTCAGGTGGGCAGACACTCGCCTGTGGGGCAGAAAGCTCAAGAAGGTCAACAGGCAGATTGCCCTCTGCGTCCTGAGTGCCGGAGTATTGCAGATACATAGTAACATAGTAAATGACAGCAGATAAAGACCAGTATGGTCCATTGTCTGCCCAGTAAGATGGCAAGAGTAGGTGCACCTGCTGCTCCATGCAGGTCACCCCTCCCCATGTCTTTGTTTAGAGGTGAACCCACAGCTCCGTATAGGACACCCCTGTTTGTTGAGAAATTAGATAGTTAAGTTTATTTTGATTTTATCCTGTTGCTGTAAAGGGATCCACTGTGTCTGTCCTATGCCATTTTGAATTCTGTCACTGTATTTGCCCTCACCACTTTCATCGGGAGGGCACTCCATAGCCCATGTTCCCTGTAAAATAGTTATCTCCAAGTTATAATGCCCTGTTCAATGTAATTTCAGTTTGTTCAATGTAAACCACACTGATGCAGAATAGTGCAGTATATAAGAGAATGTAAATAAATAAAATAAATAAATAAATTCCAAGCATCCATTCGACATGAATGGACATACCCCTTATTTCCCGAATACGTCTCTGGGAACTTACTCCACTTATCTGACATTGGGCTGGACCTGTTTCTAATTGACTTACAGGAGACCTTGGAGAACATCCTTCAGGCCAGCACACAGCAAGCCCCGGTGGTGCCGGGCACCGGCAAGAGGTTCCCTTAGTGGGGGGGCACATGGAATGCATGCTTCTCCGTACCCATGGCGGTTACCTGAGCCAGGCCACAAGCACATGCAGAGTTCGAACAAAAGGGGCAGGGTGCCCTATCTGCCATCAAGGCGGGGTGCCCTGGCGAGTCCCCATACCCAATGGCCGCCCGGCTCAGGCGGCCCAAAGATGGCCCACAGGCATCACAGCAAGTCCCCTTGTAAAGGGGTGGGCCCAGCTCAGTTTGGCAAGGCAGGCCCCTAGCCCTTGTGGTGGGCTGACTTGACAGCAAGGGAAGAGGCCATGGAGCATGGTGACTAGAGCGGGAACCTTGCCCCGTGGAACATATGTTGCATGCGTATAGTTATATACTTGTATTGATTGTGTTGATCTAGCAATAAAGCTGTGGCCTTGTTTACCCATAATCATGAGTAAAGTCATTATTAGGCTTAAGGGATCAGGGCAGATGGGTTCCCCCGGGGGAGGAGGCAGACATAAGTCCCACCTACCTATGTTATGTTTGTTGTTGTTAGTGAGATGATCGGAATCAAGATTTTTTATTTAAGATATTGAGTTCTGTGGGTGAATGTCCTAGTTCTGTTCTGTTCCCCTTGTTGAGGGAGGGGGCTCTTTGGATGCAAAATATATGTTCAAAAAGAAAAAGCAAGAACCATAATGCAGTTTATAACAACAAAATAAACATGAGTTATAATTTGGTGTGTTAAACAATGCTACGGTTCTCGCATGTTCTTTTAGTTCTTTGGTGTGCAGACATCTTGCATTTCCTCCATATTATCTAATCGGCTTTTTGGTTTGGTTCAGTCCTTGACTGGAGTTTTGAGAAAGCCTCCCCCCCTCTTGCTTGGGGGGGGGGGGGGTGGTGGCACCATCTTATCCTTCGCCTCAGGCAGCAGATTGCCTTGAGCTGCTCCTGTCAGTCAGGCTGCTGAATGGAGCTGCAGTGTCATGGCATCCTGACTCCATTTATTTATTTAACAGGTTTTATATACCGTTTTATCATTTCAATCAAAATGGTTTACATTGAAACTTAAACTTGGTAATGTACATTATACAGGGACATTGATAACTTGGATTTTTCTGAGGCAATGGAGGGTTAAGTGACTTGCCCAAAGCCACAAGGAGTGCTAGTGGGAATCAAGTCCTGGTCTCTGGATTCCCAAGCCACTGTTCTTAACCATTAGGCATGCCAGCCACTGCCAATGCACTTCTTTCCTTGCAGCTGGACTCTCGATCCAGCCTCCCATGGCCAGGGTCCAGCTGCGGGGAACTTCCTGTACCTCCCTACCTTACTATGGGCCCAGCAGCAGGATCCCCTGATATCCAGGGGGACTTACTCCACCTCTGCGGTGGAATAAGTCCCGCGTCTAAGTTCACAGCCCTGGACGTACAGGTCCAATCTCAGAATCGGCACTGGGGTGGTGGACCACCCATGTTCCGCCCTCACTCTGCCTCCAGAATGCCCCTCCCACCACCTTCTAAGCCTCCCTGTACAAACAGGGCCGGCAGGGGGCTGAATAACGGGGATCAATGTCCAAATGGGACATCCATCCCAGCTATTTGTGGGACAGAATGACTCCCATAGTTTAAAGCAGGGGTTTTCAACACAGTCCCTGGGACACACCTACAGGCTGATGCAAAAAGCCTGCACTAAACGTGCATGGTACTGACTTTTAACGTGTTTACATACTGCACCATGAATATGCAAGTCTACATGTTCATTGCAGGAAAAGCAGGCTATGCAAATGAAGGGTGTGCAAATCCAAGCATATGCAAATGAGATATGCGTAAAACCCCAGCGCACAGGAAAAAATGATTTTGAAATCCTGGCATTAGAAACGAAGAAACGCATGCACAAGAGAGAAATGCAAGAAATACTTAGGGCATGCGCATGATTTCAGAATGTCATCCCTGGTCTCCTCTAGACGTCATCACATGGCATCTATTGCGGTGCGTAAATATACATGCAAAAGTACCGTGCATTCTTTTCACATTTGCTCTCGGTCTCATTGCCTATTGTCTTGTATGCCCTATTTCTTTCATTTGAGTTGTAGAGATGCAACGTGATCCAGGCTCAGGTAGTGAGACTGAACAGACTGCCAGCCAGCAGGCAAAGCGCATTCGTTCATCACGGTTTTCAGAGGAGGAAAAGGACGTGCTGTACTGTCATGTGACTGCCAATTACTTTCATTTATTTCTGGCAAAGAATGCGGCTTGGCAAAGGACTAAATTATGGGCTCAAACTGCAGCAGAGGTGATCGCCCTAGGGGTGAAGATGCGCACGATACCACAATTGAAGCACCAGTGGCATGATGAGCGATGTGCTGTAAAAAAAAAAAAAAAAAAGATAGCAATCAAGAAATCACGACGGAAGATTGTGGGGGGAGGGGGAGCCTCCATGTCCCAGTGAGCTGACCCCCACTGAAGCAGTTGGTTACCTCCACGTTTCAGCCAGAATCACTCAATGGTTTGTCTGGCGGTACCAACTCAGGGATGCAAGCTGGTGAGTACATATCTAGAAGTACCTGGGGTATTTGGGTAGAGGGATTGCTCAATTTAACTATCCCTTTCTCATTGCAGTGTCTGCTTCCACAGCCTCTTCTTCTGCCGGTGAGTATACCCACCCAGCATTACCTTGGGCTTCTTTTGGGAGTTGGGCCTCGGAGGAGGGTGGCTCTATTAACTGTCCCCCTTGCTTTCTCATTGAAGTGTGTTCCTCTGCAAGCCCTGCCTCTGGGGGCTTGTCGGTTATGTCCTCCATCTCTGCCAGTGAGTATATACCCCAGCATTACCTTGGGTTTCTTTTGGGAGTTGAGGCCTAGCCCTCCTCTCTTGTCTGTGAGTATTGTTGTTGTTAAGTGCCGTCAAGTCGGAGTCGACTCATGGCGACCCTCTGGATAGCTATCCTAAATTGTGTTCGGTCTTCAGTCAGGCGGCTCATTGTTGACAGACTGGTACCCGTAGCTGCTGTTATTGTATCGATCCATCTCATTGCTGGCCTTCTTCTTTTGCGTTGACCTTCTATCTTGCCAAGCCTGATGTCTTTCTCTAATGATCTCTCTCTTCGCATGATGTGTCCAAAGTATGAAAGTTGAAGTCTTGTCATCTGAGCTTCTAAAGAAAGCTTAGTTTTGATCTCCTCTAGTATCGACTGGTTTGTTCTTCGGGCAGTCCATGGCATACACAGTATTCGCCGCCAGCACCATAATTCAAAGGCATCAATTTTCTTCCTGTCTGTCTTTTTCACTGTCCAGCTTTCACATCCATATGATGTTATTGAAAATACCATGGCCTGAACAAGTCAAATCTTTGTATGGAGAGAGACATCTCTGCTCTTGAGAATCTTATCTAGGTCTTTCATAGTCTTTACTCCAAAGTCTTTACTTCCATAGTCTTTACTCTGTGAGTATTACCACCCAGCATTACTGTAGGAATTTTGGGGCCTGTGAGTATTGTGCCGTGGCCCTGTCACAGATCAGTTACTCTCAGCTGTCCTATTTTATTTCAGTGACTACAGCTGGAGATCTCTTTGGCATGTCTTTCAGCTGGCAGAATGCACCATACACCCAAGAGATAGCAGTGACTGTAGACCTGGAAGATCTTGCAGTCTAAGTAATGACATGACAGGAGCAGGCACATGACACGCTCCTGGGGGAGCTATGTGATGTGAGGCAAGAGCTAGCCAGCATAAGCCAGTGTAGGCTATCTAGGCATTGTAAGCTAGCATCTAGGCAGCATATGCAGGCATCTGGGGGAGATAGGTGGCCTAAGACAGGAGCTGCAGGTTGTAGGGCAGACACTTCTGGCCCTGATTTATGCACAAACCCAGCGACAAGTGTCTGTGCCTGGTAAGTGGATGCAAGCTTTTGGAGGCCTCACCATAGTATGCTCATTGCTTTTTTAACAAGTCTCTTCCCTTTCCTTCTCGCAGGTGGTTCTTCCCTCCTGGCCAGATGCAGTCATTGATGAGTCCACTGTTGGCTATTATTGATTAGTGTTGCTCTGTGTTTTTTTTATTGATGTTATTTAAAGTTTTACAGAGATTTCATTTACAACCATTAAAACATTAACAATAACAATCCCCAACGCCCACCTTTCCCACCCTGGTTCTTTGCTGGCCCCACACCCCTGTAATGTTGTCCAGCGGTGTAACTCCAGGGGCGATCATGAAAGAAGGGGGAGAGAGAGAGAGCTTCCTTCTCTCTCCTGAAGGCAACTTAATACCTCACTGTAGCATGGGCAGCATATTCATCTAAAGCGCTTCGTCTACTTGCATGCCTATTTCTTGGATTGATAGCCTTATCATGTGCTTTTTCATATTTGGAGTAAAGACACAGGAGATTCCACCACATATGCCAGTCCAATTTGAGTGGGTTTTTCCAACTTGCCAGTACTAATTTTATGGTAATTGCTAGCATAATGTGCAGCAGAAAAAAATTCTGTTTTGTCAGTGATGGAATTTCCACCTGAGATCTCAGCACCATGACAGGGGAACTGTAAAATTCAGTATATATTGTATTCTGGACCATATTGGTCTCCAGAACATCTGAATGTTAGGGAATCAAGAACCACATGGGCCAAGGTACCAACCTCCTCACAACAAGACCAGCATTGGTTATCATTGCTTTTATCCCATTTTGAAAGCTTAACAGGGGTAATATACGCTTGATGAACAAGGAAGTACATGGACTGAGTAGGCGCAGCTGACCTAGAGACATGAATAGGAGATCCCCAGAAAAGCGGCCAGGACTGAGGCTGTAGAAGTGTCGCCAAATCATTTTCCCATACTTTCATCATCCCAGTTATATTAGAAGGAAAACAAGCCCTAAAAAGGCATAGAGTGAAGACACTGCACCACTTTTAGTGGTGATCTTCATGGCCATGGCAGTCTTGCGAAGGCCCCATTTTTGGGACAAGCCCCGAACATCTACATTGGAGCAGACTATACAGTGTTGAAGTTGTAACCAAGGAAAGTAACAAGAGGCTGGAAGGCCATATTCATATTGCAGGGCAGGGAAAAATTTCCAGGATGTGCCAGTGAGTAGTTGCCCCACTGACCAAATGCCACACTCCTGCCATACTTTCCATGCAAAGCTCACCTTTTTGATTTTAAACAGAGGGTTATACCAGAGTGGTAATAGCATTGAATGTGGGTTGTTTGTACCCAAGGTTGGAAGTAAAGCCTTGAAGGCATCCTGAGTTGAAGTTACCACTCGGCCGGCCTCCATTTTGTCAGTGTGCCACATACCCAGTAGTAGCTGCATTGGACATTTAGCTACCAATCTTTTTCCAATTCCAGACAAATTGCTTTTTGTGGGAGCTCATTGTAGGCAGCCCATAGGGCCCCTTGCTTAAGTAAGCAAGCAAGGTGGTACCAACGGAAATCTGGGAAGTAAATACCCCACTGTCTTTTCTAGTCTTCAGTTTCTTTATAGCTATTCTGGCTGGTTTCCCTTCCCACAGAAAAGTGGTCGTTAGGCGTGCCAGTGTTCTGTATATTGATGAGGGAAACAGAGTTGGAAGCATTCCTAACACGTAATTTACCTTTGGTACGAGAACCATCTTAATGGATTCTAATCAATCCCACCACGTAAGGTGGAGAGGTGACCATTTCAAAGTGAAGGAGTGGACCAAGTCTAACAAGCCCTTTATGTTTACTTTCATTGTCTCTTCAAGTGAGGCACAATAACGCATTCCGAGACATTTAATTGTGGAAGTCTCCCAATGAAATGGAAAAGCTGAAATTAAGGCTGCATGAGTCAAATTGTTAAGAGGAAATGCCACTGACTATGACCAGTTAATTTTGTATTCCGAGAGATCAGAATACTGGGCAGTCATCTTTAGGACTGCAGCTATAGATGTTGAACAAAAAACAGGTCATCTGCGTAAGTGGAGAGTTTGACCTGCAAATCTGCAATTGTGATGCCAAGAATTTCTGAGGATTGCTGAATCAATAATGTCAAAGGCTCCAATATGAGGTTGAATAGGAGAGGGGATAGTGGACAGCCCTGGCAAGTACCATGATGTAGCGAGAAGGATTGGGATAGCACTCCATTGGCAAATTTACAAGCCTTGGGGCAGGTGTTCAGGACTCAAAGTATGCTCAAGAATTTCTTTTGAAAGCCAAACCAAGTACGAACTTTGAAAAGGAAGGGCCATTCGAGCCTATCAAAGGTCTTCTCTGCATCTAGAGATAGGCCTATGCAAGGTGTGTCTAAATGTTCTGCTACTGCTATTAGATTACAGAGTAAGTGGGCATTGTCTGTAGTCGACCGACCTGATAGAAAACCACATTGATCGGGGTGTATCAAGAAATGTAAGATTCCTGACATCCGACAGGTCAAAATACTAGAGTATAGTTTGTAGTCTGAATTTGAAAGTGAGATTGGCCTGTAGTTTCCTACGTTCTTCAGATCTCTACCTGGTTTTTCCAACACCACTATGGTGGCACCAGCGAAAGCCCCTGTATCTCCCTCAGGGGTCTGTAGTAGTTGGAAAAAAGTCAACAGGTATGGTAAAAGGTCCTTGGCAAAGGTTTTATAGAATTTTATTGGTAGCCCATCTGGACCCGCTGCTTTCTCGGGGTTCATCGTGGCTAGGGTGGCTTAGATCTCCTCCAAAGACATGGGCTTGTCCAAGGCTGTGACTTGGTTTTTAGGCAACATTGGATGTGTGACATGGCCCAGAAGATTTTCAAAGGCCTCTGGTTCCAGAGTCACTTCTGAAGAGTACATTTGAGAATAATAAACCCTAAAAGCCTCTATGATGTTGGTTTTATTGACTAGGCTTCATTGCTGGTCACTTGTGAAAGATGCAATATGCGTTCTGTTACTCCTCGCCTTCAGGGTAGAAGCCAGAGGTTTGCCTGCCCTATTTTGCTCTGTGTAGTGGCATGATTGATGTGTGAACATAATCTGTTCTGCTTTAGTACTGAGTGCAGTGTTGTCCTGATAGCACAGCCTCTGAAGATGGAGGAGAACAGATGGGTCAGCTTGCCTCTGTAACAGTCTTTCACCTGCTCAGATTTGGTCATCTAGAGCCTGAAGTCTTGCCTTCTTCTGATGAGCTACTCCGCTGGAGTAACTAGTAATTACAATCCATATCGAGGCTTTGAAGGCTTCCCACCATGCCCAGGATGTATCTTCCAGAAGGTTTATAAAAAAACTCCTGTATTGCCTGTTGGATAATCACTTTGAATATTTTGTCTGAAAGAAAGGACCGCATAAAGGACCAGGGACCCCGTACGGTTGGCTCCCCTTGATCTTTACTCTCTAGAACAATTGCAGCATGGTCAGAGATGTGAGTACCCAGGATTTCTGAAAAGCTTACCCCCAGGACCAACGTTTTGGATATTAGAAAATAATCAATGTAGGAGGGGTATTTGAGGGGAAGGGAGAAAAATGTATAATCTCTTTCAGTAGGGTGTTTTAATCTCCAAATGTCCACAAGTCCATTAGACTGCATGAGGGATTTTACTACCTTCCTTGCTCTGGTATATCTAACAATGGGTCAACAGTCAAATTAAAGTCTCCACACAAAACTAGCAAGTGGGAAACCTCTTCTTGAACCACCTAAGCAAGTGATTGAAAAAAAGAAAAACAGGGTTGTCACAGTTTGAGGTATATATATATGATAATAGCATATTTATGATAATATGCGATAAGAAAAACCTAAAAGGAGCAGTTGCAAGGGTTAAAGACTTACATCAAGCTTGCGTGTTGTTTAAAAATACTGTCTTGGAAGCCCAGACCAGCTGTATTCCATGCTTTAAGAAAAGTAGAAGGAAGTCCAAAAAACTGCCAGCATGGGTTAAAGGTGAGATCAGAGAGGCTGTTGTTGCCAAAAAAGCATCTTTCAGGAAATGGAAAAAAGAGCCAAATGACGAAAACTGGAAACAGCACAAGCAAAGGTGCTTCTGCAGAAGAATTGAAAGAAATATCGATACACCGGGAAGATGTATTACAACTATTTGATAAACTGAAGAGTAGCAAATCACCTGAAGCGGATGGTATACATTCAAGGGTGTTGAAAGAACTGAAATATGAGATTGCAGACCTGCTATTAGTAATCTGTGAGCTATCATTAAAATCATCTGTAATACCTGAAGACTGGAGGATGGCCAATGTAACACCAATTTTTAAAAAGGGTTCCAGGGGTGAACCAGGAAACTACAGACCAGTGAGCCTGACGTCAGTACTGGGAAAAATGGTAGAAAACACCATAAAAAACAAAATTGCTGAACATGTAGATAGTCATGGCTTAATGGGAGACAGCCAACATGCTTTAGACAAGGAAGATTTTGTCTTACTAATCTGTTATGTTTTTTTGAAGGTGTGAATAAACAGGTAGACAAAAGTGAGTCGGTTGATATAGTATATCTGGACTTTCAGAAAGCCTTTGGCAAAGTCCCTCATCAGAGACTTTTGGCAAACCTAAAAAGTCTTGGAATAGGAGGCAGCGTACTATTGTGGATCAGGAACTGGTTAAAAGATAGAAAGCAGAGGGTAGGGCTAAATGGCCAATTTTCCAAATGGAGAAAGATGAATAGTGGAGTACCCGAGGGATCTGTGCTGGGTCTGCTGCTTTTTAACATATTCATAAATGACTTGGAAATGGGAATAACAAGTGAAGTTATCAAATTTGCAGATGCCACAAAACTATTTAAAGTTGTTAAAGCCCATGAGGGTTGTGGAAAATTTCAAGAGGATCTTGATAAATTGGAAGACTGGGCATCCAAATGGCAGATTAAATGTAATGTGGACAAGTGCAAAGTTATGCACCTAGGAAAGAACAACCCAAGCTATGGCTACACGATGCAAGGTTCCACATTAGGAACCACCACCCAGGAAAAAGATTTAGGCGTCATCGTGGATAACATGTTGAAACCCTCCGCACAGTGTGCACGGCAGCCAAGAAAGCAAATAGAATGCTAGGAATCATAAGGAAAGGAATGGAGAATAAAACAAAGGATATTATAATGCCTCTGTATCGTTCCATGGTGCGACGGCACCTTGACTATTGTGTGCAATTCTGGTCACTGTATCTTTTTTTTTTTTTTTTTTTTATTGCATTTTTAGTCATCCATACAACCAAAAATATAGCAAAGGACAATCCAATACTAAATTTACATTACGTGAGAAAGAGATAAACTCTTACATCATAAAAGAAAAAAAAGACAGATAAAGCCCACATCATGGCACCATAACTGTCATAATTAATATAAAATAAAAAAAAAAAAGGGAAAACAAAGAGAGAATAACTCCCACATTCTAAGGCTATATACCATTACCAGACCTATCTTTCTCCTGTTTTCCGATCAAAAAGCTTTCCAAATGTGACACTTCCACAAAAGTATAGGACGCACCATTAAAACCAATGATACATTTACAAGGAAAGCGCAGAAAAAATGTGGCCCCCAGTGCCACAACCCGGGGCTTAAGACTTAAAAACTGCTGCCGGCATAACTGGGTACTCCGTGACACATCTGGAAAGATGTTAATCGGCTGGCCACAAAAATTGGTTGATTTGACTTTAAAAAAAGCCCTTAAAATACTACTAGTTTAACTTCAACTGAGGAAAATGTAACCAATAGAGTAGCACGCATAGTGATGTTATCTTGTGAATCCTCTAAAAAGGCGGTTAAATTACCCATAGGAGAAACAATTTCATCTAAACCTCCTTCAGCAACATCAATTTTTTTTACAGAAGAGGGGACATAATAAAGTTGTATTATGGTAATAGGATCTGAGATGGCCAACACTTCTTTAAGAAATTTATCCAACAAAATTCTATGAGAAAGTAATGATGACTGTGGGAAATTCAAGAATCTTAAATTACAGGAACGAAGTGAGTTTTCCAAGGCTTCCACCTTGGAATGAAGAATCAAATAATCTTTAATCCCAGCGATATTAGTTGCATGTACCGAAAGAACCTGGGATTCTAATTTAGTGTTAACCAAATCAGCAGCTACAACTTTCTCGTCAAGATGCCGCAGAGCAACCGTAGCCGCTTGCGAGAAAGTACATAAAGAATTTAAGGAAACAGACACTTTAGAATCAATCGATTGCAAAGCTCCCCAAACATCCCTCAGAGTAATGTCAGAGTCTGAAGGAGGAGTGGGAAGCTCAAAAGAGCCGCCAACTCCTAAAGGCTGAACAGGAACAGCAAAACAATGGGTTGCATTTTCCTTACCAAATCAGAGGGTTCCTTCAATAGGTCAAGTAAATTACCGGGCACAGGACACTCGGGAGGAGATCTCCCGCCGGAGCTCAGCGATGCCCCATCAGGGGAAGATTGTGCTAAAGGAAGGGGAACAAAATGCTTGTCCAATGGGCCGACCGGTTTAGAATCACCAGACCCGGCCTCAGGAGCCTTAGCCCCGGACTTAGCTTTACATTTCCCCATAGGCACTACACTAAACTAACAAAGACAACAAGGAAACCCGATCTGCAGCAGCAGACTCAAATAAAGGAAAATAAACATTAAACTGAATCTTTAACTACAGAATTAAGCACAAAATACCGTCGCAGTAGCGTCGAAGGGGCGTCTAAGCCCCTTAGACGCCCCTTCGACACATGCCCCGCACACACGCTCCGCGTCAAAGAGAGGAGTCCAAAGAAATAGAATCAAAGAAGGACCTCGCGGGTAGGGCTGACCCGGTAGTGCCTGCCCGCTGAGGTGGAACAGAGAAACAAGTCCTCCACTGTAACGGCAGCCACAGCAGCCTCCCGAGCCGATGTCCAGGCTCCGCACACCTCCAGGAAGAAGAACAGCTGGTACAAACACTCCTCTCGACGCCACTGCTTTAAACCTCGAGGGGAAGTCCCCGCAGGTAGGGCTGACCCGGCAGTGCCTGCCCGCTGAGGTGGAACAGAGTAACAAGTCCTCCACTCTAACGGCAGCCACAGCAGCCTCCCGAGCCAATGTCCAGGCTCCGCACACCTCCAGGAAGAAGAACAGCTGGTACCAGGTCACTGTATCTTAAAAAGGATATAGTGTTATTAGAAAAGGTACATAGAAGAGCCACCAAAATGGTAAAGGGGATGGATGGATACCCCTATGAAGAGAGGCTAAAAAGGTTAGGGCTCTTCAACCTGGAAAAGAGACGGCTGAGGGGAGATATGATAGAAGTCTATAAATTAATGAATTGAGTGGAATGGGTAAACTTAGATTGATTGTTTACATCATCAGAATATAGAAAGACTAGGGGGACATGCAATGAAGCTACAGGGTAACCTATTTAAAACTAATAAGAGAAAATATTTTTTCACTCAACGTGTAATCAAACTCTGGAATTTGTTACCGGATATAGTAAAAGCTGTTGGTGGGATGTAGTAAAAGCTGTTGGTGTGGCTGGGTTTAAAAAAGGTTTGGACAAGTTCCTGGAGGAAAGGTCCATAAACCATTATTAAAAGGGACCCGGGATATCACTGCTTGAGCCAATTCAAGCATTGTGGAGCCTGTGTCTTTTGGGAAAACTGCCAGGTACTTATGACCTAGATTGGTCACTGTTGGAAGCAGGACACTGAGCTTGATTGACCTTGGTCTGACCCAGTATGGTATATCTTATGTTCTCATAGCCAATTTTAATCCACCGATGTTTAATACCGATTTTAGCCCATCAACCCTCTAGATCAGTCTGCAAGGACTCTACACGGGGATTCATGGATTTTCGTACTAAGGTGGCTACTCTGTTTTTCTTATGGCAAGCCGAAGAATGCCCAGCTAGGAGATATGACCCTCTTCCCAATTTTTTTGTCTCTTCCAAAGTCAGATGCATTTCCTGCAACATAATCACATCTGCTTGCTGTTTTTGACAATAGACAAGGATCTTTTTCCTCATAATCGGTTTCTTGATGCCCTTAATGTTCAGGGAAAGAATTTTAAGGGGGTTCATAGAAGAAATATAATGAACAATCCAACTGCTCAATGAATTCATATTCAACTCTGCCCATCTTAAAGGTATAAGTACATCCTGCCTTCATCCTACAAGTCCAGCAAAGAGGCAATCCCACCCCTTCTAAGAGGAGTATTACAAGTGGGTGAGTCAGCGTGTATAGCTATATCGCCACACTACAGCCCTACAAATGTCCCTGATAACGATCCCTCTTTCCTACCCTATCAACCCCCAATGATACAACGGTAATATTGAAGGACTAGAAAAAGGGACTGTTACTTTTGGAGAGAGATCTGCAACTGTGAGTATATACTTCTGGTAATTTTCTAAAAGGAATTCTTTGTATTAAAGCTAATTAATCTGTGATTCCACTATTTTTGTTAAATCAGTCAGGGCCTAGTAGCAGCAGTTTAAGTTTAAATTTAAAACACAGAGGAGAACTTTCTGGTTACATTTCATACCCAGCAGAGAGCTTTTAGTTTAAATTTAATAGTCACTCAGGGCCTAGTAACAGCAAAGTACTTCTAGTTTAAATATAAAACACAGAAGAGAGCTTTCTGGTTACATTCGGAACCCAGCAGAGAGCTTGTAGTCTAAATTTAATAGTCACTCAGGGCCTAGCATCAGCAAAGTACATTTAGTTTTAAAACACAGAGGAGAACTTTCTGGTTACATTTCATACCCAGCAGAGAGCTTGTAGTTTAAAATTTCATAAGAAGTTAGAGCCTAGCAGCAGCTAAGAGCTATAATTTAAATCAAATCAGAATATAGCTTACCTCAGCAGCACAAGATAGGGTACTGTGTAGCAGCCCTCTTTTAATAAGTGTTATTTCCCTCCCGACACCCACCCCACCCATCCCTGGGATAATCGTAGCTTTATAGGTACTTACACATCTTAAAAGACAGGAGGTACTCTCAGGTGAAGCTCGTTACACAAATCAGTCATACACTAAGGACCTGAGATTAGTTAAGCTTCAGGTGAACAAGGTATATTACACGTATTAGGTACAGTTTTATTAGTATAAATACCCATAGCAACCCTTAGTAAGTAAAGAACTTAGATCTAAACACAAACTTAAAACTAAGATGCAGACAGCAGTCCAGCAGCGGGATGGGGGCTTTCCAGACTTTTGCATTGAGTGTCACATGTATGATTTTCTCCCAGTTGGTGAGAGGTCTTACGTGTGCACTAGGTGCAAGGAGCTCTTTGCTCTCAGGGAACGAGTCCGTTCTCTAGAGGCTAAACTAGCAGACTTGGAAAGCATAAGACAGAAAGAGAGGTACATAGACGAGACCTACAGGGATATAGTCCTGAAGTCCCACCTCCAGTCTGGCAGCATCCCTGTTGCCATGGAGGAGAGAGGTCACGTGACAGGAGAGCATCACCCTGGTGTGGCAGGAAGTGATCCTGTAACTAGGACCTGTCCTCCAGGTGATGTAAAACCCTCTCGCACCGAGGAAGTTTCTCCAGGGCCATGTGCCCATGAGGGAAGGGTTAGGACAGCCGTTATAATTGGTGATTCGATCATTAGGCATGTAGATAGCTGGGTGGCTGGTGGACATGAGGATTGCCTGGTAACATGCCTGCCTGGTGCGAAGGGAGCGGACCTCACGCGCCACCTAGATAAGGTCTTAGATAGTGCTGGGGAGATGTCTGCTGTCTTGGTACATGTCGGTACCAATGACATAGGAAAATGTGGTAGGGAGGTTCTGGAGGCTAAATTTAGGCTTTTAGGTAGGAAGTTGAAATCCAGAACTTCCAGGGTAGCATTCTCTGAAATGCTTCCTGTTCCACGTGCAGGACCCAAAAGGCAGGCAGAGCTCAAGAGTCTCAATGCGTGGATGAGACAATGGTGCAGAGGGTTTTGGATTTGTTAGTAACTGGGGAACATTCTGGGGAAAGGAGGGGCTCTTCCGAAGGGATGGGCTTCACCTTAACCGGGATGGAACCAGGCTGCTGGCATTAACCTTTAAAAAGGAGATAGAGCAGCTTTTAAACTACATATTAGGGGAAAGCCGACAGTCGCCCAAGAGCAGATGGTTCAGAAGAATGTATCTTTGAAGGATACTACCAAAAGCAGAGAGGTTCCACAAAAGAGTAAAGTAGCCCAAATGCCCTAAAGTATGGAGCAGACAGAGCTTAAAGATCCCAAATTACCCATGTCTAACAACAACCAAATTAATATGAATAAAATACATTCTCTAAAATGCTTGTATGCAAATGCTAGAAGTCTAAAAAATAAGATGGGAGAGTTAGAATATATAGCACTAAATGAAAGGTTAGATATGATTGGAATATCAGAGACATGGTGGAAGGTGTCGCCCGCTCACCCTCCCAGAGGCCATGGGCATGAAGAAAAGTGAGCGGGGTAAAATTCCTTGATAACTGTGGAATATTATAATGAGGCTTAGCAGAGCCTTCTGGGTAATGTAGTTCCACAGCCAGTAGAAATAAGTAGTTGCAGTCAGAGTGATAAGGTCAAATAGGATTTATTTCCCTTCCCAGGGTTGGATTCTTAAACCATGAAAACAAGGTAACACAAAGACCATGCGTCTGGAACTACAAACAAAGAATTAACTTGAACTCAGGCAATGCTTATCTTCAGCCAAAAAGAAATGAAAAATGCAAAGAAAACAGTTTCTTTCCCAAAACTCCTTTTGTCTGTTTTCTCCTGTGAAACAGCCCTTGTAGCACTTTAACACAAAGATTGTATGCTGTCAGAAAAAGTATATGTACAATCCATAAATACCTCAGTGTCCAGGCCCTCATAAACATCACACTGCATGTGTTCAATGTCTTGACTGGTTTCCCGTGGGCTGAAACCTTTACCTTGCCTGCCGGGTTCCTCTCTATAGCCTAAGGTATTTCCTTCCCCCAACAGCTTAGAGGAGTATGGGTATTTACCGTAATTGCTGCTGTTTCTCTCAACTGAGTCACAGAGTTCCTGGTAAGTGCAGGGAATTTGGCTATACTCTTCTTTCCTGCTATTAGGAAGAATACTCCTACCTTCCAACAAGTTTCTTTCAAGCTTTCTCCCTTGAACACAGCTTTGCACGGGGAAAAACTCCTCCCTTCGTGTTTGCTTAGCTTTTCTTTTTGGCAACAAATTAGCCTCAGGAAAATAATCCTCTCTTGCTGGGTACCTTGAGCTGTAAGGATGGAATTGCCTTAACTGGGCTTCAGTGCTGATATACATTTCTGAAGAGCGACGCTTCTGTGGATGGTCAACAAAGGATTTGAGATAAGTGAAAAAGTTTTCTTTTGGAAAAGAACCATTAATAAAATAAAAGAAGCTGACAGCCTGGTGGAGGTCTGGATTCCCCCAGCCCTTCCTACGGCCTAGCTCCGACAAAAAATTTTGTTTTAAGTATAATTTATAAAAAATAAAAAAGAAAGAGGTTTTCAATATAAGTGTTCCTTATTAATTAGTTACCTAATTTGTTTCACTTGTGGGATGGATTTTGTTGGATTAACTGGGCTTCAGAGCAATTATCTCTGCTTCCACGACAGCAGAGCTCTCTGGTGCAATGGTCAGCCGTGTACTGCTCTTCCAGGCAGTCTCCCTTGGGCTTCACAGCGCAGCACCGTCCTACCAGTCTCCTCTGGTCAGCATGTCTCTCAAAGCTTCCTTCCTCGTTGAAGCTTTCTCTCTCAAGGCTTCTCCTACGACTGGGACTTCCCGTGCTCGCTGCTCTCCCTGTGTTTGCTGCCTTCTCTGTATTTGCTGCCTTCTCTGTGTTTGCTGCTCTGCCCCTTCTCTCCGGTAAGGGATTTTTAAATGTGTTGCATTTGGTATTTGTTTGGGCTCTGCCCCCTATCAGCTGTCCCCTATCTCTTGATGAGCCACAAGGTAGCTTTTGGTTTGGGCGTTCCCTAGCACTACGTGAATTGGTTTGTGTACAGTTTCTATGCCAACCTTCCTCCATGTTTATATCTGAGCTGTCAAAGTTAGCTTTATTCTGATCAAAATCTGTCTCTGCGGGCTCTGATCTCTGCACCTCATGACAAAGGACGACAACCAGTGGGACACTGTGATACCTGGGTACAAACTATATCGTAATGATAGAGCTGATCAAATCGGTGGAGGGGTTGCTCTCTATGTTAGAGAGGGCATTGAGTCAGAAAGGATTAAAGTTTTGCAGGAAACAAAATCTGCTGTAGAATCTATATGGATTGAAATTCCATGTAAAAGGGGGAAGGCAATGGCAGTGGGGGGTGTACTATCGAGCGCCTGGCCAGAATGACCAAATGCATGATGAAATGCTCAAAGAAATCAAGGAAGCTAACAAAAGTTACAGCACAGTAATAATAATGGGTGATTTCAACTACCCCGGTATTGACTGGGTCAGTGTCACGTCAGGACATGCTAGGGAGATAAAGTTCCTAGATGAAATAAATGACTGCTTCTTGGAGCAGCTGGTTCATGAACCAACCAGAGGGGAAGCCATATTAGACCTAGTCCTTAGTGGAACACCAGATCTAGTGCAAGAGATAAGGTTGTTGGGGCCACTTGGCAATACTGATCATAGCATGATCGCCTTTGATTTAATTAGTGGAGGAGGGATAGTAAGGAAATCCACAGTACTACCTTTTAACTTTCGAAAGGGAGACTATGATAAAATGAGGAAAACAGTTAAGAAAAAACTAAAAGGAGCAGTTGCAAAGGTTAAAGACGTACATCAGGCTTGGCTGTTGTTGAAAAATACTATCTTGGAAGCCCAGACCACGCTTTAAGAAAAGTGGAAGAAAGTCCAAAAAACTGCCAGCATGGTTTAAAGGTGAGGTCAGAGAGGCTCTTGTTTTGCCAAAAAAGCATCTTTCAGGAAATGGAAAAAAGAGCCAAATGATGAAACCTGGAAACAGCACAAGCACTGGCAAGTCAAATGCAAGGCACTGATAAAGCAGGCAAAGGGAGAATTTGAGAAGAAGCTTGCTGCGGAAACAAAAATGCGAAATAAAGACCTTTTCAAGTACATTCGTAGCAAAAAACCTGTGAGAGAGTCAGTTGGTCCATTAGATAATAAAGGGGTTAAAGGAGCACTAAGAGGCAACAAGGCGATAGCGGAGAAACTGAATGAATTCTTTGCTTCAGTCTTTACCGAGGAAGATGTAGGGATGTTACCCATGACTGAAGTGGTATTTAAAGGTGCGGAAGAATTGAAGGAAATATCGATACATCGGGAAGATGTATTACAACTATTAGATAAGCTGAAGAGTAGCAAATCACCTGGGCCGGATGGTATACATCCAAGGGTGTTGAAAGAACTGAAATACGAGATTGCAGACCTGCTATTAGTAAGCTGTGAACTATCATTAAAATCATATCTAATACCTGAAGACTGGAGGATCGCCAATGTAACACCAATTTTTAAAAAGGGTTCCAGGGGTGATCCGGTAAACTACACACCGGTGAGCCTGACATCAGTACCAGAAAAAATGGTAGAAACCATCATAAACAATAAAATTACTCAGCATGTAGATAGTCATGACCTAATGGGAGACAGCCAACATGGCTTTAGACAAGGAAGATCTTGTCTTACTAATCTGTTATGTTTTTTTGAAGGAGTGAATAATCAGGTGGACAAAGTTGAGTCGGTTGATATTGCGTATCTGGACTTTCAGAAAGCCTTTGACAAGGTCCCTCATGAGAGACCTTTGGCAAAACTAAAGAGTCATGGGATAGGAGGCAGTGTACTATTGTGGATCAGGAACTGGTTAAAAGATAGAAAGCAGAGGGTAGGGCTAAATGGCCAATTTTCCCAATGGAGAAAGGTGAATAGTGGTGTACCCTAGCGATCTGTGCTGGGTCCGCTGCTTTATGACATATTCATAAATGACCTGGTAAGTGGAATAATGAGTGAAGTTTTCAAATTTGCAGAATCCACAAAACTATTTAAAGTTGTTAAAACCCAAGAGGATTGTGGAAAATTGCAAGAGGATCTTGATAAATTGGAAGACTGGGCATCAAAATGGCAGATGAAATTTAATGTGGACAACTGCAAGGTTATGCACCTAGAGAAGAACAACCCAAACTATGGTTACACGATGCAAGGTTCCACATTAGGAACCACCACCCAGGAAAAAGATTTAGGCGTCATTGTGGATGCCATGTTAAAACCCTCGGCCCAGTGTGCAGCGGCGGCCAAGAGAGCAAATAGAATGCTAGGTATGATAAGGAAAGGAATGGAAAATAAAACAAAAGATATTATAATGCCTCTATATCGTTCCATGGTGAGACCGCACCTTGAATATTGTGTGCAATTCTGGTCGCCGTATCTTAAAAAGGATATAGCGATTTTAGAAAAGGTTTCAGAGAAGAGCCACCAAAATGGTAAAGGGGTTGGAAGGATACTCCTATGAAGAAAGGCTAAAAAGGTTAGGGCTCTTTAACCTGGAAAAGAGACGGCTGAGGGGAGATATGATAGAAGTCTATAAATTAATGAACGGAGTGGAACGGGTAAACGTAGATCGATTGTTTACCTTATCAGAATATAGAAAGACTAGGGAACATGCAATGAAGCTACAGGGTAAACTATTTAAGACTAATAAAAGAAAATATTTTTTCACTCAACGTGTAATCAAACTCTGGAATTTGTTACCGGAGGATGTAGTAAAGGCTGTTAGTGTAGCTGGGTTTAAAAAAGGTTTGGACAAGTTCCTGGAAGAAAGGTCCATAAACCATTATTAAGAAGGGACCCAGGATATCAATGCTTGAACCAATACAAGCATTGTGGAACCTGTGTCCCTTGGGGAAACTGCTAGGTACATATGACCTAGATTGGCCACTGTTTGAAACAGAATACTGGGCTTGATGGACCTTGGTCTGACCCAGTATGGCATATCTTATGTTCTTATGTTCTTATTGCAACATGGTTCTTATGTTCTTATTGCAACATGGTTTACTAAACAATCAACACCCTGAATTCCTGTCCCCCCATCCCCACCACCCCACACCAACATACTAACATTCACCCCACAATTTTTATCAGAAGTCATCTCTCCATGGATTTAACACTTAGTAAAAACACTGTCATTAACCAGAGGGGTAGGGGGACCAAGGCCAGATATATAATTATGGCATCAATCAATCAGGAGTCGATGTCACTTATAAGGGGGAGAGAGGAGGGAGAGCATTCCTATTATTGTCGACTCTGCCAATGTCATCCACCACCACCTCACCCCCCCCCCCATGAAAACCAACCCAAAGGGACGAAGAAACAATAGGAACAAGAAAATCAAAATCTAAAGAATATAGATCCTTGAAAAAAAGATTAAATGGAGGACTTTACCAGGACTAACAGAGGAAAATCAAATATAAAAGGGCTCTCTTTCTCCCAGAAATACTACTTATTGTTCAGTCCATTAGCTTGCAGTCAGAACATGAAAAAGAGGTAGGGACTCCCGTGGAACGTTGATGTTGTCCTGCAATTCCTCAGACTTTTCTTTGAGGTTTGGCCACAGAGGAAGATATTGGGACCCAGAAAGTCCTAGAGGGAGACGCTTAGATGTCTCTGTGTCTGAACTCCACCATACCCAGTCCTCCTCAATGCATTCTGATGGATTCATGTTCTTTGATGAAGGACTGCAGTGATGTTGGGTTATATCACACCAATACAAATAGATTACTCTTTCCCTCTTTCTAATTTAACCCACAGTGCCTCCTCTCTCCCTTTTAAGCCCTGTATTTCCATAGCTTTAATATTATTTTTTACATACAGTGCCATTCTTCCTCCCCTTCTTCCTACCCTGTCCTTTCTGAATAAATTATAGCCTACCCCCTGACATGAGAGCCATAACCAATCTATATCAGTTCAGGAAGGCACTCAAAACCTACCTCTTCATCCAATACTTCCCAGACGACCTTTGAGCCTAGATATCCCTCTCAAGAAATCACCCCTCTAGAGATGCCCCCTTACTTATGATCTGATTTTACCTATCCTGCAGTGTAAATAGCTCATGTATATAGTTAACCCAGTTATCCAAGTTTCTTTTCCCTGTTCAATGTAAAACCAGACACCTTGTCGTATGGTAGTTATGTTATGATGTAAACCGCGCTGATGCCGAATAGCGCGGTATATAAGAAACTGTAATAAATAAAATAAATAAATTATGTTTATGTTTATGTTTAATAGCTTGATTGACCGCCCTTCATTGGTAAGCAGAGCGGTTTACAAAAATATTTCTTCATTACAGTAGGCACAAGGCCGGAAAGAGAAAAGAAAGTTACAATTCAATAAAAGTGGAGAAGCATTGACAAGAGAGGAGGGTCAGCAGAGGAAAGGAGAAGGCTAGGAGGGAGAGAGGTTGAAGGCAAGGGAAAAGAGGTGAGTTTTCAAGGCGTGCTTAAAGGTAGGGTGGTGGGGCTCCAGACGGAGAGTGGAAGGGAGGGAGTTCCAGAGAGCCGGACCTATAAAGAAAAAGGCAGAGGAGCGGGTGGACTGGAGGTGAGCAAGTGAGGGGGGGGGGGGAAGAGTGAGGCGGTTGAGGTGGAAGGAGCGAGGGGTGTGCCGGGGGGTGTGGAAGTGGATGAGGTCGGCAAGGTACTGTGGCGTGGTGGTGTGAAGAACTTTGTGAACGAGCGTGAGAAGCTTGAATTGGATCCGGAAGGAAACGGGAAGCCAGTGGAGACGGAGGAGGAGGGGGGTGACATGGTCTCTGTGGGAGGAAGAGGATACGAGACGGGCAGCGGTATTCTGGATGCGTTGAAGACGAGAAAGTTGGAGCTTAGAGAGGCCAGAGAGAACGGAGTTAGCGAAATCGATACGGGAGATGACAAGGGCTAGTAGCAAGGTGGCAAGAGCGGAGGGTGAGAGGAAGGGGCGAACAGCGCGAATCAGCCTAAGATAGAAAAAGGAGGATTTGGACACGTGAGAAACATGGGCAGAGAAAGAGAGATCTGATCGAAAATTACCCCAAGATACCGAAAGGTGGAGACCAAAGAGATGGGAGTGGCAGGGAACGAGGGGGCAATTGAAGGGGGCTGGTGACCATGGGGGAACCAGATAGCTGTGGTTTTTGAGAGGTTGAGATGCAGACAGTTATGGGTCATCCAGTCAGAGATAGCGGTGAGGCAGGAGTTGAGGGGAGTGAGATCAGGACAGGCTGGGGAGGTATGGTAGAGAAGGAGGATGTCGTCTGCGTAGTAGTAGAAGGCTGAGATACCAGATTGTTGGATGAGAAGTGTGAGAGGAGTCAGGAAGAGGTTGAAGAGGAGGGGAGCCAGCACAGAACCCTGGGGACCCCACAGGGGAGGGGAAAGGAATCAGAGGAGGGGCAAGAAGGGGAGGAGGACAGAACAGCACCCGACCGGGAGGAAACGAAGGAGTGGAACCACCGGAAAACAGTGCTACAGAGGCCGGCATCATGCAATCGGGAGAGAAGAAGGGAGTGATCAACAAGGTCGAAAGCAGCAGAAAGGAGCTTAATATGTATACCTAAGCCAAGCCATGTAATATAGTCCATATCGAGCCTGTAGATGTTGAAGTCATGGTCTGAAGGCCAGAAATTGCTTACGTCTCTCACTTATACTTTTACTGAAATCCAGGTAGAAGGAGATTTTATGTCCCTCGAATTGTACCGAGACTTGAGCTCTGGCTGTATACATGATCTGGACTACTTGTTGATGCCTAAGTAGGCAGAGGATCAGAGGCCGTGGTCTCCTGGTTTGTGACCCTGATGGAATCTATACTCGATGATCCCTTTCAATTTTGAGCTGTCGAATAAATTCTAGATGGAGCAGGTTAGGCAACAGGTTCTCCAAGAACATTACCGCATCAGTTCCTTTGGCTCCTTCTGGAATGCCTACAATTCAAATGTTATTTCTCCATGCTCTGTTGTTGAGGTCCTCCAGGCTATGTTTCAGTATCTCTACATGCTTAGAGGCCCTGTTTATCAGCTTAAGGCATTCCTCGTGGACTGCGAGAGTGGTGTCTGATTTGTCCGTCCGGGCAGTAAGGGATGACATTTGCGCTTTCAAATCTTGCAAGTTTGATTGCACGGTTATGAGTGAGTCTCCTTTTGCTGATACCAAGGCTCATACTGCCTGGAATTCTTCCAGAAGCTCCTGCATTGCATCAGTGGGGTCACGGTTAGCCGCCATCTTTTGGGGTGATAGAGGGTCTGATTTTTCTTGTTCGTTCCTGCGTTTTGCAGTATGGAATAATCCAGTTGGACCGGTTTGCCTCTAATCATGTTCAATAATAGTAGGGGGTGTAGGATAGCCAAAATAACATCCTATAAGAAGGTTGTACAGGGTCTGGAAACAGGGTCCTTGGGAGCAAAACTCCTAAGCAGCCATATTGGACCACTGCTGGCTCCCCCCCCCCCCCCACACAGTGTTTTTTTTTGTTTGTTTTAGGGTATGTTCAGCATGTTAAACAGTTATGTATAGTTTGGTTATACATTGCATGCCTAGTTTTGGTCCTATTTTGTATATATATGGGGTATATTGTACTCTATATATTGTATATTGTAAGTATATCTTAGTTATCTTTGTTGGATTAAATATTTCTTGTTGATCTGGTGTTCTGTTCTGCTTATCATCTACAGGAGAGAAAGGAGATAGCAGTAGCTACATTGCTCCCACACACCGCAATTATCCACTCCCCTTTCCAATTAAGAAATAGGCAGGATAAATTGGTAAAAGCTGGAAAACATTTATTTAAACACATTTATTAAACTATATACACCAGGTACGGGGGTGGGGGGAATGTAAAAAAGAAAAAAAAATCAGACAATCCAGGAGGAAAAGGATCACTGAGGGGGATGAGCGATAAGCGCTGGACAATATGCTCAACGGTCTCTATGACTTCCTGAATGAGTTGGTTGAGCATATTGCCCATGGTAGCTATGGTGACTAATTGCCCCCAGATGTCTTGCAGCATAGAAACATAGAAACGTGATGACAGAAAAAGACCACATGGCCTATCTAGTCTGCCCTTCCAGATCAACCACTACAACAGCCCCCTTTTTTCCTTTAGAGATCCTCTGTGTTTGTCCTATGCTTTTTTGAATTCAGATACCGTCCTCATCTCTACCACCTCCATTGGAAGACTATTCCACAGATCCACCACTCTTTCCATAAAGAAATATTTCCGCATATTACTCCTGAGTCTATACCCTTTCACCCTCATCCGATCCCATGTCCCCTTGTAGCAGAGCCTGCTTTTAATCGAAAGAGGCTCTTCTGTACATTTATGTCACGGAGGTATTTAAACATCTTAATCATATCACCTCTATCCTGCCTTTCCTCTAAGGTGTACATATTAAGCTCCTTAAGTCTGTTCTCATATGCTTTATAACAAAGACCACTAACTATTTTAGTAGCAACCCTCTGCACTGACTCCAACCTGTTTATATCCTTTTGAAGGTGCTGTCTCTAAAATTGCACACAATTCTCCAAATGAGGTTGCACCAAAGACTTATATAGAGGCACTATCACCTCCTTTCTTCTGCTGGCCATTCCTCTCCCTATGCACCCAAGCATCCTTCTAGCTTTCACCGTTGCTTTTCTACCTGTTTAGCTACTTTAAGATCATCAGACACAATCACACCTAGGTCCCGCTCTTTTTTGTGGACAGAAGTACTTCACCTCCTATAGCATATTATTCCCTTGGATTGCTGCAGCCCAAATGCATGACCTTGCATTTTTTAACATTAAATTTCAACTGCCAAATTCTAGACCATTCTTCAAGCTTAGCTAGATTCCTCCTCATGTTATCTACTCTATTGCAGATTTTGGTATCATCTGCAACAAGGTAAACCTTACCCGATAGCCCTTCTACAATATCACTAACAAAGATGCTAAAAAGAATCAGACCAAGGACAGATCCCTGGGCACACCACTGGTAACCTCCTCTTCAGAGTAAGCTCCATTTACCTGTACCCTTTGCTGCCTCCCACTTAACCAGTTTCTAACCCAAGCAATAACTTTAGGATCCATCCCTAGGATGCTCAGTTTGTTTATAAGTCACCTGTGCAGAACGGTGTCAAAGGCTTTACTGAAATATAAATAAGCCACATCTAGGGTTCTCCCTCAGTCCAACTCCCTGGATACCCAGTCAAAGAAATCAATCAGATTTGTCTGACAAGACCTGCCTCTGGTGAATCCATGCTGCCTCGTATCCGGTAATCCGTTGGACTCCAGAAATCTCACTATTTTCTCTTTCAGCGGTATTTTCAATAATTTACTCACTACTGGAGTGGAGGAGTGGCCTAGTGGTTGGGGCAAGGTACTTCAGGCCAGAAGGTCGGGGGTTCAAATCCCACTAGAGGACAGCAACCTTGGGCTGGAAGGACTGGGGTTTCTAGTCCCATAGGTGCTCCTTGTGGTCTTGGGCAAGCCACTTAACCCTCCATAGCCCATGTTCCCTGTAAAATAGTTATCTTCAAGTTATAATGCCCTGTTCAATGTAATTTCAGTTTTTTCAATGTAAACCACACTGATGCAGAATAGCACGGTATATAAGAGAATGTAAATAAATAAATTAAATAAATACAGAGGTTAGACTAACTGGCCTGTAGTTTTCAATAACATCCTTACTTTCGCTTTTGTGTAAAGGGACCACATGTACCTCTCTCCTGTCCTCTGGCACCACTCCCGACTCCAAAAAGGCATTGAAAAGGTTGGTCAGTGGAGTTGCTGGAATGTCCCCAAGTTCCCTTAGTATTCTTGGGTGTATCCCATCTGGTCCCATCGCTTTGTCTACTTTAGTTCAGCTAGTTCCTCACAAATGCAGTCTTCTGAAAATCGTTCAAGATACCTCTCACTTCTGTTCCTGTTTGTGGGTGTTTTCTGAGGTCCTGCTCCTGGTTCTTCATCTGTGAACACAGAACAGAAATATTTGTTAAGCAATTACACTTTATCCTCATCAGCTTCTACATATTCCTCCCCTATACCCTTGAGTCTGACAATACCATTTTTGCTCTTTCTCTTCTGACTAACATATCTGAAAAATGTCTTATCCCCCCATTTTATTGCATTGGCTATTTCCTCCTTTTTTTTTCAATCTTTGCTTTCCTGACTACTTTGCTTTATTCTCTAAGTTTTTCCAAATATAGATGTCTGTCTTCCTCTCTCTGTGATCTCTTGTATTTCATGAAAAGGCCTGCTTTTCCTTTTACCCTTATTTACCATTTTAACAAAAAGGTTGGTTGCCCTTAAAATATCCCCTTTCAGTTTTGCCCACTGTTTTTCTACATCCCTCAGCTGTTCCCATCCCGCTAATGACTCCTTGAGGAATTTGCCCATCTTGGCAAAGTTAGTTTTCCTAACGTTTAAGACCTTCAGTTTTGAATAGATTTTATCAGCCTAATACTGAACGATACCATCTGGTGATCACTAGATGTGAGATGATCTCCCACTATAACATCAAAAACACTTTCACTATTGGTAAGCATCAAGTCCAGTATGGCCCCTTCATGTGTGGGTTTTCTGTTACCAGTTGCATGAATAGTTCTCCCTGTAGATAATCCAGGATCTCCTTACTTCTAGATGATATTGCAGTAGGATGTGCCAATGAACATCCGGCATATTGAAATCCCCTGTCAGTAGCACTTCCACTTTCCTGGCAATGCTGAGTATGTCTTCTATTAAATCTCCATCCACCTCTTCTCCCTGTGAGGGAGGTCTGTATATCACACCAATACAAATAGATTACTCTTTCCCTCTTTCTAATTTAACCCACAGTGCCTCCTCTCTCCCTTTTAAGCCCTGTATTTGCATAGCTTTAATATTATTTTTTACATACAGTGCCATTCTTCCTCCCCTTCTTCCTACCCTGTCCTTTCTGAATAAATTATAGCCTACTATAGTTACATCCCAGTCATGGTTGTCCATGAACCATGTCTCTGTTACCACCACTAAATCCAAGTCAGCCACTTCCCTTAAAGTCTCAACACCTGGGATCTTATTTCCCATGCTATAGGCATTTATACACACTGCTTTCCATATGTTGCCCCTTTTAACCATTTTCATAAAGGTATTTAATGTTTCACTTATCTGGGAGCTTTCTTCCTCATTCTCAATGAATTTAGTTTAAAGCTCTCTTCAGTAGGTTAGCCAGTCTACAACTGAAGACACATTGACCCTTCTTGCATAGATGGACACCATCTCTGCTCTGCAACCCTTGGAATAGAATCCCATAGTCCAGGAAACCAAAACGATCTTGATGACACCATCCACGCAGCCATGAATTTATCTCCAGGATGCGAGCTTCTCTGCCTTGGCCTTTACCCTCAACAGGGAGGATTGAAGAGAATACCACTTGCTCACCAATCTACTTCATCTTCTGTCCCAGAGCCATGAAGCCACTTTTGATATGCTCAGCAGGATACCTGACAGTATCATTTGTGCCGACATGGATGAGCAACATCGGGTAATAGTCAGTGGGCTTGATGAGTCTTGGCAAACTTTCTGTAACATCTCTGATTTTGGCACCTGGCAGACAGCATACCTCTCTGGACATCAATTCTGGTTGGCAGATGGATGCCTCAGTACCTCTCAGAAGAGAGTCACCAATCACTGCTACCCTTCGCTTCCTTGTGGTCACCAATTCTGCAACTTTGGGGTACTTGAGCTCTGGTTCTTCCCTTTCCTGGTATATTTTCACCTCCTCCACTTCCAGGGTTGCATAATGGTTCTTAAGTTCAAGGGCTGAAGGAGCAGGATTGGTGATGCTGCAAGCCCTGGTGACTCGTGTCCAACTTTCATCATTTTGTTGGCTCCCATCTTTTCCTTTGCTGGAGAGCTTGGATGTTTCAAATAGCATATCATCAATGTACTTCTCACTGTCTTGAATGCTTCTCAGTCTCACCACCTCTTCTCTGAGCTCCTCCACTGGTTTCCTGAGAGCTTCAGCATGCAGGCATTCTGCACATGGAACCGGTCCTTCAGCTGGCATTGGGGTTTATGTCTGGACAGAAGCGGAAGCTGTAACGGGATCAACAGCTTTAGCAATATGATTTTTCCCAGCCGTTGTTCAGTTGGTGGAGCTTAGGAACCTTTGCTTGAAATGCAGAGCCTGTGTTAGGAATGCCTCACCATGCAAGACTCTGAAGACCTTTATGTAACCCTCAGTTCTTTCACAATCTAATCAGGCCCACTAACTTCTGATGAGATGTCAGAAGCTTCAAAGAGCCGAGAAAGATACTGAAAGCAGAGTTTTAAACTTATACCACTAAAGAAAATATTTACTCTTTTGAACTAAGGCACCAAAAAGAATGCTGTAGACCTCCTCTTCTACAAACAACTGATTGCCCAGAAAGGGGGGGGGGGGGGTACTACAGCATGCTGAACCCTTGAATCCCTTCCTTCTGGATTGTGGGGGCATAATGTATTATGCCTGGGCATGGAGATGGGATCGGAGGGCAGGGAAATTAGGGAAAGGTGATTCCGCAGGGGGCGGTGTGGATGTTGCAGGGAGTTCAGCATGGGGAGGAGGTTGTTGTGGCTGGTGGGGGTGTGGGTGTGGGCAACATGAGGGGCCAGGGTCACCCTTGTCCTTTCAGGCTGGACTCTGCTAAAAGAAAAGAGAAGCACATGCCATCCACACAAAGCAGTGTAAATATCAAAAAGTAGACCGACTACAGCAGCTCCCAATTTCTGTTTATTTATGATGCCTACCTAAGGCTATCTCCCACATGCATCTGATCCACTGAAGGAAGCGGGATGCCTCCTCAGCTCTCGGGCCTTTTTCTTGAGGTCCTCAATCTGAAATACAAGAACAATACATCTGTATCAGCAGCAGACTTACACATGTTGACCAACACAACCCCCAACAGCTCAAGACCAGTCATCATCAGTGTGTGAGGTCACAGAAACAGTCATTTTCTATTTTTTCTGGACTTTCCTGTCAAACTGTAAACCCATGCTGAGTACTGGGGTCTGTAAGCACACTCTACACCAGTGCATTTTAAATTAAACTGTTATCCCATATCCAGTAGTCAAAACGGCCTTCCAGTAACAGGAAGCTTATCAGGAAGGTGCAAGATTAAGGTCCTATTTACTGCCCCATAAGCCCCCCAAAAAAGTAACCCCTACTCCTAAAAATAATAAAAATTAACTGACTGCTACACTCACCTCTTTGCTGAAGATTTCATCCTCATTAAAGGCATGGTGGAGTCTGCCATACCCTGTGCATCAGTCAATGGTTGTGCCTCTTCTCCGGCCTGGGGAAGAGGCACTTCTCATTAGCAATGATGAGGGCAGCCAGAAGCTCGATGTCTTCCTGGGAGAAGTAAGGCTTCCTCCTGGGATATGGTGCTGCTGGCCCTCCTCCTTCATGGCTACGCAATAGTCCTTCGGCAGCCATTTTAGATTCCTTGTTCAGAAACACGCATACACATACCCTGTAAAGTGCATGCACCTTTTTCTCACATACCTTTTTCCTCCCTGTGCATCCTGCTGGGCATCTCTGCAGATGTGATACTTCCGCATCCGGTTTGTCGTTTCCTTTTCACAGTTTACAATATTTTCTTGGGTTCTTTTTTCCTTTGTTAATGTGGTTGGGATGGTCATAAAGGTGTTGCCGGCCTTCCTTTTCTGCCATTTTTTCTGCATCTTTTCATAGAAACATAGAAACATAGAAATATGACGACAGAAAAAGACCACATGGCCTATCTAGTCTGTCCTTCCATAACAACTACAACAGTCCACTTTTTGCCTTTAGAGATCCTCTGTGTTGGTCCCATGCTTTCTTGAATTCAGTTACTGTCCTCATCTCTACCACCTCCACTGGGAGACTATTCCACGGATCCACTACTCTTTCCGTAAAGAAATATTTCCGCATATCACTCCTGAATCTATCTCCCTTCACCCTCATCCCATGTCCCCTCGTAGCAGAACTTGCTTTCAATTGAAAGAGGCTCTCTCCCTGAACATTTATGCCACGGAGGTATTTAAACATCTCAATCATATCACCTCTATCCCGCCTTTCCTCTAAGGTGTACATATTAAGATCCTTAAGTCTGTCCTCATATGCTTTATAATGAAGCCCATTAATCATTTTGGTAGCAACCCTCTGCACCGACTCCATCCTGTTCACATCCTTTTGAAGGTGCGGTCTCCAGAATTGCACACCATACTCCAAATGAGGTCACACCAAAGACTTATACAGAGGCATTATCACCTCCTTTTTTCTGCTAGCCATTCCTCTCCGTATGCACCCCAGCATCCTTCTAGCTTTTGCTGTCGCCTTTTCCACCTGTTTAGCTACTTTAAGATCATCAGACACAACCACGCCTAGGTCCCGCTCTTCTTTAGTGGACAAAAGTACTTCACCTCCTATACTGTATTGCTCCCTTGGATTGCTGCAGCCCAAATGCATGACCTTACATTTTTTAACATTAAATCCCAGCTGCCAAATTCATGAGCCATGTTTATAGTTCTGATAATTTGTATTCATTTTAACCAATCCAATACAATCATGTAAGTTTTCACAAGAAAGGAGACTTCAGAAAGAGATGCCAGATCCTTAAAAAATACCAATGTCTCCTTAGCTCTGACATCATGGTGGCCTGAAGCTCCAGCTGCAGCAGTGTATGCATATGTCCAATACTGCATGCGGTAATATTGGACACATGCATTGGACAGGCTTAGCGACCAAGGAGTCCTTCCAGACACATAGTATCTCCATCCGCAGCCCCCAGTCCACATTGGATTGTTTCCTTACCATTACCAGTCATATCCCCCCACCACTGTTCCCTCTAAGCTGTGCGCGTGTGCGCGCGCACACACCTCGCCGAGTGAGCGCACATACTTTACAACAGAGCGCACAAAAATTATGGTTCTGATTCTGATAGAAAACAACACAGAAGTCTTAAAATTTAAAAGTTGTGATTGTAATTACTAGAAATTTTCTGCTTCATTTAGTAATCGTCTATTTTCATTTAATTTGATTACAATCAATGTGGTGTACATACTGTATTCTGACGTGTAGTCAAATTTTAAAGTATATAACTCCGAGTGTCGTTATGTGGCGCACAAAAATTTAACCTTCCTTCAAAAGCTGCACAGCTGATATTTTATGCGCACACGGTCTACAGAAAATTAGAGGGAACATTGCCCCCCACCATACCAGAAGCAAAAACTGGGTCAGTAACAGCCTGATGCCACTCACCCCCAATAATAGCAATCAAAAATATTCTCGCCCCCAAAACCATTTATTAAGAAACAATAAGTAATCATATCATTTCAATCAAGAAATAACATGAAATGCAAAGTCATCTTGAAAGTAGTCCTCTATAAGTCTTCTTCATGTCTGATTACCCCTTGCTGCATTAGATCAAGCAGGGACATGGATATAAGGTTGCGGTGGCAAGTCGGGAGCTATTTTGCATGGCATTCCATGTTCCAGGGCTATGATGTGCAGCATGCAGCAGACTGCAACAATGTCCCCAACCTTTTCAGGTCTGTATTTTAATCCCCCCTCAGAATGGTCCAGACAATGGAAATTACACTTGAGGATCCCAAAGGTGCACTGTATCACAGCCCATGTAGCAATGTGTGCCTCATTGTAGCAAATCTCTGCAGGTGTGCTCTGTGGAAGCAGTGGAGTCATCGACCAGGTCTTACACCCATAATCGGCATCACCTCTGGCATTAAAAAGAAAGACAACAGCTTGACAATGATACAATATACAACAGTATATGTATAACAGCATAAGTATATATATATAAATTAGCTTATGGAGATATATAGCTGTTTGCCCTCCCCCAAAGTTTCAATGTGATACTCAGCATCCCCTATGAATACAACTCCAACAAAGCAGCCTATATATAGTAGTAGTTCTGTAGATATATTTACAGCTGTTTCTCCATCCCCCAAAGTTTCAGTATACCTATGTGGCACTTACCTAGAAGCCAACCTTCACCGTGCTTTCCCTCTTCAAAGGTATGGCTGAGTCCCGAGTTGGAGAGGATAAAGGCATCGTGACAGCTGCCTGGGAACTTGGAGACCACATTCAGGATCTTCATGTGCGCATCACACAGCACTTGGACATAAGTAGAGGTTTTTCCTGTTTTGGAATGACGTTTCTCTATCATTGGGAGGTGTTGGGGCTACATTGGTACAGTCTATTGCTCCGATCACATTTGGTAGTCCAGCAATATTTAAAAAGTCAGCTTCGACATTTGCCTTTCTGTTTCCTGCTCTGGGAACCAGATATGCTCCAAAATGCGATTTTTCAAGGCCTGCAATACCTGCTTTAAATACCTTGAAAATGATGACAGGTCCATTCCACAGGCCAGCCCAACAACATTTTGGAAAGATCTAGTACCTAGAAAATGTACGGTGGCAAGTAACTTCACCAGTCCTGGTATAGCATGTCCGCGAGCAGTGGCAGGATCAATTGCAGTATCATCTTCAATGTCCTCATACAAGGACAAGATGGCTTGTCTGCATAAACGGTAATTATGCACAACATGCCTGTCTGGGCGTCCATCCAGTATCACCCTGTCTCAGAAGAAATGCCATCTGCAGGGCCTCACGATGCAGGGTACACCAAGTACTTCCTCATATACCACCTCATGCTCCTCTCTTGGGTCTTCGTTAGTCCTCCTTCTTTGACTGACTCTTGCAAGCAGCAGAGAGGCAAGAGGATAATCAGCAAAAATCATCTCCCTGAACACTGAAAGAGGTATGCTGACCAAAACACCCAACTTTAAATGGACAGAATTGTGCTGTCTTCAGGAAGCACTTAACTTCTACTCCTGGCCAGCATACAAATAACTATGCTTTTGTAGTTAACGCATGATTGCATAATCTCCAACGTGCTTCATTGCGTTGGATGCAGATCTCATTACCATGTGTGAGACTGTGCCGGTCTTAGGCGGTTGCCTAGACCCGGGTATAGCCTTGAGTTGTGGAAATAAGGACACTGTAGTCGTGACCAGAGTGAAATTAAGGTTGGGGTTTATTCCCTTTCCCTTGAGGATGTCATAGAATAAGGACAACATAAAAGAACGGTTGCTTCACCGGTATAGAGGATGCTTAACAAATAATAATTATGCTTCTTTCCAGCAAACAATAGTCCATCACATTTCCAATGTGCAGAAATATACTTTCTTTCTTGCTCCTTTACTTAACAGAGAGACTCTATGTTATCAGCCACACATAAAGCACATTCCATGGGCTCAGGGATGTTTTCTGTGCTATAGGTCTCCCACTGCATAGGGCCAGGACCTGGTCCTGTATAGGGACACTGAGCCCCTGTGAAACTGCTCTCCGAGTCTTGCCCTGGGGAAACCTCAGTTGCTGCAAGTTGGAGCTGCTTTTTGGTGTCCCAGATAGCGGGAGCTGTGCTGGGTATTTCTTCCCACGGCTTAGGCCAATAAGAGTTCACTAGCCTGGTGTAAGCCTGGCTTTTCCTCCGAAGACCCCCTTCTCTCCCTTCAGCAAAGATAGGGTACTTATCTCTTCCTGTGGAGAAGATGGTTTCAAATTCCTCTGCTTCTAGCCAAGGCTTTCTCTCTGCCCTGCAGCCTGCTCTTCTTTGGGAACACCGGTTACTGTGCTTGGCTGAAGGAAACTCACTTCCTGCCTTCAGTGAGCTTCCCTGGATGTGACCTCTGCCTTCTGTTGGCTGGGCTGTTTGCCTCGGTATGAGGACCCCTCTGGCTGGGAAGACTTTGCTACTGTCTTTCTTAGCTCTCCTGGGTTTATCAGCCTGCCTTTCTTCAGTCCTGGCTCTCCAAGGCAACGTGTCTTTCTGTAACTGCTTGGGAGTTCTGTTCTCACCTTCTCTCCAAGCCTGCCTGGAACTGCAGTCAGACTTCCTTTGCTTTCCTCCTCACAATCAAACTCCTGCTCCAGCCCTAATCCAGGCTCCAGCTTCCCTTCTCCTTTCTCCTTCCCCTCCTTCTTCTCCTTCCGTTTCTGTCTCTGTGGGATTTCCCACCTGTTTTTATCTCTCTGCTCAACTAACGTAGAACGTGAGTCTGGGTCCAGGTGAGCCTGATTGGAACCCTCAATTCTTACTGCGTCACTAAAACCATGTGGAAAGTTTGTTTTCCTTTTCCCTGCCTCTCTGCACTGTGAATGCTGCAACTGCACATGTGGCTGCAAGGTAAGCTCTTTTTTCTTTTTACTTTCTAATATCTCAGGGTCTGTGTTATCTAACTCCTGACCGGTAAGCTCTTCCTTGCATTGTTCTTTAATGTTTCAGGCTTAGTGCTGTCTAGCTCATGACAAGTAAGCTCTTCCTCTGCACTACTCTTCAATATTCCAGGTTTTGTGCTGTCTACCTCATGACACGTTATATGAGTACACCCAATATATTTTAATATGTGCCGTATTCTGTGTGTGTAACATTTTATGCAATTTTACTGCACGCGTCCATCTGTTTTCTGCATTCGGCGCGCATGTACAGTCTACGTTTTATGCGTGAAAGTGCACGTAAAACCCTGAGTTTGTTTTCTGCATCGGTCTGCTAGTCAGCCAGGTTTTCAGGATAACCACACTGAATATACGTGAGAGGGATTTGGCATACAATGGAGACAATGCGTGCAAATCTCTCTCATATTCATTATAGGTATCCTGAAAACTTGACCGGCTAGATGTATTCCAAGGACTGGGTTGAGTGCCCCTTATTTAAAGTGATAAGTGAATTAAAATAGCACATTTATTACCAATGTGGACATGTCTCGGTGAAAGCCTGCATTGGGGGTATATAAAGCATTTAAAAAAGAAGAAAGACATAAGAACTGAATAAGTAATATTGAAATAATTTACGCACAGAAAAACATAAAATATATCATACCCGATCTCGTTATATATTGTCTCACAATAGGGCTCCTTAATAGATAATTTAATCATAATCTTTTTTGCTATCATCAATAAGCAAAAAGATAAATATAATTGTTCCATTTACTAAAAATGCCAACTTTTAAAAGCATATTACTCTATCCCATGAGAAACGTGTTCAAAAGGATTTTACTTTCCACCAAGTGGAGATGAGCATCATAAGTAACAATGATTCTTGCAACTACGGTAAGCCTTCCCGAAATCAATGTAGCAAGGAAAAACCACTCTGAAAGAAACTAATATAATTGCAAATGCCAGATTGTGGTTGTAATGAAATGATCAAATTAGTATCTGTGTACCTGATGTATAGTATGATTTATAATGACTATATTGAAGTACAATCGGTGCCATCCATCTAAAAAAATATAGTTAATGAGATAGACGTGAACTGTTAAAAATTGTACTGATTTAACTTTAAGGAAAAATATGTCATGGGAAGAGCAATCGCTGCTTATTATTAGCAATAATTACAAAGCCTGTTAGTGGAAACTGAAATGCTATCTAAGCATGAACTCCTGATTACACAGGTCACTTTCACCAGTGGATACATATATGAGTGGTACTAACAGAAACCCTACAGAGAAGCGCCCTCCATTTGCTCCAACAGGAAATGCAACAGGCAGTGGAGGCCATTTTAAACTGACGTTTCCGATCTTGTTCATTAGATTGACAGCCAGCACCGCCATGGAGAAAATCTTTTGGTAATAAAGTAGCTAAGTCATATTGGCTAAAGAGATGCAACGGAATTTATATTGAGACCCTGCTAACCGATCTAGAAGAAACCAGTCTGAACTGATGCAATAGTCAAAACTGGAAACTGTACACTATACACATAATTATACCATTTAAAACTAAATAATGCTGCTGACTGTAACACTGGATAGGGATAAATTGACTATCTTTCTTCAAGGGCAACCAGGATAGGAAGTCCTTGCAGATGGGTGGCATTACTGACAGAGACCAGTGCATGAAAAAAATTCTCCAGCTTAGATAAGTTCCAGAACCTTTTGAGAAGCCCCACCATATATGGTTATCACTTTTCACCTGATGCTATCATGTGGCACCTTCTCTATTTTCATCTTTCTGTGAAGCTGACAGGTCATGTCACCATGAACTCACATCAAGATTCTTATTTTCAGAGAATTTTTGGTATTTTAATATTTATCTTGATTTTTCTCTCATGTTTTCTGTCATTGCCATGCAGTCCCAGTTCCCATTAGAGCTCTAGTTAGGTTTTTTGGGTCGTTTATTTATTTATTTTGTCTACACCCTCTCGATGCATTTTTTGTTCACAGATGTCAAAGAATGGGATCAAAGGTTGACAGAAGTAACACAAACATGTTTTTGAAGCTGAGAAGTCCAGTCCATCCATGTCTGCACTGGTGTCAAGGGCACCAGATGTTGGGGATGCTCAGCATCAAGAGTACATTGATCGCCCTCAACATGGAGCATCAGTAGATACCATTGGGACTGGTCACTCACTAAGTCCTGCCCAAAGAAGAGAAAGGATTTGACCTCATCTTCAACATTGAGGGTTTGCAATGCCAAGCACTCGGAGGAGGCTGAGGTGCATCATCTTGGAGCATATCATCTAGAGCAATGAGGTACTGAGGGAACTAGTGTCCTCAAAGCATTTAAGGCCCCCCTGCGACAGAGGAGATGCAACAGCCTCCACAAACTTGAGACTAAGCCACCAAGCAACCCATAGTGACTCAGGAGGTCATGACTACTCCAACTGTGAGCTTGATGCTTTTGTTGATGGCAGCCTTCAAGGAAATTCAAAGAGAAGATGTAGAACTACTCGGCTTGTTGCAATACTGCAGCTTTAGGAGGAGCAACTGTTGAAACAGGCTGTGACCTAGACATCTCCACTGGAGTATTTTTTCTGGGTCAGACTCTGACCACTCCAGGGACTCTGATTATGAACCAGAGATCTTATTTGAAGAAGAGAAATCAACTGACTTATCATCAGATCCAACTCTCCCCCCTCCTCATGAACATAGAAAATCCCACCAGAGGAGCTCTCCTTATTTGATTTTGTTAAATGAATGGGTTCTGCCATTTACCTAAGTTAGAGAGGGAGAGCAGCAGCAGAATGGGATGGTGTTGGTGGCAGAGGATTACATTTCTCTGACAACAGCAACAACACTAGAACTACCTGTGTGGAAGAAACGCCTGGCAGTCTACTTCTGTATCTTGCCATGAAAACCCAATGGATAGTCATAACAAAACAAATTGCACTATAGTGCTTTAAGATGAGACCCCCAGGTAGGAAGGCACTCAACTGGCTACTGGGGATTAGCTGAAGACTTTTCAAAGTAAAGCCAGCATTTATGATGTGGTTGGATCAAAGCCCTCAGTACATCTGACTGCAGATGTAGCTGCGCATGAAATGAGAGTCAAAAACTGCAAAGATATCTTACATATTGTGACATGGAATATACGAAGCATGAACCAAGTAAGTTGGAGGTAGTCAAGAATGAAATGGAACATGTACAACTCAATTTGTTTTGTGTCAGCGAACTGAAATGGATTGGCATGGGGCACTTTGCATCTGATGATCACATGGTCTACTATGCTGGAAATGAAAGTCAAAGAAGAAATGGTGTTGCATTTATAATCAAGAAGAAAGTCATGGGTGACTGGAATACAAAAGTTGGCAAAGTGATTGGAAAATATGGACTTAGCACCAAAAAAGAAGCTGGAGAAAGACTGTTAGAATTCTGCAAGACCAACAATCTATTCATATCAAACACCTTCTTCCAGCAACACAAGCGGTGACTGTGCACATGGACTTTACCCAATGGACTGGAAAAAAAATCAAATTGACTACATCTGTGGAAGTCAAAGATGGAAAAGCTCTATAACATCAACAAAGACAAAACTTGGAGATGACTGTGGTACAGATCATCAACTACTCATATGCAAATTCAAGCTAAAGTTGAAAAAGAGAAAGCCACAGATGAATGCAGCAAAATGTGACCTTGAAATATACCACTGGAATTTAAAGACTGCCTGCAAAATTGATTTGCTGCTTTAGATACAAATGACAGAGCACCAGGAGAGTTATGGGACGACATCAAAAAGGTTGTGTTGGAAGAAAGTGAAAAGTCTCTACAAAAAGTGAAAAAGCAATATCAGCCAAAATGGATGACTGAAGAAACTCTGAAAATTGTCCAGAAATGCAGGGAAGCTAAAGCCAGAGGAGAAAGAAAGGCAATCACAGAACTCGGAGATTTCCAATGTGCAGCAAAAAAGACAAGAAGTACTACAATGATGCATGTAAAGAAATAGAATCAGAAGAAGAAGAACTAGATTGGCTTTCCTAAAGCTATGAGAATTATAGAAAAATTATATATACCATTAACTGCTCGAAGAACAAACCAGTCAGTACTAGAGGAGATCAAACGTAAGCTTGTTTTAGAAGCTCAGATGAGAAGACTTTGAGTTTCATACTTTGGGCACATCATGTGAAGGGAGAGATCATTAGAGAAAGACATCATGCTGGGAAGGTTGAAAGTCAACGCAGAAGAGGAAGGCCAGCAATGAGATGGATTGATGCAATGACAGCAGCTTTGGGTACCACTTTATCAACGATAAGCCTCCTGACTGAAGACAGAATACAGTTTAGGTCAACTATCCAGAGGATTGCCATGAGTTGACACTGACTTGATGGCACCTAGCACCAACAACAACAGAGAGGGAGGAGGAGGCCAGAGCAGAAATTTTGGATATCTTCCAACACCCAAGGAAGCTGTGATAGTGCCCATTCACAGAATTCTCAAGGATGAGCAGATGAGAATGTGGGAAACACCCCTCCCCTCTCTGTGCAGTCTATCAGTAAGAAGGCTGACTCGATGTACTGAGCCCAGAAGGCTTGCAAATTTGAGAAGCAACAACTCCTTCACCATTCCATGATGATTGAATCTGCTCTCAAAAAAGCCAAAAAGGTCCAGGTCACGCTATTTGGTGCTGTAGGGGAGAGAAGCTCAGTCAATGGAGTCATTTGGGAGAAAATTGTTTTCAGAATGCTATGCTCACATACCACATAGCTTCTTACCAGTTCTTCAAGGGCATGTACTTGTGGGACATTGTGTAGCAGATGTAGGAGTTTGCAGAACTCTCCCTCAAGAGAAGGTCAAGCAACTCCATTCACTTGTGAACAAAGAGAAGGAGTGTGCAAAATGCATGTGGTATGAGCAACCTATGATGCTTTCAAAATGGTACAAAGAGTCTTCTCAATGGGTATGGGAGCATGGAGACTCTCATGGATACAGACTTCTGATCTGCATTATGATGTACAGGAAAGGCTTGCTGATGTACCATGCTGTGCAGAGGATCTCTTTGGAGATAAGGTGCAGGAAGCTGCACGGGGACACCCTGAAGATGCTTTTCTTTATCTAAGAGGTATAAAAACGGAGGCCAAAGGAGATTCTATTACTCTCAAAGGCATAGGTATCCTTCTCCCTCACATTTTACCAAAGCAAGACAGAGTTCTTGCTCTTGTCCACTTCAGAGAGCCCAGAAAAACCCAACCAACTCCTCAGCCAAATCCAGGAATTTGACTTCCTCCACAAGAAAATCAGTATTCCGGTGTCTGTATGAGATATTCTACTGGTAGGAGTGAGACTCAGTTTTATGCAAACGGCTAACCCTTTATACCCTATAATCATTGGGTTCTAAAGATCATTCATTTAGGATATCATCTTCATCTATCCAAAGTTCCATCAAATTGTTGACTGCGAGTGTCTTTGACAAGCTCTCAAGATCAAGGCATCCTTGCCAAAGAGTTCTCTTCCCTCTTAGAGGTCAATAGAATAATCAATGAAGTTAAACCCAGTCTACAGGATGAAAGGGATTATGTTCCAAGTATTTCTTGATCACCAAGGAGACGTGGGTAAATTCTGTCCCATCCTAGACTTCAAGGTGCTAAACAAATTTCTTGTTCAAGAAAAGTTCAAGATGGTTTTCCTAGGTACCCTCATGCCTTACCTCCATAAAGGAGACTGGTTATGTTCTCTGGACTTTAAGGATGCCTGCACCCACATCTAGATACATTCCAGTCATAGGAATTATCTCAGTTTTGTAATAGGGAAACAGCATTACGTATTGCCCTTTGGCTTCATGTGAGCACTTTGTGTTTTCACAAAATGTCTTGAAGTAGTCACAGTTTATGCAGACTGAGAATGCACATATTTCTCTATCTGGAGGATTGGCTGATGAACAGCATAACTCAGGAGAGGGCCCAGTGATCCCTGTGCACAAACATCCAGGTGCTGAGGTTACTAGAGTTCATCATAAATTATCCCAAATCCCACCTAAGTCCGTCAAATCAATTGGAATTCATCGGAGCTCTGCTAGATATGACTCAGGCAAAAGTCTTCTTTTCACAAAAGAGAATATCCAATCTGATTTCCCTGGTGGAGGAAATTCACAAGAGTCAGCAAACATCAACAAGGAGTATGCTGAGGACATTGGGCCAAATGGCTTCAACAGTTCACATTATTCCCTTGGCAAATCTCCAGATAAGACAAGCTCACTGAACCTTGAGCACACAATGGACTCAGGCCACTCACAAGCTCAGGGACATCATGATTGTTCAGGAGTAGATTGCTCTATTGGGCATTTACTACTACTACTACTACTATTAATCATTTATGTAGCGCTACAAGATGTACGCAGCGCTATACAGATACATGCAGATGATGGTCCCTGCTCGTCAAAGCTTACAATCTAATTAAGACAGACAATACAATAGCTGAGAATAAGTGCACAAATAGGGAGAAATAAGGAGAACAAGGGATGAGGATGCAAAAGCAGCTTCAAAGAGATGAGCCTTTAGCTTGGATTTGAAAAGGGACAGAGATGAAGCTTGACATACAGATTCAGGTAGGCCTGGACGCCTCATCTCCTTGCATGCAAATATCATGTCCCTTGCCTCCCAGCTTGGATGTTGACGGGGTAACTTTGGCTTCTCTGGACCTGCCTGATAATGTTTCACAAGATATTCTGGGTTTTAGGAGAAATCTAATAGAAGGTCATATGGTTTTAAATGGAAGAGATTTGCCATCTAGTGTGGCAGAAAAGCCCTAGATCCTTTCACCTGTTCCAAATAAAAACTATTTGAATATTTTCTACATCTTTCAGTCAGGTTTAAAGACCAACTGTCGAAAACATGAAGAAGGAAACCTCCAAAAGAGGAGTGTAAGCAAAACACCAAAAAAATGGACGTAGACACAAGCCACAAACATATAATTCAATCCAAATTTTGTTCCAATGACTATGTCAAGAGACCCAACTAGCTGAGTTTCTGCAAACTCGCCTGCATCAGGGGGTCTAAAAACATAAACAAAATATATATATCTAAATATAATAAAAGCTAATAAAATATACATTACAATTATAAAAATAGACATATGAAATAAACTGTACAAAAACATCTTAACATACTAATACTAAAAATGAGCATACAGTTGTACAATTGTATGTTCATTTTTAATATATTTTAATATTTGTTTATTATTGAGCTGCTGCCCAGTTAGGGCTACATGGAGAAAGTAAGGTGCGGAAAGGCTGGCCTTACTTTCGCTGTGGAGGCTAACCAGGCAGCGATTGACTACTGCTGTTGCAAGGTTAGCTTTTTGCCAATCAGGGCAACCTGGACATTCAATGCCGGGGCTCAATATGATCCCAGCATTGAAAATCCGGGTTCAAAGTTCAGTAGTAGCAGCTACCCGTGTTAGATTGGCTAATCACTGCTGCTGAATATCTGGCCCAATGGATCTACAAAACACAGTGTTGAAGGACTCACCCTGCATAGATGCCTGCTTTCCTACACTGTTAGGGTACCAGACATTTGTAGCCATCACGGAGCATCTGGTATCCAAAGGTCACATCATTGGCCCTAACTGTAGTCTTTGCTAGACAAAGCCTCAGGAAAGTCTTGCTGGACCTACTCAATCTGCTGTAGCAGGACATGGCCGACAATTAGATCAAGCAGCAAGCTTATACCTCATAACAGCATTAGCTTTGAGATAGGGTTGACAGGTAGCAGAATAGCAGAGCTACAAATCCCAGAACCTGAAAGACATTGTGTTCTTCGTCTACTCAGAAGGCTCCTTCAGCACTATGGAAAGGCTAGACTTGGGCTAAAGCTATGTTTTGCAGCAGAAAATGAATCCTAAGAAGGAACAAGAAACCACAGTCCTTCCCACTTTAGTGGTAAAAAGCTCTTTGTAGAAGCCAAAAAAATCTCTTACTGACAAGCAGAGCAGCTTTAAACAGCTGGAGGAGACTGAAGTGATCCTGGTGGATAGCACGTACCTGACAACTGGGGAAAAGAAAGCGCAGGCACACACACCTACAAATTGCGTTAGAGTAGGCACTGACAGATTTCCTGCACAAAACTTCACCCTATTTTGTAAATAAGAATAAAGGAAAAATGAGCACTATTTGGGTATAAGAGCATATGCATCTATTTTATAAGTGAGCACATACTCGCTGGCATTTACATGCCGAATAACAGCCAAATATAGTTTATCTATTTTTTTAAGTGTTTTGATATAACAAAACAGATTCTATAAAATGTTTGGAGCAGTTGTTTCAAGAATGAGCTGTGGTATTGTGAAGCTTTAATGTTCCATTCCAGAACTCTCTCAGAAGAAATTATTTATGGGCATTGAACATAAAACCATTCTTTTGCTGGCTTTAAAAATCAATATTTAGGTTTTTCAAATGATGAAAACAGAGCAAGTTGAAGCAGAGCAGAATCAATGCCATAATTCAGTCTGTTGCCATTAACAGACACACACAGTTCTGATTGCTAAGTAACTTTACCTCTCACGCTCTTAAGAGAATCCTAACCCATCCCACCTTAATGGGTATAAAGTGAACAAGTGTGAACACTGCTGAGAAAAGCAAGGTTTGCCCTGGGGGAGGCTGAGATCCTGGGAAAGAAGGTATAAACAGTACAAATTTCTTTATGGTCCCCACGTTAGCAAAAGTTAATTCCAATATTAAAGAGAAAATTTGGATGGCTATAAATATAAAAATCTAAGGCCATAGATCACAGTAAATGGGACTGTGTGGACCCAGGGTTGGCCCCAAATTTGGTTCAACGGGCTGGCAAACTTTAAACCATACACCCATCTAACTGTCAGAACCTACTGTTTAACTTTGAGTAACCTGCTCTTTCCCACCTCCCCCCCCCCTCCCTGAAGTTGCCGCCCTTGGCGACCACCTAGTTTGTCTAGTGGTTGGGCCAGCCTTGTGCAGACCTCTGCAAGAAGATTAAGCAGTCAGCAGGCATAACAGAGGGGCCCTCAAACCAGGTGATACTCTCACAAATGGAGTGCCAAATCCTCTCCATCACTGAGGATGCCACTAGGGTCAGTCAGTCGAGTGGCAGTTTACTGGGAAGAGCATGTGAGAAATCATGACAGCTTCTAGCAGCTCATTCATTCATTTAAAAGTACTTATATGCCACCCTTCTGCTATTCTAGATGGCTTACAATCACATGACCAGAGTTCACACTAGTTCATTTTATACCCATTAAGGTGGGATGGGATACGATTCTCTTAAGAGCGTGCGAGGTAAAGTTACTTAGCAATTAGAACTGTGTGTCTCTGTTAATGGCGACAGACAGAATTATGGCATTCATTCTGGTCTGCTTCAACTTACTCTGTTTTCATAATTCAAAAAAACTAAGCATTGTTTTTTAAAGCCAGCAAAAGAATGGTTTTACGTTCAATGTCCATAAATAATTCTCTCTGAGAGGATTTTGGAATGAAAGTTAAAGCTTCACCACACCACAGCTCAATCTTGAAGCAACTGATGAAAACTTTTTATAGCATTTGTTTTGTTATATCACAACACTTTAAAAAAAATAGATATACTATAAACTCCATTCCAGGCTACATGTAAAAAGATTTTGACTGAGGTATTGCATGGCTTTCCATTATGTAAAATGTGTATCTGTAAAATAGAATTGGGCTGTCAGTAAAAATTAGACAGACAACCAGTGACTAAAATTTCCATGAGTTGGCAACTCTGCTGCAGACTGTATTTCACCTCTAATCATCTCCAGCCCCTGTCCTTACAATCACCACTCTGTGTGTGTCCCAAGTATGCCTGGTAAAATTGTTCCGGGCAGACATCTCAGAAAGGTGACATTCCCTCCTATTTATTCCCTTCTTTCTCCTATCCAGAGGCTAAATTATAACCGCTTTTTCTAAAGTTTGATTACAACGCACCTTGAGCTACTCCAGAAAAAGCCGTGAGCTAAATCCAAAATCCCTTTCCTCCTATTGAAAATGCCTCTTCTTGTCCTTTATTGAACCTAAATATTTAAATTGTGTGTTTTTAAAATTGTATCTACTCTTTTCCCTTGTCAAGGATACAGTCTTAGTTCATCGAACCGCACTGTGAAGGAATTTTGTTGCAGGTGCTGTACCATTTTGATAGTCCTATTTTTTTAAAATACTTCCAACCTCTCCATCTCCTTATAAAGGTGTGACCTTGAGAAAGGAACATAGCAACTTGTGAGAACCAGACATACAGTAATCACAGGAAACCCTGAGATGCCAAAAATGGACTAAGATTTATTGCCTCAAAGAGTGAGATTTTTCAGAAACCGTGCATTGATAATTAAGAAGTTACCCATGTAAATTCCCCAAGCTGAAAAATGATCTCCATTCAGTGGCTAATTGAATGCACATAGGTTTCAAAGCACATATATTTGTAGGCGCAGGGGTAAGGGATGGGGCAGGGGGATGCAAAGGACGTAGGAAGGTGTGTTCACATTCTTCCTACTGGTGGGTCCCCCTGGCTTTTTCCCTCTTAGGCTTGCCTCCATGAAAATGGTGATCAGGATCAGTGTACTGGCACTGAGGCTCCGATGAATGAGAGAAGGGGCTCAAAGAGCGGGAGACAATCCTAGTGAGTATGGCTTTTCATCTCTGCACACCATAGCCCCCGAAGAACAACACTCCTACAGAGTCTAGATTAAGCAGCTATTTTTTCGCGAACAACAATTAAGGGGTATGTTTACCAAACAGTGGTAGCAGACTCTGTGTGATATCGGAGCCACGGCCCCATTGATTTCAATGGAGCCGCGGCTCCAATATCGCATGGAGTCCACTACCGCCATTTAGTAAACATACCCCTAAGATAGGTATTTAAATACATTCTCAGTGAAGTAGACTATCTACAGTTGCTGATTGGCTTGCCAGATTAAGATGAAACTAAACTCTACAAATGCAAAGTGATGGGGGACTGTATGTAGCTCTCCAGTCTAGCTCCCTCTATTGGCCCTACTCCACAAATGCATTATGAGTCTCGGTTTCAAATTAGACTTTCTCTTGATTTTGGAACCCCAGATCTCAGCAGTGGTAAGGTCTTTGCTTTTTGCCCTGCAACAGATTTGTTCATTTAAATCCTTCAGTCTTCAGGATCTCAAGATCCTGGTATATGCTCTTATGCCGAACCAAATGGATGACTTATAAAATGGCAACCGGTCTACGGTTCATTATCTTCAAATAATTCAAAACACTACTGCATAATTCTTCACTGGAACCATCAGATTTGACTATATCTCACTGTCCCTGAAGCTCCTTTGTTGAATACCTGTAAACTCTGGAATTTGATTTAAGATCCTTCTCATAGTCCACAAAGACTCAGGCCTTTCCATTTATCTTTCAAACTTATTAATTCCCCCAGTCTACTCTCATAACTCAATTTTCTATTTACTCTTCCTTTACTGATTTTACTCACATGTATTGACTCTTCCCCTTTTCTCTCGTTTTGACTGTAAACTGCTTTCTTTGTCTCGTAGGCTGAAAGGTGGTCAGATCAAATGACTGAATAACGTAAACCAAACTACTTAGACATCTTATGCAAAATGGGGCTTTAGATTTATTTATTAAATCCTATTTATTCCTCACCTTTCCATAGGGTACTCAAAATGAGTCAAAATACAAACAAATAATAAACATGGCATTTCCAATGTCTGTGCAGGGTAACTTTATGTGCGGGATGTCCCGAATAGTCTCAAAAAATGCACCTCATTTATTTCTATTTCATAAAGGCCCAAAATACAATTTCAGTTCCAAGTCAAAAAGCTATGGGAATTATTAATATTTATTTAACTGGTTTTATACCGCCTTTCAGAACGTCAAAACGATTTATATGGAACAGTTGAATACAACATACATGGAACAGGTTACAATAAGTCGAACAATAACTCTAAACATTAACAACTAGGAGAATCTATATAACATCCTTCATAATGATTTCCAAAACGTTTGCCGTTTTCTTTTTATCTTAAGGGGACCTCCGAAAACAACTGAGCCCTTCTACAGCATTCATCGAACTGGTAGAAGCGGCTGTATGATATAATCACTGTTCTGTTTTTTCTGGCCAAAAGGTGAAACATGAAGCTCTGCTGTGAAGTGACTCACCGCGGTGGAGTGCTGAAACATTAATTTGAAAGCGCACATGATGCGAGATCCCCTGAAGCAGTGCTTATAGCATGAAACTCTAGTCGGCGCTGGGGCAAGGAGGATGTGGTTTTAGTGGCTCGTACGCATTCAGATAAGTACTAGGCTATTTTCATTTGCATGACAGAAACATTTTAAAAAGTAATGGACTATAAACAGGACTGGTGGTTCTAAAATAGAGCCACGCGTAAAAGATGAAAACTGTAGCAGGGCTCAGTTGTTTTCTGAGATCCCTAAAGGATAAAAAATAAATAATAAATGCTTTTGATATTAATAAACCCCCATAGTTTTTAAATAGAAGCTGAAATTGTATTTTGTATTTTAATCATTAGTTTCATCCCCTTAAGGTTATATTTGCTATTTTCTAAGGGCAACATAGGTGCCGATGTGCCTTTATAAAGTATATGCAGAGAACGTTTTCTAGTAGTGAACAAATACTCTTGCACACATTTTTACCTGTTTTTAAAATGGTGTAAAATGTGTGTGTATCCTATATATGTAGACATATTTTATAGGTATGCACATCTCTGTCCCTGCAAAACTACACCCCGTGGGCATACCCTCATGCATTTCATGCAAAGCTACACGTGTACTTCCGCAGAATGTTATGAGACCCTTTTTCTATACGTAAACCATCTGCAGAAAATGCTGCATAAAATTATCACTGTAAACAATAACAGTGCATCATACTGTAAATAAAAACTGAAACAATATTCTAACAGCTAAACAGGAACAGATGTAAATAACACATAGGTTACAACGAAAACTGTGGTCCTTTTGTCAGAGTCAAACTAATAATCTTCTTCAAAACTCTGCATTACAACGTGAAAGTATCAAGCGACTTACAATGACTCTAAGCTGATTTCCGAAAATGGCTAACAAGGTCTCAGAATATCCGGGCATTTTTATGACCATTTAAACTGTGGTCAGTAGAGCCCTACATACATCAATGACCTTTATTATAGCCATATTATGTGTAAATTTTTTTTGTTTTTATAATATAGTTTTTATAAAAATTAAACTTAACTTAGAGGTATTCAGCTTCTAATACAAGTGTTCCCGCTTCTGGTGTATTTGTTCCCGACGCTAAGTTGCGCACTAAAGGGATGCATTTCACCTCAAGCGGTTTCTTCAGGGGATTGCAGAAACACTACAACAAAAATTGTCTAATTTGTGCATACTTTCAATAAACTGATAAATTTATACCAATCGATGTTATGATAAAAAGGGATGATGAAAAGAGATAATAAAAATAGAACCTGAAGCTTTATCCATGTCTCTTTCAATGCTGTTGCCCAGAAGCTTTTCTTTCCAAACTGCTAACAAACGCCGCTCATGCGGGTTGAGTTAAATAGAGTCTCATATGGTATCTATCACTAATGACGTCATGATCAAGTACATGCTTCCCATTCTATACGAGCGTTTAACCCTACTGGTGCCACTGTGTCTAATTTATAGATCCATTGTTGCTCCCTATATAGTAATGCTCTCTCCCTAGATCTTCCATGACATGGTGTTAAGAGCTGATCGATACAAAAACATTGCAAGTCTTTATAGGAATTGTGTGACTCTAGACAGTGTTCTACTATTGGTGCTTCACGTCGATTGCATTTTAATTTGCTTTTATGTTCGTTCATGCGAACTCGGAACTGTCTAGTGGTTACAATCCTCCGACACCCCCTCTTTACCAACAATGTGCAAACTCTTACCAATCTGCTAATCTCAGCAATAGCAGTACAGCCTAAAACCTCTTTTAAAAAACTGCTCCCTCATACCCTGCTGACTTATTTATATTCTCTTATATACTGTGCTATTCTGCATCAGTGTGGCTTACATTGAACAAACTGAAATTACAATGAACAGGGCATTATAACTTGGAGATAACTATTTTACAGGGAACATGGGCTATGGAGGGTTAAGTGGCTTGCCCAAGACCACAAGGAGCACCTGTGGGACTAGAAACACCAGTCCTTCTGGCCCAAGGTTGCTGTCCTCTAGTGGGATTTGAACCCCTGACCTTCTGGCCTGAAGTACCTTGCCCCAACCACTAGGCCACTCCTCCACTCCATTTAATTTTAATTTAATTAATTTTAACTTTACTTTTCAAACTCTTGCTGGCAATATTATACGGTAGCTGGGTAAAGTTTTATCAGGACAAATGAAGGTCATAACTGGAAACTTCCAAGAGATTAAAATCGAGGTAGTGTCAAGAGAAAGGTTTGAGAGAGCTTAAACAGCATCTTCAGGCTTCTGAATTAAATATGACCAAAACGTCCAGAGCTTGGAACCATGATGATAATTGAGAAGGCTCTGATGCAGATTTGCCGCTGCTGTGGTGGTGAGACTAGCAGAGCCTTGCAGAGTGTTTCAGGGAGAGACTGTGTGGCATGTTTCTGTTCTTATTAGTATTGATGCTGTTGCACAACAGGAAAGAGCCAATGGCAGCAACCACAGGAAGTTTGATAGGTGCAGGTCGTCCATGGGGGTGGGGTAAAAAGGAAAGAAGCCGGGGGGGGGGGGAGGGAGAGAGAGAGAGGGAGATTCTGGACTGGGATGGGATGGGAGGGGAAGAAGATGCTCCATCCTGAGGCATTCGGTGGGGGGAGGAGAAATGCCCATCTTCACTGCCCCCAAATTATGCCCATGAAAACAATTTCTTTTGTTAATGCCTGGTTTTCTTCAGATTGGGGAAGTTTTCTTCCTGAAATTCCCTTGTAAATATATTGCAAAGTACAAGTCCAGTTTGTCCTGCTAGACCAGTCCAGATAAGTGTTTCCCTATCAGCAGATGTGTTTCCCTATCAGCAGAGAAAACACCAGAAACTTCCTGTGACAACGTCACTGCTACTACTGCTGATGCAGCTATGGGCACACTTCAGTATCTCTCTGATTCCAGAAGATGGGGAATGCAGGTCTGATGCAGCTTGGTTGAAGATTGCTTAGCTCCTGAATAGCCATCCTATCTTTATGTTTATTTACATTTGATATACCGCCCTTTATGACATCAGGGCAGTTTACAATCATATTAACATTTACAAGATGGCTCAAGGCCAGAAAAAAGGAAAATAACTACCATCATAATAGAAAAGAAGAAACGGCAGGAGATGCAGAGTCAAGACTTAAAGAGGAGATCAGACAGACATAGATAAACTAGGTCAGCCATGTGTATCTGAGAGGTTATAGGCAGTACTGAACAGGTGGGTTTTCAATAGGGATTTGAAAGTAGAATAGTTCTGTTCCAGGCGGAGTGGTGCAGGCAGGGAATTCCAAAGGGCAGGACCATGGAAGAAAAGGCAGAGTGACGAGTAGATTGCAGATGCGTGTGTGAAGGGGGAGGAAGGTGGAGACGGTTTACGTGAAGGGAGCGGAGGTTGTGCTTGGGGATGTGCGTGTGGGATGTGAAACTGGAGAAGGTCAGTGAGGTACTGTAGTGTGTGGGTATGGATAACTCGATGTACCAGAGTAAGTTTCTTGAAGTGGACACGGTATTCTACAGGAAGCCAATGTAAATGAAAGAGCAAGGGAGTGACAAGTAATGATTCTGGCTGCAATGTTCTGTATAAGCTGTAGGCGGCGCAACTTGGTGTGAGTGATACCTGTGAAGACAGAATTGCAGAAGTCGAGCTGAGATATAACCATGGATAAAGTGAGGGTGGTCAAGTCAGAGGGAGAAAGAAAAGGGCGGATAGATCGTATTTGGTGGAGAAAGTAGTAAGATGTCTTGGCAAACTGAGAGATATGATCCTTAAGGGTGAGGTTGGAATCAAGCAGGACACCCAGATATCAGAAGGAGGAGACCATGGGGATTATGGAGTTTCCAATGGAGGGGACAAGTGAAGGACAGGGGCTTCCAAAGGTAAACCATGTGGAGGAGGTTTTAGTCAAATTGAGATGAAGGCAGTATGAAGACAACCAGTCCACTACGAGAGTAAGACAGGAGTTTAAAGGACCAAGATCCAGATGAAGGGAGTTGGTGTGATGTAGAATAATGATGTCATCTGCATAATAGAAAGCTGACAGACCAGACTGTTGAATACAGAGAGCAAGTGGTGCAAGAAAGAGATTAAATAAGAGAGAGGCCAGGACTGATCCTTGAGGAACACCGCAGGGGAGGGGGGTAGTATCATGAGGGACTTGTGATCCGATGGATGAGGCCATAGAGCAGGGGTCTCAAACTCAAATTGCTTTGAGGGCCAAATGAGGACTTGTAAAGTAACCCGGGGGCCGCATAAGACGTGGGGCCTCATTTGCATAAGGGGCCTCATTTGCATAAATATTTGCATAATGTTACCATACACTAACTTTTAGTAAACATGCCTCTTAATGAGTATGGATAAAGAAAGACTAAAAGATTTAGAAATAGGAAGACAATAATTAAACTGGGAACCCCAAAAGCCAAACTTGGAATGTACAACAACACTGTAGAAATAAAACTATAAATTAATTTCCTCTTGTACTAAACAAAGTGCAAACATTAATGATGCACATTTCCCAGAGCTGACATATTCCAGTTAATAAATTCAAAATAAAGAGATATTTTTCTACCTTTTGTGCATTTTTTTTCAGTTGCAATTGCTCCAGCCACTTCTGGTTTCTTCGTGTCTTCTGCTATCTCCATCGTCTGCTGTCCATTTGTCCTTTCTTCTCTCTTCTAGTTTTTTTCCATTCTCTCTCTCTATATCTGCTTTAACATACTAATCTTTCTCCTTTTGCTCTTTCCTCATTCCTATTTCATCCACTCAAATTTTACCCCTCCATCCTCAATCCCCACTTACTCTCCCAATACCTGGCCAATTGTAGATTTGTCTTCTCTTCCAGACAAAATATTTTTCCCCTCTCCATTTCACTTTCCCAGCTCCATCCCATTCTAATCCTCCCCCAACATCAGCTCCCTTCTAGTTCCAGCCCCACCCAGCATCTGCTCCTTTCTAGTCCCTGCATCAGTCCATTTCCAGTCCTATCCTAGCCTCACCATCAGCCCATTTCCAATCCTAGCCCCCCATCAGCCCATTTCCAATCCTATCTCCCTCCCCGCACAGCCCATTTCCATTCCAAGCCCCCCTCCCCATCAGCCATTTGCAGTTCAAGCCCCCCTTCCACTCAGCCCATTTCCAGTCCTAGCAACCCCCCCAGCCCATTACCAGTCCTAGACCCCCCATAGCCCATTACCAGTCCTAACCTCCCCATAGCGCACTTCCAGTCTTACCCCCCCCATCACCCCATTTTCAGTCTTACCCCCCCCATAGCCCATTACCAGTCCTAGTCCCCCCCATAGCCCACTTGCAGTCGTATCCCCCATCACCCCATTTTCAGTCTTACCTCCCCTCATAGGCCATTACCAGTCCTAACCCCCCAATCAGCCCACATCCAGTCCTAACCCCCATTACCCCATTTTCAGTCCTAGCCCCCACCATAGCCCATTACCAGTTATAACGCCCACAGCCCATTACCAGTCATAACCCCCCCCCCTGCCAATAGCCCACTTCCAGTCCTAACCCCCATCTGCCCATTTCCAGTCCTAGCCCCCACCATAGCCCATTACCAGTCATAACCCCCCCCTGCCAATAGCCCACTTCCAGTCCTAACCCCCATCTGCCCATTCCAGTCCTAGCCACCACCATAGCCCATTACCAGTCATAACCCCCCCCCCAGCCAATAGCCCACTTCCAGTCCTAACCCCCATTACCCCATTTCAGTCAGCCCCTCCATAGCTCATTACCGGCCAGCGAAGGAGGGAAACAAAAAAAACCCAAAACCCTGGCTTCTGCCGTTGCCGCCGTGGCAGCGGCAGAATCAATTGTCAAATTTAAAAAAAAAAGACTTCTGCTGCTCAAGCAGCAAAATCAGCTGTCCTGCGGCCCCTTCCCCTGTGCCCGGAGATCCGAGTCTGCTCTATCAGCGGCGTGCTTTTCAAGCCGCGAGGAGAGTATTCCCCTCTCGCGCGGTTTGCGCGCGAGAGGGGAAATACTCTCCTCGCGGCTTGAAAAGCACGCCGCTGATAGAGCAGACTCGGATCTCCGGGCACAGGGGAAGGGGCCGCAGGACAGCTGATTTTGCTGCTTGAGCAGCAGAAGTCTTTTTTTTTAAAATTTGACAATTGATTCTGCCGCTGCCACGGCGGCAACGGCAGAAGCCAGGGTTTTGGGGTTTTTTTGTTTTCCTCTGTCGCGGGCCGCACAAAGTTGTCTCGCGGGCCGCATGCGGCCCGCGGGCCGCGTGTTTGAGACCCCTGCCATAGAGAGAGAGTAGAGGGAGAGGAAAGAATGAAACCAACGATAGACAGTGCCCCTAAGGCCAGCATCCAGGAGGCGTGAGAGGAGGAGAGAGTGATCAACTAGATCGAAGGCAGCGGAGAGGTCAAGAGAAACCACCACTGAGATGTCACCCCTGTCGTGAAGAATGAAGTTCATTGAAGAGTGCTATTAGAACTGTCTCAACACTATGGTCCTGATGAAAGCCCGATTGGCAGGGGTGCAGAAAGTTTATGGAATGGAGGTGTTTTGAGAGCTGGGCAAAAACAATTCTTTCTACAATCTTAATGAGAAAGGGAAGGTTGGACACTGGGCGGTAATTTGCTGGGATTAAAGGATCAAGGGAGGGAGCAGTGGCCTAGTGGTTGGGGCAAGGTACTACAGGCCGGAAGGTCGGTGGTTCAAATCCCACTAGAGGACAGCAACCTTGGGCCGGAAGGACTGGGGTTTCTAGTCCCACAGGTGCTCCTTGTGGTCTTGGGCAAGCCACTTAACCCTCCATTGCCCATGTTCCCTGTATTAGTGTATGTGTCTCATATCCCCTCGTGTTAAATGTATCCCCCAACCGCTTTGACCCGGTGAAAAGTGGGATATAAATGCAGCTAAATAAATAAATAAATAAATAAATTCTTGAGAATAGGACATACCAGGGTGTGTTTCAAGAGAGAAGGGAAAATTCCAGAAGATAGACAGGAGTTGACCATAGTGAGAATATGGGGCACGAGAGCAAGAGAAGGTTCAAGAAGCCAGCCAGAAGGGATGGGATCTAGAGGGCAGGTGGTCTTGTGTGCTGTGGAAATGGAAGCTATAAGTTCACAGGAGGTAATTGAGTGAAAGGTGGACCAACAATGGGAAAGAGAGGGCAGAGGAGGAGAGGGAGGGGGGGATAAAGGAGGGGGACAGAAAGGAAGGACGGCACGCAGGTCCAGGATCTTGGCTGCAAAATGCAAAGCCAATTGAGAGGGAGAGGGCATGGGATGAGTATGCACAGGGGGAGGGCCAGAATGAAGTGAGGTGAGGGATCTGAGCACAGAGAAGAGCTGTCTGGAGGGATTGGGAGCAGTGGCGATACGATCAGAGAAGAATGATAGTTTAGCCTGATGAACAGAGGAACGATAGTGCTGGTGGTGTTCGCGAAATTGGGCCAGGACATGTGTGGTACGGTGCTTACGCCAAGTACATTCCGCTCGACGAAGGTGGGTGCATAGGAGATGAAGGCCAGCATGAAACCAGGGCTGCCAAGTAAAGGGGCGCTTAGGCTGAACTGACTGAAGGGGCACAAATTGATCAAGAGTGGCAAACAGAGTAGAAGTCCAAGTTGAAACCTGAGTGTTTGGGGAGAGAGTAGAGAAATCTTCTGGAAGAAGCTGGTGTGCAGGGGGAAAGAGCCGGAGAGTGAGGGGAGTGATGCGGCCACGCAGAGGAATGCAGGAAGAAGGGGCAGATGAAGAGTCCAAGCTGGCAGAAGGCCGAGAGGTGGGTGGGTCAAGTAAAAATGTCAAGCAAAAGTGGTCGGTCCAAGGAAGGGGCTTCACCAGAGGCTGAGAGATACAGAAGGAGTGGAGTAATTACTGGGTCAAGGGTATGGCCAGCTGTGTGGGTTGGGAAAAAGAACAAGCTGTTGGAGAGATAGATCATGAAGAAGAGTGGTGAATGAGAGATCCTTGGCAGAGGCGGGGGAGTCAAAGTGGACATTGAGGTTGCCTATCACAATCAGATGAGGAAACTGCAGAGAGATATCAGCAATCGTATGAGTAAGGGCGTCCCAGAGATGGGTCAGAAGGGAGGGAGGGGAATAAAGAACAAGAATATGAATAGGGGGGGGGAGGACTGAAGGCAGAGAAGAAGGGATTCTGGGTAATATAGGAGGGAAGAGGGAACCTGGGACACAGGAAGAGAAGAATGATACAGTACAGCAACCCCGCCTCCATTCTGGCCCACACGGGGAACAGAGAAGGCAGAGAAACCAAGGGGTAAGCATCTAGTGATAAGGGGTTGTTCACCATCTTTTATCCAGGTTTCGGTCAAACAGAGTAGATCCAGAAATTCTAGGAGTATGAGATCTTGAACTAATAGTGACTTCACGATACCAAATTTGATTGGGAGGGGAGGCAGAGGAAGGAGGGAAGGGAGGGTGGGATATATTGGAGTGATGTTGGACAGATTACAAGACTGAGCAGTGTTAGGTACTGAGCAATAGTAAGAAGGAGAGGGCTGGTTCCTCCACAGGACAGGGATAGCAGACATAGAGTACAGGACTTGGACGAACTGGTCCGGCAGGGAGTTAAAAGATACGTGAGGGCAGGTATGCTGACCTACCTGAAGTATGGACTAACTGACAGGTGATGAAGAGATGCAGAGCAGAAGAATAAAATATTACCTAAGGGGCGCCTTTCTCTGTGGAGCTCAATGGCGCAGGTCTCCAGGGCATATCTGACAGTACCCTGCTGGCGTTCCTCGTGTGAATGGAGGAAAAAGGTTCAACTCCCCATCAGTATTAATAGACTGGTTGAGCAGCCAAGATTTCTACTGGATCAAGACCCTTCTCTTTGCTGCCCCTCAGTGCAAGTCCCTCCTTCCCTGGCTCCCCCAGAACAGTTTGGACAGAAGCTCAAGGAAGGTATGTGCCTGGAGGCTTAGAAATCAGAGAGATGTCCTGGAGCCCAGCATGGCTTATCTGTCTTGGGCTCTCCGGAGGTTAGTACCATTTAGTTTTCTTCTAATGCCTGCACTCTTGCAGCCATTGCTGTTTGGGACGTCCTGACCTTATCTGTTGCATGGTCAGATTGTCAGGTCCAGTTGCTGTCTCAGTGCTGGCCTTTGAACTGAGCCTTGGCCGCACACATACTGAATCTGTGCTGTCATAGGCTTATGCTTACTATGCACGTTAGCTAAGCATACACTGGGCGTTTGTTCCACGCGCCAAGCTGTGCTCATTTCCATCACACAGAACTGTGTGTGCTTCAACTACACGGAGGATCTGCACACGACCACAGTGCATGCTTGGACTATGCATGGTCTCTGCACGCAGGAACTGCATGTATCTGGTACATTTAGCGCACTTGGACTGTGTGCACAGCTAAGGATTGTTAGCATGCCACATAAGAAACCTGTACCTTGGACACTCTCATGTGAGCTCCGAAGAACCGTTGCCTGAACTGTGGCAAACAGCGGGTTAGCATGATTTATTCCCTCTGTGGACATTATACATCCTTTGGGACCTATCGGCAGAGGCGCCTAACCACAAACATCTTCAGAGCTGACAATTTCAGGGGATAGCATAAAAAAGACAGTGTCCTGGTCTCGAACTCTCGCAACCCAAAGTCTATCCCCTCCACCTCTTCTTCCTCAGACTAGGACTCTAGTAGCGAGACTGATCTGCTTCAGTTGGGAATCGAGAATTGACAGGGAGTCTTCATGTCCTGGACCATGTTCTCTGGAATTATTCTCCTTTCTCTAGCTAGCATGTCCTTTCTTGTAAGGCAGCTCAGAATGAGAGGTCTCCTGATCCTCCTGTTAATCCTCCAAATGGCTAGAGGAAGAACCCACGGGAAAGGGCAGTCAGAGCCCAGCCTTCACTTCTCTGCAGAAAAGATCTCATCAATTGGGATTGGGAGACTTGAGATCTCTCCCTGGTTCTCAGGCCCCCAGTTCAGTTTCCTGTAACTTGGAAGAGGAGTTCAGATCTGAGGAGGGTAAGATATCTCTGCTTGAAGAGGAGCAAGAGGATTCCCTTATCATCCATCCATTCTGAAAGATGAATGGTCAGCAGTGATCTCTCAGGTATGCTTCTCCTTACAGCTGTCTGATGTCTCTGTCGTGGTGGAGAAATCACAAGGACAACCCATTTTGCAGGGGGCGCAGAGGCATTCTAAGGCCTTTCTTTTCCCGAAGGTTCTTAAGAGTATAGTCTGCACGGAGAGGGACTCACCAGATTCACCATGAAGGGCATCAGGATTATAAAGGAGCTTTATGCTGTTTTCCCAGAGGATTTGCTTATGTGGCTGCATTTTCCTAAGGTGGATGTGCATGTGGGTTCTTGGCCTTCTCCCTTATCCTCCAGGTGATGATTTGTAGACATCTGATGGCTTCAGTTGCTCCCTGAGGACAACACTTCAGCCCATCTGGAAATGGCAGCGGCGTTCCTAGCAGACACTATGTTTAACCCATGCTTACAGCAACATTCATAGCTAGTGCATGCCCAAAATGTCCATGCTACAGAGGAGGAACCTCTGCTTGCACACCACAGACTCTGCTTCTTGCTCCTTGTGCTTGTTGGAGTTGGGGGCATCGCAGAAGCAATGTTTGCAGCTGCTAGGTGGTGGAGCTTTTAGTCATTATACAGCAATAACACCTGCTGGTTAGCTTAAAAGAGTAGGTGCACAATATTTTGGAGGGAACCATGGTTCCTGTTAACTGGAGGACTTTGACTACAGTGTAGAAAGGAGATTAGGGGGAAACAAAAAATGGGGAACTCTGGTTGCTGTGAATGAAGACTGACAATGTCATAGCCGATGTTGGGATAGGTTCCAACTGAGCTGAAAGTGAAAAGGAAGCAGAAAGAAACCATGGAAAACAAATAGTATTTCTTTTTAAAATTCTCTCTCAACTCATTTCCTCATGGAGTGTATTTTTATGTCTGCCAAATAAGGAAACTTCCAAATTCTGAGCCACTGCACCTCTTCCCAAAAACAATGGAATACAATAGGATACTTGCAATGAACTTAAGACTTTAGAGATTTAAAATGAAAGTTTAAAAGAAAAAATAAACAATTTCACCAACTTTAGAAGGAAGGCATTACTCAGAGCCAAAGGATGCACCTTCTTGTTACTGTCGATCTAGTATTCTGGAGAATCTGCATCAAAACCTGATGTGAAAATCTATGAAAGCAGGAACAAGTTAACCTCCTCTATCTTGGCTAGAATCCAGAAGATTGCAATCTGACTCAAACATCCTCTTGAAATCTGTCAACTTTAACCTGGTTGATATACTGTTTTTAGAAGGAAAGGACAGGATGGACCTTAGTCAGCCAGCACTGAATTGAAGGCTGCATTGAAATGACCTGGAGTGTTTTCCATTCCCCGACACAAGATTCTCATGCAAACTACTGTTACTCATTGTTTCACCTCTAGGCAACAAGTCAAAATCAAGCTTCCTCTGAAAGTGATTTAATGGGCTATATGAAATGAGCGGGTAATCTGACTTCTGTTTCCATAGTATTTTTTAAAAAACACCATGACATTTTTTTGATACTTTCAACAGTAAAGACAAGGCCTTGTGTGAAATTTTTCGTTGACGCTTCACATTAGAAATCCTTAATCTGTGCACATTATGCGCTGATTTTATACTGTAAGTAACTGCGTAAAGATATGCACCATTTATAAATCACCTATGTGCTTACTTAAGCTTGTTACCCAAATCAGACATACACTAAGGACCTGAGATTAATTAAGCTTCAGGTGAACAAGGTATATTAAACGTATTAGGTACAGTTTTATTGGTATAAATATCCTTAGCAACCCTTAGTAAGTAAAGAACTTAAAGATCTAAACAAAAACTTAAAACTAAGATGCAGACAGCAGTCCAGCAGCGGGATGGAGGCTTTCCAGTCTTTTGCATTGAGTGTCACATGTATGATTTTCTCCCAGTTGGTGAGAGGTCTTACGTGTGCACTAGGTGAAAGGAGCTCTTTGCTCTCAGGGAACGAGTCCGTTCTCTAGAGGCTAGAGTAGCAGTCTTGGAAAACATAAGAAAGACAGAGAGGTACATAGACGAGACCTACAGGGATATAGTCCTGAAGTCCCACCTCCAGTCTGGCAGCATCCCTGTTGCCATGGAGGAGAGAGGTCACGTGACAGGAGAGCATCACCCTGGTGTGGCAGGAAGTGATCCTGTAACTAGGATCTGTCCTCCAGGTGATGTAAAACCCTCTCGCACCGAGGAAGTTTCTCCAGGGCCATGTGCCCATGAGGGAAGGGTTAGGACAGCCGTTATAGTTGGTGATTCGATCATTAGGCATGTAGATAGCTGGGTGGCTGGTGGACGTGAGGATCGCCTGGTAACATGCCTGCCTGGTGCGAAGGTAGCGGACGTCACGCGCCACCTAGATAAGGTCTTAGATAGTGCTGGGGAGGAGTCTGCTGTCTTGGTACATGTCGGTACCAATGACATAGGAAAATGTGGTAGGGAGGTTATGGAGGCTAAATTTAGGCTTTTAGGTAGGAAGTTGAAATCCAGAACGTCCAGGGTAGTGTTCTCCGAAATGCTTCCCGTTCCACGTGCAGGACCCAAAAGGCAGGCAGAGCTCCGAAGTCTCAATGCGTGGATGAGATAATGGTGCAGAGATGAGGGGTTTGGATTTGTTAAGAACTGGGGTACATTCTGGGGAAAGGAGGGGCTCTTCTGAAGGGATGGGCTTCACCTTAACCGGGATTTATTTATTTATTTACATTCTCTTATATACCGTGCTATTCTGCATCAGTGTGGTTTACATTGAACAAACTGAAATTACATTGAACAGGGCATTATAACTTGGAGATAACTATTTTACAGGGAACATGGGCTATGGAGGGTTAAGTGGCTTGCCCAAGACCACAAGGAGCACCTGTGGGACTAGAAACCCCAGTCCTTCCGGCCCAAGGTTGCTGTCCTCTAGTGGGATTTGAACCCCTGACCTTCCGGCCTGAAGTACCTTGCCCCAACCACTAGGCCACTCCTCCACTCCAATGGAACCAGGCTGCTGGCATTAACCTTTAAAAAGGAGAAAGAGCAGCTTTTAAACTAGATAATAGGGGAAAGCCGACAGTCGCCCAAGAGCAGATGGTTCGGAAGAATGTATCCTTGAAGGATACTACCAAAAGCAGAGAGGTTCCAAGAAAGAGCAAAGTAGCCCAAATGCCCTCAAGTATGGAGCAGACAGAGCTTAAAGATACCAAATTACCCATGTCTACCAATAGCCAAATTAATATGAATAAAATACAGTCTCTAAAATGCTTGTATGCAAATGCTAGAAGTCTAAAAAATAAGATGGGAGAGTTAGAATATATAGCACTAAATGAGAGGTTAGATGTGATTGGAATATCAGAGACATGGTGGAAGGAGGACAACCAGTGGGACACTGTGATAACTGGGTACAAAGTATATCGTAATGATAGAGCTGATCAAATTGGTGGAGGCGTTGCGCTCTATGTTAGAGAGGGCATTGAGTCAGAAAGGATTAAAGTTTTGCAAGAAACAAATTTTACTGTATATTCTCTATGGATTGAAATTCCATGTAAAAAGGGGAAGGCGATGGCGGTGGGGGCGTACTATCGACTGCCTGGCGAGAATGAACAAATGGATGATGAAATGCTCAAAGAAATCAAGGAAGCTAACAAAAGTTACAGCGCGGTAATAATAATGGGTGATTTCAATTACCCTGGTATCGACTGGGTCAGTGTCACGGCAGTACATGCTAGGGAGATAAAGTTCCTAGATGACATAAATGAATGCTTCATGGAGCAGCTGGTCCATGAACCGATGAGAGGGGAAGCCATATTAGACCTAGTCCTTAGTGGAACACCAGATCTAGTGCAAGAGATAAGGGTGTTGGGGCCACTTGGCAATAGTGATCATAGCATGATCGCCTTTGATTTAATTAGTGGAGGAGGGATAGTAAGGAAATCCACAGTACTACCTTTTAACTTTCGAAAGGGAGACTATTATAAAATGCGGAAAATAGTTAAGAAAAAACTAAAAGGAGCAGTTGCAAAGGTTAAAGACTTACATCAAGCTTGGGTGTTGTTGAAAAATACTATCTTGGAAGCCCACACCAGCTGTATTTCACGCTTTAAGAAAAGTGGAAGGAAGTCCAAAAAACTGCTAGCATGGTTTAAAGGTGAGGTCAGAGAGGCTGTTGTTGCCAAGAAAGCATCTTTCAGGAAACGGAAAAAAGAGCCAAACGATGAAACCTGGAAATAGCACAAGCACTGGCAGGTCAAATGCAAGGCATTGATAAAGAAGGCAAAGAGAGAATTTGAGAAGAAGCTTGCTGCGGAAGCAAAAACGCGAAATAAAGATTTTTTCAAGTACATTCGTAGCAAATAACCTGTGAGAGAGTCAGTTGGACCATTAGATGATAGAGGAGTTAAAGGGGCACTAAGAGGCGACAAGGCGATAGCAGAGAGACTGAATGAATTCTTTGCTTCGGTCTTTACTGAGGAAGATGTAGGGATGCTACCCATGACTGAAGTGGTATTTAAAGGTGCGGAAGAATTGAAGGAAATATCGATACATCAGGAAGATGTATTACAACTATAAGATAAACTGAAGAGTAGCAAATCACCTGGGCCAGATGGTACACATCCAAGGGTGTTGAAAGAACTGAAATATGAGATTGCAGACCTGCTATTAGTAACCTGTGAACTATCATTAAAATCATCTCTAATACCTGAAGATTGGAGGATCGCCAATGTAACACTAATTTTTAAAAAGCGTTCGAGGGGTGATCCAGGAAACTACAGACCGGTGAGCCTCACGTCAGTACCGGGAAAAATGGTAGAAATCATCATAAAGAATAAAATTACTCAGCATGTAGATGGTCATGGCCTAATGGGAGACAGCCAGCATGGCTTTTGAGAAGGAAGATCTTGTCTTACTAATCTGTTATGTTTTTTTGAAAGTGTGAATAAACAGGTGGACAAAGGTGAGTCGGTTGATATAGTGTATCTGGACTTTCAGAAAGCCTTTCACAAGGTCCCTCATCAGAGACTTTTGGCAAAACTAAAGAGTCATGGGATAGGAGGCAGTGTACTACTGTGGATCAGGAACTGGTTAAAAGATAGAAAGCAGAGGGTTGGGCTAAATGGCCAATTTTCCCAATGGAGAAAGATGAATAGTGGTGTACCCCAGGGATCTGTGCTGGGTCCGCTGCTTTTTGACATATTCATAAATGACCTGGAACGTGGAATAACGAGTGAGGTTATCAAATTTGAAGATGACACAAAACTATTTAAAGTTGTTAAAACCCAAGAGCATTGTGGAAAATTGCAAGAGGATCTTGATAAATTGGAAGACTGGGCATCAAAATGGCAGATGAAATTTAATGTGGACAAGTGCAAAGTTATGCACCTAGGGAAGAACAACCCAAACTATGGTTACACGATGCAAGGTTCCACATTAGGAACCACCATCTAGGAAAAAGATTTAGGCGTCATTGTGGATAACATGTTAAAACCCTCTGCCCAGTGTGCAGCGGCAGCCAAGAGAGCAAATAGAATGCTAGGTATCATAAGGAAAGGAATGGAAAATAATACAAAAGATATTATAATGCCTCTATACCTTTCCATGGTGAGACCGCACCTTGAATATTGTGTGCAATTCTGGTCGCCGTATCTTAAAAAGGATATAGTGTTATTAGAAAAGGTTCAGAGAAGAGCCACCAAAATGGTAAAGGGGATGGAAGGATACTCCTATGAAGAAAGGCTAAAAAGGTTAGGGCTCTTTAACCTGGAAAAGAGACGGCTGAGGGGAGATATGATAGAAGTCTATAAATTAATGAAAGGAGTGGAACGGGTAAACGTAGATCGACTGTTTACGTTATCAGAATATAGGAAAACTAGGGGACATGCAATGAAGCTACAGGGTAAACTATTTAACACTAATAAAAGAAAATATTTTTTCACTCAACGTGTAATCAAACTCTGGAATTTGTTACCGGAGGATGTAGTAAAGGCTGTTAGTGTAGCTGGGTTTAAAAAAGATTTGGACAAGTTCCTGGAGGAAAGGTCCATAAACCATTATTAAGAAGGGACCCAGGATATCAATGCTTGACCCAGTACAAGCATTGCAGAACCTGTGTCTTTTGGGAAAACTGCTAGGTACGTATGACCTAGATTGGCCACTGTTGGAAACAGGATTCTGGGCTTGATGGACCTTGGTCTGACCCAGTATGGCAATCTTATGTTCTTATGTTCTTAAGGTGACTACTGTTCTATAACTGAGCACATACTGTAAGTCCAATTGTGTCTGCTTTCAGTGTGCATGTGCACAGGAGTAGAGTGAGAATAGTGTAAACTAAGCGCAAAATTTCTGCACATAAGTTTTCAGATAGTATTAGTTACGCTGCTTGAAAAATCTAGGCATGGGCATTTACACCTGCCATAGGACAGACATAGGTGCTCACGCCTAGCTTGCATCTTTACCTCAGTTAGGCTCCTATCTTATAAAGTAAAGTACATGCATACTAAGACGCATTAACTCCATGGGAGTTTATGAAATTGCTCTCTACTTATGATAATCTGCACAAACTTAGGGGCTTTGTGTGCAAAGTGTGATTGGCAAAGCATTTCACTAGTGCAAGTGGTTAAGTAAAGGCAGGGCTCGACAAATCCCAGGCTCCTTATCACTATGGTGATCAGAAATTTGCACCTGGCACCTGGGATTTTCTTGCCCTCCCTCTAAAAAAATATGCAATTGCGGCCCCGAAGGCAGTAGGCTGCCAGGGATGATCCCATCCATGATGAGCAGAAGAAGAAAAGTAAGCCAGCAAAGGCCCCTTCTGTCTGCCATTGGAGATCCACTCCCCATGGTCAGACCAGAAGGGGAAGGTTGCGATTGCAGCCCTGAAGGCAGCAGGGTGACTGGGGGGATCCGATCGCCTGCAGGCAGACAGAAGGGGCCTTTGCCGGCTTACTTTTCTCCTGACTGCAGGGGACGGGATACTCGGGGGCAGCCTGCTGTATTTGGGGCTGTGATCGAGGGCAGAGGATAGCCAAGCAGAGGACATAAGAACATAAGATATGCCATACTGGGTCAGACCAAGGTTCATCAAGCTCAGTATCCTGTTTCCAACAGTGGCCAATCTAGGTCATACGTACCTAGCAGTTTCCCCAAAAGACAGAGGTTCCACAATGCTTGTACTGGGTCAAGCATTGATATCCTGGGTCCCTTCTTTATAATGGTTTATGGACCTTTCCTCCAGGAACTTGTCCAAACCATTTTTAAACCCAGCTACACCAGCAGCCTTAACTACATCCTCCGGTAACAAATTCCAGAGTTTGATTACACGTTGAGTGAAAAAAATATTTTCTTTTATTAGTCTTAAATAGTTTACCCCGCCCCCCCGACCTCAGAATCCTTAACCACTTTCCCTTTAGGAACATAATATATTCGAGATGTGACTATCTTTTCCACATCATTAAATAACAAAATTTCTTTAAGATATTTTTGAAAAAGAATTAAAGGGGAAAGATAATGCGTGCGGGGAAAATTTAATAAACGCAAGTTCTTAGATCTTATATGGTTCTCCAAAAGTTCATCCTGTCGATGTAAGGAGCATAGATCCTGAGTAACCGTAGTCAGCACAGCTTGCTGAGAAGAAAACATATTCTCACATTTCTCAGCAACTTTCTCCACACTCGACAGGCGAGTCTCATGGTCAGATAACTTTGTAACAGTTTCCACCGAAAACGTTGCCACTTTCTGCAAAGAAACCTCAAGCATTGACTCGATACGAGAAACAATAGCCCAAATGTCTTTTAAGGAAACTTCATCCGGAGACGCCAAAGATCCCTTAGAGGAGGTAAAAGAAACCAACGAGGGGAGGGGGGGAGGCAAAGCCTCAAAAGTAGAATCAATTTTAAGAAAGGAAGGAGGCAAAACTGAGCCAGTAGCCTCCATCCCGAGAATGTCAAGGGTGGAAGAACTACTAGGCCCAAACCCAGAAGCCAACTCTTGACTGGACTGAGTCATACCCTTATCATTAGCAGAGGCTCGTGGTGAATCACTACTCACAGTTGACTCAATCGCTGACTCAGGAGATGACGACACAGCAGAGGCCAAGGGATTCCCCACTCGAACATGAGTATCCATCAGACCAATCACTTTAACCGCCTTCGACTGAACAGTTTGAGAGTGTAGTTTCCTCCTCTTCCCCATTACAGGGACACGCCTCTGCACCTAGTGCACCGAAGGGGCGTGCCTGCCCCTTTGGACACGCTCCTTCGGGCACGGGCCCACGGGCACGCGCCCGCTACCATGTCCCGCGGTGGAGCCGATGTTAAATGGCCCTCCTTCACTCCAGCCACCCAATAGGTAGCCAGCAAGCAGGCAGCAGACACAATCAGTCCGGTATCAAATTCAATGAGGAAATAAAGCTGCTCAGCGTCCCGCGGTGGAACCGATGTTAAATGCCCCTCCTTCACTCCAGCCACCCAATAGGGAGCCAGCAAGCAGGCAGAAGAGCCAATCAGTCTGGTATCAAATTCAATGAGGAAATAAAGCTGCTCAGCGTCCCGTGGTGGAGCCGATGTTAAATGGCCCTCCTTCACTCCAGCCACCCAATAGGGAGCCAGCAAGCAGGCAGCAGAGCCAATCAGTATGATCATTTAGTTTCTTCTACTTTAGACATTTCTGGGTTTTTAGAATCCTCTATGGATGATATTTCCTCAAGAGATACGTTATTGGTTACGTTTTCCTCAGAGATGGATAAGGATAGAATATTGAGAGCATATTTTAGGAAGAAAAGTGAGAAATTTTGTGGTTAATTATTTCAGGTATTTCCTGATGTCTCTAAAGTTACACAGGAGCGGCGTAAGGCCTTTTTGGAGGTCCACCCCCGGGTGTTAGCTTTGGATGCTTTATTCTTTCTCAAGTTTCCTTGCAAATGTCATATAGTTCTCCAGGGTAAACGTTATGTCTTTTTTGAAGTAGATCAGTTGTTAAAATTTCTTCTAGAAAGGAAATAATGCTTTCATTAACATTTTCAATTATGTTATTCTCTTGACTATGTATAATTGAGTCTAATGTTTTTGTAGGAATCCAATCTGCCCAGTTTTGTTTTTTTGGTTTAGCTGTTTCTTGATGTGGACTGTAGATTATGTATGCTATTTAAGTTAGTGTATTTTTGGTTTATATAATTTCTTCATAAATGTATTGAAACCTTTTATAAAAATTAAATTAAAAAAAAATAGTTTACCCTGTAGCTTCATTGCATGTCCCCTAGTCTTTCTATATTCTGATAAGGTAAACAATCGATCTACGTTTACCCGTTCCACTCCCTTCATTAATTTATAGACTTCTATCATATCCCCTCAGCCATCTCTTTCCAGGTTAAAAAGCCCTAACCTTTTTAGCCTTTCTTCATAAGGGTATCCTTCCATCCCCTTTACCATTTTGGTGACTCTTCTCTGAACCTTTTCTAAAATTGCTATATCCTTTTTAAGATACGGCGACCAGAATTGCACACAATATTCAAGGTACGGTCTCACCATGGAACGATATAGAGGCATTATAATATTTTTTGTTTTATTCTCCATTCCTTTCCTTATGATACCTAGCATTCTATTTACTCTCTTGGCCGCCGCTGCACACTGGGCCGAGGGTTTTAACATGTTATCCACAATAACGCCTAAATCTTTTTCCTGGGTGGTGGTTCCTAATGTGGAACCTTGCATTGTGTAACCATAGTTTGGGTTGTTCTTCCCTAGGTGCATAACTTTGCACTTGTCCACATTAAATTTCATCTGCCATTTTGATGCCCAGTCTTCCAATTTATCAAGATCCTCTTGCAATTTTCCAAAATCCTCTTGGGTTTTAACAACTTTAAATAGTTTTGTGTCATCTGCAAATTTGATAACCTCACTCGTTCTTCCACTTTCCAGGTCATTTATGAATATATCAAAAAGCAGCGGACCCAGCACAGATCCCTGGAGTACACCACTATTCAACTTTCTCCTTTGGGAAAATTGGCCATTTAGCCCTACCCTCTGCTTTCTATCTTTTAACCAGTTCCTGATCCACAGTAGTACACTTCCTCCTATCCCATGACTCTTTAGTTTTGCCAAAGGTCTCTGATGAGGGAACTTGTCAAAGGCTTTCTGAAAGTCCAGATACACTATATCAACCGACTCACCTTTGTCCACCTGTTTATTCACACTTTCAAAAAAACATAACAGATTAGTAAGACAAGATCTTCCTTGCCTAAAGCCATGTTGGCTGACTCCCATTAGGCCATGACTATCTACATGCTGAGTAATTTTATTCTTTATGATTGTTTCTACCATTTTTCCCAGTACTGACGTCAGGCTCACCGGTCTGTAGTTTCCCGGATCACCTCTGGAACCCTTTTTAAAAATTGGTGTTACATTGGCGCTCCTCCAGTCTTCAGGTATTAGAGATGATTTTATTGATAGTTCACAGATTACTAATATCAGGTCTGCAATCTCATATTTCAGTTCTTTCAACACCCTTTGATGTATGCCATCCGGCCCAGGTGATTTGCTACTCTTCAGTTTATCTAATAGTTGTAATACATCTTCCCGATGTATCAATATTTCCTTCAATTCTTCGGCACCTTTAAATACCACTTCAGTCATGGGTAACATCCCTACATCTTCCTCAATAAAAACCGAAGCAAAGAATTCATTCAGTCTCTCCGCTGTCGCGTTGTCGCCTCTTAGTGCCTCTTTAACTCCTCTATCATCTAATGGACAAACTGACTCTCTCACAGGTTTTTTGCTACGAATGTACTTGAAAAAGTCTTTATTTCACGTCTTTGCTTCTGCAGCAAGCTTCTTCTCAAATTCTCCCTTTGCCTGCCTTATCAATGCCTTGCATTTGACTTGCCAGTGCTTGTGCTGTTTCCAGGTTTCGTCGTTTGGCTCTTTTTTCCATTTCCTGAAAGATGCTTTTTTGGCAACAACAGCCTCTCTGATCTCACCTTTAAACCATGCTGGCAGTTTTTTGGACTTCCTTCCACTTTTCTTAAAGCATGGAATACAACTGGTCTGGGCTTCCAAGATAGTAGTTTTCAACAACACCCAAGCTTGATGTAAGTCTTTAACGTTTGCAACTGCTCCTTTTAGTTTTTTCTTAACTATTTTCCTCATTTTATCATAGTCTCCCTTTTGAAAGTTAAAAGGTAGTACTGTGGATTTCCTTACTATCCCTCCTCCACTAATTAAATCAAAGGCGATCATGCTATGATCACTATTGCCAAGTGGCCCCAACACCCTTATCTCTTGCACTAGATCTGGTGTTACACTAAGGACTAGGTATAATATGGCTTCCTCTCTGGTCAGTTCATGAACCAGCTGCTCCAAGAAGCAGTCATTTATTTCATCTAGGAACTTTATCTCCCTAGCATGTCCTGCCGTGACACTGACCAAGTTGATACCGGGGTAATTGTAATCACCCCTTATTATTACTGCGCTGTAACTTTTGTTAGCTTCCTTGATTTCTTTGAGCATGTCATCATCCATTTGTTCATTCTGGCCAGGCGGTCGATAGTACACCCCCACTGCCATCGCCTTCCCCTTTTTACATGGAATTTCAATCCATAGAGATTCTACAGCAAATTTTGTTTCCTGCAAAACTTTAATCCTTTCTGACTCAATGCCCTCTCTAACATAGAGTGCAACCCCTCCACCAATTTGATCAGCTCTATCATTATGATATAGTTTGTACCCAGGTATCACAGTGTCCCACTGGTTGTCCTCCTTCCACCATGTCTCTGATATTCCAATCATATCTAACCTTTCATTTAGTGCTATAAATTCTAACACTCCCATCTTATTTTTTAGACTTCTAGCATTTGCATACAAGCATTTTAGAGACTGTATTTTATTCATATTAATTTGGCTATTGGTAGACATGGGTAATTTGGGATCTTTTAGCTCTGTCTGCTCCATACTCGAGGGCATTTGGGCTACTTTAATCTTTTTTGGAACCTCTCTGCTTTTGGTAGTATCCTTCAAGGATACATTCTTCCGAACCATCCGCTCTTGGGCGACTGTCGGCTTTCCCCTAATGTCTAGTTTAAAAGCTTCTCTATCTCCTTTTTAAAGGTTAATGCCAGCAGCCTGGTTCCAACCCAGTTAAGGTAGAGCCCATCCCTTCGGAAGAGCCCCTCCTTTCCCCAGAATGTTCCCCAGTTCCTAACAAATCCAAAACCCTCATCTCTGCACCATTGTCTCATCCACGCATTGAGACTCCGGAGCTCTGCCTGCCTTTTGGGTCCTGCACGTGGAACGGGAAGCATTTCGGAGAACACTACCCTGGAAATTCTGGATTTCAACTTCCTACCTAAAAGCCTAAATTTAGCCTCCAGAACCTCCCTACCACATTTTCCTATGTCATTGGTACCGACATGTACGAAGACAGCAGACTCCTCCCCAGCACTATCTAAGACCTTATCTAGGTGGCGCGTGAGGTCCGCTACCTTCGCACCAGGCAGGCATGTTACCAGGCGATCCTCACGTCCACCAGCCACCCAGCTATCTACATGCCTAATGATCGAATCACCAACTATAACGGCTGTCCTAACCCTTCCCTCATGGGCACATGGCCCTGGAGAAACTTCCTCAGTGCGAGAGGGTTTTACATCACCTGGAGGACAGGTCCTAGTTACAGGATCACTTCCTGCCACACCAGGGTGATGCTCTCCTGTCACGTGACCTCTCTCCTCCATGGCAACAGGGGTGCTGTCAGACTGGAGGTGGGACTTCAGGACTATATCCCTGTAGGTCTCGTCTATGTACCTCTCTGCCTTTCTTATGTTTTCCAAGTCTGCTACTCTAGCCTCTAAAGAACGGACTCGTTCCCTGAGAGCAAAGAGCTCCTTGCACCTAGTGCACACGTAAGACCTCTCACCAACTGGGAGAAAATCTGGGACAGGTAGATCTGGGCCATAGGAAAAAAAAGGTTAGACAGAAGGAGGAGGGATTGAGGCAGCAAAAATGTAAAGCGGCAATAGTCTTTAAAAAAATAAATACATAAAGGAAGGAGGATGGGGGGAATGGAGGGCATGGGCATAGTTTGGGGGGATGAGGAAGTGGCATTGCCCCCTCATGTCTGCCCGCAGCGATCCCATCTCCCACAGGCAGAAGAGAAGGAATTGCAGCCTTCAGCAAAAAAGGTAAAAATGTTTTGTGTGTTGGAGGGGAGCAGAATGTGAGATAGAGATGGCAGGGACAATTTAAAGGGGCAATGAGCCTATTAAAAAAGGAGGATGAAGGAAGGATTTTAGGAATGAGGATGGGAATGCTAGGAGGGCTGGCAAAGGGGGAGAGTCTTGAAGGACAGCAGAGGAGGTGTTGGAGGGGGAAGGAAGAGTGCCAAAAGGTGCATTCCCCTCCCCCGCTGAACACACACACAAGCACCCCCCCCCCACAGCGCACACACACATACAGGCACCCCACCCCCGCACGACAGTCAGTCATGCACACACACAGGCACTCCACCTCCACACGACAGTCACACACACATACAGGCACCCCACCTCCGCACGACAGTCACGCACACACACAGGTACTCACCTCCACACGACAGTCACGCACACACACAGGTACCGCACCTCTGCACCACATGAAGACAGCCTCCCCAGCACTCACGTACCCCAGACCTGCACCCCGTTCACACAAAGACACCCATTGCCATATCCCATGCAGAGACAGGCACACCACTATTACACCACATACACGTACAGACACTTAATATCTGAAGCTATAACTATTATCTGTATTTCTGTCTAAAGATTCTGCGCGTTATAGGAACTCTGGTGCTGGTCTCGTAAGACTGAGAACATGAAACCAGCATGAGAGACAATGGGAGGGGGACAAGGAGGTCACAAGCACTGATTCCTAAGATTTTGGAATGGCTCCTAAATCACCCAAAATTTGTCAAGGCCTGAGTAAAGGGTTAACATGATCTCAGTTTTATTCATTTACCTATGTTCCATGTAATGCTGTACTTGTTCCCTGTACACTGCTGTGACCGTAAGATACAGCGGTAGAAAAAAGCTGTTAAATTAATAAAATAAAATTGCTTCCTATGTTGCCACATTCTGAATAAGCTGAAGTCATTTCATGCTTTTATGTGATAAGCAGCAGCGTAAATTCTACCAAGCATCCTCTGCAATGCAAGAGGACTCAGGCAGGAAGGGGGTCCCCACGGCAGCGCAGCAAACTTACTTCTATTTCTTTGCTGTGCTAACTCTGTTCTGGGCCTGGCTGTTAGCTCATGGGCCTGGAACGGAGGAACTGCAGCAAACAAATATAAATACTGAATTAAAATCCCCCCTATCAAAATTTAGTCCCCCCCTAGGTCTCATAGTTCTTGAATAACACACCTAAAACACCTGCATCAGTATTAGGAGCATAACTGTTCCCTCTGGAATGTCTCCCCCACTATGACATTCCAACCCTCTGGTCCACTATTACTGAAGATCTCCAGGAACAAGCAGGAATGTAGTAATCACATATGGGTATCGTCGGTACCGACGGAGCCTGCGCGGGAACGCTCCCCAGGGTCCAATAGGAGTGCTTTTGGGAGCATTCCTCAGCACATGTGCGCTGCCTTCCCGCCTTTCTAACTGTCCCTCTTCAGTTCTTCGTTTTCCGCGGAGCCGACAGGGCCTATTCCCTGTCACCGCAGAAAATTCCATCTTTACATTTCTTTCTTGTGGTCGCGTTTGCCTACCGCACGACGCCTACCGGTACCGCCGGTTCTTTTCTTTTCTTTTCAAAAAAAACCTTAGACTGTTTCTTTTCAGAAACTTTCCTCTTTGGTGCTAGGCGCCATTTTGGGCATTAGGCCACATTTTCCTAAATCATGGAAAAGCCAACTAGTGGTTTTAAAAAAATGTACTAATTGTGGCGGTAGCATTTCCGTCACTGACACCCATGATTAGTGTCTAAAATGTTTAGGACCTGATCATTCTCCAACTGAATGTCTCTCCTGCATGGGGATGACCAAAAGAGGAAGACAGGACCGGGCCGCAAAGCTCAGTATCCTCTTTTCTTCAGATGCCAGATCCATTGCATCCAAAACTCTTCAAACCTCAACCTGTGAACTAAATAAGATAACTAACATATAAGTTAATCAGAAAAAATCCCTATTTAAATTTTGCTTTTTTTGTTGGAGCTAGCTGTAGGAAGGTTGATACGGAAACATCACCCCCACCAGACAGCACGCTACTTTTTATTCACAAAAGGTTCACCATTTATGGCAATAAAACACTTATCTTCAAGAACTCTTTGTAGTCGTCTTTAAATTTCCCAGTGAGCATATGTTGCTCTCAAAACATCCGGTAGCACGACGCGCACGTTTCGGGTGGTGTACCCTGTATCAAGTGCTCTTCGATATTCTCACAAATCGGCAACAATGTTGAAAAAATTGGAAAATGATCCTTCCTTGATTATTCGGAAGGCGGACAAGGGAGGAGCCTTGGTTTTACAAACCCTTGATGATTATCAACTTTCCTTACAGGTTCATTTGAATGATCGTTTGACTTACACAATCTTAGAGGGAGATCCTACAGTAGCACTGTTGGGGGAAATTAAGTTGTTGGTGGGATTAGCCTTACAAGGTGGTTGGATAACGAAAAAAGAATCTGTATTTCTGGTCAATCTTCATCCTAAGATCCCCATTCTGTATTTAGTCCCTAAAGTTCATAAATCGATGACGTCCCCCCCAGGCAGACCTATTGTTTCATGTAAAGATTCAGTATTGGAACCGTTATCCATTTTTTGCGATGTCTTTTTGAAACAGGAGACTTGTCGGGTTTCGTCCTTTATTAGAGACTATACACATTTTTTACATCTTATTTCTAATGTTTCGATACCACCTGGAGCTTTTTTGGTCACTTTAGATGTGGTCTCGCTATATATAAATATAGATCAGGGGGAAGCATTGGATCTTTTACAACGTTGTTTTTCTTATGCCCCTTCCCGGCTGCCTCGATCTTTTTTGATACAATTGGTAGAGTTGGTTTTGACTAGAAATTATTTTTTGTCTGATGGGATTTTTTATCAGCAGATCTCTGGCATCGCCATGGGAGCGACAGTTGCACCCTCGATAGCTACCCTGTATATGGGGGAAATGGAAACAGGTGCAGTTGAATGTGTTGAAGGTTTTTCTAATGTGATATTGTGGAAACGTTTTCTTGACGATATTTTCTTCATCTGGACTTCCGACTTGTTTTCCTTATGCCAATTTATTGCACGTCTTAACTCCATATGGAATAATATAAAATTCACTGAAAAGATCAGCACTACTATTATAGAGTTTTTGGATATGCAACTTTCTATAACGGCGGGTCGATTAACTACTACCTTATATCGTAAGCCAGCTCAACGAAATAGTCTGCTACATTTTCGGAGTTACCATCCTGGCCCCTTACGTCGGGGCTTGCCTTTTGGGCAATTTTTGAGACTACGAAGAGTGTGTGAGACAAAGGATGATTTTAGACGACAAGCGTCTAATCTATGTATTCGCCTTTCTGAAAGGGGTTATCCTCAAGCAGTTATCCAAAGAGCGTATCAGAGAGCTTCCCATATCCATAGGGAATGGTTGATTGACCCGCAATATAAGAATGAGTCTTCATCGGATTCTATGATCACTGGGGTTTTACCCTATACTGAATGGAGTGCAGAAGTGTTGAAAATTTTACATAAGCACTGGCCTATGTTACAATTACATCAGTGTTTCCAAACCCCCCTTCGCATAGCCTTTTCTAGAGGTCAATCATTGGGGGATCGTTTGGTAAAAACATCTCTGGCTCCTGATAGGGTTCAATATCAACGTCCGGAGTTTGGTCATACCCCTTGTCAAAACTGTGGTTTTTGCGCAACTACTATGTCGGGCATACAATGGAATCATCCCACGACGTCTCGGCAATATGAACGCCGATGGGACACCTCATGCATATCTTCGTATGTAGTGTATCTTTTATTGTGCCCTTGTGATTTAGTTTATGTGGGCAGGACTATTCGCCCTATTAAAAAAAGACTGACTGAACATGCTTCAAGATTACGGCAACAGATAGATACAGCTCCGATGGTGTCTCATTGTATGTCATTTCAGCACTCTTTTATGGATCTTCGATGGACTGTCATTGACCATATACCTTTAAATCCGCGAGGAGGGAATCAGGAGAAACAGTTGCAGTGGCTTGAACAGAAATTGATTTTTTCTTTGAATACGGTACATCCTGCTGGTCTCAATCGTGAAATTGATTGGCTTAGTGTCTTCTAACACATTGGACATGGCTGACATTTCCTTCACCAATTAGATGAGGGATTCCCGTGTTGGTGGGTGTTCCCTTTTTCTATTGGTGGGTTCCCATATTTAACACGTTTCCATTCAGCCTGGTTAAAGCTTACGTCCCGAGCCGCTTTTGGACGGCATTTTTTCAACATTGTTGCCGATTTGTGAGAATATCGAAGAGCACTTGATACAGGGTACACCATCCAAAACGTGCGCGTCGTGCTACCGGATGTTTTGAGAGCAACATATGTTCACTGGGGAATTTAAAGACGACTACAAAGAGTTCTTGAAGATAAGTGTTTTATTGCCATAAATGGTGAACCTTTCGTGAATAAAAAGTAGCGTGCTGTCTGGTGGGGGTGATGTTTCCGTATCAACCTTCCTACAGCTAGCTCCAACAAAAAAAGCAAAATTTAAATAGGGATTTTTTCTGATGAACTTATATGTTAGATCCATTGCATCGACATCGTCAAGGGCCTCTTCTTCCTCCCATGGATCTCAAGTAACTAAACATAAAAGCCGGTCCTTTTCAAGGGAAGACATTTCCAGTACAGGGTTCTTCCTTTTGGTCTGGCTTCAGCACCAAGGGTGTTCTTGAAATGCATGGCAGTAGTAGCAGCATTTCTACGAACCCTGGGGATTTTTGTCTTCCCTTACTTAGATGACTGGCTCATTCGAGCCTCCACAGTTGCAGAGGCCAGCACTGCACTGTCCCGTACAATGCGAATCCTCCAATACTTGGGATTGGAACTAAACTTCCCGAAGTCTCATCTAGTTCCTTCCCAATGCCTAGAATTCATAGGAGCCTGTCTGGATACCAGACAGGGAAGGGCTTTCCTTCCACAAGCCTGGTGTCTTCGCATTATGCAGCTAGCTTCCCAAGCAGCAGGCAAATCCTCCCTCACTGCTCGGGAACTATTGCAGTTACTGGGACACATGGCATCCACAGTTCATGTAGTCCCATATGCTCGCCTCCACATGCGAGCAGCTCAGTGGACCCTCTCCACACAGTGGACACAGGCCACGGGTCATTTGTCTGACAAAATAACAATCTCTCAATGACTAATTTTGTCCCTCCAATGGTGGCAATCACTAGAAAATCTAACAGTTGGGTCTCCTTTCCATCAACCCCTCTTTTAGGCCACCCTAACAACAGATGCATCACAGGTGGGTTGGGGAGCACACCTGAATCATTTCTCTACCCAGGGCACCTGGACTCCACAGGAGGTTGGTTTACACATAAACCTCCTGGAATTAAGAGCAATTTATTTAGCTCTTCGAGTGTTCCACGCCCAGCTCAGCTACAAGACAGTCCTAGTCCAGATGGACAATCAGGTAGCCATGTTCTATGTGAACAAGGAGGGCGGAACGGGCTCTCTGTCGTTATGCAACGAAGCTTTATGACTATGGGCCTTTGCCAGAGAGCATCAAATTCACCTTCTAGTGGTATATCTTCCAGGCATTCAAAACCTTTGGGCAGACAAACTCAGTCGAGTACTGCTACCTCATGAGTGGTCCCTCCACCTAGACCAGGTGGCAAAGATATTTCATCTCTGGGGCACTCCAGACATAGACTTCTTTGGAAGTCCACTGAATGCCAAACTTCCCCGGTTCTGTTCCAGGATTCCGGCGCACAATTGTCAGGCAAGGGATGCCTTCCTCCTTCACTGGGGTCAGGACTTCCTTTATGCCTTCCCACCCATTCCCCTCATCCCCAAAACACTCTTCAAGCTTCAGAGAGACAGGGGTCGCATGATTCTCGTAGCACCACGATAGCCACGCCAAAGTGGTATTCCCTGCTTCTGCATCTCTCTCAAGTGGCACCTCTGGAGTTAGGACATGCTCCAGATCTCCTTTCCCAGGAGAACGGGACGCTATGATACCCGAATCCCCAGTCCCTGCACCTCACGGCCTGGTTGCTGAAGGCTTAGACCTCCAGGATCTCAACCTGCCTCAGCAGGTAAAAGATATCCTTCGAGCTTCTAGGAAACTTTCCACAAGAAGATCTAATGCTTTCAAGTGGAAACGTTTTACTATATGGTGCTCTAGGAGGGGATTAAACCCCCTGATCGTACCCTTAGAATCGATATTGGAGTATCTTCTTCACTTATCGAATTCTGGGTTAAAGACCAATTCTGTAAGAGTCCATCTTAGTGCAATTGTAGCTTCTTATAAGCCTCTAAATGGACAACCAATTTCCTCTCATCCACTCCTATCAAGATTTATGAGAGGCCTTTTATTAACTAAACCTCCCATCAAGCCACCACCGGTGGCATAGGATCTAAATCTAGTTCTCGGGCAGCTCATGATGCCGCCTTTTGAGCCTTTAGCCACTGCAGTCCTTACGTTTTTGACCTGGAAGGTCATCTTCCTAATTGCAATCACCTCTGCTTGCCGCATCAGTGAATTGCAAGCTTTAGTGGCTGATCCTCCTTATACTAGGTTTCATCATGATAAGGTAGTTCTTCGAACTCACCCACATTTTATGCCAAAGGCGGTTTCGCCTTTTCATTTAAATCAATCAATTTACCTTCCTGTAATTTTTCCGAGGCCTCACGCCTCTAATGCAGAAAGAAACCTTCATACTTTGGATTGTAAAAGGGCCTTGGCCTTTTACATACAAAGAACACAGCAACATAGAAAGTCCTCACAAATTTTTATAGCTTTTGACCCTAGTCATTTGGGGCTTACAGTCTCCAAAAGAACTTTATCTAAATGGATTGCCCAATGTATATCCTTTGCTTATGAGAGTAAGGGTCTTCCTCTTCAGGACCATGTCACAGCTCATAATGTGAGAGCCATGGCAGCTTCTATGGCTAATCTCCACTCTGTGTCTATCGATGACATTTGTTGAGCAGCCACCTGGACTTCGGTACACACCTTCACAGCCCACTACTGCCTGGATAAAGCCTCCCGTTGGGATGCCTTCTTTGGTCAAGCTGTTCTTCAAAGTCTCTTTCAAACCTAAAACAACTCCTACCCACCAACCCTGGTGGGTTGCCAGAGATCCATGGGAGGAAGGACTCTCACCTTCGATGGTGGCACCTTCCTGGGGCTATCTCCCTGGCATTTTCAGCTAGGGAGTCCCCATATGTGAGGATTACATTCCTGCTTGTTCCTGGAGATAGCGTAGTTACTCACCTGTAACAGGTGATCTCCGGGAACAGGAGGAATTTAGTCCTCACAACCCACCCACCTCCCCTAGTTGTCGCTCTATCTCTTTGTCTCTTTCCTCTCTCCCTCTATCCTTTCACTCAGCTACAAACTTAACTGAAAAGGGACAGTTGGAAAGGCGGGAAGGCAGCGCGCATGTTGAGGGATGCTCCCAAAAGCGTTCCTATTAGACACTGGGGAGCGTTCCCGCGCAGGCTCCATCGGTACCGACGATACCCATATGTGAGGACTAAATTCCTGCTGTTCCCGGAGATCACCTGTTACAGGTGAGTAACTACGCTTTATCTAGCATACCAAGTTCTTGTGTAAAAGGATCGCTGATCCTGCCCTCTTAGTCCTCTCAGAGGCTCCATACCCTTGCCCTAACCACCTGCTCTTCGATTTAACATGTTCCTTCTCTCTAAAACGCGTCTTTTGCAACAATACTGGTCTGTCATCACCGGAGCGCCTGTAGCACCTTGTGACTTTTAATAGGGAAATGCAGCCCCACCACATTCCAGGTCACACAATGGAATGACATTACCATGTCCCCTTCCACCTCCAAAGCCACACCCTCTCTGCCCAACATTCCCTTGAGGCAGACAGGGATGCCCCAGCCACACAACCCCTCCCACCACTCCTCCTGTCTCCCTTCTGTACACACAACACACGACTGCACTTGACACCCCATCTGTAAAACTAGAGGGCATAACATGAAGCTGCAAGGTGGTAAATTGAAAGGCAATATCAGGAAAACATTTTCACTGAAAGGGTGGTGTATGCTTGGAATGCCCTCCCACGGTGACGGAATTCAAAACAGCATGGGACAAACACAGTGGATCCCTTTACAGCAATAGGATAAAAACAAAATAAACAGTACCATCTAACTTCTGAACCATATAACGTCTCAACAAATAGGGGTGTCCTACATGGAGTGGTGGGTTCACCCCTAAACAAAGACATGGGGAGGGGTGGCCTGCACAGAGTGACAGGTGCACCTACTCTTGCCATCTTGCTGGGCAGACTAGATGGATCATGCTGGTCTTTATCTGCCGTCATTTACTATGTTACTATGTTACTATCTTCCCCTCTCCATCCTCCCTTTCCTCCTGACTCCATCCTCTCCCAAGGACCAATCACATATAATGTTCCGCCGCAACTACTCCTTACTTTCCTTACCCCATCCAGACCCCTCTAGCCCTCCATTAGCTACCCATATAGCCTACTTGCCCAACTATATGCCCTACTCTGCCTCCCACTGTCCTAACCACAATCCCTCCTGCTTCTGTTACACACCCTCACTCATATTTCTACATACACTCCATGCATGCCTCCTCTCAAACATTCAACCTTATAATAATTTATCCTTCCACACTCTCCTTCCCTCCTTTCCCTCAACTTGCCCCACCCCCAAAATCTCCCCCTAAACCATAGTCTAAAAAGGGGATAGCCCCATTGCTATAGTCCATAGTCCAAAAATCCTCTTGCATAAGTAGCAACTCCATCACAGAAGAAAGTTCTGACAGTCATCTTCCAGAAGATGAGGGAAAAATATCAAGAAAAAACCTGACATCGTCTTATATGGGTCTTCAGTAGACATATCAGCAAACACCATCCAATAAACTCACAAACACTCGTAACAATGAATCAGAGGCAGAAAAATCTCTTTCTTAAATGCAAAAACATCCTCAACTCGGAGTGGAAAGCAGTCCAAAAAATCCCTTTACAGCAGCAGAAAGGATCTTGTGAGTGGTCTGCAACTATCCCCAGCAACACAAAGCAGAGAGATTGAAGGTCCAGTCTCTAGTCCTACTTCATGTGTAAGGGCTGCCTTCTCAGCTCACACATGTCACTTCCAGTCTCATCATCTGGTCCAAAATCCCCTATACACAGTACCTTGGAAAGAGCCCCCCATGTCCTTTAGGGAATGGGTGGTGAGTCTCACACTGGGCCAGGAAATCCCGAGCAGCTTGCAAGGAGTTGAAAAACCATGTAGCCCCCTGATGAAAAAATTCCAAGGCGTGCAGGATACTGCAGTACAACCCTGTATTGTTTATACAAGGAGTTGGAATCTGAAAGATCTTTTGTGTTCATCTTCACCGCAGCGGCTTCTGTTTTGGGACACAAAGCCTGTGGGACCTGTTCCCTCTGCCCAGTTATGCTAGAAGACTCAAGGTGACCAGCAGGTCATTATGTTTCTTGCTCCCTGAAGAAGCCTCACTGCGAAACACCTGGTGTTGGAGTGTGTTACAGGCTGAGATATGAACCTTTCCTACCACCTCTGCTATTATAATAAGCTAAGTTATTATAATAAACTAAGTTACTTCCGGCCTGAAGTACCTTGCCCCAACCACTAGGCCACTCCTCCACTCCAGTGGAGGAAGGTCGGGGGTTCAAATTCCACTAGAGGACAGCAACCTTGGGCCGGAAGGACTGGGGTTTCTAGTCCCACAGGTGCTGCTTGTGGCCTTGGGCAAGCCACTTAACCCTCCATAGCCCATGTTCCCTGTAAAATAGTTATCTCCAAGTTATAATGCCCCGTTCAATGTAATTTCAGTTTGTTCAATGTAAACTGCACTGATGCAGAATAGCACGGTATATAAGAGAATGTAAATAAATAAATAAAAGTTCTTGCTACTTATGTCCAACTTTGTTAATCCTGCAGAAAGTAGTTTTTGTAATTTTCGTGGTCATGTTTGTCATGAATTAATTTTTTTGTTGAATAATTTAGAGGTTTTTTCTCTGGCCGGTGATCTATGGTTAGCAGTTTTCCTGGGTTTTTCTGTTCTGGTTGGCTGTACCCATTGAAGTTAACTGCTGTTATTTTACACTTCATGGGGATACTGAAGTCTTTTTCCTGTTATTTATACAAAAGCTTTTTCCTGTTACTGGTTTTTACACTAGAGGGATTTTTTTTTTTTTTTTGCTATATGCTTAGGTGAGCAGCTTTTGTTAGTATAATATTTAACACATCCCAATGACATCATGCCACCATAAGTCTCTCTCACACTCAATCTGTCTCAATTTCCCCACCCAGACCACCCTGTTTACCTCTTTCTGAAACCCTACCCTAGAGTGGGAGCCTTTCGAGTCCTCCCCTTCACCCTCAGCAGCAGCCTCAGACTTTAAGCTTGATCCCAGCTAGGCAGCAACTCTCCTGGACCCACGGAGTCATTGATGGTGTCTCATTGGTCGAACTAGATAACATCATCGGCAGCATAGGATATCTTCACCTTTGTGTCTAGCCTCTCATTCCCTCACTCCCACTGACCTGCCATTGCTTCTCTTAAATTAGCATAGGCATGCAAATTCTGCTTCTTTTCCATGGATGGCCGATGCTAGCTGACATACCTCTTTCCTGTCTCATCTCAGTCTTCTTTTTAGCTATGCAATCAATGACAATTCCATCAAGTACAACTCCCCCCAACAAATCACTGAATAGGCAATGGGGACTGTCGGTGGCTCGGGGGCCTTACAATGAAGAACACTGCCAATGCAACTTAACAGCGCACGCATTCACACTTTTTACAGAACACTTTTCCAAGGCACATCAAAATTTAAATCAGATTTAAATGTTTCTCAAAGAAAATCTGCTTTAATGGCGCTTATAGTTAAAAGACCTTGTTCTGTTCATAAAGCATCAACATGAACCAAAATATTAATGGTTTCTTCCTCAACAATGAACATGATAGAAATTCAGTACATTTCTATACATTAATTGCAGAGGTTTGCATTTAATTGCAGCCAATGTGCTTTCTCCTGGTCCAACACAATTTCTTGGAAATGACTCATAGAACAAAAAATAGTTAAGACATTCTTTTAATTTTTTCTTCATATTTTCCTCCCTGCTGACGACCCACTTTTTCAAACTGGTTTTCTCCTAATTAGCTCAGTTTGCCTTCTCTTTTCAGCCCACACTGACACTTTACTTTGAACCCTGAAATCTGTTGTGCTCTCATTTACGCAGCAAGCTCTTGAGTAATGTGCCAAACAAATGAGTAAGAAAAAAATGGAGCAGCTTAAAAATTTGACAGTTGCGGTTTGACATTAATTATTAAGCGCTGGTTGTTTTTCTCCTTGCTTGTCTGCTTTTCCTAGCACATCTTGGAAGAGAGGGAATTTCATGCCCAGTGTTCAGATTTAAACTAAAATCTTACGATCATCAGGGAGTCAAATATGGCCTGCTCTTTACACTGAATGATTGCCTATGAATGGGACTTGAGATAGCTGCAGGTGAGTCCCTCAAAATGCTAAACTCTAGAGCTGTGGATTTGGATTTGAGCTCTCCAGTAATAGTTGAAGGTGAGTTGCATTCTGGTACAGCAGGTATTTGACTGCTCTCGGAGGGCTTACAATCTAAAAGGCTGATGCAGAAACCTTGCGCTAGGGCCCAGTGCTTAAAGCTCTAGAGCAGATGTTAATGCTTACTCTTTGCACTGGACTGCAATATTCAAATTACCCAGTGAGCAAAAAGTCAGTGTTAAACTGGGAGAGCAAGCCAAACACATGCTCACAGAAGTCGGCACAAGTTTGGTATGCTATCTTGGAGAAACAGTCATCTGGGGTGAAGTTTGACATGTCCCCTCAGATAACCTAGGAATCAGGGAAAGTCCCCAATGCCATCATCATACTATTAGGGATCTGTGATCCCCCCGGACACCGTCCCCCCAACAGAAACAAAGTCCCTGGTGGCCTAGCGGCCCCAATCCCTCACCCACCCAAAAATTCCCTGATGGCCCAGTGGCCCCGATCTTCCCATCCAAAAAATAAACTCTCTGGTGGCCCCCTCCCACCCACACACCCAATTCAAAAAAAAGCCTGGTGACTCAGCAGCCTCGATTCCACTCACCCACCCTCCCACCCACCCACCACCAAAATCCCTGGTGACCACAGAACCCCCCCCCCCCACACCTCCCTCTTGGTACCGTTCATTTGGAGTGGGAGCATTGTCTACACACTCCCGGCCCTGCGCCACCATCTTGAAAAATACTTCTGCTCCCAGCTGGATCTTTATGCCTGGCCGAAGCTGGTGTGAAGCTCCAATGTTAAAAACGTGAAAAAACAATGCTAAATTTCAGCGCAGTTTTTTACATCAGGTGCAGTTACTTATGCAGCAATTTGCATGCCAAGTACGCTGCAGTTTAGCACGATTGGGGTTTTTTTTTGTGTTTTTACGGCACTAGCTTGCTTTCTGCATTGGAGAGGAAGCCTAGCGTGGGAAAAGTGCCAAAAAATGCTGCATCAACCTGTAAATTTGTATCTTGGGCAACAGAGGATTAAGTGACTTGCTTGAGATCACAAGAAACGGAAAGTGGGATTTGAGCTGGCTTCCCTGGTTCTTAGCCTGTGCATCTAGGATCTAGGCCCTTATAGCGGAAGGCAGGAAGGATTCAGCTCTTCACAGCCCCTTTGCAGAATTGTTTGATGAATAGCCAGTGCTGGATTTAAGATATTGACACTCATAGGTAGGACCACAAAGAGGTGGGGAGGAAAGTTTTCATCGCAGGAGATTGTAGAGCATGACCTTAGAGCAAGTGGAATCAGGCTCCTGTTTAACACAGGTATTTGGTGCTCTCGGCCTTTGCTTTTGCCAAAATCTGGATTTATACATGGGGTTAATTTGTTTTTAAGTAACAGAATGCAACAAACAAGAACCAAGCAATACATTCTATGTAATAGCAAGTATAGATCAATTAGATACAGGGAGGCCCAAAAAAAGTGAGAACATCTCGTAAATTAAAAGCTTAAATAGTTTACTTATTTACCTTTTTTAGCTATATAACGTCTTTATTTCGACAATTTATGGTCACCATCTATTTTTTTTTTAAAATTTGTCAATCGTTTACATCTGTCTTTTTGAATTTTTAAATAACTTATATGCTACGAGATGTTCTCATGTTTTTTGGGCCACCCTGTATACGTCATGGAGCACACAAAATTTCTAAGGAGATTATTTCCTTCCATCACTAACCCTCCCTCAGAATATTTCTCTTATGGTGGTGTGTGTGTCAGGGCATGTTTGTGAAGGAGGGTGTGTATATGTGGGCGATGAGGTTGGAAAGGGTATGTATGGGGGATGTTTGTATGAGGTGATTTTCTTTTTTCTTTTGATGTGTGTGTGTGAAAGGACAAAGAGCAAGATGAGTATAGTCGGTAAGGATTTTTGGAAGAATTATGCAGGATTGGGGTGAATGTGTGTGTATGCCTCTGTGTAATAAATAGTGAGTGTGGAGGAAGAGTGCTTGAGGAGTTCTTTTTTAATTTTGAGGTTTGTTTGTGGTAGGGGAGGGCTTTGTATGTTGTGTTTTCCAGGAATCGTGAGTGTGTGTGTGCAGGAGGGGGGTTGGTATGTGTTGGGGAAGCTTGTTAAAAAATAGCAGCAATAGCATATTCAGGAAGATACACAACCTGCTCCGGTCACAGGCACAGCAGGATTTTGTAAGGAACTAGTAATGTATAAAAATCAGTGTACATGGCTGGGAGCACAGAACTATACAAAATTAAGTTGGACATCCCTGGCTCTGTAGGAGCATAGCATCCTGAGGAATACTGAGAGCAGAAGCTGCCTCTGCTGCTGGCTTAACACGATGTGTGAGTATTGCTGTTTGGGAAAGTGTGACTTATAGTCTGCCTGGGGAGAGAGATTGTAGGTAGAATGTTAAATTCCTGTATTCCAGTATACTTAGAAGTCATGCAGTTTAAATTCCTGTGTGTGTGTATCTCTCTCCTTCCCCAACTCCCACTTACCGCAGACACGTTCTTTGATTTCTAGGAGAGGGGCATTTTTCATAAGAGCTAATTAGGGTTTTAGATAAAGAAAGGAGTGACCCATATCTCATACATAAACCAAGGAGGTTATTTTAGAAGTCTTATTTACAATTTTCGCATGTAAAATCAGGCATTTGCATGTGGAAATGCTGATTTTAGAAAGGTCTGAATTTTCATGTGGATGTCCTTACTATGTAAGAGGCATGTTAGGGTTGTGGTTAGGGAGTGGCCTAGCAGGTCAAAACTCTACGTATGCATTCCCCATTTCATGTAGGGAATACACGTATAGGACTGCAATTGTCCACGTCGGAATTTATGGCTGCTCCCTGGCATGTATAGGTTTTTAAAAAGTGTTAATTTTGGCCAGTCCCTTATAGGAGAGATTAATGAAGTCATCCTTCTTAATCATCCATTATTTCCCCCTCCAAATTGGCATTAAACAAAACCAGTTAATTCGGGGCATTTATATGTGTGCAATTACAAAATGGCCAACATACATGTGTAAATGCAGACCAAGGAGAGCATTCTAGGCGAACCTCATCCCTTGCACCCCCTCCCTTGCAGTGTCCATTGCTGCTGCCCCTCTCTGAGACCTGCAGTGGCATCAATAGCCACAAACAGCCCCGTGGCACTTACCTTACAACTCTGATGCCACAGGGCCGTTTGTGGCTATTGATGCCACTACAGGTCTTTAGAGATGCATCAGCAGCGGCAATGGAAGCCCCTGGAGGCCCGCACTATAGATGACCACCGAATTCACCTATTGGTAGTGCTGGCCTTTGTGTCAGCACCTATGCATAGAAATTGACGAGTTTTACTTGTTGATTTTTCCCCACATGTAAATTTGCAAAATGGGTCCTTCTGCTCCACAAATTGGCAAATACACATGCACTACTGCACTATTTTAGAGCAGGGTCCAAGGTTTAGCAGAACCCTTTTTAAAATTGTTGCTGGAATTGTGTAACATCTTAAATGGGCCTTCACTTGTAGTCCCATTGCAAGTCATTTACTAACCAACATGAAATACACCAAACAAATTTGGAGGACTTTACATTATATTAAATATCTCTACTCCCTTAGCCAGTTTAAATAACCATCAACTCATCAGAATGCAGATAACAGTCCTGCAGGAAAATGGGGGCTATGTAGTATCTTGCACCAAGTGCCAAATGTATATCTATGAATTGCTGAGAAGTTGTATACCTGCACTGGGTGCAAAGAGCTCCTGGCTCTTGAAAAATGAATCTGATCTCTAAAGTCTAAAATGGTAGATCTGGAAAAGCTGAAGCAGTCAGAGAGGTTTATAGAAAAGGCCTACGGGGACATAATAGTAGGGTCTCAACTCTATTCTGGCAGCTCCTTTGCTGTCTTGGAGAATCATGGTCACCTGAAAGGAGAGTATCACGTTGGTGTTGCAGGAAGTGATCTTGTTGCTCGGACCTGCCCTCCAGGCAATGCCCTATCCTCTCACACCAAGGATGTGTCTTTAAGAACTTAAGTCCAGGATGGAAGAATGAGGATGGCCATCATCATTGTCAATTCAGTCCTTAGAAATTTATATAACTGGGTGACTGGTGGCTGTGAGGATTGCATGGTAACTTACCTGCCTGGTGTGAAGGAGGTAGACCTTACGTATGTGTAATCTAGATAGGTGGGAAGGAGATGCCTGTTGTGGGAAACTATTTCTATAAGCCAAATTTAAGCTATGATGTAGCAAGTTGGCATTCAAAGTCTCCAGGGTCATATTCTCAAATATTGCCACAGTTCTAAACGCAGGCTGCAGAGGTGGCAAGACTCCAGAGTCTCAATGTGTGGATGATGGTGGTGCAGGGAAGAGGATTTTAGATTCATTGAGTACTGGGCAACATTTTGGGGAAGGGGGGTTATTCCAAAAGGATGGGCTTCATTATTCTTTTCTTTTCTTTTTTTATTACATTTTCAAGACAAATGCATACAACACAGTATCCAGGCAAATATCAATTAACAATATTAAAGAAATACTTAATGGGAAAACCCAAAATAAAACAAGTAAGGTTTCATATCCCCCATTTTGGAGAATGAAAGAATCACGTAGGGAAAAGCAAAGTCTACTAAATCAGGTATCATCCAACTCCTAGTCCTACCAAACAAAAAGAAAAGAAAAAACTAAAAAAGAAAAATATCCACCGGGACATTCTCCTTAACTATTATTAAGCAAGGACTCAAGCTGAGAACTATCAGTGAATGAATACAGAACATTATTAATTGTTACTAAACATTTACATGGAAAGCGAAGAAAGAAAGTCCCTCCTGCAGCCAGAACACGAGGTTTCAGCTGCAGGAAGGACTTCCTCCTCTGCTGAGTAACCCTCGAGACATCTGGAAAAATAAAAACTTTTTGATCATGAAAAACAAAATCCTTTTTTGAGAAGAAACTTTTCAAAATACTCACTTTATCTAAAACAGTAGAAAAGCAGACAATTAATGTGGCACGGGAGGAAATAACCTCATTTGTAGACTCAAGAAATTTCATTAAATCAAAAACAGACTCATCTTCCGCCTGTGCCACACCCTCATCTCCAGCCACAGAATGAGCTGGCAAATAGTAAATATTTGAAACAGTCAAAAACATCAGTGTCAGAAAGTAGCAAAATCTCCTTACAATACTTCTTAAACATCAATAATGGGGAATAGAAACGAGTTATAGGAAAATTAAGAATCCGGAGATTTTTGGCATGATGCATATTCTCCAAAGACTCAGTTTGCTTATATAATAAATAAGTGTCCTTTAAACTTCACACATTCGCAGACTGAAGTGTTTCAACCTGAGCCTCACCCTTTGCCAGATGTTGAATAACAGTATTCACAAATGTGTCTACCTCCAAAACGTTTTTATCAATTGCTCAGAAAATTGCACAGTCTGATTTATAAAACTACGTATCAAAGAATTAGTATCAGTGACCACCTTCCAGATATCAGATTAAGACACCTCTGAGGACAGAGGACTAAGCAAATTTTGATTAATTGAAAATTCATTAACCCGAATAGGTAACACAGTCATTTTTTGCACTGAAGGCAAAACTTGAGTCCTGGGTGAGGGTAAATCCTTCGCCCCACCCTGATCCACCAAGGGGGGTGAGCTCACTATTTCAACCGGCGACAAACCTGGATTAGGTGGAGGGGTCCTGATGATGGGACTAAGAGAGGTGCTGGAAGAGTCAAACGACAGAAAGTCAGTAGGAAGGACCTCTTGTCCTACCTTCTGTTCTGTTATAGACCATACATAATGATCCATAGGGCCAATAACCGGTCAAGGCGTTGATACTGCCATAACTGCCTTCTGCTCCACCAACTTAACCTTTCTCTTGCCACGTCCTTCGGCATTTCCTGCGGCTAATATCTCGGGATAAGCCCCGAGATGGCCCTGAAGGGGCACCAAAGGGGTGTACCCCTTTGGTCACGCGCCCACGGAATGGCTGCGGTGATTTAAATAGCATTGCCCAGTCCCCTGCAGATGATGTAAGAAGGGAGAATCTCCCAAACACACACTGGATATGTTTGCAGGCAGAGCGCAGCACGGGAAGCTTCTCCACAACCAGTCTCGTATTTTCCAGGATAGGCTTCATTATGAGCAGGGTGCAACCCAGCAGTTGATGCTATCATTTAAAAAGAGATAGAGCAGCTTTTAACTAGAACATGGGAGAAAACCAACAGTGACTGAGCAGTGCATGGCTCGGAGTGAGTATCTGTGAAGAAAACAAACAAACAAAACAGGATGTTAGATCACTCCAACAGAGTGGTAGCAATAATGACAAAAATCAAATAGGTGCCTTTAAATAAAGTTTAGAGAGAGCTCAGTCTCCAAAGTATTGCTGACAGCTGCTAAGCAGATTGTAAATTCAAAACACAAATATACTTTCAAATGTTTGTATGCAAATGCCAAAAGTCTAAAAAATAAGATTGAAGAGTTAAAACATATAGCACTGAATGAACAGGTAAGCATAATTCGCATCTCAAGGACCTGGTGGAAGGAGAATAACCAGTAGGGCATTGCAATATCAGGGTAAAAATTATATCACTGATAGGGTGAACCAAATTGGTGAAGAACTGGCATGATATGCTAAGGATGACATTGATCAATCAGAAAAAAATCCCTTTACCGGAGATGACTACAACACCCTGTAAAAAATCCCCTAGGAAATCCCCCGTGGACCAAAATTTTTCTTTTTGTCGGACCCCAGTGAGGGAGGTTAAGATGGACTGCAAAACCACACCCGTCAAATGAGGTCCATTTTAAGCATACAGTTCTTTAGTGAATATCATAAAAACTTAGCTTGAAATAGAAGACGTGTCTTGATTAGCTTGAAATAGAAGACGTGTCTTGAAATGTTGAGAGAAGAAGCATACATACATAGTTACATAGTTTTATAAGGATGACATAGAGCCTGATTCCTGAAGGGGCACATCCGGGCCGTCCAAATGTTCCCGAGCAAGACAAGGCCTTTGGACCCGATTTTGTGCCATGGGAACAAAACATTTCCAAGGCACACAGAATCAGACTCAAGAACATCCCGTAGTGCCCCTTCTGGTGCCATGGGAATGTCCTCCCCCACGGCAGCACTTGTGCGGTGCACCCTGGGATCCTGATTCCCCGCCGCCAGTGCCCCAGTTGGGCAATGGGGATCCACATGCACCCTGGGCTGACCCTGGGGAGACTGGTGGGTGCGATGGGGGGGGGGCAGCCTGTTCTTATTCCACCTCCAAGGTGGCATAGTAACATAATAACATAGTAAATGACGGCAGATAAAGACCAGCGTGGTCCATCTGGTCTGCCCAGCAATATGGCAGGAGTAGGTGCACCCCTTCCCATGTCTTTTAGAGAGTAGTTGCACCCCTACCCATGTCTTTGCTTAGTGGTGCACCCCCCAGGAGCAGGTGCACCCCTCCCCATATCTTTGTTTCTTTGTTTGTTTAGGGGTGAACCCACCGCTCCTCCCCCCATTGCTCCATGTAGGACACCCCTATTTTTTGAGAAATTAGATGGTTCATTTTATTTTGATTTAATCTTGTTGCTGTAAAGGGATCCACTGTGTCTGTCCCAGGCCACTTTGAATTCAGTCACTGTGTTTGCCCCAACCACATCCATCGGGAGGGCATTCCTAGCATCCACCACCCTTTCAGTAAAAAAGTATTTCCTGACATTGCCTTTCAAGTTACCACCTTGAAGCTTCATGTCATGCCTTCTAGTTTTACAGCTTCCCCGTCTCTGGAAGAGGTTTGTTTGTTCATTATTTCTCTTTAAGTATTTAAAGGTCTGAATCATATCTCCTCTATCCCTTCTCTCCTCCAAAGTGTACATATTTAGGTCTTCAAGTCTCTCCTCATAAGGCTTCTGACGCAGGCTCCAAATCATTTTAGTCGCCATCCTCTGAACAGCTTTCATTCTTTTTACATCCTTTGCAAGATACGGTCTCCAAAACTGAAGCCTCACCAGAGACTTATACAGTGGCACTAGTACCCCTACCTTTCTGCTGGTAATTCCTCTTCAAATGCAGCCCAACATCCTCCTGGCTTTTGCCACCGCCTTGTCACACTGTTTTGCCGCCTTGAGATCTACAGAAATAATCACACCTAGGTCTTTCTCCTCCACGCACACCAACCTCTCGCCCCCTATCGTGTACATTTCCTTTGGATTTCTGCTACCCAAGTGCATGACACTGCACTTCTTTGCATTAAATCTCAATTGCCAAGCATCAGACCATTCCTCCAGCTTTTGCAGATCCTTCCTCATGTTCAGCACTCCCTCGGGGGAGTCCACTCTGTTGCAAATTTTCATGTCATCTGCAAAAAGACAGACTTTTCCATTCAGTCCTTCAGCAATATCACTCACAAATACATTGAACAGTGCCGGGCCCAGGACCGAACCCTGGGGCACCCCGCTAATTACCTTCCTTTCATCCGAGTGAGCTCCATTTACCATCACCTTCTGTCGTCTGTCAGTCAACCAATTTCTGATCCAGTTTACCACCTTGGGACCCATGCCCAAACTACTGAGTTTATTGATAAGCCTCCTATGAGGGACAGTATTGTGGGCTTTCTTAGCCCCCCCCCCCCCCTCACCAGCAACCTTGCAGGGCTCTTGGAGCTACAGAAGACTACATTCAAAACAATGGGAAGGTAATTCAAAGACAGCAATAAAATACCACACAATTCTATAGAAATACACCAAAGCTTTGTGGAGAGAAACAACAGAACCAAAGTTCTCTTTGTTTACTCTAACTGATAGCCATGGTTCACTTTATTTATAAGGCTCTTTTGGATGATACAGCATAATTTCACTTTATTATGACACATCAATTATTACGTCTCTATCACATCATAGGTCAACTTTAATCAGTGTGGGTCTGTATGAGGAGACATACATGGAGTCCAAGACATAATTGTTTACTGCTGACTGTGGCAGCATGAGGAGACATACACATATTCCAAGACATAACTGCTTGATATCTAATAATTGTTTACTGCTGACTAGGTCGGTATGAGGAGACATACACATATTCCAATACATAACTATTTACTGCTGACTGCTTGATATCTACTAACCCTGAGACTGCAAGGCTAGAGTACAAGCTGCCCTTTCTTGTTTACAGGACATGTAAACCTTCACTTAGTAAGCAAGTATATGAAGTTTTATTTCTAAGCAAAATTCTGAACAGAATTAACTCTTTCTCAGGTTTAGTCAGTCTAATAGTGTAGACTACCCTGTACAAACAAACATGCTTTCAAGTATCAAAGGCTTTGCTGAAATCCAGGTAGATGACATCCATCGCGTGTCCTTGATCCAGTTCTCTGGTCACCCAGTCAAAGAACTCAATCAGATTTTTCTGGCAAGATTGCTCCTCGGTACAACCATGTTACCTCAGATCCTGTAACCCTCTGGTTTTGAGAAAGTTCACTGTTTGCTCTTTCAGGAGCGTCTCCATTACCTTTCCGGCCACCGAGGTAAGGCTCACGGGCCTGTAGTTTGACACTTCTTCCCTGTCACCACTTTTGTGTAGAGGTACGACGTCAGCCATTCTCCAGTCCTGAGGAATCTCTCCTGTTTCCAAGGATCTGTTGAAAACATCCTTTAACGACCCTGCAAGAACCTCTCTGAGCTCTTTCAGTATCCTGGGCAGGGGCGGCCCAAGGGAGGTGCGGGGCCATGTGCGGAGACTTGGTGCGGGGCCTCATTTGCATAAGTGGTCTTATTTGCATAAATATTTGCATAATGTTACCATTCACTAACTTTTAGTAAACATGTCTCTTAATGAGTGTATGGATAAAGAAAGACTAAAAGATTTCTACATTACTATAATCCAGTGCCAACCGCCAGGCACATTAGGAACTACTACAAACGCTGCACATTTAGAACCCATAGCAAACCCGCCATATCCTGACAGCATTACCAGGACTCACAAAGCACCATACCCTACCTATCAAAAGGCAACACTGCAAATATTAAACCAATACATTTCAGAGAATACTGGGGAAAGAGAACAAGTGGCAACGTCAAATAGGAATTACATAAACAGAATACCTCAGCTCAGTTACACATGCAGAACATAGACCATCACCAAACAAGGAATCACAATTTAGAAACAGGAAGGCAATAATTAAACTGGGAACCCCAAAAGCCAAACTTGGAATGTACAACAACACTGTAGAAATAAAACTATAAAGTAATTTCCTCTTGTACCAAACAAAGCGCAGATGTTAATGATGCACATTTCCCAGAGCTGACATATTCCAGTTAATAAATTCAAAATAAAGAGATATCTTTCTTCCTTTTGTGCATTTTTTTTTCAGTTGCAATTGGTCCAGCCACTTTCTTCTGGTTTCTTCATGTTTTCTGCTAACTCTCCATCGTCTGCTGTCCATTTGTCCTTTCTTCTCTCTTCTAGTTTTTTTTCCATTCTCTCTCTCTCTACATCTGCTTTAACATACTAATCTTTCTCCTTTTGCTCTTTCCTCATTCCTATTTCATCCACACAAATTTTACCCCTCCATCCTCAATCCCCAATTACTCTCCCAATACCCGGCCAATTGTAGATTTTTCATCCCTCCTACACAAAATATTTTTCCCCTCTCCATTTTAATCTCCCAGCCCCATCCCATTCTAATCCTCCCCCAACATCAGCTCCCTTCTAGTTCCAGTCTCACCCAGCATCCATTCCCTTCTAGTCCCTGCATCAGCCCATTTCCAGTCCTAGCTCCCCCATCCATTTCCAGTCCAAGTCCCTTCATCAGCTCATTTCCAATCCTAGCCCCCCATCAGCCCATTTCTAGTCATTTCCTAGCCCCACCATCAGCCCATGTCAAATCATAGCTCCCCTCCACTCAGCCCAATTCCAGTCCAAGCCCCCCCATGAGCCTACTTCCAGTTCTAGCCCCTCCATGAGTCCATTTCAATTCAAGCCCCCACCACAGCCCATTTCCAATCTTAGCTCCCCCCAACAGCCCCATTCCAGTCCTATCCTAGCTGTTCCATCAGCCCATTTTCAGTCCTAGCTCCCTTCCCTCACAGCCCATTTCCATTCCAAGCCCCCTCCCCATCAGCTATTTGCAGTTCAAGCCTCCACTTCCACTCAGCCCATTGCCAGTCCTAGCAACCCCCCAACCCAGTACCAGTCCGAGCCCCCCGTCAATCAACTTCCAGTCCTAACCCCCATCCCCCCATTTTCAGATTCAGCCCCCCCTATAACCCATTACCAGTCCTAACCCCCCATCAGCCCATTTCCAGTCAGCCCCCCATAGCTCATTGCCAGTCCTAAACCCCCCCCATCAGCCCACAGCCCATTACCAGTCCTAACCACATCGGCCCACCTCAAGTCCTAACCCCTCCCCTTCAGCCCACTTCCTGTCCTAGCCCCCCCATAACCCATTATCAGTCCTACCCCCCCATCAGCCCACTACCAGTCTTAACCCCCCCCATAGCCCATTACCAGTCGTAACCCCCCCATCGCCCATTACCAGTCCTAACCCCCCCATTAGCCCACTACCAGTCTTAACCCCCCCCCATAGCCCATTGCCAGCCCTCATCAGCCCACAGCCCATTGCCAGTCTTAACCCCCCATAACCCATTATCAGTCCTACCCCCCCATCAGCCCACTACCAGTCTTAACCCCCCCCATAGCCCATTACCAGTCGTAACCCCCCCATCGCCCATTACCAGTCCTAACCCCCCCATTAGCCGACTACCAGTCTTAACCCCCCCCATAGCCCATTGCCAGCCCTCATCAGCCCACAGCCCATTGCCAGTCTTAACCCCCCCATAGCCCACTGCCAGTCTTAACCCCCCCATAGCCCATTGCCAGTCTTAACCCCCCCTCCTCCCTAGCCCATTGCCAGTCTTAACCCCCCCTCCCTAGCCCATTGCCAGTCTTAACCCCCCTCCCTCCCTAGCCCATTGCCAGTCTTAACCCCCTCCCTCCCTCCCTCCCTAGCCCATTGACAGTCTTAACCCCCCTCCCTCCCTCCCTCCCTCCCTCCCTAGCCCATTGCCAGTCATAACCCCACTACCTCACTAGCCCATTGCCTGTCTTAACCCCCCCTCCCGCCCTCCCTAGCCCATTGCCAGTCTTAACCCCCCTCCCTCCCTAGCCCATTGACAGTCCTACCCGCCCCCCTCCCCCTCGGCTCATGGCAAGTAAAAAAAAAAAAAAAAAGCTGGCCGCCGCTGCCGCCGCGGCGGCATGGAGTGTCCCGCGGGGCTCCCTCTGCCCGGCGGAACTCTCCCGGCGCGGCTGAGCCCCTCTCTGCCAGCTTGCAGATACACGAAGAGAGAGAGTCTCCCTCGCGTCTCTGTTAAGCCCGCAGGGGCAGATGGGAAATTTCCCATCAGCCCCTGCTTCCCATCAGCCCCTGCGGGCTTAACAGAGACGCGAGGGAGACTCTCTTCCTACGCGTATCTGCAAGCCGGCAGAGAGGGGCTCAGCCGCGCCGGGAGAGTTCCGCCGGGCAGAGGGAGCCCCGCGGGACACTCCATGCCGCCGCGGCGCCAGCGGCCAGCTTTTTTTTTTTTTTAAATTCAATTAAGAAAAAGCAGAATGTTCTTTGCGCGGGGCCCCCCGAAACGCGGGGCCCTGTGCAAAAAACATTCTTGCTCAATGGACGGGCCGGCCCTGATCCTGGGATGTATACCACCCGGTCCCATGGCCTTGTCTACTTTCAGTTTTGCAAGTTGTTCTAACACCTCATCCTCTCCGAATGGTGTGGTATCTACCTCATTCCCATTTTTATATTTGGGAGTCACAGGTGGTCCTTCTCCAGGATTTTCTTTAGTGAAAACAGAGCAGAAGTATTTGTTTAGCAATTTCGCTTTATCAATGTCATTTTCCATGAGTTTGTTCCCAGCACTTCTGAGCCCTGCAATTCCACCTCTGATCTTCTTCCTTTCCCGAATATACCTGAAGAAAGTTTTGTCGCCGCACTTAACATCTTTAGCCATCTTTTCCTCTGCCTTTGATTTTGCTATCCTTATTTCTCTTTTTGTCTCCTTGAGTTTGGTCCTGTAATCATTTCTGTGTTTTGAATTTTGCAAAAGTTTTGTTTTTTGCCCTTATTTGAGTAGCCACTTCTTTGGAAAACCAAATAGGTTTCCTTCTCCTCTTGTTTTTATTTACTTTTCTTACATATTTATCTGTTGCCCTCTTTTATTGCCTCTTTTAGTTAAGCCCATTGCAATTCCACTTCCCTTATCCCCTTCCACCCTATCAGCTCCTCCTTTAGGTACTTGGCAATTTTGTTGAAGTCAGTGTTTTTGAAGTTTAGGACTTTGAGCTTGCTATGATTGGACTGCACCTTGGCTTTTATCTCAAACCACACCGTGTGATGATCATTGTTGCTTACAGGGGCACTCACCCAGACATTTGACACGCTATCACTGTTGGTGAGCACCAAATCCAGCGTTGAGCTTTCCCTGGTTGGTTCCATCACCATTTGTCTAAGTAACACATCTTGGATAGCTTTCACAATTTTTTTGCTTCTTTCCAGATTTGCAGAAGGAGTAATCCAATCCACATCGGGTAGATTAAAGTCACCCAATTTGATCGCTTCCCCCTTTGTTGCTGTCTTGGCAATATCTATAATCAATTCGTTATCTCTCTCTTCAATATGAGTTGGAGGTCTGTAGATTACAGCAGTATGGATGACAGTGCCATCTCCTTTTTCCAACACTATCCAGAGCGCTTCTTCTTTTCCCCATGCACCCTGCATTTCAGTAGCTTTAATATTGGATTTGACATACAAGGCTACTCCTCCCCCTTTTTCATTTTCTCTGTCTCTTCTGAATAGATTATAGCCAGGTATGGCTATATCCCAATCATGCGATTCATTAAACCATGTTTCTGTAATGGCCACAATGTCCAAGTCCTTTTCCACCATTAGGGCTTCCAGGTCTGGAAGTTTGTTGGCTAAGCTTCGAGCATTTGTGCTCATTGCTTTCCAGCATTTAACTGGCTTGTGTGTATTTTGCATTGATTTTATTCTACCCTCTTCTTCCCAGTTGCTTTTGTTGTGTTTAAAAGTGTGGTTGTTTCTGTTATTCTGCTTTTGCAGGGGGTGACGTCCAGAACTTGACCTTCCCCGTCCGTCGCCCCCTTCTTCTAGTTTAAATGCAAATTGACATACTGCCTGAATTTTTCATGTAGGATTCTTTTCCCTGCGACAGAGACGTGTAGTCCATCAGCACAGTATAGTTTCTTGTTGGTCCATGTGTTTTCCTAGTCGCCAATAAATCTGAATCCTTCTAGTTTGCACCAGGTCTGGAGCCATGTATTAAAGCTGTTAATGCGATTTAGCCTTTTTGCCCTCTTGCCTAGAACAGGTAGAACTTCTGAGAATGCTACAGTGTTAACAATGGGCTTGAGGTTTTCTCCCAGAGATTGGAAGTCCTTTTGGACTGTAGAGGCACTATTTCTAGCCAGGTCATTTGTACCCAAGTGAGTTACAGCATCAAGTTTGGAGTGTTTGCTTTCCGCACTAAGTGCATCAATAATTTGGTTTGTATTCCTGCCAGTTGAGGAGCCTGAGAGGCATTTAACTATCTTCTCTCCTTTGAACTGTGTTCCAAAGTTGGTGTCTCTGATGGTGGAATCTCCAAGTAGTAGTAGTTTTCTGTTTGGTGAGTTTTTCTTCATATTTGGTGCTTTAGCAGGAGATTGGGCATTGACTGACTCCTCTAAGGGTCGTTCAGTTTCTTTGGATTAGGCATCCTCATTAACCAAGGCAGAGAATGCATTATGCAGCGATATCTCTTGGTGTATAGGATGTCTTTGTGTCACAGATCGCAATTTACCCAAACCCACTGTGATCCATTTGTTCCTGGTGTGTTTGACTCTTTGTGGGAGCAGTGGTGGACTTTGTTCAGTCTGTATCCTAGAAGAGTTGCGTTTCATTGCAGCCAGTTCTTCCCTCAGTAGAGACAATTCTTTATGCATGGCAGCTAGGTCTTCTCTTAGTAGAGTCAATTCGTTATGCATGGCCGATGACCTTCGGCACATAGGACATGCTCTTAGCTGCCAAATGATTCTTCGTGGAATGAAAGTACCACAGGTATTGCACTGAATACAAGACATGCTGGTTGAGAGAATGTGGGCGTATCCCAAGCTTTTGGCCACTATATAGGCAATGCAGCCCCAGGGTTGGGTGGACCGGAACCCAAGTGTCCCTGCCCCAGTAGGCTTATGCCTGAACTGAGGGCACACTCAGAAAACTGTTAAGGCTACACAAGGAAATCAAGCAGTTTGACTATCCCCAAATATAATGTAGGACCAGCAATTAGCAATTTTCCAAATACCTAAGGTTTAACCCACAGCTAATATTCTATATTTGCAATAAAAAAAGACCAGCAGAGATAGAAAGAAATAAGCTTATCTGTATCTTGGGCAGCTCCGGCCTTTCAGACTGGCTGGCTGTGACCGGTATGAGAAGCCAGGTGCCTGATGATCTAAAGTAGCCCCTCCCTGGGAGATGCCTTTCAAGCAGACAATGAACCAGAATTACCCCAAATATACCTTTATAGTTCTGTCTGTCCCCTGTGCAAAGGCCTCTGTTGGTCTCTTGCAATGTAAGTATGTCTATTCCAAGTAGCTGATTTCTCTTACAAGTGTCCATGCCCCAGAAGGCTTATGCCTGAACTGAGGGCACACTCAGAAAACTGTTAAGGCTACACAAGGAAATCAAGCAGTTTGACTATCCCCAAATGTAATGTAGGACCAGCAATTAGCAATTTTCCAAATACCTAAGGTTTAACCCACAACTAATATTCTATATTTGCAATAAAAAAAACCCAGCAGAGATAAAAAGAAATAACCTTATCTGTGTCTTGGGCAGCTCCGGCATGACCCCATAAGACATACAGTGCCAACAATGAAATTGGCCCTGTACATCCTGCCTGCTTGGCCCGCCCTGCCCCTGTTCCCCCTAGATCCCGCTCCCTTCCACCTTCCTCTCCGGCTCTCCACGCCCTGCTTTTCTGGATGTGTGGGGAGAGCCAAAGAGGGAATCAGGCTTGGATGGCTTGCAGGGCTGCACGTCTCAGAATAGGGCCCATAAAGTCAAACAGGATAATGATTCTGCAGGAAAATATGCAGTGGAATCATTATGGATAGACTGTGTGATGAAGTGTGTAGCAATGGATGTACTGTATATCATCCACCTGGCCAAAATGCACAGATGTTGAGATGCAAAGAAAAATTAGGGAAGCTATAACATTTTGCAACACAATAATAATGGGAAATTTCAGTTTACTGACTGAGACTATGTCACAGCAGGACATGCTATGGAAGTAAAGTTTCTAGATGAAATAAATGATTATTTCATGGAGCTATCTTAGACCTAGTTTTTAGTGAAACACAAGATTTGGTGTGAGAGGTAATGGTAGTGAGGCTGCTTGGTGATGATGATCGTGTTATCAGATTTGACTTAACAACTGGAAGGAGGACACTAAGGAAAACTACTTATACTATCATTTAACTTTCAAAAAAGAGACTATAATAAAATGAGAAAAATAGAACTAAAAAACGAAAAGAGCTACTACAAAGGTTGAGTTTACATCAGGCATAAATATAATATCTTGGAAGTCAAGACCAGAAGTATCCTACACATGAAAAGAAAGCAGAAGGAAGGCCAAACAACTGCCAACATTGTTAAAAGGTGAGATGAAAGAAGCTATTATAGAGAAAGATCCAAATGAAGAAATGGAAATGACATAAACCCTAGCAAATATTTGCGGATTGGTCTAGAAGTTTGCAGCCAAGTTTTAATGTTACGAACTGCAAGGTCATGCATTTTGGCTGCAAAATCCCAAGGTGAAGTACTTCTGTGCATGAAAGAAGCATGGAACATGGGGTCAGGGCTGCCCAACCAGGTGGTCACTTAGGGCGGAAGCTCCTAAGGGGCAGCAAAGAGCAGCAGCCGTCAAAGGAAAATAATAGATGTGGACAGCCCCAGACACTCAACGAGCCCTCAGCAGAATCTTTTGCCTGTAGGGAGAGGGAGCATGAGCACACACATACCTACAAAAGCAAAGTTTACTTTTTAAAAGTATGATGTCCAGTTCTACATTTTTACAGGATTGTTGCGGGAGGGGTGTAAAGCTGAAGATTCGCCTCAGGTGCCCAATACCTTTGCACCACCCCTTCTGAGGGTGAATGTATCTGATGATCTTAAGGTGGACAAACAGGTAGAAAAGGTGACGGTGAAAGCTAGACAGTTGCTTAGGTGCATAGGGAGAGGAATGACCAACATGAAAAAATGATATGATGTTACCTCTGAATAAGTGTCTGATGAGACCACATTTGGCGTACTGTGTACAATTCTAGGGACCACATATTCAAAAATATATGAACAGGATGGAGTTGGTCTAGAGGGCAGCTACTAAAATGGTCAGTAGCCTTCATCAAATGGTGTAGTAGAGGTGTAGCCTAGTGGTTGGGGCAGCAGCCTGGAACAAGAAAGACCAGGGTTCAAATTCCACTGGTACTACTTGTGGCTTTGGACAGGTCACTTAACTCTACGCTGCTTCAGGTAGAAACTTAGATTGTAAGCCTCCAGGACAGGGAAATGCCTACTGTACCTGGATGTAACTTGCCTTGAACTACTACTGAAAGGGTGTGAGCTTAATAGTAATGAATATGGGGGCAGGCTTAAAGATCTCAATATGTATATTCTGACAGGAAAAAGGAAGATATGATAAGAGAAATTTAAATACCTCTGTGGCATACATGCATAGGAGACCAGCCTCTTTCAAGTGAAAGAAAGCTTAAGAAGGAGAAGACATAAGATGAAGATGGAAGTGGGCAGACTCAGGAGTAATCTTAGGAAATATTTATTTATAGAAAGGATGATGGATGAATGGAACAGTCTCCCAGCAGAGGTGGTAGAGACGAGGACTGTATCTAAATTCAAGAAAGCCTGGGACAAGTAGGGCTGGCCTAACTATTAAGCAAGACGAGGCAGTATCCTAGTGCAGCAGCTTCTGGAGGAGGGGGGGGGGGGAGAGAGGCAGCAAAGAGGAGCAGCCGTCAAAGCAATACAATAGATCCTGACAGCCACACAAACTCAGCTATCAGCACATTCTTTTACTTGCAGGGAGAGCAGGCACACAAATACATACAAAATAAAGTTTAATGTTTAAGTGTAGGATGTCCAATTATGCATATTGACAGGATTGTTGTTGGAAGGGTAGTGTTCAGATGTTCATGATTACTGAGTATAATTATCAAAATCTCAGGAAGGGCATAAGGCTGACGGTTTGTCTAGGGCACCAAATAACTTGCCCCAGCCTTGGGACTGGCACAGAGGATCTCTAAGGGAGAGAAAAGGATTGTAGAGCTGAGAAGTTGATATGTATGGATCGGCAGACTAGTTAGGTCATATGGTCTTATTTGCCTTCATTTTCTATGTTTCCATGTTTAAGTATGATGCAAAGCATTGATAATGCAAATAAAAAAAGAGAATTTCAAAAGAAGCTTGCTTTTGGAGGAAAAACTCATAATAAAAATCTTAAATACATTCAAAGCAAGTAGTCAGACCGTTAGATGATTGAGGAATAAAAGGGATACTAAGGGAGGATAAGACCACATTGGCAAGGCTAAATGAATTCTTTGCCTTGGTCTTCGCTGAGGAAAAGGTTTGGGAGACATCCATGCTGAAAATATTTCATTGCGCTGATTCATAGGAAATGAAATAAATTATGGTGAAGCTGGAAAATGTAACACAGTGGATTGACAAACTAAAGAGGAGAAAGATCACCTGGACTAGATGGTATACACCGGGACTTGACAAATTTTGTGCAGATTTAGGAGCCAGGCCAAAATCTTAGGAGCCAGTCCTTGTGACCTCCTCGTCCCCTCCACTCTGGTCCCATGTTCTCGTGAGACCAGCACTAGAATTGCTACACCATGTGTCATCTTTAGATAACACAAGTATCTCTGTGGGTGTGTCGTGCAACAGTGGTGTGCCTATCTGTGTGTGGGATGTGGTGGTGGGTGCCTTTGTATGGGTGGGATGCAGGGTTGTGGTGAATGTGTGTGTGTGTTGAAGAAATGGGGAGCCTCTGTGTGTGGCAAAGAGGTAGGATGCCTATACGTGTGTGTACAGTGCCTTGCGAAAGTATTCACCCCCTTGGAATTTGTCCTGTTTTGTCGTATTACGTACAACCTGGAATGAAAATGGACGTCCATTTGGATGTTAGGTAATGGACCTAAGAATATAGACCTCCTGGTGAAGTGGAATTACAATAAAATACCTTGTATATATAAAAAAATAAGTGAAAACTGAAAAGTTGTGAGTGCATATGTATTCATCCCTTTTGATATGAAACACCTAAATAAGATCTGGTCCAACTAATTAACCTCAGAATTCACAAAAATTAGTTGATTAGGGTCCACCTGTGTGCAATCAATGTCACATGATCTGTCACATGATTCCTGTATACATATACCTGACCTGAAAGGCCCCTGACTCTGCAACATCACTAAGCAAGCAACATGAAGACCAAGGAGCAGGCCAAACAGGTCAGAGACAAAGTTGTGGAGAAGTATAGATCAGGGTTGCATAATAAAAAAATATCCCAAATTCTGAAAATCCCATGGAGCACCATTAAATCCATTATAACAAAATAAAAGGAATATGGCAGCACTACATACCTGACAAGAGAAGGCCGTCTGCCAAAACTCACAGACTGGGCAAGGAGGGCATTAATCAGAGATGCCACAAAAAGACACCGAGGATAACCCTGAAGGAGCTGCAAAGATCCACAGCAGAGATGGGAGTATCTGTCCATAGGACCACTTTAAGCGATACACTCCACAGAGCGGGGCTTTATGGAAGAGTGGCTGGAAAAAGCCATTGCTTAAAGAAAGAAATAAGAAACTACGCTTGGAGTTTGCACAACAGCATGTGGCGGACTCCCCAAACACATGGAAGAAGGTTCTCTGGTCAGATGAGATGAAAATTGAACATTTTGGCTATCATGTGAAGCGCTATGTGTGGCACAAACCATCACCCCGAGAACACCATTCCCACAGTGAAAGATGGTGGTGGCAGAATCATACTGTGGGGATGTTTTTCATTGGCAGAGACAGGAAAACTGGTCAGGATTGAAGGAACGATGTATGGTACTAAACACAGGGCAATTCTTGAGGAAAACCTGTTTCAGTCTGCCAGAGATTTGAGACTGGGACGAAGGTTCACTTCCAGCGGGACAATGACCCTAAACATACTGCTAAAGCTGGTTTAAAGGGAAACATTTAAATGTCTTGGAGTGGCCTAGTCAAAGCCCAAACCTCAATCCAATTGAGAATCTGTGGCATTACTTGACGATTGCTGTACACCAATGCAACTTGAAGGAGTTGGAGCAGTTTTGCCTTAAGGAATGGGTGAAAATCCCAGTGGCTAGATGAGCTAAGCTAATAGAGCCATACCCCAAGAGACTTGCAGCAAAAGGTGGCTCTACAACTTATTGACCTTGAGGGGTGAATATATATGCACGCTCGTGCTTTAAGGGTTTTTTGTCTTAATTATTATTTGTGTCACAATAAAGGATATTTTGCACCTTCAAAGGCATAGGCATGTTGTGTATATCACATGGTGCTAACCCCCAAAACTCCATTTTAATTCCAGGTTGTAATGTGACAAAACAGGACAAACACAGAAGGGATGAATACTTTTGCAATACACTGTATGTGATACCGTATATGGTGCAGAGGTGAGATATTTATGTGAATGTGTGTGTGTGTAAGTGTGTGTGTGTGTGTAGTGTGGGGGAGGGGTGCTTGCATGTATGTTTGGTGGGATACACTCTCTGGCATATACAGATTGTCATTTTTATCCTCCAACTTGTATTCTTCCCATCCCACTTCAGTCCCTCCCCACTTCTAACCCTTCCTGCTCTCTGTTCCTCTTCTGAACTCTCTCTCAACATAATAAGAACATAGACATGCCATACAGGGTCAGACCAAGCATCCATAAAGCCCAATATCCTGTTTCCAAACATGGCCAATCCAGTTCACAAGTACTATACCAGTCAGGTTCCCAAAAGGTATACAAATTCCATGATGCTTGCCCAATGAGTAAGCAGGGTCTCAGACTTATGGACAACGGGCCACATTGGACGGTCCGTATGTCCCGTTTGCATCAATGACCCAGGTGAATGTATCAATTACATAAAACGTGTCTTATCAATTAAATAGAATGTATCTTATCTTGTTGAGATGCCTTGTCGCACTGTCACACTGTTGCCAACACGGGTCCCCGACGCCAACATAGAGTACTGCTGTCGCGTTTCACTTCGCGTTTCATCAGGGGTTTTAATCATCGACAACTGTGGCAAACTGTGAAAATTCCACGTCTTATAAACTTTTCTCTTTATTTGTGGAGAGAAGAGAAAGAAAACAGATGCTGCCCACGTCCAGGGATTGCTAACGCTCCTGCTCCCGGTGCTCCCAGCACCCAAAAAGACACGGCGAATAAAGAGAAAAGTTTATAAGACGTGGAATTTTCACGGCTTGCCACAGTTGTCTGAGACCCTTTAAGAAGATAAAAATTATTAAGTCTGTGGAGTGTAGCCTAGCAAGGCCTGTGTTTAACAAGATAGTGTTTAACAGTAAAAACAGTATACATGAAAATAAGGACCCTAAAACATCTCCGACCGCTGCTTGACTTCAGCGACTACCGTTCGATCTATCAGGCATTAATATTACCACATTTCGACTATGCCAACGTAATTCTACACGGTCTCCCTCAAGCAACGCTGGCTCCTCTCCAGCTTGCAATGAACACTGCGGCAAGAGTACTAACAGGGGCTTCACGGAGAGAGCACATAACGCCAGTACTGATGAACCTCCACTGGCTACCAGTTCAAGCAAGAATCCGCCACAAGGTTCTAACCTTAACTTTCAAAGCCGCAAACACTCTGACCCCCACAGCCCTCAGCAAGATGATACATAAAGTACCACAGAACAGAAACAGAAGACCCATGATGCAAAACACACTAGAGGTCCCAAAAGTAATAACAAAATGCACAAAAGCAACGACAAATAGGGCCTTTACGATTTACGCACCCAGAGCATGGAACGCTCTCCCCACCCCTATTCGAAACATCACTTACCTAATTGACTTCAGGAAGGCATTAAAGCAGCACCTATTCACCACATACTACCCTGAATCCAGCACTAGTGATCATACATATGCCCCCTCAGACAATCACTCATTACAATCAAACAATCAGACTCAGCATGAAAAAGGATAATCAACTGATCGCTCAGAAGATACCCACTGAAATGGAATCAGGACCCCCAGTGTAAATAAGATGTAGATATGTTATACAATGTACATAGTTCCCCCCAGTTACTTCCAAGTTGATCTCCTGTTTATTGTAAATACAACTCAGGGTTCCTGTGTTGTATGGTTGATGTTGAATGTAAACCGCTCTGATCTAAAATAGAGCGGTATAGAAGAACTGTTAAATAAATAAAAAAAATAAATAGCGCTGATCATAGTCGATGATATTTTTGGAGTGTACACTACACTTATTTGATCATATCACACTCTGAAGGAAGACCCAATCTTGAGTGTTTAAATCCCCTTGAGCCATGACAGCATGCCATGTCACTAATATCTGCCACCTTTGCTCTCCCACAGACCCACCAGGTACACCGCCTTCCCAGCTTGGGATCGTTGCACCAGGGGAGTCCCACAGCCCACCATGGAGGATTCCAGTGACCAGCCAGGTTACAGCACAGCCCTTGATGCCGGTACACCAGCCAGTGATGCAGAGCAGCCCACAGTGATGGCCAGTGCAGAGGGGCTGTTGTGTTCACCACCCAGGGCAGAGGGGCAGGCCCGTATGACCGTCAGTGTTCTGGGGCCAGCTGTGGATGATGCACCACTTGCTGAGCTACAGTTTGCCATCCTGGAGGAGCCAGTATGTTCAGGGAGCGATGACCTGGACCAGGAGTTATGACAGGAGGGTGTGCACCTGATGGCAGACACTGAGGGCAAACTGTCTGAGCTGCAGGGTATCCAGCAAGACCTGCAGGCTGCAAAACAGGCCAGGGAGGCTGAGTTTGAGGACTGGCGGGACCATAGACAGCACATGGAGCACCACATAGAGGGGCACCTGCAACTGATGCAGGAGGTGGCAGCATACCAGGCATCTATAGTTGGCTCCCTGCGCAGTGTGGTAGGCCTCATGCAGGCATAGGGGGGTGGGTGCTGGGGCTGCCAGTGCAGCAGCACAGCCACTTGCTAGTCCTGTGTCATGTCTGTCAAACCATCCTATTGGGGAGGGTGATGACACCGCTAGCACGTCCTCTGACAATGCTCCACTGCTTCGCAGTGCTCATGTTGGCAAGCACCCATGGCCAGCGGGGAGCCCTGAGGAAAGGGGTGCACATGGAGGGAAATAGAGAACACTCTGACACAATGGGTGGTAAAGGGCACTTTATTGAATCCTTCAGTGCATATTACATGGTACTGGGCACATAATTGGTGTTTGTGTATGAACAACCCTGGTGCTGGTGCAGGGCAATCATCTCAGAAGCTTTCCCCTATCACCCGCAAACAGTGGGCCAGTGCCCTGGCCTGCTGCTGGCTCCTGGACTTGGCCCCATCACCATCTGCTACCTCTGTGGCCTCCCACTCTTTCACATCTGCTGGCTCTGGGTCCTGCACTCCATGCATCCATGTCAGGTTGTGGAGTATGCAGCATGCAGCATGCAGCAAATATATGTCGTACCTACTCCAGACTGTAGAGGAGTTGACCACCGCTCCTGTTGAGGCACTGGAAGTGGCTCTTCGGCACCCCAATTACATGTCTGAGGTGGGCACTGTTGTACCACTCCTCCTGCCAACTTCTGTGGTGGGGCACTGGGGTCAGCAGTAAGGTTCTCAGGGGGTACCCACAGTCACCTATGGGGGCAATGTGAGCTGTGAGCATGTGCATCAGGACATACATTGGATATGGTTTGTGGGCTGCTGTGGAAGGCATGCAGTGGTGCTCATGTGGTGCGATACATACTATACACATCTATCATCACCTGTTTGCAGTACCCATAGCATCAGACTGCAGCATGCATCCATTCTGGGCCTGTTCTCGGCCTCACACGTGTGCATACTCACCTAACAGCCACACATCTCCAAGCTGATCCCCAGTTTCTGCCTTTCCCAGGTCGGACTGTGCGAGGACAAATGCATCATGGCAGGACCCTGAGTAGTGAGCACACACATCTGTGAAGGTCATGTTGGCATCCACAACGACCTACATGTTCATGGATGTATACCCATGCCTGTTCTGTTATGTCCTCTGCTCCAGCCATGGTGCCCATAGTGCAATGTGGGTACAGTCTATAGATCCAAGCACCGATTGGAAACCAGCAACACTGTAGAACACCTGCATGGTTTCCTGCCACCTCTGCTGTGTCTGGAAGAGGGCTATGAGGTGGCACATCCTCTGCAGCAGGGCCTTGGTGAATGTTCCGAAGCAGTGGCTGGCAGTGGGCTGCGTGATTCCGACAGTCACCCCATCACATGCTGGAAGCTGCCGGTTGCAAGGAATCCCAGGGCAGTAGTCACCATCACGGCCACTGGCAGGGCCTGGCTTCTGGATGTGGAGGGCTCCAGGTCCACGCTGAGTATGCTGCACAACTCAGTTATTGTTGCCTCATCCAGTCTGTATCTCTGGTACATCTCCTCCTCTGTCAGTTGCAGGTAACTCACCCTGGGCCTGTGTACATGTTGGGCACGGCACCTGCATCTCGGGTGCTGGGCCACTGCCTGCTTCTGGGTATGCACTGCCTGTTGGATCCTCCGCTGTGCGCATCTCCACCTCTTGATCACCACGTGCATGACCCACATGGTGTCTCAGCCTGTCTGGCGGTGCTTTACGTTTACCCGTTTTGGATGCAGGCCTGCTCACACACCCCTCACTCTACTGTACCGTTCCGCCACTACACGGGTTCATGGCTCGCTATCAGTGGTCGTATGCACCAGGTTCTGTCACTTAAGGCTACATGGTTAGTGATGTCCTATGTAGGTGCAAACGGGTTTTGTAAATCCGTTTATGCGGGTTTCACTGTGACATGCCCCTAGGCTTCAGACCCTGGTGCTTTGTGGGTAGCTGGGCCTCAACAATTCAAGCCACCTTTTTGAATGTGGTTTATATGGTTATGGCGGTTTTCCACGGGTAAGGCCATCACTTACCCGTGTAGCATGTGCCTAAGCCTTCGAATACTGGCCCCTATGTTTCTATGTAAGTTATTGTAATGTAACATCTAAAGGTGTAGATTTGTGCTCCTCCTAAGCTCCTCCCCTGTGCCTGCCCCACTGATAGTGTGTGCCATCAGCATGATGTGCCTACTTACAGAATAACAACTGACCAAAGTGCATGCGTAAGGGCCCATTCGTGTGTGGAAATCACTGAAGATAAGCGATTTATGTGCATTAATGATGTGTATCTTTACCCAGCTTCTTATGAAATTACCTCCATAATCTTGCCAAGGATGCACATACATTTGATGCCGTATAAGCAGAAGAAGTCATTTGAGAACAGAATACGTTCAAAAAAAGAACGGCATCGCTGCAGAATTTAGACATGGAAGTATCGCTACACATACATACCAATGGTGGATTTTGGAAACCAGCATGTCTGCAGCAAACTGATTAAGGAGCCATCCTCTAAAACTCAAACTTTGCATTTCAAGGTCATGCTGAACTCCAGAGAGGCATACTTGATTCCCCCCTTAAGTTCTCCTCCAGTCCACAAGTCTGGTTGGGAATTTAGCCAAGAGTTATGTAAGACTTGAAGCAAATGTAAATGCCAACAGGGACATTTTCTGGAAGGCACTGATCCTTTGAAGCAGGGGTCTCCAATTCTGGTCCTGGAGGGCCGCAAACCAGTCAGGTTTTTGGGATGTCCTTAATGAATATGCATGAGATAAAGTTGAATACAATGGGGAGCAGTGCATGCAAATATATCTCATGCATATTCATTAGAGACATCCTGAAAACCTGATTGGTTTGCGACCCTCCAGGACCAGAATTGGAGACCCCTGCTTTGAAGGACCATACAAACCATGCCCAGGACACACATTCTTGAAATTTCTCTGTGTTGTGGCATATATACACAGCAGCTCCTTTTCTAAAACTGCTGCTGATATGAGTGTGCTGTTTTCCAGGTAAATGCCTATTTCTATATGCATATGCATACCACGTTTTATATGTGCAAACGGCAGGCAACTTTTCTAACATCTCCTTCTTAGTGTACTTTTTAAATTTCTCTTATGGACACCACTTTGAAGTATTGGTTTGGACATAAAGGTGGTATATCAAGAGTTCAAATGAAACCGAACTAAACTTCTGATGTAATATTACATTTTAACACACATAAAAGGGCACTAAACTACAATATATAAAATAGCTAGAAATAGCGCAATTACACGCAAATGAATATGCTAATGACTTTTAATGCACAAATTAGGTAATATTTCTGATGTAGAAAAGTGTATTAAACCTGATTAACTTAATCCTGGTTTTCTAGTACTGAAAATTTAATTTTGGTGTTAGAAGTTAAGAAAAGTTAACAGACAAAACTGACCTTAGCCTCTGACAGAATAGGTTACCATCTAGGGAGAAGAGCTTCTCCAGGACTAGGCAGAAAGTCAGTCCTCACATATGGGTGACGTCGGCGCCGATGGAGCCCTCTTGAGGAGCATTTCTCCAGCTTTCAAGGAAAGCCTTTGGGAATGCAGCACGCATGCGCGGTCCCCTTCCTGCCCAAGGGTGCCATCTTGCTCAGTCTTTCTTTTTCCGTGAAGCCCAACGGATGTGAGTTTGTGTCACCCTGGAAAAGTCAATTTTTTTTCTGCGATTTTCGATTTTTTTCTTGTCCGGTTCGACGCCGGTTCCCTTTCCTGCCTGGACTCGGTACACTGGTATCGAGTCCGGAATTTCTTTTTTTGGTTTTTGTCCTTCGTGACTAACGTTCGCGCCTTTTTTGTTATTTTCACTGGCAGCCCGGTCTTTTGACCTTGCAGGGGCCCTTTTTCCCCCCGATGGCTGCCAGCAGGTTCAAAAAATTTGATCGGTGCAAGAAACTTATGTCTCTCACCGACACACATGACTGCTGCCTCCGATGCCTCAGGCCCGAACATGACCCGCTGGTCTGTGGCCTGTGCGGCAAAATGTCGCCGAAGGCACTTCGCAGCCGTCAGCATCAACGTGAGAGAATTTTCTCAGAGTCCGCGTCCGGCCAGGCCCAGACTTTGTCAGAGGCCTCGACATCTCAGGAGTCTGACCCCGAGCACTGTCGTGGTTCCTCTGAGAGGGGTCTCCCACCCGGGAGCACAAAAGGAAGAAGATGCTCATGAGGGCAGCGTCAGTGGAAGCCCATGGGTCCTCGAGGGCCAGGTCGCATAGCCCTGACCGCCGCCCTGGGCTCTCAGAGTCAGAGAGGCCGTCCAAACTACCTCGCATGGAGCCGGAGTCCCCGAGTCATGTAAGTTCTTTTGTCCTCATGGACTCTCCTCCGGGAGAGCTGACGTTGGGCCCAATGCCATCGGGGCCTGAGTCAGGGGCTGCTGAGTCTCCTGAGCTTGGACTCAGGCTGACGGCCTTGGAGAGCAGCTTGGCTACCTTCATGGAACAGCAGCATGTGGTGATCGCCGGTCTGACCGGTGCATCTGCCCTGACCCCCGGGACCTCGATGTCTAAGTTGACCCCGGAGGCCGAGCCGATCCTCAAGTCCATCAAGTCTCAAGTTGATCCTCGGTCAAGGTCCCCCTCGACCTTCCGTGCAGGGCCAAGGTCGTCAACGCTGATACCCTCGGCATAGGCGGGGGTGGCACCGAGGCCCACATTGCCGGAGCTGCTCGACTCCTCCTCGGAGGAGTCGGCATGGGAGACGGAGGACGAGGAGTCTCCGGACACCTTCTGGACCCGATGCATCCCTTTGGACTCCCCGGAGTCCGAGCCTCGGAGAAGGTCTCCCCCGGAGGATACCTGGTTCTCAGACTTCGTGAGGGACATGGCCAAGGCTTTGGCATTCCCTGCGGATGCCGAGGAGGAGCCTTGAGCCGAGGAGCTCGATGCCCTCCAGTATAATTTTCCTCCGAAGGAAGCCTTTACTGTACCGGTTCCTCCGATGCTGGAATGGCTGCTCTTCCATATGTGGGAGGCACCGGCCTTGGTACCGGTTGTTAGCAAATGGGTCGATTCCATTTATCGAGTCTGTAAGAGCCCTGGTTTCCAAAAGGCGCAGCTACCGCACAATTCCATGGTTGTGGAATCGGCCATGCACCGCCTGAAGAGTCAGAAGATGCACTCCTCAGTGCCCTTCGGCCTTGTCGACAGGGATCCGAGAGTGCTCGAAGTTTATCTCTCGAGCAGCCTATGATGGCTTTGAGGCTTCGTCCCGGGTAGCCGCGGCCAGCATCGGTGCACGGCGTCAGGCCTGGTTACAGTCATCGGACCTGGAGTCTTGGGTGCAGGACAAGTTGGTCAATGTCCCCTGCCGAGGTGACAACCTATTCGGTAAGCTCATGACTGAAAAGGCTGCAGAAATTGAGACCAAGACTCTCACCAGGACAAGGCTGTCCAGAAAGACTTCTGCCCCTTCTCAAAAAAAGAAGGGCTCTGGAAAGAAGCCTTTTTTCCCGAGGAAGGGTGCTGCCTACAAATCCTACCCTCAATATCAGGCCTCTCCAGCTCCCCAACAGAGCCAAGGGGCAGGGGCATGGGCCCCATAGGCAGAAAACCCCCAAGCCGCCAGCTCCAGCTCCTGCACAGCAGGGAGCGGGGTTTTGACTCTCACAGCATAGCCTCCTCTCCGCCGGTGGCTCCACTCAGCATAGGAGGTCAGCTGACCCTGTATGCCTACAGGTGGCCAGCCATCACAGGGGATACCTGGGCGCTGAGTATAGTCCAAAAGGGCTACATGCTCCACTTCCACAAGCTACCCTCCTCCTAGTTTCCAGGGGAGTCTCCAAGACTCCCTCTACACAGGAACCTCCTCCTTCAGGAGTTGGCAAGTTTTCTAAAGGAACAGGCGGTGGAACCGCTACCTCACCACCTGGAAGGGCAAGGCTTCTACTCCAGGTACTTCCTGGTACCAAAAAGGACAGGAGGCCTCCAGCCTATCCTAGACTTGCGAAACCTAAACAAGTTTCTGGAGAGGGAAAAGTTCAAGATGCTTACCCTTGGGATACTGCTGCCCTACCTCCAGCAGGGAGACTGGCTATGCTCCTTAGACCTAAGGGATGCTTTTACTCACATCCTCATTCATCCAGACCACAGACAATATCTCAGATTTGTGGTGGGAGGACATCATTTTCAGTACAGGGTACTTCCCTTTGGCCTAACCTCTGCCTCCAGGGTTTTCACCAAATGCCTGGCGGTGGTGGCGGCTTATCTCAGGAATCAGGGAATTTTTGTCTTCCCATACCTGGACGACTGGCTCATCAGGGGCCAGTCTCTCCAGGAGGCCTGACAAGTCACTCTTCGCACTGTCTCTCTTCTTCAGCATCTGGGCTTTGTCATAAACTACGCAAAGTCCACTTTGCTCCCCTCTCAGAACCTAGAGTTTATAGGGACAAGCTTAGACACCCCTCAGGCAAGAGCTTACTTGCCTGAAGACAGGGCCCACAGACTGATAGACTTGGCCAACCAGTTCCAATGCAAGTCTCATGTCTCTGCCACGCACTACCTACGGCTCCTGGGCCACATGGCATCCACAGTACATGTGATTCCGAATGCCCTTTTGCACATGTGGGCTGCTCAATGGTGCCTCAGAGCTCAGTGGACGCAGGCCACAGGTGACCTCCGAGACAGAGTAAAGGTGTCCAAACCACCTTTGGACTCCTTACAGTGGTGGCTACATCTCCCAAACCTTCTCAGGGGGGTACCTTTTCAGGCTCCAGCACACACAAGGGTGCTGACGACCGATGCTTCCTTAAAGGGCTGGGGTGCACATTGCCAGGGCATGTGCACTCAAGGCCTGTGGTCTCCTCGGGAGGCCACGCAGCAAATCAATCTTTTGGAGCTGCGAGCAATTCGCTTAGCTCTACAAACATTTTCTCATGCCCTCTCTCACCAGTCTGTCCTAGTTCAAACGGACGATCAAGTGGCAATGTTCTACGTGAACAAACAAGAGGGCACGAGATGAAGGCTCCTATGTCAGGAGGCACTGGATCTCTGCTCCTTTGCGGTCAAACAGGGTATGTTTCTCAAAGCAGTTTACCTACCTGGCCAGGAGAATTTCCTGGCAGACAAGCTAAGCAGGATTCTCCAGCCTCACGAATGGCAGTTGAATCCACTAGTGGCCCAGCAGATCTTCCTCCACTGGGGACTTCCATCCATAAATCTCTTTGCCAGTCCACTGAACCGTCAGCTGCCCAGGTTCTGCTCCAGACAGCCGCATCCCCTGCAGGTGGCAGCAGATGCTTTTCTGATCTCTTGGTCTATGGGCCTCCTGTATGCATTTCCTTCCATGCCCCTGGTGGCCCAGACTCTGTTCAAGATCCTTCAGGACAAGGCCTCGGTGATTCTGGTAGTCCCCAGATGGCCGAGGCAGCTTGGTTTCCACTTCTGCTGCAGTTGGTGGTGGAAACTCCATTCCCTCTGGGGTTGCAACACGATCTCCTGTCTTAGGAGCAAGGTTCCCTTCTGCACCCCAATCTCAAGTCCCTCAATTTGATGGCCTGGCTGCTGAAAGGATAGTGCTAGCTCCCTTACGTCTACCTAAGGAGGTTGAGGAGGTGGTCTTGGCCTCTAGGAGGCAGTCCACCAGAAAGTCCTATGCCTTCAAGTGGCGTAGGTTTACGGTATGGTGTGCTCAGAGATCCTTTCTCTTGCCTTGTGCCAGTAGTACTGCAATATCTACTTCACCTGTCAGACCTAGGCCTTAAGTCTAACTCTGTTCGGGTCCACCTCAGTGCTTTGTCAGCGCACCACTCACCAGTGGAAGGACAGCCTCTGTCGGTTCACCCCTTGGTGTCCCGATTTCTCAGAGGTCTGCTTCTACTGAAGCCTCTGCTTCGTCCACCGGTGACTGAGTGGGACTTGAACGTGGTCTTACAGCAACTTACTCGCCCACAGTTTGAGCCGATGGCTACTTGCCATTTGTGCTTCCTCTCTTGGAAAGCGCTCTTCCTGGTGGCTCTTACCTCGGCCAGACATGTGAGTGAACTACAAGCTCTGGTTTCTGATAGGCCGTACACACGGTTCTATAGGAACAGGGTGGTCCTACGGACTAATCCCAAGTTCCTTCCAAAAGTGGTCTCCTCTTTCCACCTCAACCAGGAGGTGGTTCTTCTGACCTTTTTTCCCAGGCCGCATACCAGCCGGGCTGAAACAGTCTTGCATACCTTGGACTGTAAGAGGGCGTTGTCCTTTTACATAGAACGTACGCGGGGCTTCGAAGGGCTTCTCAGCTCTTTGTCTCCTTTGACCCTAATAAGATGGGGTTACCTGTCTCCAAGCGTATGTTGTCCACTTGGGTAACAGATTGTATCGCCTGGGCGTACAAGGCAGCCGACCTCCCCTTGCAGGGTCGAGTCACGGCGCACCGTGTCAGGGCGAAAGCCACGTCAGTAGCTCATCTCTGCTCTGTTCCATTGGCAGACATCTACCGGACCGCAACTTGGTCTGCAAGCCAGACCTTTGTAGCCCATTACTGCCTCGAGAGAGAGTCCAAAGACAGTGCTTTCAGACAGACAGTACTCCGTAATCTCTTTGAGGTTTAGGCAACTCCTACCCTCCGGCCCTTGTGTTGGGCTACCGTACGGGGGTGTTGTCAGAGGATATTCTTATCACAAATGCTGAGGCTCTTGAGAGGGAGCCATTTTTTCAGCTTAGGGTTCCCGGTAGCCTAAAGCTGGGGAGTCCCATATGTGAGGACTGACTTCCTGCTTGGTCCTGGAGAAAGAGTAGTTACTCACCTGTAACAGGTGTTCTCCAGGAGCAGCAGGAATCAGTCCTCACAACCCTCCCTCCTCCCCTGGAGTTGCAGTCATATCATTCATTTAGATTTTTTTGCTGTCTTTTAGCTATGTCATCAGACTGAGCAAGATGGCACCCTTGGGCAGGGAGGGGACCGTGCATGCGTGCTGCATTCCCAAAGGCTTTCCTTGAAAGCTGGGGAAATGCTCCGCAAGGGGGCTCTGTCAGCGCCGACGTCACCCATATGTGAGGACTGATTCCTACTGCTCCTGGAGAACACCTGTTACAGGTGAGTAACTGCTCTTTACATTGCTGGTCCAGCATGATGTTTTCCTAGCTGCTTGGTGTCAGCATGGTTCACCTATAGTTCTTTGTAATGCTGCTGGAAGTGTTGCAGATTAAGGGGGGAAGTTACCTAACTGTGATAAAATCCTGGATTTTACCACAGTTTAATTAACTGAGGGAATTACTAACCTGTGGCAACTCAGTATCATAGGTTAATGACTCCCACAGTACATGAATAATGTAGCTTGTCAGTCAACCTTGCAAGCTGTGTTATTCTAGGAATAATAACACTAGAGTTGGTGCTATGTTTCTTGGCCAGAAGCATTGGGCCACTAAGATGCAGCCCGATGCTCCTGGCCCCTTTCTTAATAAATAGAGCAAAACTTCTCACCCACCCCAGAAGACTCTCCATAGTGACAAAGTCCAGACCTCTCTCCCCTCCCAAAGACCCCCCCAACCTCTCCAGAAGACCCCTGCCCTCTCCTGAAGACCTCCCCCAAGATGACCTGAACCTGGTGGTCTAGGATCATCAGACAGGAGCAATCCTCAATTGCTCCTACTTATTCCAGCCTTCATTCACAATGATGCTGGTTAACCCCTAGCAGTAGTCTCATGGTATTACTGTTAAGATTCAAGCTTTTTGCCCAAATATGGCAGCTTGAACTCTAGCAGTAGTACTCTGAGACTACCACTAGGGGTCAGTTGGCACAATTTTGAACCCAGTGCTGGAATGGGCAGGAGCAACTGGAGCTCGTTCCTGTCCGATAACTCTCAACCACCAAGGCATGGTTCAGTTAGACCGGGGGGGGGGGGATGAGATTTTTCAGGCAAAATGAAAAGATCTTGGGGGGGGGGAGGGTCTGGACCTTTGCACTGTCTGGACTGGGGGGGGGGGGGGTTCAGCCTCTTCACTTCATGCTTGCCCCTTTTAGATAGTGGCTGGGAGCATCAGGCCATGTGTTAGTAGCCCAAAGCTCCCAGCCAGGAAACATAACACCAGCTTTGAAATGGTGTTATTTTTCTCTGGAACAATACATATTTAAAAGGTTAATGCTGCATTATTTGATTTACATGATCTTCTTGCCACAAAACCTACTTAACAAACATCCAATACCTTCTCCTACCACGGAACATTCAATGAGCATCTACTTCAAGCTCAAAACAATCAAGAACCTTAAACCTCTTCTAACCAACCACGGTTTTCTTTCAGTCCTCCAAGCAACCATTTTCCCGCATTTTGACTACTGCTGTATCATCTTTCACAGCCTTCCAAAAGGAGCTATCCACCCGCTCCAACTTGCACTCAACACTGCAGCACGAACCCTCTTAGGCTCATGAAAAACAGAACACATAACACCCCTATTCAGACAACTTCACTGGTCACCAGTAATAGAATGCATAAAATACAAATCTGTTCTCACAACATTCAAGATCCAGTCCCTACTTCAGGTTATACCTGATAACAGAAAAAGACAAACCAGCTCACAGAACATGCTATGCTTACCTTCATGAAAACCAGCTCTGCCACCTCAAAGAGATCCTTCTCACTCTATGCTCCACAATTATGGAACTCTATTCCTGAGAAACTACGGACAACAATGGACATAGTGACATTCAGAAAAGCCTTAAAGATTCACATATTCAAAGACTGCTTTTCCAACAACCTCATACAGTCAGCCACTAATTCAACTACACAACCTCCCTCCCCTATCTCCCCCTTCCAAGATTACACCCCCCTTACTCTTCCCTTCCTTGACCACCTAAGTCTTTAATGACACACTAGACTTTCCAAACCTAAGCAAATGTTAAACATTACCTCCAAGCTGACTTCCCTGTTAAATATTTTGTTGCAATGTAAACCGCTTTGACTGTAGGATAAAGCGGTATAGAAAAACTATTAAATAAATAACAATGAGGTATTTTGCTTGCATCTGCATGCTTTGCATCTCATTATTATGGAATGTATGTTAATGTGCATTATGGTAAAATAACCCATACTTTTGTTCTTTAACGCATGTTATGGGGCAAAAATCATGCATTATTTCCTTAATACATTAGTAACTACCTCTAAACTGACATTGAGAGAGGGAGGACCTTCATAATAGCATAGCTCTTCTGACAATTCATGGCATTTCATACCTGGACTAATGAGGCTACTTAGGATAGTTTCTCAGGATAATTTCAAAATATGCAGCCTGTCCCTGAGAGAATGAATCTAATATTTTTGAGATATTTTGGCCAGGTACTACAGACAGAAGCTGCCCAAAGATATTGCGGGGCCATATGTGGAGGATAATTGTAAGGCCTCATTTGCATAACTATTTGCATATCCACTGGGCCTCATTTGTATAAATCTAATTTATTGTATTTTAAAATGTATATGCTGCCCATCTAAAATTTTAAGCGGCTTTCAATGAGTCCTTCACAGACCTCTTTTTTTGTTCTAACAATGACTTTGGGGGCATGTTTACTAAGCATTAATGTGTGTTAAGTGCCACTGTACCCATAGACATAAATGGGTGTTGCTACACTTAGCACACATTCAAATTTGTGAAAGCACATTAACCTTTAGTAAACATGCCTCTTAATGAGTGTCTGAAAACCATTTGCATGTACAGTGAGGATAAAGAAAGGCTACCATATTTCTGCATTACTATCCTACAGTGCCAACTGCCAGGTGCATTACTACAAAACCTTGCTCATATAGAACCCATAGCAAACCTGCCATATCATAACAGCACTACCAGAACTCACACAGCACCAAACCCTATTTATCAAAAGGTAGCACTACAAATATTAAATCAATGCATCTCTTACTAGAAAAAGAGAACAAGTGGGTTTACTACATAGAAACTAGACAAACAAAATGGCACAGTTCTGTCATCCACGCAAAACAGTCAAACTGTCATCAAATACAGAACAAGGAATCACGATTTAGAAATATGAAGACAATAATTGAACTAGAAACCCCAAAAGCCAAACTTTGAATGCACCACAACACTGGAAAAGTTAAACTATGAAATTAATTTCCTCTTATACTGAACAAAGCGTAAAGACATCAGTGCACATTTCTCAGAGCTGACATATTCCAGTTAATAAATTCAAAATAAAATACTTTTTTCTATCTTTTATTGTTTATTTTATTTTTCAGTCACAATTGCTTCAGTCTCTCTCTTTTGTGTTCTTCGTGGTCTTCTGCTGACTCTCCATTGTCTGCTGTCCATTTGTCCTTTCTTCTCTCTTCTATTTTTTTTCTGTCTACATCCACCTCTGACATACTGATCTTTTGCTTCTTGTTCTTTTCTCCATTTCTTTCTTTACTCATTCATCCACTCAATTTCATTTCTCTGTCCTGAATCCTCTTTTGACTTTTCACCTAGCAACTTTCCATCTACTCTTCTATCCTCCAGCCCAGCTCCCCCATTTCTCATCTCACTCCTTCGGTAGCCTCTTACTCCCCTCTGTCTTTCACCCACTCCCCATTACCACATTTTAACCCTCTGTAATCATCACCCTTCTTTCATTCATCTCCTTGCCAGCTTCCCATGGCCTCTCTCACATAGTTCCATCATGCCCACCATTCCCCCGCCCTCTCTTACCACACTAATTCAGTATCTACCATTCCTCTCACCCTTCTGCTTTACCCCCAAAGTCCAGCATCTCATGCTTTCTCTTCCACCTCCCCAGCCCTTTCCTCCCACTATAGATCCCCCCTCCCATAGGCCATCTATCCCCTTCCCCTTCTCCATCCTCTCCCCCTGCAGCAGTCCGGCATCTCTCCCATCTCCCTTCCCAGCCCAGCATCTTCTCTCTCTCCCCCTGTTCCTCTCCATTTCAGGCCAATGCTCTATATTTCTTCTCTCTCATAACTTAAAATCCACCTCTCTCTCTCAACTTATCGTATCTTAATTACCAAAAGAGTTTCCCATTTAAATCAATTTCTCCATTTAAAACAAAAATTCTCAATAGCCTTATTTTTTCTTAATTGGCAAAACATAAGAAAATAATTTCTAGCGCCCTGCATTTGATAAGTGCTGAGACTGACCTCTCTTTTGGCATATAAGATAAGATAAGATAAAAATAGTCTAACAGTTGATTGGTATCCAACTAAGCTTAGCTGGAGTTTTAAAGGATTTGAATTTGTTAATAAAGTGTCATAAACAGGAGGCGTTTTTTAGACCAGTGATGCTGTGGAAGACAACTCCTCTTCAGCAGGCGACTATCTTATAGAGAGATATCGGGTTTTGGACCGAGGTCTTTTCTCCTCTTTTTAAATTTATTTTTTAGAGGTTATTTAATGGGTTCCTAGCCCCTAGAAGAAGTTTAAGAATTTCGAGGTAATTTGAAAATATGTAAGTTTAATACGTTAGGATATCTTTAGCATGATCTGGGAGTCCTTCTTTTAGTGTTGGTATTGACACTCCTGGTGTGGTTGTTCCTTTATAGTTACCTATGAGGAGGGCAAAAATCCAAAAGAGCTGTACAGTGTAGGGAGTGAGGTACTTCTGTCCACAAAAGAAGAGCGGGAACTGGGCGTAATTGTGTCTGACAATCTTAAAATAGCTAAATAGGTAGAAAAGGTGACTGCAAAAGCCAAAATGATGCTTGGGTGTATAGGGAGAGGAATGGCCAGCAGAAGAAAGGAGATGATAGTGCATCTGTATAAGTCTCTGGTCCGACCTCATTTGGAGTATTGCATGCAATTCTGGAGACTGCACCTTCAGAAGGATATAGGCAGATTGGAGTCAGTGCAGAGGGTGGCTACTAAAATGGTTAATGGTCTTCATTATAAAGCATATGAGGACAGACTTAAAGAGCTTAATATGTATACTTTAGAGGAAAGACGGGATAGGGACGATATGATAGAGACATTTAAATACCTCTGTGGCATACATGCACAGGAGGGTCTCTTTCAATTGAAGGCAAGCTCTGCTATGAGGGGAAATTAGATGAGAGTGAAAGGGGATAGACTCAGGAGTAATAAGCGGAAATATTTCTTTATGGAAAGAGTGGTAGCTGCGTGGAATAGTCTCCTAGTGGAGGTGGTGGACATGAGGACAGTATCTGAATTCAAAAAAGCATGGGACAAACGCAGAGGATCTCTAAAGGTAAAAAGGGGACTATTGTAGTTGATATGGAAGGGCAGACTAGATAGGCCATGTGGTCTTTTTCTGCCGTCATGTTTCTATGTTTCTAAAATCAAAATGGCTCACTTTTGGCACATATGCACAACACAGAGAAACCTTCACCAACTAGGTTGTTAGCTGTCTCCAGCTTTTGAAAACAGATTGATTCAGTGTAGGTTTTAGTTCACTTCATGGGGTAGCTCCCTGGTTCTCAACCCTGTCCTGGTGTACTCCTTAGCCAGTTTGGTTTTCAGGATACCCACTGCTACCATTGCATGCAAATCTGTTTCATCCATATTCATTGAGGATATCCTTAAAACCAGTCTGACTAGGGGGTACAGTAGGACTGGTTTGCAAAACAGTGCCTTATTGCATTTACTAGGGTATGGTAAGACACCAAGAAGCCAGGCTCTGCACACTTTGCAAAATACAAAGCCATCAGAGATGCACATTCCCAAAGCTCATATATTCAGATCGATACATTTTAAATAAAATGGGAGGCATATTCAAAGGGATCTATGCACTTTTCCAGACATGCAGACCACATAAATCCCTCTCACTGGGATATTCAGCGGCAGTAATGCAATTAGCATTGCTGCATATTCCCTCCTAACCTAATTAAACGTCCTAATGCTAACCGGTTAGCAACAGTGCCTTCTGGGGGCAGAACGGGGGGGCAGCACGATCTAGGTAGGTAGCAGTAATATTCAGCCACTAACTGGTTAGCTAAAGCTCCTAAAGTTAGGACAGGTGAAAGGCTGTCCTAATTTTAAACACTTTGAGGCCAATTCTGTAGGTGCACTTCCGGATGTCCAGAAATCCAGACGTCCTGGAGATGCTCCAAATTCTGCTTTCATGGGGGCTGGATGGCCCTGCAGGAGCAGAATCGTGCCATTCAGCCTGGACATCTAGGCTGTGCCACAGTTCTGGCACCCCGGATATTCAGGTACTTACCCAGCTACCTCAGCCTGGCTCCTGCATGGAGCCACGGCACCCACAGCTCAATGCAGGAGCCCCGATCGCCCACAGCACACAAAATACCCTGTTCCCTGCCACCTGACCCCTTATCAGGCTTCCCAAGGCCCGGATCAGGTGGCAGGGAACCCCCCTGCAGCCACCTACAGTACCCGGTTATGGGGGCTTGACAGTGCATCCTCCGATGCCAGGGGGACATATTCCACTTCCGAGGTGGAATAAGTCCCCCGTCTATCCTGGTGAACCTGAATGTACAGGACCGTGACCAGAATCAGCCCTGTATGTCTGGATTATGTGCCTCACCCCAGGCCTGCCCACTCTCCTCCCCATCGCTACCCCTGCCCGCCCCCATCCAGAGCTCCCCGCACATCTCCTATGTACGTGCGGGGAGCTTTAGGCAGGGATAGGGGCCCAGGCGAATAACAGGATGTATGTCCAAATTGGATGTACATCCCTGCGATTCATTGTTCGGAAGGACCCCCTTTGGCAATACGGCTAGTGGCTGAATATCGCTGCTGACTGGATAGCAAAAGGGCAATCCAGTCAAACCGGATATGCAGTGTCGATTGCCGGATCTGGCCTAGCACTGAGTATCCAAGTTTAAATTAATGTGGCGATGGACAATCGCTTTAACAGTGCTGGACACTACCGCTGAAAATGCTCCTCAATGCTTTTATCCTCATGGTCTGGGCCTTTTATTTCTCTAAACACATTGGGTTGTTTGCTTTTTTTTGCTTAAATTGCTTCTCTCTTTTCAATGTTCTGATTCTCCACTCCTCTGTTTCCTTCATTTCCTCCTCTAGATTTCTCCAACTTTGATATATATCTTATTCTCTTCCCCAGCCCCCCCCATTCCCTACTCACTCCTTCTCCAGTCTCCTATATGCCCCCTTGTCTTTAACCCATGCCCTAGTCTTGCGTTTCCATCCCATGGAATTCCCTTTTTCTCTGCACCCGCCTCCATGTGATGTAAATCTCTCCCCCCCCAGCTGGTATAACGGCCAAACACACTTTAAACACGTATGTGTGTAGGTTAAGATATTTAATAATTTATGCATGTACACGAAAACTGCACCCATGCGCTGCCCAGGCCAAGCCCTCAGCTATGCCTACCTGCAAAGTACACACCTTCATTCCAAAATGTGCACTTTAATGCTGGCCAGTATTTCATAAGAGGTTATTTACACATGTTTGTGGCCATATGTAGAAAGGAATGATTTTATAAACTTGCCCCCAGAGGGCACACTTTGAGGTTTCTGCTAAATTAGAATCATAAGTGTTTTTTAATGGCTATTTTTAATTATAATGTTTGTATTTGTATTTGTCCTTGCTGTACATGATGACTTATTATGTATGTATTTTGTAACCCGCCTCGGCGATTGTGCGGGATATAAACCCTTTTAAAGAAATAATAATATAAATAAATAAATAAGCTGGGTGCTCAAATGGGGGAAAACTTTAATTTTGCCAGATCTAGTCACCTAGGGGTTCATATTCAGAAGTACTTATGCATTTAGCATTGGGTTCCAATCATATAAGTTCTTTTGTTTTCAACTCCCATGCTCACTAGCACATAAATTTTGGCTAGACAACTTTATGTCCGGCGAAAATGTATCCATTTAAGAGAAGAAGGAGCCAGAGACATTGCAGGGCTGGGGTCAAGATTTGTCCAGATAGCATCAATATTCAGACACTAGCAGGGCTGGATTTAAGATTTTGGTGCCCGTAGGCAAGATCAGACAGCAGATCCCAGAGAAGGGGCTGGGTAGTGTTAGAGATTCCAAAAAGACCGGAGAACCAGGAGAAACGCAGAAGAAACCCCAGTGACATTCTTTTAAAGGAGCCTCTATAGTAAGTGGGAGTGGGCTCCACTTTGGCATGGATATATGACAATTTCTGTGATATGTAGAAGCTTTACTTGCAGCAAATTGAACTCTTGGCTAATGAGGTCTCAGATACCGTAGGTTGCCACTATTTCATGAAACGGTAGTGGACTAATACCTAACAAATACATCAATGACCTCTGTCTTAAACATTTAGCCATATAAGTCTCCTTCTAAAGTTGTTACTTATTGATGTGGGTTTTTCTCAATGATAATTTCAACAGACATAATGCTTGATAATAAAGTAGTAAACCAGTGCTTAGCTTTGCGGTGAATTTCCCGACGCTGATTCATGAAATTGCACTAATTTATGCGAGTTTAAGAGGCAGTCATCCACTTTACGCAACAATTTTTTGCAAAGGGGGTACCCTCCTAAAATAATACATCAAGCTTATAAGAGAGCAAAGTACCTTAATCGTGATCTACTTATTAACCCCCCAAGCACAAGAAGCGTTCCTCCTCAGCAACACATTAACCTGATAACAGCATTTTCCCCGTTCAGTTTTTTTCTACAACGGAGCATAAAACGGCATGCCAATGTCCTACACGGTATTCCAGAATTAACTGACTATTCAGTGAGATGTGTTTGGCAGAGGCAAACAAATTTTAAAGAGCTGCTTAGCCCTGCCATTCTACGTCCCCTTTCAACCTCCCTGTCCTCAATGATTAAAGGCCACACACGTTGTGGAACCTGCAATATTTGCTCAATTACCTTAGACATACAGGATTTTTGCTATCATAACACTTATTACCGATTACGTAGCAATACTAATTGTAAATCCATTCAAGTCATCTATGCACTTCGCTGTCCTTGCGACCTTCTCTACGTTGGAAAAACCATTCGCTCCCTACAAGTGCGAATTAATGAGCATAGAAGTAAGTTACGATGTCAAAGACGGGAAGCTCCGATTGTTGATCACTGTCTCAACCAACAACATGCTTTTTCAGAATTAAGATGTTTCGTTATTGAACAAGTTTTGTCCCCAATTCGGGGAAAATCAATAGATCACACCCTAGTATATCGGGAACAACGTTGGATTCATACGCTGGATTCAGTAATACCACAGGGGCTTAATTCCCGAATTGAATGGGAATTATGTGTATAACAACATTGAACCTTTAGCTTAGTATTCTGCCCAACGGAGTACACCTGTGTTAACTGTTCTAATTAAGGAAGACTATTTCACTAGTCCGCATGCGTGGCGTTTTTGTTAGTAGAGCACGCCATTGACAAAGCTCTACTGAACCAGGCTGGTGCAGTAATAGGTAGGGGGATCGGCGAACATGTTTACAAAAGCTTTTTAAAAAAGAATATGTCAATAATAGAAGCATGTAACTAAAGAACTTATCTCTCCTTCTAGCGATGATGTGAATGTTTTCCCCTGATGAAACCAATAGGAGAAACGCATCTCATAGCGCATGAATCAGCGTCGGGAAATTCACCGCAAAGCTAAGCACTGGTTTACTACTTTATTATCAAGCATTATGTCTGTTGAAATTATCATTGAGAAAAACCCACATCAATAAGTAACAACTTTAGAAGGAGACTTATATGGCTAAATGTTTAAGACAGAGGTCATTGATGTATTTGTTAGGTATTAGTCCACTACCGTTTCATGAAATAGTGGCAACCTACGGTATCTGAGACCTCATTAGCCAAGAGTTCAATTTGCTGCAAGTAAAGCTTCTACATATCACAGAAATCGTTACTGTTTGCAACATTTGAAGCTGTGATAGATAACCACACCAATAATGGATATATGACGACATCAACATTTGAAGTTCAACTCTAGCGAGTTGCCTGCATTGACGATGCTTAATTCCAGGCCTCGGCACTAGACTGATAACTTTATCCTTTTAGAGCCACAAACAGGCTAGATCTTTGGGAGACTCCCAATGAATGTGCATGGGAGAGATTTGTATACAATGAAGGTTGTACGCATGCAGATCTGTCTCATGTATATTTATTATTGCTAGTCCGCAAACCCAACCTGTTTCTGGTTCTTGAGGACTAGATGTGAAAACTGCTGTTTTAGGGGAGTGCCTAAAAAATAATCCTAACTTTAATGGATAAGTTCCCTGAGGTCTAGGACAGCATGTTCAGATAGGCCTGTTAATTATCAAACGTAAAAAGAGCAGATAAAGATAAGTGGATGAATTATGTGCCAGCCAGGTCTCTGAACACCGGCTACTTAACTCTTAAAGTTAGGCACCGCAATCTTTTGAAAATGTCTTCTGTTTCCCAGATAACACTTAAAGATGCATCAACTATAAACCAGGGGACATATTCAATGCCAACAGCCTGTGCTTGTAAAGCGGCTGACCATTGCCATTTTAAATTAGACCCAGATATTCAGTGCCATGGTCATATCCAGTCACCAGTATTGAATATCCAGTTTTCCCAGTTTAGCTAACTAAACAGTGGCAAGATTCAGCCGCAGCCAGATAGCTAAACTGGCTAAAATAAACACAGCCTTTTTTGTGCCTAACTTTAGCCAGTTTAAGTTAACGAGCCTGCAGCTGAATATCGCCGCGTACTGATGAACTTGATTGCCGCCTCTGGAATGCTCCGATGCTACGCAGCTAACACGGGCACACACAGCAACGTTAGAAGGGGATATTCAGCAGGACAAGATGCCATTCGCCATGGAATATCCACTCACCGGGATTAGCACAGTTAGCAAGTCTGCTAACCGGGTTAATCCTTTTGAATGTGCCCCCCATTCTCCTTGGTAACCCTGCTGAAAAATGTGCCCCCCCCTTCTTTTGCAGGTAAGCGCACCCGCACTGGTCACAGCATAGAACTGTAACCCACATCAGGAAAGAGGCAGGGAAACGGCGAGATTAGGTCAGGGAAGAGAAAGTGCAGCTGTGGGACACTGAAGTTGCCACAGTCGTCCTGCAGCATGCAGTGCTGAAGGCTTTTCTTTAGCTTTTTCACGTGCTGGATTTCAGACAGCGCCTCATTTGTATCAGTATCTGACACACAGAATTCCACACATGCCTTCCAACACAAGAGTATGTTATCTTTCTCCTCTGGAATTTTCCACTTATTTAACATGTTAGTTTTAAATGGAATTGGTTTGACGGGATGAAAGTGGAAATTTCTTGGAACTGATATCTCAGAGGGTGATGTTTGGGAGGGTAGGGAGCTGGGGTTTCATTATTTATCTCAGGCTAGGAGTCTGTTCCTTTGGCTGAAGGTAAACGTGAGTTTTGGATCGTGAATGTACCTTATGTGTCTCTCCTCCCCCGTGATTCGGAATCCTGTGGTTAAAATATCACTGCCTTCATTCAGAGCTCCAATTTGGAGCTTTAAACTACATCAGACTTGGGATTTGGAGAACTCTTTATTAGCAGAGGATTTTCTCCTCTTTATCCATCACAGAAGACAGTGATTACTCCAGATAGCAAGCAAGGTAAGGGTTTCATGTTTTTTCTGTATTTAAAAAATAATTGAAAATAAAAATATAGACACAAGTGCTACAAGCTTCAACAGTTCATCATCCATCGATAAACTGATATTCTGCAAAAGCTGTTTTACTACTCAGTTTCTCTTATCAAATAGATAATATTTATGCTATATTAAGTAAAGTTTCTAAGTTACAAGAAGGATTTTGAGAACTGAGAGAAGGGTACAAAGGGGAAAGAATATTTGTTTTGAATTGTACTTTTTTATTTCTTTATATTTTTTCTACAAGTCATTGTTTTTAAGTTTGCCTAAGAATTGTGAACTGAGTGCAAAATGAGGAGGCTGGATGGGACATGCACAAGGTTTGGGAATGGAATAAAGTGCACTTACATCGGCCATTAATGCACATTAATCAGCATGTGTTAACAGCCTATATTAATGATATGCATATGAGTTTTGCTTGATTTGCTAGCGTTAAACTTAGCATATTAATGTGAACATTATTGCAAAATATAACTCCATCTCTTTGGGGGTATAGATGCGTTTTTTTGCATTAGTAGCAATGACTTCAATTTTTCAAGTTTTAAATTGTATAATTTTTCTATGCACTAATTGCTAATGAGTGGTTTTGCATACTTTTCTGTTTCATTCCTTTGTTAGTATAGGTTTCACTCAAGGGCAGGATCTCAAGATGGGTTACTTTTGCACATACTATAACAGTAATGAATCTCATTCCTAAATCAGAGTTTGTTGGATATGATCTTAGTCTCTCAGATTTACTGCTAATGCTTGCCTTAATGCTTGTGTGACAAGACTAGCGAGCTAATTATCTTGCCTTAAAAGCACTGGGGTTCATATTCAAAGCAATTAACCTGCTTAGTAGACCAGCTAACCATGTTAATCGTACTGAGTGGGATAATCAGTGGCACATAGCTGGTTTGTGCTGCTGAATATCCCACTAATACCGCTAAATGCCCCAGTGCTAACTGCTTAGCATTGGGGAGTTCTGGGGGTGGTGCCGAAGATAACTGAGCAGCAGCAATATTTAGCTGCTGCCTGGTTATCTTAAAGTGGCTAAAGTTAGGCAGAATAAAGACTGTCCTAACTGTAGCCACTTTAGCTAATCAGGCAGTGGCTGAATATCACCACTCCCTGGTTACCCGGATATTCATTGCCAATAGTTGGATATGAATATCAGCATTGAATATCCGGGTCTCACTACTACTATTGATCATTTGTATAGCACTACAAGGCAAATGCTGCGCTGTACAGACACATGCAAGAGACTGTCCCTGATAATCAGAGCTTACAATCTAGTCAAGACAGACAGCACAATAGCTGAGGACAAGGATACATCTAGGGGAATGGTAAGGAAACACATAGGAGAATAAGCGGAGGGGGATCCAAAAGCAGCCTCAAAGAGGTGAGTTTTCAGCCTGGATTTGAACAGGGCTAGAGATGAAGCCTACCGCACAAACTCTGTTAGTTTGTTCCAGACATAAGGAGCAGTGAGGTGGAAGGATCAAAGTCTGGAGCTGACAGTAGAAGAGAAGGTTACGGATAGAAGGGATCTGCCAGAAGAGCGGAGTTCCCAGGGAGGGATGTGGGGAGAAACAAGAGAGGAAAGGTAGTGAGGAGCAGCAGAATGAGTGCACTTATAGGTCAGTAGGAGAAGTTTGAACTGGATATGGAAACAGATTAGGAGCCAATGAAGTGACTTAAGAAGAGGGGTTATATGAGCATATCAAGGCTGGGGGAGGATTAGCCCTGCAGCTGAGCTTTGAACAGATTGAAGGGGAGAGAGATGATTCAGAGGGAGATCAGCAAAGAGGAGACCGCAATAGTCTAGATGGGAGGTGATTAAAGAGTGGATAAGTGTCTTAGTAGTGTGTTCAGAAAAGAATGGGCGAATTTTCCTAATGTTATGGAGAAAGAAACAACAGGTTTTAGCTATCAGATGGATGTGTGTGGAGAATGAGAGGGAGGAGTCAAAGACGACTCCAAGGTTGCGAGCTGAGAAAATAGTGAGTAGTAAAGTTTTATCCAGAGAAATAGGTGAAAGGAGGAAGAGGGGAGGTGGGTTTAGGGGGAAAATAATAAGAAGTTCTGTTCTGGCGATGTTTAATTTCAAATGGTGGTGAGACATCCAGGCTGCAATGTCAGATATGCAGGCAGAGATCCAAGTCTGGATTGCCAGAGATTTCAGGTAGATCTGAGAGTCATCAGCATAAAGATGGTACCGAATACCATGGGAGGAGATGAGCGCACCAAGGGTTTGGGTACAGAGGGAGAAAAAGAGCGGACCCAAGACAGACCCTTGTGGTACACCAACTGAGAGCGGGATAGTAATAGAGGAGGATTCACCAGAACAAACCCTGCAAGTGCTTTTTGAGAGATAAGATGAGAACCAGGATAGCACAAAGCCCTTAAAACCTAGCGAGGACAAAAGTATTGAGAAAAGGTGGTAGCGAAGTGTCAAAAGGTGGCAGCAGAAAGGTCAAGAAGGATGAGGATCGAGTAAAGGCTCTTGGATTTGGCCAGAAACAGGTCGCTGGAGACTTTGACAAGAGCTGTTTTAGTAGAATGTAAAGAGTGAAAGTGAGATTTCAATGGATCAAGAAGGGCTTGAGAGGAGAGAAAGTCAAGGCAACGGTGGTGAATTGCATGTTCAAGTAGTATAGAGATGAAGGAGAGGAGGGAGATGGATTGATAATTAGAAGGACAGGTAGGGTCTAGGGAGGGTTTCTTGAGGAGAGGTGTAACCACAGCATGCTTGAAGGCTGCAGAAACATTTGCAGTGGAGAGTGATAGCTTGAGAAGATGAGAGATGGAAGGGATGGTAGTGGAGGAGATGACGTTTAGGAGATGGGTAGGAATAGGATCAGAGGAGCAGGTAGTGAGTTTGGAGGAGGAAAGAAGGTGAGTGGTTTCCTCCTCAGAGATCATAGAAAAGGAAGAAAGGGCATCAGAAGTTGAGGGGAAGAGTTGGGAGTGAAGAGGAGATGGAGCTGGCCTCATTGGGAATTCAAGTGTAATCTGATGGACTTTATCAGGAAAATAGTCAGCCGAAGTTTGTGCAGAAAGGGAAGGAGGGGTCGGGGGAGGTGGCACCTTGGGGAGAGAGTTGAGAGTTGTAAAGAGATGCCGAGGTTGTTAAAGTGGTGACAATTGACTGCTTTAACAGTGCTGGTTGCCACCGCTGAATATTGGCTGCACTGTTCTCTTTAAATTTATCTCATGCCTTTCCAGCACAAGCTAGTTACAGTCATGTATAGCAGGTATTTATCTCTACGGAGCCTTCAATCTAAGGGGCCTTTTCTCTAAAGTGTATTAAACCATTAATGCATGTTTTTGCTCATGGAAACTGTGGACAGGACCCTTGATAATTCTTACCACTGAGGCATGATGGTTGCCACATGCTGATTAGTGGCTGCCAATCGCACATTGAGGTGGAGAATGGGCTGGTTAGGGGCAGAGAATGTGCATGGCGTGCACATTGCAGTATCGTGCACTGTCAGTCAGGGCAGGTGTAGCTAATGCCACCTCAATAGGTGGTTAAGTGCATTTGCAGTAATTCACAAGGACCTCAACGCGCGTTAAGGAGCCTGCTTGCATGGTAGCTGCTAGGCACAGACTGGTTAGATCCCTGTAACTTATCGTGCTGTAGTCACACTTAAAGCATGTTAATTTTGGTGCAAAATGCACATTAGGTGCCAAAAGGTAACACACTTTAGTAAAAGACCCCTTAAGTTTGTAGATGAGGCAATGGAAGGTTAAGTGACTTGCACAAGGCCACAAGAAGTGTTAGTGGGATTTGAACACTTGGTTCTAGTGCACTGGGAACAGCGCTTTTAATGAATGCTAATCTTGCAGCAACATTAGCACACTGTTATACATTGCCCTCCATATATGTCCATAGGGTGGATTTTTTTTTTACGGAAACATCACTCTATATGTGTGCAGACACTTACAGGGAGGAGTCTGTATTTCTCACATTACTTAGAAAAGTAAAGATAAATATTTGTAAAAAAAAAAATGCTTCTGTTAAGCTGCACTGGGGTACATAGGTACAGAATAAACAAAGAAAGACCATAATGATCACACATCTTTCCTGGAATGATTTTCAATGACTAGATCCTCATCGGCCATGTCAGAGATGCAGCCAGAAGAATGAATCAAGTTAGAACATAAAAATGGGTTTATTTCAAGCTGTTGAATATTACTAAACTGTAAACACGTCTAAGTATTTTTGCAGTCATTAATAGCAACAATGTGACAAAACTTTTGCCTGCCTTCTCTTTGATGATACATTAAAGTATATGCGTGCATTTTTTGACTTGGATAAAATGAACTTTCTAGATGTATCTGTTGAGCTGACAGAAAAGGTGAGCTTTATAACTGCCCTACACTGAGAGGCCATTGTCTTTCCATAGTTGTTGCATTCTGAGAAGAGGGAGGGTGCTTTGGTAAATATGAAGGAAACTGGAGTTTGCCATCTGTTTTATCTGTTATGGAGATGGCTCAGTTGTACTAAATGTCTATCTTAATTAAATTTATTAATATTCATAGAAAGAACAGAAGAGTTTCTCATATGGAAACTGGCCTTCCACCCTATGTAAGGCCCCCCCCCCCACCCTTTTGAACTCTTCATCCGATTTCAATCAAATTTGTACCACAGATGAGAAAGCACCCATGACCCCCAGCTTGCATACTAATGTAGTCACTGATGGCAAATCCCCCATCCAGTCTTCCCAGGTGAGATTCATCCACTTTAGGCAAATGTGTATGGAAGCTCTAATATCTAACACATTAATATCTCCCCCCTCCTCATGTCTTTTACCTGACCTTCCTACCATTTCCCTTCCTCTCTATATTTGTCTCAAGTGCCCCAAAATCTGTTACAGTGATGGTCTTCACTATCATTGCCAGGTGGCTATTTCAGGTCTTGCCATCTTAAACTTTGCATTTTGCAAGAACAACAGTGACGTCAACACTCAGGTCCTACCCTCAGGGCCAGTCCTACCACTGAGCGACTGTATTTTTTGCACATGGCCTCATTTTTAAACCTACTTTTCAGCCCCTATTGATTTAAGTAAATGAGGCCCTGCTCCTTTTGCATGTTTTACAAAAAGCTTTCTATGTCTGGTCACACTTTTCATCAGGGCCAACCTGACCACTGGCAGACTAGGTATCCACCTAGGGTGGTGCAATTAGGGGAGCCAGTGTGGGGTCTTGAACATCTGCATATGAAGGCCTGTTATTCCCTAGCTCACGTGCAGATGCTCAAAGCCCTGCACTGGCCACAGTGGAGTTGAAGAAGTAATGAGGTAGGTCTGGCAAGGGGAAGGGGAACGGGACGAGCGGAGATGCTGGAAACATTTTGGGGGATGGGAAGGAAGAGCAGATTCTGGAAATATTGGGAGGGGGGATGTCTCACCACCACTTGAAATTGAATATGGCCAAAACTGAGCTTCTTATTTATCTCCCTAAACCCTCCTCTCCCCTTTCTCCTCTCTCAATCTCTGTTGATAACTCTCTACTCCTCCCTGTCTCCTCAGCTCGCAACCGTGGGGTCATCTTTGACTCCTCTCTCTCTTTCTCCACAAACATCCAACTGATAGCTAAAACCTGCCATTTCCTTCTCTACAACATCAACAAAATTCATCCATGCCTTTCTGAACACACTACTAAGACACTTATCTACTCTTTAGTGACCTCTCTTCTAGACTATTGTAACCTGCGCCTTGCTGATCTCCATCTGAGTCATCTCTCTCCCCTTCAATCTGTTCAACATTAGTGCGCGGCTAATCTTCCACCAGCCTCATCATGCTCATATTACCCCTCTTTCTCATAAGAACATAAGATATGCCATACTGGGTCAGACCAAGGTCCATCAAGCCCAGTATTCTGTTTCCAACAGTGGCCAATCTAGGTCATATGTACCTAGCAGTTTCCCCAAGGGACACAGGTTCCACAATGCTTGTATTGGTTCAAGCATTGATATCCTGGGTCCCTTCTTAATAATAGTTTATGGACCTTTCCTCCAGGAACTTGTCCAAACCTATTTTAAACCCAGCTACACTAACAGCCTTTACTACATCCTCCGGTAACAAATTCCAGAGTTTGATTACACGTTGAGTGAAAAAATATTTTCTTTTATTAGTCTTAAATAGTTTACCCTGTAGCTTCATTGCATGTCCCCTAGTCTTTCTATATTCTGATAAGGTAAACAATCGATCTACGTTTACCCATTCCACTCCATTCATTAATTTATAGACTTCTATCATATCTCCCCTCAGCCGTCTCTTTTCCAGGTTAAAGAGCCCTAACCTGTTTAGCCTTTCTTCATAGGAGTATCCTTCCATCCCCTTTACCATTTTGGTAGCTCTTCTCTGAACCTTTTCTAAAATCGCTATATCCTTTTTAAGATACGGCGACCAGAATTGCACACAATATTCAAGGTGCGGTCTCACCATGGAACGATATAGAGGCATTATAATATCTTTTGTTTTATTTTCCATTCCTTTCCTTATCATACCTAGCATTCTATTTGCTCTCTTGGCCGCTGCTGCACACTGGGCAGAGGGTTTTAACATGGTATCCACAATGACGCCTAAATCTTTTTCCTGGGTGGTAGTTCCTAATGTGGAACCTTGCATCGTGTAACCATAGTTTGGGTTGTTCTTCCCTAGGTGCATAACCTTGCACTTGTCCACATTAAATTTCATCTGCCATTTTGATGCCCAGTCTTCCAATTTATCAAGATCCTCTTGCAATTTTCCACAATCTTCTTGGGTTTTAACAACTTTAAATAGTTTTGTGTCATCTGCAAATTTGATAACCTCACTCGTTATTCCACTTTCCAGGTCATTTATGAATATGTCAAAAAGCAGCGGACCCAGCACAGATCCCTGGGGTACACCACTATTCACCTTTCTCCATTGGGAAAATTGGCCATTTAGCCCTATCCTCTGCTTTCTATCTTTTAACCAGTTCCTGATCCACAATAGTACACTGCCTCCTATCCCATGACTCTTTAGTTTTGCCAAAAGTCTCTCATGAGGGACCTTGTCAAAGGCTTTCTGAAAGTCCAGATACACAATATCAACCGACTCACCTTTGTCCACCTGATTATTCACTCCTTCAAAAAAACATAACAGATTAGTAAGACAAGATCTTCCTTGTCTAAAGCCATGTTGGCTGTCTCCCATTAGGTCATGACTATCTACATGCTGAGTAATTTTATTCTTTATGATGGTTTCTACCATATTTCCTGATACTGATGCCAGGATCACCAGTCTGTAGTTTCCCGGATCACCCCTGGAACCCTTTTTAAAAATTGGTGTTACATTGGCGATCCTCCAATCTTCAGGTATTAGAGATGATTTTAATGATAGTTCACAGATTACTAATAGCAGGTCTGCAATCTCATATTTATTTATTTATTTATTTATTTATTTACATTCTCTTTTATACCACGCTATTCTGCATCAGTGCGGTTTACATTGAACAAACTGAAATTACATTGAACAGCTTGATCGGGGCTGAAAGTTTCCACCGGCCGGTCTGCCCTCCCGAGCAGCAACTCCGGCCCATTCGGGGCTGTGGGAGGGGAGGAGCAGCAGGCCCGGCTTGAAATAGAGCCGCCGCCAGGCGGGCCCGCGCCTGAGGGCCTCGCCAGAGGGCCCTTTGGCGTGGCCCTTAGGCGGGGCACTGGTTGGGCCTGAGCACAGAGCTTGAAGCAACTTCGCGGGAAGACACAAAGACTCCCATAAAGAACTGCCGCTAACCGAGACAGCCCTTCTCCTTGATTACAACCTTCATTACAATCCCCCCAGTTGGAGCTGAGCACAATCCGCGATGAAAAATGAGACCTAATGAAAAGTAACCGCCACTTCCATGAACTGCTCTCTACTAAATAACCTGTAATGTATACTATCAACTGTTAAGAAACTTGAAATGTAAGTCATGAAATGTTTTAATATTTAAACCATCATATCCTCTACATAGTAAATTTACCTGGAGGTTTTGCTGTTTCTTACGGCTAAGGCCATACCTATGTTTCACATCTTTGTGCACAATGTTTCCAATATTACAATGTTGCTATCTCACATCTTTGTGCACAATGTTTCCAATATTACAATGTTGCTATCTCACCTCTGTGTCTGCTAATACCTTACCGCTTATTGTTACTAGCATCCTCTCAAGTAACAGTTTGTCTCAAGTATGACTAGTACATTTCATACATTGTTACACTGTATCAACCTGTAGACACTCTTCTCAGTACTTGCTCATCTGATAAGCAATTTTCTCTCCCTCTTTAAATTCCAGTAAAGATCATTGCCTAATCAAATCGCAACTATCTCTTGTAAGCTTTGTAACAATTTTCTTGCATCTAACTAATTCCCAGTGAACTTTTTTCCCCTAGTCAAAGTCTAAACACTTCACCACATAAATTATAAACCCTATCCTTTATTTCCTCCTCTTAAACGACATTCAGCTCAGCCTCACAATGGCCCTCCACTGCAAAATTACTCTAGGCCTATACCTCCTCCTCATAGGTCTGATACCAGAGATACTGGCTCTAATTTCCTCAGGCAATTCCATACCTATCTTACATAACAACTGGCAAAAATGGTCACGCACCAATTACCACAATGTAAACTGGGACCAACGTTCTCATCACCATTATTTATTATACATACCTCTTCAACATACTACAAAGTCAAACTCAGAAAACTACAATCAACCATGCCCCCTCAAATGTGCCCTCATTAATGCTCGCTCCCTTCGTAAGAAATGGCCAGCTGTCACAGATATAATAACATCTAATAACCTTGACATACTTATGGTTACCGAAACATGGCTTTCTCCAGAAGACAATATAATTCTCAACCAGCTCCTCCCCAATAACTATGAGGTTTTCACCAGCTGCAGACAAGGCAAAAGAGGTGGAGGAGTTCTTATCATCGCTAAGAACGGACTCCAACTTAAAATGGTCGACTCTTTTAGCAACAATCAACTAGAAACAGTCTCTATCTCTAACAACCTTTACTCTATAAACTTAGTCTACAGAGCGCCATCACCTTCCCCAGATGATCTCTCAACCATTATAAATCTTGCCTCCAATTCACAGAATCCAAACAGACCCAATTGGATCTTAGGAGACATTAACCTACCATCTCTACAAGACAATCAATCTGACGCCTTCATAGATGCCCTAGAAACACTAGGCTACAAGCAAGTCATACAACAATCCACACATATAAAAGGCAACATCCTTGATCTCATATTTGCCCCTCTTTCCGCTCTCAACCAACTTCAGAATATTATTCTAGCAATTACAGAGGTTCCATGGTCAGATCATAACCTCATTATGTTCCAGATTCCCATTCAAAAGAAGCAATATTCCGATGACAAGAACATAAACAAATATGCAAATACCACATCCAGAAGCTTCCAACCTTTTAACAGGGAACAAATCCTTGAGGAAACCGATGCTCTCTTTAATGATTCTACCCTAAACCTGGAAGAGATTATCACTTCTTGGAACAACAGACTTAACCGCATCTCATCTCGTCCCACCAGAAATAAGTCATTAAGAAGAAAAGCTACAGCACCTTGGTTTACATCTGATCTGAAAGAATCCCTAAAACATTTGCGAAAACTTGAGAAGAAATGGAGGAGATCACGCAACGATACTAATCAGTCTGCATACATGCAACATCTTGAAACCCACCGCAAAGCTATTTCTGAAAAAATGAGACTATATCATACAGACATCCTTAAACGTGCTATAAACAAACCTCACGACCTATTTACCCTTGTCAAGAAATTAGCCAAAGAACCCTCACAGGAGCACCAGTGTGAAATCAACCCACAAGCTTATGCCCTTTACATACAATCTAAGTTATGCTGCACAAATAAAATTACAATACCCACTATCCTGAATGATCATGCACTCCCAGCCCCTTTAGCTTCTTTCTCCACCGCCTCTTTGAAGCTAATTGAAGATATTATCTCATCTCTCAACTTATCCACAGCACACACCGATCCGTGTCCAGCTTTTTGGATAAAGGACCTCCGCAAAGAACTTGCTCCAACAATATCCAAAATCATAAGCCTATCATTTGACACTGGCTCATTCCCTTCTGCCCTCAAACAGACTTCCATCCGACCTCTACTAAAAAACCTCAAATTAGATCCGCAAAAACAGACTCTTACCGACCCATCTCCAGCATACCCACCCTTGCGAAAATAATCGAAAAGATAGTCTACAGACAATTGCAAGACCATATCGACACTGAAGCGCCTCTTGATACCTGTCAACATGGATTCCGGGAATCTTACGGGGTCGAAACGCTCCTCACCTCACTTCTCAACAGCTTAAACTCTGGCATCGACAACATCAAACAAGGCTTTGTTCTCATCTTTTTAGATATTGCGGCTGCTTTTGACTCGGTCTGTCACGACATTCTTATTGTCCGCCTAAGAGAGAAGGGCCTCTGTGGAAATGCTCTTGAATGGTGCAACTCTTACCTCTCAGAAAGATGGCAGCAAGTTCGCTCAAATGGTGAAACATCAGAGCCATTTCACCAAGGTCAAGGAGTCCCACAAGGTTCCTCTTTGTCATCATTATTATTCAACATCTACATGCAACCCCTATGCAACATTATCAGGTCCTTCAAAGTCAATTATATGATCTATGCTGATGATGTCCTATTATATATGCCATTTTGCATTGATAAGATGAATCTCACCAACATAACCAACTGTTTTAACGCCATCTCAGACTGGCTACTGACTCAAAATCTCAGAATCCAGAACAAGAAAACAGAGGTACTTTTCATTTCAAGAAACCCCAAGTTCACACCACCTTCATTCCTTGAAGTCCAAGATGCTAAGTTGCAAGTAAAACCCCACATCCGTTATCTTGGTGTTACCCTGGATCAGAATCTAGACATGAAGACCCACATAGCCAACACTGTAAAGGCAATTTATTTCAAGATTCGCTCCCTTAGAAACCTTCGCCAACTAATTGATCCAGATGATTTCCGTACTGTCTACCAGGCTTTAATTATCCCACATTTTGACTTCGCAAATTGTATACTACAGGGGCTCCCCCAATCAACCCTCAACCCGCTTCAACTCGCATTAAACAGTGCTGCAAGAGTGCTCTTCGGGGCACCAAAAAGAGAACATGTAACACCTCTCCTGAAACAATTACACTGGCTCCCTATCCAAGCGAGAATCACCTTTAAGACCCTGCTACTAGTCTTCAAAGCTCACAAAGGACCTGCTCCCTCCTCTCTATCAGAGTTGATCCAACCTATCCCCTCCAACAGGCTTAGAAGAATCTCGGAACTAAACATGCTTAAAGTTCCAAAAGAATCCTTAAAATACATCTCTGCAACTGTGAACCGATCATTCAGCTTATGTGCTCCAAAACTGTGGAATATCCTCCCACCACACATTAGGGCCATCTCTGATATCCCCCAGTTCAAAAAGGCCTTGAAGCATCACCTTTTCATCATATACTTTCCAGAGAACACAATAACACAAGTTCATCTAAACAGCTCCAATCCCATCCCTATCTAACATGATACTTTTTCAAGTAATATTACTATCATATGTATATAGTTCAAGTTCTATTATCCTTTGCTACAATTACCCCTGTTTTCCAAGTTTTTCTTCCTGTTCCATGTAAAAACAGATATATGTATCTTATCTTATCTGATGTTTTGTAGTTCTATGTAAACCGCGCTGATAATAAATAGTGCGGTATATAAAAATGTTAAATAAATAAATAAATAAATAACAGGGCATTATAACTTGGAGATAACTATTTTACAGGGAACATGGGCTATGGAGGGTTAAGTGGCTTGCCCAAGACCACAAGGAGCACCTGTGGGACTAGAAACCCCAGTCCTTCCGGCCCAAGGTTGCTGTCCTCTAGTGGGATTTGAACCCCCGACCTTCCGGCCTGAAGTACCTTGCCCCAACCACTAGGCCACTCCTCCACTCAATTCAGTTCTTTCAACACCCTTGGATGTATACCATCCGACCCAGGTGATTTGCTACTCTTCAGTTTATCTAATAGTTGTAATACATCTTCCCAATGTATCGATATTTCCTTCAATTCTTCCGCACCTTTAAATACCACTTCAGTCATGGGTAACATCCCTACATCTTCCTCAGTAAAGACTGAAGCAAAGAATTCAGTCAGTCTCTCCGCTATCGCCTTGTCGCCTCTTAGTGCTCCTTTTACCCCTTTATCATCTAATGGACCAACTGACTCTCTCACAGGTTTTTTGCTACAAATGTACTTGAAAAGGTCTTTACTTCGCGTTTTTGCTTCTGCAGCAAGCTTCTTCTCAAATTCTCCCTTTGCCTGCCTTATCAATGCCTTGCATTTGACTTGCCAGTGCTTGTGCTGTTTCCAGGTTTCGTCGTTTGGCTCTTTTTTCCATTTCCTGAAAGATGCTTTTTTGGCAACAACAGCCTCTCTGACCTCACCTTTAAACCATGCTGGCAGTTTTTTGGACTTCCTTCCACTTTTCTTAAAGCGTGGAATACAGCTGGTCTGGGCTTCCAAGATAGCCTGATATACGTCTTTAACCTTTGCAACTGCTCCTTTTAGTTTTTTCTTAACTGTTTTCCTCATTTTATCATAGTCTCCCTTTCGAAAGTTAAAAGGTAGTACTGTGGATTTCCTTACTATCTCTCCTCCACTAATTAAATCAAAGGCGATCATGCTATGATCACTATTGCCAAGTGGCCCCAATAACCTTATCTCTTGCACTAGATCTGGTGTTCCACTAAGGACTAGGTCTGATATGGCTTCCCCTCTGGTCGGTTCATGAACCAGCTGCTCCAAGAATCAGTCATTTATTTCATCTAGGAACTTTATCTCCCTAGCATGTCCTGATGTGACACTGACCCAGTCGATACCGGGGTAGTTGAAATCACCCATTATTATTACTGCGCTGTAACCTTTGTTAGCTTCCTTGATTTCTTTGAGCATTTCATCATCCATTTGGTCATTCTGACCAGGCACTCGATAGTACACCCCCACTGCCATTGCCTTCCCCCTTTTACATGGAATTTCAATCCATATAGATTCTACAGCAGATTTTGTTTCCTGCAAAACTTTAATCCTTTCTGACTCAATGCCCTCTCTAACATAGAGAGCAACCCCTCCACCAATTGATAAGCTCTATCATTACGATATAGTTTGTACCCAGGTATCACAGTGTCCCACTGGTTGTCCTCCTTCCACTATGTCTCTGATATTCCAATCATATCTAACCTTTCATTTAGTGCTATATATTCTAACTCTCCCATCTTATTTTTTAGACTTCTAGCATTTGCATACAAGCATTTTAGAGAATGTATTTTATTCATATTAATTTGGCTATTGTTAGACATGGGTAATTTGGGATCTTTAAGCTCTGTCTGCTCCATGCTTGAGGGCATTTGGGCTACTTTACTCTTTTGTGGAACCTCTCTGCTTTTGGCAGTATCCTTCAAAGATACATTCTTCCGAACCATCCGCTCTTGGGCGACTGTCGGCTTTCGCCTAATATCTAGTTTAAGAGCTGCTCTATCTCCTTTTTAAAGGTTAATGCCAGCAGCCTGGTTTCATCCCGGTTAAGGTGAAGCCCATCCCTTCGGAAGAGCCCCTCCTTTCCCCAGAATGTTCCCCAGTTCCTAACAAATCCAAAACCCTCATCTCTGCACCATTGTCTCATCCACGCATTGAGACTCCGGAGCTCTGCCTGCCTTTTGTGTCCTGTGCGTGGAACAGGAAGCATTGCGGAGAATGCTACCCTGGAGTTCTGGATTTCAACTTCCTACCTAAAAGCCTAAATTTAGCCTCCAGAACCTCCCTACCACATTTTCCTATGTCATTGGTAACAACATGAACCAAGACAGCAGACTCCTCCCCAGCACTATCTAAGACCTTATCTAGGTGGCGCGTGAGGTCTGCTACCTTTGCAGCAGGCAGGCATGTTACCAGGCGATCCTCACGTCCACCAGCCACCCAGCTATCTGCATGCCTAATGATCGAATCACCAACTATAACGGCTGTCCTAACCCTTCCCTCATGGGCACATGGCCCTGGAGAAACTTCCTTGGTGCCAGAGGGTTTTACATCACCTGGAGGACAGGTCCTAGTTACAGGATCACTTCCTGCCACACCAGGGTGATGCTCTCCTGTCACGTGACCTCTCTCCTCCATGGCAACAGGGATGCTGCCAGACTGGAGGTGGGACTTCAGGACTATATCCCTGTAGGTCTCGTCTATGTACCTCTCTGTCTGTCTTATGCTTTCCAAGTCTGCTACTTTAGCCTCTAGAGAACGGACTCGTTCCCTGAGAGCAAAGAGCTCCTTGCACCTAGTGCACACGTAAGACCTCTCACCAACTGGGAGAAAATCGTACATGTGACACTCAATGCAAAAGACTGGAAAGCCCCCTTCCCGCTGCTGGACTGCTGTCTGCATCTTAGTTTTAAGTTTGTGTTTACATCTAAGTTCTTTACTTACTAAGGGTTGCTATGGATATTTATACTAATAAAACTGTACCTAATACGTGTAATATACCTTGTTCACTTGAAGCTTAACTAATCTCAGGTCCTTAGTGTATGACTGATTTGGGTAATGAGCTTCACCTGAGAGCACCTCCTGCCTATTAAGATGTGTAAGTACCTATAAAGCTACGATTATCCCAGGGGTGGGTGGGTGTGGGGAGGGAGGGAAATAACACTTATTAAAAGAGGGCTGCTACACAGTACCCTGTCTTGTGCTGCTGAGGTAAGCTATCTTCTGATTTGATTTAAATTATAGCTCTTAGCTGCTGCTAGGCTCTAACTTCTTATGAAATTTAAACTACAAGCTCTCTGCTGGGTTCTAAATTTAACCAGAAAGCTCTCTTCTCTGTTTTAAATTTAAACTAAAAGTACTTTGCTGTTACTAGGCCCTGAGTGACTATTAAATTTAAACTACAAGCTCTCTGCTGGGTATGAAATGTAACCAGAAAGTTCTCCTCTGTGTTTTAAATTTAAACTTAAACTGCTGCTACTAGGCCCTGACTGATTTAACAAAAATAGTGTATTCACAGATTAATTAGCTTTAATACAAAGAATTCCTTTTAGAAAATTACCAGAAGTATATACTCACATTTGCAGATCTCTCTACAGAAGTAACAGTCCCTCTTTCTAGTCCTTCAAGTCACTTCATTGGCTCCCTATCTGTTTCTGCTTTCAATTCTCCTGCTGACCTATAAGTGCATTCACTCTGCAGCTCCTCATTACCTTTCCTCTCTTCTCTCTCCCTACACCCCTCCTCAGGAACTCCGCTCTTCTGGCAAATCGCTTCTATCTGTGGTCTTCTCTTCTATTGCTAACTCCAGACTTCGCTCTTTAAACCTTGCTGCTCCTTATGCCTGGAACGAACTACCTGAGTCTGTACATCAGGAGTCATCTCTGGACCTTTTCAAATCCAGGCTGAGAACTCACCTCTTCAAGGCCGCTTTCGGATCTTGACTCACCTGATCTCCCTCGTGTTTCCTTACCATTCTCCCTAGATGTATCCCATGTCTACAGCTACTGTGTTGTCTGTCTCAATTAGATTGTAAGCTCTGATGAGCAGGTACCATCTTTTATATGTGTCTGTGCAGTGCTGCGTACGCCTTGTAGCACTATAGAAATATTCAGTAGTAGTAGAAGGGATGGCGATATATTGGATATATGGGGGTGGGGAGGAAAGAAGAGATGCTGGATACCTGGAGGGAAGGGAAGGGGAGATTCTTGACATCTCAGTGTGTGGTGGGGGGAGGGTGCATGGCTGAAGATTTGCCTAGCCTAGAGCATTAGATAACCTTGGACTGGCCCTGCTCTTCATGTATCTTTGGAATACCCAACACTTAGAATCCCTTACATTTTTTTCCATATTGAGAAAGAAGCCAATTCATTTGAAATTTCTGGCACCTCAGAGCACATTGTGATGTCACTGAATAGCCTTAGATCTGCCTTGCCATAGTTTAACATTCACGGCAAAAAACCCTCCTTCACCACTTACACAGCTTACACCATCAAAACCATTTTTTGTAAACGATATATAAGGGATCATCAGAAATGAGCCACAATGGTGCCGGTTATCACTGCACACTATTTGCTCGTAATCATCAGTCCCTGAATTTCTTTCTTTTTATTCTTAACAGTCCGTCACACATTAGTTACTTTTTAATAGTCCATCACACTATTTTTTCTTTAAAAAGTTTCCACCACTGTTTCAATACGTTAATATCAGTTCACTGGTTACAGTTATCTCATTTCAACATTCATGGCTCAAAAAGCATTTAAGAGTGGGAGTGAGTTCATCTAAATAGTTTCTTATTCAGCATTTTTAGGTGCATGCACAAACAAGCATGTGTATGATTGGCTGTACCCCCCCCCCCCCCCCCCCCACCCAGCAGGGCAGATGAGTGGAGGAAGACCGGGAGAGCTGCACTGTGCCCAAGGGATGGATCAGGGTCTCCTGAGGCAGAAGATAAGAGCAAGGCCACAATTGTGGTCAGGAGAACTGCTGGGCCCAGAGAGAGGAAGGCAATGTAGGAGAAATTTAAAAGGGAATGGTATGGGGAAGGACTGGACATGAGAGTACAAGGGGAAGGTATAAAGGAACAGCTTCGGAAGGCAGCAGATGAGAGGGAAGAGAGCAAGGGATTGGAGGTCAAATGGAGGTAATGGAGGATTAGGTGACTTGCCCAAAGCCACAATGAGTGCTAGTGGGATTAGGTGACTTGCCCAAAGCCACAATGAGTGCTAGTGGGATTTGAACCCTGGTCACTGAGCACTGTTTTAACAACTAGGCTACTCCTCCATGGAATGAAAAGCATGAGCATGAAAGCATGAGGATAAAAGGCACTTGAGGAACCGAAGGAACCCCATCCGCTACATCACATCATACACAGAGGCACCCCATCCTCCCACAGCACACACACACACATGCACCCCACTCCTATAACACACAGAAACACCCCACTCCCACACACAGGCCTTACTCTGCTACTACACATGCACCACACATACAGGCAGACACCCCACCCTGCAGCACATGCACAAACACCCCACACCTACACCACACACACACACCCCACCCTTGCACCAGACACACACACACACATACCCCACTCCTGCAGCACACACAGAGGCACCAACCCTGCAGCACTTAGACAGGCACCGCACACCTACACCAAACACACACACCCCACCCCTGCACCAGACACAAACACACACACACATACCCCACTCCTGCAGCACACACAGAGGCAACCCCACCCCTGCAGCACATGCACAGACACCGCACACCTATACCAAACACCCCCCAACCCCTGCACCCGACACACAGACATACCCCACCCCTGCACCAGACACACACACACACATACCCCACTCCTGCAGCACACACAGAGGCACCCACCCTGCAGCACTTAGACAGACACTGCACACCTACACCACACACACACCCCCCACCCCTGCACCAGACACACACACACACACACATACCCCACTCCTGCAGCACATGCACAGACACCCCACACCTCTAGCAAACACACCTACCCCACCCCTGCACCAGACATACACACACACAGACACAAACACACACACATACATACTCCTGCAGCACATGCACAGACACCCTACACCTATATCAAACACACCCACCCTACCCCTGCACAGGATACACACACACACACACACACACATACCCCACTCCTGCAGCACACACAGAGGCACCCACCCTGCAGCACTTAGACAGACACTGCACACCTACAGCACACACACCCCACCCCTGCACCAGACACACACACACATACCCCACTCCTGCAGCACACACAGACACCCCACACCTATATCAAACACACCCACCCCACCCCTGCACCAGACACACACACACACATACACATACACAGACACACAGACACACACTCCACTCCTGCAGCACACACAGAGGCACCCCACCCTTGCAGCATGTGCACAGACACCACACACCTACACCACACACACCCCACGCCTGAACCAGACACACACACATATACACAGACACACACACAGACACATACCCCACTCCTGCAGCACACACAGAGGCACCCCACCCTTGCAGCATGTGCACAGACACCACACACCTACACCACACACACCCCACGCCTGAACCAGACACACACACATATACACAGACACACACACAGACACATACCCCACTCCTGCAGCACACACAGAGGCACCCTACCCTTGCAGCACATGCACAGACACCGCATACCTACACCACACACACACCCCACCCCTGCACCAGACACACATACACATACATATACACGTACCCCACCTTTACAACATACATACACAGACAGGCACCCTACCTCCATAACCTCAGCAAAACACACACAGGTACCCCACCCTGGCAACACACATAAACACACTATCTGAAGATAGACACAAATGTATAGAAAACACCAATTATAAAGATTCCTTATACAGCCACCGCTGCCATAACAAAACATACTTTTATCGTCTGTTTGAAATCTTCAAATCCCCCAATCATGTATAACTTTGCAAATAAAGGGGAAATGTCAAATGCAGTGCCTGACAGATGTGCACTTACACAGCTCTGCACACACACACACACAGCCCCTGACACTCCCCATGACACATACATGCATATAGCCCCAACAGTCCACATGATGCACACACTCCTGACACTTCGTTTGACACACAGATGTACTCCCTGAATGCCTGATTCTGCAAATGGGGGAAATGTGTGCATTTCACTGCCATTGGTTGTTGCTTATAGTACTAGGCACAAGCTGACTACATTTCTTGTCTAGCTTCCTATAGGGAAACCCAATAGAAAAAGTCCCGGTTAAGATAGCAGCAAAATTACTCTTTTTTTGTCAGAGCAAGAAACTCACAAAAGGGGGTGAAAATGTTGCCACTTCCTCGCTGTGAACACTCCTTTTTACTCAAATTCATAAAGTGTTGAAAAAATAGGGAAATCAAGTTACTTATCTCAAGACATTACAACGTGGCATGTTTCGGGTCGAGCAATTCAAAATCCTGCTTCAGGTGGAAGATTCATAACTTTTTACCATCCATAGCTAAGTGCATACGTGCGTTCCAGCATTAACTCAGCTATAGAGCAGAGCCGCCAATGTAACACTTTTAATGGCGTCTGACATAGCAATAGAAAGGCTGAACAACCAATCATAACAAGGCAACAAACACTTTAAAGCAATGGGATGGGATGAATTTGAGTAAAAAGGAGCATTCACAGCGAGGAAGTGGTAACATTTTCACCCCCTTTTGTGAGTTTCTTGCTCCGACAAAAAAGAGTAATTTTACTGCTGTCTTAACCGGGACTTTTTCTATTGGATTTTGTATATGGTCTTTGGTTTTAAAGGATATTTTTTGTATCCTATAGGAAAACACCATTTCCAGTGTTTAAGGGTATACTTACTATATAACCAGAGTAGAAGAGTAGCCTAGTGGCTTGGAACTAAGAGACCTGTGTTCATTTCCCACTAGTACTCCTTGTGGCCTTGGGCAAGTCACTTAACCCTCCATTGCCTCAGAAGACAGGCCTGGCAATCTACTTCTAATTATACATTACCAAGAAAACCCAGAGGCTGCTGGGTTGCCAGGAGTCAGCACTGACTCTAAGACATGCATTGCATTACTATATAGTGTAGAAATTTGAACATGATTAAAGAAGGAAACTAGGCAACATGAAACATTCACACATCTCTTTGTTTGTGAGTTGAATATTGTATCCAAAGTCATCATCCCTGAATCATAATTTGAGTCAGAGCAGCTGCCCAATACCCAGTAGGTCTGGGAACAGCCAGAAGGTTCTGCCTCCTATAGACTACACTGTCAATAAGGGAACACCTTCCTTTTCAGGGCTGAGACCAGGATGTTTAGGGCATAGCTATGCGATACCTGGAGAGGAAGGAAAGAAAACTAAAGATAACCAATTAGAATATCAAAGTGAGTGGAATGAATCCACTTCAGGCAGGTCTTTGCCACAAAAAAAAAGATTTAAATCAGAGCCTGTGTTCTCTCTTCAGAAGTGGGCAAGTCACTGACACAATGCCGTTTTGCTAAAGTGTGTTATGTGTTTAAGATGCATTTCAGCGCATTAATTGCTTTGGTCAGTCTGTGGTAATTGTTACCACACAGACAGGACTATTACTGTGCGCTGAAATGTGCATTAACAATGTATTGCGCAACAGGGCATGGTCTGGATGGGACTGGGTGCATCGATTGCACAAGGCTGTTCTTCAGCCCATTATAAATAATCAGTAGGGTAACCACCTGTATCCTCAAAACAATCGCCGCATTTTGAACCTGCCTTACTTAGCCAAACTGACAGAGAAAGTGTTTTTTTAGCAGCTTTCTGACCATATTGAACATACACACTCTGCACCTCCGACATTCAGGCTTCAGGCCCCCTACATAGCACAGAGGCAACTGCTACAGCCGTCCTGAGCAAAATCTACAGGGTCCAAGATCAGGGCAAGATTGTGATCGCCATCTCATTAGACCTATCCGCTGCCTTTGATCTTATTGATCATAACCTGCTTCTAACTCACCTCTGTGACATCAGAATTCACGGTACAGTCCTCACATGGCTCTCTTCATTCTTACGGGACAGATCATTTCAGGTACGTATCCATGATGTCTTCCCCATGTAAGTTGTTTTGTGGTGTCTCGCAGGGCTCAACACTTTTGCCACTTTTATTTAATGTTTTTCTCAACCCCCTCCTTACATTGATTCAAAGTCATGTTATATCTGTCTATGCTTACACGGACGATATTTTGCTCATACATCCTACAGACCATGTTTCACCAGTTCTAATTACCATTAACTCTTACTTGACCACTGTCTCAATTTGGCTTAGAGAGAATTCTCTGAAACTTAACCCTTTGAAGTCTTCAGCAATTTAGTTTACAGGGCCCCTTCCCTGCCCTTCTGAATCCCCTGTCTCGGAAGGTGTTTCATCACAGTTATATTCAACTATATGTTATTTGGGTATTACCCTGAACTCTGAATTATCTTTCTCCCCCCAAGTGGCCAATATTGCCAATTCCACTTTCTTAGCCCTGCGCCGTTTCCATGCTATCCAGCCTTTTTTAGACACTTCTGCACAAATTACGGTTCTAGTTCACACAGTCCTGGCTAAGCTGGACTATTGAAACATCACTTACCTTGGCATTCCTCAATACCAATTAAAACGGCTTCAGACTCTCCAAAATACTGCAGTCCGTACCCTCACTCGAACCCATAGATTTAATCGCACAACCCTAAAGCTTATTCAATCCCATTGGCTGCTTGTCAACTCACATATCCATTTCAAATGACTGACTCTTGTTCCTAAGCAAAGCCATTCATGACGCAGTCCCAGATTACATATCCTTACTTGTGCCTTTGTACGCCCCGGCCAGAACACTTCGTTCCTTACGTGGTTTTAGGCTACACTCTCCCTTCCCAGCCTCCATTAAATATAAATTACTCATAGGTCTGCCTTCTTTGCAGTTGCCCCCGCAATTTGGAATAGTTTACCCATGCCTATTTGGACCAAACAAAACTGAAAATGCTCAAAATGTTTCTTTTTGAGACCGCCTTCAGCCTTGTGTTTTCATCCCAGTAGGTTTCGTTGCCTAATGGTGATGGAACTGGCAGACCTAGATCTCCTTCCCCTCCCTCCTACTCTGTCGCCCTCCCCCTTTCCCTATATATGGTATTTATATTGTTAACCTTCTTTCTCTTTCCTGTATATTTAATGTAGTTCTTTTCTATATTTGTATTTTTTTTAATATTTTTTGTAAACCGCATAGACTGTCCAGTGTCCACATTTTGCAGTATATCACACAAAGCTAAACATAACCATAAAGTTAGGAAGAAAAAAAGCTAACCTAACTTTAACTAGTTGAACTTTCCAGCCAGTGGCAAAGTATCACTGCTGACTGATTAGATAAAATGTTAACTAAGCAAACCGGATATTCAATGCCGATGGCCAGATATGGCCTCAACATTGAATATATAGGCGTTATTTAAAGCTGCAACAGCTAGCAACTTTAACAGCACTGGCTGTTTCTGTAGAATATCCCCCCCCCCCCAATTGTTTTTTCTGTGTCATCAATAGTATACACTATCATTCAATAGGCATATTTTTGAAAAATAGTGTGCACTATTGCACAATAGTGCACATTAGTGATGACATTGCCTCTGAAACAGAAACATTTTTAAAAAAACCTAAATAAAATGAAAGAAATCCCATAAAAGAGCTGGGAAACTAAACAAAATGAAAAGTTTGGGCCTTCTGGCTCTTAATACATTAACTGGCCACTGATGAACATATAACATCCTTTGAATATCGGCCTGAAGCAGGTAATGTTTTTACTAGGGATTGTTGCTTCATTTCTGGAATTTTTCTGCTAAATTTAATTTTGTTTGGGGATTGCTTTTGGTGGGGGGTTGTTTTGTTAAGATTCATTTTTTGCATGTGTAACTTGCAAATAAAACACGCTAAAAATGAAATAACATTTAAAAAGTAATTTGCTGGGAGTTTTTTCCTGTTCATTTTGAAATGAAATGCCTGTTTACTTGGATTTTTGGGGTTTCAAATTGAATATATATCCTTGTAAATCTCCCCTTCCCCTTTCCTCTGACCATGCTAGAAAGAAGGGGGCATGGGGGATTCTTGTCTGTCAGGTGAAAGCCTTGCCTCAAGGAATTCCTGCTGATGCTGCCAGGGACAAGTTTCACTGAGGAAATTATTCTCATTACCCAGTATCATTGTTCCAATGAAAAAGAATTTACTGAAAATAAATTTCTATGAGAATAATATTACATATGGTACATATTCGTAGTTGGATACAAGAATCCAAGCACTCAGTTTCTTAGCCACTCTACCTCCCTAAGGAGGGAGGAGTGGCCTAGTGGTTAGGGCAAGTTGCCTCAGGCCAGGGGTTCAAATCACACTGGAGGACAGCAATTTCAGGCCAGAGAGACTGGGGTTTCTAGTCCCACAGGTGCTCCTTGTGGCCTTCACAAATCCACTTAACCCTCTGTTGTCTCAGGTACCAAAAAAAGCCCTCAAGAATATAGCATGTCAGCCCTTCAGGGACAAGGGAAATATATACTGTAACTGAATGTACACCACTTTGACCCCATGAAAAGAAGTATATATAAGCATTGCTAAATAAATAAGGAGTTACCTATTTTAACCCTTTCCTAGTAGAAAGCAATAAACAGGTTTTGTTTCTTCTTTCTGTTGGTTTGGGGTTATATTTGGGTGGTATTATATTAATTTTCTTATATCCCCTGCCCCCTTTTTTTCTTCTCTAGTTCCCAAGGGGGTCTGGTTCTGGTATTAATGCTGCTGGAACATTCTACTTTAAGTTAATTTATTGTAATTCCTGTGGAAGATGTGCCCCTGATGCAGGCAGAATGTTGAAACATAGCTATGTCGAGCTTATATTAATAATAATTTTTTTTAAATATGGGAATTTTTGTGGTAACAAAAGGTTGGTTTCATAATAATTTTTAATTGCCGTCTATATGATGTCGTTTAAAATTACAATATGGAATAAGTGACTCTGGATTGCTCTGAGTAATTTTATAAAAGCCCTTGGTATTTGTTCAATGTTTATTCAGTAAGGAATTGATTTTATAAGACATTTCCCTTGTGCAAAGCATGTTTTATAAATGAGACAGGGCTATTATGAAATTGTTTGAGTGTATAGACTTATACAAGAGCACATGCTGATAAGAGCACAGGTATGTTTAAGTGGCCCATACCCAGGTGTTCCCTGGGCATTCCTGATGGAGCATTGCAGTGTAACCAGAGCAGAGGTGCGGGGTACGTGCATACCTTTTAAAATATGCACATACACATTCGGTGCTAGTTTTGCAGGTACCATGCAGATAGCAATGCATGGTACGTGCAAAAGTCATGTGCTATCTGCTGGGGGTGAATACAGCATGGCTCCAGCAGATACCATACTGATTTGGACCTTAAAAGGAAGCAGTGGCAACATGCTTGCACTTAACACTGCCCATTTGAGATGGCGTTAAACGCATCCACACTACCTGCAACATTGACGGCAAACATGTGCTGTCAACACTGCGCTACTCCTACCCTACCCATTTCACACCCCTGTCGCATGCTAAGCAGATTGTGCAGGATTTATCCCATGCTGTCTGTTTAGTGCATGATAACTGTTATTGTGGGCTATTAGCATGCACTCAAGCTTGTGTTAACAGCTTCTGCAGCTTAGCAAATATGTCCCATAGAGTCGGTGCACAAAGTACAGCTGTCTTGGAGCAAATGTAATGTTGTGCAGGACCATTCTTGCACTACCGGGGGGAGGGGGGAAAGGGGAGAGGGGGAGGGGCGGGGGCGGTATTCTAGGACCTTATTTTATAAAGGCACGATTTTCAATTTTTTATAAGTATCCTGTTACAAAATTCACCCCCCCCCCCCATTTATACAGGCACTCACATACATGCAAATGTGGAGAGGGAGCGAGAGTGAGAGATAGGGGTATGTTTACTAAACTGCAGTAATGTCACCCGTGTTAGGTTCCGCAGTAAAGGTACAGATGCCCATATAAAGGCGTGGGCAGTGCATCGTTACAGCAACCCGTATCAGCTAACACACGTTACAAGGCGCCTTAGACTAATGCGCGTTACAAGGCACCTTATAAGGCACTTTACAAGGCGCCTTGAAAGGTACCTTATAAGGTGCCTTATAGGGCTCCTTAGGCTAAGTGCCGTATTAGGCACCCCTGTACAAGGCACCATAGAAGGCACCCTGGGCTATGGAACCATAGGTTAAGGTGGCCTAACAAGGTTATGGTGCCCTAGGTTAGTGTGCCCTAAGGGCTGCAAGGTGCCTCAGGATGACATGCATGACCTGTGAGAAACAGAGACAGATGTAGCCCTAACACTAGATAGAGCACTCAGGAAAGGCAATGAACAGGTGAGTGAAGGAGGGAGAGCTGGGAGCCGCTGGACCTGCCATATCTGTGGGCAGCCCATGTTGCTGCCAGTACTGATGAGAAACATGGTGGGGCAACTGTACCACAGCACAGGGTGTTGGCAATGTAAAGTACTGGAAATACCGTTGGTGGCAGATGATGGAAATACGTGTCCCCCAGTGGAGGCAGAGGTGGCAGGATAGTTACAATGATGGGTGGACAGAGGAGAGGTGGTGCCATGCAGATCAGGCACAGGCAAGGCAAGCATGAAGAGGCACAATGCAGGAAAGGGTAGCAGTGCAGGACATGGGGTGGCAGCCTGCACAGGCAGACAGGACTCTACACAGCTGACAGATGCAGATAGATGGACCGAGGGAATGTTGGCAATTGTGGCAAGGGTATTATGGGCTGGCAGCACATTTCTGCAAAAATATGACTGTTACAGGCATGCACACCATTTGAGTAGGACAGGCATGAGAGAAGGGAACAATGAGGAATTGAACCCATGAACACTGCCGAGAATGACATTGTATTAACCAGTTGGCTATACCTCTGTGGTGTATGTCATAGCAATGGCTGGGTACAGAAGGACTGCAGGTCACCGCACAAACTGCTCTGAGTGCCAGGATAGGGTAACCCCACCAGTACCCATGATGAAATGCACATACTGAATAGCTGTCTACAGCTGATCATCAAATGGGGTCTGCACCTCTCTGGTACCTCAGCTTGGAAAGATGAACTGACAGTGTGTGATACTGGCACAGAGTAGCTATAGACCATGCCATTGTACAGGTTCTGTGTTCACCCTGAGAGAAAGGATGGGAGCCCAGCACTAGGTCCACAGTACATGTGGTACTAGAGATAGTTCCTGCTGTACATCCCCATCACTACCAGTGTGTGACAGGTGTTCCTTGCAGTGTAGCTGAAGGTAACTCGGTGTCCATCTGTATTCTGCAGTCACATGTGACCCTCTGGGGCCAGACAGCACCCAGACTAGTGTGTATCCTGTGTTAGGGTCTGGCTGACATGGGCACCTGTTATCAGGGCAGAGGGGATTTGAGACTTGCATGAGGTCTGTATAGCAGTGCCTTTATAGATCAAAGTGGTATACACTACATACCCCAAAGGGCCCACATAACCCTTTTTGTAGGTAAGGAACAGGTGCCCCAGCCCAGCAACCTCCATCCTGCTGGTAAAAGACAGCCCTCCAAGGTTGGTGGGCCAAAGCTACACCTATGACTGGGGCAGTGGCAGACCAGCAGCAATCCTGGGGTTAGATCTAGAAAACCCCAACTGCCTCACACCACTGTCTGCCAGTCACCAGCAGACAGCACAGTCAGACTGCACTTTATAGGTGTTCCAACCATGCACAGTCTAACTGCAGATAGTCCATAGTGCATGCTTACAGCAGAACTATATGTACCAAGCAGGCATCTCAATGCTTGGTGTCCCAGCACACAAAACACAAAAGTATCACTGGAGGCAGATAGTGTAGAGCGCTATGTGGGAACCTAGACATGCCATGGTCACTGCTCGGTCAGAGTGAGTGCCCTCACAGCATGCCATGCTGTGTCCACCCTGTCCATGCAGGTGGTGGTCGGGCACTACAATGTCCCAACCATTGCCCCACACCCTGTGAAGATGCATCCTGGCCAATCTGCCCTGTCCGGGCCATACCCACAATACCTTGCTCCTCATTATGCACATATTCAGGCTAACGCTGGTAACAGTGGAACATTTTGAGCCCAGTGAGGGGTGGGCAGCCACAGAACAATGGATACACACACACACACACACACACACACACACACACACACACACACACTCTCTCTCTCCTATTGCAGCATTGTGCAAAGATAGGGGTGGTTGGCATCCCTGCCCGCCACATTGGTCCTGATCACAGTGCCGACATTGCTAAACTGTGCAGGAGGTAGTAGTAGTGCTCTGGTGATAACTGCAGCTCAATGCTGGGGCCAACAGCCTGACTCTCCATGCATCTTTGGATTGTGGAGCCTGTGTGAGTGGGTGTTTGTACCCCTGTTCACCGCTGCTTTGGGCTTTGCACATGTTGCTGTTGTATCTGCATTGTAGGGTAAAATATATGGACATGCTCTGCAGAAACCACAGCTAGGACTTGAACTTGTGATCCTCTGCTTCTGGACACCCTGGCTGGGTATACTGCACCATACTGTTGCTACAGATGCATGGTAGTCCCTGGAGCTACCTGTACTTTTCCTCAGCCAGACTTTTTATGTTGCACTGCACACCATGTACTGGTACAGGGCATGGCCTAGGTCCACTGCAGGCAGGTGCCACTGCCCCCTCAAGCACAGGCACCCCCCCTGCTATGCTGACATGACCATATGCTGTCGGTGCTGGTAGTGCGCAGTCCCAGGCCATCGACTGTGTGGGTAGGTGGTCGCCTAGGGAGCGGGGTCTGGGGCGGGGGGCATACATGAGCATCCTCACATCCCCCCCATCACCGCCTACCAATGGTATGTCCCTTCTGCTTGGGGGAGGGTTGGCTGGGGGGATGTCAGGTCAGTGCCCTGGCAACTGTTAGCTCGGGTGGACCAGATAGATGTAGGTGGATTGTGTTTGGCCTTTGTCAGCTGCTGTCTTGCTGATTTCTGGTTTCTATGTTCCACCTAGGCGCCCGCCTAGTCCACCCTGTGCCCCAGCTGCCCCCGCTACATGTCCTTCCTGCAGCCCCCTATGCCCCATTTGCACCATCGCCATAGTGGCCTTTCAAACTTTGGCACTATGCTGTTGCTGCAAATGGAGCACTACTCTCACTTTTCTTGGGCTCCCTGCCTATGCTGTACATTGCTGACACTCAAATGGTTTCTCTCTCCTGCAAATGTGCATCTAACGAAAGGTTTTCATTCGCAATACTTTTCAACTCTTCAGTTCCCCATGTTAGTGTAAAAGGAGCCTCTCCCCACCCATTGACCCCTTCTCTCCGCCCTCTCTCCACTCTCAGCGGTGTTTACCATGGCCGGGAATGCTAACGCTCGTTAGGTAACGTTAACGTGCGTTAACATTACATAGAGCGTGTTAACGTTACATAACATGCGTTAATATAGCTGCTGCTATGTTACTGCAGTTTAGTAAGCATACCCCATAGTAATTAGATGTGTCCATTTTGCTAAGAACACCAAAATAATGTACACAGTTGCATTTGCTTTTTCATGAGAAATTTAAACCCAAAGCAAAATATATATTAAAGTACGCAATGAACTGAAAATCATACAAATCAGTTCTCTGCCTATATTCACAGTTACATTTCACATGATAAATTGCACAAATTAGCAATTCGTGTGGAACGTAACTGCACCTCCCTGATGTGTACTTCAGGCTTTTTTCCAGCAAAATCCAAGATTTCATCCAAACTTTAACACAAATGTTGCTGCAACTCTGATCTGCCTATTATTTAAATTGGGGATGGCCTGAGGAGGATGCAGAGAGATGCAGGGCCATGTGCAGAAACTGAAGGCAGGGCCTCATTTGCATAATTTATTTATATTCTCTTATATATTGTGCTATTCTGCATCAGTGCAGTTTATATTGAACAAACTAAAATTACATTGAACAGGGCATTATAACTTGGAGATAACTATTTTACAGGGAACATGGGCTATGGAGGGTTAAGTGGCTTGCCCAAGACCACAAGGAGCACCTGTGGGACTAGAAACCCCAGTCCTTCTGGCCCAAGGTTGCTGTCCTCTAGTGGGATTTGAACCCCCAACTTTCTGGCCTGAAGTACCTTGCCCCAACCACTAGGCCACACCTCCACTCCACAAGACAATAGCGACTGAAAGTGAGGCTAGAAAACACAGTCACTCAATGGCTGTGCTGGCCCTGATTTAAATGTGCTGGTAATGATTTTGTAACAAATAAATTGCAGCAAGTTTCAAGGGAAAATATTTGCATATTATCTTTTGAAAACGATTCCCCCAAAATACCCACTATTTAGTACTCACCATATTTCCTCAAAACTTTACATGCATGCATTTAGAAATTCCAAACCAGCCCCCCCCCCCATACTCCCACCCTCACCCTGCAATGCCTCTGCTTACTACAGGCAAAACGTAAAATGACGGGTCTCCGTGAAACAGTGCATGTATACTTTTAGCCACATGGGGAGAAGTCAACAAAGTATTTTCCACATATAAAATATGCTTTAACCAAGGAAAAGAGTTCTTATAAAACTGTGTGACTGAATACACACATACAGTATAAGTAAGCATGACCAGATGGTGCGAACTTACATGTGTGCTCAGGCCGGTCTTCCCAAGGACATTGTTTGAGCTTAACAGGGGAAGAGGGGAAAGGTATTTTATAAAATGCATGAGTTCACCAATAGGGGGTAATTTTATAAAGGCATTTTTACTTATGTAACCTGGCATAAACATAAGATTGTGCACAATGACATGAATATGTATACTTGTGTGTAATTCTGTAGTTGACATTGTTTGGGACAGAGTTTCGGTGGAGTCGAAGTTTAGACAATAGTTTATTAAAATACAAGTGTCTGTGCATACTTTACGTGCAGACGCGTACTCCTACTACCGAGCAGATGTAAATATCCATGGTTGCACATTAGCCATGATGTTTACAGATTTTCAGGCCCCCATGTGTTGTTACAAAATAGAGCTACAAATAGCTGACCATTTGCCCTCCCCAATTATGTGACCTGTCAAGGAGTTGCCCTCATAGAGTACACATGCCCGCTTACTCCTTTGGAGCAGATGTAAATTTGTGTGCTACTGGAGATAGCTGTCTAGTTTTTAAAGGGCATATAAGTGCTTATACTGTCTTTATAAAAACTATATCAATATAATCTCATATTGGCAATCTATCTCCTTCTTCAAATATCCAGAGAGGCCTCGCAAGAGTCAGCCCTTAGAGAGGGTGTTCACGGCACAGCTACCACAGAGTCATTATTGTTCCCAATCTATTCTTTTTTTCAGTGAGTAAATAAAACCAGCCTTCAGTCAATATTTTCAAGTGTACATGTAAAAATATACATATGCAATTTCTATCAGATGGCAAAAATATCTGCTGCAAATATCTGTCTGTGTGTATATATTGTCAACGCCCTCACCACTCACCTCTAGTTTTAGAGGGGCGTGGTTATTGGAGGAACCTTCTCCTGTCAGCCTTAGCAGCCTATTTCCTTGTGGTGTCTTCTGGGAAATGTAGTACTGCTAAGATGTGTTTGTGCTTCAGGTAGAAAGTTGTAGTTAAGGCCACCGAGGTAAGGCATTTAACAGAAAATTTATTTCGCACCAAAAGATTCAAAGTACCAGATACAGGATTATTTCTGTAGGATTTGCTCAAGGTACAGCAGATGGTTGGCAAAGTAAACAAAAGAACCCAAAAATGGCTGTTTAAAGCCTTCTTACTTTCAGAAGCATAGCCTTTGATAGCAAGGCTGCCACCTTCCTTTTTGTCCTTGCTAATTACAGCATAAAGTCCAAACAAGCTTAGTCTTCTGTGGCAGTTGGGCTTCTATCAGCCTCAATTCCTTCTAGGCTGCATTTCAGGTATAAATGAACTCAAAACAAGAAGTAAACATTCAGACTGCCATCAAAAACTCTCAACAGGCTTTTCACATAACAGAGGAGCAAAGAAAAACTCTACTAGCAGGTAAATTGGCTTCTTGCCGTTTCACAGTTCAAACCACAGGTGGATAACAAGCATGAATCACAGCTTCCTGCTTATCCTTATATTTCAGTGAACTTCCCTTTTAAAAACATATGGGGAATTTACCACCACACTGCCTGTTTCTTATGGTTACCTTTTCAAGGAGGATAATTCTTTCAGGGCTGGCTTTTCCTCAAGACTTCATGTCTAAAGCTTGGCACAGAGAGCAATCCATAAGGATGTCTTCTTCCCCCAACTCTGCCACTGGCTCTCCCAGCTGCATGGGTTCTGGCTCTCCCACCCGGTCAGACTGCTCAGCTGACAACCTCTCCGGTACTCTGAGAGCTTCTCCACTTCCTGGCTCCAAGCTCTGCTGCCAACCTGTTGCAGGGAATTCAGACCTCTCAGCTCCTGGTAGCTCGGCTCTTCTGCATGAGTCAGCACCTTTTCTACTTCCTTCTCTTCTCCGGTATCTGCCTTCTCCTCCCTCTCCTTTTTTCTCTCTTCCTTTCTCCCTGTCTGTATACTTTAGCAGAGGCTTATACCTCCAGGGTTCTAGCTCCACCTCCTTCCTTCCAAGGTGTTGGCAATCCCTCTGCCTTCTGGTATTTGAGTAATCAGGGAACTTGTTGAAGTAAGGGTTTTGGACCTCGTGTCCGTAATCTCTCTCTCTTACTCTATTAGACACTGCATGAAACCTGTTGCAGCTGGGGTTTTTCTGATTCTTAGGTGTGGCTGTGGCTTTCTCACCCTGCACTCCTAAAAGGGGACCCTTTACTAGGGTAAATTCCTTACGTTTCTCACCTCCCCCATACTCAGGATAGATGACCTTGCCACAATAAACAGGGTGGACCAAAAAAAGTGAGAACATCTCATAAATTAAAAGCTTAAATAGTTTACTTATTTACCTTTTTTAGCTACATAATGTCTTTATTTCGACAATTTCCGGTTGCCATCTTTCCTTTTTAATTTGTCAGTCATTTACATCTGTCTTTTTGAATTTTTAAATAACTTATATGCTACGAGATGTTCTCACTTTTTTGGGGCCACCCTGTAGATATATATATATTCATCCCTCTTTTCAATATCCAGTGGTCAAGGTGTCTCCATTTCAATATTCATCTGCATCAGGGATGTGCTCTCATATTCATCGTCTTTCTTCTGAAGTACTCAAGTCCTGGAAAATTTGGATTGTTCCATGGCTCCCATACAAAATCTGCCCTATGTGCGTACTTTCATGCTAGTCGACATTTTATAAGGCGTTTATGTTTGTCAGCTGCCATTTATGTATGTAAATGACTCAAATACCAGACTTTACACACATCTAGTAGAGTGGAGGAGTAGCCTAATGGTTAGAGCACTGGCTAAGGAACCCAGAAACCAGGGTTCAATTCCCACCAGCACTCCTTGTGGCCTTGGGCAAATCACTTAACCCTCCATTACCTCAGTGAAAAATGGAAGTTATCAATGTTCCTGTTTAATGTACATTACCAAGTTTAAGTTACAATGTAAACTGCCTTAATTAAAATGATAAAGAGGTATATAAAACCTGTTAAATAAATCTAGGCACTCCTTATAAAATCATCCCTTTGATGTATACACTTAGCAGCTGAGTTTCACCACTACATTCCTTTGCTCTGCCCCAAACCACCTCCCTTTTCTAAAGATATAACTTTAATCATTTTTCATTTAAAACATGCAAAGTTATATGTAGAAGTGACCCAATTTTAAATATCTTTAAACTGTACAAAATTCAGGGAACAGCTCTGAGTAAACCTTTCCCGAGTCTTTCCAAAATTATTGTAAATAACACAATATCTTTTGCCTAAATGTGTTCATGAAGAAGCTCAAGAGCAAGGTGCCAAAAGGACCAACTTTTTTGAGTCTGCTCAAGTCTTTTTAAACACCTTCTTTTGGAACTAAGAGACCACTCAGACTCTAGCTGAAATGAGGTGGTCTTCTCACTCTTCTATTTTCCAGAGAATGGAATACAGTATGCCTTCATTCTCCATGAAGTGGTGAATTATTTCACATTGTTCCTTACCTCATGGACCTCATATTTGTAGAGGAGACTCGGTGCCATGAGCTCTCCTAGATCCTACCTCTTTTTGTCACATCTGTGCAGGGGCGGCCCAAGGGGGGTGCGGGGCCATGTGTGGAGACTCGATGTGAGGCCTCATTTGCATAATGAGCCTCATTTGCATAAATATTTGCGTAATGTTACCATACACTAACTTTTAGTAAACATGCCTCTTAATGAGTGTCTGGATAAAGAAAGACAAAGAAATTTCTACGTTACTATAATCCAGTGCCAATCGCCAGGCACATTAGGAACTACTACAAACACTGCCCATTTAGAACCCATAGCAAATCCGCCCTATCATAACAGCACTACCAGAACTCACAAAGCACCATACTCTACCTATCAAAAGGCAGCACTGCAAATATTAAACCAATACATTTCAGAGAATAAAAATACATGACCTACTGGGGAAACAGAACAAGTGGCACTGTCAAATAGGAATTACATAAACAGAATACCTCAGCTCAGTTACACATGCAGAACATAGACCATCACCAAACAAGGAATCACAATTTAGAAACAGGAAGACAATAATTAAACTGGGAACCCTAAAATCCAAACTTGAAATGTACAACAACACTGTACAAATAAAACTATAAATTAATTTCCTCTTGTACTAAACAAAGCACAGACGTTAATGATGCACATTTCCCAGAGCTGACATATTCCAGTTAATAAATTCAAAATAGATATTTTTCTACCTTTTGTGCATTTTTTTCAGTTGCAATTGCTCCAGCCACTTTCTTCTGGTTTCTTCGTGTCTTCTGCTAACTCTCCATCATCTGCTGTCCATTTGTCCTTTCTTCTCTCTTCTAGTTTTTTTTCCATTCTCTCTCTGTCTACATCTGCTTTAACATACTAATCTTTCTCCTTTTGCTCTTTCCTCATTCCTATTTCATCCACTCAAATTTTACCCCTCCATCCTCAATCCCCACTTACTCTCCAAATACCCGGCCAATTGTAGATTTGTCTTCCCTCCCACACAAAATATTTTTCCCCTTTCCATTTCACTCTCCCAGCTCCATCCCATTTTAATCCTCTCCCAACATCAGCTCCCTTCTAGTTCCAGCCCCACCCAGCATTCGCTCCCTTCTAGTCCCCGCATCAGCCCTTTTCCAGTCCTAGCCCCTCATCAGCCCATTTCCAATCATCCTAGCCACACCATCAGCCCATCTCCAGTCCTAGCTCCCCCATCCATTTCTAGTCCTATCCGAGTCCCTCCATCAGCTCATTTTCAATCCCAACCCCCCATCAGCCCATTTCTAATCCTTTCCTAGCCCCACCATCAGCCCATGTCAAATCCTAGCTCCCCTCCACTCAGCCCATTTCCAATCCAAGCCCCCCCATGAGCCTACTTCCAGTTCTAGCCCCTCCATGAATCCATTTCAATCCAAGCCCCCACCACAGCCCATTTCCAATCTTAGCACCCCCAACAGCCCATTTCCAGTCCTATCCTAGCCCCTCCATCAGCCCATTTCCAGTCCTAGCTCCCTCCTCTCACAGCCCATTTCCATTCCAAGCCCCCTCCCCATCAGCTATTTGCAGTTCAAGCCCCCCTTCCACTCAGCCCATTTCCATTCCAAGCCCCTGTCCCCATCAGCTATTTGCAGTTCAAGCCCCCACTTCCACTCAGCCCATTTCCAATCCTAGCAACCCCCAGCCCATTACCATTTGTAGCCCCCCATAGCCAATTACCAGTCCTAAGCCCCCCATCAGTCCACTTCTAGTACTAACCCCCATCACCCCATTTTCAGTCTTAGCCCCCATAGCCTATTACCAGTCCTAACCCCCCATCAGCCCACTTCAAGTCCTAACCCCCTCATCACCCCATTTTCAGTCATAGCCCCCCATAGCCCATTACCAGTCCTAACCCCCTCATCAGCCCACTTCCAGTCCTAACCCCCCATCAGCCCATTTCCATTCTTAGCCCCCCCTTAGCCCATTACGTCCTAACCCCCACATCAGCCCATTTCCAGTTTTAGCCCTCCCCCCATAGCCCATTACCAGTCCTAACCCCCCATCAGGCCACTTCCAGTCCTACCCCCCCCCATCAGCCCATTTCCAGTCTTAGCCCCCCCAATAGCCAACTTCCAGTCCTAACGCCCATCAGCCCATTTCCAGTCTTAGCCCCCATAGCCCATTACCAGTCTTAGCCCCCCCCATCAGCCCACTTCCAGTCCTAGCCCCCCATCAGCCCATTTCCAGTCTTAGCCACTCCATAGCCCTTTACCAGTCGTAACCCCCATCAGCCCAACTCCAGTCCTAACCCCCCATCAGTCCATTTCCAGTCCTAGCCCCCATAGCCCATTACTAGTCCTATCCCCCCATCAGCCCACTTCCAGTATTAGCCCCCCCATAGCCCATTACCAGTCCTAACCCCCCTCCCCCCATCAGCCCATAGATTTAAAAAAAAAAAACGGCTATTACTGCTGCTGCCGCCACAGCAGCAGCAGAATCAAGCATCCTGCAGGCCCCCCCTGCCCGGCAGAGCCCTCCCGGCATCAGCTCTCAAAGCACTGGCTTTTCAGAGCCGCGAAGGGAGAGTTTCCCTTTCTCCCGGTTCTATTAAGCCCGCTGGGGCTGATGGAATTTTCCGGCAGGCTTAAGAGAACTGCGAGAGAGAAACTCTCTCTTCGCGGCTCTGAAAGCCGCTACTGATAGAGCTGATGCCGGGAGGGCTCTGCCGGACAGTGGGGGACCTGTGGGACGCTTGATTCTGCCGCTGCCACAGCGGCAGCAGCAGACAGTATTTTTTTTTTAATCTATGGGCTGATGCAGAATGTTGTTTGCGCGGGGCCCCTTGAAATACGGGGCCCTGTGCAAACAACATTCTTGCTCAATGGATGGGCTGGACCTGCATCTGTGAGGATGACAAGATAACTGAGAGTTAGGTTGCAGGCCTGAACTGAACTCAAGCTTTGAAAGGTTCAGCTATTTCTACTCTAGCTTACTTTAGGGTATGTTTACTAAAACCCCGGTAAAGTGCGTGCCCCAGTAGTGTGCGGGTGCCATATAAGGAGTGGGAGTTCCGTCCTGAAAAAGAAAAGCCAGAATTTACATATGCGCTAAGGTGCGCGGCGCCCATGTACGCCCCGCACCTTAGCGCATGAGATAGCTGCGCGGGAGGCATAAGTGGCGCGCTGAAATGCAAGAAAAAGAGCAGAGCAGAGCCACAGCACAATGGTTAAGACACTGACCAATGGTGCAGGGATCATGGGTTCAATCCCCCACAGTGCCCAATGAAGATAGTTGGCTGAGGTGTTAATTTATGAGGCACAGAAATACTGGGCAGCATAAGGCGATGCGCTAATGTTTTTGGTGGCATATTAATACTGGGCGGCATAAGGTGGCGTGCTGATGTTTATGGAGGCATTATAATACTGGGCGGTATAAGTGGAGCGCTGATGTGCAAGAAAAAAAGCAGAGCCACAGCACAATGGTTAAGGCACTTGCCAATGGTGCAGGGATCAGGTGTTCAATCCCCCACAGTGCCCAATGGAGACAGCAGGCTGAGGCAGTATTTTAGGAGGCATTTAAATGATGGGCGGCATAAGGCGGCACGCTGATGGGCATAAGGCGGCGCACTAATGTTTTAGGAGGCTTTCTAATATTGGGCGGCATAAGGCGGCGCACTGATGTGCAATCACAGGAACAGAACCACAGCACAATGGTTAAGACACTGAGCAATGGTGCAGGGATCAGGGGTTCAATCCCCCAAAGTGCCCCATGAACAAGGCTGGCTGAGGCATAGCATATTATGGGGAAGATTGCTTTAGGAGGCATTTTATTCATATTTTAAATATCACTACTAGCAAACGCACTCTCAAAGCGTGTTAACATAAGGCGCCCTATAAGGCACATTTTAAAGTGCACTGTCAGCCAAGGCACCCTAGAATGTTGCTTATAGGGCGCTTTAGAGGGTGCCGTATGAGGTACCGCAAGGTCAGTGTACTGTTTTTTATGGCAGCACTGTGCAGTTTAAGGAATGAAAAGCATAAGTAGGTGCGCTGACAGGCAAGGAGGAGCAGCAGTGGAGCACAATGGTTAAGGCACTGACTGCTGATACAGGGGTCATGAGTTAGCTCCCCAGAGTGCCTAATACGTAAGGCTGGCTATGGCATCAGCTTTGCATTGTACATATTTTGTCCTGCAGCACTTTATTTTTATGTTATTAATTGCTGCCAGCAAACACGCCCTCACGTGCTGTAATTGAAGGTGCCATATAAGGCACCCTATAAGGCACTCCATAGGGCACATTATAAATTGCACTGTCCGCCACAGCACCCTAAAATGTCCCCTATAGGGCACCCTAGTGGTTGCGTCACAGGATAATGTATAGTGCACCTTATATGGATGGGAACCATAAGGTGCCCTATAGGGCACCCTATAAAGCACCCTCAGAGGCACCTTATGGGTACAGTACGCAGAGGGTGTTTTTGCTGGCATCAAAATATGTACATTAAAAAAAGATAATGCCTTGGACAACCCTATCAAATAACCCCACTTTGGGTTTGAACCCATGATCTCTGGTTTCAGAGGCAGTGAAGTAACCATTGGGCTACAGCTCTATAGCTGCTAGCAAGCCCCTGACTGGCTGCAGAGAGCATGCACGTCACCACACAGACAGTCTGCTGTGGTCACCAGGATAGGGTTAGCCCACCCATACCCATGATGTACTGCACATGCAAATCAGCTGTCCACAGATTAACACAAGATGGGCAATGCACCCCCACAGCACCTCGGCCTGGTAGAGGGAAGTGACCATGTGCACCACACACCACCTCGGCCTGGTAGGGGGTACCGACCGTGTGTTTTACTGGCACAGAGTAGCTACACACCGTCACATTGTGCGGGTACTGTGCTCACCCTGAGGGTGCGGTGAGGCGCCCAGGACCAGGTCCACAACACCTTCCATAGCTGAAAGAGGCTATGCTGGAGGTCCAAAGCAGTGTTAATGTGTGAGATAGTTAGTTTTTGCACAAACACCTTGGATATCTCTGTCTGTTTCAGTCAGGTGTAGCCCCCATGGACCCCCAGGTGGGCTATGTACCACCACCCCTCCTCCAGGGCTGAGGGTGGCAAACAGGGTCTCCTATCAATAGATCCACATTCTACCTCCCTGCAAAGGTGGCAGTAGAGGGGACCATCAACCCCAGTCCTGCTGAGGAACAGACACCCCACAGCGCAGTCAATGCAGCTCTATACACATCCATAACACAATAGCAGACAGACATTAGGCCTGGATATTTATTTATTTAGACAGTTTTGTATACCACCTTATCCTTCAATCAAAGCACCTGATATTCTCCTGCAGCAAGTCATCAGCTACTACACCCTGCAAGCTGCTCCATCAAAACACATACCAGCTGCAAACAGTGTGCTAGTTAATCCACAGTGCATGTTCCCAGTGGAGATGCATGCCCCCAGAACTGGGATGTCAGCATACACAGCAAGCAGATAAATCAGTGACTGGGCCCCAAAAGGAAACCCATATCTATCACATGAGAGAAATACTATATGGCAGTATGGGGGTGCCTAGCCATGCTGTGGTCACTGCACAGTCAGGGTGAGAGTGATCTCTCAGCAGGACATACTGAGGTCACCCTGTCTGTGTAGGTGGTGGCCGGACACTAAAATGTCCCAGTCAGTGCCCTATGCCCTGTGCAGATACACCCTGGCCAGGCCACCCTGTCCGGCCTATACCCATGGTACCTTGCTCCTCATTATGCACATTGGCAGCCCAATACTGGCAACATTGCTGGCAGTGTGGGCTGTGGAAGGTGTTTGCAGCCACCACACACTGGATAGACAGACAGCCACCCCCACACCTATGCCAGCATTGTGCTACTATAGAGGGGTTCAGCAGCCATACCCACCACACCAGTCCTGGGCACAGTACAGGCATGGATATGGTACGCAATACTGTTGGGGGTCACTCCCCAGGGCGGTAAACACTGTCAGAGACAAGACCTGCAGCACACACCGCAGACATCAGAATGATTGTTATGGTGGAGCCCAGGGAGCAAAATGTGCTTATCGTAGGAATTGATATCTGCCAGTTATCATGGGAAACATTTGGTAGCTGTGTACCATATACCCAGGTGTAGGGTGGCATTGCTAAGGTATGCAACTGCTGGTATTGGGAGATGCAGGCAGGGCCCAATGTCCTGCCTCTCCAGGAGGCATTGGCCAATGGGGCCTGTGTGTGTGTGTGTGTGGGTGTGTCTGGCCCTGTTGGTTGCTGCTTTACGGCAGAGTGTCCCAACTCCAGTCCTGGTGTTCCAAACAGTGTTCGGGTTTTCATGCTGTCCCTCATAAATATGCATGAGCTACATCAGCATACCATGGGGGTGGTGCATAGATATGCAGCACAGGCATCTTTATTAGAGGCAGCATGGATCCTGAATGGTGTGGGGCCCTCCAGGACTGCATTTGGGAGACTCTGCTCTAGGTAATGCGGCTGTTTATGGTGTCTGTGTCTGGTGTGGTAAAATATAGGTGTATGAACCATGCGTATGTTCTCAGCAATAAAGGTTTGTCCTTACTATCACGGTTTAGTTGTAGGAAAAATATGTGGACTGGATTGGCAGTAGCCCCAGCTGGGCTTTGAACCTGTGACCTTCTGTTTCTGCACACACTGTCTGTGTGCACTGCACCACCGTGTTGCCACAGATATGCTGTGTTCCTTGGGGAGTCCATGACTGTACATCCGACAGAGCCTGTCTGTTGTGGTGGACGGTGCCAGCCTGCGCAGGCCTAGGCCACTGTCTGCTGTGGTTTGCAGCCACTGCCCCCTCCACCACCTGTACCCTTCCGCCAACATGCAGACATGTCCCTATCTGGGAAAAAGCATATGACCTGATTGAGTTGTGGCACTCCAGGACTGAATTTGGGGGACTCGGCTATAGGCAATGCCCATTGTTATGGTTTGTGTGTGGTGTAGGGTAAAATATAGGTGTTGGAACCATGCTTATGTTCTTTGCAATAAAGGAATGTCTGTACTATCACTGTATAGTGGTGGGTAAAACTAAGGGGACTGGGTTGGCAGGAGCCCCAGCTGGGATTTGAACTTGTGACCCTCTGGTCCTACAAGCACTGGCTGTGTCCACTGCACCACACTGTGGCCACAGGGACAGTGCAGTCTCTGGAGATAGGAAACCTGGCCGCACGAGTCAGACACCCTGCTCTGCACAGTTTTACTGTGGGCTCGTTTACCTTGTATGGGGACAAAGGTGCAAATAAACCTCAAATATGACCTCCAAAAAAGGGGAAAAAAACCAAAACCAAGCTGGGCAACAGTGATATCAATGGGCAACATAAAAAACACTCCCAGGAAAGCTCCAATAAAATGCAGTGATTTTTGAAAAGTCTACGGAGCGTAGACCCTTCCAAAAATCATTTCATTTTTTTGGAGCTTTCTTGGGAGTGTTTTTTAATGTTGCCCATTGCTATCACTATTGGACAGCTGCATTATAATTTTTCTGGAATTTGTTGTGGTAATTTTCAATTTATATTTGCTATTTTGTTCTGTGCACATGTATCACACTGCTCACGTTTTGCAGGTTTCCCCGGTTTTGCTGTACATTGCTGACGGAAATGGTTTCTCTTCCCTTTAAATCGGCTCTAACGCGAGGGTTTCACTCGCGGTATTTTTTTTGCCGAAATTCAGCCCCGCTCCTGTGCGTGGAGCCTCTCCCCTTCCACTCTCCACCCATTGACCCCGTCCCCCCGCCCCTCGGGAGCCTTCCTCCACCCTTGAAATGCCTTTCCACACCTCTATCGCACATCAGCACACCGCACACTTGCGCGGCCCCGTCAGTGTGAGGGGCACATGTGCGGGGGCCCATTAGTGTGACGCACACGCATGCGGGGCACTTAAGAGCACTTAAGTGCATCATTAGCGTACGCTATTGTGCGCCGCGCACGTGTGCGCGGTTTAGTAAACATACCCCTTTGTCTCTTTTCTTCCTCTCTCCCTCTTCCCTATAACTGTATTTCTTTTCCTCAAGTTTACTTTTCCCTTCTTTCACTCCTGTCTGTATCATTTCTCTCTCGCATTTGTCACAGATATGTGATCCTCTGCTTACAACACCGTCCCATTCTGCTGCTACCCAAATGGGTGGTTTGTCTTAGTCTGGCACCTCAGCTGAGACTTGTCTATCTTGGGAGACCCTGCCAGTAGCTAAGCTACTGATTTAGCTCTCAGCATCACTGATGCACACAAGCCCTCATAGTGCGACTGAGTAGTCTGGGTACCCAACTAAGGAAGCATAAGAAAAAGAAAGATCGAAGGAGCCTGTCCTAACAAGGGAAGGGCACATGAGGATCCAGAAGGCAGTCTGGCTACAATAAATAGAGAACTACCTGCTTACTTCAAAAGTGGACTTTAACAAGGACTTTGAGTTACCAATGTATCTTTCCTATTGAATTGGTCATGTAATGTGTCTTCATGTATATTTTTTAATTTGGAGATTTCACCAAATATAGGTGATTTTTTAAATTACAGTTTGGGGACAGATTTTTCTTTACTGGTGTGAAGCAGATTTTTGGAAGTGTGTTCTGCAGGTTAGGTGCTGAGCGCCTTAGAGCAGTTCTTTCTCCCCACCCTCCCCAGCACCCATCCTATCTTTGCACAAATATAATCCACTTAGACTGGACCAGAAACCCACTCAAGGGACCAGGGTTACACTTGAAAAACATATATACTTAAAACATTGCGATATTCTTTATCGGTCAAACAAAAAATGTTTAATTTTTAAACATTGCATCTGCATATGAAATATTTTTGTTAACCCACTAAAACATATTTTATCATTTCCAAAGCGTAATCCCCTCCCAAGTCTGTCCTACTGTCAGAAAGCTCACATTTTATATCAGGGCTGAGTCCTGACTCATTTTTTCTTGCCCCAGTAGGGGTTTTCAAGGTGAAGAGAAGGAATTCTCCTTCAGAGCCCTAAGCACTAATAGAATCTTTGATCTTCCTAGGAAAGAATACTCACAAGGCTATGCAGTTCCAACCCAAAGTAACCTTTGCTGAGGAATTTCTTCTCCACAAAATACTTGACATCTAGTATATTTTTTTAGTAACCACAGGACACAATTTGATATACCACACCTCATACTGTGAGTCTTGGCCTTGTGGCAGCATGAGAGGAAACACTTAAATGTTTTTCCTGCTGTCTAGCCTACTTAATCTGCTTTAGTGTCCCAGACCTAAAGGATGAATTTGTCATAAAGGATGGGGGGATAAAAGACTCTTGTTCCAAATCCTCCACTGTACTCCTGATACCATGTTGGACACTACCACCTGGACCCCCCTCCCCCCCCCCCACTACTGTCCCATACTCTCCTTACTAGCACCCCGCTGTGTACTTGACAACCCTCTGTTGGGTCCCTGACACATATAGCCATCCTGCCTCAGACACCTTTTCTGCACCTCTGCCTCAGACGACAACCCACATACACATACTCTTTCACTGTGCCCCGACTGCAGAATCTCATCCATAGCAGAACCCCCCTACACATCCATGTAACCCTTACCTGGGGGGAGGGTCATATTAGGAGTGTCTGGGGAAGGGATCAGAAGGATCTGAGACCCACTGCACTACCGGGAAATGTTTGCAGGTTGAGGTAGAATGGGGAGTCTGCCCAGGCTTTTTTCAAAATGTCTCTCAGAGACATATTATTCATAATGCTGCAGATGGCTGCATATTACCACAGTGCACACATTATTTTTGTCAGCGTATCATTTTTAACCTTGCTGTAATTTGCATGCTGTTACTTCACTGCATCGGGAGTAAGACTTTCTGCGCAGCATTCTAACACACCGTTTACTGCATAGAGGTCTCATGGGGTGGGGGTGGCAGATGAGAGGTCTTGGCAGCTGCCTCCTAAATTTATGGGCTGGCTCCTAGATTAAAAGAAACTTGGTCAAGGCCTGATCTAAGAAGTCTTCAGCTGCTATATATTATAGTGGGGGTGTGCGTGTGCTGTTATTCTGCAATTTGTTCTACTTATGTGATTGAAGTCATTTAGCTTAGACTTTGAACTTGAACCTGACCACAAATTTAAGGTATGCTATTGTAGACTAAACACAGAATACAACACGTTCTGTCCTATTTACACTAGAAGATTCATTGGCTTCTAGAATAAATGTCAACTGCAGGTTTTAGTTGTCATATTTAATTTTCAGTAAAGCTGGTACATTTTGTGCATGTCTCTCTGGGAATTCATGGTGCATCAGGTCCTCAGTATTAGCAATGGGTCCACCTGAGGGAGGGGGAGACAATTTTCAATGTCCCATAGGCTTGAAATCCATATTTCAAAAAAGAACACAGGTCTGCGACTAAAAAGCTGTTTGATTATTTTCATCTAATTTCCATGTATTTTGGTGTGCTGAAAACAAATAAAATATTGAAAAAACTCCTAGACGTCATGATTTGCCACAACATGCAAAATTGTCTTCAAATGTATCAATTTTTTTCAAATTACTATTAATTAATTCGAATTACTATTAATTAATTCACATAAGTGCATTTAAGATATAAAATGCCAAAAAAACCCTTAAAGGGGTTGTCTGAGTTATGTAAAAAAAAAATATAGCACTGTAAATCTGATGGTCAGCAATATATACATAAGCTAAGCAAGTTTTAAGTCCATGCTTCTAATGGTAGAAGGGGTTAATCTTTCCTGAAGAATCCAGTGGGAGGGAGACACAGGGCAGATAGCAGCAGCTCCGGTCAGTGCAGGGGGCGTGGCCAGCACTGTGACGTCTCGTGTACAGACACAGAGCTGCTCTCTCCTGCATGCCACACTTGTGCATGAATCATCATCAGGTTCTTGGTTCTAGGCTGTTCACACTTTTTCATCACAATTCGTGTTAGCTCGACATTCTTCAACCGTTATGTTATGGCTCCGCGAAAGTGTATTAATTCGCCAGACAGTTTGTTTCATCTGTGGTGAATATACAGTGTTGAAGCAACAGCAGAATATTACAGACTTTGTGAAAAAAGTATACTTTGCATACTTTGGACTAAAAATTGGAGATGAAGATAAAGTCTGGGTGTCTCATAAAGTGTGCAAACGGTGTGTTGAGGACCTCCGAAACTGGTTCAAGGGTCAGAAAAAATCTTTCCGTTATGGGATTCCTATGGTATGGCGAGAGCAAAAGAACCATAGTGACAACTGTTACTTTTGTTCATGCAATGTGAAAGGGTTTAATTCCAAATGGAAGCATTCCATTTCATACCCCAATCTTCACTCGGCAATTCGTCCCATCCCCCATGGCACAGATATACCAGTACCCAAGCCCCCTGCTACTTTGGAAGAGATACCTAGCTCCGATGAAGGTGAAGTCATACCTGAACCAGATGATGAATCAAGTTCTGACTTTGAAGATGATACAAGACCAAAATTGTTTTCTCAGGAGGAGATGAATGATTTGATAAGAGACTTGAATCTTCCCAAAGATGTCGCTGAGTTACTCGGATCAAGGCTGAAATGCAGGAATTTATTGTTGCCAGGAGTGTCATCTTCATGGTTCAGACATCGTGAAAAGGAGTTCGTTCCTTACTTCGCCCAGGAAGACAAGTTGGTTTATTGCATCGATGTTGAAGGTCTGATGGGTCAATTTAAAATCCAATATGATTCAGAGCAATGGCATCTTTTTATAGATTCTTCAAAAAGAAGTCTCAAAGCAGTTTTACTCCACAACAGTTTTTACGCTTCCATACCTGTAGGTCATTCCGTACACTTGAAGGAAACCTACGAGAACTTGGAATTTGTCCTTCATAAACTTAAATATGAAGACCATGGTTGGCAAGTGTGTGGGGACTTGAAGGTCTTGTGCATGCTGCTCGGGCAACAAGCTGGGTATACCAAATATCCTTGTTTTCTGTGTCTATGGGACAGTCGAGACTGACAAAATCACTGGACCAAGAAGAGTTGTCAGCTGAGGGTGCTAACAGTCGGTGAAAAAAATGTCCTCCGAGAAACTTTGGTACCTTCCCATAAAGTTCTTCTATCACCTCTCCACATAAAATTGGGATTGATGAAGCAATTCGTAAAATCACTTCCAAGAGATGGAGAATGCTTCAAATACTTGGTTACCAAGTTTCCAGGCCTGTCGGAGGCAAAATTGAAGGAAGGTGTGTTCGTCGGACCAGACATTAGAAGGCTTATAGTTGGTCAAGAGTTTGTCAATACCATGACGGATCCTCAAAAAGAAGGGTGGATTGCTTTCAAAGAAGTCGTACAGAAATTTTTAGGCAATAACAAAGATCCTCACTACAAAAAGATCGTCGGACGAATGCTGAAAGCATTTCAAGCTTTAGGTTGCCTGATAGTTTGAAAGTGCATTTCCTCCAGTCCCACCTTGACTACTTTCCTGAAAATTTGGGAGCTGTGAATGAGGAACAAGGTGAATGATTCCACCAAGACATTAAAGAGATGGAAAGGAGATACCAGGGAAAATGGAGCATTACAATGATGGCAGACTACTGTTGGATGCTTCAGAGAGACATTCCAGATGCTACTCACAAGCGTAAATGCACCAAGAGGAGCCTCACAAGGAAGAAGAATCGAGTTTAGTGTGTGTAGGTGAGCTTATTTCAGTTCAAAAAAGGATTTTCATGAAAATATTGTAATAAAACTTTAATTTTATAAGTCTATTTCCATTTATTTTGAGGTATTGCCTTATTTAACATAGTTACCTAAATTGTCAGGAAACGTGATGTCCTATGACAAAATGGAGGTCATTTTCGGATTCAGCGCACCAAAAAACATAAAGATTAAGTGGAATAACCAAAACAGCTCTCGAAAAAATTTTTTTGCAGACCTGTGGAATCTCACTACAGTTCTCCTTTGGATACCCCAAAGTGGTCGGTGCTTTAGGGAATTTTATACTGTGCATACTTTGCAGATTTCAGAATAGGAGAGAAATTTCAGTTTCCCACTTAAATCCTGCTCTTGTTGCCACCCATTGCAGGATTAACCTTTTGATGGGCCCCCCACTATAATAGAAATATATTTTAAAATTTGCACAAATGGTGCTCCATGTGGTTATGACTATAGAGGAAAACCAGCGAGGAGGAAGTAGCAGGCAAGAAGGACTGAACTCTGGCTCTTTCTGCTGACTGGAGGACAATGCACAGGGGATGGATATGTATGTATGTATGAAATTTGCAGTATTTGATATTCCACCATGATCAGAAATTACATGGAAACTGTTTACAGAATTAAAAGAAAATTGGTAAAACAATACTAATCAACATAAAAACAAATATATTATGCATGCCACACCTGGTTATTTGCATAGTTGTTCTAACTGGAGTAACAGAACCACGGTTAGTTTCTGCCTTTTCTCATTCCTGGCTGCTTCTGTAAGCATTTGTTGTCCAAATAAATTGCTGTTGCAAAATTCTTTCCCCATCCTCTAACGGTCCTTGCTTTGTGTGCTGATTGATTTATAGATTTTCTGTACTGTTGGGTTCTTAGTTACATTGATTTTATTTTTTTACTTTTATTATTATATTGTAAACTGCCTTGATGTAATTTTTAATTGTGAAAGGCAGTATATCAAATGATACTGTAAATACATATTAAGGGAGGAGAGAGAAGTAGCCCAATATTAAATTATCTTTAGACATAAAAACATAAGATATGCCATACTGGGTCAGACCAATGATTGATCAAGCCCAGTATCCTGTTTCCAACAGTGACCAATCCAGGTCACAAGTACCTGTCAGTTTCACAAAAGCTATATGGATTCCATGCTGCTTATCCCATGGATAAGCAATGGATTTCCCCGGTCCACTTGAATAATGGTTTATAGAATTTTCCTCCAGGAACTCATCCAAACTCCTTTTAAATCTAGCTACACTATAGTTTTTACTACATCCTCCGGTAACAAATTCCAGAGAATGATTATGCATTGAGTGAAAAAATATTTTTTGCCAATTAGTCTTCAAATATCCTATATTGTAGCTTCATTGTGTGTCCTCCAGTCTTTCTACTTTTTAAAGAAGTAAACAATCAGTCTACAATCCACTCCATTCCACTCTATCTATTATTTTATAGACTTCTATCATATCTCCACTCAGTCATCTTTTTTCCAAGTTGAAGAGCCCTAACATTTTAAGCCTTTCCTCATAGGGGGATCCTTCCATGCCCTTTACCATTTTTGTCGCTCTTCTTTGTACCTTTTCTAATTCTGCTATATCCTTTTTAAGATATGGCAACCAGAACTGCACATAATATTCAAGGTGCAGTCACACCATAGAGCAGTAAAAAGGCATTATGATATCCTTGGTGTTATTCTTCATTCCTTTCCTTATTATTCCTAGCATTCTATTTCCTTTATTGGCTGTTGCTGCACAATGGATAGAGGGTTTCAACGTATTATACATCATGATGTCCAGATCCTTTTTCTGGGTGGTGAGAGAGGATGTACTGTGGGTTAAACTAGAAAGAGGGAAAGAGAAATCCATTTGCATTGGCGTGATATACAGACCTCCATCACAGGACAGAGATTTAATTGACGACATACACAGCATTGCCAGGAAAGGGGAAGTGCTACTGATAGGTGATTTCAATATGCTGGATGTTGATTGGCACATTCCTGCTGTGGTTTCATCTAGAAGTAAGGAGATCCTGGATTCTCTACAGGGAGAACAATTCAGGCGACTGGTAACAAAACCTACACGTGAAGTGGCCATACCGAACCTGGTACTTACTGATGGGGAAAGTGTTTCTGATGTTATAGTGGAAGATCATCTCACATCCAGTGGTCACCAGATGGTGCGGGTTCAGTATTAGGACTAGGGCTGATAAAATCCATTCAAAAGTGAGGGTCTTAGACTTTAGGAAAACTAACTTTGCCGAGATGGGCCTATACCTCAAGGAGTCGTTAGCAGGATGGGAATAGCTGAGGGATGTAGAAAAACAGTGGGCAAAACTGAAAGGGGATATTTTAAGGGCAACCAGCCTTTCTGTTAGAAAGGTAAATAAATGCAAAACGAAAAGGAGGCCACTATGGTTCTCAAAAGAAGTAGTTGAAAAAGTGAAGAAAAAGGGGGAGGCCTTCATGAAATACAAGCGATTACAGAGAGAGGAAAACAGGCATCTATATTTGGAAAAACTTAGAGAAGCTAGCAAAGTAATCAGGAAAGCAAAGATTCAAAAAGAGGAGTAAATAGGCAATGCAATAAAATGGGGAGATAAGACATTTTTCACATATGTTAGTGAGAGGAGGAAGGGCCAAGTTGTATTGTCAGACTCAAGGGTGAAGGGGAGGAATATGTAGAAGCTGATGAGGATAAAGCAGAATTGCTTACTATTTCTGTTCTGTGTTCATAAATGAAGGGCCAGGAGCAGGACCTCAGAAAACACCCACAAATAGGAACAAAATCTATGAGAATCTCTAATAATTTTCAGAAGACAGTGTTTGTGAAGAACTAGCCAAAGTTAAAGTAGACAGAGCGATGGGACCGGATGAGATACATCTGAGAATAATGAAGGAAATTGGGGACATTCTAGCGGCTCCACTGACTGACCTTTTCAATGCCTCTTTGGAATCGGGAATGGTCCCAGAGGACTGGAAAAAGGCATATGTGGTCCCTTTACACAAAAGCGGAAGTAAGGATATGGTGAAAACTACAGGCCGGTTAGTTTAACCTCTGTAGTGACTAAATTATTGGAAGTGCTACTGAAAGAGAAAATAGTGAGGTTTCTGGAGTCCAGCAGATTACCGGATCCAAGGCAGCATGGATTCACCAGAGGCAGGTCTTGTCAGTCAAATCTGATTGATTTCTTTGACAGGGTGACCAGGGAGTTGGACCGAGGGAGAGCCCTAGATGTGGTGTATTTAGATTTCAGTAAAGCCTTTGATACTGTTCCTCATGGGCAACTTATATACAAACTAAGCACCCTAGGGATGGACCCTAAAGTTACTGCTTGGGTTAGAAATTGGTTGAGAGGGAGGTGACAAAGGGTACAAGTAAATGGAGCTCACTCTGAGGAAAAGGATGTTACCAGTGGTGTGCCACAGGGATCTGCCTTTGGTCTGATTCTTTTTCACATCTTTGTTAATGATATAGTGGAAGGACTATCTGGTAAAGTTTGCCTCGTTGTGGATGATACCAAAATCTGCAATAGAGTAGACACCCAGGAAGGTGTAGATAACATGAGGCGGCATCTAGCTAAGCTTGAAGAATGGTTGACTTAATGCTAAAAATCCAAGGGAGCGGTTCAGTGTAGGGGGTGAAGTACTTCTGTCCACAAAAGAAGAGCGGGACTTGGGCGTGATTGTGTCTGATGATCTTAAAGTAGCTAAACAGGTAGAAAAGGCAATGGTGAAAGCCAGAAGGATGTTTGGGTGCATAGAGGAATGGCCAGCAGAAGAAAGGAGCTGACAGTGTCTCAATATAAGTCTTTGGTGTGACCTCATTTGGAGTATTGTGTGCAATTCTGGAGACCACGCCTTCAAAGGGATATAAACAGGTTGGAGTTGGTGCAGAAGGTGGCTACTGAAATGGTTAGTGGTCTTTGTTGTAAAGCATATGAGGGCAAACTTAAGGATCTTAATATGTATACTTTAGAGGAAAGGCGGGATAGAGGAGATATGATTGAGATGTTTAAATACCTCCTTGGCATAAACGCACAGGAGGAGAGTCTCTTTCGATTGCAAGCAAGCTCTGCTACAAGGGGACATAGGATGAAGGTGAAAGGTGATAGACTCAGGAGTAATTTGCAGAAATATTTCTTTATGGAAAGAGCGGTGGATTCATGGAATAGTCTCCCAGTGGAGGTAGTAGAGATGAGGACAGTATCTGAATTCAAAGAAGCATGGGACAAGCACAGAGGATCCCTAAAGTAGAAAGGGGAGTATTATAGTAGTTGATATGGAAGGGCAGACTAGATAGGCCATGTGGTCTTTTTCTGCCATCATGTTTCTATGTTTCTAAGGAGGGAATTCCAGAACGCGAATAAGGCTTTGATTGTGTGCCGGGGACATTTATCTCCCGAAAATGTCTACGAGCGCATTCCAGTACATAGTGCTCACGGATGTTTATCTTGCTAACACGGGGATCTCAGAACCTGTCTGGGAGGGGCAGAATGGAGGCATGGTTTGCCACGGAGATGTATAAAGTGTATTCAGGAAAGGTCTGTGTATATTTTGGGAGGTCCCTGCAGACGTGCCCGTTATACCTGCCAGATATATGAACTAAGGCCAGTACTTAGGAAATATTCAGCTATTCTTCTGTGAAGGTGATGACTAGTCTGTTCTAAAATGTTGGACTGCAGTATGGAAAAACCCCAAAAGATGCATTTATAAAGAACAGAAATCAGAGGTGTGGGAATCTTGTAAGCTAAAGAGGCATTATTAACTACCCTGACAGAAATATTAAGAAGAGCAATAGCGATTATTCTGGCCATGTGACATTTGCTGTTTGTGCTGAAGGAGTTAATCTAGGGGACTCTAACAATTCTCGTGCCCTGAAAATGGGACTATTGATGTAGGAATAGTATGTGAGTGAGTATGGAAAGGATTCTTGTTTGGGTGAGAAATGGAGGTCATATTTTTAATCCTGGGACTCCATGCTATTCTGTTATACCAGCTGTTATTTATAGGCTCGGGGCATCTTTTTGGTAGATTTAGATTTTTCGTGACTGAAAATGAGAGTGAGTGTGTGTGTGTGTGTGTGTGCTTTGAGGATTGCACAGGAGGATCTGGTGTGCTCATCTGCAATTCGGAGGGAGGGGGGGGGGAATATGAATGGCTTGCCATTACCTGGACCGTACGGATGACTGCAGCATCACCAGGTGCCAGTGTGATAGGGCAGGAAAAAACACAAAAGGTTCGCCATAGCTAAATGTCAACACATATCACTTTCAAAAATAAAAGACCATCAGAATAAGAGCATTCAACATTGCAAACATCACTGAAACATGCCCAAAAACACCATTTTGTGTCAGGTTGGTAAGGATCTATACTTAACACTGTAAGACTGTTTTTAAAGATGACTAATGAAAGAATTCAGTAACTAAGGATTTCTTCTACTGTCATGTATGTTTTGATGCAAGTTATGTCATGGCAAACATATCACTTTCTACTTGCTGTTATTATATCTTTGAGTGCACTGAGATCACCTTGCACTGTTCTGGGCATGCAACAGTCTAATATATCTAGTTTAATTGTCATGAACATTTATGTATCATCAGCGTTCATGTGTAGTTTGCATAGCACAACACTGTCAGTGACAGGAGAAGCTTAGGAGATGCACGTTTTACAGAGGAGGCGTGCCCGTCTGAGACATCCACGGGTATATGGTAGAGATGGGCAGGATCAGAAAAGTCCATCTTTTCAAAATATGGTGAATATGGGCATGTCCAAACCATTTGTTATGTATAGAAACATAGAAACATAGAAACATGACGACAGAAAAAGACCACATGGCCTATCTAGTCTGTCCTTCCATATCAACAACTACAACAGTCCACTTTTTACCTTTAGAGATCCTCTGTGTTGGTCCCATGCTTTTTTGAATTCAGTTACTGTCCTCATCTCTACCACCTCCACTGGGAGACTATTCCATGGATCCACTACTCTTTCCATAAAGAAATATTTCCGCATATCACTCCTGAATCTATCTCCCTTCACCCTCATCCCATGTCCCCTCGTAGCAGAACTTGCTTTCAATTGAAAGAGGCTCTCTCCCTGAACATTTATGCCACGGAGGTATTTAAACATCTCAATCATATCACCTCTATCCCGCCTTTCCTCTAAGGTGTACATATTAAGATCCTTAAGTCTGTCCTCATATGCTTTATAATGAAGCCCACTAATCATTTTAGTAGCGACCCTCTGCACCAACTCCATCCTGTTCACATCCTTTTGAAGGTGCGGTCTCCAGAATTGCACACCATCTTTATCTTTTATCTTTATTTAAAATTTGATAAACCGCTTTTCGTCGTAACATAAAGCGGTGTACAATAAAAGGTTGACAGTGCACAAACAAGAAAAGGAACGCCAAAGTAAAACAGAAAAGTAGATATAGAGAATAAAAGCATAGACAGATAAAATAACAAAGAGACCAAACGTTGCAAACAAACTAGGGGGCCAATAGTTAAAACATAAATTAACAGGGTTTCTTAAAACAGGCGTGATAAAAAGGCCCAAAGGGGAGGACAATATTAGACCACATATAGACAAAGGACACAACTAAACAAAACAAATGGACAGGACAAACATAATAGGTAATTGGGAGAAACATTAGGAAGGACCATCGGGAGAAAGATGAAAGGCTTGCTGAAATAGATGTGTTTTGAGTAGAGTTTTAAATTGGGGATATGAGGGTTCCAGGCAGAGAAACGGTGGTAAAGCATTCCAAAGTGTTGGACCTAGGAAGAAAAAAGCAGCATGATGGGTCTGTTCAAGGTGTGCCTGTGACGGGGAAGGAAGAGACAGACGATTTGCATGAAGGGATCGAAGCTGACGATAGGGGGTGTGAAGGGAAATTCGGTCTGCAAAATAGAGGGGAGTGTTAGTGTGAAGGGCACGGTGAATTAGAATAAGAAACTTATAGTGAAAGCGGAAATAGAGAGGTAACCAATGCAGCCGGAAAAGGATAGGTGTGATATGATCGAAACGGCGTGAGAAAGTAACAAGGCGGGCAGCGGTATTTTGAATGCGTTGTAGGCGTAGAAGTTGATACTTTGGGAGATTAGCGAAGAAGACATTACAATAATCCAAACGACTAACAACTAAGGCCAAGACAAGGGTGACTAAGGAAGAAACGGGAAGAAGGGAGCGGACATTCCTAATCTGTCGTAGGGTGGCAAAGGATCTGCGTATAAGGGAAGCAAGATATTGATGAAAAGATAGCTTGGGGTCGAGAATAATACCAAGATAGCGGAAGGATGATACAAGAGGGAGTGGAGTAGAGTCAATCAGGGGGGCCAAAGAAGGACAGGAGCCAGTCAGTGAAACCCACATGGCTGTGGATTTTGATGGATTCAAGTGTAAGAAATTTTGGGACAACCAAGAGGAGATCCGAGAAAGACAGAGGTTTAGCTGGGTAATGTCTAATGTCAGGGGAGAGGTATGGAACAGCAAAATAATGTCATCTGCATACATATAGAATGATACAGGAAACTGTTGAATCTCTAGGGATAATGGAGCTAGAAAGATATTAAATAGAAGAGGAGAAAGAACAGAACCTTGTGGGACACCGCAGGTGAGAGGAAAGGCAACTGAGGACTGATTACCAACGTGAACTGAAAAAGAACGGGCTGTAAGAAAAGAATAGAACCATTGCCAGACTGTGCCTTGTAATCCCACATCTGATAGACGAGAAAGTAAAGTATGGTGATCAATCAGATCAAAGGCCGCAGATAAGTCAAGAGACACCAAGAGAGAAATATCACCAATATCACCATAGTCCAAATGAGGTCGCACCAAAGACTTATACAGAGGCATTATCACCTCCTTTTTTCTGCTAGCCATTCCTCTCCGTATGCACCCAAGCATCCTTCTAGCTTTTGCCGTCACCTTTTCTACCTGTTTAGCTACTTTAAGATCATCAGACACAACCACGCCTAGGTCCCGCTCTTCTTTAGTGGACAAAAGTACTTCACCTCCTATACTGTATTGCTCCCTTGGATTGCTGCAGCCCAAATGCATGACCTTACATTTTTTAACATTAAATCCCAGCTGCCAAATTCTAGACCATTCTTCAAGCTTAGCTAGATCCCTCCTCATGTTATCTACACCTTCCTGGGTGTCTACTCTATTGCAGATTTTGGTATCATCCGCAAAGAGGCAAACCTTACCCGACAGCCCTTCTGCTATATCACTAACAAAGATGTTAAAAAGAATCGGACCAAGGACAGATCCCTGGGGCACACCATTGGTAACATCCTTCTCCTCAGAGTGAGCTCCATTTACTTGTACTCTTTGTCGCCTCCCACCCAACCAATTTCTAACCCAAGCAGTAACTTTAGGGTCCATCCCTAGGGTGCTCAGTTTGTTTATAAGTCGCCTGTGAGGAACAGTGTCAAAGGCTTTACTGTCTCATCGTAACAGCAAGGCCCATGTTTTTCCATAGTGGTTTGCTCATGCCACGCCGGAAATATCTATGTCTCTGATTCCAGAAAGGCAGACACATCTATACCCGTGGCTGTGGAATCAGGGTGAAATCGGACCTGTTTTCAATTTGGACATGTCTGCGGCCCAGACATGTATGTTATGGAATTGGCCTCCACGTGAATAACTTTGCACTTTTCCTCATTAAATTTTATTTGCCATTTGGATGCCCAGTCTCCCAACTTTCAAGGTTCTCTTGCAATATTTTACAATCCTCTTGTGTTTTAACATCTTTGAATAATTTTGCATCATCTGCAAATTTGATCAAGTTACTCATTATTCCCATTTCCAGTTCATTTACGTATATGTTAAAAAGCAGCAGGTCCAGCACAGATCCCTGGGGTACTCCACTATTCACTTTTCTCCTTTGAAAAAATTGGCCATTTAGCCCTACCCTCTGCTTTCTATCTTTTAACGAGTTCCTGATCCACAATAGTAGACTGCCATGACTCTTTAATCTCCACAAGTGTCTCTCATGAGGGACTTTGTCAAAGGCTTTCTGAAAATCTTGACACACTATATCAACCCTGGTTAATCAATCACTCTGATATCAATCATAGAAGTGTGTTGTATCTGATGTCACATACATCTTATTGCTTATCTCAACTCACTCTTGATTTTAAGTTTGTTTTATGTCTATCTGGTCTAAGCAAATGATAGGTCTCAGACTTATCGGGCGTTATAAATATTCAGACTTTTATGTATTTTCTGAAAAACGCCCTAATTCGCATCAATGACCTTTTTCTTATACAACAGTTGGTTAAGATCAATTGTTTAAATAAGTGAAAACTTAGAGCTGTGCTTAACTTTCAGTGTCTTCCTCAACGCCACATTCTGCTCTGTATCCGCGTTTCACCGAATTTCAGTTTCTTCTGGGGGTTGCATTGAAAGCACTACAATACAGATGATAATTGTGCTCACAACATATACACACTTCCAATATGATATACCACATTCATAAACTCTACGTTTCCCATACAAGGAAAAACCACATACCCGGCTTTCAGTTGTATCACTTTCTAACTCCAAAATGTTAATTTCTCACTACTCTCTCACGCCTGCCGGCGATCATAATTTCCAAAGTTGCTTTTTCTCTGTCCTGTCTTCGAGCCTGCCGGCTTACAAAAACGCCACGCGTGCGTGTTGAGCTTTAAGCCTATTGTTGGTTCCTCCCCCAATACTTCATTTAAGCCTGTTACTGGTTCCTCTTCCACTACGTCATTAGTTAACAAGAATTCCATTCACCTACATACTTCCCATTCTATCCGGGCATTCAAACCTCTGGGAATCACTGATTGTAACCTGTAGATCCACCACTGTTCATGCCATGTTAAGGTTTGTTCCCTGGATCTTCCCTCTTGTCCTGTCAATACCTGAGCAATACAGAAGCACCAAAGTTCATCAAACACATGATTGTGTCTAAAACAATGATCCACTATGGGCGCTTCATGTCGTTGGCATTTTAATCTGCTTCTATGCTCATTCATACGTGTTTTAAATTCTCTTATAGTTTTCCCCACATAAACAAGGCCACAGGGGCATTGAATGCAGTATACCACGTATGTTGACTTACAGGAGATATGAATGTACGGGCCTGAAATATACTCAATTCTGCAACCGCGAGAAGCTAAATTTTCTGCATCACATTCTGTGCCGGCTGATGTCCAAGTGCCTGCCCATCTCCCCTGCTCAGTGATCCTGCCTGTGTGCTGGTGCCATGGCGTCCCATCACCATGGCACTGGGACACACAGCAGGAGCTCGTATGGCCCCTCAGTGAAAAAAGGCACATTTCCCGCTGCTCAACCCTTGGTGGAGTCGACCGGGGCCGGGATCAGGTTGTGAGGGCCAACCCGACACTCCCCCATAGGTCTAGTGGGGCTGCCTGGCTGGGTTGCCCCCCTGGATGGGACTTATTCCACCTCCAAGGTGGAATAAGTCCCACGTACATCGTATAGGGCCATGACCAGAATAGACCCTGTATGTCTGGGTGAGTCGGCCTGCCTCCACTCTGCCCACTCTCCATCTCCGGCCCTCCCCCTCCTGCCCCATCCAGTGCTCCCTGCACAAGCCCTCTGTGTGTGCGGAGAGTCAGGGAAATGGAATATTCTCCCTGCAAATAGTAGGGGTTGTACATCCAAACCAGAGTGACCCCTATACTATATGTTGTAGAATGTAAGTACATGCCCATGTCATAAAAATGGGTCCATATGTACATTTAGGCCTGCCTTCAGCGATGCCTAAGCTTTAAACAGCTTGGGGGGATATTCAAAGGGATTAACACAGTTAGCAGACCTGCAAACAGTATAAATCTCCTTATCCGGGATATTTAGCGGCACTACCTGGTTAGTGCGGCGGAATATCTACTGCTGCCATTGCTACATGCCCTGATGCAAACCAGTTAGCATGGAGGGTGGCATCCATCCATAACTGGGCAGCATTGACTTTGAGCTGCTGCCCAGTTATCGACACGTGGTGAAAGTCAAGTACAGTTAACACTGGCCTAACATTTGTCATGGAAGCTAAGCGGGCAGCAGATGAATATCACTACTGTCCATTTAGCCTCCTGCCAATCCAGATAACCCAGATATTCAATGCTGGGACCAGATATGGCCCCAGCACTGAACATCCAAGTTTAAAGTTCAGCGGCAAAAGGTAACTGCATTAGAACGGCTAGCCGCTGCCACTGAATATCCTCCTCACAGCTGCCACTGAATATCCTCCCCACCGCTGCCACTGAATATCCTCTCCACCGCTGCCACTGAATATCCTCCCCACTGCTGCCACTGAATATCCTCTCCACCGCTACCACTGAATATCCTCCTCACAGCTGCCACTGAATATCCTCCCCACCGCTGCCACTGAATATCCTCTCCACCGCAGCCACTGAATATCTTCCCCACCGCTGCCACTGAATATCCTCTCCACTGCTGCCACTGAATATCCTCCCCACTGCTGCCACTGAATATCCTCTGCACCGCTGCCACTGAATATCCTCCCCACCACTGCCACTGAATATCCTCTCCACCGCTGCCACTGAATATCCTCCCCACCACTGCCACTGAATATCCTCTCCACCGCTGCCACTGAATATCCTCCCCACTGCTGCCACTGAATATCCTCTCCACCGCAGCCACTGAATATCCTCTCCACTGCTGCCACTGAATATCCTCTCCACCGCTGCCACTGAATATCCTCCCCACCGCTGCCACTGAATATCCTCTCCACCGCAGCCACTGAATATCCTCTCCACCGCTGCCACTGAATATCCTCCCCACCGCTGCCACTGAATATCCTCTCCACCGCAGCCACTGAATATCCTCTCCACTGCTGCCAGTGAATATCCTCCCCTTGTTTGTTGAGACCTGATGCATGGAATACTGATTGGTGCTGGGGATTAGCCTGAGAGTTAGTGGTCAGTCTGGATCCCTCTTTATAATTCTTTGTACTTTACCTCCTCCCACTCTCCATTTCTCCTTTTTTATGCTCTCTGCTCAGTTTCTCTTTCCTCTCTGTCTGTCTGTCTGTCAGTTTGCCTGGTTCCTCTTTACCTCTGTGTTTCTGTGCTCACCTGGTTTTTCTGTGTCCCTGTCTTCCCGTCCATCCTCTGTGCCTTTCTCTCTGAATCTTCCTTGTCCTTTCTCTGTCCACAGGTGGAAAAAAGAAACATATTGTAGCTGGGCACACACATGGGTGGAACACTTATACTATGGGGATCCCCTCAGCTGAAGCCAAGACTTTGGCAAAAAAGCAGCTCTGTATACACAACACATCCCCTGGCCTCACTTACTCTTGTTCCCCAAAGTCCTCATGCTAGGGGCTCCACCAAGAACATAAATATTGTTTCTTGTCTTCTACAGCATTCTTGGAGTCAGGGTCAAGGAGGATCTTATGGCTCTAGGCCCAAGTTACCAAAAGATTGGCATCCTGGCAGCTCTAAAGCAGACTCTTCACATGCCAGAGACTCTTCACATGGCAGGGAAAGGAGGAAGAGGGGTGACAAAGCACAGCCGCAGGCTGCTACACTTGCTAGAAAACAACCAGGCATAGATTTTATCTTTCTTACTCCAATTTTCCCAATCTGAACTCAACATAAGTTACCTTAGTGTATGTGAGTTATTTCCGTGCCCAAATTGACATCCAGTCTAAGGCAATGGAGAATGAAGGGACTTGCCATAGGTTACAAAGAATGTCCTTGACAGAATATGGATCTGAACCCTGGTCTTCAACCTGATTCTCTAACCAGTAACCTACTCCTCTACTCCACTTGTGTTATACCACGACTTTGGTGGAAGCAATATTTAATCGCTCCTCCACCAAGAGAGCAATCTCTCCTGCTGCAAACTTGCCTTCCTGATAAGTGGTTATCTCTTGACAGCAATTATATGCTTAGAGACTGCTTTAATGTTACAGTGTGAGAAGCAACACCATCCAGTGTCTCTATTAAATTACTACAGTGTAGGTTAGACAAAAACCATTTTCCAGAACAGGTGAAGCTCTTGCTACCAGTCACTTCATGCTGGGAGGAGATTCATCCAGTGGGAGCCAAGTGTATGCCCTAATGGACAGGTGTCTTTGACACATAACCATAGATACAACAAGGAGAGGAGAAAGGATAGGGGTGGAATTGTATGACTGAAAGATGAGGACCACTGTGTAGAATGTGATGAGGAAACAGCAGACATGCTAAATAAATATTTGTGTTCTGTAACGGAAGAAAATCTTGGAAAGGACCATATTTGTCTGACAGAAGTATATATGGGTATGGAAGAAAATGTTTATGAATAACTTGGAAAACTGAAGGTGGATAAAACCATGGGGCAGGATAGGATACATTCCAGGATACTGAGGGAGCTCAGAGAGGATTTGGTGGATCCTCTTAACCCTCGGATACACTTAGTAAATCGACTGACACGTATACACTACCCCCGGGTCACCCCTGACCCATATGTAGAAATATGGTGAAACATCTACTTTTGTTTGTAAAACATGGTTAAATTGTGAAGAATAAGACATACTTTTATTTATTTTTTATAATACTTGTTATTAATTGACCCTTTCAAGTGAATAATGTGCAATGCTAGCCAAGATCAGGCAGGACAAGTTGTACAAGGTCAGATATATGCCGCATAATGTCAATACCTGTTAACTATTCAGTTGCAAGCTTAAAAATGTTGTGCAGCACTGCACGCTTTGCAAACTACAATAGTTCTATATTTATTCGCTAGGTGGACAGCAACAGTCAAAGTATGGTGCCATTATGTCAAGTAATGGCATGATGCACATTGTGACAAAGCGTTTCGGGTGTGGCATTGTTTACCTTTGTCGTAAAAAATTTTAATCCACAGAAACAAACAAGGAACTGATGTCAGGTGACGTCATAAATGTAAGCAAGACGTTAGAAGACACAGGATTGTAATGTGGACTTGGAGTGGTGACTTTCGTTGCTGCTATAAAACAATGGAGAGTGTTATTGTGCGAGTGTCGAAAATCACCCCTTGTTTGTTCAGCAGCATGCAGTACTGTATAAAAACGTTATTTTTGCAAACCATATGTATGAAAATACTTAAAAATGGTTCGTTGAGGAATACCTAGAGTACCAAAATACAATTCCTTACCATTTTGAAGAAAAAACACAAAAACCGACACCCGGGTCACCCCTGACCCGGGGGTAGTGTATCCGAGGGTTAAGGATGTGTTTAGTAGACCCTTAGAGATGGGAGAGGTTCCATGGAACTGGAGAAGCACTGAGATGATTCTCTTCACAAAAGCAGTAACAGAGAAAGGTGGACAACAATAAGCTGGTAAGCCTTACTTTACTGTAATGGTTGGAAAAGTAACGGAGACTTACTGAAGGAAAGGATGATGAACTTTCTACAATCCTATGGATTGCAAGACTCAAGACAACATGGTTTTACCAAAAAGCACAATATGCCTGATAAATCTACTTGATTTCTTTGACTGGGTTATCAGAGAAGTGGATCAGGGACATGTGCTGGACATGATCTACTTGGATTTTAGCAAAGCCTTTGATGCTGTTCCTCATAGAGGGCTCATGAACAAACTGAGCAGTCTGAAGTTAGGACCCAAAGTGGTGAGTTGGACTAGAAATTGATTGAGAGGCAGATAACAGAGGGTGATGGTAAATGGAATTCACCTGGAAGAAAGAAAGATGAGTAGTGGAGTGCCTCAAGGATTGGTCCTGGGGCCGATTTTGTTCAATATCTTTGTGAGTAACATTGCAGAAGGGTTGGAAGAAAGGTTTGTCTTTTTGAAGATGACACAAAGATTTGCAACAGGATGAACACCCCGGAGGGAGTTGAGTACATGAGAAATGATCTACAAAAGTTAGAAGAATAATCGAATGCTTTGCAGTTAAGATTTAATGCGAAGACGTGCAAACAGATGCACTTGGGGTGCAGAAATCCAAAGGAGCAGTATGTGACGTGGGCAAGAGGCTGATATACATGGACTAATGGACTAGGAAAGATACCGCGGGGTGATAGTGTCTGAAGACATCCAAAGGGCAAAACAATGTGAAAAGACGATAGCCAAAGTCAGAAGGATTCTAGGCTGAATAGAGCAGGACATAACCAGCTGAAAGGATGAGGTGATAGTGCCCCAGTACAGGTCATTGGTGAGGCCTCACTTGGAGCACTGTGTCCAGTTTTGAAGGCTGTATCTTGATAAGGTACAGAAGAAAGTAAGCAAAATGGTATGGAGTTTGCACCTGAAGCCATATGAGAAGAGATTTGAAGAGGTCAATATGTATACCTTAGCTTAGAGCAAGGGTCTCCAAATCCAGTCCTGGAGGGCCTCAAACCAGTCAGTGTTTCAGGATATCCCTACAGAATGCATGAGATCTATTCAAATAAAATTGGGGGCAGTGCATGCAAATATATCTCATGCATATTCATTAGGGATATCCCAAAAACCTGGCAGGATTGTGGCCCTCCAGGACAGGTTTGGAGACTCCTGCCCTAGAGGAAAGGAGGGAAAGGGGAGATATGACACAGACCTTTAAATACTTGAAAGGTATTAATGAACAAACAAATAATTCTCAAAGACACAGAAGCTATAAAACTAGAGGGCATGAAATAAAGCTACAAAGAGGAAGAATTTCTTCATGGAAAGAGCAGTGGATGCCTGGAATGGTCTCTCGGTGAAGGTGGTGGAGACAAAAACAGTGACTGAATTCAAAACGTCATGGGATAAGCACAAAGGATCCCTGCATAGGAAGAGGAGCATTCCTGTTCAAAGGGAAGCTTAAATGATCTTTGCACTTCAACCACGTGGGTACCCTGCATGGAGCGGCAGTTACAACCCTATGTAAAGGCACAGAACAGGGGTAACCTGCACGAAGCAGCCAAGTTACATGCCAAAGTAAAAGCACCTTATTGGGCAGACTGGGTAGGCTGTGCTGGCCTTTATCTGCTGCCATTTAATATGCTACTATGGTACTAGGAAGGGGGGAGGGGTGAAGATACACCTATACACCGACAGCTTCTTCTGCACAGTTTACAAATTAAAGGGTCACGTTCAGCAGTCTACTTTTCAAATGCTCATATATACTGTAGCTACCCAGCCTATATAAAATTATCTCCATAGTGCTCTGTGGACAAAGACAGAGGTGTATCACCCATAGACATTCTTCTCTATATCTCCCCAAACCTTAGATGCTCTTGTTGAGTTACAACAATGATTCTGGCTTCTTCGAGATATCATGGAGCTGAGTTCTTATCTTACATTTTTTAAGATGTTGAGATTTACAAGAGAGAACAACAAAAGAAACATAAAGAAGAACATCATCTCCCCCCCCCAACTGCACATCTTACCCCCCCCCCTCCTTAGAAGTGCATAACCATAACTGAAAAGGCAACTGAGAATGAGTAAAAGGGACAAAATAAGCTTACCAGTTCGTAAAAAAACAAAAGAGCAGAGTATAACATTACTAAATCAACCATCTGAGCTCCTGCACTATATCCCAAATTTGTTTGTATTGCTAAGATGCTTTAGTGTACCTGGCAGATGCCATTTCATATTTTGCAAACAAACATACTATAACCACCAAAAGTGGAAATTCACTAAGGGTCCGATGCAGAGACGCAAATAGTGGGGTTGAACATCCTGGTAGGTCATCCAAACCCCATTCTGGCCTGGCACTCAATCCTGAGTCCAGGTCATCCATACATACTGAGGGGTGGTGTGGGGAGCACTGCATGGGGGTAGTAGGGGGACGTCCGGAGGCAAGGAGTGGGTAGAGAGGGGTCAGAGCAGGGGTGGGCTGAAGCACCCTAATGTACAAGGCCTATTCAGGTCATGGCCCTGTACATCCGGTGGGGGAGAGATAGACATGGGATTTACTCCACCTTGGAGGTGGTACAAGTCCCACTGATTGTGGGGTTCGGGACAGGCAGACCCACCAAACCAGCCGGACAGATGCAGGGGTGTCCCCACCGCCCAATCCCGGCCCTGGCTGCCCATACCGAGGGTCAGGCGGCAGGGAAATGAGGGTTTCCTCCATCGCAGCATTTCTACACTGCTGCTGGGCATCCCGGTGCCATGACAGTGCGGCACTATGGCGCTGGCACACCAGCAGGAGCATACGGAGGGCTGGACGCGCTGTAGGGAGGACGTCCTGTGCTGCTGATTTGAGGCTACGCACCATCATCTAAGTGTCTGATCCTGCAACCGCAGGACCATCTAGTTTCCATGGTTGCAGAATCGGGTGCAATTTGGGGCTCTCCATTTTTTGGATGTCTGGACAGCCCGTATGTGCCTGTTTCCAATTTCAAAAGATAGTTATTCTTATTATGGTAGCCCTTAAAACTAACAGTTTAGATTGTAATGTAAGGGGAAACTGAATGTTTTGCAGTTTTTGCCCAAAGGTACCTATTTTGAAGAAAGTTATTTTTGAGATTTTTCTGAGAAGGCCAGAACCAGCCACAGTGTACGTAACCCATGAACCTGAGAGTATTTGTTGAATTGTGTCCCGTGAGTGTGTCTTTCAAGAAGCAAGGAGTCTCAGGTACCCAACCAGGACTTGAAAGAGGAGAAGGACCAGTCAGGGAGGAGGCTAGCTAGTCGAAGTTACCAGGAGGTAGTCAGCCTGACTACAAGGAGAGCAGGAAGGAATACCTGCTTATTTAAAGTAGACTTTAAATGGGATTTTGATTTAAAATAATTAATTTGCTGTATTTTTCTTTGAACCATTTTTCCTTCTTTGTTCTTTTTCTCTAGTGCACCTTTAAATTTTGTGCGCACCAAATAAAGATGAATTTTATGAAAAAGCCTATGGACTTGTCCGGAGTGTTGAAGAATTAATTTTTAGTGTTCTGCAAATCGTACCGTGAGAGCACTGGGACATCTGTCTCACCCCACCCATCAGAATTCCTTGTTTGAGCTTCACAAATTCTTTGTGTGTTTCTAAGAGGTGGCAAGCTTAAACCCCCATCCCATAAGAGAATTGAGGTTACATATCCACTAGCAAATATATTGATACATTCAGCCTGGTGTTCTGAAAGCACTTGACATTTTAGAAATATAATTAGTATAAAATTTCAGCAGGACTAATCAGAAATCTAAAGCAACCTGGCATATCAAGAATTTTATATATTACACGTTCAGCCTATTTTAGACAGAGCTACAAAGTGCTCTTTTATTGTACTCCCTTCAGTAGCTGGTCAGACCCAGATGGGGATTATCTCATCACATAGAAATACTTCAGAGGGCTGCTATCTTCGTTGCTCACTGTGGAGACGTGCCTGGTACCGCCAGCTTCTGCTGATGGAAAGAAGAACCCGTCCAATCATTTCCAGTCTCAGCGCTGAGGTTCCAGTGCACACTTAACCGATGCTCCGTCTCTTGCGTAACTGCACAGTGCACCAGGGCCAGCGATGGACAACTCCTAACCCCGTAGGTGCAAGCAGATATAGACGCATAATCCTTGTCTTTATTATTTATTAATGCTTTTCCAACAGAGCAGGGAAAGAAGGGGAAAGATGTCCACTAGGCAGTTGTTTTGCTTTTACTTTCTGCATGCCTCGCAAAGACACAGCTCAAAGTGCTGTGGTTCAGGATTTCTTCTGGCTGTATAGGCAAGCCCTCTCCTGGGAGATAGTGAGAGGTTAGAAGTGGTGATCTGCCTCCCGTCACAGACCCTTTGTACAATCGAAAATGGGCTGGATATGCCAAAGGATTAGGGGCATGGCAGACATTTAAACATACTTTTACCACATCTTAAGCCCATCAAAAACCAGGGGAAGCATACTTTAGAAATTAGAGAGGAGGTTTATGTTTCCCGCCCTCAGATTTATCTATAAACAAGTCTAGAATTGCATGGCAACTTAAGAGAGCCCATTTTATAACTCCATGGCCTGAGTATGTGTGTTCCTGGAGGGAAGGATGGAGTGAGGAATATGTGTGGTGCTGCAGTTGCTGTGTAGGAGGTGGTATGCTAGAGAAAATACGTAACACCCTCTCATGCATCTATTCTATGCATATCTCACCCCTCCACCATGGTCTCGCCGTTCACCCACACTCTCTCTCACAGTCTACTCCCATGCTGCTCCCTTTGCTGTCTCTGCCTGCACAGCAGAAAGTCCACCACTGCTTATAATTTCACTTTGTCTGTCTACCCATCTTTGATGCACGTGTTTGATAGATGGACAAACAGATGTGTAGCCCAGGTCCACTTAGATAGTGTTTTTGGGAAGCTTCCGTAGGGGAGTCCTGTAGAGAATTGCTTTTTGGGTTACAGTTAGTAGGTCCTAAGAAACAGAGGGGGAGGTGTCTTTGGAAAAATTACCTTGAACTCCACTCTACTCAGTAATAAAGTACAGTCGGTAGTGTGAAGCAAGATGCACCTTTTTGGCTCCAACAACCTTCGAGGAACTTTATCAAATATTTTTGCAACTTGAAAGCATTGGAGGCTCTGGCTGTGCATCGGATGGCTTCCCCTGGTTTCTGTCTATCTCTGTTCCCTGCTGGAATATCTTATCATTTAATTTTAATTTTAAAATGACATTTTGTACCGCTTAAACCAGTGAACCAGTTTCAAGGCGGTTTACATAACCAAAAATTACAAATCTCTACAAAATAAAAACTTAACAACTTGGAAAAGTGAATGCTAAAAGCTTTACAAAAGGGCATGTTTTGGGGAGTGTGGGGTGGAGAATGCATTTATGCTGTAGGCAGTAACTTGGTGCAGAGAGCTGTGTGGCTACTGGGGGGTGCATGTGATTTTGCTGTGTGTGTGGTATGTGTGAGTGCAGCAGAGTGAAAGTGTGTGTGTGTGTAGCAGGGGAACGTGTATCTGTGAATGTTGCAGAGCAGTGGTGGTGTGGGTGGGTGCAGCAGTGTAATACAGGTACATATGTATGTATGTGTGGTATGTGTGAGTATAGCCAAGTGGCAGGGGAATATTTGTTTGTTTATCCAGTTTTCTATACTGCCTTATCCTTCAATCAAAGCAGTGGGCAATGGAGAGTTAAGAGGCTTGCCAAGGCCACAAGGAGTGCCTATAGGACTAGAAACCCCAGTCCTTCTGGCCTGAGATTGCTGTCCTTAGGTGGGACTTGAACCACTGGCACTCCGGCCTGAAGTACCTTGTCCTAACCACTAGGCCACTCCTCTCCCTTATATGTATGTGTGTGTGTGTGTGTGTGTGTGTGTGTGTGTGTGTGTGTGTGTGTGTGAAGCGGAGTGGAAGGGTGGTATGGGGGAGGGATTCAGCAGAGTAGCAGGGGTATATGTATGTATGTAGTGTGTGTGAGTGCAACTGTGTGACAGGGATACTGTGTGTGTGGGTGTGGGTGCATTATTTCACACTTAAATTGCTCACTTGGGACTGCCTCCCCTCTCACTCCACCATCCCCAACCCCTACAGCCTTTTTCCTTCCTCCCTTGAACTCACTCTCCATTCCCTTCCAGTAATTCTCCCTCCCCCTTCTATTTGCAGTCATTACCCCCTACCACAAACATCCTCCCTCACTGTGCTTGTGTTAGTCAGCTCCTCCACCACTGCCCGAGCTGCCCCTCTTTCCTAGCAACAGCTGTCTGCAAATGTTCCTCACGGTTTTGTTCCATTTTCTACTTTCAGTTGCAGCCCTCCTCCACATCTGCCAGCAGAGGTTGGGTCTCCCCCAGTTCTGCGTAGCATACGAAGCCCCCCCCCCTCCACTTCTGCTGGCTGAGTCCCCACTAAGTTCTTATCTCTTCACTAGCACAGGAATCTCTCCTCCATTTCAGCAGGCAGAAGTTGGATGGCTGCTGGTACATGATATAATTATGCTGCCACTGCTGTAGGGAGCTCAGGGATCCCCTGCACCACTAGTTCTCCCCCACCGGCCTCCTCCTTTATCGGTACTCATGCATTTGCACACACGCAAATAAATCTGTGCATATGGCTGAACGGATGAACAGATAGACAGATCCTCCCCAATGTAGCAGAAATGCTCTAGCAAAAAACATGCCCAAAAATTTAACTTATCAAGGACCTAACAAAAAACAATTATGAATATTGAAATACTTAAATAAACTAATGAACAGATATCTAAAATCCCTGAACCTTCTCACTCAAAATAATCAAGGATCGCTTGCACAAAACTCTTGCAAACATGATTCACCAATCCAGGTTTTAGATTTCTAAAATGTAAATAGCAAGCCCGAGCCCTGAGTTCTTCGTGGAGAAAATTCCAGGGGCCAGCGCACTACCCAGTTGCATACTCTTCCTTGCACTCATAAGTCCAAAGTCCTTTGAGGAATGCATGAAACGATTTTTATTTTGCAGCCTCTAAAGATCTTTGTTAGAAAATATTTACAGGGCTGATAGTCAACGGTGGTGGCCAGTGCTTGTAAAGCGGCTGGCTGTCCCTCTTTAAACTTGTGCCCAGTAACATGTTAGCTAACCGGGAAGCAACAATATTCAGCTAAACTGGCTAAAGTTAGGCCAGTCTTTTTTTGCCTAACTTTAGCTGATTTGCATTAACCAGCTAGTGGATGAATATCGCCACAAACTGGTTAACGTGAGCATGGCCCCCAAAACACCCCAATGCTACTCAGTTAGCACCGGGGTGTATAGTGATATTTAGAAGGAGAAAACAGCTATCTGCCACTGAATATTCCACTCACCATGGTTTAACCTGATAACCGTGTTAATCGTGCTGAATAGGAACAGACCTCCTCTGGGTCTGCACTCCTCTTTACTGCTGGCTCTCGCTCTTTGACTGGTCAGGCCAAGTCAGCCTTGGGAAACTGCTCGCTTTTCTCAAGACCTACAGTAAGTGGCCAAAACAAGAGAAACATAGAAAAATAACAGTAGACAAAGACCATATGGTCTATCCAGTCTACTCTTCCACACCAACTATGAAGTTTTACAGTCCCTTTTTATCCCTTAGATGTCCTCTGTGTTTGTCCCAAGCTTTCTTGAATTCAGATACAGTCCTTGTCTTTACCACCTCCACTGGGAGACTAATCCACACATCTATCACTCTTTCTGCAATGGACGAGGCAGCTTATATTTGCTTCCTAGCTGCGTAGAACCCCAAGGGCTCCTCCAGCTTTTCTCCATGGTGTATTACTGTTCCCAGCAAAAGCCTCCACGTACAGGGCTCCAAAAGCACATGGTGAGAACACCCTCAGGTAGTGATGACCACTAAGCCCAGTTTAGATACCCAAGGAGATTAATAGCAGGCTCAGATTGTTTCCTTAAAAACATTTTTTTTTGGGGGGGGGGGGGGACATATTGTCCTGATACAGATGAAAAGAGGAATTAAGTATTTTCTATTTTATAAAATGCAGTAAAAAGAAAGGAAAAGGTGGAATAAAACTATTATGTAAACAATATTTGAATTAGCAGAAAGGAAAAGACGACGAGCCTGCTATTCAGCGGTACAGCATCTACTATCTGGATCTGTGCCTCTGAGCAACACATTCAGCAGCACTATAGGTACAGTGCCATGGAATATCTTTGCAGACTGCCTTGCACTATGCACATAGTGCTAGAGTGATCCGTGACTCAGTATTGCATCACATTATGCTAAACCGACTCAGAAACATTGGCTTAACAGATGACACCCTAAAATGGTTCACTTCCTACATGTCAGACAGAAGCATACAAGTAAAGGTCGGCACCACCAACTCAAAACCCTTTAAGTTAACTCAAGGTATCCCTCAAGGTTCAGCCCTCTCGGGATTATTATTCAATCTATACATTCAATCAATCTGTGATCTGCTAAGAAAGCTGAACGTGTATTACCATCTATACGCAGATGACATCATTTTCTACACGCTGTTCAACACCACCAAACCAGATTTCACAATCACAGCTGATATCTTCAGTACAGTGACGAACTTCCTCACTGAAATAAACCTCACAGTAAATAAAAGCAAAACAGAAGCTGTACTTATATTCAGAGATCTGGACTACAAGTCACCAGAGAAGATAAGAACACGAGATGCTGAAATAACAATAAAAAAAAGAGATCAAGTATCTAGGCATAACTATTGACACCAACCTCAACTTGTCTGCACACATCAAAAAGGCAGCCAAAATGGCTAAAACTCCTCAAACCCCTGTGACACTTACTTCAGGAGACCGATTTCAGATCCATACTGCAAGCCATCATTACACCACACCTTGACTATGGAAACATCATCTACCAAGGCCTCCCAAAGAATGCTCTATTCCCACTTCAACTAGTTCAAAATATTGCTGCTGGAATCCTTACTTCCAGTGTAACCCAGCAGCACATAACACCGATCCTAAGAAGCCTACATTGGCTCCCAATAGCACAGAGGATGAAATACAAATCCATCAACACCACCTTCAAAATCCTGCACAATTTCTCTGCGACCTGCCTCACAGAACTAATCAGCTCAACACACACAAGACCAAGAAGATCTAACAATCAGAACCTACTGAATATTCACTCACTCAAGACCAAAACAACACAACAAACCAGTAACAGAGCATTCACCCGTTACGCTCCAACAATATGGAATTCAATACCAGAAAAAATAAGAGCAGCAAAATCCATTACAGATCTAAAGAAGTCACTAAAAACACATCTCTTCATTGAATACTATGGACTGAATTACATTACTTATCTCATTTAGCACATCCTACACCTCCTGACTGCTTAGATCACCCTTACACTTCACCCTTCCCGTATACGATATCTGCTTCTCTATGGTCATAGTTTATATCTTTCCTTCAGTCAACCCCATGTTTATCTCCAAGTTGGCTTCCCTTGCTTCATGTAAAAAACGATTCTTATGTAATTGTTATGCTTGTTCATTGTAAACCGCTTTGGACAAAGGCGGTATAGAAAAATTGTTAAATAAATAAATCCATAGAGTTGCGATATTCAGCTCTGCTACAGAAAGCTTATCCATATAGTGCTGCTGAATACTGCGGTTATACGGACAGCAGCCGTGCTGGACGCATTATGCAACTATTCAGCAGTGGCCACAATCCGGATACCAGCAATGACTATCCAGATATTTTGTCGCCACAGCTTGTATATGCATGTTTGTATCATATTTTGTGTTCTGCTGACAGCCTGTAAGCTGAAGCAAGCCCGGTTCCTATACACGACATGTATTTTTTATTCTTATAGAGTGAACATTGCATGTGATCTATTCCCTTCTTTGTCATGAAATCATTGGCTTCATGCCCTAAATCATGCTGTGACCTTTGACCCCCCCCCCCCATTAGTCATCTGTGGAGGAGTAGCTTAGTAGTTAGAGCTAGTGGCCTCTAACCCAAAAGATGAGGGTTTGAATCCCACTGGCATTCCTTGTGGCCTTTGGCAAGTCACTTAACCCTCCATTGCCTCAGGTACAAACTTAGATTGTAAGCCGAAATACCTGCTGTACCTGATTGTAACTCACCTTGAACTACTACTGGAAAGGCATGAGCTAAATATCAATAATAAAATCACCGGAAGCTTTTAGTCCTTGTCATTAATCTGTTGTTCAAAAGAAGTGTTTACAGAAGACTCAGTGCAGCATTCTTATTTCAGCTCTTTACAGTAAGTTCTTCATTTACAAAGGAAAATAAGATATGTCATAATGGGTCAGATCAAGGGTCCGTCAAGCCCAGTATCTTGTTTCCAACAGTGGTCAATCCAGAGGTCACAAATGTCTCTCAAATTCCAGATCATATACAGATTCCATGCTGCTTGTCCCATAGATAAGCAATGGATTTCCCCGGTCCTCTTCAATACTGGCTTATAGACTCTTCCTCCAGGAATTCATCCAAACCTCTTTTAAATCCAGCTACACTCACAACTTTTACTACATCCTCTGCTAACGAGTTCCAGAGTCTGATTACGCGTCAAGTGAAAAAAATATTTTCTCTAATTATTCTTAAATGTCCTACATTGAAGCTTCACTATGTGTCCCCCTAGTCTTTCTACTTTTTGAAGGAGTAAACAACCAATCTACATTTACCCGTTCCACTCCATTCATTATTTTATAGACCTCCATCATATCTCCCCTCAGCTGTCTTTTTTCCAAGTTGAAGAGTGCTAACCTTTCAAGTCTTTCCTCATAGGAATATCCTTCCATCCCCTTTACCAGCTTTGTCACTCAACTCTCTATTTTTTTCTGGATCTACTGTATCATTTTTAAGATATGGTGACCAGAATTGCACACAATATTCAAGGTGCGTCGCACCATAGAGCGATACAGAGGCATTATAATATCCTTTGTTTTATTCTCCATTCCTTTCCTTATGATTCCCAGCATTCTACTGTATTTGCTTTCTTGGCTGCAGCTGTGCACTGGGCAGAGGATTTCAATATATTATCCACGATGAGATCCAGATCCTTTAATAGAAACCTTGCATCACGTTGATGGGATTTGGAGACCCCTGCCTTACACCTCTGTTTTGGTGGTGGTGAGAAGCGAGGAGGAATGTGACAAATTCTATCTACCCTTTTTGATGTCTAGGACATCTGCACCTTGCCCCTCACAATCTTAAATGACAGAGGTGTAAGGCAGGGGTCTCCAAATCCAGTCCTGGAGGGCCGCAAACCAGTCAGGTTGGCAGGATATCTCTAATGCATGTATATCTCATGCATATTCATTAGGGCTGTCCCAAAAACCTGACAGGATTGCGGCCCTCCAGGGCAGGGTTGGACAAGCTTGCACTATATCAACCGGCTCACCATTATCTACCTGTTTATTTACACTTTCAAAAAAATAAGAGATTAGTAAAACAAAACTTTCCTTGGCTAAAGCCATGTTGGCTTTCTGCCATTAAACATGCCTAGTGAGTAGAGCAAAAGCCTAGTACCCAAGAGATTCTGGTTTGATTCCCTCTGACACTCCTTGTGACCTTGGGCAAGTCACTTTACCCTCCTTTGCCTCGGAAGAAAAGGCCTGGCAATTTACTTCTGGTCATACTCTTCCAAGAAAACCCAGGGGCTGCTGGGTCACCAGGAGTCAGCACTGACTTAATGGCACCTAAAAAAAAGGCTGTTTGTGCAGTCATTTTGTTTTTTATAATGGTTTCTATCATTTTACCCGGTACTGAGGTCAGGCTTTCATCCATTGCTATATATTCTAATTCTCCCATCTTATTTTTTCAGACTTCTAGAATTTGTAATAAGCAGTGGGAAATTAAGAGAGCGAGTCTTCAGAATGGATGTTAATGTGGTTTAGTTTATTGTGTTATTGTGTTTATCTCAATGTGTTATGAGGAGAGCATAGTAAAAGACAATTCTGTTAGATGGGATCTTTCACAAAAGTGTGAGCAAAGCAGTTCCTAAGAGTGCACCATTGTTCTGTTCCCTGCCAGTGTAATCCAATACTTTGTTGCAATTTACTCAAATTGACACAACCGCTTAGCAGCCAGCTTGGTAACAAGCTCACAGTAGAAACATAAAAAAATATGAAGATCATAAGCTAGTAGAAAACAATTTGATTGATGGCAATATGTTATTCTGAAGTTTCAAACCAAGAAGGCATTCAGCTTAAGTCAAAACATACACTGACTGCATACTTTCCCCCTAACTCTTTAATTTATATGCAGAACAAAGCATCAGAGAAGCAGGACTGTTTGAAGACAACTGAGGTGTGAAGATTGGTGGAAGACTCATCAACATCCTTCGCTGTGCTGATGATACCACATTACTGGCTGAAAGTGAAGACGATCTGAAACATTTGCTTCTCAAGATCAAGGAACATACAGTAGTCTTAAAAAGGGCCTGCACCGTAATGTAAAAAAGACAAAGATCCTGACAACTGGCAAAATCAATAAGTTTATCGTTGATGGAGAAGAAATTGAAATAGCTGACAACTTTAACCTACTCGGATCAACCATCAATAAAGAAAGGACAAACAGTCAAGAAATCTGACGATGCATTGCTCTTGGCAGAATGGCTATGAAGGACCTAGACAAGATTCTCAAGAACAGAGATGTCTCTCTCCATACAAAGACTTGACTTCTCCAAGCCATGGTATTTTCATTAACATCATATAGATGTGAACGTTGGACAGTGAAAAAGATAGACAGGAAAAAAATTGATGACTTTGAATTATGGTGCTGGTGACGAATAGTATGTATGTCGTCGACTGCCCGAAGAACAAACCAGTCAATACTAGAGGAGATCAAACCTGAGCTTTCCTTAGAAGCTCAGATGATAAGACTTTCATACTTTGGACACATCATGCAAAGAGAGAGATCATTAGAGAAAGACATAATGCTTGGCAAGGTCAATGCAAAAGAGGAAGGCCAGCAATGAAATGGATTGATACAATAACAGCAGCTGAAGACTGAACACAGTTTTGGTCAACTATCCAGAGGGTCGCCATGAGTCAACACTGACTTGATGGCACTTAACAACAATAGTGTATGAGATCCCAAATTAGACGGAACAACAGGAAAGGAGCATGTAGCCCAGAAGAATTGTTAACTGAACCAGAAGGTTTAGCCCAATTACAAAGCAGGCAGACAGAGAGAATTTTACTAACCTGGAATTTGGCAGAAGGCAGACCTGAACATATCCAATATTGCTAAAAAAAAAAAACCCTACAATCACTGATTGCTACATAAGGGCAACTGCAGTCTAGCAATACATACAGTATTATCAGCTCCAGTCAGAAAAATACGTCAACTTTCTAACAAAATACAACACGGAGAAAAGTGCTCTACAGTCAGCTCATGATCCAGGTATACATAAAAAGGAAGACACTTCACCACAGTCTCACACTGCAGTGCTCTCAGGGACTGGACACACAACAAATCTGGAAAGTTGACATTAGCTAGGGTTTTAGCCGACACTCCTTGCTTAAAGTAAGTGCAACTGAGTCACCTCCCCCTATGCTACTGTTTAAAGGTGACAGTGTGGGAAATGAGTGGCAAAACATGCCTCACTATAGAATCCCACATATGCTTCCTAATGCTCACACCGAGACATTGGGAGCTCATCAGTTCAAGGTTCACCAAGTTTGTTGACTGCCCAGAGCAGGAAAGGTGACTTCAAGGATGCCACTGCAGATCTGATTCTTTCTCCAAAGGAGGAAATCAGTCTGATGGTGAGATGGTTGGCAGTGGATCTTTAGAATGCATGAGGAGACTCTGCATACATAAACAACCCCTTTGAGCGACCAGGTGAGACGTGGAGAAGGCTCAAACAGTGTTGTGGTAGCACGGAAGCAACTGAGAATGCTCATTTTGAAGGGACTGAAAGTTTCGCAAAAATTTTGATTGTTAAGAAATGAGCTGCTAACAAAGTTTATTTCGTTATTTTTCTCCACTGCTGGGGGTGACATCTTGAAATCATCAGATACCACATGCCACCCCCATCCTCTAGTTTAAATGACTAGTAATATGAAAGCACTTTTTAGATAGTACGTGAAGATCAGAATTGAGACATAGAGGTCAGCATGTACTCAATTCTGACAATATTTTAGAAACAGCTCTGCTAACATGGAGCTGTTTCTAAAATGCACAGGGGAATGCAGGAAGGCGTAGGGATGTATATGCGTGCGCAGCAGGAGTTATTTTAGAGATGTACGTGTGGGAAAACTCCACAGAGAAAACCCAGCAATTTTCATGTGTAAGTGCCAATATATCACAAAGGGCACATGTATGTGCCACTACCTGCATATGGAGCTGGGCCATTTTGCTAACCTAGACACGCAGATGTTCTGAATTAGCTACAGGGGACTCTATCTTGACAACATTTCAGTTTGGAAGGGGAAGTAAACACTGGGGGACTAAGGAACACTTTTTAAATTCCTATTTGTTTCAGGGAGCAGACATCAATCAAGTCACTGACAATTTTGGACTTACATGTGCATTTCCTATATGGAATGGGGAATACATGTATAGATTTTTGTTCCACTCAGGCAAATACATCCACTTGTAAACTGGACCCTTCCTAAAATGGCCATTTACACATTGTTTCAATTTACACAAGCATGTCTGATTATACACATGTAAATTGTGAATAAGGGCTCTAAAATAATTACCATATCACCTGAATTTCTCACTTAGGATCCTTTTTCCTGCCATGGAAAGATGTAAGCCATCATTGGAATGTAGCTTTTTGCTTTTCCATGCATTATCACAGACTCCAATGTATCCAAAACCTTCCGGTTCACAACAGGTTTTGAGCCATTTATTGAAGTTGCCTGTACGATGAAGCCTTTCCTCTCCCTTTCCATAAGCACCATAGCAGCAGACATTCAGCAAATGTTTTACTGTTTTGTTGTCCATAAAGCTACATAAATTACTTGAGGTTCCGGCGGTACCACGACGACATCAGCAATGAGATTGTTAAATACAGAATGCGAGTCCACATCTTCGGCAATAGTCCATCACCTGGAGTGGTCACCAGTGGACTCAGGAGACAAACTTAGGAAGGATAGAAGGAGTATAGTCACAGATGCTTTTTATAAATAGACTTTTATGTGGACCATGGATTAAAGCCCCTACCCACTGAAAGAGAAGCCATTGACTTGCTGAAAAGAATGCAGATAACATTAGCAGAGGCCAAGTTGAGATTTCACAAAATAGCCTCCAACAGTGCTGAGGTGATGTAAGATTTCTCCTCAGAAGACCATGCTAAAGACTTACGAGTAGAGACATCGCCACTTCCATGCAGCCTCAGGATAAGCTGAGAGCTCCAAAAAGATACCTTCACCTTTCAGGTGTCAAGGCCATATACTCTAGCTGTTTTGTCAATAATGAATAGTTGTATGATTTGTGGTTCCAGCCAATATATAAGGAAAGTTCTTATTAAGATAATTTTCATTAAGCACGTGTCCTTTTCTTGAAGAAAAGAAAGAAGAATGGGAAATATGGACATATTCCCTACAAATCCTTGAACAACTCCTCATTCCATGTACATATAATGCTACAGCTCTTAATACTGCCTGTCATAGAGAGATTTGTGTCTTCTCAGACTTATCGATAAAGGCAATAGCTGCAGTGGCCTACTTGAAGGTAAGATGCAAGAGGCACATCCCATGTGAAATCATATTTGGCAAAGCCACTGTAAGTTAGCACCACAGCGTAGCCACACCATCACACGAGTGGAATTACGTGGAGTGCTATTGAGAACATACAAACAAGATTTGCCATATTGGGTCTGACCACTGATCCATCAAGCCAAGTATCTAGTTTCTAGCAGAGGCTAATCCAGGTCAGAAATACCTGGCAGAATCCCAAAAAGCAGATTCCATGCTGCTTATTCCAGGGATAAGCAGTGGATTTCTCTTAGTCTACTTTAATAATAGCTTATGAACTTTTCCTCCAGGAATTTGTCCAAACTTCTCTTAAATCCAGCTACACTAGCAGCTTTTATTACATCCTCAGGCAATGAATCCAAGAACTTATTTACATGTTCCATGAAAATGTATTTTCTCTGAATATTCGTAAATGTACTACTTTGTAGCTTCATTGCATGTCCCCTTATCTTTGCACTTTTTAAAGGAGTAGACAACCGATTTATGCTACTCATTCCATTCCCGTCATTATTTTATTGACCTCTATAATATCTCCCTTCAGCTGTCTCTTCTGCAAGCTGAAGAGCCCTAATCTTTTAAGTCTTTCCTCATAGGGACCTCCTTTCATCCCCTTTATCTATCATTTGGTTGCCCTTCTTCATCTCCTGTGATTTCTAGTATGTCAGATTATTTATCATCTCAAAAAATTTTAAAAGTGTGTTTTCTTTGTGAAGCATATTCAAATTGCTTTGTGGCAGTTGGTCAGGATATTATCTAGCAGAAAGAGTCTGAAATTTAATTTTAGATTTTTAATTTATTTTATTGATCAATATATTATTTGTGATTTGTGGTATGCTATGTTATTTATTTTTAAATGTATTTTGATTTTCCTCCACAATTTTCATGATTTTTGTACTGATCTTTATGAATATTTTTTTATTTTATGTATATTGATTTGTAAACCTCCCAGTAATGTAATGATGGGTGGGTTAGAAATATTATTAAATAAGTAAATAGATGTGTCGATATATACATGTGCAAGACACAAACAAGGCTTCTAAAATAACCCCCTAAAGAGGTCATTCCATAAAGCAAACAACCCGCCTGAATGTACGGCTTAGATGTTGACAGAGTGAAATTTCTGCTATTGTATGCCGAACAACGGTATTGTGGCCCCGCATGTACACCGCTCTTGTGTGGGGAAGTTGGTATGTGTGCGGAGGGGGTGGAACAGGGGTGTGGCTAGCCGCAACCACGTACAGAGCATATTCAGGACCAGGCTGTGTACGTTCCGTGTGTGGGAAAGAGGTATAAGGGCCGGACTTAGGCAATATCTAGCTCTGCATTCACTGCATCCCAGAATGAAAGAGGGCTGTATGTGTGGCCAACAGAGCTGTTATCTGAATCTTGTCTACAGTACATGTGGATTGGAAACATATTTGCACCAGTGAGCTCTGTGCCCTGTTGTGGAAAGAGCTGAGGTATATATATTGACCATCTGCCTCAGGGACAAAGCCTGGAGAAGGGAGTGTGATCTTGCCCCTATAGCACACTAGGTATACCATACCCCATACATGTTTCACCTTGGTGCATGCAATTCACCTGGCTATGGCACAGCAGGTGGCCTGCAGCAATATGGGCATCTGCAGAACGCTACCAGTGTTGGCATGCTCCGGAGTCCCTATTGTGCACAGCTGCAGGTTTGGGGGTGCATGACTGGATGGTTGGGACCTGGACTGTAGGGGTGTTCACTGCATCAACAGCAGCCAGTGGGGACGGCCAGGACCGCAGTGACAGAGACCTGATGGTGCACCTTTTCACCGCAGAGGCATTGCTGCGTGGAAACAGGCAGGCTCGGTAATGTCTATCTTGGTGGAATACGGCATGGGGGTGTACGTCTATGTCTCCAATTCAAGAACAGCGTGTTTGTCTGAACCCATGGTTCCGGAATTGGGTTTATATTGGTCCCGTCTACTACTTCTACGTGCCCACAGGCCGGGGCATTCATGTTCCAGAATCGAGCTCTTACTGTATATTTAAAATAGAACTATATATAAAGGAGACTACCAGTCACAGTAATCACTGTTAATGAGGCCACTCTTAAATATAATTTATTTAGTTAGTTAGTTTTATATACCGGGCTATTTCACATTCAGTGCGGTTTACAAAGAACAAGAACAGAAATTGCACTTATTGCAGCCCTGAATGCCAAATGATGTTGCATCTCAGCCAATTCTCCCAACCAGCTGAGCACTGCAGGTAATGTGACCTGTCTAAAACAGAATGAGCTTCCCAATCCAGATTAACTACCTAAAGGAAGTCTGAGTTATGTATCTGGCATTAAATCAGTTCCAAAATGTAAAGTCTCATTAACAGTTCATCAAACTCACATTAATAGTTTACCTTCAAAGTTTTTCTCTGCTTACTTTCCAATATAATCTGCATATTTTAGCATGGAGAAACTACTTGTAGCTGCTTCTAAATTACTTATTGTAATTCAAACAGGTTTAGGAGATTCTTCTCTCTATTCCCTCTCCAAACTCAGGGAAAGATGACAAACAAACATAAAACCCTACTCTGGAGACAGTTTAAATCTCCAGTAATAGTTTAAACAAGTTCAAGAAGTTGTTCTCTGTCTCTCCCTAAATAGAGGCAAATATACTCTCAGCACGATGCAGAAACTCCACGTTAGAGCCCAGCGCTAAAGCTCTAGTGCAGGGTTTCCTAAGCAAATTCACCTGTAAGCGATGCTGTAAGCAAATAGCATGCAAATGAGCTGTGCTCAAAACGTCTGCACTAAACAAGGAGAGCAAACCAGACACATGTTAGCACCGCCTATATCCTGTGCACACAAAAAAACAATTTGGCACCTGTGCAGAAATGCTGTCTAGCACATAAACAGCAATATTATTCTGTGCAGAAGTTCTGCTTATGATAATATCGGGGCTCATAAACACCGCTATTATTCCCAGCAGAACTTCTGCTCGGAATAATATTGCTGTTTATGTGCCAGATAGCATTCCACAACACGCACGTAGGGGTGCTTTCCGGCGCTGTCTTCAACAAAGCCAGAAAAATACTGTGGATGCTCTACGCTGAAGAAAGAGGCATAAATCCTCAGCAGCACCGGCCGCAGACCTATGAGCTACAACCCTCACTGTCGCCTCAGACCTCACGTTAAGATCCCAGCATTGAGCTCAGCCTTCTGGCTCCGGCACACTTCTTTGCACCTCTGCTGCATAGCTAATCGCTTCATTACCATCCATTTAAATAGATTTGATTGCACAGTGCCCTGGGGTTACTGCAGACTGTTGCGCGTGGTTTATGCCTGCATTAGGTTTCTTCATGCAGTCTGTGCCCACACTTCTGCAAAATATTCTGCGTAAAACCTCACAGATGCCTGAGCTAACAGCAGGCAACACAGCTATTTGTGTGTCGCCTACCAGGTTGCCAGTTCTCCCTGATTTTGGGGGATTGTCCCTAATTTTAGAGCTGTGTCCCTGATTCTCACCTGTTTAGCAGCCTCCTGCCTCCAATTCCAGCAATGGGGACCAAGGGGGTAGAAAAATAATATAGTTTCAATTTAGTGATTTGAATATGTCTGTTTTTAGAATACCGTACATATCCATTAGCTTTATATTTTGCCCAGTATGGAGGAAATGCTGTCGATTTGTCTGCTTGGAAGGGATATTGTTGCTGTCATGGGATGGATGGGGGGGGGGGGGGGGGAGGCTGGGGAATGACTCCTCTTCCCTCCTCCATGCCTTGTTGCTCCAACCTAAATCTAAGGTGTCCCTTCCTCCTCCCCCCAACACACCCTCAAATAAGTGCTCTAGATTTTCCAGCAAAAAATCTGGTAACCTTAACTGTAGCTGGATGTAACTCACTTTGAACGTTTAGGGGAAAAGGCATAAGTTAAATCTGATTCCAACAAAAGGAAAAGCCTGGCACCAGCAACAGCTCAAAACAGCTGGTAGAAGCCCAAACAAAGGCAGCTGGAAATGATTCCCAGCAAAGGTAATGTCACCTTGCTGCCTTCGTATCTGTACCTCTCCTCTATATAGGCTATGCTGTCTCTGTAAATTCACCAGATAAACCTGCTGCCTTTACAGTCCGTGTTCTCTGTGTTCATAGATTTGCCCATCGGATCTGCTCCCAGCTCTTGACCGCCTCTCCTTCAAATACCTCACTTCCTATTCCATACCAGGTTTGGAATCTCTGCTCCCTACAATCACTGAATTCACCTACAGTCCCAGGGACTTCTAGGAAACTGTTTCCTCAGCTTAGATTTTCCTCTGAGGTTAAGCTGTTTTTCCCTTTCCCTGAGTATTCAAGGGACATATATTCTGTCCCAAAAGGTAAATATTATGATAATAAGTTCTATTTGGTATGTACAGCTCCATATTCTGTATATTTATATTATCCTGGGGCTCGCATAGCTTTGTGGTCTGTAATCTTTGTTTCACTAGTTCAAGGATGTACTTATGATTAACTCCCCTTCCTTCCACTGGATGCCCCCTCTCCGTTTCCTGACTCATGTTGGTACCGCCTGGAAGCAGGGCATCCTGGGGAAGCTGCTTGCTCCCAGCAATAAATCTCCACAGCAGAGGTGAACGAAGTTCTCTCCGCAGCAGGCATCATGCTAGGAGAGTAATAGACTCATCTCTTTTTCACACTGAATTCCAGTCACTGAGGTTTCCAGAGAAAGACTCGACTCAAGCTCTGTACAGCTATGCTTAATTCCATCTCATCTTGCATGAAGTTCTTGTTTGTTCAGTTACTCTGTAAATAAATATTTGGAAGATAAGAAGTAACCTACCGGATGTTTTTGCAGTGGAATTCTTTGTTTAGCTATCTGCCATAACTGCACAGCAACTCATGCAGCAAGTACAGTTCATTAGGCATTATCATGCTGTTAAACAACAGTTGGCAAATTTACTGAAAGCACGCTGCTTGGAAAATTCACTCTTATCTCCATTAATGTAGTTAACTAGCAATGCATAATCAGGCAGATGCAGAAAGCCGGCTCTGAAGTCATGTGCTATTAACCACGTAAATCTCTATGTAGCACATCGATAGCATGCAACTTCAGCTCCTACATGCCGAAAGGGGCACATATACAAATTAGCCACGAGCTAAACAGTGCCACAAATGGCAGTGTTAAACTCAGAGAGCAAGTCAAACACATGCGCGCAGAAGTCAACGCAAGTTTGGCACACTCTCCCAGAGAAACAGGGTCACCACCTGGCTAATTTGCATATGCACCCTGACAGTTTTTTGATGGCATTGATGGCTGTCCCCGATGCCTGGATCATCTGAGGTGGTGTCAAACTTCCCTTCAGATGATCTAGGCATTGGGGAAAGCCCCCTATGCCATCAAAATACTGCCCGGGGGCTGGTGCCCCTGATACCGACCGCCTACAGAAACCAAGTTCTTGGTGGCCCAGCGGCATTGATCCCCCCACCCACTTAAAAATAACCCTAGTGGCCCTGAATCCCCCACCCACCCAATTAAAAATAACTCCAGTGGCCCAGCGGCTCCAAACCTCCCACCCCTTTACAATGGAGTGGGAGCATTGTCCCCACACTCCCGCCCTTGTGCTGCCATCTGGAAAAATGGCAGCAACTGACCCCATGCAGTATATCCTGGGATGCACCGGGTAGGGTCAACCTGCCATATACGGCGCCACCATTTATCAAGATGTCGGCACATGAGCGGGAGCATGGGGGCAATGCTTCCACTCCATTGTAAAGGTACCGGGAGCGGGGTGGGGGTTTGGGACTGCTGGGCCATCAGGGTTATTTTTAATTGGGCAGGTGGGGGTTTCGAGGTCACCGGGCCACCAGGGTTATTTTTATTTGAGTGGGTGTGGGGATTGGGGTCGCTGGGCCACCCGGGTTATTTTTTAAAGGGTGGGTGGGGGGATAGGGACTTCTGGGCCACCAGTGTTGTTTGTTTTTTTTAAATCTCTTTATTTAAATTTTGTCACCTCCAGCAAAAAAAGAAAAACAAAACAACAATCGAGCATATAAAGTAAAGCATATAACATCCCCCTCCCACACCAGCTCCATCTAAACATCAATATGTGTAAAGTCAAGTAGTTTCTTGACCAAAATTAGATGGGGGCAGCCTAGGGTTACCAACCTTTTCACCGAGAAAAACCCGACACCTGTGGCTTGCCATGCTCCACCCATTCTCCGCCCCTAGTCCCACCCCTGCCCCGCCCCCAGCCCCACCCACAAAAATTACCGAGGATACGTGTAGGCTAACTTCCTTGGTCAGATAATAATTAAACTGGGAACCCCAAAATCCAAACATGAAATGTACAACACTGGAGAAATAAAACTATAAAGTCATTTCCTCTTGCACTAAAGAAAAACGCAAAGATGTTAGCAATACACACTTCCCAGACCAGACATATTCCAGTTAATAAATTCAAAATAAAAAGTATTTTTCTACCTTCTGTTTGGGCATTTTATTTTTCAGTTGCAATTGTTCCAGTCACTTTCTTCTGGTTTCTTTGTGTCTTCTGCGAGCTATCCATTTGTCCTTCCTTCTCTTTTCCATTCTCTCTCTATTTCTGCTTTAACATACTGATTGTTTCCCTTTTGCTCTTTCCCCCAATTCTTTCCTTATTCCTTTATCATCCATTTAAATTTCACCCTTCCATTCTCAAGCCCCTCTTACTCTCCCAGTACCCAGCCCATCATAGACTTTTCTTCCACAAAATATTTTTTCCCCTCTCCATTCTCATTCCCCATCTATTCTAGTCCTCCCCCAAAATCAGTTCCCTTATAGTTCTAGACCCACCCAGCATCCACTCCCTTCTAGCCCATTCTCCCATGCCCCACATCAGCCCATTTCCAGTCCTATTCCAGCTCTTCATCAGCCCATTTCCAGTGCTAGCCCTCACATCACAGACCATTTCCAGTCCTAGCCCGCCCCCCCCATCACAGCCCATTTCCAGTCCAAGTCCCCCATCACAGCCTATTTCCAGTGCTAGGCCCCCCCACCATCACATCCCATTTGCAGTCCGAGTCCCCCCGCACCATCACAGCCCATTTGAGTCCTAGCCCCCCCCCCACCATCACAGTCCATTTTCAGTCCTAGCCCCCCTAATCACAGCCTATTTCCTGTCCAAGTTCCCCCTCCCTCCACCATAGCCCATTTCCAGCCCAAGTTCCCCCCCCCCCCCATAGCCCTTTTCCAGTCCAGGTCCCCCTCCCTATCACAACCCATTTCCAGTCCCTGTACCCCCCCCATAGCCCTTTTCCAGTCCAGGTCCCCCTCCCCATCAAAACCCATTTCCAGTCCATGTCCCCCCCCCCACATAGCCCTTTTACAGTCCAGGTCCCCCTCCCATCACAGCCCATTTCTTTCCAGTCCAATGCCCCCCCCATAGCCCTTTTCCAGTCCAGCCCCCCCCTTCACAACCCATTTCCAGTCCAAGTCCCCCTAATCACAGCCAATTTCCATTCCAAGTTCCCCCTCCCTCCACCATAGCCCATTTCCAGTCCAAGTTCCCCCCCCCCCATAGCCCTTTTCCGGTCCAGGTCCCCCCCCCCCCCATCACAACCCATTTCCAGTCCAAGTCCCCCCCCACTAGCCCTTTTCCAGTCCAGGTCCTCGCCCCCCATCCCAGCCCATGCAGTCCTTGGCCTCCCCCCCCCCCCCAAAACCGTGGCTGTCTGAGGCTTTAGAGGAAGCCGGAGAAGCCCGCGCGAGGCCCGGCTCCCTCTGTACAGCCGCCAGCGTGAAGAGCCTTTTCCTTCACGCTGGCGGCTGTTTCTGTGAAGCCGCGAATGCTGGGAAAGGTTAAAGGGCATTGCCTTTAACCTTTCCCAGCAATCACGGCTTTACAGAAACAGCCGCCAGCGTGAAGGAAAAGGCTCTTCACGCTGGCGGCTGTACAGAGGGAGCCGGGGCCTCGTGCGGGCTTCCCCGGCTCCCTCTGAAGCCCTCCGGTGTGTGGGCCGCCCTGGGGAAGGTTTTTTTTTTTGGACGGGTTGGGAGAAAAACCGGTGTTTTGCTCTGGCCGCTCCCGATCTTGCGGCCAGAGCAAAAAAACGGCTTTTCAAGGGCCGGTTTTACCTCTGCACCGGCAGCCGGCCTGGCCATGGAAAAACCGGCCAGGCCAGCTGTAAACCGGCCAGTTGGCAACCCTAGGGCAGCCACATAATCATCCAAAGATTTCCATTTTTGCACCACAGGTCTTTTATTGTTTGTGATAATTTCATAAGCGTACTCACATTTGCAATACAATGAAAGGAGACTCCACCAATGGTGAAGGTCCAGGTCTGTAGAGGACTTCCAATATATCCATATATCTGTAAACCGCTTTGACCCGGTGAAAAGTGGTATATAAGCACAGCTAAATAAATAAATATTAGCATGCCATTTTAATATGTGCAGCTCATTTGCCTATAATCTAAATACGCTTGGAGTTACTGTGTGCACTTGCTTTTCCTTTGCTGTTGAAGTGCATGTCAGTCTCTTTTCTGCATTTGGCCTGTTGGAACTTGTGCTTATAAGTTGCTTCATCTTCACGCAAAGGTTGTGCTGGTCTTTTTGCACTAGCCCAAATATTTGCCATAATGGGGTCAGCATGCTATCACTTAACTCTGTAAGCTGGGATCCCCTGCCACTGGAATCAGGTATGCTGGCCCTCTGGCACATATCTCAGTTGCCAAGTTACCCAGTTCCAACAGTGAGATTTTAAGCCAGTCCTAGATTTCCAACAACCCCATTTTCGTGCATTATGGGACTTGCAGCACTGATTCCAAAGGGAAAAATCAGGGACTATAAATAACATACTGCACTACAATGCAAATTTAATGCCAGAAATGACCAACAATCTCACTTCTGGAACTGTGTAACCTGGCAGCTCTGATATCTCCTTGATCATGACCCCCTTATACTCAAAAGGACCTTTCCTGGAATCCCTCCTTAAGAATGCACATAACAAGCCTCCATTAATGTACTTAGCTGGCCATGAACACCTCCCCAGTCTGTCAGACAAGCAAGATTAGGAGAGAGGCCTAGCTCATCAGCTGCATCTGGCAGAGCTGCCCCATTACCTAGTTCAAGGAGTGAGATTGTTTTGCCAGTTCTAGTTTTAAATTTGCACTACAAGGAGGTATGGTATTTGTAGTCCTTGATTTTACCCATAATGCAACAGAATGGCTTAAAATCTCACTCCTGGGACTGCTTAACTTGGCAACTCTGGACTTGGGGGAAGGATTCTGGGGCTAGATGAGTGAGTATATTAGTGGGGGAGGGGTCATATATATGGCCCTTTCCTCCCATTTTCTACCACAGGGCTTTTCTTCCCCAGCCACTAAACTATGGGTCTGTTAGCTTGCTGACATTCTTTAAAAACAGAGTTGTGAAATCACCCATTTTCAAGAGTGGGATTTTAAGCCAGTCCTGGATTTCTGACAATCTCATCATGATGCATTAAGGGACCTGCAGCACTGATTCCAATAGGTAAAATCAGGGGCTACAAATACCATACTGCACTGCAATGCAAATTTAAAGCCTGAACTGACAAAAAAATCTCACTCCTGAAATTGGGTAACTTGGCAACTCTGGACTACAAAAGGACAATTATTTGAATTTTGGGTGTTGTCGCCTTGGGGAGCAGTCAGAGACAGCCAAGGGGCTGTGATCTCAGATGCTCCATAGGAAGGGAAGAAAAGAGCTTCTTTTCCACTTGGAGAGAAAAAGTCTGCAAAATTCCTTTTAGAAAGTGTCGAGTAGAGACTCCAAATAGCAACATCCAGGAGAATGAGGATCTCTATGCCAGATGTCCTGAGTCATTGTCCACCGAAAGAGTATTGAGGAGATGTTTGCAGGACCGGTGAAAGGATATGAGGCACCCCAGGTGAAACTTTATTTCTGCTCCCTCCCCCCACCGCTGCTGCTGCCTCCCCTCTCTGGGAGCTGCACTGGTGACAAGGACGATAAAGCATCAAAGCAGTGCTTAGCAGAACCTCTGAAACACTGCATGCTGGTGCCGCTCCTTCTGACGCACACTTCCTGTCAGAGCATAGCGCCAACAGCGTGCAGCAGTTCAGAGGCACCAGTAAATGCCGTCTTGCTGTTTTATTGTCATCGAGAGGTGCAGCAGCGGCGGTAATGGGCCACCCTTTAAAGTGTGGTGCTCTAGGCCAGTGTTTTTCAACCTTTTTTGTGCAAAGGCACACTTTTTTCATGAAAAAAATCACGAGGCACACCACCATTAGAAAATGTTTAAAAAAATTTACCTCTGTGCCTATATTGACTATATATAAAGTAATTCTCTTGAATAGGAATCAAACACTCACACCAACCCCCCTCCCCTGCTGGTTCACACCAACCCCCTCCCCTGCTGGTTAAATCACACCACCCCCCCCACTCCACTGCTGGTTCACTCACCCACCCCCCTGTCACTTACTCACCCCTCCTGCTGGGTCACTCACTCACTTACCCCCCCTCCCCTGCTGGTTCACTCACACCATCGCCCCCCCCCCTTGCTGGTTCACTCACACCATCGCCCCCCCCCTCCACTGCTGGTTCACTCACACTCCCCCCCCCCTTGCTGGTTCACTCACACTCCCCCCCTTGCTGGTTCACTCACACTCCCCCCCCCTTGCTGGTTCACTCACACACACACACACCCCCCCCCTCTGCCCAAGCCGCTGCTTCTGCTTTGTACAGAGCAGCGGCTGCACTACACTTACATTGAAAAGTAAAGAGAAACTGTGTCAGGAGCCCTCCGGTCATCGCAGAGCCCGAGGAAGTGATGTCATGGGGGCGGGCTCCTCACAGGCTGTCTTTCCTTTTCAAATTAACTTTATTGCAGCTAAAGTTAATTTGAAAAGGAAAGACAGCCTGTGAGGAGCCCGCCCCATGACATCACTTCCTCGGGCTCTGCATGATCGGAGGGCTCCTGACACAGTTTCTCTTTACTTTTCAATGTAAGTGTAGTGCAGCCGCTGCTCTGTACAAAGCAGAACCAGCGGCTGCACTGCTATAGGGAATCGCGATCGCGTTCGCGCCGCGGACTTCGGCAAAAAACCGGCTTTTCAATGGCCGGTTTTACAACTGTGCTGGCAGCCGGCCTGGCCATGGAAAAACCGGCCAGGCCGGCTGAAAACCGGCCGGTTGGCAACCCTAATTTGTGAGCCGAGGCCACATGTTACGGATGAAATTGGAATTTTTCCCACGGCACACCAGACAATATCTCACGGCACACTAGTGTGCCGCGGCACAGTGGTTGAAAAACGCTGCTCTAGGCAACTGCCTTCTTTGCCTAGGGATAGTGCCAGCCCTGGATATTTGTATCTGAAAAAAGACAAAAGGATTTTCTACAGTTGCCCTGGGGTAGAGGAGAAGGAAACATCAGAGAGAAAAGAGACCAAAACTGAAAACAACATAAACATTGGCAATTTAGATGCAAGGCATTGCTAAGGCAGGCAAGAGAGCAAATAGAATGCTAGGTATCATAAGGAAAGGGATGGAGAATAAAACAAAGGATATTATAATGCTTCTGTATTGTTCCATGGTGCGACTGCACCTTGAATATTGTGTGCAATTCTGGTCGCCGTATCTTAAAAAGGATATAGCGTTATTAGAAAAGGTACAGAGAAGAGCCACCAAAATGGTAAAGGGGATGGAAGGATACTCCTATGAAGAAAGGCTAAAAAGGTTAGGGCTCTTTAACCTGGAAAAGAGACAGCTGAGGGGAGATATGATAGAGGTCTATAAATTAATGAATGGAATGGAACGGGTTAACGTAGATCGATTGTATATGTTATCAGAATATAGAAAGACTAGGGGACATGAAAGGTCCATAAACCATTATTAAAAAGGGACCCAGGATATCAATGCTTGACCCAATACAAGCATTGTGGAATCTGTATCTTTTGGGGAAACTGCTAGGTACGTATGACCTAGATTGACCACTGTTGGAAACAGGATACTGGGCTTGATGGACCTTGGTCTGACCCAGTATGGCATATATTATGATCTTATGAAAGAGAGAATTTGAGAAGAAGCTTGCTGCGGAAGCAAAAATGCATAATAAAGACTTTTTCAAGTACATTTGTAGCAAAAATCCTGTGAGAGAGTCAGTTGGACCACTAGATGATAGAGGGGTAAAAGGGGCACTAAGAAGGGACAAGGCCATAGTGGACAGACTGAATGAATTCTTTGCTTTGGTCTTTACTGAGGAAGATGTAGGGATGTTACCCGTAACTGAAATGGTATTTAAAGGTCATACTGTGGAAGAATTGAAAGAAATATTGATACAATGGGAAGATGTATTACAACTATTTGATAAACTGAATAGTAGCAAATCACCTGGACTGAATGGAATACATCCAAGGGTGTTGAAAGAATTGAAAACTGAGATTGCAGACCTCTGTGAATTATCATTAAAATCATCTGTAATACCTGAAGATTGGAGGATGGCCATTGTAACACCAATTTTTAAAAAGGGTTCCAGGGGTGAGCCAGGATACTACAGACCGTGGAGCCTGACTTCAGTACCAGGAAAAATGGTAGAAACTATTATAAAGAACAAAATTACTGAACATGTAGATGGTCATGGCTTACTGGGAAACAGCCAACATAATCTGTTATGTTTTTTTGAAGGTGTGAATAAACAGGTAGACAAAGGTGAGTTGGATGATATAATGTATCTTGATTTTCAGAAGGCCTTTGAAAAGGTCCCTCATGAGTAACTCTTGGCAAAACTAAAAAGTCATGGGATAGAAGGCAGTGTACTATTGTGGAACAGGAACTGGTTAAAAGATAGAAAGCAGAGGGTAGGGCTAAATGGTCAATTTTCCCAATGGAGAAAGGTGAATAGTTGAGGACCCTAGGGATCTATGCTGGGTCTGCTGCTTTTTAACATATTCGTAAATGATCTGGAAATGGGAATAATGAGTGAGGTAATCAAATTTGCAGATGACACAAAACTATTCAAAATTGTTAAAACCCATAAGGATTGTGAAAAATTGCAAGAGGACCTTGATAAACAGCAAGACTGGGCATCCAAATGGCAGATGAAATTGAATGTGGACAAGTGCAAAGTTATGCACTTAGGAAAGAATAACCCAAATTATTGAACCACCACTCAGAAAAAAGATTTAGGCATCATTGTGGATAACACGTTGAAACCCTCGGCCCAGTGTGCCGTGGCAGCCAAGAAAGCAAATAGAATGCTAGGTATCATAAGGAAAGAAATGGAGAATAAAGCAATGGATATTATAATGCCTCTATATCGTTCCATGGTGCGACCGCATCTTGAATATTGTCTGCAATTCTGGTCGCCGTATCTTAAAAAGGATATAGCATTATTAGAAAAGGTACAGAGAAGAGCCACTAAAATGGTAAAGGGGATGGAAGGATACTCCTATGAAGAGAGGCTACAAAGGTTAGGGCTCTTCAACTTGGAAAAGAGACGGCTGAGGGGAGATATGATAGAGGTCTATAAATTAATAAATCGAGTGGAACAGGTAAACGTAGATCGATTGTTTACGTCATCAGAATATAGAAAGATTGTGGGACATTCAATGAAGCTACAGTGTAACTTATTTAAAACTAATAAGAGAAAATATTTTTTCACTCAATGTGTAATCAAACTCTGGAATTTGTTACCGGAGGATGTAATAAAAGCTGTTAGTGTAGCTGGGTTTAAAAAAGGTTTGGACAAGTTCCTGGAGGAAAGGTCCATAAACCATTATTGAAGGGGACCCGGGATATCACTGCTTGACCCAGTACAAACATTGTGGAATCTGTGTCCTTTGAGGAAACTGCTAGGTACGTGTGACCTAGATTGGCCACTGTTGGAAACAGGATACTGGGCTTGATGGACCTTGGTCTGACCCAGTATGGCATATCTTATCTTCTTAGGCCCTGGTCTCATTTCAGTGAGTGGTCAAGAAGCTTGAGTTTGGATTGTTTGTGGATTTTGTGTTTTTTACTTCTTTTGATAGGCACAGAAGTTACCTTTTGGAAACATGTAAAGGCTCATTTATTTTCCTTGGCCTTCAATTCTGTCTTTGATTGATCAAATGGGCATATTGGGCCCTGGAGCCATCGCTAGATGCAAGGAGTGGTGTTTTTTAAGTCATGGTATTGTCACCTTCGAGCATGTTGATTGCAGCTTCCTATATGAATTTTAAGTAGTAAGCTGTGATTGGCACTATGCATTATGTTTTGTGTGATTAGATTATGTATATTTTTATGCAAGCTGCCGCGGAGCTTTGATACGGCAGGATGAAGACTGATTGTGTATCACTTTTATCCTTTTTCTTCTGTTTGCTGTATTAGTTTTATTCTTCTCTGATTTGGGATACATACTTAGATTCTGGACTATTTTTGGAGTGAGTGATCTCCTAGACCTACTGCTGGCTGGTCCCATCCCAGGAACCCATTCCCAGGTAGTGCAGTGGGTGGGGTTTGCTGCAGCTTCTGAAGGCAAACACCTTAACATCTATTAGCAGCAATCTCCATCCTAAAAGTGATTACACATGTTTTCTCCGCCTTTTCTTACTATCGCTTTGCCTTTCCTCTCTCATTCTGCTTATCTAGCACTATTTTTAGGCCCAGTTTCCCTCTCAGCATATACAAAACAGCTGAGTCCCACCTTCCTCACTGAGAGTTTCTCTAAAACAGCAGGGGGTACAGACGAGTTGTGATTAGCAATCTCAAAAGAGGAGAGATTGACATCGTATGAAATGATCAGTAGAGGTCGGCAGCGGTACCTGAATACAGACTGGAAGTGGAAATAATAAGCTGTGGTTTGTGATACGCAGACTGAATTTCCTGCAAACTTACTCTTCCAAATCATTGTCAGATCACAGTCCACAGTCAAGGTCATGGAACTTACGAGCTGTTGCTGAGTATCTGGGCTGAGCAGAGCTATTTGGGTAAGTGGCAACACTTATTTGGTCAGCATGATTTTCAGCTGGCACTAACCCGGACTGCAATTTAGGCCTGATTTTTGCGCTGCCCAAGTTGTCTGAATAAGTGCCGGCTGAAAATTGCGCTGACCATAGAAGTGCTAACACGTATCTGGATTTGCACGAACATGCTCTCGCTCCTCCCATGGGCATCTCCTGCGCTAACCGGAGACTACTGGCCTGGTCTGTGGAGATATTCAATGGCGCTATTTGGATAATGCTGCTGAATATCATAGTCGGCACCCTGATTTGGATGGCCTTCCATCGGCTCTCCAGCTCAGGGTTTGAATATTGACCCGATAATGTATTGACTATTTTGAACATTGGTCCTAATGTCTGGATATTTACATCTGAACCAGGTGAAAGAACTTAAAACTAGGAAAATAATCAGGTTCAAATCAAATCAGACAGTACATACCGCAATGAACTTCTGTAAATATGATTACTTGGATCGATGATCTGGATTATGTTTGCCTTCACACTGCATATTGCATCATTGCAAATGTTCTGCTTTATGATTTAGAGCACACTGGCAGCGATAGTTTATAAAACAGAAACTGCAAATGCATAATGCAGCAAGGTGGATCGTGGAATGTTAGCAGTTTAGGGGGGTAGAGTGGAACACGGTATGTAAGCAGGTTGAGAATAAACAAGACGGAGCAAGGAAACTGGCATTTTTGGGGGGAGAGGGGGGATAGTATTAGAACATAGTGTGGTAGCTATTAGGGAAAGCTTGTTTCAGCAAGTGAGTTGGTTTTAAGGAACAAAAATATGAGTTGGACTGTGATTGTGAGAGGAAAATGATTCCAGTGCTTTTGTGTTTATTTATTTATTTTTTTTATTTACAGTTCTTATATACCGCACTTTTTGGTATCAGCGCGGTTTACAGTTAACAAATTTTTGCATTGGAACAATCCTTTGCTTACATTATAACAGGGTCAGTAACTTGGAGACAACAGGGGAAACTAAATACAAATTATATACAAACAGAATTTTATCTGTGGCTAATTTAAAGTTCAGATTACATTGGGATCATGATTTTGGGTGTGCAGAGAGTTTGGTTCGTGATCTGACGGGACTATGTTGTTGGAATGTCTGAGGCTGTGTGAGTGATTTGAGAGATGCAAGGAGGGGGTGTAGGGTTAGGGCCTACCAGGTGAAGACAGAATAGGTAGTGTTTAAGGGTCTTCCTAAATTGAGAGAGGTCTTTTATTGATCGGATATGTGGAGGGAGATTGTTCCAGCAGGTTGGTGCGAATAAGGTGAAGGCCCTGTCTCTAGTTGCTTGGTTACATTTAGTGTACTCTTTTGGTACAACGAGGGTATTAGTGGCTGCGGATCTTCTCAGCCTGTTTGTAGGGGTGTTGATAAGAAGTGAGGAGAGGGAGGGTGGGGCTATTTGATTGATTGCTTTAAAGGACAGTAATAGCGCTTTGTAAGTTATCCTGGCTTGTAGGGGTAGCCAGTGAAGATCTGTTAGTATGGGGGTGATGTGGTCTCTTCTGGATGTACAGCAGAGGATGCGGGCTGCTGAGTTTATTGCCAATTGAAGTGGGTTGAGGGTGTTCTTGGGTAGGCCATGCAGGATGACATTAGCGTAGTCAAAATGTGGTGTTACAAGGGATTGGAAGATTGTTCTGAAGTCATTTGGGGAGAGTAGAGGTCTTAATGGTTTCAGAGTTCTTATTTTGTTGTAAATGGATTTGACAGTCTGCTTTATGTGATCTTTGAAGGTCAGTTCTTGATCTATGATGACTCCCAGGTAGCGAATCGATGATGTACACGGAAATTCCGCATCCCTCACCTTTAATGTTGTGGGGGGGTGAGAATTTCTTATTCCTGGTTACGAATAGGACTTCAGTTTTCTTGAAGTTTATTCGTAGGTTCTGGGATAAGAGCCAGTCTGTAATCGCATTGAAGCAAGAGATTATTGGAGAGAAGTCAGGGGCATCAATTTTTATCGGAGTGAATATGAGAACATCATCCGCATAGATCAGACTGGAGGCGTTGAATGCTCTGATGATTTCACAGATTGGTTGCATATATATGTTAAATAGCAAAGCTGATAAGGAAGATCCTTGGGGAACACCCTGTTGTTGATGGAAGGGATCGGATGTTGAGGATCCTATCCGGACCTGTTGCCAGCGGTTAGTTAGGTATGATCTACACCATTCCCAAGCTGATCCTTGAACTCCCTTTTCTTGAAGACGGTGTAGCAGTTGAACATGGTTAACCGAGTCGAAAGCTACCGAGATATCCAGGAAGATAAGTATGAACCCATTTTCAATTTTGTCGATCCCTCTTGATAAGGTGTTGATAAGTAATGTGAGTAGAGTCTCTATGCCGTGGGACTCACGGAACCCATGTTGGCAGGGGTCAAGAGGGGCTGAAAAATCAATGTGCTGCTGCAATTGAATTTGTACCATCTTCTCTATGATTTTGGCTAGAAGGGGTATACTTGAAATTGGGCGATATGATTCCGTTTTTGCTGGGTCGAGTTTATTATTTTTCAGGAGAGGGCGTATTGAAGTTTGCTTGAGGGATGTTGGGAATGATCCAGTTTTGAAGGAAAGTTGCATGATAAGGGCAATTGTGGGGCTCAGTTCAGCACGCAGCGCTCTGATCCAGTAAGCAGGGCATGGATCATTTGGGGCTGTGGTGGTATTCAAGGTAGCAATAAGGTCAGTGATAGATTTCACCGTAGGGGTGACAAAATTTTTTAGAGGCTGTGTAATTGAAACAGGGTTGGGTATACAACTTGGTGTTGATTTTGTGATGATGGATTTAGATTGAAGGTAGTCTGCAAAAGACTGAGGCTGAATTGAAATTGTTTGATTGGAAGAAGGTGCCTTAGTTAGGGATTTAGCAGTGTTAAAGAGGTCTCGTGGTTTGTTTAATGATCGGAGAAGGGTTTCTGTATGGTGTTCTCTCATCTTTCCAGCTATTTTCTCCCGGTGTTTCTTTAGGGCATTTTCGTAATCCATTTGGTCGGATGGGGATCTTGATCTGCGCCATTTTCGCTCTTGTTTTCTTAGTTTCTGGAGGGACAGTCGTAATTCAGCCGAGAACCATGGTTTTGGGCTTCTACTTTTTGGTGATGTGCTGGATGCTGGTGGTGTCCTCGAGGAAGGTAGATGTGAAGAGGAGTTCAGAGTGGTGTACCAATTGTTGATCAGCTCATCAAGGTTATTGGTTGGTAGACGAAGAGTTGGAAGAGTACGGTTGTTGAAGTCATCCTTATCGAGCGTTTTGAAGCGGGTTGTTGATACTGATGAGACTGTATTTGTCTGTGTTGTTGGGCTACTGTTTTGCAGATATGGGACTTGAAAGGATATCAAGTTATGATCAGACCACGGGACAGGGGTAAGTAATAGGTTAAAGTTGGTGATTGCTGTAGAATAGGGCGCAAAAATGAGGTCAAGGGTGTTACCCTTGAGGTGTGTAGGGGAGCTGACTAGTTGTGAGTAGTTAAGCTCAGTCATGGCATCTAGGAATGTGGTAGAGTGACTATGGTGAAGAGAGGTGAGGTTAAAGTCACCCATTAGCCAGTTGGATTTGTGTGGGCTTTCTGGGTTGCATGCGAGCTCTATTATACTAGATAGGTCTTCTGGTGGTGAGGAAGGAGCTCTGTATATGAGATTCAGGATGATATGTTTGTTAGCTATAGTAACTAAGTCCATGTGTGCGGTACTCCTAGAGGAAAGTAGATTAAATTGAAGGTTAGTTCTAGAAAGAATGAGTACTCCCCCTCCCCTTTGACCTGTTCTGTGGCAGGTGTGTATTGAGTATGCTGGGGGAATGAGTTGGTTTATGAGGACATTGTCTGTGTCTGCTAACCATGATTCTGTGACCAGGAGGATGTCTAAATTCAGCTTTGTGATAAGGTCTGTAACGGCTGGCCACTTTTTACGTACTGAGCGGGCGTTGATGAATGCACAATTTAGGTTAGTGTGTGAGGGAGTAGGATTGGATTTGGAGCAACTAGTAGTATTAAGGGAGATATATAGTAGGTGAGAGTGCCTAATATAGTGTGGCTGTTGTGCTGAGTGATGGTAGGAGGAATGATACCTTCTTCCTAGCCCGTGCAATCTGGGTATATTGTTTGTGGTGGGAGATAGAGCTGCTGTATTTCGAGTGGTGTTAGTTAATAGATAGATGCTAACTAATGCAAGTAGAGAGATAGCCATGGTTACAGCAATGGAAGGATACAATGTAGGGTAATATAGGTTGGAGGAACAGTAAATGCAGCTTGACTGGTTAGGATACTACACCAGTGGTCATAGGCAAACAATTGTATAATAGCAAGGCCTAGCTAAGAGGAACAATGTACTCTGTTAACAGGATACAGTTGTAAAACTCAATTCAAGGGGATCTGTTTGTAACGAAGTATCAAACTGTGAGATGCTAACGGGTATATTTAGAACTACTGTTACCTTACAGATGGAGTAGCAGTAGATAATCTAGGATAGATGTTGGGGTAAGTCCGAATCTCAGGCTATCTGTTTGGTACTTTCCTGACGAGGGAGACTTGTTTTCTTTCGGGTGAGAGTTCTGGTTTCGCTGGTGTAGTTGCTGAAGTGCCACTGCCAGTTAGATTCTCAACACAGACTGATTGGAGATGGTTGATGCAGTACGAAGGAGCCACTCTTCAGCCTTGCTCCTACGGTCCGCGCCTAAGGGCCACGCCAAAGGGCCCTCTGGCGAGGCCCTCAGGCACGGGCCCGCCAGGCGCAGGTGTGCCTGCCGGCGCTTCTTTTAAAATGTTGGTTGCTCAGCCCCGATTGGGCAGAGCAGGCTGGAGGAGCAGCGTTGCTCCGGCGTGCTCCTCCCTGATCGGGAGAGCAGTGGCTGGGCCGGAGGGGAGCAGGCAGTGGAAAGGCCTGTGCGCCTGCCGGAGCTTCTTTTAAAACGTTGGCTGCTCAGCCCCGATTGGGCAGAGCAGGCTGGAGGAGCAGCGTTGCTCTGGCGTGCTCTTCCCCGATCGGGAGAGCAGTGGCTGGGCCGGAAGGGAGCAGGCAGTGGAAAGGCCTGTGCGCCTGCCGGCGCTTCTTTTAAAATGTTGGCTGCTCAGCCCCGATTGGGCAGAGCAGGCTGGAGGAGCAGCGTTGCTCCGGCATGCTCCTCCCCGATCGGGAGAGCAGTGGCTGGGCCGGAGGGGAGCAGGCGGTGGAAAGGCCTGTGCGCCTGCCGGCGCTTCTTTTAAAATGTTGACTGCTCAGCCCCGATTGGGCAGAGCAGGCTGGAGGAGCAGCGTTGCTCCGGCGTGCTCCTCACCGATCGGGAGAGCAGTGGCTGGGACGGAGGGGAGCAGGCGGTGGTGTTAGATGGTAAAAGGTTTTGAAATGAGATGGGGCTCGAACAGTGCAGGGTTAATTGACCAAATGACCCCACATGGCTAGAAGAGACAGCTTGATGATTACTAGTGTCTAAATTTGAGAAAAAGTAAGACAGCTTAAGAAGTATAAACTTAGCATGATGCTTTTGTGAGAGTCAGTGGAGAGTGAACTGGGAAAGAGGAGACTGTGCAAAATGCAGAAGACAGAAAAGAAGATGTGCAGCAAAATTTAAATAATTGGTGGGTTGCTGTATCAGAAAGACCTGTGATTGCACAATTGGCATTAGGGCTGACACTGGGCAAAACCACACCCAGGTCAAGAGTGCTTTTGGTGCTCCCCTTCCCATTTGGGCTTGCATGCTCACAGGCTCAAAGATTTATTCAAAAGGGTAGCATGGCACCGCCTCCCCCCCCCCCCCCCAACAGCTTGGCACAGGATAGTCATCCAGCTTGCCCACCCTCGTGACTGCACTGGTTAGTATGGTTCTCTCATGAGTGCACAAAAGAAGTATGGCAGTTTTGTGGTTGACATTATCAGAGTTCTACAGCATTGCAGTACTGTGACATCTCCCATCAAATCACTTAATGAATTATCTGCTTCCATTAGATAAATCAACAAATCATCAGCAAAAGCAACAGTTTTAAACACCTGCCCATCTACAGTATGCTTACCCTTTGGATAGCCTGCTGTGCCTGAATCCTCATAGGGGACCAATGTCAATATAAACAAAAATGATGACAATGGGCAACTTTGACGGGTGCCTCATTCTAACAAAAATGGCCAAGATATAATCCATTCACTAACACCGATGTTGTTGGATTTGTATCTATAAGCCTAAAAACACTCAAACATACAGTTGAAACTATAACCAACCCAAACGAATGCCTTTTCGGCATCAAAGATACCTATTAACAATGCAGCCTGCCTTTGCCTTCTATATTCCATAGAGGCCAAACGTTTTTGCAAGTTAAGTCATGGATAGCACATTCTTACAAATCCCACTTGCTCTTCCCAAAAGAGATCTGACACCACCCCAGCTAAATGATCTTCCAAAATCTTTGTCAATAGTTTATGGTCAAAATTAAACAAAGATATTGGCTGACAGGACTCTAGCAATACTGGGTTTTTACCTAGTTTAGGCATCACTGTGATCAATCATTTGGAAATTCTCCCAGTTATTAATTACTCATAAACCTCACAAAGGGTAAGATGGACCTTATTGCTAAGTATTTTATAGAGTTTACTGCCAAATCCATCTGGACCAGGCACTTTGTGCAGGGATGCATCAATAATTCTGTGCTGCACCACTAGAGAGCTGAAAGTGATGCTGCTACTACTGTTTATTTATTTATCAGGTTTTATATACAGCTTTATCATTTCAATCAAAGTGGTTTACATTGAAACTTGGTAATGTACATTAAACAGGGACATTGATAACTTGGATTTTTCTGAGGCAATGGAGGGTTAAGTGACTTGCCCAAGGCCACAAGGAGTGCTAGTAGGAATTAAACCCTGACCTCTGGGTTCCCAAGCCAGTGTTCTTAACCATTAGGCTACTCCTCCACTCCATTCCTACTATTAGGAAGGAATCTACATTGGTAAGTATTTTTTTTTAAGTGCTGCTGAGAAATTCTCAAAAGCTTGAGGAAAAGTGAGGTCTTTGGGTTAAGCTAATAAAATCTGTGTCTATTTAAAATTCTGTATTCATTAATTTAGGGTCAGTGAAATTAAACTGAGCTTTTTAACAAACTCTCAGTGTTTTTTTCCACCCACCTTGATTAATGGGCTCTTAAGTCACTTAAAAGGAAAGGAGGGAAATTTTGCACTTTCATGTTTAACTGGTAATCTGCATCAGCAAGTTCTTAGGCTTTAGGAATAGATTAATTCTAGGTCCTTGCAGTTGATCGTGAGGTGAACATTAAACAAAGTCCCCAAACTTATTAGGTATAGCTGTATTGGTTCAAATATCTCCATTCCCCTAGAGGTTTAAGTAACTGAATAACATTAGATAACTAAACAAACCATTATAACTAAGGGTTAGGATGGCTTTTATAGTTGGTGATTCAACTATTAGGCATGTAGATAGCTGAGTAGCTGGTGGATGTGAGGATCCTCCGGTAACTGGCCTGCTTGGTGCAAAGGTGGCAGACCTTATGTGCCACCTAGACAAGGTTTTAAATAGCGCTGGGGAACAATGACATAGGAAAATGTGGGAGGGAAATTCTGAAAGACAAATTTAGAGTTTTAGGTAGAAAGTTGAAATCTAGAACTTCCAGTGTGGCATTCTCAAAAATACTTCCCATTCCACATGCAGGATCCAAGAAGCAGGCAGAGCTCTGGGATCTCAATGCGTGGATGAGACTATGATGCAGGGAAGAGGGTTTTGTATTTGTTAAGAACTGGGCAACATTTTGGGGAAGAAGGGCTTTTCCAAAGGGATGGGCTCCATCTTAACCAGGATGGAACCAGGCTGCTAGCATTAATCTTTAAAAAGGAGATAGAACAGCTTTTAAACTAGATAATAGAGGAAAGCCAACAGTTGCCAAAGAGTGCTTAGTTTGGAAGGATACAGAGGTGTGAAGAATGGTGAAAGACTTATCAACAACCTTCGCTATGCTGATGATACCACATTACTGGCTGAAAGTGAAGATGATGTAAAACATTTCCTTCTCACGATCAAAGAACATAGTCTCAAAATGGGCCTGCACCTTAATGTAAAGAAGACAAAGATCATGACAACTGGCAAAATCAACAAGTTCATCGCTGAAGAAGAAGAAATTGAAATTGTGGACAACTTTAACCTACTTGGATCAACTATCAATAAAGAAGCAACAAGCAGTCAAGAAATCCGACGACGCATTGCTTTTGGCAGAATGGCTATGAAAGACCTAGACAAGATTCTCAAGAGCGGAGAAGTCTCTATCCATACAAAGATTTGACTTGTTCAAGCCATGGTATTTTCAAGAACATCATAGGGATGTGAAAGCTGGACAATGAAAAAGATAGGAAGAAAATTGATGCCTTTGAATTATGGTGCTGGCGGTGAATATTGCGTATACCATGGCCTGCGCAAAGAACAAACCAGCAGTAATAGAGGAGATCAAACGTAAGCTTTCTTTAGAAGCTCAGATGACAAGACTTCAACTTTCATACTTTGGACACATCATGCGAAGAGAGAGATCATTAGAGAAAGACATCATGCTTGGCAAGATAGAAGGTCAATGCAAAAGAGGAAGGCCAGCAATGAGATGGATCAATACAATAACAGCAGCTACGGGTACCAGTCTGTCAACAATGATCCGCTTGACAGAAGACCGAACACAATTTAGGACAACTATCCAGAGAGTCGCCATGAGTCGACACCGACTCGACGGCACTTAACAACAACATCCTTGAAAGATACTAGCAAAAGATTGAAGTTAGAATACATCAACAAAGAGGTTTCAATAAAGACAGATGTAACCCAAATGTCCTTAAGTACAGAGCAGACAGAGCTTAAAGATTCCAAATTACCCCTGCCTAGAGATAACCAGATTAATATGATTAAAATAAAACCTCTAAAATGCCTGTATACAAATGTTAGAAGTCTAAAAAATACACTGTAGAATATCTATGGATCAAAATTCCATGTAAAAAGGGGAAGGCGATGACAGTGGGGGTGTCCTTAGTGGAACACCAGATCTAGTGCAAGAGATAAGGTTGTTGGGGCCACTTGGCAATAGTGATCATAGCATGATCGCCTTTGATTTAAGTAGTGGAGGAGGGATAGTAAGGAAATCCACAGTACTACCTTTTAACTTTCGAAAGGGAGACTATGATAAAATGAGGAAAACAGTCAAGAAAAAACTAAAAGGAGCAGTTGCAAAGGTTAAAGACTTACATCAGGCTTGGCTGTTGTTGAAAAATACTATCTTGGAAGCCCAGACCAGCTGTATTCCACGTTTTAAGAAAAGTGGAAAGAAGTCCAAAAAACTGCCAGCATGGTTTAAAGTTGAGGTCAGAGAGGCTGTTGTTGCCAAAAAAGCATCTTTCAGGAAATGGAAAAAAGAGCCAAACGACGAAACCTGGAAACAGCACAAGCACTGGCAAGTCAAATGCAAGGCATTGATAAGGCAGGCAAAGGGAGAATTTGAGAAGAAGCTTGCTGCAGAAGCAAAAATGCGAAGTAAAGACCTTTTCAAGTACATTCGTAGCAAAAAACCTGTGAGAGAGTCAGTTGGTCCATTAGATGATAAAGGGATTAAAGGAGCACTAAGAGGCGACAAGGCGATAGCGGAGAGACTGAACGAATTCTTTGCTTCAGTCTTTACTGAGGAAGATGTAGGGATGTTACCCATGACTGAAGTGGTATTTAAAGGTGCAGAAGAATTGAAGGAAATATTGATACATCGAGAAGATGTATTACAACTATTAGATAAGCTGAAGAGTAGCAAATCACCTGGGCCGGATGGTATACATCCAAGGGTATTGAAAGAACTGAAATATGAGATTGCAGACCTGCTATTAGTAATCTGTGAACTATCATTAAAATCATCTCTAATACCTGAAGATTGGAGGATCGCCAATGTAACACCAATTTTTAAAAAGGGTTCCAGGGGTGATCCGGGAAACTACAGACCGGTGAGCCTGACGTCAATACCGGGAAAAATTATAGAAACCATCATAAAGAATAAAATTACTCAGCATGTAGATAGTCATGAACTAATGAGAGACAGCCAACATGGCTTTAGACAAGGAAGATCTTGTCTTACTAATCTGTTATGTTTTTTTGAAGGAGTGAATAATCAGGTGGACAAAGGTGAGTCGGTTGATATTGTGTATCTGGACTTTCAGAAAGCCTTTGACAAGGTCCCTCATGAGAGACTTTTGGCAAAACTAAAGAGTCATGGGATAGGAGGCAGTGTACTATTGTGGATCAGGAAGTGGTTAAAAGATAGAAAGCAGAGGGTAGGGCTAAATGGCCAATTTTCCCAATGGAGAAAGGTGAATAGTGGTGTACCCCAGGGATCTGTGCTGGGTCCGCTGCTTTTTGACATATTCATAAATGACCTGGAAAGTGGAATAACGAGTGAGGTTATCAAATTTGCAGATGACACAAAACTATTTAAAGTTGTTAAAACCCAAGAGGATTGTGGAAAATTGCAAGAGGATCTTGATAAATTGGAAGACTGGGCATCAAAATGGCAGATGAAATTTAATGTGGACAAGTGCAAGGTTATGCACCTAGGGAAGAACAACCCAAACTATGGTTACACGATGCAAGGTTCCACATTAGGAACCACCACCCAGGAAAAAGATTTAGGCATCATTGTGGATACCATGTTAAAACCCTCGGCCCAGTGTGCAGCGGCGGCCAAGAGAGCAAATAGAATGCTAGGTATGATAAGGAAAGGAATGGAAAATAAAACAAAGGATATTATAATGCCTCTATATCGTTCCATGGTGAGACCGCACCTTGAATATTGTGTGCAATTCTGGTCGCCGTATCTTAAAAAGGATATAGAGTTATTAGAAAAGGTTCAGAGAAGAGCCACCAAAATGGTAAAGGGGATGGAAGGATACTCCTATGAAGAAAGGCTAAAAAGGTTAGGGCTCTTTAACCTGGAAAAGAGACGGCTGAGGGGAGATATGATAGAAGTCTATAAATTAATGAGCGGAGTGGAACGGGTAAACGTAGATCGATTGTTTACCTTATCAGAATATAGAAAGACGGGGGGCGGAGCCTGATGTCCAGCGGGGTAGACGCTTCGTGCTGAAGCTCCCGATGGGCCTACTCAGAATCCTGACTTAATATCTACATAAACTTAATATTTTACTCCGAACTTACCGGGGTGCCTTGGGGGGAATGGCGGCCCACAAGCCAGTGCGCTTGGACTTTGGGTCTCCCTCTTCTTCACATGGAAAACGCTCCAAAACAGAGTTGTCTTCCCCACCAAAGATGGTTCCACTTCGGGTAGGCCCCGAAATGCAGCAGGAGATCTTGGAGGAAATACGTGGTGTGAAGGAACTGGTGCAGTCCAACGGAGAAGCGCTCCGAGCCATGCGAGAAGATTTCGGTATGCTTCAGGACCGGCTTGAAGGTCTTTCACTACGGCTGGACAACATGGCGGGGGTCCTCGATTCGCACGCGGTGCGCTTGGTGAACCTGGACAAGGCTGAGCGTCAGATACAGAATCTTCAAAAAGAGTTAGAGGATTGCAATAATCGAGCCCGTCGCAACAATGTCAGGCTCATAGGAGTACCAGAGGGTGCGGAAGCAGGAGATATCAGAGAATTTCTGGTTAAAACTCTCCCCTCCTTGCTGAAGATTACCTTTTGTGGAGCTCTGGAAATTGACCGCGCATATCGTGCTCCCACCAACATCGCACTTAATCGGACGACCCCCCGGCCCATTATCTTTCGATTACTGAGGTATCAGCAAGTTGAGCAAATTTTCAAAGCTGCCCGGGTGATTCAACATCTGCAGTTTGAAGATCATAAAGTCTCTTTCTTCCCCGACTTGGCAAAGACCACAGCTGACCGGCGGAAGGGACTCCTTGCTTTTCGACCTAGACTTCAACAGCTACAGGCTCGCTTTGGCCTCTTATATCCGGCTAAGCTCAGAGTGACTCTCCATAACCAAACTAGCACCTTCGAAGATCCTGCTCTGCTAGCAACATTTTTAGATTCCAAAGAGGCAGACCAGATGCGCTAAGTCAACAACTCGGATAGACTCCGCTGGAACTGCCCGTCATTTTGAATGACCCGACGTGGTGATCATTGTCTGGAATAGAGACTGCCTGGACCTTTCTTTCTTTAATATCTACCTTTCTCGGTCTCCTTTTCCTCCATGATGTGCACCTCGGTTGGATTCGGAGAACGCACAGCTATACCGCTTATCTGTCTCAATTAGGCCTTCTCTGGGGTTTCACCCCGCAGACATCAGGTCGCCAGTAATTTCTGGGGTTTTGCTTCTTCTCTAAGGCACTTCGGTGCTTCTCCTGTTATATAGGGCGCTTCATGATTTTTATTGGTTTATTTTTTTTTTTTTTTATCAGAACGTGTGTATAGTCATTTATAGTTGATATGAGGGACATTGCGCAACTCGGTGCGCCATCATGTTTCTTTCTCAGAATGTTTGACTTTGTTGTATGGCCTTCTGTAAGCTCTTGTCATTGAACGGAAGAGGCATCAATGGTCCAATCAAAAGAATGACCGTTCTTAGTTATTTTAATCATGATCATACTGATGTAGTGTTTCTTCCGGAACCCCATTTCACCTTCGTTGAACCACTGAAACTCACTGACACACCTTATATGGTGGCTGCCTATTCTCCCGCTGTTTCCAAGCGGTGCGGGGTAGCCATCTTGGTTGAGAAATCTTTGCCACCCACTGTAATGGATGCTAGCTTTGATGGGGAGGGTAGTTGGGCCTGTGTATATTTTAAGGTTGGAGATAGTGAATTTCCGTGTATTTGTATTTATGCTCCGAATGTGGAGGACCCTGTTACTGTTACCCGGTGGTGACTTTTACCAAGTATTTGATCCTTTGATAGATAGATGGTTGCCTAGAACGAGTGGTCCACCCAAGAGTCTCTACACCCTGCCAGCTCTGATGAAAGATTTTGTGTGAGTAGATATATGGAAGCTGTTTTACCCATCCGACTTAGAGCTCACCTTTTCTCAGCCTCCCCATCACTCACAATCTAGATCTGATTTTTTCTTCTCTCCTCAATACTACTCTTCCAAGTGGACATTTACTCCTGATAGGTTAGCTAATTGGACAGCCATCCAGAGCACTTGATGCTGGACATGCCATGTGGCCTTTGGTCTACTAAACTCCTGTTAAGTATGATTGTCCCGCATTACAGTATTACTGGAGTCGGGTCTGGGGTCGTCTTCATTCTATTTTCTATTTTCCGGAACCCCTCTTTGGGGAGATTGTGGGGCTCCGCTCAGCTGCGGGGATCCCCTCTCTTCCTAAATTGGCTTATTTTCTTTTAGCCTTTATGCTGGGCCTTGCTATTTCCTGGTTCCTCACTCACGAAATATTGGGAAAATAGCTCTTTTTCGAGCTCTAATGAATGGTAATCATATCTGTCTTCATTGCAAATATGTGCAAATACCTTATATGTTAGCCTCTTCCGTTCAAACCACTCACTATTGGTCTTCCTAGAAGACGCTCCACGATTATGTTCAAACTATTCAATGCTCTCAGTTGACTGTTTGATTCTGTATTAATCTCTGTCACATGCTCATCCGGTATCATAGACTCTACTTCTGTTTGTTTGATGTACAATAATTGTTGTATGTAAGCGCTTATATGATGATTCTTATCAGCTTAGAGAAGAAGCATTGGGGTGGGGGGTAATTGGGGTTGCTTTCTTTATCGTATGTGTGTATTTGTTTCTTTTGGTGTGTTGTTACTTTTGTTTGTTGCAAAATGAAAATAAAAATTAAAAAAAAAAAAAAAAAAAAAAAGAATATAGAAAGACTAGGGGACATGCAATGAAGCTACAGGGTAAACTATTTAAGACTAATAAAAGAAAATATTTTTTCACTCAACGTGTAATCAAACTCTGGAATTTGTTACCGGAGGATGTAGTAAAGGCTGTTAGTGTAGCTGGGTTTAAAAAAGGTTTGGACAATTTCCTGGAGGAAACCATTATTAAGAAGTGACCGAAGATATCAATGCTTGACCCAGTACAAGCATTGTGGAACTTGTGTCTCTTGGGGAAACTGCTAGGTACATATGACCGAGATTGGCCACTGTTGGAAACAGAATACTGGGCTTGATGGACCTTGGTCTGACCCAGTATGGCATATCTTATGTTCTTATGTTATGTTCTTATGTACTACCAACCACCTGGCCAGAATGAACAAATAGGTGATGAAATGTTCAAAGAAATCAGGGAAGCTAACAAAAGTTAAAACACAGTAATAATAATTGGTGGTTTCGATTACCCTGGCATTGACTGGGTCAGTGTCATTGCTAGACATACTATGGAGATAAAGTTTCTAGATGAAATAAATGACTGCTTCTTGGAGCAGTTGGTACAAGAACCGACAAAAGGGGAAGCCATTTTGGACCTAGTTCTTAGTGGAACACAAGATCTGGTGCAAGAGATAAAGATGTTGATGACACTTGGTACTAGTGATCATAGCATGATTGCATTTGAGTTAATAAATGGAGGAAGGACATCAAGGAAATCCACAGTATTACCTTTTAACTTTCAAAAGGGAGACTATGATAAAATGAGGAAAATAGTTAAGAAAAAACTAAAAGGAACAGCTGCAAAGATTAAAGATTTATATCAAGCATGGGTGTTTAAAAATACAATCATGGATGCCCAGACCAGCTATGTTCCATGCTTTTAGAAAAGTGGAAGTCCAAAAAACTGCCAGCATGGTTTAAAGGTGAGGTCAGAGTGGCTGTTGTAGCCAAAAAATCATCTTTCAAGAAATGCAAAAAGAAGCCAATGACAAAAACTGGAAACAACATAAGCATTGACAAGTTAGATGCAAGGCATTGATAAGCTAGGCAAAAGGGAATGTTAAAAAAAAGCTTGCTGTGGAAGCAAAAACGCGTAATAAAGACTTTTTCAAGTAGATTCTTAGCAAAAAAACCTGTGAGAGAGTCAGTTGCACCATTAGATGAGAGAGGGGTAAAAGAGAGGACTTATAAAGTGCTTTAATTAGGTGTCCAGAAGGCTTGAGGTGGGTTTGAAGATGGGAACTGTTGTATTTTATCATTTTTATTTTTTGTATTATTTGTTTGTAATTTTGCATTAGTTTGTATGGTATAGTTTTAAGATGGAGTTCATAATATGTGAAGCTATATATTATCTGCCTTGAACTAACTTGCTGGCTAAGTGGAATATAAATGCCATGTTAAATTAAATTAAATGTAGGTTACCCCAAACTGTTGGAAACCAGAGCAACTGTACCACCACGCTTAGAGCCGTACCTTAATATCTTCCTGGAAGCCCAATGCAATCATGGTGTGCAGATTACCTTACTGCCTTCTTGAAAGACCGATGTAATGCAACATATAAACTGCACAGAGCACTGGTTACATTAGGGTTTAGTTCTGTAGCTACAGTGTGTATCTTTGATTGCCTGGCTTGAGAATTGAGAAGCACGCATGGAGCAAGGTGTTTCTCCATGCTCTCTAGGGTTATTTGTGAACAACGAGAAATCTTCCGGGGACCATAGGCTTCTCAGCACAAGTCCCACTGGAGAGAAAAGCATACAGTACAAGAGGGTTGGAGTAGTTCGGAAATAAACCCTTTACTAGGCAACTTCTTGCAAGTGGAAAAATCAGGCACAAGCAGAGCACATGTGATGGTGGTATATTCCCAGCAGGGCTGGCCCAACCACTAGGCAAACTAGATGGATGTCTAGGGTAGCAATTTCTAAGGGGGGGGGGGGTTGGGGGGGTGGTGACAAAGTGCAGGGCCTTCAAAGCTAAACAACAGGTTTTGACAGCCAGAGGGGGAGTAAAGCTTAAGGTTTGCCTAAGGCAGCAACACCTTGAGCCAACTCTGTGGCCGGCTCTGACTCGCAGTGCAACATAAACAGGATGCACAGTCCACAATTGTAAAACCATAATCTAGTAAACATAGTTCGGAAACGTCAAACTAAATGGGCCCTGCACACACCGCAGATTAGGGATTTCTTCTTTCACCATCCTCTAGTTTCTGAGGCACTTCCTTGTTGGTAAATGGAACTCCTGGCAGTCCTTCCCTTGTATCCAGCTAGAACTCCACTTTTTCGTCAAAATTCTAGTTATGCAGTGTCCTCCTGGGACTTACTCAAGGGCCTCACTCAATACCTTGGATCAGTCTCACAGACCTCTTAGAAATGTTGCCCAGGCAGCCCCTGCAGTGCCGAGGGGGGGGGGGGCAAGGAAGAAGGGGGCCCTCCTGCAGCTGCTCCCCTATCTTCTGGGGGTCCTTTAAAAGTTGTTGCTTGGCCACCCATAATTTATATTTCTGCCCCTGCTGGAATGGATTTCACTTCAGGGCTCGAGAGGTACCACTAACCAGTACAAGCATACAGTTCTATCATTCCAAAATGAAAATCCTTATTGGGAAAAAGTTTCTTCAAAACCAAGCAGTACAAATACTAACACTTTGAATTGCAGATTCAGAGGATACATTCGAAAGCGGAATAGCTTTCTGATCTTTTCTTGCACACTTTCCTAGCACACTCTTTCCTTTCCTTTGCCCTGTAGGTTTTCTTTGGATATGTTCTAGGCTTCCTAACACCCCAACAGCCCACTAAATGCTCCACATGCTTGAATCTCTCCTCTGTCCTCCTTTTCACCCTTCCTCTCTGGACCACTAGATAAAGCACTAATGGGCAGCTCTCTCTTTTGTCCTTGTTATTTTCCGCATTGCTGGGTACCACTGGACAGGCACCTGACAAACAAGTCTCACTATTCCTGCATAGATCTGTATTCACTCCTTTAGAAACATAGAAATATGATGACAGAAAAAAACCACATGGCCTATCTAGTCTGTCCTTCCATAACAACTACAACAGTCCCCTTTTTACCTTTAGAGATCCTCTGTGTTGGTCCCATGCTTTTTTGAATTCAGTTACTGTCCTCATCTCTACCACCTCCACTGGGAGACTATTCCACGGATCCACTACTCTTTCCATAAAGAAATATTTCCACATATCACTCCTGAATCTATCTCCCTTCACCCTCATCCCATGTCCCCTCGTAGCAGAACTTGCTTTCAATTGAAAGAGGCTCTCCCCCTGTACATTTATGCCACGGAGGTATTTGAACATCTCAATCATATCACCTCTATCCCGCCTTTCCTCTATAGAAACAGCGTCTTCTCTTCCCATAGGAAACCGACTCAGAGTGAAATATTTGCCTCATAGTGAGAAAACTCTCCACTCCATTGCTGTGTCCCTCAGGAGCAGCAACTTACAGTGCAGCAGGAGAAGCACTGCTACACCGTGGGGCTCTCTTTACTTTTTAGAGAATACCAGGTACAGAAAATAAGCTTCCTCCCTCTGCAGACTCCTTGAGAGAAATAAAAGACTGACTTCTCCTTCTTTCAACTCCAAACCCTCCTGTTGGCAAACTGGAAACAAGACTGTGGGTTGCTGCTTCTGCTTTCTACTAGATTCAACTCTCTTACTAGAATCTTCTGGAAAGTAACTGATTGGCACCCTGGACTATACCACTGTGATCAGGGCCGGCCCGTCCATTGAGCAAGAATGTTTTTTGCACAGGGCCCCGCGTTTCAGGGGGCCCCGCACAAAAAACATTCTTCAGCATCGCAAGTTAAAAAAAAAACAAACAAAACCCAGTTGCTTCTGCCGCGGCAGCATCAAGAGCTCTGCCGCGGGGCCCCCCCCTGCCCGGCAGAGCCTCCCTGCATCTCTGCTTTCTTCAAGTCACAAAACGCGGGCTTCTTTCAGAGCCGCGAGAGTTTCCTTTCTCGCGGCTCTGTTACAGAGCCGCGAGAAAAGAAACTCTTGCGGCTCTGAAAGAAGCCCGAGTTTTGTGACTTGAAGAAAGCAGAGATGCAGGGAGGCTCTGCCGGGCAGGGAGGCTCTGCCGGGCAGGGGGGGGCCCCGCGGCAGAGCTCTTGATGCTGCCGCGGCAGACGCAGCCGGTTTGGGGTTTTTTTGTTGTTTTAATTTGGGATGATCGGGGAGAAGGGGGTTTAGGACTGGTAATGGGCTATGGGAGGGGGGGAGGCCAAACTGGAAGTGGGCTGATGAGGGAGGGGGGTGGTTAGGACTGGTAATGGGCCATGGGGGGGGGGTAAGGACTGATAATGGGCCAGGGGGGGGGGGGTGGTTAGGACTGGTAATGGGCCATGGGGGGGGGGGGGGGCAGGACTGGGAAGGGGCCATGGGGGGGCTAAGTGGGCTGATGGGGGGGTTAGGACTGGTAATGGGCCATGGGGGGGGTCAGGACTGGTAATGGGCCATGGGGGGGCTAAGTGGGATGATCGGCGGGGAAGCACTGGTAATGGGCTGATGGGGGGGCTAAGACTGGAAGTGGGCTGAGAGGGGGGGGTTAGGACTGGTAATGGGCCATGGGGGGGTGTCAGGACTGGTAATGGGCCATGGGGGGGAGGCTAAGACTGGAAGTGGGCTGATGGGGGGGGGCGGTTAGTACGGGTAATGGGCAATGTGGGGGGTAAGGGGGCTGATGGGGGGGTTAGGACTGGTAATGGGCCGGGGGGGGGAGGCTAAGACTGGAAGTTGGCTGAAGGGGGTGGGTTAGGACTGGTAATGGGCCGGGGGGGGAGGCTAAGACTGGAAGTGGGCTGATGGGGGGGTGGGGTTAGGACTGGTAATGGGCCATGGGGGGAGGCTAAGGCTGGAAGTGGGCTGATGGGGGGGGGGTTAGGACTGGTAATGGGCTATGGGGGGGCTAAGTGGGCTGATGGGGGGGTTAGGACTGGTAATGGGCTATGGGGGGGCTAAGACTGGAAGTGGGCTGATGGGGGGGTTAGGACTGGTAATGGGCTATGGGGGGGGCTAAGGCTGGAAGTGGGGTGGTGGTGGTGGTGGTGGGGGGGGGGTTAGGACTGGTAATGGGCTATGGGGGGGTGCTAAGACTGGAAATGGGATGATGGGGGGGTTAGGACTGGTAATGGACTATGGGGGGGCTAAGACTGGAAATAGGCTGATGGGGGGCTACGACTGGAAATAGGGTGATGGGGGGTTAGGACGTAATGGGCTGATGGGGGGGTTAGGACTAGTAATGGGCTATGAGGAGGCTAGGACTGGAAATTGGCTGAGTGGAAGGAGGGCTTGAACTGCAAATAGCTGATGGGGACGGGGGCTTGGAATGGAAATGGGTTGTGAGGGGGAGGGAGCTAGGACTGGAAATGGGTGAGTGGGGGGGGGGGGCTAGGACAGGAAATGGGCTGATGGAGGGGCTAGAATAGGACTGGAAATTGGCTGTTGGGGGGGGGTGCTAAGATTGGAAATGGGCTGTGGTGGGGGTTTGGATTGAAATGGACTCATGAAGGGGCTAGAACTGGAAGTAGGCTCATGGGCTTGGATTGGAAATGGGCTGAGTGGAGGGGAGCTAGGATTTGACATGGGCTGATGGTGGGGCTAGGAAAGGACTAGAAATGGGCTCATGGGGGACTGGGATTGGAAATGAGCTGATGGAGGGACTCGGATGGGACTGCAAATAGATGGGGGAGCTAGGACTGGAAATGGGCTTATGGGGGGCTAGGACTGGAAATGGGCTGATGCGGGGACTAGAAGGGAGCAGATGCTGGGTGGGACTGGAACTAGAATGGAGCTGATGTTGGGGGAGGATTAGAATGGGATGGAGCTGGGAGAGTGAAATGGAGAGTGAAAAAATATTTTGTGTGGGAGGGAAGACAAATCTAAAATTGTCCGGATATTGGGAGAGTAAGTGGGGATTGAGGATGGAGGGGTAAAATTTGAGTGGATGAAATAGGAATGAGGAAAGAGCAAAAGGAGAAAGATTAGTATGTTAAAGCAGATGTAGAGAGAGAATGGAAAAAAAACTAGAAGAGAGAAGAAAAGACAAATGGACAGCAGACTATGAAGAGTTAGCGGAAGACACGAAGAAACCAGAAGAAAGTGGCTGGAGTAATTGCAGCTGAAAAAAAATGCACAAAAGGTAGAAAAATATCTCTTTATTTTGAATTTATTAATTGGAATATGTCAGCTCTGGGAAATGTGCATCATTAACGTCTGCGCTTTGTTTAGTACAAGAGCAAATTAATGTATAGTTTTATTTCTACAGTGTTGTGCATTCCAAGTTTGGCTTTTGGGATTCCCAGTTTAATTATTGTCTTCCTGTTTCTAAATTGTGATTCCTTGTTTGGTGATGGTATATGTTCTGCATGTGTAACTGAGCTGAGGTATTCTGTTTATGTAATTTCTATTTGACATTGCCACTTGTTCTCTTTCCCCAGTAGGTCATGTATTGTTGTTCTCTGAAATGTATTGGTTTAATATTTGCAGCGTTTCCTTTTGATAGTTAGGGTATGGTGCTTTATGAGTCCTGGTAGTGCTGTTAGGATACGGCGGGTTTGCTATGGGTTCTAGATGGGCAGTGTTTGTAGTAGTTCCTAATGTGGAAAAAACAAATGAGATGACCAAATCTGCAGGTAACACAAAAATGTTCGGAGCCATTAGATCGCGAGCAGATTGTAAGGAACTGCAGTGGGACCTTATGAGACCGGGCATCTGGATGGCTGATGAAATTTAATGTAGATAAGTGAAAACTAATCATATAGGGAAGAATAATCCAAATATTTGCTATAAAATGCTAGGTACCACATTAGAAGTCACCATTCAGGAAACAGAATCCTCAGCATAGTGTGCAGAGGTACTTAAAATGCAAATAGAATGCTATAAATTATTAGAAAAGAAATGGAGAATAAATTAAAGTGTATTATAATGCTTCTATTGCTTCATAGTGCTACCGCACCTTGAGTACTGTGTACAATTATGGTCACCACACATCTGGATCTGCTGTTGCTCATGGGACTGGCTGACGGCATCAGGACTTACAGTAGTAGATGGTGGCAGGATAGGGGAGCAGCATTGGGGGCTCCAGAGCAGGAGAATGCAGGCAATGCTAGGCACGGCTAGGTCTAGTGAATTCTGGAGGGGGAGCCAGTCTTAAAAGGGCCAGCAGACTCTTCTGGGTGCAGGGTTCAGGTGCCGCGGCGGCAGGGTGAGAGCGATCGGGACAGCAGTAGTAGTTCCTAATGTGCCTGGCGGTTGGCACTGGATTATAGTAATGTAGAAATCTTTTAGTCTTTCTTTATTCATGCACTCATTAAGAGGCATGTTTACTAAAAGTTAGGGTATGGTAACATTATGCAAATATTTATGCAAATGAGGTCCCTTATGCAAATGAGGTCCCACATCTCATGCGGCCCCCGGGTTATTTTAGAAGTCCTCATTTGGCCCTCAAAGCAATTTGAGTTTGAGACCCCTGGTCTAAGGGGTATGTTTACTAAACCGCCTTAATGTTACTGGCACTAGTTGCAGCATTACTGTGAGGAATGCCATACAAGGTAGGGGGCGTTTTGGTCTTAAGGTAGCAATTGTGGGTTATCGCACGATAAAGTGTGCCGTGTCTGTTATTACACGATAGAGGGCGCAGTGCACATTACCACGCGTCAACCTTAACTTTGCGTGCTCACCTACAATCACATCAACAGAGGTGTAGCACACTGGTTAGTACAATGACTGCTAAGGCAGGGTTCATGAATTCAATCCCCCAGTGGGTGTAATGAATAAGGGTGACCAAAGCAAGCCCTTTTCCTGCTTGTGACAGAAACATTCCAACAATCTGTGCTGCCAGCTAAAAATACCCGCACCCCAGTGCCATAACCTAATGCACTTTTTAGGGCGCACCAGAAGGCACATCATAAACCACCACGTCCACCAAGGCGGGTCATAATCTGCCCCAGAGGGCGTGACGAAAGGTTGGCAACCCCGAAGGCACCATATTAGGTGTCCCATAAGCTGGCTAAATCTAAGGTGTGGCTAAAGATGCCCCAAGGATGTACAGGTGACTCAAGAAAGGTTGCCCAAGGGCAGTAAGGTCCCCCAAGTTGAAAAGCAAGAAAGGTATGGCCCAAACACAGATGTAACCCAAACACTGCACAGAGCACCAAGGAAAGACAATGCACAAGTGATGGAAGGAAGTAGATCAGAGCTGATGGACCAGACAAATCTGCGTCCAGCCCATGTGGCAGCTGGAAAAATGGACAAACATATTGGGGGCAGCTGTAGCGATGCACAGGGTGATGATAATGTACCATGCAACAATGACAGTGTGTGGCAGAGGATGGGAAGACGTGTCCAGCAGAGGAGGTAGAGGTGGCAGGATAGGTGCAATGACAGGAGGACAGAGGAGTAGCAGTGCCATGCAGAACACACACAGGAGAGGCAACCAGGAAGAGCTGCAATGCAGAAACGTGTATCAGTTCAGGACATGTGGTATTTATTTATTTATTTATTTATTTAGTAAACACTTGTATACCGCTGCTTCCTACGATCAGCAGCGGTTTACTTTACAGAATCATAATGTATTGTACGGTACATTGAGATTTCAGTTTTACATTTTGATTAGTCAATGATTACGTAACAAGGGACAAGCATTTGGATACGATACATATTTGATTAAAGCACACAGATCAAGGTATACATTTGATTTCAGTAGATTGGGGGAGGGCCCCATATATACAATTTGTACAGAATTAGTTGCCAAGGTGTACAGACTATACATGGTTATATACAATTTGTACGGAATTAGTTGCCAAGGTGTACAAGTTATACATGACTATATACTATTAGATTATATGCTGCCGAGTGCGGCAGAGGAGATCTGGTTGAGGTAGGGTATCGCAGTTAGATCAAGTTGTAGTGGGTTTGAAACAGATAGGTTTTCAGTTTTCGTCTAAATTCGTTCAGGTTGTTTGTGAGCCTTAATTCATGTGGTAGTTGGTTCCATTGGATTGGCGCTGAGTATGTGAACGCCCTATTGCTTGTTTCGGCCTTGACAGATCTTATGCTGGTCGGGATACATAGGGTGTTGAGATTCATAGTTCTCCTGCTCCTGTTGCTAGGTTGAATAGTGATTAGGTTATTGAGGTAGGATGGTGCGATGCCATTGATGAGTTTAAATGTTGTGATGAGTAGTTTGTAGATGATGCGGGCGGCCACTGGGAGCCAGTGCAGATCCATTAGAACTGGGGTTATGTGGTCGGTGACTTTCTTTTCCATGATGACTCTTGCAGCCACGTTCTGAGCCATTTGCAGGATGCTTAGTGTGCTCTTTGGAAGCCCTTGTAGAATGGCATTGCTGTAATCCAGGTGGGGAATGATTAGTGCTTGAGCAACAGACCTAAAGTCGGATTTCTCGAGGATATTGCGGAGTGGTTGAAGGATTTTGAGTTTGTAAAAGATGGCTCGGTTAACTGTTCTGAGGTGTTTGTCCATCTTGAGGTTGCTGTCAAGTAGGACTCCTAGATACTTTATTACAGGCTTTGTATCGTATATGTTTTTGTTTAGTGTGACTGTGGTGGGCGGGATGAAATTGGCTTTCTTGGACATGAACATGACCTCTGTTTTTTTTTGTGATTTATTGACATGTTGTTTTGCTGAAGCCATGATTGGAGCATGTCAAGGCATTCTTCTAGTGGACTGAAGTTAGGCTGTGTTATGTCGAGCTGTGTGTATAACATCACATCGTCGGCATATATGTGGTAATTTATGTTGTATTTCTGGAAAATACTGCATACCGGCTTTATATACAAATTGAACAGTAGGGATGAGAGGGCAGACCCTTGAGGGATCCCTTGGGTTTGGGGGAAAGCATCAGCTCTGTCGTTGTTGAATTGCACTTGTTGCATCCTATTGGATATGTATGATGTGAACCATTTCAGGGGGGTCCCTGTTATACCTAGCGAGGCCAGGCGGTCCAAAAGGGTGGTGTGATGTACTGTATCGAATGCCGCTGAGATATCGATGAATATGAGTATGAACATGGAGTTTTTGTTCTCGAGGCCCCTAAGTAGATTGTCAAGGAGTGCCAGTAGTAGTGTTTCCACTCCGTGATTCTGACGGAATCCGTATTGATGTTCATCTAGGGCTTTTATCTCGTCCATGTGGTCCTGGAGTTGGTGCTGGACCGCTTTTTCAATCATCTTTGCTAGGAAAGCTATGCTTGAGATTGGGTGATATGATGCAGGGTCACTTTTGTTGAGCGACTTGTTTTTTAATATGGGTCTAATAATTGATTTCTTGAGATGAGACGGCATGATTCCTTGTTTCAGAGACTGATTGACAATGTGCGCGATGGGTTTTGCGTTGTCTTTCTTGGTTGCTTTCATCCAAGCGGCTGGGCATGGGTCGAGGGGGGAGGTAGTGGTGTTTAAGTTGGTTAAGATGTTTAAGATTTGTTGCTCACCTAATTGCTGGAAGGTGTTCCATTCTGTTTCTGGGTCTGCTTGAGGGGCAGTTGTGGTTTCTCGAGTGGTGAGAGCTAGTGGCATGCCTTTGGTCATGCTTGTGGGAAGTTTTGGATTTAGCTTTTTGGCATAGTGGTCGGCAAGCGTCTGGGCCTTTATATCGTCTGCAGAGATGGAGTTTTGTGAAGATTTGGTCAGAGATTTTACGAGTTCAAAAAGTTTTCTGGGTCTGTTGAGCGCTTTGTTGAGTAGATTAGTGTGGTGTGTCTTTTTAGCGAGGTTTACCTCATTCTTGTATCTTGCGAGGAGTGTTAGGTATAGTTGCTTGCCTTCTTCGGTTTGCTTTTTCCTCCATTTCCTTTCGAGTTTGCGTAGTTCTCTCTTCATTTTAGATAGCGTGGGAGAGTACCATGGTTCGGTTCCTGTCTTTGTTACAGCGTTTGTGTTCTTCCATGTTGGACTTGCAGCTGCTTCGATCCCTGAGTTCCATTGGTCTACCAGCTTGTCTAGGTCTGTGGTGGTGTACTCAAAATGTGTAGATATAGAAGTTACCAAAGCTTCGCTATTGAATTTTTGGAATTTCCTCTGTTGATGTGTTTTTGGGTCAGCTTGAGGCTTTACCTTTTGTGGAGGTAGGTGGATTTCAATTTCGACTAGGAAATGGTCGGACCATGGGACTGGGGTTACTCGAGGTTTGGTGTATTTTTGGATGTTGTGTGATAAGAACACCATATCAAGGGTGTTACCTTTGTTATGTGTGGGTTCTTGTATGATTTGTGTGTAGCCGAGCTGATGCATGGCTTCAAAGAATGCGTCTGCCTGTACAGGGGGAATCGATGGGAGATTTAGGTCACCCAGAATGATGCGCAGTTTTTTGGTTGCAGAGGTTGAGATATTTTCTAGTGCGGTGGCCAGGGTTTCATGATGGGCTGAGGGGGGTCTGTAGATTAAGCAAAGTATTGATGTTTTGTTTTCGATCTTGAGTATATCAATGCCTTTGGATTCAGTTAGGGAGGGGCTTGAGAACATGAGGGAGGTTTTGGCAATGACAAGTACTCCTCCTCCTCTACTGTTTTGACGGGGGCAGTTAAATACTGTGTAGTTGGGATGGGGTAATTGGTTTAGTATTGCTGGGTCAGTGTCAGTGATCCAAGTCTCGGTGACACAGAGGATATCGGGTTTGTTGTCTGTAATGATATCGTGTATGATGTGGGTTTTATTTCTAATGGATCTGGCGTTGATGAGACAGATTGTGATGGGGGTTTGTGATAATTGGTGTGGTTGCTGTTGCTTGTTTCTGGTCTTTGTGGCTGTCGGTTTCCTATGTTTATTATGTTTTGTTTTGGAGCTACGTCTTTTATGGGGTTTTTCAGTGACCTTTAACGCAGTGTTCAGGCCTGGGTTGAGTAGGGTTTCATCATGGGCTATGTATGTTGGCCCTAGCGGAGTTAGTAGGGGTAACAGTATTTGGCCATGGGTAAGGAAAGGATGCCATCCTATTTCCTGGTGTTGCGTCAAGTGTGGTAAGTATGCGTATGCGGCTAGGGATACGTAGAGGCAGAGAATTACCATATAGGTGATGGGTGCCATGGTTTGTGTGGTTGGGTGTGGTGCAGAGTTTGTTATGGAAATCCTTGGAGGAGAAATTCTGTGCGAAGGTGGCAGAGGTTATTTACTTGTAGTTTACGGTCATTTGTTAGTTGTCGCACATGTGATGTCTCAATCAGTATATAAAATATAAGTATAACGGGAAAAACTTCTGATACCATGTGAGAGATGAGCAATAAATGGTTTGGAATTGCAGGTATTACAGAGAGGTATTGCAGGTATTACAGAGAATTACAGAAAGGTATTACAAGTATTACAGGTATTACAGAGAATTGCAGGTATTACAGAGAGGGATTAATCCGTATGGTTATTGCATCTAATTAATGACAAAATCAGGTGGTATGGGAGTGATCGGTGGTAGAAGCCTGCACATCAGGGCAGGACGGCACACTGCTGGCAGACACACATAGATGGACAGAAGGATAGTTGGCAACTGTGATAAGGGTACAATGTGCCAACAGCACAGATCTGCACAGATATGACTGTTACAGGAATGAAAAGTAGCTGTGCAGGACAGGCATACAAATGAAAGAGAACAGAGAGGAATCAAACCTATGACCATTAGCACAAATGTCAATGCACAAACCGGTAGGCTACACCACCAACGTGAGGTCATTAGCAAAGGCTGCATACAAGAATATGCAGGGCATCACACACGAAGCCTGCTGTCTGTTAGGATAGGCAAACCTAAACAGTAACCATGATGGAATGCACATGCAGATCTGGTGTGTACAGCTCAGATCACAGTCTGTAATTGGGACCAGAGCCACATATAACTACATGCACACACACAATGAAATGTTATGCAGTGGATACAGCATGCAAAAGAGGAAAGAACCTAAACCCAAAGGGCGTCAGGGGATGCTCTGTGGAGCAGGGCAAAATATGGAACAGAACAGAAGCGGAGCATGTGAGAATTGAACCTGCAAATAAGTGTGGCACAGACCAGCTGAACCACAGCAATGCCAATCCCTCAAGTGGATTGCCTATGTGAATGCTACAAAGAAAGAGACATATGTAACAGCTAATATGTGATGGTTAGGCAGCACAGAGGGCACACTGGTGTACAGTGAAGAGATGGAAGGGTGTGTGGATAGGTGATGAACCTGCAGGCAGCCCATGGTCAGGTTAGCACAACACAATAAATTAATAAAACCCCATGTGGGAATCAAACCTGCAACCTATGGTGTTCTAACACATGGCCATAACCACTATCCCAAACAACCACAGCAAGCACAACGCAAAGATAGTACCTCAAAGGGAATGTGTTTATGGGAACCCATAATACCCAGTGATGTGGCAGACCGCTGGCAGATAGACAGCTGGCACCATACAAGGATGTGAGCACAGGTGGGCCATGTACATGACCAAGAAATCAACGTGTGTTAGTGTGGTCAAGTAGCAGCAGAGACAAATGTATCTCAAACACATATTTTTATTTTGGTTAATCATCAGAGATAGCGTAGATACCGCTTTTCATAATATCAAGGTGAATGGATAACAGGGGAAAAATTGAAAACACATTTTGAGGGCAGCAACCCACATGTTATAGAAAAGTCACTGGCCCATCAACAGATGACGGGCAGAAGAGATAATGTGCATTAGGTGCATGGTGTGCAGTATGCATTAGCCCCCCACCCCCCACATGCTGCTGCATGCCCAAAATGCGTTAGTTACATATGTGTGCATGTAGACAGCAGGCGATGCATGATGAGGGCCCAACACACATCATTCATGATCTGTTCATAAAAATAGATCTGTCTGCCAACACAGGAGGCACAAAAATGAAACAGCATATGCTGTTAAAGTAAGAAAGTGTAAACACAGATATTGAAATATATGTTACAACTGTTACATAATGCCTGATATAGGAATCAAAGCAGCACCAATGTAACCCAAAACAATTGTCAAATGCAAAATGAGGATATGCTAACAGGTAGCAGAGGCACATGAACACAGAGAATTCAATGAAACAAGCCGCAGAAACATGCAGAGATAACACTATGCAGAAGGTCCCCTGCACTGGTTGGTGTGGATACAGTGTCTGTACACACATATCACAGTACGTGGAATGCACAAACGAAGGAAGAAAATGGACACCCACACTGCCACACTCCAAATATAACGGGGCAATGTGAGTGCCGGAACCTCAGGGGATAAATAGGACTGTGCAGACATGCAATGCTAGGTTTGTAAATCAATGTAGAGCATCACGTCGGTACAGAAAACAAGCACAATAACCTTTATAGAGTGAAAGAAAGTTCAAACATGATACAGTAACCCACACAGAAGCCATATTGCCACATGCTGCGTTGCACCAACATAGTCAGTCACATGCACATGCACCGTGTACGTTGAAACATGATACAGTGATGCCACACATGCACTGTAACACCCTTGGTGAGTGCAAACATCAATCCAAGATGTTGGTGTGCAGTAAAGTGGTGTGGTGGCAAATATTGTGTCATGTCCAAGTGGAGGGTAGGCGGACATGGATAAGAGGACCTCTCCAATGTTCCCCCTGTGCCACATGCATGGCTGTATGCTCGTGTTGAACTAAACAGATGAGCGTATCCTGCGTCTCAGGTCACACACATGGGCAAAACACAACAACACAATGTCAGAAGGATGTACAACATATAGCGACAATGTCAGTCCCTGCTGCACACGTAGGGACCAGTACACAGTGTCCACAGTGCAAAGGGTGTCTGCAACCCAACAAGTCCCGTTAAGACTGTCCTTGAAACCCTTGGCAGGCATAGTCAAGTGTGACATCTCAATATGCCACAGTACTGAAAAGGTCATGTGTGTCTCCTGCAAAGGAACATGACACCCAGCCAGAGCACGGCGGCAATGGTGTGTTGGACAAGCCTGTCATGCTCAAAGTAGCAGTCCAGGGACCAGAGCAACATGTGTGCAATCAATAGCTCCCATCACGTGTGGTATCCCAGAAAATGCCTCAAAGGCCTGGTTCAGGGTCCCCCACTGTTGCCTAGTGTTGGGAATGGCAAGGTAATTCCCCACCCGGCTGATTATGGCATGCAGTACCTGGTGGAGACAGCGTGAGAAGGTGGGGCAGCTCATGCCACCTACTGCAGCCACAGATGACTGGAAACAGCCAGAGGCAAAGAAATGTAGGGCATCAAGGAGCTTGAACAAACCTGGTATGGCATGTGAGCGACCAGTCAGGGGCTCGAGGTCAGGTCGTAGATCCTCATAGAACTCCCTAATAGCCCCTGTGCTCAGGCGGTAGAGGGAGATGACCTGGTCCTTATGCATGCCCTGGAGCTGGGCCCTAGGCCTGTAGAGGCGAGGCTGGTGAGCCTGCAACTCTGCACACCTCCTGCACCGTGCTGGCACAGCCCCTGCCTGGCCTGCCCCCACAGCTGCAGGTCTGTGTTGCAGCGGGAGTAAACCCGTGCCCTGTGCCTCAACCCCATGGACAACATCTCCCACGTCAGGCAACTGCAGCCCCTGCTCACCTCCCACTGCACATGCAGCAACCACAAAGCTCGCCATAAACTCCACCCCCTCAACTCCTCCAACTCACTGAAACGCACTCACCTCACCAACCTAGCCACACACCTCCCCCACCCCTAACCAACCCTGCCAGTCACCTCCTTCACCACACACCAACCCAGCCACACAACCCCACCACCACTCACCAACCCAGCCACTCTCCACACCAAACCTGCTTCTGACCCTCTCCTTGCTTCACCAACAACCAACAGCGCACACCTTCTCTCCCTCACCTACACAATCCCCTCAACGTGTACCAGGTGTGCATGTGTGTTTATGGGGATATTTTATGCTGCGCATGTTGCACATGCGCAGTGGCACGAGTGCATCAGCTGCGTGCGTTGCGCATGCACCGCAGAGATGCAGAAGGTGCATGTGTGGACACCATGTTACACATGCACTGTGCATGAGCGTGAGGCATGGCGCATGCGCATAACAGCACACAGCACATGCGCATGTCTCACGCCCATGCACAGTGCATGTGCAAGGTGGTGTCTCACACACACACCTTCCGTGTCTCTGTGGCACATGCGCAATGCGTGCAGCCGACACGCTCACGCCAATGCACATGCGCAACGTGCGCAGCATAAAAAAACTCTATAAATACACATGCACACCTGGTACACGTTGAGGGGTTTGTGTAGGTGAGGGAGAGAAGGTGTGCGCTGTTGGTTCTTGGTGAAGCAAGGAGAGTGTCAGAAGCAGGTTTGGTGTGGAGAGTGGCTGGGTTGGTGCGTGGTGGTGGAACATGTCAGAGGCAGGTTTGGTGTGGAGAGGTGTGTTGCAAAGCAGGCAAGAGAGCGAGGAGGGGAGGCGAGGAGCAGGAGAGAAATACAGGAGTGGAGTTGAGGAGCAGGTGGCAGGGAGAGGAGGGGAGGTGGAGCAGAGGTGCCTAGGGGCAGGGATGTGTGACAGGGAGGGAGAGGGCACAGAGGGCAGGGAGATGGAGCGACAGGACATGGCAGGAGGGGAGGAGGGGGGGCACCTGTTAAGCAGGACCCAGAGCCGGCAGGGAGTGTTGGGCCTGTGGTGGTGGCTGCAGGCCCATCGGGTGTGTCGCAGCCCACCCAGTGGCCACCCAATGCCAAACGGAGGTGTATACCGGTGCCAACTGAGGAACGGAGGAGGGCTGTGAGATTCAGTCAGCAAGAAAACCACATCCTGCTGGCCAGTGTGTTGGAGCGGTGTCAGGTGCTCTATGGCTGGCTGAGCAACAGCACCACTGTGGCCACACGTATACATGTGTGGGAGGAGGTGCAGGAGGCCGTAGCCCAGGCAGGGGGACCAACCAGGGACCTGGACAGCCTGAGAAAGAGATTCAATGACATTAAGCATGGTGTTCGAGCATACATGGTGGCGGAGAGGCAACATGCCATGGGCACCGGTGGGGGTGCCCCCTTCGCCCCAACCCTCACACCCCTGGAGCAGGAGCTCGCAGACCATCTGGGCCCCATCTACCTGCGTGGACTGCCAGAAGTGCTGGACACCGCCCATCCACAGGCAGGTAGGTCAGCACCTCTCACCCTGCTGCTCCTTACCCTTGGAATAAACGTCCTTTTTCTATACGTCAGGCATCTTCTTTGCCCCTCTTCAAACTCAAGTTAAAATCTCATCTTTTTGCCTCTGCCTTTGGCTCATGAGTTTGCTGTTCTCCTTCCCTCCCCTTTGTTATATCATCTTTCTGTCTTCCTCTCACACTTGCTCCTACCTCTTTCCTTTGTCCTGTCTCTCCTCCTCTTGTCTTTTTGCTCTTGTTCCTAACTTTTCTCTATACCTTTTATTGCTTTGTCCTTTTAGATTGTAAGCTCCGTTGAGCAGGGACTGTCTTTGTGTGTTTTCACTTTTACAGCACTGCATGCGCCTGGTAGCACCTTATAAATGCTTAGTAGTAGTAGTAGTAATAGTAGTAGTAGATATGCTGCACACGTACAGGGCACGCCCAAGCACATGCGGCACATGGAGGGGATTGGGGGGGGGGGGAACATGTCCTGAGAGCTTGCGTGCCCTACCACAGGCAACTATGGGGTGATGACACAGCAGCACATGGCAGGGTAGGTACAGGGTGTGTTTGACAGGTACCTGGGCCTGTGTGCATGATAGACACAGTCCTAAACGTAGTTGAGGACGGCAAAGCTGTGGAGAAGCAGGGGGCGTGGCAGACAAGGCCCATATCTGATTGAACACTGCATACATCAATGATCCATAAAACCTCCATGCAAAGCCCAGAGGATGAAGCTGCACAGCAACAATTCACAGCACTACATATCAGCAATGTAATAGTCATCTAAAAGACCTATCTGAGGAGTGGCTAATGATATCCCACTGTAATCAAAGAGGATCACAGCATACATGAGAAGCAATGTAACAGTAAGGAGCCCCATTGGAATATCATTTGCCACTATTCAGATAACCTCCTTGTATTACTATTACATTGGTGTTCGCTAGTGCTGTGATGTGTTGCTGTGCTGCTGGACCCTCTGGCCTTTTCATATAGGTGATTTTGGCCACTGATGTATGCAGAGTTCATGTGATTACAGGGCGTTTCCGCCCTTCGAGGTACCCCTCCTCCTAAGGATTTGTGTTTGGGAGACTAACTGAGGTCTGTTTCCCCCACTACTGGAGTTATCCTACCCAGATTGGCCTAGCGTTCCCTCCTCACATATGGCTTAAGAGGGTTTATATTGATTTATTTATTTGTGCCTACTCCTTTTGGGGTGTGTTCATTATTATCAGCCTGAATTCTCTGTCCCCCTGAGGTCTACTTGCTAACATAGTACCTGGCATATAGGTCACAACCATTCATCATACCCCTGCAGCCAGTCACCCAGCACATTGTGACAGGGGGATACATACAAGAGGGACATACAACTAGCCCAGAACACATTGGCCTGGGGGTACCCACACACACCACCAAATCACATATGATGTCTGTATGCTCCTACCTATCCAGGGACATATTCCAGACCTCTGACAGGGAAGGTCCTAACACATGGGGATGATGACGTAGATGCAAACAAACACCAGCAAACACATCACACACATGTCACACACTTAACACTCTGTCGGGGCCCACATACAGTGGGGATCCCCCACCCACCCTCACCAGACATTGGTGTGCACATTGCCACACCTGTATCAACTGCACATAGCCCCCACCACCTGAGATCAGCCCTTATACACATCCCGCACTGCCATAGACACATTCCCATACCCCCACTCACGGTGCAACCCCATGCCCAGCAGTACTCCACCCATCCCTGTGACACCCCACCACACGCACGGAGTATGGAATAGCTGTCCACCCACACCGCACAGTGTCTTGCAAAGCGGAGGGCCCACACACACATCTGGCTGACACGGGCACATCCTGCAACACCTAACGTGCATACCACTCAGGGCAATGCAAGCACATCGCTCACACACACAATGACGGCACATAATCCCACTCAGGGCTCCCACATGCACCATGGCCACATGTATTGCTGAGGCCACATCCAAGGTCAGGCGGCCAGTCCATACCTGATACTGCAGATAGGGGGCGTGGCACTCAGCACACCATCCCCCACACACCGCACCCCATGTGGCACAGCTACACCAGGGAATGAGGCTGCTCCCCCCCACCCACCCCCTGCCATGCACAGCACACTGTAGGCACATGTGCTGTCCCCATTGTAGGTGCACCAACATCAGGCACAGGTGGACAACATTTTGAGTTTGGTGGGGATGTACTACACAGGTGTACATAGGTATGCTGTGCAAACTCATCTGTGCTGTGTACCCTTTTCCACAACCCAGGTGACTACTGGACCATGGAGGCACATGAGGAGGAAGATGTGGCAGGGCCTCTGGATGCTGATGGGCCAGAGATCGCAATGTACGGGGACACCGCCAGCAAGGGCGAGGGCACAACAGGAGACAATGTGCTGCCCGAGGCAGATGACACGCCACCGGATGTCAATGCTACAGTGGGGGCCACTAGCAGCAACTCACTGGCTGTAGAGGGTCCGGAGATGGAGGGGAGTCACCACACCGTGCAGGTGCCAGGGACATCAGTCATCCCTCCCACCAACATGGAAAATGATTCTGGCGGAGCTGCGGGCCCACAGTGCCTCAACAAGGCACGATGCTGAAGGTGGGTAACAGCATACACAACAATCCCCATGGGGGTTGACATAGCATCCACAATGAGATTGCATGTGCACCACAATATGCTGTCAACATAGCAGATCGTATATTATGTTGTGGGCGGGGAAGTCTGTGCCATGTGCGTTCCCCCCTATTGTAGCATGGCTTGTCAAGTGTCAGTATGTTGAGGAGCTCAGACATATGTACACTGTTCATGGCCATATACCCCAAAAACCTATCCCAGGTCACCTAGACAGCTTACTTGACTGACCCCTCACCATGAGTATTGGTACCTAGCATAGCTTGTCACCGTAATCTGTACCGTATGCCAGCGTTATAGAAAACAGGGCCCCCTAGATATATTATGTGTGTGCCATGACTCCCCACATCACCTGGCTTATCTCATACGACCAGTGCGCAGAGCATGCATTGACACATTGAACTGCGACACTGTACCATGTGTGAGATCTGTGATTCACACGACCTCTCATCAGGACCCTTTCCTGGCATGAGAATGGCTCATGGGACACACAGATGTACACATGGACATGCGTTGCTAGTTGTCGCGTGCATGCTTTTTCTGCAGACTGGTCTGGTGGGATATGCCTGACGTGCGTGTGTCACAGTGGGGGTTGTAACAGGTGTCTCACACATCACCTTGTGTCCCACCCATAGGCATTTGTCAGGCTCTGTTGGCCATTCACCAGGAGATCCACCAGCTGCGGGCCACAACGGACACAATGGCAGGGGCGCTACTCCGTATTGCAGATGCCCAGGAGGCCATGGCTGCCCGTACACAGCACCCCCATGAAAGGCAAATAATCACGTATAGGGGTTGGAAATAAGATTATTAAATAAAACTCTGTCTTTTCCACATAATCATGCTTTGGACTGGGTTTTTTGGCCGTGCACAGCAGCCAGCACCGGCGCCAGAGGCGGCACCAGCAGTCCCAAGATAGAGGGGTGGGTGGTCACCGTGGCTGGCCATGGAGGCTGTGAACATTGTAAATAAAGACATCACAACCTATTACTACCTATGTGTTGTTTCCAATGTGTGGCACTGTGATCCCCTGAGTACCCTGCACCCCATGTTGTTACCCTGACCACATGTGCCTACCCATATCCCTCAGGGGTGTAGTGTCTGCACTGCCACCAATCAACACACATGTGTGCCATGGACTGTGCCAGGTGGTCACCCTCCTACCTATGCGTGGGGGTATACCCATCCTCATCTGTTGCCCAGCAAGATGTTCACAGTGGTACATGTCAGTTGTAAGGATCTGTCACCCTCTCCCACACCATATGCACTCCATTATTATACACACATGTGTGACCATCCTCCCTGCCCACACCAGGGCCTACGTGGTTGTCTACCCACATAGGCTTGCATGCGGCACAGCCAGACAAAGGTAGCTCACTACAGTCAGCTGATCACTCTTCCCCAGCGCTTGTAGTTCCCCACTGCTCATCCTCGGGACCTGCATCGACCTGTCTCGCCCTCACCAGCTATCCCCCTGTGCAGCTCCTGAGTACAGCAGTCCCTCTTACCCTTCCTGCCACATACCTGTTGCTAGCCTTTTCCCCTATTGCCCCACAAGCATGGTGCATCAGATATGCAGCTTACACATCACAGGCAGCATGCATGTGACCATAGCTGTTGGGACACACTGCACATCGGCACATCACAGGGGCACCAGGGGACACAGACACCTACGCAAATGGGCAGCCTCCACACTTGTGTGTGGAGACGGTCCATGTATGTTACCTATGTCTACCACGCATACACATAGGGATCAACACACATATCCCATGCTCACGTCCACAGTCTGTCTGTAAGGGGGACACGTGACCATTGTGCTGTACATACAAACATGTTTATTTACAAAGTTACATTGGTAAATATTTACAGAACACCCCATGTTCTGTCCCGGTTGACAGGACAGCACAGGGCATGTGTGTGGGCACCCCTGTTCCCCTTAAATGCTCCAGGGATGCCCATCAGGGGATGGCTGTCGAGATGCACCACCCATAGCAGCTGCACGCTGCATGTGCATCTCGGCAGCAAACCACCGAATGGCGCCTGCCAGCCACCGGATGGTGCAGTCCTGGGTCTGCTGGCGTTGTAGCACACCACCCACTGCCACATACAGGTCCCGCACACACCTGCCACCACATCCACGCCGGGTGCCCGGTGTTTGTGTGGTGGCATGAGCGTGGGTCCTGTCTGTGGCAATGGGTGGTGATGCTACTCCCAGGCAGACACCATCGCCACACACGTGGCAGCTGGCAGGGACCCACAGTGTCATGTACTGTCCTGTGTCCCCTCCCACCCACAGAGCCACCCTCCACACCCCCTCCTCCCCCCTGACCCCTCCCACCCACCCTCTCTCTCGCCCCTCCCCGCTCTCCTCCTCCTCCTCCACCGCCTCTTCCACCTCCCCCTCCCCCTCCTCACCCCCTGCCACATACAACTCCCCCTCCCCTCTCTCCCACCCCACCCCACCCTCCGCCCCCTCCATGTTGTCCTCTTCCTCTTCGCCCTCTGCCACCTCCTCCTCTTCCTCCTTCACCTCTGGCTGGACTGGCGCAGTGGGGCATGTTCTTGGGGGCCCCGATGTAGATGGGCCCTCACCAGCAGCAGCATCCTCTGTGGGGGAAGACAGTCATTAGCACACCATCATGTAAGTTACATACCACATGTACATAGTTTGGCCTCCCACAGGCTGTTGGGCCACTGTGACATGCTGTACTGTGCTGCAGAGGCTGCAACACTCACCGCCACTTTGCTCCAGTGCCCTCCTTCGGAGGCGGGCAAGGACCTACGGGCAGTGCAGCCGCAACTCCTGACCCTTTTTCCGTAGATCCTGTACGTGGGGGGGAAAGCAATGGGAGGGAGCATTAGGGGCCAGGTATCTCTGGTGGATGCCCACCGCATATCATACATCTCTGTGAGCAGCAGCGTGCTGCTGCTGCTGCTGCTCTGGCCAGTGTGTCCTCTACTACCTGTTGCCAGCGCACACTGCATGTGTGGCTGTGGGTCTGGGCATGTGTGAGGTGCTACCTATGTGTACTGTGTGTAACCCCCCAGACCCCCCATACCCTGTTCCTACACTCTCCTTGCATGACATGGCAGCACCATTCCACGTGTGGTTTTGGCCATGCTGGTGTCCAGGGGAAGTGTTCCCTAACTCCCTGTGTGGTCCAGCACACACCTGTGTGTTTGTCTGACCTACACACATCATCCGACACACCCGCCATGGCACCATGCTATCCTTATAACACATGGGTGATGTGTTCTAAGATGGAGCGGGAGGTGGGTGGCCTTGAACACATCTCCAGGCACCACTACCATGACACTAGGCTTTCTACTATACCTCTGTGATCACGACTAAGGCCTCCTGTGAATAGGGCAATTGTGTGCGACTGCAACAGGAGCATGGAGCACCATACCTAGCTGAGCTAGTAGCATCTGTGATCTGGTCTGGGCCCTCCTGGAGTTAGGGCAGAGCTGTGAAACCCCAACAGGTGCAGGTACCCTAACATCAACATCTATAATGGTCCTCTGTGATCAGGTATGGGCCTCCTGGGGAGAGGGCAGATGTGTGACCTGAAACTGCATATACTACCATTATATATGGATTTCATACAGACTTTTGTAATCAGGTCTCAGGTCTCCTGGGGGTAGGGTGGATTAGAACACATCAACAGCAGCACATACCATAACACCAGGGTGACTGAAAGACCACTTTGATCAGGTCTCAGGCCCCCTGGGGGTAGGGAAGATGTTTTAACCTGCAAATGCATAAACGATCATACCACCAGGATGGATAACAGACCACTTTGATCAGGTCTCAGGACTCCTGGAGGTAGGGTGGATCAGAACACATCAACAGCAACAAAGACCATAACACCAGGGTGACTGACAGATCACTTTGATCAGGTCTCAGGACTCCTGGGGGTAGGGTGGATTAGAACACATCAACAGCAACAAATACCATAACACCAGGGTGACTGACAGATCACTTTGATCAGGTCTTAGGACTCCTGGGGGTAGGGTGGATCAAAACCTATCAACAGCAGCACATACCATAATACCAGGGTGACTGACAGACCACTTTGATCAGGTCTCAGGCCCCCTGGGGTTAGGGCAGATGTTTTAACCTGCAAATGCATAAATGACCATACCACCGGGATGGATAACAGACCACTTTGATCAGGTCTCAGGACTCCTGGGGGTGGGCAGATGTGTGAGCCTGCAACTGCATTCACTACCATACTAACAGGATTTATTACAGACCTGTGTAATCAGGTCTGGGCCTCCTGGGGGTAGGGCAGATGTGTGACCTGACCCTGCATAAACTACCACAATATCTGGATTTATTACACACCTGTGTAATCAGGTCTCAGGACTCCTGGGGGTAGGGCAGAACTGTGAACCTGCAACTGCAGAACCTACCATGTCAGTATGCTGTTTACCACACCTCTTTAGGCAGATCTAAGTGCTCCTGGGGTTAGGGTGGATTTTAACACATCAACAGCAGCAGGTACCATAACACCAGGCTGACAACTGGACCTCTGTGATCAGGTCCTTAGCCTCCTGGGGATAGGACATACCCACACACAGCAGCATACACAGCTACATTCAGCACTGGATGGCCCAAAGACTGGTGTCTCTACCATGTTGTATATGTATGATGTGTGTTCATTACTGGATAATGTGTTGCACAACTTCCATTGTGTGACCTGTCCCCATACACTTACCTCATGTGGGTAATCGGCAAGACGATTATACCACCTTGTGATGCGCTCCCATGCCCTCCTGACGTGGCAGAGGTCCTGGCGTTTGGAAGAGCCAGGGAATAATTTGTGCTGCCTAGCGCAGATTAATCCTGCAAGGTGTCGCAGCTCCTGACAGGTGAAGGCAGGCTTCCTTGACTGCATCGCCATTTTCTCCGATGCCTTGCTGACACATGCACACATCGCATATGCATGCATGCGCGCTGCTACGCATCGCTACGGCACGCTAGCTACGTGCCCATGCCTCGGCCGGTACATGGCGGAAGGTGGCACTGCCAAGATACATGGCGTAGCAGGCTTTCTGCCCTATGTCCAGGCCGCTTCATAGGGTGCCTTATGACACTCTTCCTGCCATGCCATGCTGTGAGGCACCTTGGGGTACACGGCTACAGTGAAAATATTTATGCTGTAGACACACATTGCAGAGATGTGTCTGACTCTTCTTACCATAATATATGTCTTAGGCATTTATCTTGATGTTGGCATACTGGGGTCTCAAACCCATCACTACTGGCTGTGAAGGCATTGTATTAACCAGTGTGCTATGCCTTTTAACATTACAATGGCTGGCTACACAGCTACACCAGGTCATCTGTACACACTTTCTGCTTTGCTTACTGGGATAGTGTACAGACACAGCTAGGGCACTTTACAGGGCACCTTAGTTTGGACAACTGAGCTGAGGGTGCTTTGGGGTGTGCACACTGATTTCAGATCTATGTCAGACCGTTACAGGCATAAATGGCCGTAGCCTCATACAGTTTTACTGATGGATGCACTTTGTATATAGCTCACCAGCTAATCTAGCAACCTGCAGCCCACACCACTCTTCCAACATACCCACTGCATGCGACTGTCCACACTTTAAAAAAAATTTTCATGTGGTAAAAGGCTCTGATGTAATGATAATATGGTATATTATATCCATCCAGATACATCAATATACAGGCCCACTGGGGTATTGAGCCCATGACCTCTCCCACTGAGGTCATTATATTAACCATTGTCCTACATCACTATTGGTTGTGACTAAACTACGGCTAGCTACTGAATCAATGCAGGTCACCAGCCACACTGTCTGATGTGGCTACCAGGATAGTGTAATGTAGAAGGTCCTTCCGAGGCTGTGGAGCTGGGTGAAACGGAAGATTCTGTTGCAGTTTCTGACAGGCAAGCAAAGCACATGGCCCAGGGTTGCCATGGGTTACGTAAACAGTATGAGTCACGAGTGCAGCAAACACGCCCAAGCTGCAGAGTATCCCTGAGCCCCGGTCTTAAGGGGAAACACCTGGGTGGAGGCGGGGCAGAGTTAAGCCCTAAAAGACAGGGATATAAGAATTGCTCACTAAGGGGTATGTTTACTAAACTGCGGTAATCGTGAATAACGCGCATTATGTAACGTTAATGATCGTTAGCGCATCATAACGCGCGTTATGATGCGCTAACGATCGTAATGCTCCGCGGTGCGGTAAAACACCGCAGAAGGTGGAGAGAGGGCGGAGATAAGGGGTCAGTGGGCGGAGAGTGGGCAGGGAGAGGCTCCCCTCACACTAACGCGCTGATTTTCAGAGCTGAATTCCAACGCGAATGAAAACCTGCCGTTAAATGCACATTACAGGGGAGAGAAACCATTTCAGTGTCGGCAATGTACAGCCCAGGCAGGGAAACCAAAACACAGTGATAAGTGTGATACATGTGCACAGAACAAAAGGGCACAGAAACACTGAAAATGACCCCAACAAACTGGAAAAAAGCAATAACCAAGCTGGCCAATAGTGGTATCAATGAGAAACATCAACCCCTCCCCTCCCCCGAGTAAGCTCCATAGAACAGATATAAATCGTGGAAGGGTCTATACGCCGTCCCCATACAAGGTGAAGGAGCCCACAGTGAAATAGCGCTGCTCAGGGTTTTCCCCACCATCGGACAGGTGCACATTTATTACAATTTTTTTATATACCGCACTATTCGGCATCAGCGCGGTTTACATTATAACACAACGACCATAACAATGCACATGTCCCGCAACATCAGGGCGGGCATGTCGGAATGGCAACTGGACAGATGCCGGAGAATGGGATACAGAGGGCCGCAGGCGGCACATGCTGTGGTGGAGCTGGGTCACAGTGTGGACTAGGGTGATGCCTAGGTGGCCCATACAAATGCTGAAACAGCGGAGCAGCCAGACAGCAACTGCTGAAGGTCCAACATGGGCACGAGTGGGTTTCCCAAAGTGTCACAGGGGATAGTACCCAACAGCTACCCCCAAGGGCACGGAACATTGGCAGGTGGGGCTGGGGGGAGCGTGGACATCTATGCAGGCACCCCTATCCCAGAACCCGCACCATAGGCAGCCGCCTACCTGCACACTGGATGGCCTGAGACTGTGCACCACCAGCTCCACCAGCAGAAGGGCATGTCAGCATGGTGGCTGAGGGATACTGGTGGTGGAGGGGGCAGTGGCAGCTGCCCAGAGCAGACCGTGGCCTAGCCCTGTGTAGGTGGGTGCCATGCACTGCAACAGACAGGCCCTGTCTGACCAACAGTCATGGTATCACCAGGGAATGCACCATCTCTGTGATAACATGGTGGTGCAGTGCACAAAACCAGTGTATTCAGAAACAGAAGGTCACAGGTTCAAGTCCCAGCTGTGGTTTCCGCCAACCCAGTCCTCATATTTTACCCACTACTATAACGTGCTAATACAGACAGAACCTTTCTTGCAGATGACGTAAACATGCCCAAAACACCTACATTTTACCCTACAGAGCACAGACACCATAAACATGCACATTACCTAGAGCAGAGCCTCCCAAATGCAGTCCTGGAGGGCCAAACATTCAGATTACATGCTGCCTCTGATAAAGATGCCTGTGCTGCATTTCTATGCGCCACCCCCATGGTATGCAGATGTATCTCATGCATATTCATGAGGGACAGCATGAAAACCCGAACAGTGTTTTGCACCGCAGGACTGGAGTTGGGAACCTCTGCCATAAAGCAGCAGCCAACAGGGGCAGACACACTCGCACCCACAGGCCCCATTATCCAAAGCCTCCTGGAGAGGCAGGACTTTGGGCTCTGTGTGCATCTCCCAATACTAGCACTTGCATACCTTAGTAATGCCACCCTAAACCTGGGAATATGGTACACAGCTATCAAAAGGTTGCTATGATTACTGGCAGATAGCAATTCCTAGGTTAGGTACAATTTTCGGAGTGAGCTGCATCATAGCAACCTTTCTGATGTCTGTGGAGTATGCTACAGGTCTTGTGTCTGACAGTGTTTACCAATCTGGGGAGTGACTCCTACAGTATTGCGTACCATAGCCATGCCTGTACTGTGCCCAGGACTGGTGTGGTGGCCTGGGCTGCCCAACACCTCTATAGTTGCACAATGCTGGCATAGGTGTGGGGAGTGTGTGTCTGTCTATCCAGTGTGTGGTGGCTGCCAACACCCTCCACAGCCCACACTGCTAGCACTGTTGCCAGTATTGGCCTGCCAATGTGCATAATGAGGAGCAAGGTACCGTGGGAATAGCCTGGATAGGGTGGCCTGGCCTGGCCGCATCTGCACAGGGCATAGGGCAATGGCTCGGACATTGTAGTGCCCGGTACCACCTGCACGAACAGGGTGGCCATAGCATGTCCTGCTGGGAGGTCACTCTCACCCTGACTGAGCAGTGACCATGGCATGGCTATGTTCCCCCATAGTACTATATGGCATTTCTCTCGTGTGATATTTATGGGTTTTCTTTTGGGGCCCAATCACTGACTTATCTGCTTGGTGTGTATGCTGATATCCCCGTTCTGGGTACATGCATCTCCTCCAGGACCATGCACTATGGACTAGCTGGCGGACTGTCTGCAGCTAGTATGTGTCTTGATGGAACACCTTGCAGGGTGCAGCGGCTGGAGGCTTGCTGCTGGAGAATGTCAGATAATGGTGGGGGACAGCTGAGCATTTCCAGACCTGCTGTCTGTCTGCTATTGTGTTATGGATGTGTACTGCTCTGCATTGCCTGCCCTGTAGGGTGTTTGATCCCTAGCAGGACTGGGGTGATGGTCCCCTCTACTGCCACCATTGCAGGGGGGTAGAAAGTGGATCTGTTGGCGGCAGATCCTGTCCCCCACCCTGAGCCCCAGAGGGTGCGTTGGTTGGTGGTATGTAATCTCCCTGTGGGTCCCAACACCCCCCTTCACTTACATCATGTGACCATGGCACCCACACAGGGTATGCACTTTTCTGGGTGCATCATAGTCCACAAGGGCTAGATGTGACATACAGATGAACACAGGCATATCCTAGGGGTGTTTGCAAGGACTAACTATCACACATTGGCACTGATGGGGACCTGCAGCATAGCCTATCTCAACACAGCCAGGTGCTGTGAGAATAGTGCTGGGCACCATACCTCTCCCTCAGGATGAGCACAGGACCCGCACACTGTGACGGTCTGTAGCTACTCTGTGCCACTAACACACACCGTCGGCACCCCTTACCAGGCTGAGGTGCTGTGGGGTGCATACCCCATCTTATGATCATCTGTAGACTGCTGATTTACATGTGCTGTGCATCCTGGGTACGGATGGGTTGACCCTCTCCTGGTAACCACAGCAGAATGTGGGTGTGGTGCCGTGCAGTCCTCCTGTAGCCAGCCTGGTGTTTATTAGCAGCTCTAGCCCACTGGTTACTTCACTGCCCATGGAGCCAGAGGTCATGGGTTCAAAACCCACAGTGGGGTTCATCGATAGGGCTGTCTTAGGCATTGTCTGTTTTTATTGTATATTAGTGCTGCCAGCAGAACCACCCTCAGGGTACTGTCACCTTAGGGTGGCTCATAAGGCACCCTATAGGGCGCCTTATACGGTGCCCTATAAAGCGCCTTATAAGGTGCCTTATATATGGTGTCCTATAGGGGACATTATAGTAGGGTGCCTTGGCAGACAGCGCACTTTAGAATGTGCCCTATGGAGTGCCTTCTAGGGTGCCTTATGTGGCACCTTAGGTTACGCCACTGTGAGGGTGTGTTTGCTGGCAGCACTATTACAGTACAACTAAACTTCCTCACAGCCGAATACTTAACCCTTTCCAGGCCAAGCCCAAAACTTTCGGGATCCAAACTTCTGCCTAAATATTACTATCAAATGGTATATAATACATGACCATGGCAGAGGGAACGGCACTATTGGAACATATTGAATAAGACGGGTACAATTTTCCTGACATATGCAAACTTTAACCCGGCTGCAGAATGTGGATTAAAATATTATAGTAGGCCTTCAAAGGGTTACACATGACGCCTCAGCCAGCCTTATTCATTGGGCACACTGGGGAATCAAACCCATGACCCTTGTACCATCAGTCTGTGTAGTAACCATTGTGCTACACCTCTGTTTCTGTATTTGGGTGTCTGCGTGCATTCTTAAGCTTAACGCACAGTAACGCGCCCTGTAACGATCGTTGCTGCGTGGCGCCTTATAACGCGCCTTAACGCGCGTTATTGGTAACGATGTACCGCCCATGTCCTTTTTTGGCATTTCTTCTACTAACGTGGCTCCTAACGTGAATCACACTAATGCAGTTTAGTAAACATACCCCTAAGATTCAAGGAGAGGAGTGAGGAGAGCAAGGAGGAAAGCAACGAGCAGAGCAAGTAGAGGAACCAGGAGAGCAGGAGGAGTGAGGAGAGAGAGAGAGAAACAGGAGATAAAGCACAAGAATTCAAAGCTACAAAGTCCCGGAGAGCCCAAGCCCAAAAGCCAGGTGGGAGCTACTCTCAATTAGAGCCCTATCGTGAAGGCAGCTGGAGAGAGAGACTGCCTGAGAGGTCAGTTGGGGAGTGCTCAGAAATCCTTGAGAGAGGAGGGTGTTGGCCAGAGGACGTTTGCATGACTGAGGAAGCAGTGCTGAGAAAGTCTTCTAGGAAAAAGCCAGAAGGTAGGCTGTATAAAGCATTGAAAGAGAAAACTAAGCAGAAAAGTTTTCCCTGTGATTGCCAAGCTCTGTTAGACTCTCCATGTGCTAGTTCCCAAGTATACGGCAGTTATCAGCCCTGCTCTATAGAGCATTCTGAAGAGAAACCTCTGGGGAAAAGAGAGGGTCTGTGTTTTAAAACTCCGTATGATTTTGTACAAACCTGCTCAGCTGAAAGTGATGAGGAAATGCAGACAGGGTCTGTTGTAGAAGACTCTGGGGAACAAATGGACTTTACGCTATCACTTGCAGATGATATCATATCCCGGTGCTGATATCTGTTACCAAAGCTGTTGGAACAGCAGCAAAGAAGCAAAGTGATTCTTTTGGGTTTAAAAGGAAATGTTTCTTTGAGTTTGTTGAAGCACTGCATTGGTTAAAGCTGAAAGGAAGAAGCTGTTTTATTTAGTTCCTGAGTTTTGTTTTCTTATGCCAGAAGCATGGCCCTTTTTGTTCTGTATTTTATTGGCAATTAATCCACCCGGAGGGGAAATAAAACCTTGTCATATATTGCCTGAACCACTCGACTACAGTTATTCCTTGCTTGGGGAGTGGAAGGGGACTACAACACCCAGAAGGCCGTGCATAATCAGTGCACTGCCCTACTTCCTGAGTCAGGATTTTCCCAGGCTGACCTTTCTCTGCATGCCTCAGGGCTCCAGGGGAGGTTACTGGTGACAATAGGTAAGCACCAAGAGTACCCATGATGCAATTCACATGCAAAACAGCAGTCTACATCTGCTCACCAGATGGGGTTTGCACCTCTGCAGCACGTCAACTGGGTAGGGGGACTGACCGTGCATGTTACTGGCACAGTGTGCCTACTGACCATGCAACTGTGCGTGTTCTGTGCTCACCCTGAGGGTAAGGTTGTGTGGATAGCATCAGGTCCACAGTACCTGGGTTGTTTGTGGTAGGTTTTGCTGCAGTTCACCGTCACTGCCAGTGTGTGGGGTATTCATTGCAGACAGCCTTGGATGTTTTTTAGGTCCATTTCTATTTGCCAGTAATGTGTAGCCTGTGTGGACCATGATGCTTGCAACATAATGTATATTCAGTGGGGTTGCCATGGACACCTGATTTTTGGAGTAGGGGTGTGTCTGGACTCACATGATGAAGATATATGTAGCAAGCCTGCCCTCTGTGGGTCAGGGTAGGGAACATGATCTACAAACAAAAGACACACACTATCACTGTTTGCAATAGGGCCAGTTGAGAGGTACAAGATGACAGACTGTGGGACCAGCAACACCCAGCCAACGTGTGAATGGAGAGCTGATGCAGATCTGCACATGGAACTGGACCACTGGCAGTGTGCCTGGTCAGCTCAGCTGCCCCCCCCACTACATTCTGACATGTGCCAGCGGTGGGCAGTCAGTATGCACCTGCTGCATCCTGCAAGGTATTGCAGCCATACACATGCTAACTGCAGACAGTCTGCTAGCACATACATAGTGCATGTTCCAAAAGGAACACTGTGCACCCAGGCATGGGATCTGACTGACTGACTCACACACACACACACACACACACACACACACACATATTGCCCTATGCCCTGTACACATGCATCCTGCCCAGACCGCCCTGTCCGGCACATACCCACAATACCTTGGCCATCATTATGCACAATGGCAGGCTAACGCTGGAAACTGTGCAAGCATTGTGGGCTCAGTAAGGTGTAGGCATCCGCAAAACACTGGATAGACATATACACACTCCAACACCTATTTCTGCATTGTGCAATGGTAGAGGTGGCTGCCAGCCCTGGCTGCCACACCAGTCCTGGGCACTGTGCAGGCAGTGCAAAGGTACGCAATACTATTAGGGTCACTCTCCAGGGTGGTAGACAGTGTTGTAAACGCATATGCAGCACACTCCACAGATATCAGAAAGGTTGGTATGATGAATCTATTCTACAAAATTGTTTTAAGTTAGGTTTTGTGATCTCACATTAATCATAGCAAGCTTTTGATACATATATGGAAGTGCTTCCATGGATTTGACCGCATTGCTAAGGTATACAGGTGCAGGTGGTGGTAGCTGCTGCTCCGCGCACAGCCCAACAGCCTGACTCTCCATGAGGCTTTGTATAGTGGTGCCTGTGGGTGTGGGTATTTGTGCATCTGTTGGCCGCAGCTCTGGTGCAGAGAGTCCAGACTCCGGTCCTGGTGGGCCAAACACGATTCCGGTTTCCTGGATGTCGCTAATGAATATGCATGATACATTTGCATACAATGGGGGCAGTGCATGTAAATGCATCTCATGGATATTTCTTAGGAACATCCTGACAACCTGAATGGTGTTTGCACCTCCAGGACTGGGCTTGGGAAGCTCTTCTCTAGGCAGTGGACATGTTTATGGTGTCTGCACACTGTAGGGTAAAATAGTGGGGCACAGTCTGCAGGGGCCCCAGCTGGGACATGAACCTGTGACCTTCTGCCTTTGGGCACACTGGCTGTGTGTACTGCACCACACTGTTACCACAGGGGCAAGCTGTTCCCTGTGGATCCCATGACTGTTCCTCAGACAAACCTTATCTGTTGCACTGCACGCCACCCACCTGTACAGGGCTTGGCCTTGCTCTGCTGTGGGCAGCTGCCACTGCCTCCTCCGGCGCCAGCGCCCCCTCCACCACCATGCTGACATGCCCTTCTGCTGGTGGTGCACAGTCCCATGCCATCCAGTGTGCCGCTAGGTAGGTCCCTATGGTGTGGGGTCTGGGGTAGGGTTGCTGACATGGACATCAGCACATCCCCCTGGCACCACCTGCCAATGTTCTGTGCTCTTGTGGGTACCTGCTGGGTGCTATCCCCTGGGACACTGTGGGATGCACACTAGTAGCCATATTGGATCCTGGTCAGTTGCTGTCATGCTGCTTTTCATTTTCTGCATTCGTATGTGCCAGGTAGGCATCTGCCTAGTCCACACTGTGCCCCAGCTGGCCCACTGCATGTGCCACCTGCAGCCCCCTGTACCCCAGTTACACCATCACCATAGGGCCCTTTCCCACGTGCCCACTCTGCTGTTGCTACACATCTGTAAGCCACAAAGGCAAGCTACCCCATGCACACCATAGAAAACCCTCATCGGCACTATTTCTATGTTGGCACATTCACTTTGTGGGGGGACTGTGAATTGACCCTTCCAAATGTGCACTCTTCCTTTTTCATCTTTATAGGTTGTGTTCATTACCGCTTGTCAGTATTTGTTCTATTTGCCAGCTTGGTGTTTTGGATTTCAATTTTGGTACTTGCCATTATTTATGGTTTGTGCCTTTTTGGTTGCTGCACATGTATCACTACTATCACTTTTCAAGGTCTCCCTGCCTTTGCTGTACATTGCTGACTGAAATGGTTTCTCTGTCCTGCAAATGTGCCTAGCACAAGGTTTTCACTGGCGCTAATTTTCAGAGCTTCATTTCACGGCGTTAGTGTGCATGGATCCACTCCCCGCCCACTCTCCGCCCATTGACCCCTTCTCTCCGCCCCTGGGGAGCCTTACTCCACCCTCTGGGAAGCCTTACTCCATCCTCTGTGCATCTTAATGCCTCCACAGACATTATCGTGCGATACGTGACGTTTTCGCATGGTAAAGCACCATTATCGCATGATAACGTTACGTATCACACGATAACATCGCCGCTGCTATGTTAAGATGGTTTAGTAAACATACTCCTAAGGGTCTGTAGGAACTGACTCACTTAGTTGTGGTTATTTTGGTATCTGTAGCTATCCCTAGGATGATTTCTATGGTTTTTTTGTCGCTGAATAAGAGGAATCTGTTTATCACCAACAACAGAATGTTGCAAAATTAAGAAAACAGAACTTTGACTCTGAGAGAGATTTTGAGCACATGTGTAAAGCCGCATTTTGCACAGGGGTTGAATATGGTAAACGAGATGTCCACATTTCCTGGGTATTTTGCAAAAGGTTCAGCAAAAGCATCAAATTAACAAACATGTATGTACGTAAAACGAGCAGCATCGCTTGGCAACCTCCACATTTAAATGTCAGCAGGTCTACATGTGACGTGGCATTTTAGAAGAGACGTCTAGGAAAAATATGGGATGGCCACATCAGAATGCCCAAAATCTGGGGACGTGGCAGAATTTGCTCTGTCTCCACCTTGAAAAATTAGCGTCTCAGTAACCAGTTCTGGTCCCACGCAGATAGCAAGGCTGGGTACTGCATGGGTGTAGGCAAAATGTGGACATTCCCAAAATGCACACCGTAGAAACCGGTACTTGGATGCCCATCCTGGTTAGGTCAGAAGAGGGGTGTCTGTGTTATGAGAATAGCACGTCCTGCCCCGCCATTTCAGACTTGTGGATCTGGGCCAGAAATATGTTTGGATCATGTATTTATAGGCAGGTGTCTTTGGCCAGGAATTATTGATATTATGTAAACGCATTTTGCTCTTCCTCTGGAAGCATTGTGGCCATGAAATAAGTGCTTTTTTGCAGCTTATTCATAGTCAGAAACAAGTATGGGCATGGACCCCTCAACGACCAGGGCCTGAAGGGCTTATGCCGTTCTGAAATCGCACCGTGACGTGCAGCTCCCTTGCTCGTCCTGGGCCACATCTTCATCATGCTCCTGGCTACCTGGACATTCTTGCACCAGGGACGTCTATATACCCAGCTTCTAAAATGGCTCCAGGAATGTCTTCATGCTTTGCACACCTTTTTCATATGTCTAATTTACAAATAGAGCTTCTAAAATACACCCCCCCTCCCCCCGAGACTCAATTTAAAAAAACTATATTTATCAGAGACACCAATTAATAAGGGAAGCTGCAAAATGTTTTTTTTAAATATTAAAGTCAAAAGTAATGCACAGGGGATTAAGGTCATTAAGGCCTGGCCAAAATGAACACTTTTATTAAATCTGCACTTACCCTGGAGCAAGTGTAAATCTAAAATGGGAAATTCATATATAATATTTTGATTCACCGAACCACACCCATGGCATGTCCCCTTCCAGGGCCAACTTATGGGGTGAGGCAGTGAGGCAGTGACTCAGGCCACCAAGGCTAAAGGGCACCGAAAGCTCGCCTCACAGCTTCCTCCATAGCAGCGGGAACGTGCCACTGCCACAAACACCGTGTCATGTTTAAATGGTGAAAACAGGCACTTCCTGTCTCTCATGAGAAAAAGGAAATGCCTCTTCTCATCTTTCAAAAATGCACAGTGCAGTACAGAGGCGGCAGTGAAGCAACAAGCTCCCACCAATGTGTAAATGTGCACGACAGAGATTTTCATTGCATCTGTTGCCTATAGACTGAAAGGCTTTTGGTGTTCATTGTGGCTTTACACCTACTGTGCATACAAATTGCTTGTGTGCACTATACCTCAGAATTTATGCATGCACTAGCGATATACATGCCCACAAGCAATTTATACACATGCTTAAAATTTAGACATGTAAATTAATGGTCAAATGAGCCCGACATGTACACCCCTACTAAATGTTTAATCCAGGGAGAAGGAGCTGGACTGGAAGGGGGCTAGTTCTTGGGCTGGATGGAGGCTGCTACTGTGGGAGCTGGAATTAGAAGTGGACAAAAGCTGGGGCTTGGGAGGCTGAGAGTGGAACTAGAAGGGGGCTGATGCTGAGGGGAGGGGACTGGAAGGGTGCTAGTTTTGGGAATGGGGAGCTGATGTTGGGGCTGGGTGGGTTGCCACTGAAACTGGAAGAGAGTTGATGCTGGAGGGCTAGGACTAGAAAGAGTCTGACTCTGGGTGTGGGGGGGGAGGGGGCTGGAAAGGAGCTGATGCAGAAGACTGGGCCTGGAAGGGGGCTAATGTCGAGGCTAGGGAGTCTGGGACTGTAAAGGGAGTTGATGCTTGTGGAGATAGAAAGGCTGGAACTGGAAGGACAATGATGTTGGAAAGAAGCTGGGACTGGAAGCGGGCTGATGCTAGAGAGGCTAGGACTGGAACTGGAAAGTGGCTATGATATGAGGGAGACTGGGACTGGAAGGGGCTGAGGCTAAGAGGGCTGGTACTATAAGAAGGCTGTTGCTAGGGGACTGGAAATGGAGCAATACTAATGCTGAGCTTGGGAGGCTGATATTAGGGCTGGAGAGGTTGGGGCAGGAACTGGAAGAAGGCCAATGCTGGAACTAGGACTAGAAGGAGTTTGATGAAGGAGGGGTGTGATGGAAGGGGGCTAATGTCAAGAACAGAGGGCTATGACTAGAAGGGGGCTAATGCTGTGAGGGTTAATGTTAGGACTGGGGAGACAGATACTAGAACTGGAAAGAGCCTGATGCTGGAAGGCTGGGGCTAGGACTGGAAGGGGGCTTGGAGAAGGGGGTTGAGCCTGGCAGATGCTGTGGAGTGAGTGGGAGAAAGGGCCTGATGCCGGAGGAGGTAGAAAAGAGAGAAGGAGGGAGCACTGGGGAAAGAAGAAGCAAGGGCATATGCAGGGGGAGGTTGGGAGGGAGGGACACTTTTCAGTACATCAATTGAAAACGTGGTGTGTCAACAGTTAGTTGATTTTGTAAAGCTAATCTTATTCTTAATAAACAAAAATATGTATTTCATAAATCCCATAGCCCTGAGACACTTTTGTTAATACTTCTTGATTCGATTGCAGGTGAATTGGAGAACTCAAGATCTACCTGTGCCTCATATTGGTTGGCTTGACAGCTGCTTTTGATACTATTTGTCCCAGCATTCTGTTGCAGCATCTTGCCGAAGAGGAATAGGTGGAAGAGTTATACAGTGGTTTACCTTTTACTTGACAAATAGAAAGCATAAGGTTAATATCAATAATGAGGTGTCTGACTAGTGTTCATTAGATACTAGTGCTCCCTAAGGATCAGCCCCTTCAGCTAGTTTATGTAGGGCCCGATACTCACGTATCAGGTTAGCAGCGCTGGGAATGCATTCCACAGCTTGGAACAAACACTGAAAGGGCCATATTACATCTATGCGGCACTCAGTAATTTATAAATATAGATTCATATTTCATACATTTCTAAAATCCCCACTCTTTTTCAGAAAAGAAATTATAGTCCATGGAGTCAGGGACACTGTTTAAAACTGGGGACAATCCCTGATGATCAAGAACATCTGGCAACCTCAATCTGCTGTGTGTGCTATGCATGTCTTGGGTCTGCAGGCAGGGCAGCTGGGTGCGGTAGACATTTATGGATTATGTAGTTTGGAGAGGGGTGATGCCACTTGTGAGGCAGTAGTTTGGCAGGTAGAAGTAGTTTGTAGGGTAGTGAGGCAATTGTGGGATGGTAGATATTTGGGGTGGGACAGTTTATGAGCTTGTGGGGCAGTTGGTAAGATGATGGGAAGGTTGGGGTAATGTTTGGGGGTGGGGCAGTGTGCACTGTGGTGGGAAATGTTGTGGGGGTATTTTTTATGGGTTGGGCAGTTTGTGGGATGGTAGGGCAGTTGTGATGGAGTATTTTTTAGGGGTAGGCAGTGGAGCATTTGCCCGGGGGTAGTTTTGCAGGGTGGGGAAGTTTGCGGGCCAGCGGGGAAATGGTGGCAGGGTATTTTTTGAAGGTAGGGCAGTGGACAGGGTGATGGGGCAGTCACAGGATGGCTTAGGTTTTGTCAGTGAGGCAGTTTGTAGGGCTGTGGAGCAGTTGTAGGGGTATTTTTAAGGGATGCAGTTTGTAGCATAGTGAGTATTTAGGGGTGTAATTTTTGGGGGTGCAGCAGTTTGCAGAGAGGTGAGGCAGTTATAGGAGATTGTTTTTGGGTGAGGCAGCTTGTAGGGAGTAAGGCAATTGTGCAATTGTGTGGGGGTATCTATTCAGGGTGGGAGCATTTGTTGGGTTGATAGATCAGTTGCGAGGGAGTGTTATTTGGGGGTGGTGGCAGTAACTGGAGTGCTGGGGCAGGTTTTGGGGGGCATTTTTGGGGGATGGGTAAATAGAGGGCAGAGAGAGGTAGTTTGAAAGGAAGAATTCCGTAACTGCTGTCTTTTACTGTATATAACTTTCTATGCTACAGAAGCTGAGACTCCTCCCATAAAAATCCATTGGGCCACTTTTAGGAGTCTTCTTTCTCTGCAACCCTCCCCCATCTGATTTGATCCATTTTCAAAATCAATGTGTTTTTTTACCATTTTTTTCCACATGCCAAGTTTCATCCCATTCTATTAATTTTCAGAGTTACTTTGTCCCCAGACAGACAGACAGACAGATGGACAGACAGACATTCTCGACCCCTTTTGTATATTTATTTCCTTCTTCCATTGGTTTGGAAAGAGCAACACGTATACAGTGAATCTGCACACTTGTAGACAACTCACCAAATAGGACTTAACTGATATAGGCCAATACCAATCTAATTCTCCTACAATTACCATTCTACCAAACCATCTACCAGCTTTTGTGACGTTAAATGATCCCTCTGCTGCACATGGATTGACGCAGGCCTGTTAAATAGTTTAGCCCTTCTACAGTGTCAAGTTATTCTCTGAATTGCAGAAAAAGTCATCAAGCTGAGAAGTTTAACGGGAATAGCAGACTACACTGGTGTGGATTTCCTAAAAGAAAATCTCCAAAAATGTATGCTGCTTGGCATATCTGTTACTCAGGGCTGGCCCCAGAGCTGGTTCAAGGTACCCTAGGAAGACCTTAAGCCTTATGCCCCTCCTGGCTGTCAGAAACTATTGTTTAGCTTTGCATGCCCTGCTCTTTGCTTCCTCCCCTACCCTCCCCAACAAGCCGATGCCCTAGGCTACTGCCTAGTTTGCCTAATAGTTGGCCTGGCCCTGCTGTTGCTCCACTACTGATTGCATTAATGTAGGAGAGCACAAGAGTCTGTCCAATTAATGTTCACATGATGGCATAGATATGCCAAAGAGTTTCACCTGATCACTGAAAGAGATAGAGGCCTATTGCACTTATTAAGGTGCTTAGTCTAATCTTTTCTTTCTTGTTTTATTCTTTACAATCCAATGGAACTTGGAAAGAGTATACAAAAGGAATTGAGAATGTCTGTCTCTCTGCTTGGGGCAAAATAACTCTCTGAAAATGTCATGCAACGCAATGAAATTTGTCATGTGGGATAAAACAGTAAAATGTCACAAAATCAGATTGGGGGTTCCAGAGAAGTAAGCCCCTCAAAAAATGATTCAATGTATTTCTGTTGGAAAAGGGGCTCCAGGTTTTTTAGCACAGAAACGTACATACATTGAAACATAGCAGTTAGGAAAATCTTCCTTTCAAACTGCCTCTCCTTGTTTTCTACTCTCTCACCACTCCAAGCTGCCCAAAATTACCCACCCCCCACAACTAGCCCATCACCCCACACGCTGCACCCAACCTCAAAAAAATACTCCCTTGCAACTGCCCTATTGCCTCTCCAAATGCACACACTCTGAAAAAATACCCCCACATAACTGCCCCACCATCCTGAAAAGAACTTCACCCCTCTAAACTACACCCCCACAACTGCCCCATCACACCGCAAACAGCATCCATCCCAAAAAACAGCCTTCCTCAACGGCCTTATCACCCTGCTACATGCCCCACCTCCAAAAATCACACCTCTGCATTTTCCCTACCACCCTTCTAACTGCCCACCCCGATACATTTTCTGAAACTATCCCACCACCCTCCAAACTTTCCCACTCTCAAAATCTAACCTCTGCAACTCTTCCAATACCCCATAAACTACCCCCCCCCCCACAATACCCCTTGCATCTATTCACCACTCTGCAAACTTCTCTCACCCCAAAAAAACTACTCGCCACAACTGCCCCCCCACAATGCCCCAAATGCCCTACTCCCCTATCAACTGCCCCAAACCAAAAATTACCCTACCACAACTGCCCCACAACCCAGCACACTGCAACATCCCTAAAATCTACCCCACCTCTGTCCCACCATCCTGTTATCTGCTCCTGCATCTGCCCTACCACCTTGCTAGCTTCCCCAATACCAAAAGCTACTGCCCCAAAATTTCCCCTCTAATCCCTCCCTCACAATGGTCCCCACCCCAAAAAATCTCTGATGCAATTCTCTCACCACCCTGTAAAGTACCCCACCTCCAAACTACTTCCCCACACCTCTCCCCACCCTGAAAAACTATATCCCCTGCAACTTCCCCACCACTTCCAGCATTCCTCCCCACACACAGAGACAATACATGTACAGCATAAACAGAACATACAATAGAGACACATACACACAAGCATATAAACACCACACACACCCTTACAGAGAGATTACAAATAATTCTGTAGCTGTAATGTACTGCATTTTAAATTATTCACATAAATATTTATCTTTGCCGTTGTTTCTACTGTGAAGCTACTGACTGAACTGTACTGCTTTCTTATTGACTGCTATCTGTACAGCCAGCTAATTTTTGCTCCTTTTGAGGGTAATTTTATGACCTTTCCCCCCAAATAAAAGGGGTTATAAAATTACCCTTCAAGTATGTGCAGTGACAAGATCATTCATGGTGCAAATGTCCAGGGCTTCAATCTAGCCCTGGTTTTCTCTCAGTTTACCCCTGGAATTTTATAAAGGCACAGAGGCACATAAGTATCTTTCTAAAATAGGCTAGAAATAGTCGCCTTCTTGCAGTACCATACCTAGCCCTGTGTGAGCGGTGCAGCCGCACAGGACACAAAGGCTTAGGGGGTGCATTTTTGTTCTCTCAGCAGTGGCAGGGCAACGGCAAGCAGCCAAAATGTGCCCCCTAAGCATTTTCCCGGGTCTTTCTGCAGGTCTGATCCCTCCCTGCTCTGACACGACATCAGAGCAGGGAAGAATCAGATCTGCTGCTGCTGCCGGCAACTTGCACATCAGGCACCCCCCCTGCTGCTGCCTGCTCTTGCCCTGCTACCAGTGCCACCGTGGAGAAAACAGAGAGTGGCAGCAGCAGGGCAGGAGCAGGCAGCGGCAGGACGGAGGTATGGGGAGGAGGGGGGACATGCCTGATGTGCAAGTCATGCAGGGCATGATTCTGGCTCGTTACGGCCCTGCCTTCTTGCCATCTCAACCCCAGGAAACCTGTTCTAAACTGACCCACGTGTATGTGTAAGTGATAGCACATACACATGTAAGTTGCTAATCTTCCAAAAGTGTATATCCAAAGAGCTGAGCTCTGAAAGTCAAACTTTTGGCATGCACCGAGAGGCAGGTACGGTTATTCCCTCAAACTCTCCTCCAAAGCCCGAGTCCAAACAAGAAGTTAGCTGACAAATGTATGCAACAGAAAGCAAGTCTAGATACCACTGTGGAAGATTTCCCAGGGTATGTGCATTGCTATTCTAAAATTCAGAATACATGTATATTTCTGAAAGCCCTGCTAGTCTATATTTATTTATTTATATGGGGGTTTTTTTATATACCATATATTTTAAATCATGTTGACAGATATGTTATCTATAAACCGTTCAATGTACGGTTTACAGATAACAACTCGTTACATTGAACCGGTTTACAGATAACAACTCGTTACATTGAACAGCTTGACATGGAACAGTTAAATAGAACTAAACAGGTATAACAAAACATGCCATGGAGGCAACTGGTCCTTAAACAATAACTTAATTAAACAAGGTGATAGAAAGGGTAAAAACCTTAGGCCCTATTTACATAATAATTACAGGCAATTGAAATATATGATTGGACGGAGGTGGGGAGGAAGCCCTGAATTGCTAGATAAAGTGACCAAAGGCAAGATGAAAGAGGTGCATTTTTACTGCCTTTCGAAAGGTCACAAGATCAGCTATGAGACGGATTGGTACAGGGAGGGAGTTCCAGAGCGAAGGTGCATAGAATGTGAAGGCTCTGCGCTTGGCAGATTGGGAGCTGTATCTGGTTGAAGTTGGTTTAGCAAGAGTGTTTGCCATGCCAGATCTCCTAATTCTGTTGTCTCCTAGTCCAACGAATGATAGGTGGTGCAAGATTTTAAAAGTCATTATAAGGACCTTGAATCTCAGGCGGCTGGCTATAGGGAGCCAATGAAGGTGCTAAAGGATGGGTGTTACATGGCCATATCTGGAGGTTCCAAAAAGTGTTCGAGCAGCAGTGTTCATGGCCATTTGTAGTGGATGGAGAGCACAATCAGGTAGGCCATGAAGGATTATGTTAGCGAAGTCAAAGTGGGGGATGATAAGGGCCTGGAAAATAGTATGGAAGTCATCAGGATTAAGTAATGGCCGCAGGCTTCGGTGGGTCCTAATTTTGAGATATACCGCTCTAGTGATATGGCTTATGTGGGATTCCATGTTCAGGTGCTGGTCAAGAGTGATCCCTAGATATCATACCTCTTAGGATGTTTTAAGTACTGCATGTTTTACCTGTAGGGTAGGTGGAACAAAGGATGGATCTCTTGAGATGAATAAGACCTCTGTCTTATTGTAGTTCACTCTTAGATTGTGAGAGCTCAGTCACTCTGAAAGAGCATTAAATCATTCTGTAATCACCAAGTAATTGGGGTTATCTGTGGAGAAAGGGGTGTAGAGCAGCACATTATCAGCATAGATGTGGTTGAGTATGCCAAAGGATTGAATGATTGCGCAAATAGGTTGGATGTAAATATTGAACAGCAGGGCTGAAAGGGAAGAGCCCTGTGGTCTGTTGATACTAGGCTGATGTTTGGGAGCCTATTCGGACTAGTTGTTGACGGTCTGACAGTACTATCATTAAAATCATCTCTAATACCTGAAGATTGGAGGATCGCCAATGTAACACCAATTTTTAAAAAGGGTTCCAGGGGTGATCCGGGAAACTACAGACCGGTGAGCCTGACGTCAGTACCGGGAAAAATGGTAGAAACCATCATAAAGAATAAAATTACTCAGCATGTAGATAGTCACGACCTAATGGGAGACAGCCAACATGGCTTTAGACAAGGAAGATCTTGTCTTACTAATCTGTTATGTTTTTTTGAAGGAGTGAATAAACAGGTGGACAAAGGTGAGTCGGTTGATATTGTGTATCTGGACTTTCAGAAAGCCTTTGACAAGGTCCCTCATCAGAGACTTTTGGCAAAACTAAAGAGTCATGGGATAGGAGGCAGTGTACTATTGTGGATCAGGAACTGGTTAAAAGATAGAAAGCAGAGGGTAGGGCTAAATGGCCAATTTTCCCAATGGAGAAAGGTGAATAGTGGTGCACCCCAGGGATCTGTGCTGGGTCCGCTGCTTTTTGACATATTCATAAATGACCTGGAAAGTGGAATAACGAGTGAGGTTATCAAATTTGCAGATGACACAAAACTATTTAAAGTTGTTAAAACCCAAGAGGATTGTGAAAAATTGCAAGAGGATCTTGATAATTGGAAGACTGGGCATCAAAATGGCAGATGAAATTTAATGTGGACAAGTGCAAGGTTATGCACCTAGGGAAGAGCAACCCAAACTATGGTTACACGATGCAAGGTTCCACATTAGGAACCACCACCCAGGAAAAAGATTTAGGCGTCATTGTGGATACCATGTTAAAACCCTCGGCCCAGTGTGCAGCGGCAGCCAAGAGAGCAAATAGAATGCTAGGTATGATAAGGAAAGGAATGGAAAATAAAACAAAAGATATTATAATGCCTCTATATCATTCCATGGTGAGACCGCACCTTGAATATTGTGTGCAATTCTGGTCGCCGTATCTTAAAAAGGATATAGCGATTTTAGAAAAGGTTCAGAGAAGAGCCACCAAAATGGTAAAGGGGATGGAAGGATACTCCTATGAGGAAAGGCTAAAAAGGTTAGGGCTCTTTAACCTGGAAAAGAGACGGCTGAGGGGAGATATGATAGAAGTTTATAAATTAATGAATGGAGTGGAACGGGTAAACGTAGATCGATTGTTTACATTATCAGAATATAGAAAGACTAGGGGACATGCAATGAAGCTACAGGGTAAACTATTTAAGACTAATAAAAGAAAATATTTTTTCACTCAACGTGTAATCAAACTCTGGAATTTGTTACCGGAGGATGTAGTAAAGGCTGTTAGTGTAGCTGGGTTTAAAAAAGGTTTGGACAATTTCCTGGAGGAAACCATTATTAAGAAGTGACCGAAGATATCAATGCTTGACCCAGTACAAGCATTGTGGAACTTGTGTCTCTTGGGGAAACTGCTAGGTACATATGACCGAGATTGGCCACTGTTGGAAACAGAATACTGGGCTTGATGGACCTTGGTCTGACCCAGTATGGCATATCTTATGTTCTTATGTTCTTATGAATGACACCATTCCAGGGCTAAGTTCCTTATGCCTTTCTGCTGTAACTGAGCAAGAAGGAAGTTGTGACTAACTGTGTCAAAGGCAGAGGTGATATCTAGGAAAATTAGGAGGAATCCTTGTTTTATTTTGATTTGGCCCTTCACTAGATTGCCCATAAGAGATGTAAGCAGGGTCTCAACACCATGATGAAGACGGAAGCCATGTTGTTGCTGGTCCAGAGGGGTGAAGGCCTCAATGTGGTCTTGGATCTGTTGTTGGATGATCTTTTCTGTTATCTTAGCCAAGAAAGGAAGGCTGGAAACGGGCCTATAAGATTTTATGTCATAAGGGTCCATCTTGGGGTTTTTCAGCAGGGGTCGTATGGTGGCTGTTTTTAGAGATGGAGGCACTAGACCATTGGAGAGGAATAGGTGAATAATCTTTGAGATATGAGGACTTAATTCTGAGTAGGCTGACCTAATCCAATGAGATGGGCAGGGATCAGCTGGTGAGGTGGTGGAGTTTAGCCCCTTAATTATGTTCTTGATTTGTTCAGTAGAATAAATGGGATGGGTGAAGAAAGTCCCTCGGTAAGTGAAAGCCCCCAGGTAGGTGATACATTAAATACCTTTATGGAAATGGGTAAAAGGGGTAACATATGGAAAGCAGTGTGTATAAATGCCTGTAGCATGGGGAATAAGATCCCTGATGTTGAAGCTTTGGTGGGAGTGGCCGACTTGGATTTAGTGGCAGTTACAGAAACATGGTTCACAAAAAAAACATGACTGGGATGTAACTATACCAGGCTATACTTTATTCAGAAAGGACAGGGCAGGAAGAAGGGGAGGAGGAGTGGCACTATATGTAAAAAATAATATTAAAGTTTTGGAATTACAGAGCTTAAAAGGGAGAGAGGAGGCATTGTGGGTTAAACTAGAAAGAGCAATCCAAGGGAGCAATATAGTATTATTTATTATTTAGAGACTCCACCTTCTCCTCAACCTCATTATCTTTCTCTGTAAAATTCATGATAGCATTGAACTTGTCATGATGCCTGATGTAAATATTACCTGTAAATAGTTACCCTATGTTATGAACCTTGTCACGATGCCAATATGTAAATATTACCTGTGAATAGCTACCCTATGTTATCCAAGTTCTACATACCTGTTCTATGTATAACAGAACAGCCTGCTGTTCTGATCGTTATGTTCCATGTAAACCGCGCTGATGTCGAGTAGTGCGGTATATAAGAGATTGTAATAATAATTGTAATAATTTATTTATTTATTTTATCATTTTATTTATTGCTTTTATAGACCGTGCTCTTTAAAATCAGTGCGGTTTACATATAACATTTTGTACAAAACAGGGGCCTGTTATGTACTTACATTGAATGGGTAATTCAACTTGGAATATCAACTGGGGAGATCTATCTACAACTATCTACAGCTATCTACAACTATCTACAATATACACATGAGTCATCTGTTCTTTACAATTGGCTAGATTGGTGTAAGGCGGGGTGTGGTTGAATTGCTGGGCTGTGAGTAGTGTAGGAGAAAAAGGTGGTGTTTTAGAGCTTTTCTGAATTGAGTAAGGTCAGTGATTGCTCGGATGGTAGTTCAGAGTGCGTTCCAGCAGCTGGGAGCATAAAACTTGAAGACTCGGTTCTTTGTTGCCTGGGTGCATTTTGTTATTTCCTTGGGGGTTTGTAGTGTGTTGGTGGTGGATGTCCTCCTTGCTCTGTTTGCCGGGGTGGGGTAGTTAAGATCCGTCAGGGAGGTGGAGGATATTTTGTTGATGGCCTTGAAGGTCATCAGGACTACTTTATAGGTTAGCCGGCAGTAGATTGGTAGCCAGTGCAAGTCCTTTAGGATTGGGGTAATGTGGTCTCTTTTAGAGGCCCCATGGAGGACGCGTGCAGCTGCATTCATTGCCAGCTGTAACGGGTTTATTGTGTTTTTGAGTAGCCCATGCAGAATTGCATTGGTATAGTCAAAGTGGGGGGTCACAAGTGTCTGAAAAACTGTTCTGAAGTCATCTGGTTGCAGCAGGGGTCGGAGATGTCGCACTGTTCTTATTTTGTGGTAGTTTTTTTGATAGTGTTGCTGATGTGCACTTTAAATTCGAGGTGCTGCTCTAGCGTAACGCCTAGGTAGCGGATGGTGGTTCTACTCGGGAGCTCAGCATCTCTCGTCTTTAGTGTTGCCGGTGGGGAGACGGATTGATTTCTAGTAATGAACAGTACATCCGTCTTGCTGAAGTTTATCTTGAGGCTCTGTGAGTGGAGCCAGTCAGTTACGGCCTCAAAGCATTTTACTAATGGGGCGAAATCCGGTTGGTCAGTCAGAACCAGATTCTGGACCAGCAGCATTCTTCTCATCTTCCTTCTGTGCAATCAAATAGCCAATATGTGTTAAATAACACACTTTTAAGCAGAGCACATTATTTAACACAGGTCAAAATTCCGCAAAAATGTATTTTTAACAACAGTTTCCAAGTGGAGTGGAGGAGTGGCCTAGTGGTTGGGGCAAGGTACTTCAGGCCAGAAGGTCAGGGGTTCAAATCCCACTAGAGGACAGCAAACTTGGGCTGGAAGGACTGGGGTTTCTAGTCCCACAGGTGCTCCTTGTGATCTTGGGCAAGCCACTTAACCCTCCATAGCCCATGTTCCCTGTAAAATAGTTATCTCCAAGTTATAATGTCATGTTCAATGTAATTTCAGTTTGTTCAATGTAAACCACACTGATGCAGAATAGCACAGTATATAAGAGAATTAAAATAAATAAATAATGAATGGGGTGAAGCATAATACATCATCTGCATAGATCAGGCATGAGATGCTATGGGAGCAGATTATTTCACATATGGGTTGCATGTATATATTGAATAAGAGGGTGGAGAGCGAAGAGCCCTGAGGCATGCCATGTTTTTGTTGGAAAGGTTTAGAGGTCGTGGGTCCTGTACAAACCTGCTGCCATCTGTCCGTTAGATAGGATTTGAACTATCTCCATGCTGAGCCATTAATTCCTTTTTCATGAAGCCGTATCAGGAGTTGTTCATGGTTGACGGAGCCGAATGCGGCAAGTCCAGGAAAATTAGGGCATATCCTTGTTTTATGTTGTCGATTCCCGTGATCATAGTAACATAGTAAATGACGGCAGATAAAGACCAGCATGATCCATCCAGTCTACCCAGCAATACGGCAAGAGTAGGTGCACCTGTCGCTCTGTGCAGGCCACCCCTCCCCATGTCTTTGTTTAGGGGTGGACCCACCACTCCATGTAGGACACCCCTATTTGTTGAGAAGTTAGATGGTTCAGCTTATTTTGTTTTTATCCTGTTACTGTAAAGGGATCCGCTGTGCTTGTCCCATTCCTATTGTCTATGTTGGTCCCTCATCACCTCCGGACCTTCTGGACCAGCAGCATTCTTCTCTTCTTCCTTCTGTGCAGTCAAATAGCCAATATGTGTTAAATAACACACTTTTAAGCAGAGCACATTATTTAACACAGGTCAAAATTCCCCAAAAATGTATTTTTAACAACAGTTCCCAAGTGATTGCTAAAACTGCTGAGTTACAGGCATTTCTACATTTCCAAACAGGATTCCCCTAACACATCTTTTCCAGTGGCAGCTCTCTGTCGTCAATGTGTTGATGAGCATGGTAAGGAGAGTTTCAACGCCATGTGATTCCCTAAAGCCATGTTGGCATGGGTCGAGGGGAGCCGTAGAGTTGATATGGTCCTGTATTTGATGTTGGACCACCTTCTCGATTATCTTTGCTAGCAGCGGGATTCTTGATATTGGACGGTATGATTCTACCTTCTGGGGACTACGTTTAGTGTTCTTCAGAAGGGGCCGGATTGATGTCTGCTTGAGGCATGACGGGAATAGCCCTGTGGAGAAGGACAGGTCCATGAACTTGGCTAGTATAGGGCTGATTTCCTTATATAGTGATTTTATCCAGAATGCTGGACAAGGGTCGTTTGGAGCAGTAATGGCATTAATGGCTGCAATGATGTCCTCAATACCTGCGGCTGATGGTGTTATGAGAGAGGTAAGTGGAATAAGTTGGGCTGGGTTGTTGCTATGGCTGGACAACATGGCTTCACTGATGTTGTTGGTTTTGGACAGCAAGTAGTCTGCATATTCCTGAGGGTGTATCATGGCTGGTTGGGGGGGGGGGGGGGTGAAGGTTCCTTCACTAGAGCCTTGACTATATTGAAGAGCTCGTGGGGTTTGTTCAGGAAGCGGCTAAGGATTTCAGAGTGATGTTCTTTCATTTTTTATGATGTTAAGTCCCGGTTTCTCTTCAGGTGTGAGGTGTAGGCTGTCTGGTCTGCTGGGGATTGTGTACGTCGCCATCGTCTTTCTAGTTTCCTCAGGAGATGTAGTGAGGTTCGTAGCTCAGCAGTGTACCAGCGTGCAGTTTTTCTAATTGGCTTGGCTGGGGCAGGAATGCGTGCAAAGGAGCTCAGGCTGTTGTTCCATGAGTCCATCAGTTCATCGAGGTTTGGTGCTCCTTTTTTTTTCTTGTAATTTGTATATTTTCCTTTTTTGGTTTCCTCAATTGATTCACTTGTACTCCCCCTTGATGTGGACTAGGTTGATTTCTGTAAAGTCTTTAATTGTTTGAATATTGTTTTTTTACCTTGTTTCAAATTGAATAAAAATATATTCAAAAAAAAAAATCTTAATATGTATAATTTAGAGGAAAGGTGGGATAGGGGGATATGATAGAGACATTTAAATACCTCCATGGCATAAATGCACAGGAGGGTCTCTTTCAATTGAAGGCAAGCTCTGCTATGAGGGGACATAGGATGAGAGTGAAAGGGAATAGACTCAGGAGTAATATGCGGAAATATTTCTTTATGGAAAGAGTGGTAGATGCATGGAATAGTCTCTCAGTAGAGGTGGTGGATACAAGGACAGTATCTGAATTCAAAAAAGCATGGGACAAACACAGAGGATCTCTAAAGGTACAAAGGGAACTGTTGTAGTTGATATGGAAGTGCAGACTAGATAGGCCATGTGATCTTTTTCTGCTGTTATGTTTCTTTCTTTCTTTCTTTTATTTATTTATTTAAAGTCTTTTCTATACCGCGCTTTTCAAATTCAGCTCGGTTTACAATAAACATTAACTTTGTCCAGTCGAGAGGCTCGTACTGGACTTACAGAGAACAGGGTTGGTAAACTTGGGTTGAACTGGGTAAACTATATACAGGTTTAAGCTAGATATTTACATTCTAGGTTATTACAAACATTCTTAGATACTATGTACATGGTCCTAGTCAGGTTCTGGTAGGGCTAACATGTTGTGCTGGTGTCATGTATAATGGGTGGCGTGGGATGGGTGTTTAGTTGATTGGAGATGACTGGTTGTTGTGTGGTGCCGTAGTGTTGCATGAAGAGGTGATGTTTCAGGGCCTTTCTGAAGGTGGTGAGGTCTGTAATGGATCGGATGTTAGGTGGGAGGGTGTTCCAGCACAAGGGAGCGTAGTACTCAAAAGCTCTCTTTTTTGTGGACTGCGAGCATTTTGTGATCTTGGTGGGGATACTGTTTCTATCCAACAGTTGAGGCTGTAGCCTTGGCTCCACCTCCTCTAAGCTCTCCTGCAATCCAGAGAAGGTTTTGCACTCCTGCCCATTCAGGAACATACTTGTCTGGAATGGTCTCTCTGCTGCTGCAGCTCTCCCTTGAGCTGATCTGCTGCTGGACCTTCCTGTGTCTTGTGGCTCATAGTCTGGAATGGACCCTCTGCCACTGCAGCTCTCTATGGAGCTGGTTCTGACACCATAGCTCCCTCTGGAGCTCATTCTCCTCTGTAGCTCCCCCTGGAGGTGATCCACCGCTGCAGCTCCCCAATGAGCTGATCTGCCACTTGGCCCTTCCTGGGCCTTGAGGCTCCTGTACTCTCTGCCACTGAGCTCCCAAGCCTGGATTAGGCTCTCCAGAGTCTCTCTACTCTCATCTCCACTCCCTGGGTTGGGAGGAGACCATCCACCCCATCTTCACTCCTACTCCCAACTGGTTCTGTAGGAGGCTGTCTGCTGGCATCTTCACTTTGAGCCTGCCTAGGCTCCCAGCTCCCAAGCCTGTATTAGACTCTCCAGAGTCTCTCTACTGTCATCTCCACTCCCTGGGTTGGAAGGAGACCATCCACCCCATCTTCACTCCTACTCCCAACTGGGTTTGTAGGAGCCTGCCTAGGCTCCCAGAAGACTTTCTAGTACTATCTTTAGGAAGAAGGCCTGCAAAACAGGGCTTTTTTCATTTCATTTCATTTCATGTTCCTCCTCTCCTCTCCTGTGCTTTGCTTTGCTTTGCTTTGCTTTGCTTTTAGATAAAGAGACCTAATACTTATAATCCCAGGCAACTGTTCCCCCCATCTCTTTTCTTCACAGGGCTGTGGGTGCCATTGCCAAGTGATACCATTTCTCTTAGGGTGAGCAATTTCCACCGCGCCCCCCCCCCCCCCCAGTATTTACTTCTCCACCCTCTATCTAGTGTATGCACTTTATTCCCTACACTATTCCCTATAGATTTAAAGTTAAATCTTAATAATAGATATAAATGTGAGCAAATATTACCCTTTCTCCTTCAGCACAGGCATTGATTTGCATATCCCCCCTAAATGTTTACTTTCCAGCTCTGCTAACCCAGTGACTGTTACTGCAGGCTGCTCTTTTAATGTTGTCCCTCATCTGACCTTCCCAGCAGCCACCTCTTCAGCAGCATACAGTGACTATTTATCTTTGATTCTACATTATTCAGCATACTCTCAAACCCCCAACTTTAGGGGGGGAGGATTCACACAGATCTCATAAAAGCAGGTGCACAATTTCCATGCACAAATTTTATAGGAATAATTTTATAAGGATTCTTCAAAAGTTACCACCATTAACATGTGTATATCATGCTATTTTAGTACTTTACATGCATAAATGATCATTTATATACATATTTTAGCCAGTTGTTATCTTATATGTGTCAGTCTAATGGCAGCACTTTAACTATGGACATGCACATGGCTGGAGTTTAGGTAACGCATGGGCAGAATGCACAAGGACACACATAAATTATAAAATACTATAATTTACACCTGTTCTTTACAAATCTAGGTGCAGGCATTTCCAGCAGCTCTAGGGCTGGGGTAAGTGACTGCACCTTATATTAACACATATATTTGACCACTTACGCTAGTAGTCCATCAAGAAAAGTAGGTAGCTACTTTTCCTTATAAAAAATGCTTGATATAAGTGCATGAAACCTCATGTTAGGTGGGCTTTTTATAAAATGACACGCCGCATGTGCATATGCATTCATGTAATTTTGTAACAGTCCTTTTCTGCATGTAAAACAAGCTTGATACACAGGAAAAGCACTTTATGTTAGTGTTTTCTGATTCCTTGTCATGCTGCTGACTAGGCCAACTTCATCAGTAATACATATTAGGTTTCATTCAGTCTAATCCGAATCTCAACCAGGCACCCACAAAACTGTAACCAAAATGAATGTTATTCCATTGGATCAATATCCCTGGTCAGAAAACTAAACTTCATCAGATTCTGAGGCTAATGGATATATGTCAGGGGGCACTGAGCACAGCAGATGTTTTAGAAAAATTTGGATACATTGGTACTTAGGAGTATGTTTACTAAACCGTCTTAACGTAGCAGCGGCAACATTATCGCGCGATACATAACGTTATCGCGCGATCGTATCGCGCGATAACGTCGGCAGCGGCGTTAAGGCACACTAACGCTGTGAAATCCGGGTCTGCAGGGTGGAGTAAGGCCTCCCAGAGGGCGGAGATAGGGGTCAATGGGCGTAGAGTGGGCGGGGAGAGGCTCCAGGCACACTAACGCTGTGAAATCCGGGTCTGAACACTAACGCCATTGAAACCCTCGCGTTAGAGGTACATTTGCAGGAGAGAGAAACCATTTCAGTCAGCAATGTACAGCAAAGGCAGGGAAACCCAGAAAAGTGATAGTAGTGATACATGTGCAGGAACCAAAAAGGCAAATAAACATATAAAATGACCAGAACCACATTTGAAATCCCAATAACCAAGCTGGCTAATAGTGATATGAATGATAAACATAAAGCAACACTACTGACAAAGCGTAAAAAGGAAGATATCATGTTTGGAAGGGTCTATGCTCTGTCCCCCTACAAAGTGAATGATCCCACATTGAAATAGCGGTGATCAGGGTTTTCGCCGTGTATATTGGGCAGGTTTGTTATGGCATGCACATGTGCAGCAACAGCAGAGTGGGCACGTAGGAAACGGCAACTGTATTGATGCTGTAAATGGGATACAGGGGGCTGCAGGCGGCACATGCTGTGCTCCAGCTGGGGCACAGTGCGGACTAGGCAGATGCCTAGGTGGCACATAGGAATGCTGAAAATGGAAAGCAGCAAGACAGCAACTGATGAGGGTCCAACATGGGCATGAGTGTGTGTCCCACAGTGTCACAGGGGATATTACCCAGCAGGTACACCCAAGAGCACATAACATTGGCAGGCGGTGCTGGGGGGAAGCGCGCATGGCCATGTAGGCACCCCTACCCGAGAACCCACACCATAGGCAGCTGCCTACCAGCACACTGGATGGCCTGGGACTGTGCACCACCAGCACAAGGGCATGTCAGCATGGTGGCGGAGGGGTGCTGGTGGTGGAGGGGGCAGTGGCATCTGCCCACAGCAGACCACGGCCAATCCCCGTTTAGGTGGGTGCCGTGCACTACAACAGACAAGGTCTGTCTGACGAACAGTCATGGTATCCCCAGGAAATGATTTGCCCCCTGTGGCAACAGTTTGGTGCAGTACACACAGCCAGTGTGTTCAGGGGCAGAAGGTCACAAGTTCATGTCCCAGCTATGGCTCCTACCAACCTTGTCCCCACATTTTACGCAGTACTAAACCATGGTAATAAAGATGGAACCTTTATTGCAGATAAAATAAACATGCCTGAAACGCCTATATTTTACCCTACAGAGCAGAGACACCATAAACGTGCAATCCCTAGAGCAGAGTTTCCCAACTGCAGTCCTGGAGGGCCAAACACCATTCAGGTTTCATGCTGTCCCTAATAAATATGCCTGTGCTACATTTGTATGCATCGCCCCCATTGTATGCAAATGTATCTCATGCATATTCATTAGGGACAGCATGAAAACCTGAACAGTGTTTGGCCCACCAGAACCGGAGTTGGGAACCTCTGCCCTAGAGCAGCAGTCAACAGGGGCACAAACACCCACACCCACAGGCTCCACTATCCAAAGCCTCATGGAGAGTCAGGCTGTTGGGCCCTGCGTGGAGCAGCATCACCCAATACTGGCACCTGCATACCTTAGCAATGCCGTCCTAAACTTGGGAATATGTTCCACATATATCAAAAAGTTGCCATGATTAATGTCAGCTAACAAATCCTAAGTTAAACACGATTTGTTGATAGAGATTCATCATAGCAACCTTTCTGATATCTGTGGAGTGTGTTTCAGTTATTGATTCTGACAATGTTTACCACCCCGGGGAGTGACCTCAACAGTATTGCGCACCATAGCAATGCCCGCACTGTGCCCAGGACTGGTGTGGCAGCCAGGGCTGCCACAAACCTCCATATTTGCACAATCCTGGCATAGGTGTGGGAGTGTGTGTATGTCTATCCAGTGTGTTGTGGCTGCCTACACCTTACCCAGCCCACACTGCTTGCACTGTTTCCAGTGTTAGCCTGCCAATGTGCATAATGAGGAGCAAGGTACTGTGGGTATGGCCCAGACAGGGTGGCCTGTGCAGGATGCATCTGCACAGGGTATAGGGCAATGGCAGGGACATTGTAGTGCCTGACCACCACCTGCATGGACAGGGTGGCCACAGCATGTCATGCTGGGGGGTCACTCTCACCCTGACTGAGCAGTGACCACGGCATGGCTAGGTTTTCCCATAGTGCTCCCAAGTGATATTTGTGGGTTCTCTTTTCTGTGGTTTAATCACTGACATATCTGCTTGTTGTGTGCGTGTGTGCGTGTGTGCGTGTGCGCACATCCCATTTTTGGATGCACACAGTTCTTCCATGAACATGCACTATGTACTAGCTAGCAGACTGTCTGCAGTTACCATGTGTATGGCTGGAACATCTTGTAGGGTGGAGACTGACTGTGCCCTCTGCTGGTGAATGTCAGATAGTGGTGGGGGGCAGCTGAGCTTCTCCAGCGGTCTGCCATTGCTTTATGTGATGTGTACAGATCTGCATTGACTGCCTGTAGGGTGCCTGTTCCCCAGCAGGACTGGGGTTGATGGTCCTCTCTATTGCCACCATTGCAGAGATGTACAATGTGGATCTGTTGGTGGGAGATCCAGTTTCCCCCCCCCCCCCCCTGAGCCACAGAGGGTAGGTTTGGTGGTGCTTCATTATCCACTTTTGGGTCCCAACACCCCCCTTCACCTATAACATGTGACCATAGCAACCACACAGGATATGCATTATTCTGGGTGCATTATAGTCCACAAGAGTTAGACATGACTGAAAAACACAGATGGACACAGGTGTATCCTAGGTGTGTCTGCAAAGACTACCTATCACACATTGGCAGTGATGGGTACCTGCAGCATAACCTAATTCAAGTAAGCCAGGTGCTGCGGACCTGGTGCTGGGTGCCCCACCTCACCCTCAGGGTGAGCACAGGACCCGCACAATGTCACGGTCTATAGCTACTCTGTGCCAGTAACACACACAGTCAGTTCCCCCTACCAGGCCTAGGTGCTGTGGGGGTGTATACCCCATTATGTGATCCACTGTAGACTGCTGATCTGCATGTGCAGTGCATCATGGGTACGGGTAGGTTTACCCTATCCTGGTAACCACAGCAGACAGTTTGTGTGGTGACCTGCAGTCTTTCTGTAACAAGCCAGCAGTTTGGTAGTAGCTAGAGAGATGTAGCCTACTGATTACTTCAATGACTGTGGAGGCAGAGGTCATGGGTTTGATCCCACAGTGGTGTTATTTAGGAAAGCTGTCTGAGGTTTTTTCTTTTCATTTCAATCAGTGCTGCCAGCAGAAACACCCTCACAGTGCTGTAGGCTAAGGTGCCTCATAGGCACCCTATTCAGCGCCCTATAGGGCACATTATAGGGTGCCTTGGCAGACAGGGCACTTTATAATGTGACCTATGGGGCGCCTTATGAGGCACCTTAGGTTACGGCACTGTGAGGGTGTTTTTGCTAGCAGCACTGATTTAAATTAAAAGAAAATGCCTCAGACAGCCTTTTTAGATTACACCACTGCGGGATCAAATCCATAACCTCTGCCTCCACAGTCATTGCAGTAACCAGTGGGGTACATTGTTATAGCTTCTAACAGTGCGCTGGCATGTACTTAGGGTTAACGCGCGTTAACGTGCCATGGCGCCCACTATAGCTTGATATAGATTCTTGCTACCTTAGGACTGGAACGCCCACTCCTTATATGGCATTCTTCACATTATCGCTGCAACTAGTGCTGGTAACATTACAACGGTTTAGTAAACATACCCCTTATACTCTGATAGGGCAATGTTCTTTTGATTTAGGTACAGTAACTTCAGTAGAAGACCACTGAAACCACAACACTTTGCTTTTCATACTTGCTTGCATGTGTCTTGGACTTTAACATGGATCAGATTTACAGAATAGTAAAAAGTAACTTAATGCTGTGATTTCAATAGACTTATGCTGGGTACTGCACAGGTCATCAGTGATGCCACTGGCTAGCAAATCAGATTCCTTATGTTAGCCTGATTTTCTAGTAAAGACGATGGGAACAAGCAAACTTTGGAATTGTTTTAATCTCACTATAATGCTCTTGTCTTCCATGGAGCCCATGCCAACAGTTCATATCAATTCATCCAGCAAGTGCACATTGATACATCCGTACATCTTGGATAAATCATTTAGAAACTTACTGAATTTGGTTTAAGAATTGCAATACTTGTTTCAAGAATGTTCTTCTGAGCAAACACAAAAGCTGACAAACCAGCAACATCTAATTTCATGCATGCATTCTTGATTAAATCCCTCGGTTTTGCTCGTAACGTACTGTATGTCTGCTCCAAATGAGAAAGAAGTGCCAATTATATGACCAAATGGCTGTGGCATTTATAAACTGTTCGGGAAAGGGCAGATTTTGTTTAGGAATTGTGTCTGCTTTAAGAGCATTTAATATGAATTTAACTTGAACCACCTAGATGGCAAAGAAAAAAACTGCAATGGATTTATTACTACATCTGTGACTCATTATCTCTGGTTACCTTCAGGTATTTAGTGGTTTCAGCAAAAGCTCTTAAGTAAATTCCAGAAATCTAGAGCTATAGGGAAGCACTCTAAGACAAGAGTACACGAGTTCAGTCCTCGAGGGCTGCAAATGAGTTGGGTTTTCAGGATATCCTCAATGAATATACGTGAGATAGATTTACATACAGTGTTGGTAGTATGCATGCAGACCCATTTCATGTCTATTTATTGGGAATATCCTGAAAACCTTACCTGTTTCTGATCCTCGAGAACTGATCTAGTGCACTGCTGCTCTAAGAAGTCGATGTATCAAATTGTATTAGGGCTAATATAGGCAATGCCTGTTTAAGTGCATGCATCTGTTAATGCACACCCCTGTGAAGCGGTGCTTAAAGTACAAGTTTCCCCACATTAGCATTGACATGGACAAAATACAGCCTAATGTTGAAATAGGGAGAAAGGAATTATCTCAGGGAAGTTTGACTCATGGGAAGGTGCTGCCTCAAAGGGGGATTAATTGGGTGGGAGGAAGCCCCTTACAGGAAGTTTACTGGCTGGAGGATGAGGGGCCTAATGGTTTCTTGTTTTTGATTGGGGGATGGAGACAAGCAACTCGGGTTTCCTCCTCTTAAGTGTCAGGCAGTGGCAGAGGGAAGAAGACTTGGGGCTTTCACAAGTCCAGCTCACGCCTTCTCCTCAGATGTTCAAGGCAAGTTACATTCAGCCTACAGTAGGTATCTGAGGCTAAGAATGAGATAGCACCCCCTAAGTCACCCAAAGGGAAGGAGCCCTCTAAGAGTTCTGGTTAGAAAGCAAGGAGAAAGAGAGGGAGGGACCAGGCGTGCAATTTATATTCACAGGCTGTATAATAAAGAAATGAAAACTTTGCAATTACAGGTTATACTCAGGAAGAGTTCTAGCAGTTAAATTATGTAGCCTAGGATTCTAATATAAAATATACTGATCCCTGACCCTGCACACTGGACCCTCATGGTATCAATTGTTAACATATATTCTGCTTGCACAGAAGTCCCCCTTACCCAATAATGGGTGCAGAGCAGAACTAGGACATTTTCCCATAGAACTCACCATATAAGGAAAAGCCCTGATTCTGGTTTCATCTCACTAACAGCAGCTTAAACCCTCTCCAGTACCAGACATGCTATGAAATAAAACAAAATCCTAAAAAAGTCACTCAGAACTAGAACGTCCACATGGAGCCTACCCAGAAAAGAGCAGCACTATAAATATTGTAATGGGCTCTAGAACAGTGCTTCACAATCCAGTCTTCTGGGTCTGTTTGGCTGGTCATGGTTTCAGGATAGATCTACATACAATGGTGAGGCCTCATTTGGAATACTGTATGCAGTCCTCTACATCACACCTTCAAAGAGATGTAAATAGGATGGAGTCAACCAGAGGATGACTACTAAAATGGTGAGTGGTCATCATCATAAAGTATATGAGGGCAGGCTTACAGATCTCTATGAGCCTGATTCCGATGTGGATGTCACAGCCCTCTGTGCGTCTGGTTGGAACCGGATGCACAGAGTTAGACGGGATTCTGATCCCACGGGGCATGTCTAGCCCCATGGGATTAGAATCGCGTCCAGGCCTGTATGTGCAGCCAGGGACCCCAATTAAGTCCAGCCTGCAAGTACAGACCTTGCCCAACTAGCTCAGTTAGGGCTTTTCAATGGAGCAGCAGCGCCATGGCGTCCGGTTGCCATAGTACTGCAGCTCCATTTAAAAGTCGCGATCCCCAGCCTCCGGCATTCCCTGCAGCCCAACCCCCGATCTGGTCTCCCAAAGCCAGGGAGAATGTCCCCTGCCCCCTCCCACTGCTTCCCAACCCTGGGCCAGCCGTCCTCCACTGCATCGGGAAACTCATTCCACCTCAGAGGTTCGGGGCCAATGACTGTCCACTGCCCACCCTAACACTACCCCAATCTACCCCTTTCCCGCCCCCATCTAACGTCCCCATACAATGCGTAGGAAAGTTAGATGGAGGCGGGAAAGGGCACGAATAGCGAGGATGGACGTCCCAATGGGACGTCCATCCCCACTATTCGTGCCTCAGAATAACCCTGAATATATATACTTTGGAAGAAAGTCAAACAAATCTGATTGATTTCTTTAACTGGGTAACTAGGGAGTTGGACCGAGGGAGAGCCCTAGATGTGGTGTATTTAGATTTCAGTAAAGCCTTTGACACCGTTCCTCACAGGTGACTTATAAATAAACTGAGCACCATAGGAATGGACCCTAAAGTTACTGCTTGGTTTAGAAATTGGTTGAATGGGAGGCAACAAAGGGTACAAGTAAATGGAGCTCATTCTGAGGAGAAGGAGGTTACCAGTGGTGTGCCCCAGGGATCTGTCCTTGGTCCGATTCTTTTTAACATCTTTGTTAGTGATATAGTGGCAAGGCTTTCAGGTAAGGTTTGCCTCTTTGCAGATGATACCAAAATCTGCAATAAAGTAGACACCCAGGAAGGTGTAGATAACATGAGGAGTAATCTAGCTAATCTTGAAGAATGGTTAGAATTTGGCAGCTAAGATTTAAGATTAAAAATGGAAGGTCATTTTTATTTATTTATCTATTTAACTGTATTTATATCCCGCTTTTCACCGGGTCAAAGCGGTGGGACATATAACAGAGGGGGGGGGGGGATCAATAGTGGGGGGGGCCCATCACCGGGGGTTCAACATTGATGATTTTGGGATGAACATAGAGACTGACAGGATAGCACAGTTACTGGTCTGGAGTTCTTGAAGAGAAATAGGGGGGATTCCTGTTCACAGATGCTCTTGGAATAGGACGGTTTTTAGCTGCTTTTTGAATGATGGGAGACCACCGTTGTTCCTGATGTGGCTTGGTAGAGAGTTCCAGAGGGATGGGGCATAGAGTTCAAAGGCTCTGTTGCAGGTCCGCTGTGTTGCCTTGGTCCTTTTGTCATGCATTTGGGCTGCAGCAATCCAAGGGAGCAATATAGTATAGGGGTGAAGTACTTTTGTCTAGTAAAGAAGAGCGGGACCTAGACGTGATTGTGTCTGATGATATTAATGTAGCTAAACAGGTAGAAAAAGTGACAGCAAAAGCTAGAAGGATACTTGGGTGCATAGGGAGAGGAATGGCCAGCAGAAGAAAGGAGGTGATAATGTCTCTGTATAAGTCTTTGGTGCAACCTCATTAGGAGTATTGTGTACAATTCTGGAGACCGCACCTTCAAAAGGATAGAAATAGGTTGGAGTCAGTACAGAGGGTGGGTACTAAAATGGTTAGTGGTCTTCATTATAAAGCATATGAGGACAGACTTAAAGATTTTGATATGTATTGTACACCTTAGAGGAAAGGTGGGATAGAGGTGATATGATTGAGACGTTTAAATACTTCCATGAGATAAATGCACAGGAGGAGTGTCTTTTTCTATTGAAAGCAAGCTCTGCTATGAGGGGACATGGGATGAGGGTGAAATGGGATAGATTTAGGAGTGATATGCGGAAATACTTCTTTACAGAAAGAGTGGTGGATCTGTGGAATAGTCTCCCAGTGTAGGTAGTAGAGATGAGGACAGGGTCGGAATTCAAAGAAGCATGGGACAAACACAGAGGATCTCTAAAGGTAAAAAGGGGACTGTTGTAGTGGTTGATATGGAAGGGCAGACTAGATAAACCATGTGGTCTTTTTCTGCCGTCATGTTTCTATGTTTCTATGTAAGATGGGAGAAAAAGGATATGATAGAAACAGTAAAATGCCTCCATAGCTTAAATGTACAGGATGCAGGCCTCTTTCAGTTGAAAGGAAGCTCTGGAAAGAGGGGGCATAAGATGAAAGTGAAGAAGAGCGGTCCAGGCACTAGAAGTGGCTCTTGAGAAGGCCACAATTCCTTTTGATGATAGAGTGGGTGTGTCTGGAGCCCTGTTGTAGCACTCTTCTGCTTCTGTATGGGGTTTATGATTTATTTATTCTAGCTAAACCACATTTCAATAAATCAAAGTGGTTTACAATAAAAAATAGATTGGAAAGGAACTATAATATCATTGCAAGAAAAGGAGAAAAGTAGGAAAAAGAATAAGATCAAATAGTTACAGAGAGGAGCTGGTAAACACACAAAAAAGAAAACGAACTGACGGTCAGACCAGGGTCAATAAACGAGGCTCCCAAAGGCCCTCTCAAAAAAATAGGTTTTAAGACTGCTCTTAAACCTTTTAGAAGACTCCTGTTGTCTTAGATTGGGGGAAGGTTGTTTCATAGCATGGGTGCCTTATAAAAAAAAGCACACCATCTGATAGTTTCATACTTAGCCTGAGAAACTGGAGGAATGGAAAGGCAATTAACATGAACTGGACTAAGTAATTAGAAAGGATATGAAGAGTAATAGAAGAGGAAAGAGGTCTGCCAGTATATTAAACTTTGTATACCAATGTGAGAATCTTGAACTGTATACAGAAGGAAAATGGGAGCCAGTGATGAGACATTAGAAGAGGCGTAACATGATTGTGTCGACGGGCATGGGACATGATTCTAATAGTGGTATTTTGTACTTTTTGTAATTATTTAAGTTCGGAGAGCCTAGCATAAACAGCATTACAGTAGTCAAGCCAAGAAAGGAGTAGGTATGATAGTGACGTGTTAAAAAATGACTCTATTGTGTGAAACCGGCAAAGACTGAAAAAAGAGCTGTTAATCACTGAACTAATCTGCTTTTCAAAAAAAAGTTGTGAACCAAGAAAGATACCAAGGTATTTAAGTGTAGTAGAAAGAGCGTAGCCTCTAAGGAGGTGACTGCTGACTCGCATCGTCACACCCCATTGCTCTGTCTCCTGTGCAGAGAACGAAAGAAGGAACAGATTAAAGTCAAGAGCGAGGATATTGGGTATGGTGTGTAGGTACAGCCACCAAGGGCTCTGTTTGCTGGTTGTTGCAGCCAAGGACCACTGTGACCTCTAACATATGTATGCCTAGGTGGCAAAGCGGGCTGGTGCATGGGTTTACCTAGCAGCCATCAACCGAAGATTTATCTATTCTCAAATCTCTTATAGATGCCAGAGTGGGTCAGGATGTAGGAGTCATGGCAAGAGCCTGGGAACCTCAGAAACACATCCGTTATCTCACCCTGGATACTACAGACATTCTGCATGCTGAGTGAATAACCACATGTATGTGATCAATGAGTCTCAGTACTTATAGAAAATCTGGTCACCTCATAGAATTAAAGTTAGCTTCCACTGCTGCACAGTCTGTGGGAAGGCAATATATTCTGCTGTGTGAGTCAGAAAGACCCTCAGGAACTGTGAGATGTAGTGTAACATGGCTGACCGGCTGAGACCTTCAGTAACAGCCAACACAGTCTAGAAACTGCCAATGGTAAAGAAGGAAAGAGCCAGGATGACCTTGAGGTGGACAGATATAGACTGACCCCGTTGTGTGGTGGAGGAGAAGAGTGGCTCTAGCTGCTGACAGAGATGGTGGATGGCTGCCTTCTTAACCAGAGTCTGGGGAGGCACTGCTCATTGGTGAGGTCTAGAAATTGGGTCTGGGTCCGGTACACCCTCTGATATGGATGCCTCCTGATGGCTCTCCTATTTTCCCTGTGTGCTTGGATTTTATGAAGATGCGATAGCTTTTCTGCAAGATGCCTGCCTTCCAACCCAAAGGTTACCAGTTTGAGCAAAACTGGGTTATGAAACTGAATTTTAATGGAAATGTAATAGCTCTTCTGTAAGCGGCCTTCCTTCTAACCCAAAGGTCAATGGTTCTAAGCCAGCCTGCTAGTGACAATGCTGGGGGTGAAATAAAGACAAAACTTAACAAAGATAGGGAAGCTAAAGAGGTAAACGTAAAAGCTGTCAGAAAATGCTTTCTCATGGAAAGGGTGGTGGTTGCCTGGAATGCCCTCCCAATGAAGGTGATGGGAGCAACAGTGATAGAATTCAAAAAGGCTTGAGACAGACACAGAGGATCTATGGCAAGAAGATGTTATCAAAGTAAACTTAAATAACTTCAAGAAAGCACACCATCCTGTAGTCTCATACTTAGCCTGAAAAACTGGAGAACTGGAAAGGTGATTAGCATGAACTGGACAAAGTAATCGGGAAGAGGTATGAAGAGTAATAGAAGAGGAAAGATAGGAGTGATCACCAGTATATTACACTTTGGAGTATGTTTACTAAACCGTCTTAATGTGCGCTCTGTGACGTTATCGCGTGATAAGGTACCTTATCAAGCGATAATGGCGCTTTATCAAGCGCACAGGTACCTTATTGCGCGATAACGTGCGCAGCGGTGCAAACGAGCGCTGAAGGCGGGGAAAGGCTCCCGGAGGGTGGAGGAAGGCTCCCCAGGGGCAGAGAGAAGGGATCAATGGGTGGAGAGTGGGAGGGGAGAGGCTGCCCGCACACTAACGCTGTGAAATCCGAGGCTCAAAACTAACGCCAGTGAAACCCTGGCGTTAGAGCTGATTTAAAGGGAAAAGAAACCATTTACGTCAGCAATGTACAGCAAAACCAGGGAAACCTACAGAAAGTGATAAGTGTGATACATGTGCACGGAACAAAAGGGCAAATAAACCTTGAAAATGTACAGAGGAAAATGCAAAAATAAAATAACCAAGCTGGTCAATAGTGATATCAATGGGAAACATCACAAAACACTCCCAATAAAGCTCCAAAAAAAAGATATGAATTTTGGAAGGGTCTATGCTCCGTCCCCATACAAGCTGAATGAGCCCACAGTGTAATTGCACTGAGCAAGGTTTCCGACTCCATTGGCCAGGTTTCCTATGGTGTGCACATGTTCCACAACAGCAGGGCGGGCATGTCAGAACGGGCAACTGGACAGATGCTGGAAAAGGGGACACAGATGGCTGCAGGCGGCACATGCTGTGGTGCAGCTGGGCCACAGTGTGGAATAGGGTGATGCCTAGCTGGCCCATAGGAATGCTGAAACAGTAGAGCAGCCAGACAGCAACTGCTGAGGGCCCAACATGGGCATGAGTGTGCTTCCCACGGTGTCACAGGGGATAGTACCCAGCAGGTACCCCGAAGGGCACGGAACATTGGCATGCGGTGCTGGGGGGAAGCGTGGACAGCTATGTAGGCGCCCCTACCCCAGAACCTGCACCATAGGAAGCCACCTACCCACACACTGGATGGCCTGAGACTGCGCTCCACCAGCACCACCAGCAGAAGGACATGTCAGCATGGTGGCAGAGGGATACTGCTGGTGGAGGGGGCAGTGGCAGCTGCTCAGAGCAGACCGTGGCCTAGCCCTGTGTAGGTGGGTGCCATGCACTGCAACAGACAGGCCCTGCCTGACAAACAGTCATGGTATCACCAGGGAATGCATTGTCTCTGTGGCAACACAGTGGTGCAGTGCACACAGCCAGTGTGTTCAGAAGGTCACAGGTTCAAGTCCCAACTGTGATTCCTGCCAACCCAGTCCCCATATTTTACCCACTACTAAAACGTGCTAATACAGACAGAACCTTTATTGCAGATGACGTAAACATGCCCAAAACACCTACATTTTACCCTACAGAGCACAGACACCATAAACATGCGCATTACCTAGAGCAGAGTCTCCCAAATGCAGTCCTGGAGGGCCAAACACCATTCAGGTTCCATGCTGTCTCTAATAAAGATGCCTGTGCTGCATTTCTATGCGCCGCCCCCATGGTATGCAGATGTATCTCATGCATATTCATGAGGGACAGCATGAAAACCTGAACAGTGTCTGGCCCACCAGGACTGGAGTCGGGAACCTCTGCCCTAAAGCAGCGGCCAACAGGGGCAGACACACCCGCACCCACAGGCTCCATTATCCAATGCCTCCTGGAGAGGCAGGATGTTGGGCCCTGCGTACATCTCCCAATACTAGCACTTGGATACCTTAGCAATGCCACCCTAAACCTGGGAATACGGCATACAGCTATCAAAAGGTTGCTATGATTACTGGCAGATAGCAATTCCGAGGGTAAGTACAATTTTCTGAGTGAGCTGCAGCATAGCAATGATGTCTGTGGAGTGTGCTACAGGTCTTGTGTCTGATAGTGTTTACCACCCTGGGGGGGTGACCCCAACAGTATTGCGTACCATAGCCATGCCTGCACTGTGCCCAGGACTGGTGCAGTGGCCAGGGCTGCCAAACACCTCTATAGTTGCACGATGCTGGCATAGGTGTGGGGAGTGTGTGTCTGTCTATCTAGTGTGTGGTGGCTGCAAACACCCTCCACAGCCCACACTGCTAGCACTGTTGCCAGTATTGCCCTGCCAATGTGCATAATAAGAAGCAAGGTACTGTGGGTATAGCCTGGACAGGGTGGCCTGGCCTGGATGTGTCAGCACAGGGCATAGGGCAATGGCTTGGACATTGTTGTCCCCGGCCACAACCTGCACCGACAGGGTGGCCACAGCATGTCCTGCTGGGAGGTCACTCTCACCCTGACTGAGCAGTGACCATGGCATGGCTAGGTTCCCCCATAGTGCTATACAGTATTTCTCTTAAAGGGCATATTTCAGCCATGAAAGGTGCTGTGGACCTGGTGCTGGGCGCCCCACCTCACCCTCAGGGTGAACACAGTACCCGCACAATGTGACGGTCTGTGGCTACTCTGTGCCAGTACCACACACGGTCAGTTCCCCCTACCAGGCCGAGGTGCTGTGGGGGTGCAAACCCCATCTTGTGCCCATCTGTCGACTGCTGATGTGCATGTGCAGTGCATCATGGGTACGGGTGGGTTAACCCTATCCTGGTAACCAGAGCAGACAGTTTGTGTGGTGACATGCAGTCCTTCTGCAGCCAGCCAGGAAAGGTGACCTATGAAGCCAGAGGTCATGGGTTCAAACCCATGGTGTGGTTATTTGATAGGGCTGTCTGAGGCATTGTCTTTTTTTAATGTACATTAGGGCTGCCAACAAAAACATCCTCAGAGTACTGTAGCCTTAAGGTGCCCCATAAGGCACCTTATAGGGCGCCCCATAAGGCGCCTTATAGGGCGCCCCATAAGGCGCCTTATAAGGCGCCCCATAAGGCGCCTTATAGGGCGCCCTATAAGGCATCTTATGGGGCGCCTTATAAGGCACATTATAGGGCGCCTTATAAGGCGCCCTATCAAGCGCCTTATAAGGTGCCTTATAAGGTGTCCTATAGGGGACATTATAGGGTGCCTTGGCGGACAGTGCACTTTATAATGTGCCCTATGGAGTGCGTTATGGGGTGCCTTATGCGGCACCTTAGGTTACGCCACCATGAGGGTGTTTTTGCTGGCAGCACTAATTAAAATAAAAGTAAAATGCCTCAAAAAGCACTACTTAAATGTAATGCCTCAGCCAGCCTTATGCATTAGGCACACTGGGGGATCAAACTCATGATCCCTGTACTATCAGTCAGTGTATTAACCATTGTGCTACACCTCTGCTTCTATGTTTGTATTTCTGCGCGCCTACTTAAGATTATCGTGCGTTAACGTGCTTAGCGGCATTTCGCCTGATAATGTGCGCAGCGTGCGTTATCGTGCGATAAGCCCGTTTTGCTACGTTAAGACCGAAACGCCCACTCCTTTTATGGCATCCTGCACACTATCGCCGGGCACACATTAAGACGGTTTAGTAAACATACCCCTTTGTGTACCAGTGTGAGAATATTGAACTGTATATGGCAGGAAACTGGGAACCTGTGATGAGACATTAGAGCAGGAATAACATGATTGTGTCGATGGGCATGGGATATGATTCTAATAGTGGTATTTAGTACTAGTTGTAATTGTTTAAGTTCATAATTATAGAGCTTAGCATAAACCCAAAACAAAGGCATAGAGGTGGGCTAATCTGCACAGAACGGCAGGTTCAACTCTACCTTACTAAGCAGACTAGATGGACCATGTTGTTCTTTATCTGCTATCATCCTTCTGAAGATATGGCTTGGAAATCATACTCTGTGATTTCACTTATGATCTATACCAGGGGTCTCAAACTCAAATTGCTTTGAGGGCCAAATGAGGACTTGTAGAGTAACCCGGGGGCCGCACAAGACGCGGGCCTCATTTGCATAAGGGGGTCATTTGCATAAATATTTGCATAATGTTACCATACACTAACTTTTAGTAAACATGCCTCTTAATGAGTGTATGGATAAAGAAAGACTAAAAGATTTCTACATTACTATAATCCAGTGCCAACCGCCAAGCACATTAGGAACTACTACAAACACTGCCCATTTAGAACCCATTGTAAACTAGAAAAACATGATTCCCCTATACTATATCACCAATCCAAACAACTACAAATGTTACCCTGGACTCACCAACCAACTACTATCCCCACACTTAAGTGCCAAATTTTTTGTCGGATCGTTCACCGTGAGACGAAACTTTTCATCTCCTGAAGTGAACCCTCCTTTTTACTCAAAATTGAAAACGGCTGTTTCTCAGCCAAGCCGACCAAATCAGCACTTTGCTGTTGTCAGCACAAAACTTTCAGTTAAAACTTCAAAAAGAGTCTGTTGGCTCACAAATGGTCCTCGGGCTACAAAAACCCAAATTCACAGCTCCAAAAGTCCCCCTTAAAACATAAAGATATTTTAGGGGACTTAGCTGTTACGGAACGGGTCCCCTTCACTCTGTCCGTGATAGTCTCCAAAAATCACTCCTCTTGCCACCAAGAATTAAGGGCTCATGAGTTAACCGACAAGGGAACAGCACCGCTCCACCACTCCACACAACGAGGTTCAAGCGCTTGTTTGAGACCCCTGATCTATACAGAGGGATTGTCAGGAAAGGTTTGCTTTTTGTGAAAAATACCAAAATCTACAATATGATAGACACTCAGGAAGGTGTGGAAACAAATGGAGGGATCCAGAAAGCTAGATAAGTGGTCTAGAATTTGGCAGCTAAGACTTAATGAAAAAAAAAACAATGGGCATGCTTTTGGGTTGCAAAAACCCAAGGGAGCAATACAATATACTAGGTGAACTGTGCACAAAAGATTAGGATTTTGGTGTGATGTACAGTGGTGTGCAAAAGTCTGGAATCACTTGTGAGTTTTGCGTTTTTCATACTTTCTAACTTTTTTTTTTTTAATTTTGCGTTAGCTCAGCATATTCATCTTTCTACCACATTAAAAGGGATACATTTGGCTATTAGAGTTAACTTTTTTGCATTCCTTGCTTCCAATTTAAATACTTTACAGACACTGGGAGATAGCTACTGCGATTTTTGTGGATCCTGCGTCAAAACTGGATCGAGATTATCCAATATGCACACGTTATTTCTGACCAATCAGGAGGCTGGTTTCACTAACCAATCACAATGCAGATATCTAGCCAACAGTGCAGTTATAAAAACTTGCGGAATTTTTGAATTTCATACGCTTTCTGGATCAACCATGAAGATGACTCGGACCCTGACATTGGAGGAGCATGTTCGTGTGTCTTTTATGAGCGAGGAAGGATTTTCAAGCCATCAGATAGCCAGGAAAGTTGGCTGCAGTCAGAGCACTGTTGTTAAGATTGTACAGAAGAAGAAAGAAATGGGTTCAGTGGTGGACAAGCCTCATTCAGGTCGTCCATGTGCATCAACATCACGCCAGGACCGTGCACTACGACGTATTTCACTGACTAATCACAAGTTGACCTCTCCTCAGCTACTTCGAGAGTGGTCAGACAAGAGTGAGGTCAGTGTCAGCTCATCAACAGTTTGTCGCCAGTGCCTGCAGTTTGGTCTCCGGGGCTGCAAAGCACAGAATAAGCCACTGATGACTGACATACAAAGGCGCAACCGAATTGTGTGGGCGAGAAAGCACTCAACCTGGTCGACTGAAATGTGGTAAAAGATGCTATTCAGCGATGAAAGCACTTTCTGCCTGTTTGGTAACCAGGCTCACACCTATGTGAGGAGATTTCCTGGAGAGGAATTTAAGCTTGAGTGTCTCAACCTCACTGTGAAACTTCCTTTGAAGGTCATGGTCTGGGGCTGCATGGTTGCCAGTGGCGTTGGACGTCTTCACATCGTCAATGGAATGGTCAACGGGGCCAAGTACATCACCATACTGCAAAAGTGCATGGTGCCATCAGCACACCAGCTGTTTCCTGGCCAGTTCCTGTTCCAAGATGACAATGCACCCTGCCATCGCTCCAGACAGGTGATCAGCTGGAAGCAGCAGAACATCATCAAGTCAATGGACTGGCCTGCCCAGTCTCCAGATCTGAATCCAGTCGAGAACCTGTGGCACAAGGTGGCCTTGGAAATATCCAAGAGGCATCTGACATCAAAGTGTGAGATGAATGAGTCACTCATTGCAGCTTGGAACTGCATTGTCACCAACGATCACCTTGTCAGACTGGTTCATTCAATGCCGACAAGGTGCAGTCAGGTGATCAAGAACAAAGGGTGGCCCATCAAATACTGAGCCATCACTGACACATAAAAACAGCCTTTTTCAAGGCCACATACATTAATTTGAAGGAAACCTGGCATGCGTCCATAATATTTTAAAGCATACTTACAATAAAATATCATTGGCTAACAATGTACATTACGCGATTTTCACAGAAAATCTATCAACAGGACAACTATGGGGGACAAAATCAGAAAATAAGGGCCAAACCAATGCTAATAGCCCTAATAACCAAATCTATCACTTATCATGAGATACACAGAAAAAGCCACTGGGAGGAAAAAGAAATTAAGATATAAGGTCACGAAGTTGAAAAAACGTCAGATTTACAAGTGATTCCAGATTTTGCACACCACTGATGATCTTAATGTTGGCAAGCATGTAAATAAGACAAAGACAAAATCCATTAAGAAACTTTAAGTGCATATGGAGAGGAATGGCCAGCAGGAAAAAGGAGACAATAGCATCTTTGTATAAGTCTCTGCTGAGATTCATTTAGAGTAGTGTATGCAATTCCAGAGATTGCACCTTCAAAAAGATATAAATAGGATGAAGTTGGTATAGAGGGCAGCTACTAAAATGGTTAATAGTCTTCATTATAAAGCATATGGGGACAGACTTAGAGGCCACTGGAAATGTTTAAATATCTCAAATGTATAAATGCAGAGATGGTGAGTTTCTTTCAACAGAAAGGAAATTCTGGAACAAGGGTCATAGAATGAAGGTGAAAGGGGATAAACAAAGGAGTTTATTTATTTATTTTATTGTTCTTATATACCGCACTCTTAAAAATCAGCGCGGTTTACATAAAACGAATATTGTGCCGGTCGACACTTACAATGAAACAGGGGAATGAAACTTGGACTTGAACAGGGGAGCTATATACAATATTAAGAGAAATAACTACAATATGTATCTACAGTATGTACATTCTTAGGCAGGTTTTGAGTTGGTTGCTGTTGTCTACATAATAGAAGGTGTTGGGTTGGTGTATTGAGAGTAGTGTATGAGAAATAGGTGATGTTTTAACACCTTTCTGAATTGTGTCAGGTTCGTTATGGCTCTGATGGATGCTGGGAGAGCATTCCAGCAGCTGGGTGCATATAGTTTGAAGGCTCTGTTTTTTGTTGATTTATTGCATTTCGTTATCTCTTTGGGGATCTGTAGGGTATTGGCAGTGCAGGATCTCCTATCCCTGTTTGCTGAAATGGGGTGAACAAGGTCCATTAAGGCTATAGGGGCTAATTTGTTGATTACCTTGAATGTTATGATGTTTACTTTATAGGCTAACCTACAGTATATTGGGAGCCAGTATATTGGGAGTAATAAAAACAAACAAACATTTATTTAAAGAAGGATGGTAGATGCATGGAACATCCTCCCAGTGAAGGTGGTGGACTTCAGGAAAGCATGGGACAACCATACGGATTTCTGAGGGAGAGGAAAGGATCATAGGGTTCAGCAATTGGTTTGGACAGATAGACAAATTGTTCTCTGTGTCGATGCTGTTGCTACCCCATTGTAATATTGGCAATACTTATATTCACCTTAGCAGTCTTTCTTCTCTTGCCAGTTCCTTATTACACAATGTTGTACATTAAAGTTGTCAGCTATCATTTCTCCTGTTTGATGCATATCAGTACCTCATCCCCTGACGGGTACTGCTGCCTTGGAGTTCTGCCCCTTCACAACACTCTGAACCTGGCCGTTCTGCGTGTTTGCTGATATGATGTTTCACCTGGAGCATTTCCCAAAATGTCATCTCTGATTACTATGGATATGTAAGCATTCTAAAAATATGCAAAATAACTCTGACCAGAATTTAAGGTACAGGATAGCAAAGCAAATAATTAATTTCTGAAAAAGTATCTTTGTTGTGCATCTGGTGTTCTAAATGATAATGCAGTGAAATTATGAATTTGCTTTGGTTTGTTTTTTAATTGATATTTTACTCTGCCGTTTTCTTCTGCATCTTTGTGTTTCTAGCTCAGTCAGAACCAGATTGGGGACTCAGGCTTTATGAGCCTCATTTGCAACTATCCAGGTATTTTTTCCCTATGTTATATACCCCCTTTTCCACCAATGTTCCTAGTCTGCTTAATGCAGTGACTCTCCTCGACATGAGGCCAGGCACCAGGCTTCCTTCCGGAAGCCTGTGAGCATAATCCTTGAGTCTAGCCACTAGGTGTCACTCTTGAACAATGACCATAACTTCCTCCCCGTCAGGGGTTGTGAATGCTGCCTCCACAACAACCTTAACTCCATGGAGCAGAAGACACAATGCAGGAATCAAACCAGGGACCCTTCATCTGGCAACATACAGCACTGGCATTGAACCACTGCACAGCTCGGCATTGCCAGCCATTGTTGACAATAAGTTCTGTAGTACTATTACTATTAATCATTTATATAGCACCTCATGGCCTACACAGCGCTGTAGGGGCTTCAACTCAAAGAGTTCCTCTAAACTAAACTATATACAAATGTGCAATATCTGACTTAGGGGTATGTTTACTAAACGGCGCTAACAGCGCAGCTGTGACGTTATCGCGCGATATGTGACTTTATCGCACGATAATGTTGCACCGTGCGAGAACGTCACGTATCACGCGATAATGTGTCCGGCGGCATTACGGTGCGCAGAGGGTGGAGTAAGGCTTCCCAGAGGGCGGAGTATGGCTCCCCAGGGGTGGAGATAAGGGGTCAATGGGTGGAGAGTGAGCGTGGAGAGGCTTCAGGCATACTAATGCCGTGAAATGAAGGTCTGAAAATTAGCGCCAGTGAAAACCTCGCGCTAGAGGCACATTTGCAGGACAGAGAAACCATTTCAGTCAGCAGTGTACAGCAAAGGCAGGGAGACCCAGAGAGTGATAGTAGTGATACATGTGCATCAACCAAAAAGACAAAACCCAGATATAATGACCAGAACCAAAAGTGAAATCCAAAACACCGAGCTGGCCAATAGAACAAATAATGACAAACGGTAATGAATACAACCTATAAAGAATAAAAAGGATGAGCTCACCTTTGGAAGGGTCAATTCTCAGTCCCCCTACAAAGTGAATGTCCCAACATAGAAATAGTGCTGATGAGGGTTTTCTGTGGTGTATATGGGGTACCTTGCTTTTGTGGCTTTCACATGTGCAGCAACAGCAGAGTGGGCACGTGGGAAAGGGCACTATGGTGATGGTGTAAATAGGGTACAGAGGGCTGCATGCATCACATGCAGTGGGCCAGCTGGGGCACAGTGCGGACTAGGCAGATGCCCAGGTGACACATAGGAATGTAGAATCGGAAAACCAGCAGGACAGCAACTGACCAAGGGCAAACATGGCCACGAGTGTGTATCTCACAGTGTCCCAGGGGACAGTACCCAGCAGGTACCCCAAAGGGCACATAATATTGGCAGGCAGTGCTGGGGGGAAGCGTGGATGTCTATGCAGGCACCCCTACCCCATATCACGCACCATAGGCAGCTGCCTACCAGCACACTGGATGGCCTGGGACTGTGCACCACCAGCACCACCGGCACAAGGGCATGTCAGCATGGTGGCGGAGGGGGCAGTGGCATCTGCCCACAGCAGACCACGGACAAGGCCCATTTAGGTGGGTGCCGTGCACTGCAACAGACAGAGTCTGTCTCACGGACAGTCATGGTATCCCCAGAGAATGATCTGCCTCTGTGGCAGCAGTTTAGTGCAGTACACACAGCCAGTGTGTTCAGGGGCAGAAGGTTACAGGTTCAAGTCCCAGCTGTGGCTCCTGCAAACCATGCCCTATACTTTACCCAGTACTAAACCGTGGTAAGAAAGACAGAACCTTTATTGCAGATAAAATAAACATGCCATAAACGTCTATTTTTTACCCTACAAAGCACAGACACCATAAACATGTGCAATCCCTAGAGCAGAGTTTCCCAACTGCAGTCCTGGAGGGCCAAACACCATTCAGGTTTCATGTTGTCCCTAATAAATATGCCTGTGCTGCATTTGTATGCACCACCCCCATTATATGAAAATGTATCTCATGCATATTCATTAGGGACAGCATGAAAACCTGAACCATGTTTGGCCCATCAGGACCGGAGTTGGGAACCTCTGCCCTAGAGGAGCGGCCAACAGGGGCACAAACACCCAAACCCACAGGCTCCACTATCCAAAGCCTCATGGAGAGTCAGGCTGTTGGGCCCTGTGCGGAGCAGCATCTCCCAATACTAGCACCTGCATACCTTAGCAATGCCGTCCTAAACTTGGGAACACGTTACACATATATCAAAAGGTTGCTATGATTAATGTCAGATAACAAATCCTAAGTTAAACACAATTTGTTGACAGAGATCCATCATAGCAACCTTTCTGATATCTGTGGAGTGTGTTTCAGTTTTTGCTTCTGACAGTGTTTACCACCCCGTGGAGTGACCTCAACAATATTGCATACCATAGCAATGCCTGCACTGTGCCCAGGACTGGTGTGGCGGCCAGGGATGCCAAAAATGTCTATATTTGCACAATGCTGGCATAGGTGTGGGAGTGTGTGTATGTCTATCCAGTGTTTTGTGGCTGCCTACACCTTACTGAGCCCACACTGCTTGCACTGTTTCCAATGTTAGCCTATTGATATCCATAATGAGAAGCAAGGTACTGTGGGTATGGCCCGGACAGAGTGGCCTGGGAAGGATGCATGTGCACAGGGCATAGGGCAATGGCTGGGACATTGTACTGCCCGGCCACCACCTGCAAGGACAGGGTGGCCACAGCATGTCATGCTGGGAGGTCACTCTCACCCTGACTGAGCAATGACCACGGCATGGCTAGGTTCCCCCATAGTGCTATACAGTATTTCTCTCAAGTGATATCTATGGGTTTTCTCTTCTGGGGAACAATCACTGACATATCTGCTTGGTGTGTGTGCTCACATCCCATTGTTGGGTGCATGCAGTTCCTCCAGGAACATGCACTATGTACTAGCTAGCAGACTGTCTGCAGTTAGCAACTGTATGGCTGGATCACCTTGTAGGGTGCAGTGGGTGGAGACTGACTGTGCCCTCTGCTGGTGAATGTCAAGTAGTGGTGGGGGCAGCTGAGCTTTTCCAAGCCTACTGTCCTATGTGATGTGTACAGATCTACATTGACTACCCTGTAGGGTACCCATTCCCCAGCAGGACTGGGGTTGATGGTCCCCTCTACTGCCACCATTGCAGAGATGTAGAGTGTGGATCTGTTGGTTGGGGTTCCTGTTCTCCCCCCCCCCCAACTCACAGAGGGTGGGTTGGGGGTCCAAACACCACCCTTCCTTTTTAACATGTGACCGTGGCACTCACACAGGATATGCACTATTCTGGGTGCATCATAGTCCACAAGGGCTAGATGTGACTGGGAAATACAGATGGACACAGGTGTAGCCTAGGTGTGTCTGCAGGGACTACCCATCATACACTGGCACTGATAGGGACCTGCAGCGCAGCCTACCTTAGCCAAGCCAGGTGCTGCGGACCTGGTGCTGGGCACCCCACCTCGCCCTTAGGGTGAGAACAGGAACCGCACAATGTCACGGTCTGTAGCTACTCTGTGCCAGTAACACACACGGTCAGTTCCCCCTACCAGGCCGGGGTGCTATAGAGGCGCATACCCCATCTTGTGATCAGAAGTAGGCTGCTGATCTGCATGTGCCGTGCATCATGGGTATGGGTGGGTTTACCCTATCCTGGTAACCACAGCAGACAGTTTGTGAGGTGACCTGCAGTCTTTCTGTAGCCAGCCAGTGGTGTGTTAGACATTATAGAGATGTAGCCCATTGGTTACTTCAATGACCATGGAGGTAGAGGTCTGAGGCATTTCCTTTAAATTTAAATCAGTGCTGCCAGCAAAAACGCCCTCACAGTGCTGTAGCCTAAGATGCCTCATAAGGCGCCCTATAGGGCGCCTTATAAGGCGCCCTATAGGGCGCCTTATAAAGTGCCCTATAGGGCACATTATAAGATGCCTTGGCGGACAGGGCACTTTATAATGTGCCCTTTGGAGTGTATTATAGGGCACCCTATGCAGCACCTTAGGTTACGGCACTGTGAGGGTGTTTTTGCTGGCAGCACTGATTTAAATTAAAAAAAGGAAATGCCTCAGACAGCACTGATTTAAATTAAAAGGAAATGCCTCAGCCAGCCTTCTTACATAACACCACTACAGAATCAAACCCATGACCTCTGCCTCCACAGTCATTGCAGTAAACAGTGGGCTACACCTTTATTGTGGCTAACACTGCACTGGCATGAACTTAGGGTTAATGCAGTGCCATGGCGCCCACTATCGCGCGATACAGATTATTGCTACCTTGCTGCCGGAATGCCCACTCCTTATATGGCATTTTTCACATTATTGCTGCAACTAGCACCGGTAACATTAAGACAGTTTAGTAAACATACCCCTTAGTTGCTGAATTTGAAAGATGAATGTAACAGTAGAGTAATCAAACCACTTGCCTTAATACAGCTCTCCTTCTGGGGTATTAGTGATACAGAAGAACCATCTTTTTCTACCCCAACTTCACCTCCTTAACACAGGGATCACCATTTATTGGGTTACCCGCTTTGTTACTTATACACAATAGAGAGATAGGGCTCTGGAGGTAGACAGGCCTCTCCCAGAGAATGTTAGTAATTTCCCTGGTACGCCTTACATAACTGTACATAAAGACAAGGATGTGACTTTACATGCCTTTTTCTCCTATTGTAAAATAAAAATGGCATGTTCTTTGCAGCAATCTGATTTTCCTTTACTTTGTTGCCCCTCTTTTGCTGCTTTTTAATTTGGCTCTGCTGTATCAGTCCCTGCACTGCTTTTGCTGCTTAATGATGGGTGCATTTTAGGCACAGGAGCCAGAATGAGAGCACTGACAGACAGACAGACAGACAGGCGGCCTCCATGAAATAATGACAGCTCCCGCAATGTCACCACAGAGAAATGGAGCAGATCCAAACAAGAGGTTGTCATTTCATGACTGCCTAAACATGCTTAGAAGAGGAAGGAGAAGCAAAAAGAGTTGCCTCTAATGGAATCACAACTGAAATGGAATCTGAAGCTTTAACAAATCTGTATTTCACTGCATTCAAGGATTGCTAAAGCTGCACTTCTGTCACAAAGTGCCTCATGATTGACAAACATTAACACGCATCACATGATCAGGGCCGTCCCAGAGTTGGTTCAAGATATTGGCACATTAAGCTTTACACCACCCTAGTTGTCAAAATCTATTGATTAGCTTTGAATGCCCTGCTCTTTGCCTCCCCTCAGAAGATGCTGCCCCAGGTGACTGCCTAGTTTGCCTAATGGTTGGGCCAGCCCTGCACATGATGCTGTCTGACAAATCAAGAAGTGGATTGTTCTTTGTAGAAGTAGAATTATTCCAGCAACTTGTAAGAGAGGTCACATGGGAAGGGGCCATATTGGATCTGGTGTTTCCAAATGGGGAGTGTGTTTCTGATGCTGTAATGGGTGATGATCTGGCATGCAGTGATCACTGGATGGTGTGGTTCAGTATTAGGACACAAGTCGAGATGGTTCATTCAAAGGTGAGGGTCCTAGACTTCAAGAAAACTAACTTTGCCAAGTTGGGGGAATACCTCATGGAGTCATTAGATGGATGGCAGCATATGGAGAACGTAGAAAAGCAGTGGGCAAAACTAGAAGGATATATTTTAAGGGCAATGAACCTTTTTGTTAGGAAAGTAAATAAAAGAGGAAAAGAAGGCTTCTATGGTTTTCAAAATAAGTGGTTGAAAAGCCAAGGGAAAAGAAGATAGTAAAATGTTTGGGAAGGAGGAAATTAGACCTTTTTTTTACAGGGATCTGTCCTTGTCTGATTCCTTCTAACATTTTTGTTAGTGATATTGCAGAAGGACTGTTGGGTAAGGTTTGCATCTTTGCAGATGATACCAAAATCTGCAATAAAGTAGACACTCAGGAAGGAGTAGATAACATGAGAAGGGTCAAAGCTTGAAGAATAATTGAGAATTTGGTAGCTGAGAATTAACACAACGGCAACAACACTAAACTTAAACTGCACAGAGGAAAGTCCCGGCACTCTACTTCTGTATCTTGCCATGAAAACCCAATGGATAGTTGCGCCTGACTGAAGACCAAGCACAATTTAGGACAACTATCCAGAGGGTCGCCATGAATCGACACGACTCAACGGCACTTAACAACAAGAACAATTAACACTAAAAAAAGCAGGGTCATGCATTTAAGCCGCAAAAATCCAAGGGAGTGGTACAGTATAGCGGATGACATAACTTCTGCTCATGAAAGAAGAGCAGGATATGGGGGGTGATTTCTTTCTGATGATCTTAAGATGGCTAAAAAGATTCAAAAGGCAACGGCCAAAGCCAGAAGGATGCTTGGGTGTATAGGGAGAGGAATGGTCAGCAGGAAGTAGGAGGTGATAGTGCCTCTGTACAAATCTTTAATGAGACCTAATTTTGGTGTATTGTGTGCAGTTCTAGAGACCATATCTTCAAAAGGATATAAATAGGATGGAGTCCCTGCAGAGGGTTGCTACCAAAATGGTTGGTGGGCTTTGCCATAAGGCATATGGGGACAAACATATGTATACTTTGGAGGAAAGGCGGGAGAGGAGAGATATGAGTATGACAGAGACGCTTAAATATTTCCGTGGCATAAATGCATAGGAGGAGAGCCTCTTTCAATTGAAAGAAAGTTTTTCAAAAAGGGAGCATGGGATATAGGTGAAAGAGTACCAACTCAGGAGTAATATGTAGAAATATTTCTTTACGGAAAGAGTGGTAGATGCATGGAATAGTTTCCCAGTAGAGGTAGTAGAGACAAGGACTATATCTGAATTCAGACACAGATCTCTAAAGGAAAAAAAGGAATTGTAGTAGTCTGTATGGTCTTTATCTGCTGTCATGCTTCGACAGGAAGAAGTGCAAAAGTGGTATTGTCAGATTCAAGGGTGAGAAAGAAGAACATGTAGAAGCTGATGAGGATAAAGCAGAATTACTTAACAAATGTTTCTGTTCTGTGTTTACAGATGAAGAACCAGGAGCAGGACCTCAGAAAATACCCTCAAACAGGAATGGAAGTAAGGCAGATCTTGAATGATTTTCAGAAGACTGTGCTCATGAGGAGCTAGCTAAACTAAAAGTAGACAAAGCAATGAGGCTGGATGGGATATATCTGAGGGCATTGAGGGAACTTAGGGAAGCTCTGCTGGCAATGCTGACTGAACTTTTCAATACTTCTTAGAGCTGGGAGTGGTTTTAAAAGACTTGAGAAGGGCAGATGTGGTCCTTCTCCACTAGACTACCAGGGACCCCAAAGCGTCTCTCACTACTATCTGCTGAGCATGCAGAGGACTCCTTGCAGCTTCGCGGGAACACTGCTTGTCAGTAGAGCCCTGGAGCCCCATGAGGTACATGATGTCCCGTAGCTCCCTGCACTGCCTATGTATCTGAGGAAAGAGTACAACAGGGCTTATATTAAAATAAGAAATGTTATGCTATGTTAGACCAGTCACCCACCAATCCCAGCATCCTGTTGTGACAGTGGCCAGTCTGGCCATTTGGAGGAAGTACCCATCAGATCCTCATATGGAGATCCATTCCCTGTTGTTAACTCTTAGTTCCTGGCAGTAAGAGGTGGCTTTACTTAAGCCTACCTAATAGTTGTTCACAGGTGCGGCTCAAGGCAATCTGCTGCCTGAGGCGAGGGATGAGCTGGCGCGCCCCCCCCCCCCATGCACTCCTCCCACCCTGCCCCCCCCCCAACATGCGCCTCCTCCCGCACACACCCCCGGGTGGGGATCTTTCTAAAAAACTCCAGTCAGGGACTGAACCAAATCAAAAAGTCAATTAGATAATGTAGAGCAAATGCAAGATGTTCACACACCAAGGAACTAAAAGAAAGAGCGAGAACCACAGCAGTTTATAACTCCAAATTATAATTCATTTGTATTTTCTTATAAACTGCATTATGGTGCTTGCTTTTTCTTTTTCAGCATACATTTTGCATTCACAGAACCCCCCCCCCCCTCAACAATGGGTGCAGAGCAGAGGTAGGACATTCACCCACAGAACTCAATGTATACTGTATATAAAAAAAAAAGCTGATTCTGGTCATCTCACCAACAACAAACATTCTCCAGTACCAGGCATCTTGGGAACTAATATAAAACCCTACTAAATTCACTAAGATCTGCAAGGCTGAATCTACCATACCATACCAGCATACACTTCCATAGCTCATACAATAAGGGGCCTACCAAGAAAAAAGCAGCACTATAAACACTGCAATGGGCCTCAAAACATCCATACACCTATTTGAAAAGCCGAACAAGTCAAATTACTATAGTACAGATCCCTACGTACAAACTCCATGTTAACAGAACACCTGACCTTGATCGCACACTCAGAACACAGACCCTCACCAAGTACAGAATAAGTGACCACAACCTAAAGCAAAAATAAAAATATGTAGACAAAAATTAAAATGAAACCCCAAAAAGCCAGACTCCACCTGCGATGCCACACCAGATAAGAGATGCAGTTCCCCATACTGTGTGAAATATAGATAGCGCAAAGTCCAAGGCGGTATTTCTATACCGCCTTGATTGTAAGATAAGGCGGTATAGAAATACTGTTAAATAAATAAATAAATAAAAATCACTAAATTGAAAATAAAATTATTTTTTCTACCTTTGTCGTCTGATGATTTTTGATCATGCTGGTCCCGATCTGAGGTTTCCGTTTTCCTCTGTCTTCTCTTAGCTCTTTTTCTATGATCTATAGTCCATCTGCCATTTCTTGTCTCTCCTTTTGCTTTCTTCATTTTCTTCCATCAGCCTTTTTTCAGTCCCAGTAACTCTCCCTAGTATCAGCCCCCTTTACAGCCTCCCCTCCCAGTACCAACCCCTTGCCTTTCCAATACCGCCACTGGTGTCTATTCTCTTCCAGTCCCCCTCCTTCCCCATCGTCCAGCCCCTTCTAGTTAAAATACCATCCCAGGTATCAGCGAACTTCAAGTCCCAGTGCCCCCTCCCATGTCAGCTCCCTTCTAGCTCCCCCTCTCCCCTGTCCATCTGCCTTCCAGTGCCATCCCCAGGTGTCAGCTCCCTTCCAGCTCCCCCCTCCCCATGTCTTCTCTGCTCCTTTCCTGCTCCCCCCACCTGCTCCCCTCCAGGCCCCCCTGTCTGCTCCCTTCCAGCTCCCCCCCATGTCTGCTCCCCTCCAGGCCCCCCTATGTCTGCTCCCTTCCAGGCCCCCCCTTGTGTCTGCTCCTTTCCAGGCCCCTCCCTTGTCTGCTCCCTTCCAGGCCCCCCCCTTGTCTGCTCCCCTACAGGGCCCCCCCTGTCTGCTCCCCTCCAGGCCCCCCTGTCTGCTCCCCTCCATCTCCCCCATGTGTCTGCTCCCTTCCAGGCCCCCCCCCCATGTGTCTGCTCCCTTCCAGGCCCCCCCCTTGTGTCTGCTCCTTTCCCTCCTCCCCCCCACCCTCACCTCACTGATTCATCCTTTAAAATGAAAGCAGCCGCGGGAACATTTCTCCGTTCCCGCGGCTCTGCTTTCAAAATGATGGGTCGCTGTCTTCAATCTTCCTGGAGCCGGCGGAGTGGGAGGGGCCCAAGGTCATCGCTTCCGCTGCCCTTCCGCTTCCGTTTATGAAGCAGCCAGCAGCAACGGAAGTGGAAGGGCAGCAGAAGTTTACTTCTGCCCCCCCCCCCCCCACCCCGCTGGCTCCAGGAAGATTGAAGGCAGGCAGGCAGCGACCCAGCAGTTTGAAAGCAGAGCCGCGGGAACGGAGAAATGTTCCCGCGGCTGCTTTCATTTGACAGCGGTTCTATCATAGGCAGTTTCTAGGGAGCGGCAAATAGTGCCGCCTGAGGCCACCGCCTCAGTTCGCCTAATGATAGAACCGCCCCTGGTTGTTCATGGACACTCAGAAACATGTCTAAACCTATATTAAATATAAATTTGGTCACTTTTCGGAGCAATTACTTCAAGTAATACTAAAATGGATTAACACGCTCACCGTTCACCAGAAAGACTTTAAACCTTCATTGCAAATGTATCTTTAACCTGGAAAAGAGACGGCTGAGGGGAGATATGATAGAAGTCTATAAATTAATGAACGGAGTGGAACGGGTAAACGTAGAGTGATTGTTTACGTTATCAGAATATAGAAAGACTAGGAGACATGCAATGAAGCTACAGGGTAAACTATTTAAGACTAATAAAAGAAAATATTTTTTCACTCAATGTGTAATCAAACTCTGGAATTTGTTACCGGAGGATGTAGTAAAGGCTGTTAGTGTAGCTGGGTTTAAAAAAGGTTTGGACAAGTTCCTGGAGGAAAGGTCCATAAACCATTATTAAGAAGGGACCCAGGATATCAATGCTTGACCCAGTACAAGCATTGCGGAACCTATGTCTTTTGGGGCAACTGCTAGGTACGTGTGACCTAGATTGGCCACTGTTGGAAACAGGATACTGGGCTTGATGGACCTTGGTCTGACCCAGTATGGCATATCTTATGTTCTTATGTTATGTTCTCTATGATGTTTCTATCTCCTACTAAAGAAGGTCTCAGACAAACTATAGCACTTTAAAATAGACTTAGATTAAGTCTTAATTCTGTGCTTATTGGCATCAACGACCTTCAGAGGTGAAATTAACCATAATTTTCTTGAAGCAATTTTCTTGAAGCAAAAACTATTAAACTTCAAAATGAAAATGAAAAAGAAAAAGAGAAGCTAAGTATTCATTTTGAAGTTTAATAGTTTTTGCTTCAAGAAAATTGCTTCAAGAAAATTATGGTTAATTTCACCTCTGAAGGTCGTTGATGCCAATAAGCACAGAATTAAGACTTAATCTAAGTCTATTTTAAAGTGCTATAGTTTGTCTGAGACCTTCTTTAGTAGGAGATAGCAACATCATAGAGAAGATACATTTGCAATGAAGGTTTAAAGTCTTTTAGGTGAACGGTGAGTGTGTTAATCCATTTTAGTATTACTTAAACCTATATTAAGCCTATATCAAACTACTAGCTGTGTCCACATCCACCAACAAATTCCACAGTTCAATTGTGTTGACTGGAAAAATATTTTATTATATTCATTTTAAATCTGCTACTAGAAAGTTTTATGGAATTTCCCCTAGTCCCAATCTTATTTGAAGAGGAAAATGATTCCCTATTTACTTGTTTTGTATGACTCATGATTTTATAAATTATTGTATCCCTTCTCAGTCATCTCCTCTTCAAGTTGATGAACCAGAATCTGGCAAGCCTTTCTTCATAAGAGAGGTGTTCCATAGCCATTATCTTTTTTATTGCCTTCCTTCCTACCTTTTCTAGTGCTGCTCCATGGAGCGATACAGAAGCATTAGGATATTCTCTGTTTTGTTCTCCATCCCTTTCTGAATAATTCTTTTTTTTTCTACCATTTCAAATTTCTTTATTAATCATAAAGAAAAGAAATAGAATAAAATCCTCGTCAAGAGAGAGATCAAATAACAAGCAAAACCCATAACAAGCAAAAACAAACAGGGAAAACATTCATCAAATCCCCCACAGAATTTCTATTAAACTAATACCATTTAAACTTAAGCCAGGAAGCCCGAACAATCCAAAGGAAAATTCAAAGATTAGACCTCCCCAGAATAAAGGCCTCTAGTTGCGCCAGTTCTATAAAAATGTATTTAACCCCGTGTAAGGCAACAATGCATTTACAAGGATGTTTCAGAAAAAACGTAGCCCCAAGTGCAAGCACCTGTGGCTTCAGTACCAAGAAGGCCTTCGTATGCCTCTGCGCTACCTTGCTAGCATCAGGAAATGGTTGAATCCTACTTCCACAAAACATGGTGGTCTTCTTTTTAAACTACAACTTCATTACCGAATTCTTATCACTCATAGATAAAAATGTTATCACCAGTGTTGCACGAGACAAAATTACAATGAGAGATGATTCTAAGAAAACTGAAATATCTAATGACTCCGAGGAGGGAGGACATAAATATTAGATAACTTTATTGTGTCAACATCCTCAGTCAATAGTACCTTTTTCAAATACTTCTGAAACAATATAAGCGAAGCTAAATAATGAGTGTGTGGAAAGTTGAATAACCTCAAGTTCCTGGTGCGGGCAGAATTCTTCATTGCCTTCAGTTAGTGATGGAGCACCAAACTATCACAAACATTTGAGGAGGGAGCTGCCTGAGCCAAGGAAACTTGCCCCTCCAACTTAGACAAAACAGTATTACAGAGAGATATTCGATCCTTGTGCTCATTTAACTTATCAATGACATCAACAGAAAACTGCGCAACCTGGGAAAGACATGATCACAACGACAATTCCGTGCGAGTCACTACTTCCCAAATGTCGCGCAGTGAAACTTCCTTTGGAGGAGATACCTTCTGGGGAACGTCTGGAAACAAGAATGGACTAAGCGTACACTTTAAGTCAGAAGAAACAGTTCCCTGGTCTGGAACAGAAGAAGACCCCAGTGGGGAGGTGAGCGGATTACCGTCCCCCTTATCCACAAAGGGGGAGGCATCTGCTCGAGGGCAATTTCCCTGGCTGGGCTGCGCAACACCTATGCGTGACAGAGAAGAAGTCTCCAAGGGAGTAGTCACAGTACCAAAAGAACCTTCAAGCTCTGGTAAACAGGTCTCCATGCTGGTTGATTGAAGATGACGAGCCATTGGCCCAACGATTTTCACGGCCTTGACTGCCTGTATTGGAAACACTTTCTTTCTCCACTTCCCCATCTAGCTCCCTCAGCTGTTGTTTCGCTCCTCCAGGCTCCAATGCCCCTTTGGTCACTCCCTTTGATCAACCAATAAATATATGCTAACTAAAGAGCGGGTGTAATTGTATGGGTACTCTCCATGGGATAATTTTCAAATGGACTCACCTGATCTCCCTCACGTTTCCTTACCGTTCCCCCTAGATGTATCCTATGTCTCAGCTACTGTGTTGTCTGTCTTGACTAGATTGTAAGCTCTGATGAGCAGGGACCGTCTTTTACATGTGTGTGTGCAGCACTGCGTATGCCTTGTAGCGCTATACAGATGTCCAGTAGTAGTAGTAGTAGTAGAATGCACATTCTTTCACTTAGAAGACAGGTGTAACTCAAGGGCATACCTGCAGCACAAGTCAGGCAGTGGCTAGAAATAGGGCTTTTGATTTTAGGTTTTAACCAACAAACACCAACAAAATGCCCCTGAGGCAAAAAAAATCAAAATAGGTGTTTATTGGATAAACACCGGATAAACACCGGAAAAACACTTCCCCAAGTACTTTTTCACCCCTTTCCTGGCTTGTCTTGCATCCTCCACTCAGTTTTGCATCTTTTCTATGGTAATAAATCCAGTGTTAGCAGCTATAGAGATGTATCCCACTAGTTAATACAATGCCTGCAGAGCCAGAGGTCATGGGTTCAATCCCTCAGAGGTCTCATCTAATAAGGCTGTTTGAGGCAATCCCTTTTCCTGCCTGTAACACTCAAACACATCTCTACAGTCTGTGCTGCCAGCAAAAACACCCTCACCTCAGTGCCATAACCTAAGGCGCCCCATAGGGCACAGTATAAAGTGCCCTGTCTGCCAAGGCGCTTTATAGGTTGCCCTATAGGCCGCCTTATGCAGCGCCTTGGTGGACCGGACACTTTATAATGTGCACTGTAGGTTACGGCACTGAGGTGAGGGTGTTTATGGCTGGCAACACAGATTGTAGAGATGTGTCTGACTGTTACAGGAATTAAAAGGAAATGCCTTGGACAGCCTTATTAAATAACACCACTGCAGGATCAAACTTGTGACCTCTGCCTTGGTAGTCATTGTATTAACCAGTGGGCTACACCTCTATAGTTTTTATCATAGCGCTGGCTGGCTACAGAAAGACTGCAGGTCACTGCACAAACTGTCTGCTGTGGTTACCGGGATAGGGTAAATCCACCAGTACCCGTGATGCACTGCACATGCAGAACAGCAGTCTACATCTGATCACAGGATGGAGTATGCGTCTCCACAGCACCTCAGCCTGGTAGGGGGAACTGACCATGTGTGTTAACAGAGTAGCTACAGACCGTGACATTGGGTGGGTCCTGTGCTCACCCTGAGGGTGAGGTGGGTCACCCAGCACCAGATCCGCAGTACCTGGGTTGGCTGAGATAGCCTTTGCTGCAGGTCCCCATCAGTGCCAGTGTGTGACAGATATTCTTTGCAGACACACCTAGGATAATCCTGTGTCCATCTGCATTCCCCAGTCACATCTAGCCCTTGTGGACCATGACACACCTGGAATAGTACATATCCAGTGTGATTGCCATGGTCATATGTTGTAAAATCAGGGGCATGTCTGGACTCACATGTGGATTATATAGCACCACATATCATACTCTCTGGGGTCAAGGAGGTAGACAGGATCTTCCCCCAACAAACCCACACTCTACATCTTTGCAATGGAGGCAGTAGAGGGACATGATGAAGGGTTGTGGGACCAGCAACCCCAGTCCAGTTGGTGAATGGACACCGTCTATGGCAGGTGATTCAGAACTGCACTTATTACATAGAGCACTGGCAGACAAGCAGTAGGCCTGGCAAAGCTCAGCTGCCCCCCACCACAATCTGACATTCACCAGCAGAAGGCACAGTCAGTCTTCACCCTACAAGGTGTTCTAGCCATACACATACTAACTGCAGACAGTCTGCTAGCCAATACATGTTCCCAAAGGAACTATGTGCACCAAGCAGGTATGTCAGTGATTGGGCCCCAAAAGAGGAAACTCACAGATATCACTAGAGAAAAACACTGTATAGCACTATGTGGGGTCCTAGACATGCCATGGTCACTGCCCAGTCAGAGTGAGAGTGACCTCCCAGCATGACATGCTGTGGCCACCCTGTCCGTGCAGGTGGTGTTCGGCCACTACAATATCCCAGCCATTACCCTATACCCTGTGCAGATGCATCCTGCCCATACCCACAATACCTTGCTCCTCATTATGCACATTGGCAGGCTAACACTTGAAACTGTGCAAGCATTGTGAGCTCTGTAAGGTGTAGGCAGCCACAAAATACTGGATAGACATACACACACTCCCACACCTATTTCAGCATTGTGCAAAGATAGAGGTGGTTGGCAGCTCTGGCCGCCACACCAGTCCTTGGCACAGTGCAGGCATTGCTAAGGTACTGTTAGGGTCACTCTCCGGGGTGGTAAACATTGTCAGAAAAAAGAAAAAAGGAAACACACTCCACATATATCAGAAAGGTTGCTATGATGAATCTCTGTTAACAAATTGTGCTTAATGTAGGATTTGTTATCGGAAATTAATCATAGCAACCTTTTGATATATATGGAGCGTTTTTCCATGTTTATGACAGTATTGCTAAGGTATGCAGGTGCTAGTCGTGGTAGCTGCTGCTCCGCACAGGGCCCAACAGCCTGACTCTCCATGAGGCTTTGGATAGTGGAGCCTCTGGGTATGGATGCTTGTGCCCCTGTTGGCCAATGCTCTAGGGCAGAGGTTCCCAACTCTAGTCCTGGGGGACCAAACCCCATTCAGGTTTTCAGGCTGTCCCTAATGTATATGCATGAGATACATTTGCATACAATGGGGGCAGTGCATACAAATGCATCTCCTGCATATTTATTAGGGACAGCATGAAAACCTGAAAGGTGTTTGGCCCTCCAGGACTGCAGTTGGGAACCTCTGCTCTAGGGAGTGCACATGTTTATGGTGTATGTGCTCTGTAGGGTAAAATATAGGAGCATGGTCTACAGGAGCCACAGCTGGGACTTGAACCTGTGACCTTCTGCCCCTGAACACACTGGCTGTGTGTATTGCACCAAACTGTTGCCACAGAGGCAGGTTATTCCCTGGGGATACCATGACTGTTATGCAGACAGACCTTCTCTGTTGCACTGCATACCACCCACCTAAACACTGCCCCCTCCACCATCAGCAGCCCTCCCCCACTATGCTGACATGCCCTTATGCCGGTGGTGCTGGTGGTACGTAGTTCCAGGCCATCCAGTGTGCCGATAGGCAGCTGCCTATGGTGTGGGATCTGGTGCCTACATAGACGTCCACGCTTCCCCCCCCCAGCACCGCCTGCCAATGTTATGTGCCCTTTGGGATACCTTCTGGGTAATGTCCATTGGGGCACTTTGAGACACATACTCATGGACATGTTTGACCTTGGTCAGTTGCTGTCTTGCTGATTTTCCGTTTCTGCCTTCCTATGTGGCACATAGGCATCTGCCTAGCTCACCCTGTCCCCAGCTGCCCCACTGCATGTCCCGCCTGCAGCCCCCTGTACCCCATTTGCAGCCTCACCTTTTGTACTTGGGCACTATGCTGTTGCTGCATATGTAGCACTACAATCACTTTTCTGGGTCTCCCTGCCTTTGCTGTACATTGCTGACTGAACTGGTTTCTCTCTCCTGCAAGTGTGCCTCTAACGCAAGGTTTTCAATCTGCCCTTCATTTCACAGCGTTAGTGTACCTGGAGCCTCTCACCGCCCACTCTCCGCCCATTGACCCCTTCTCTCTGCCCTCTGGAGAGACTTACTTCACCCTTTGGGGTATGTTTACTAAACTGTCTTAATGTTACCGGTGTTAGTTGTAGTCTTACTGTGACGAATGCCATATAAGGTAGTGGGCGTTCTGGTCTTAAGGTAGCATTTCGGGTTATCGCGCTATAAAGTCCATTATCGCGTGATAGAGGGAGCCGTGGCACGTTAACACGCGTTAGCCTTAATTAGGCGTGCTGACCTACAAGCATAGCAACAGAGGTATAGCACAATGGCTAATACATTGACTGTTAATCCAGTGGTCATGAGCTTGATCCCCCAGTGGGCTCAGTTAAAAGACTGTCTGAGGCAATCCCTTTTCCTGCTGTAACAGTCAGACACATCCCAACAATTTTCCTGCTGTAACAGTCAGACACATCCCAACAATTTGCACTGCCAGCCAAAAAAGCCTCACCCCAGTGCCGCAACCTAATGCACCTTTTAGGGCACACCATAAGGCACATCATAAAGCACCACGTCATCCAAGGCAGGTCATAATGTGCCCCAGAGGGCGGCAGGAAAGGTTGTCACCCCCAAAGGCAGGATATAAGGCACCCCATAAGCTGGCCAAACCTAAGGTGCCGCGAAAGATGCCCCAGGGATGTCAAGGTGACACAGCAGATGGTGCCCAGGGGCACAAAGGTGCTCCAAAGTCACAAGCATGAAATGTATGGCTCAAACACAGATGTAACCATAACACTGCACAGAGCACCAAGGAAAGGCAATGAATAAGTGATGGAAGGAAGTAGATGACGGAGCTCATGGACCAGCCAAATCTGCGTGCAGCCCATGTGGCAGCAGGTAAAGTGGACAAACATATTGGGAGCAGCTGTACCGATGTACAGGGTGATGGTAATGTACAGTGCAACAATGACAGTGTGTGGCAGAGGATGGGGATATGTGTCCACCAGAGGAGGTAGAGGTGGCAGGATAAGTGCAATGACAAGCGGACAGAGGAGAGCAGTGCCATGCAGAGCAGACACAGGAGAGGCAAGCATGAAGAGCCACAATGCAGAAAAGTGTGCCAGTGCAGGACATGGGGTAGCAGCCTGCACATTAGGGCAGGACGCCACACAGCTGGCACACACACACATAGACGGACAGAAGGATGGATGGCAACAGTGATGAGGGTATAATGTGGCAGTAGCACAGATCTGCACAGATATGACGGTTACACGAATGAAAAGTAGTTGTGGAGCACAGCCATAAAATAAAGGGGAGCAGAGAGGAATCAAACCCATGACCTCTGCTATTGAAGTCATCGCATTAACCATTGTGCTACATCACTATGGGGGGTGATCATGCCTTTTGATATATGTGTAACGTATCCCCAAGTTTAGGGCGGCATTCCTAAGGTATGCAAGTGCTAGTATTGGGAGATGCTGCTGCGCACAGGGCCCAACAGCCTGACTCTCCATGAGGCTTTGGATAGTGGAGCCTGTGGGTATGGGTGTTTATGCCACTGTTGGCCGCTGCTCTAGGGCAGAGGTTCCCAACTCCGGTCCTGGTGGGCCAAACACTGTTCAGGTTTTCATGCTGTCCTTAATGAATATGCATGAGATACATTTGTATACCATGGGGGCGGCGCATACAAATGCAGCACAGGCATATTTATTAGGGGACAGCAGTTTGGTGGAACTTTGAGTTGGCCCTATAGAAAGAAATTAGGAGATGCATGCAACATCGGTTACGTTTATGAACATGGTTTAATAGTGATGGCGATCCCCTGATGAAACATCATTAGTGAAACGCAGAGTACCGAAGGAAGGCGTCGGGATTGAATGAAAAGAAGATAGAGAGCTGGCTATGAAATGTTTCACTGAGAATCGATGTGCCTAGAAGTCTACTGAAGTTAAGTGGGCTGTTTGAGTGGTGAACCTCTTTTGGAGAAATAGCTCCGATAAACAGATAAAATTTCCAGTAGAGGCTTTTGGAGTTTTTGTAGTGACTTTAAGGGCTGTTTTTTCTTCTTTTTTACTTCATTATCACTGGATACAATACACTGAAGGTCATTGATGCTATTAGGCACATCAATTAGACGTATTAAAAGTCTTTAACGAAGTGCCGAATTGGTCTGAGACCTCTGGTGTTAACAAGTGTTCTTGAACAATCAGTAAATGAATTGTGGAAGATTGTGCTCTATGTAGATTATATTGAGTGGTTCTTGACAATAGTTTGATTATAGTCGCTCGAGAGAAGACCAGAATTTTTGTGGGCAGATAAAGACCAGCATGGTCCATCTAGTCTGCCCAGCAAGGTGGCAAGGTAGGTGCACCTGCCGCTCCATGCAGGTCATCTCTCCCCATGCCTTTTTTAGGGGTGTACCCACCGCTCCGTGTAGTTCACCCCTATTTGTTGAGATATAAGAGATAATTATGTTTATTTTGATTTTATCCTGTTGCTATAAAGGGATCCACTGTGTCTGTCCCATGCCATTTTGAATTCAGTCACTGTATTTGCCCCCATTACTTCCATCAGGAGGGCATTCCAAGCATCCACCACTCTTTCAGTGGAAAAGTATTTCCTGACATTGCCTTTCAGTTTGCCCCCTTGCAGTTTCATGTTATGCCCTCTAGTTTTACAGCTTCCCCATCTTTAGAAGAGGTTTGTTTGTTCATTAATACTCTTTACGTATTTAAAGGTCTGAATCATATCTCCCTTATCCCTCCTCTCCTCCAGAGTGTATATATGTAGGTCTTCAATTCTCTTCTCATAAGTCTTCTGATGCAGACCCCAAACCATTTTGATTGCCTTCCTCTAAACCGTTTCCAGTCTTTTTATATCCTTTGCGAGATATTGTTTCCAAAACTGAAAACAATATTCCAAGTCACCTGCGACTTGTACAGTGGCATTAGTACCACTTCCTTTCTGCAGGTAATTCCTCTTTGTATGAAACCCAGCATCCTTCTGGCTTTTTCCACCACCTTGTTGCACTGTTTTGCCACCTTGAGATCCTCAGAAACAATCAATCTGAGGTCCTTCTCCTGGTCCATGTCCACCAACCTCTCGCCCCCTATTGCATACAGTTTCCATGGATTTCTGCTTCCCAAGTGCATGACACTGCACTTCTTCACATTAAATCTTAACTGCCAAGCATTAGACCATTCTTCCAGCTTTTGTAGATCTTTCCTCATGTTATCCATTCCTTCAGGGGAGTCCAATCTGATGCAAATTTTTGTGTCATCTGCAAAATGACAGACTTTTCCATTCAGTCCTTCAGCAATATCACTCACAAATACATTGAACAGTACTGGCCCCAAGACTGAACCTTAAGGCACACCGCTAAGCACCTTCCTTTGATCTGAGTGAGTTCCTTTTACCATCACCTTCTGTCGTCTGTCAGTCAACCAATTTCTGATCCAGTTCACCACCTTGGGACCCATCCCCAAGCTGTTGAGTTTATTGATAAGCCTCCTATGAGGAACAGTATCAAAGGCTTTGCTGAAATCCAGGTAGATGACTTCCATTACATACCCTTGATCTAGTTCTCTGGCCACCCAGTCAAAGAACTCAGATTTGTTTAGCAAGATCATCATTTGGTAAAACCATGTAGCCTCGGATCATGCAACCTGTTGGTTTCGAGAAAGTCCACTATTTACTCTTTCAGGAGTGCCTCCATTATTTTTTCAGTCACTGAGGTAAGGCTTACTGGCCTGTAGTTTATCACTTCTTCACTGTTACCCCTTTTGTGAAGAGGTACCACATCAGCCCTTCTCCAGTCCTGTGGAACTTCTATCTCCAAGGATCTATTAAAAACATCCTTTAACAGTGCTGCAAGAACCTCCCTGAGCCCTTTCAGTATCCTGGGATGTATCCCATCTGGTCCCATGGCCTTGTCCACTTTCAGTTTTGCAAGCTGTTCTAACACATCATCTTCTGTGAATGGTGTGGTATCTACTCCATTCTCATTTGTATATTTGGGAATCACAGGTGGTCCTTCTCCAGGATTTTCTTTAGTAAAAACAGAGCAGAAGTATTTGTTTAGCATTTTTGCTTTTTCAATGTCACTTTCCAGAAATCCGTTCCCAGCACTTTTGAGTCCTGCAATTCCATCTTATTTTCCTCCTCTTCCGAATATACCTGAAGAAATTTTGTCGCCACACTTCACATCTTTAGCCATCTTGTCTTCTGCCTTTGATTTTGCTATCCTTATTTCTTTTTTTGTCTCTTTTAGTTTGATCTTGTATTCCTTTCTGTGTTCCTCTGTTTGTGAACTTCTGAATTTTGTGAAAGCTGTGTTTTTTGCCTTTATTTAGTGCAGTCACTTCTTTGAAGAACCAAATAGGTTTCCCTTTCCTCTTGTTTTTATTTACTTTCCTTACATATGTATCTGTTGCCTCTTTTATTGCCTCCTGTAGTTTAACCCATTACAATTCCACTTCCCTTATCCCCTCCCACCCTGCCAATTCTTCCTTCAGGTACTTGGCCATTTTACTGAAGTCAATGTTTTTGAAGTCTAGGACTTTGAGCTTGCTGTGATTGGACTTCACCTTTGTTTTTATCTCAAACCACACCGTGTGATGATCGCTGCTGCACCCACCCAGATATTCGAAACGCTATCTCCGTTGGTGAGCACTAAATCCAGTATAGAGCCTTCCCTAGTCAGTTCCATCACTGTTTAAGTAACGCATCTTGGAAGGCATACACAATTTTTTTACTTCTTTCCAGATTTGCAGAAGGAATATTCCAGTCCACATTGCATAGATTAAAGTCACCCAATATAATCATTTCCCCCTTCGTGGCTATTTTTGCAATATCAATAATCAATTCACTGTCTATTTCTTTGGTTTGAGTTGGAGGCCTGTAGACTACACCAATATGGATGGCAGTGCCTCCTCTTTTCAACACAGTCAGAAACCAAGGCTGTACTTGATGCTTACACAGAAAGACAGAGTGATCATTCTCATGTAGCACACAAGTACATCAGGAATAGGTGTACTCTCAGCTGGCAGATGTTTTTCTGGTATCCACAAGCCTGGCTGAACAAATAACAGCAGGGCTTAATTTGTAGTCAAAAAGAACTAGAACTGTAAAGACAAGGGGGGTGGGAAGGAGGAAAGGGAGCAGACAAGGGGCAGAAGTGAACTGTTACGCTCCAAAAACCCATATATACTATATTCAACACACACATATGTGAACACACTGTTTCTCCACCTTACCCTCATGGAGCACAGGTGGACAAGAGATGACTGGGGTTGAGCAGTGGTGAGGGTAGGGAAGGATGATCATTGAGGTAAGAAGGAAGAGGTGGTACAGAGAATGTGGCCATTTCTCCCCATCCTCCTCCTCTTCTTCCGTCCCCTTGTAATCCTGGTCCTCTGCCCCTACCTCCCAAGATTACTCCACTAGTCCTAAAGTCTCCAAGACTCAACCATTAATTTTTTTGTGGTACTCAAGCACCCCATTATGGTCAATAATGTCCCCTTCCTGAAAAACTGCCCACTCTAGCAACTATCCCCCGCCCTGTCCTTGGCTAGCAGAGGTCTCCTCTTTGATCAGGAATCCATTGACCCTTCTCTATCTTGGAAGTTGTGGGCAGATTGAATGCACTGCCTGCGGTCCTCAGTCTCATCAGATGAGTGGAGAAAGCTTCCTGGAATTCAAAAGCAAGTCCACTCTTTGGGGATGTTTACTAAATCGCGTTAACGTAGCAGCGGCTATATTAACATACATTAGGTAACGTTAACGCTCATTAAGGGCACCTAACGCGCATTAACATCACCATCCGCGTTAAGTCCCGCAGTGGGAGGAGAGAGGGCGGAGAGAAGGGGTCAATGGGTGGGGAGTGGGCGGGGAGTGGGTGGGGAGAAGCTCCCACAGCACTAACGCGGGGTACCGAAGGGCTGAACATTACCAAGACTGAAAACCTGTCGTTAGATGCACATTTGCAGTAGGGTGAAACCATTTAGGCATCAGCAATGTACAACATAGGCAGGGAGCCCAAGAAAAGTGATAGTAGTGCTCCATTTGCAGCAACAGCATAGTGCCCAAGTATGAAAGGCCACTATGGCGATGGTGCAAATTGGGCATAGGGGGCTGCAGGCGGGACATGTAGTGGGGGAAGTTGGGGCACAGGGTGGACTAGGCTGTCACCTAGGTGGCACATAGGAACATAGAAACCGGAAATCAGCAAGACAGCAGCTGACAAAGGCCAAACACAATCCACCTACATCTACCTGGTCCACCCTAGCTAACAGTTGCCAGGGCACTGACCTGACATCCCTCCAGCCATCCCTCCCCCATGCAGAAGGGACATAATATTGGTAGCTGGTGATGGAGGAGATGTGAGGATGCCCATGTATGCCTCCCCACCCCAGACCCCGCTCCCTAGGCGACCACCTACCCGCACAGTGGATGGCCTGGGACTGCGCACTACCAGCACCGATAACATATGGTCATGTCAGCATGGTGGGGGGGGGGGTGTTCGTGTTGGAGGAGGCAGTGGCACCTGCCTACAGTGGATCTAGGCCATGCCCTGTACCAGTACGTAGTGTGCAATGCAACATAAAAGGTCTGGCTGAGGAACAATATAGGTAGCTCCAAGGACTGCTGTGCATGTGTGGTGCAGTACACACAGCCAGTGTATCCAGAAGCAAAGAGTCATAGGTTCAAGTCCCAGCTGTGGATCTGACAGAACATATCCCTATATTTTACCTTACAATGCAGATACATCAACATGTGCAATCCCCAACAGGGGCACAAACACCCACACACACAGGCTCCACCATCCAAAGCCTCATGAAGAGTCAGGCTGTTGGGCCCAGCATGGAGCAGCAGTTACCACCAAGGCACTAATACCACCACCTGCATACCTTAGCAATGCCTGAAGTATGCGCAGGACTAGTGTGGCGGGCAGGACTTGCAACCACCCCTATCTTTGCACATTGATGAAATAGGAGTGGCAGTGTGTATATGTCTATCCATTGTTTTGTGGCTTCCTATCCCCCACTGGGCCCACAATGCCTACCCTGTAACCAGCATCAGCCTACAAATGTGCATAATGAGGATCTAGGTATTATGGGTATGTGCTGGACAGGGCGGATGGAGCAGGATGCATCTGCATAGGGTGTAGGGCAATGGCTAGGACATTGTAGTGCCTGACCATCACCTGCATGGACAGGGGGCAACAGCATGTCATGCCAGGAGGACACTCTCACTCTGGCCAAACATTGACCATGGCATGTCTGTGTTCCCACATAGTGCTGGACAGTGTTTCCCTCAAGTGATATCTGTGTGTTCCTTGTTCTGGGGGACCAATCATTGTGATACCTGCATAGTGTCTGTACTCGCACCCCAATTCTGGGTGAACATAATTCCATTGTGAGCATGCATCATGGCTGGCTAGTGGACTGTCTGCAGTTAGTATGTGCATGGCTGGAACACCTAGCAGGGTGCAGCAGGTGCTCACTGACTGTGCTCTCTGCTGGTGAGCATCAGATCTTGGTGGGGGGGGGGGGCAGCTGTGTGTCTCTAGGCCTACTGCTTGATGGCCAGTGCTCTGGGACATGTACAGATCTGGATCAACTGCCCTGGACAGCAGCCTATAGCCAGCAGGATGGGGTTGATGGTTCCACAGGCCTTCATCATGTCCCTCTACTGCCTCCATTGCAACGATGTAGAGCGTGGTTCTGTTGGGGGCATATCCTGTGCACTGCCCTGACTGAGAGAGGGCCGTTTGGCAGGTAGTGCCACATAATCCACATGTGAGTCCAGACACCCCCCTGTTCCCGTAACAAGTGACCATGATAACCACACTGGATATGCACTATCCTAGGTGGGTCCTGGTCCACAAGTGCTAGATGTGACTGGGGAACACAGACAGACACAGAATTATCTTAGGTGTGGCAGTAGGGGATACCTGTCACATACTGGCAATGATGGGGACCTGAGTACTGCAGACATGGTGCTGGACGCCCATTCTCACCCTCAGGGTGAACACAGAACCGGCACAATGGCATGGTCTGTAGTTACTCTGTGTCAGTATCACAGACCGTCAGTTTCTCCTACCATTCTGAGGTGCTGGAGAGCTGCATACCCCATCTGGTGATCAGCTACAGATTGCTGTTCTGCATGTGCATTGCATCATGGGTACTGGTGGGTTTACCCCATCCTGGCACACACAGCTGACATGTTGTGTAGTGACATGTTGTGTAGTCTATCTGTATACAGCCATTGCTGTGCTAAGAACTATGGAGGTGTAGTCCACTGGTTAGTACAATGACTTCCTAGACAGGAGGTTGTGAATTCAATCCCTCCTTGTTCTCATTATTTTATGCCTGTCCCACTCAAATCATTTTCATGCTAATAACAGTCACATCTCTGAAGATCTGTGCTGCCAGCCCATAATGCCCTCACCTCAATACCCTAACCTAAGGTGCCCTAGACAGTGCCTTGGCATAAGACGCCTTATAAGGCGCCCTAACATAAGGCACCATACAAAGCACCTTGGCTTAAGGTGACCTATAAGGCACCTAACGCAAGGTGCCTTATAACACGCCGTAGGCCTAGATGACTGAAAGCGTGACACGCCATAACGTAAAGCACCACTGCCCACATGATACCGGTACGTCCCCACAACATGGCCTGGTGTATGTAGCACAGTGGGTTGGGGAAATACCAACCAACAATGTAGTGTGAGTTCAAATCCCAGAAAACAACAAACTGATGTAAACTACATGAGAATATGGCACATCATGCCTACACAGTGCAGGCATAGTTAAGAATTCAAATATGCTTCATTAAAACACTGCAAAATAGTTGCCACAGAGGAGAATACATCCAGATAGAGTAAGGTGCATTGTTACACATGCTACAGGTAAGTCACCATGTAACACACATAAGCCATTTTAGTGCATAATGAGGCCCCAGACTAAACACAGCAGACAAGATGACGGCATGCTCCAGAAAGCCTGTGTTTTCCTATGTGGACCTCGAGCTGCTGGGGCAGCTCATCTGCTGGTGACAGGGGCGCCTCTTCCCCGGGTCATCACGCAGGCAGAACCTCACCAAGATGAGGAGGGCATGGGGGTGCATCACTACGTGCTACAATAGATCTGCCGACTTTCCACGTGGGGTAAGTGCATGAGGACAGGCACACAAACCAAGGAGTGCAACACATTAGCCAGCAATCAACACACATATCATACAGGCGCAACATGGGTAAAACACAGGTCTGTGGGTTAACCTGGAATCAATGCAGGTTTGCCAGTTGATGTGCGCAGGTCTGCCCTATCCCCAGGAGGCCACAGGCCGCATTACAGAGGTCTGTGTTAGCCCCTGGTGCTTTGGCAGGTGCGCTTGTTGTTGTTCGCAAGTCTTCCCTATCCCCAGGAGGCCACAGGCCCCATTACAGAGGTCTGTCATTAATCCTGGTGCTATGGGAGGTACACCTGTTGTTGTGCGCAAGTCTGCCCTATCCCCAGGAGGCCACAGGCTGCATTACAGAGGTCCATCTGATTGTACTACCCAGGTGAGCAGTCAGCTTGGGGGAGTGGTACTGCTGTTGATGAGCTGGTTCTGGACACATTGGTGTGCAGGTTTGAGTCTCACATGCTACTTTTTGGTTATGTTCCCCATTTTGCCCCTGTTCACAGACCATCCACACGGCTGTCCCCTCAGCTGACCCCTGATGCCTTTTCTGTTTAGGTTCTTTGCTCTTTTGCATCACACTGCTACTAATGAACAGCGACAGAGGTGAATACGTCCAGGAACAGCATGACGCGTGTTACTGCGCGCAGCATGATTATGTCTCCATGCAACACACGTACTAACGCGCGTTACCTTGCCTCATAGCGCATGTGCTATATTAGTGCATTATGACGGCATGCACTGCACATAGCGGACAGGATGGCAGCCAGAGCACCAATGCTGGTGTTCTCATGAAACGACCTGCACCTCCTTGCCCACCTCATCTGCTACTGGCAGAGGCGCTTGTTCCATGGCTACATCAGGTGGCAGATCCTCAGGAGGGGGAGGGGGCCTGGAGGCACCTCACCAGGCATTACAATAGAGCTGCTGCCTACCCACGTGAGGTAAGTGCATGGGGACAGGCACACAAATCAAGGACTGCAACACAGTAGCCAACAATCAACACACATATCATACAGGCACAACATGGGTAAAGGACAGGTCTGTGGGTCAACCTGGAACCAATGCAGGTGAACCAGTTGATGTGCACAGGTCTTCCCCAGCCCCAGATGGCCCCTGGACCATACAGAGAGGTCTGTGATACATCCCCTGGACCTTCATGGGTGCGTCTGCTGCTGTATGCCTCCCACAATGGCTAACCACATGTGCTGCAGTGCCGCCATGGACCACTGTGGCACGAGCATATGCAGTCACAGCATATGGTCACCACATGTCTTAGGCATGTCATATGGTGTAGCAGTCATGGAGATCCAGTGCATATGTGTCAGATGTGACATATGCCCCAACCACCCCTTGGCAACCCAGCACATGGATAACTGCATCATACAGCACTGCTGGTACAATGAACATGATCTGCACCATGACACAGCCACAATTTCCATAGGGGAAACCATCTCATGCAGGGGCAGATCAGCAGGTAGGCATGGGGTGCCTGGGTGGTAGCACAAATGACACATAGGGGGCCATCAGCATATGCCAAGCCTCACTCGTACACATGCAGGTGGTGTTGGCCACAGCTAGCTTTTGACCAACAGTGTACAGCAGGAGCAGCACCCTGCTGCCCTCATCCATGTGTGATGTGCATCAACCAATGGCCAGGGATGTCTGTCCCCTAACAGTCTGTTTCCATTGCTGTACCCCCAGGTGGAGAATCTTTGCAGGAGAGCTATGGAGCTGTGGTTGCGCCACCCTCGCCTCCTAAGGAGGCTATAGTGAGAGGCAATGATCCAAGGGGATGGTGAGTGATACAGCCTGTGGGGCCACCTACTATGTTTCCATGATATAGCTAACCCATGAGCACAGTGGTAATGTCTGCTTTCCCCCCACAGCAGATGCTGATGCTGCCGGGACCCCATTTGGATCAGGGCCACAGCTGCACAGTCCCCCAGTGCCGGTGGCTGCAGACAACAGCAACGCAGCAGTGGAGATGGAGGGGGATGCCACAGAGGGGGAGGGGGAGGTGGTGGGGGAGGTGTGGGATGAGAGGAAGGGCTTGGGTGGACAGGGAGTGGAGGTGAGATGGGGGTGGGGTCACAGGACAGCACAGGGCACTGGGGGCCCCTGCTACCTGCCCCATGTGTCCAGCAATGTTGCCCGCCTGGATGTGACAACAATATACATTGCCACAGATGGGACATCGGCAGATGCCACGCACAGACACCAGGCACATGGTGTCTGTGTGGTGGCACGTGTGTATACCACCTGTCTGTGGCACTGTGTCTTGTGGCCCAAGCTCAGTGAGCACAGAGCTGCATCCTGGGACAGGTGTTCGACGCCATGTCGCGGATGGCTGGTGAGATGCGCATGCAGCATGAGGCCATAATGGGCAGCGCAGCTCCCCAGCCATCCAGTCATGATGGCCTCCAGGGGGTGTAAGCACCATGGTGCCACATGCCACCCTTGCCCTGTGCTGTCCTGTGACACGGGGCCACCACAAGGCTGGGGCAGCCCCTGCCACCACATGGGGGAGATGTTTTGTAAAACAACTATTGATTAATAGAAATATCTATGTTGGCTACATATCACTATGGTCATGTGTCTCCTTTCCAGACATGATGCTGCATTGACAGTGACATGTGTGAGCATGTCCCAGTGTGTATGTGTGGTAGATATCTGTCACATACATGGAATGGGCCCCACAGAGGTGTAGGGGATGGGCACATGCACAGGCGTATGTATCCCCTGCAGCCACCGAGATGTACCCATGTGCTGCACTGTGCTGTAGACATGGATACATGCATGGTGGCACAGATGTGCCAGCAGTGCACACATGGCATGGTACACGGCACAGGTGGCATGTCAGAACATACATGCGCCTTATGGTGGCGGGGCAGACCCCACACCCCCCGTGACTTGGGATGGGGATGGGGAACAGCAGGGCAAAGGGTGTACACTCCATGGCAGGGGATATGTGACCAGGGTGACCACATGGGGGGACAGTGAATCCATGGGTGCACAGAATGAAACACTGGACACATACACAAAGGTGTTCCCATGTACATTTTAATGCACAGTCACAGAATTGCAGGCCCGGGCCACCACCCCTACACCTGTTGTGCCCACCCACAGCGGGGCAGCCTGGGCCCCTCCCATCCCTTGCCACCAGTGCTGCTGCGGTGCTACCCCTCCACCTGCATCAGTCTGGTATGATGGTCACCCTCGGAGTCAGCATGCATTGTGGCTGTGTGGCTGTGCATCACCAGCAGCACCTCCCCCATGGCAGCATGTGCAGGGCGTGGCACGGGTCCAGGTGTTGGACACCCCTCTGCCGTCACGGTCACAGGTCCCACTGTCAGTGATCCCTTGCCATCCTCCATGCTGCTGCCGCTGTGCCCCGACAGGAGGTGGGCCTATACCCCCACCTCCTCCCCCAGCACATCACCTTCTCACAGCACCTCCACAACAGCGGTCTGTGGACCTACCACATCCGCCACCACAGCCAGGGCCCCTGGTCCTGTCACTGTGCCCTCCACATGTTCATAGTATGCACTCAGCTGTACGCACGCTCTGCATATGTAGGGCATGTTACGCACACAGGGCACGGAACACATTGATACGCCACCACTGATGTGAGCCACTGCATATACAGGTGTGTAGTGTTTGTTTAGATCATTTACCACTCCCCACACCGTATTACTATCTGTCATCCATGATGGCTCATATTGTGTTTGCTGCAGTGATATTCATGTCTTGGTGTGGGGACATGACATAATGGTTCACACACTGGCTTGGGTACCAGAAGCCCAGGGTTACATTCCCACTAGTGCTCCATGTGGCCTTTGGCAGGTCACATACCCTCCATTGCTCTGACAGGATTAAGGTTATCAATGCCCCTCTTGGGTGTATGTTATGATGTGTGCCGCTTTGATTGGTATTATACATCAGTATCCAATAACTGTCAGGGGAGGCATGGCCTAGTGGTTGTGGCAAGTAACCGCAGACCAGGTGGTCATTGGTTTAAATCCCACTAGAGAACAGGGACTCTGGGCCTGGAGGTGCTCCCTGTGGCTTTGGCCAGGCCACCCAATCCTCCATTGCCCATGTTCCCCATACAATAGTTATCTCAAGGTTCCACTGCCCTTTTTCAATGTGCATCCAGCTTGTTCAATGTAAACCACCTTGATATCATGAAAGGCGTTATATGAGAACTGTAAAGGTAGATAGATATATATGTCAGTATACTTGCAGACATTTTGCTGTGTATGCTTTTTCAGGTTTGTGTGTCCTGTATTGCCAGGCAGATATGTTTTTGTGGGCATTTCATGACTGATGTGTGTTGGGTCCTCCTCATGAACCACCTACTGTCTACATGCACGCATATGTGACCACAGCATTTGGGGCATACAGCTGCATTGGGGTGAGGGGGGGGCTACTGCACAGTACACACCATGCAGCTCCTACACATGATTTGTCCTGATCATCTGTAGACGTGCCAGTGACTATAGTGTGACATATTGGACGCACATTTGTCTCTGCTGCTGCATGGCCACACTGACCAATATATTTAGTGTCATACTGCTGATGTACATGGCCCACCTGTGCTCACATCCTTGAAAGGTGACAGCTGTCTGTGTGCCAGCCATCTGCCACCTCACAGGGTGCTATGGATTTCCATACACACAGTCCATTTGGTGGAACATATTTGCATTGCACTTGCTATGGTTGTTTGGGATAGTGGTTAGAGACATGCATTGGGCCACCATAGGTTGTGGGTTTGATCCCCTCATGTTCCTTTCCTTTCCCTTTCTTTTCTTGTGTTCTGCTAACCTTACCATGCAATGGCTACAGCTTTGTCACCTCTCCGCACACCCTTCCTTCTCTTCACTGTGCACCACAGTGTGCCCTCTATGCAGCCTATCTGTCACATATTAGCTGTTACATATGGTCCATTTCTTTATACTGTCCAAGTGAGCAGTTGGCTTGGAGGATTGGTATTGCTGTTGTAGAGCTGGTGTTGGGCATATTGGTGTGTAGGTTCAATTCTCCCATGCTCCTTTTTGGTTATGTTCCCCATTTTGCCCTTGTCCACAGACCATCCACATGGCTGTCCCCTCAGCCGGCTCCTGACACCCTTTCTATTTGGGATCTTTGCTCTTTGGCATGCTGTTTTCATGGCATACCATTTCATGTTGTGTGTGCATATCTTTATCTGTGGCTCTTGTCCCAATTACAGACTGTGATATCAGCTGTAGACGTCTGTTCTGCATTTGTGTTGCATCATGGGTACTGGTGGGGTTGCCCTATCCTGGCACACAGCAGGTGTTTTGTGTAGTGCCCTGCAGTGTTCTTGTATGCAGCCATTGCTGTGGAGCTCAACATGGTGGTGTAGCCTATTGGCTTGTGCACTGACTTTCTGGCCAGTGGTCATGGGTTCAATTCCTCTTTGTTTTCCTTTTTTATGCCTGTCTTACACAACTACTTGTCATTCCTGTAACAGTCATATCTCTGCAGATCTGTGCTGCCAGCACATAATACCCTCATCACAGTTGCCAACCATCCTTCTGTGCGTCTATCTGCATCTGTCAGCTGTGTAGCATCCTGTCTTCATGTGCAAGCTGCTACCCTTTTCTACATTGCGGCTCTTCATGCTTGCCTCTCCTGTGTTTGCTCTGCATTGCACTACTACTCCTCTGTCCCCCTATCATTGCACTTATCTTGCCACCTCTACCTCCACTGGTGGACACGTATTCCCATCCTCTGCCACCCACTGTCATTGTAGCACTTTACATTGCCAACACCCTGTGCATCGGTACAGCTGCCTCCGATATGTTTGTCCACTTTACCGGTTGCCACATAGGCTGCACGCAGATTTGGCGGGTCCATCAGCTCCCACCTCTCCTTCCTTCCATCATTTGTCCATTGCCTTTGCTTGGTGCTCTGTGCAGTGTAAGGGTTACATCTGGTTTTAGGCCTTACATTTCATGCTTGTCAACTTGGGGCACCTTACTGCCCTTGGACACCACATCTTGGGTCACCTTAACATCACTGTGGCACCTTAACCTAGGGCACCTTATATGGCACCTTAGGTTAAGGCACCTTATGGAGCGCCTTGTAGAGTGCCTTAACCTATGGTGCCTTATAAGGTGCCTTGTAAGGTACCTTGTAAGGCACTTTGTAAGGCACCTTGTAACATGTGTTACCTGATACAGCTTGCTTTAACAATGCACTGCCCACTCCTTTATATGGGTTTCCGTAACATTACCGGGGAAATTAACTCGGTTAACGTTACCGGGGTTAAGTAAACATACCCCTTTGTCTTCTCAAGGGGGGAAGAGAGAGAAAGAAGAGTTGTGTACTCTTCTTACTCTGTTTCCTTCCCTCCCTCCACTCCACTTCTCCTCTTCCACCACCTCCAATGAGGGCTTGCCCCGGAGTTGGTTCAAGGTGTTGACACACTAGGGAGACCGTAAGCTTTACACTCTTCCTAGCTGTCCAAATCTTTTTCTAGCTTTGAATCCCCTGCTCTTTTCCAGCCCCAAATGTTGCCTCACTAGGTTACTGCCTAGTTTGCCTAATGATTGGGCCGGCCTTGCCTCCAATTGTCTTGCTCACCACCTGCCCGCATTCTGATTCTCTCACACCTCACTCCCCCAGTCCCTAATTCAGACTCCACCTCACCTTAGAGCCCATTTCTTTCCCATACTCTATTGCTCTTCACATCTCCTTTCTTATTCTTTTGTCCCTCCTCCTACCATCGCTTTACTTTTCATTCTATTGATTTCTTCACTCGTCTCTCCCTCCCCCACTGTGGATACCAGAGGTGGAGGCTACCAGACCCAAGACACCAGCAACATAAGCAACAGGAAGCCAAGAAGCCAACATACCAAGTAGCAGAAGGAGCATGGGCCTGGCAGACATCCACACCTTATTTCTTTGACCTTGTCCATTCTTCCTCATGATCTACTCAAGCATGCAGGGGAATCAAGCAAAGATCGAGGCCATGTGGCTGCTCCCATCTCAGGGTAAGCAGCTCCAACACTTTTAGATCTGATTTGGTTCTTCCAGGAGCTATGGGACCAGAATTTATCCATGATTACTGGTAGCTCTGCTTCATGTTTGGAACGGAACCAGAACTGACCTTGGGGCCCAGAAAATAATGTTGTGGAATGCCATTCTGGATTGTTCTGCTAGAAATTAAACCATAGGTAACAGATAAATAAAGGCATTAAATTGATTGGCAAAATTGCCAATCATCAAGACCAGGGTTGAAGCCTTGTGCTAATCTCCCAAGTTTCAAACTTGTGCTAATTTACCCACTTGTGGAAGGTAAGTTTTGCCTATTTTTGTCTATTTTATAAACCCACAGAGCTGCATTGTTATAAAATACTACTGCAAATCTTGAATCAATTATGCCCAGATTGTGGACATTATGCCTGCTTGAGAGCAATTATAAATACCCACACATAGAGCATGCAAGTATTTGAATAGATTAGCATATTTTATAATCAGTGTGAATACTTCATGATCCATGGAGGGCAATTTAATAAGACATACCTTATAGTGCTGGCAAAGAATACTGTGTATACCATGGATTGCCTAAAGAACAAATCTGTCACTACTAGAGGAGATCAAACCTAAGCTTTCTTTAAAAGCTCAGATGACAAGACTTTGACTTTCATACATTGGACATATCATGGACCCGTTTCTATGAGGCAAACAGCAGGCCTGCATGTACCGTTGGGTAATTTGTGGTAATTCGTTGTTCCATGTTCTTCTCCTTCTATTATCTGTTTGACTGTCTCTGTTCTCTACTCTGTCCTATCATATAAATGGCGTTCTTTTTCTATTTCCTCGAATGATATAGTATTGTAAACCGCTCTAATGCCTCTGGCCTCAGCGGTATATCAAATTCTAAATAAACATAAACATAAACACTATCTGCTTTGCCAGCATTCTGCCTCTGTCGCCCACTGCATGCATAGAGCCGCTCTGTGTGCTGCAGGGGAGGGGACATGATGGGGCAGAGAGTGAGAGGGGCATGGACAGGACTGACCCCTGGACATACAGGGCCAATTCTGCTCATGGTCCTGTATGTCCAGGGGTTACTGGGGGGACATCTTGCTTATACTACTTCTGAGGTGGAATAAGAGTAGGGTGCCCCCCCCCCAAACATGGCCGGCAGCCCCCCCAGAGCCGAGGAGCCCCTCCACAGGAGCACTGGAACATGGAAGGTAAGTATCCACTGCCTGATCTAGGCCCCAGTGGTCCCCATCGGGGTTGGGTGGCAAGAGCTCGGGGGTACAGGGCTACGGGCAGATGGAACTGCGGGAAGAATGTCCCCACGGTTGTGCGATGGGCATGATGGGTCATCTTCAGGCCCGATTCTGACAGCCACAGGAATGTTTTGCTCCCATGTTTCAGAATTAGATCAAAATAGGCCCATCCTGCACAGGGCCATCTGGACTGCCTGAATGTGCCCCTTTCGGAATCGGGCTCCATGGGAAGAGAGAGATCACTAGAGATCAACCTTGGCAAGGTTGAAGGTCAATGCAAAAGAGGAAGACCAGCAATGAGATGGAGCGAAAGAATAACAGCAGCTATGGATGCCTCTCTATCAACAATGAGCCATCTGACTGAAGTCTGAACACAGTTTAGGTCAACTATTCAGAGGGTTGCCATGAGTCGACACTGACTCAATGGCACTTAACAACAATAACTGATTAACATGCGTGCTATCTAATACATGTTTTTCACACTTATTTTATAAAGTATGCATGTACTTCATGAAAGAGAAACATGACGGCAGATAAAGACCATATTGCTTATACATACGCCCTTCCATACCAACAACTAAACTCTACAGTCCCTTTTTACCTTTAGAGATCTTTTGTGTTTGTTTTGAATTCAGATACAGTTTTGTATCTACTACCTCCACTAGGATACTGTTCTATGCATCTACCACTCTTTCTGTAAAAAAATATTTCTAGAAATTACTCCTGAATCTATCTCCTTTCGCCTTCATCCTATGCCCCCTCATTGCTGAGCTTTCTTTCAATTGAAAGAGGCTGTCCTCCTGTGCATTTATGCTATGGAGGTATTTAAACCTCTGTCATATCTCCCCTCTCCTGTTTTTCTTCCAAAGTACAGTCAAACCTCGGTTTTCATTTGCCCCGGTTTTCATACGCTTCGGTTTTCAACGTCTTTTTTGACTGAGATTTTGTCCCGGTTTTCATACATCGCTTCGGTTTTCAACATCTTTTGACTGAGATTTTGTCCCGGTTCTCGTACATTGCCTCGGTTTTCGTAAAGTACAGTACTGTAAATACATACACCCTCGCGCTGTACACCATTCTGTATACACTGCCAGAACGCCTGCCTGGTCCCGGCAGCACTGCCCCCCGGACTCACCGATCGCCAGCATGATGTGAAGCAAAAGCCAGCTGAGCACGTAAATGAAACACATCCTCGAGCCTGGTCAGAGTCAGAGAGGCAAGGATTGCGCAGAGAGGAAGGCCCCAATCTCGTCCACCGCCTGCCCGTTCTCTGGAGCGCCCCCTCAGGCTCGGAGGTAGCAGGGAAGAAAAGCTGTCAACGTAAGCAGGAGATGTTGCATGAATGTGGGAGGCAGTTCTTTCTCTTGCATGGTACGTCTGAAGCTATATCATTAAGATTTTCTGCCATTCTGAAGCATTGAGCAGATAATGTAAAGGCATTTTAATGGGCTGAATCCAATGTGATTCCGAAGAGAGCTGGGCACAGCAGCTTGTCAGGGGTGGCTAAGGCCAGATGTTAACATACTGTACTGTACAGTACTGAACTTAGCTTGCTTTCAGTGATGTTAAATGTTCATTTATCCATTTCATTAGTCATTTATATTTATTTCTCATTGTTTTCTGTATGTAAAAATATAGTTATTCTCTATAAAATGTATTTTTGTGAATATTTTTGGGTGTCTGGAACGGATTAATTGGATTTACATTATTTCTTATGGGAAATATTGCTTCAGTTTTCATACGTTTCGGTTTTAGTCAGACTTTTTTGAACGGATTAATCATGAAAACCGAGGTTTGACTGTATACATAATGAGATCTTTAAGTCTGTCCTGTATGCCTTATGGTAAAGCCCACTGACCATTTTGGTAGCCACTCTCTACATCAACACTATCTGGTTAATATCCCTTTGAAGATGTGGTCTTCAGAAATGCACACAATACTCTAAATTAAGTCTCACGAAGGACTTATACAGCGGCACTATCAGCTCCTTCTTCCTGCTGGCCATTCCTCTCCCTATGCACCCAAGCATCCTTCTAGCTTTTGCCATTGCCTTTTCTATCTGTGTAGCCCATAGGTCCTGCTCTTCTTTTGTGGACAGAAGCACTCCCCCCCCCCCCCCATACTGCTCCCTTGGATTTTTGCAACCCAAATTCATGACCCTGCATTTTTTAGTGTTAAATCTCAGCTATCAAATTCTTGACCATTTGCTAGATCCCTCCTCATGTTATCTATGCCTTCCTGGTTGTCTACTCTTTTGCAGGTTTTATTATCATCTGCAAAAGGGGGGTCAGTTGTCAAACATGCACATTCAATCTATGGCTGATGTAAATGCCTGCACCTAGATGTTTAAATAATGCCTGTAGGTTATAGTATTTTATCATTTATGTTCTGCCCAATCTCCACCCACGCCCTACCCATGACCGTGTCACATCGGCTTTACACACATACTTACAAAATAGCTCCACATGCATAAGTCATTAAAAAATATGTCACACATGTTGATGATGCATAACTTTACCTGGTTTCTTATGCCTTTACTGCCTTAATGTCTGTCCATTCCTCTATAGTGTCTGCTTCAGGATCACCCTGCCCTCCTAGATCCTGCAGAATAGAAGGCAGAGGGGACGCAACTGGAAAAGAGGTTATGATTAGGAAGCAGAGTGGCTTTCCTCTGCTCTTTCTCCTCCAGGCTCACCTCCTCTTCCCTGTAAGCTGCTTGAAAGGAGGAGCAGAACCCCCTTGTTGCTTTGGTCCTGGACTCTAAAAAGAAGTGGCAGAGTCATACTCCAAGGCACTACTCCAGAAATGAAGCCCTACATCGCAGACATTACAGAGCTCTTTCCTCCCTCCACCTCCAACATCCGCCCCCTCCAAAAACACCATGGCAATGCCCGAAACCATTCTGGCAACTTTTTTATGAACCATCTACAGGCATGTGGAGAAGTAAGCTGTTCAGGACTTAGCTACATTTGAATTTGCTAGGGGTGGTATTGCTTGGTTTATTTACTTACTCTCCTTTGTTAATTTATGTTGCTTCTTGTTCTTTCTTCCTGTGTGCCTGTGTTTTTCCTCCTTAGCAGGCTTCTGCTTCTGGTCTGTGTTTTCCCTTCCACAATCCAAATCAAAATAATGCCATGATTTTAAGCAATTTTCTGGGTGGGGTTCGGCTAAAAAAAGGATGTCAGGAGAGTCTGAACTGCAAACCAGGATTGCTCATGTTCCCCCAACAGAGTCTTCTCATCTGATATCTGTTCAATGCTGTGGCCAGAAGGGAAAAAATGTTCAAATCTGAATATGCACTGACTAAAATACGGAATAAAAGAACTAAGTCAGCTCAATATGCTGTCCCGAGATCAGATGATGCTTTAGATCAGTGACGTCCAACATGTGGCCCATGGGCCACATACAACCCACTTGAGATCTTTAGCAAACATTTCTTTTTTTACCTAATTAGCTAGCACATATGATTTAGAAGACTAGCAGAGCTATTTGGTGGATAGAAAGTGATGATTTCATAAGATTTTGATGAGTATAAATCATGCTATAAGAGGCTAAAATATTCCTGCAGACCGCACACATATGGACTTTTGATAACGTGGCCCACTGTTGAAATAACTTGGCCACCCCTACGTTAGACTGACTTACGGGAAGCAAGTTATTTTCTGTGTTAGACTTCAGTTGTGTCTACAACCAGATTCTTATAGCACTAGAAAATAAAGACTTCATCTGTTCACTGGGTTTCTAACAATTTGACTGGATACCTCAAGTAATTTCAGAAACACCTGCAACATTCTTAGGCTTATGACAGCTCCAGGAATGAAAGCAAATGCCTGGAAATATTTTTTCAAGGATTTTTTTTTGCCATTTGCAAGTCAGAAATTACATCTGAACTCCTTTCATGCTAGCCAAAACAGAGCTATGACATATTGGAACTTTGGGTCTGATAGTCAAAGGACTTATGCTTCTAACTTTGAGAGTTATGCTCCTTAAATTGGCCTCTTTGAAAATTTACTGGGGTTAAATTATTCAAAGTTTTCTTAAAATTTCACTAAATTCTTAAATTTAGGAGAAGAAAAAGTGGGTAGCAACAGGGGTGGATTTAGAGCAGGGAAAAGACGTTTGGAGCTTAGCACTGATTTTCAACACTACACACCTAAATTAGGCTCATAAATCTAGATAAATGAATGGCAGGCCTAAATTTGGGTGCATAAATTTTAAGCTTCTAGATATGGCATGAACTATCAGCTGAAAACTTTGGCTTGTTAATGTGACTAAAAATAGGGCACAAATTTAGGATCTTAACTTAGAAGCCTAAATTTAGGAGCTCAGCTTTTTTGAATATTGGGCCCTTTGATACTTGACCAGAAATTCAAACAGGATCAATATGCTGCTTAGCTGGCGTAGACTATAACTGTAAGAAGAATTAATCTATTGGATGCTGGCAGTATGTTTAAATGCTGGATTGAGGAGCTTGCTTCCTAATTGACTTGTATTTTGGTGTTTCTGCTGAAGGAGTTTCACCCCAGACTTCTCTCAGTGCACATCTTAATTATAAAGAGCCCCATGTACAAACCCACGAAAATGTTTGCGGGTTAGTACCCATTGCCATGAAATTTGACTAAGCGATGCAAATGAGATCTCAGCTCATTCACATCCTTATGTAAACTTAGCACAAATTTCTCATGTGTTGCCAGAACCAGGAACTTTATGTTCTTGGCTGTGGCAATCTGTGAGAAATGTTTTATCAAAAAAAAGAGGCCCTTTGGGCAGTGGTACAATAAAATGAAAGAGTCCAATGGCCCAAACTGAGGTTCCCCCTTGGAACTCACTATCTGGGTGGCCTAGTGAGGGGCTAAAGGCATCAGGGGCTAATAGGGGCTAAAGGCATCAAATCCCCACCATCAAATCCCAGGGGCTTAGTGAGGGGCTAATAGGGGCTAAAGGCATCAAATCCCCACCTCTTAACAATATAATGCTTGAGAGTCAACCTACCTCACCACAACTCCACTCACTCCTACCCTATGGGTTTCTAGCTTCAAAATGGTGCCAGCTGACCTCTTACAGTAGACTCATTGTTGTAACACTAAGGGACTTGTTTACTAAGCAGCGGTGGCAGCTTCTGATCGATATTGGAGCCGCGGCCCCCAGGAATTCAATGGGGCCGCGGCTCTGATATCGATCGGAAGCTGCTACCGCTGCTTAGTAAACAAGCCCCTAAGGGTCAGATTGCCAAGTAGCCATCGTCTAAGTGATCCTGTGCAGGGGTAGGATTGTGGGGAGAGTGGTAAGGTCCCCCCCCCCTAAATTTATATGCACACTAGATGTGCTTTGCTAATGAAAAAAAACAACAGAAAAGATATTTGCTTTTCTGCAGTGCCTCTGAAATGATACAGACACAGTAGAGGCAATATGGGTAAATTCTCTGGGCTGGAAATTGCTCTCCAGTCAGTGGCCAGAGGTACATGCGTAGGTTTTGCAACATCTCTACTTGTAGGTACAGGGAAAAGGGAGGGTGCAGGAGGAGGCAAAAGGTGAGCTCACATTTCTTCCTGCTGGCTGGGGCACTTGTTTTTATTCTCTTGGGCTTGTGTCTCATGAAGGCAGTGACCAGGAACTGGCTTGAGACAAGGGGCTCAAAGAGGGTGAGAGCGAGAAAGCCTTCAAATGAGTGTGACTAGGACTGCACCAAGAGCTATGCGAGCAGTGCGGCTGCACGGGGCACAAGCATAGAATGGAGCGCTGATATTATTACTGGGCTTCCGGGAAGCTCAAAAAGGATGAGTTACTGAACAAGGCTGGATGGAGGGAGGCTGCAGATTTGTTAATTGCCAAGGGCTCATTTCTGTCTTAGTACATGCCTAAGTGTGACACACTCCTAAGGAGTGAGACTCGGCATCTCTGCCATCTGCACCATATTTGTTCAGTGCCGTCTAGCAAGCAGCGTACACTGTCTTAGTTATTTCCTAGTTACTTACTGAAAAACATGTCATTCATATTTGTGCTCTGAAGTTACATTTTACCTATAAAATGTTGGTTAAGCATTTATAAATGTATAAGAATATAAGATATTGCACACAATATTCAAGGTGCAGTCATACCATGGAGCAATACGGAGGCATTATAATATCCTTGGTTTAGTTTTTTATTCCTTTCCTTATGATTCCTAGCATTCCATTTGCTTTCTTGGTTATGGCTGCACATTGAGCAGAGGGTTTCAATGTACTATCCACAATGACGCCCAGATCCTTTCCCTGAGTGGTGATTCCTAATGTGGAACCTTGCATTGTGTAATTGTAGTTTGGGTTGTTCTTCCCTAAGAGGCTGATTCTATACTGGCCATCCAGCCCCTGTACATCCGATCTGAATTGGGGCATACAAAGGTAGACCTGATTCTGATCACGCAGGAGCGAGATGTGCCTGCGGAATCAGAATTGGGTCAATGGCCTGTATGTGCAGGCTGGGCCCCGATTCCGATTGGCTGCATGCCAACCACATACCTGACTAACTCAGCCTGGCTCCGTAATGGAGCCACAGTGCCATGGCGTCTCATTGCCATGACACTGGGGCTCCATTATGGAGCCACGATCCCCGGCCGCTGACCCAAATGCCCTTTCCCTGCAACCCAACCCCTGATCCGGCCTCCCATAGCCAGGGTCAGGCTACAGGGAACTCCCTTCGCCACTCACTTGTCTGTCCCTGCCATCTGCCACCATTCCCCGATGTTCAGGGGGACCTATTCCACCTCAGAGGTGGAATAATCCCCCGTCTACCTGGCTAACCCTGGATGTACAGGGCCAATCTCTGAATCAGCCCTGTATATCCGAGGTCTCATACTGCCCTCGCCCCATCTCCCTCATGCCCCCTCGCACCCCTGCCTACGGTTCTCCATACAGCACAGCTGTATGTATGGGGAGCCTTTACACTGGGGCAGCAGGGAGACAAATAGCGAGGACGTACGTCCTGACAGGATGTACATCCCCGATATTCGTGGCAAAGAATGACCCCCTAAGTGCATAACTTTGCACTTATCCACATTAAATTTCATCTGCCATTTGGATGCTCAATCTCCCAATTTTTCAAGGTCCTCTTGCAATTTTTTGCAATCCTCTTGTGTTTTAACATCTTTGAAATATTTTGTATCATCTGCAAATTTGATCACCTCACTCATTATTACCATTTCCAAATTATTTATAAATATGTTAAAAGCAGCGGGCCCAGCATAGATCTCTGGGGTAATCCACTATTTTCCTTTCTCCATTGGAAAATTGGCCATTTAGCTCTACTCTTTGTTTTCTATCTTTTAACCAATTCCTAATCCAAAATAGTACACTGCATCCTACCCCATGACTTTTTAATTTCTGCAAGAGTCTCTTATGAGGGACCTTGTCAAAGGCTTTCTAAAAATCCAGATAAACTATGTCAACCGGCTCACCTTTATCTACCTATTTATTCACACCTTAGAAAAAATACAACAGATTAGTAAGACAAGACTTTCCTTGGCTGAATCCATGTTGGCTTCCTGCAAATAAGCGATGACTATCCAGATGTTCAGTAATTTTGTTCTTTATAATGATTTCTACCACTTTGCGTGGTACTGACGACAGGCTCACTGATCTGTAGTTTCCCGAATCACCTCTAGAACCATTTTTCTCTCTGCTCATGTGTTGAAGTGTGAAAATCAATGTGTTTCTTTACAGGCAGCGAGTGTATCTGGCACGAAGGATAATGATTCATAAAAAGTTAGAATCTTTTGAGAATGTACTCAGGCGTAAAAATATTTGTTTTATTAATTTTCTCTTGTGTCATTTATTGTCATCCAAAATTCTTCTTCGTAAATATCTTAAAGAAATTTTGTTTCTTTCTAATTTAGATTCAATGGCTTTCTCAAATTTGTATTATCTAATGGGTAGGAAAATTGCAGATGATCCCAATGGAGAATTGGATATTTTGTAATCAGTTTCTGTTTCAAATTTAACTCAAATTTTGGAGGACTCGCTGACAATATTTCCTCCCGTGCAATATTGGTTCTTTCATTTGTTTCTGAGCAGGATAGGTCTTCTGTATTTAAAAGTTACTTTATGAATAATGATGGGGGCTAAATGATGTGTATTTAGGGGTATGTTTACTAAACTGCGGTAACGTTACATAACGCATGTTATGTAACGTTAACGATCGTTAAGTAACGTTAATGCGCGTTATGAGACGCTAATGATCGTTAACGTCTCATAACGCGTGTTAACGTTACTTAACGACCATAGACGTTCCGCGGCGCGGTAAAACACCGCAGAAGGTGGAGAGAGGGCGGAGAGAAGGGGTCAATGGGGGGAGTGTGGGTGGGGAGAGCCTCCTTTCACACTAACGCGCTGATCTGAAGAGCTGAATCCTAACGTGATTGAAAACCTGCCGTTAGATGCACATTTGCAGGGGAGAGAAACCATTTAAGTGTCAGCAAGGTACAGCATAGGCAGGGAAACCTACAAAAAGTGATAAGTGTGATACATGTGCACAGAACAAAAGGGCACATAAACATTGAAAATGACCTCAACAAGCTGGAAAAAAAACATAACCAAGCTGGCCAATAGTGATATTAATGGGAAACATCAACCCCCCCCCCCCCCAGAAAGCTCCAAAAAAAAGATATTAATCGTGGAAGGGTCTATGCTCCGCCCCATGCAAGGTGAATGAGCCCACAGTGTAATAGCGCTGATTAGGGCTTTCCCTTGTTATTGGACAGGTGTCCTATGGCATGCACATGTCCCGCAACAGCAGGGTGGGCATGTCGGAACGGGCAACTGGACAGATGCCGGAAAAGGGGATACAGAGGGCCACAGGCGGCACATGCTGTGGTACAACTGGGCCACAGTGCAGACTAGGGTGATGACTAGGTGGCCCATACGAATGCTGAAACAGCAGAGCAGCCAGACAGCAACTGCTGAAGACCCAACATGGGCACGACTGTGTTTCCCACAGTGTCACAGGGGATAGTACCCAGCAGCTACCCCCAAGGGCACGGAACATTGGCAGGCGGTGCTGGGGGGAAGCATGGACACTTATGCAGGCACCCCTACCCCAGAACCCGCACCATAGGCAGCTGCCTACCCGCACACTGGATGGCCTGAGACTGTGCTCCACCAGCACCACCAGCAGAAGGGCATGTCAGCATGGTGGCAGAGGGATACTGGTGGTGGAGGGGGCAGTGGCAGCTGCCCAGAGCAGACCGTGGCCTAGCCCTGTGTAGGTGGGTGCCATGCACTGCAACAGACAGGCCCTGTCTGATGAACAGTCATGGTATCACCAGGGAATGCACTGACTCTGTGACAACACGGTGGTGCAGTGCACAAAACCAGTGTATTCAGAAGCAGAAGATCACAGGGTCAAGTCCCAGCTGTGGTTCCTGCCAACCCAGTCCCCATTTTTTACCCACTACTAAAACATGCTAATACAGAAAGAACCTTTATTGCAGATGACGTAAACATGCCCAAAACACCTACATTTTACCCTACAGAGCACAAACACCATAAACATGTGCAGTACCTAGAGCAGAGTCTCCCAAATGCAGTCCTGGAGGACCAAACACCATCCAGGTTCCATGCTGCCTCTAATAAAGATGCCTGTGCTGCATTTCTATGCGCCGCCCCCATGGTATGCAGATGTATCTCATGCATATTCATGAGGGACAGAATGAAAACCCGAACAGTGTTTGGCCCACCAGGACTGGAGTTGGGAACCTCTGCCCTAAAGCAGCTGCCAACAGGGGCAGACATACCCGCACCCACAGGCTCCATTATCTAATGCCTCCTGGAGCGGCAGGATGTTGGGCCCTGCGTGCATCTCCCAATACTAGCACTTGCATACCTTGGCAATGCCACCCTAAACCTGGGAATACGGTAAACATCTATCAAACGGTTGCTATGATTACTGGCAGATAGCAATTCCAAAGTTAAGCACAATTTGCTGATTGAGCTGCATCATAGCAACCTTTCTGATGTCTGTGGAGTGTGCTACAGGTCTTGTGTCTGACAGTGTTTACCACCCTGGGGAGTGACCCCAACAGTATTGCGTACCATAGCCATGCCAGCACTGTGCCCAGGACTGGTGCGGTGACCAGGGCTGCCAAACACCTCCAGAGTTGCACAATGCTGGCATAGGTGTGGGGAGTGTGTGTCTGTCTATCCAGTGTGTGGTGGCTGCAAACACCCTCCACAGCCCACACTGCTAGCACTGTTGCCAGTATTGGCCTGCCAATATGCATAATGAGGAGCAAGGTACTGTGGGAATAGCCAGGATAGGATGGCCTGGCCTGGATCCATCTGTACATAGCATAGGGCAATGGCTCGGACATTGTAGTGGCCGGCCACCACCTGCATGGACAGGGTGGCCACAGCATGTCCTGCTGGGAGGTCACTTTCACCCTGACTGAGCAGTGACCACGGCATGGCTAGGTTCCCCCATAGTGCTATATAGCATTTCTCTCAGGTGATATTTATGGGTCCCTTTTGGGGCCCAATCACTGACTTATCTGCTTGGTGTGTATGCTGACACCCCGGTTCTGGGTACACGCTTCTTCTCCAGGACTGTGCACTATGAACTAGCTAGCAGACTGTCTAAAGCTAGTATGTGTCTTGCTGGAACACCTTGCAGGGTGCAGTGGCTGGAGGCTTGCTGCTGGAGAATGTCAGATAGTGGTGGGGGGGCAGCTGAGCATTTCCAGACCTACTGTCTGTCTGCTATTGCTTTATGGATGTGTACAGCTCTGCATTGCCTGCCCTGTAGGGTGTCTGTTCCCCCAGCAGGACTGGGGTTGATGGTCCCCTCTACTGCTGCTATTGCAGGGAGGTGGAATGTGGATCTATTGGTGGGTGATCCTGTTTCCCACCCTGAGCCTCAGAGGGTGGGTTGTGTTGGTACATAATCTGCCTATGGGTCCAAACACCCCCCACCTACCCTCCCCTACCCTCCTCCCCTCTCCCCCCCTCCTCCCCCCTCCCCAGAGGTCATGGGTTCAAACCCATGGTGGGGTTATTTGATAGGGCTGTCTGAAGCATTGTCTATTTTTAATGTACATTAGTGCTGCCAGCAAAAACACCCTCAGAGTACTGTAACCTTAAGGTGCCTCATAAGGCACCTGATAAGGCGCCCTATCATGCGCCTTATAAGGTGCCTTATAAGGTGTCCTATAGGGGACATTATAGGGTGCCTTGGCGGACAGTGCACTTTATAATGTGCCCTATGGAGTGCGTTATGCGGCATCTTAGGTTACGCCACCGTGAGGGTGTGTTTGCTGGCAGCACTAATTAAAATAAAAGTAAAATGCCTCAACAATCACTACTTAAACATAAAGGGTGATGCCTCAGCCAGCCTTATGCATTAGGTACACTGGGGAATCAAACTCATGACCCCTGTACCATCAGTCATTGTAGTAACCATTGTGCTACAGCTCTGTTTCTGTGCTTACATGTCTGCGCGCCTTCTTAAGATTAACGCACGTTAACGTGCCATGGCTCCATCATGTAACGCTCGTTAATTTATGGCGCCTTGTAACGCGGGTATCGGTAACGATGTACCGCCCATGTCCTTATTTGGGTATTTCTGCCTCTACCGCGGATCCTAACGCGAATGGCATTACCGCAGTTTAGTAAACATACCCCTTAATTATGCTATTGTTATGTCCCACTAGAGGACAGCAACGTTGGGCCAGAAGGACTGGGGTTTCTAGTCCCACAGGTGTTCCTTGTGGTCTTGGGCAAGCCACTTAACCCTCCATAGCCCATGTTCCCTGTAAAATAGTTATCTCCAAGTTATAATGCCCTGTTCAATGTAATTTCAGTTTGTTCAGTGTAAACCGCACTGATGCAGAATAGCGCGGTATATAAGAGAATGTAAATAAATAATAAATAAATAAAATTATTTCTTGTTTTTCTATTTCTTATCGATTTTCTTGTTTCTGCTTTGTAAGTATAGTTGCAAAATTTCAATTTAAAAAAATTAGTATTACTTTGGTCACTTTCCAATCCTCTTTTGGCACAGACTCCAAATCATTTTGGTCGCCTTCCTCTGAACTGTTTCAAGTCTTTTTATATCCTTTGTGAGATATGGTCTCCAAAACTGAAAACTAAGGGGTATGTTTACTAAATAGCGCTAACGTCGCAGCGGCGACATTATCGCGCGATAAGTAACGTTATCGTGTGATACCGCGCGATAATGTTACTTATCGTGTGATAACGTCTCCAGCAGCGTTAAGGCACACAGAGGGTGGAGTAAGTCTCTCCAGAGGGTGGAGAGAAGGGGTCAATGGGCGGAGAGTGGGTGGAGAGTGGGCGGAGAGAGGCTCCAGGCACACTAACGCTGTGAAATGAAGGTCTGAATTAATGCCAGTGAAAACCTCACGTTAGAGGCACATTTGCAGGAGAGAGAAACCATCTCAGTCAGCAATGTACAGCAAAGGCAGGGAAACCAAGAAAACTGATAGTAGTGATACATGTGCAGCAACAGCATAGTGCCCAAGTATGAAAGGATACGACGGTTCGGCTGCAAATGGGCTACAGGGGGCCGAAAGCGGGACATGCAGTGGGGCAGCTGGGGCACAGAGTGGACTAGGCAGATGCCTAGGTGGCACATAGGAATGCAGAAACTGAAAATCAGCAAGACAGCAACTGACCAAGGTCAAACATGCCCACGAGTATGTGTCCCACAGTATCCCAGGGGACAGTACCCAGCAGGTACCCCAAAGGGCACATAACATGGACAGGCGGTGCCGGGGGGAAGCGCGGATGTCTATTTAGGCACCCCTACCCCAGATCCCACACCATAGGCAGCCACCTACAGGCACACTGGATGGCCTGGGACTGTGCACCACCAGTACCACCGGCATAAGGGCATGTCAGCATGGTGGCAAAGGTGTGCTGGTGGTGGAGGGGGCAGTGGCACCTGCCCACAGCACACCAAGGCCAAGCCCTGTTCCGGTGGGTGGCATGCAGTGCAACAAACAAGGGCTGTCTGATGAACAGTAATGGTATCCCCAGGGAATAACCTGCCTCTGTGGCAACAGTTTGGTGCAGTGCAAACAGCCAGTGCATTCAGGGGCAGAAGATCACAGGTTCAAGTCCCAGCTGTGGCTCCTGCAGACCATGTCCCTATATTTTACCCTACAGCACACATACACCATAAATATGTGCAGTCCCTAGAGCAGAGGTTCCCAACTGCAGTCCTGGAGGGCCAAACACCATTCAGGGGTTCATGCTGTCCCTAATAAATAATCCAATCAAAAAAGTAATATCGTTCAAATTCACCGTTGTAAAGGGTCAAGAACAACAAAAGAGGTCTCAGTATAAAAGAACACTGCTGTATTGAGGCTCACACCTACTCACAGCAATCATGTTATATCACATCAATGACCTCAAGAAAAACAGTTGTAAGAAGAAACTCCAGTCCTTATAAAATAGTAATGAAAAAGGAATAAATAGTAATAAATACTCAGCTTCGAAAAGGACTGACTCTTCCTATTAGAATATGATCCCAACGTACAGCCCCGGCACCAGTCGGATGTTTCAGAACGATTTCTTCAGGGGACCGTTAAAATACTACAACAAAACGAAACAAACAATAAGCCTTCACCCTCACTAAAACATTTTTTATCACAAACCATAACAAACTATCAAATAACACTTACCAAACATGCTGCCCACGTTTCACACTAGCCGGTTCAACTCGCTCTCAGCTCTGAACTCAACCAGCCTCAATTCTCAAAAAAGCTCCACGCATGCGGACAGTGCGGTACCGACTCCATTTTTAAATCCCAAGAAGCCCACAAGAAGCCTACTGATAGAGTCACGTTTCTTCAATTTGATAGTTTGCATCCTCCGCGGTTAAAGACAGGGCTCCCTTTCTCTCAATTTTTACGTTTTAGACAGAACTGTTCAGATAGGATAGATTTCAAACAGAGATCACAGGTATTACAAACTAGTTTCCTCCAACGGGGCTACCCTCAATCTGTAGTCAGGCAAGCATATTCTAGGGCTCTGTTTAACCATCGAACTGCTTTGTTGCGTGCTGAATCTTCTCGAGAGCGGAAGTGTCTTGAGGACACTCATGTTAATTTTATTACTAAATATTCCCCCTTGAGCGTTGATCTTCAAAAGATTCTCCGTAAGCATAGTAATGTGTTGGCTACAGTGCCTGGGTTGGGTGGTAAGACAGTGCGGTGTGTATGGCAGAGGGCTGCCAATTTGAAAGATATGCTTAGCCCGGCGATTTTGCCTTCTACTGAGGAGGGGCTGTTGGCTCCCCAAGAGGGGGGTCATTCTAGCTGTGGCTCTTGTGACATCTGTGAGATCACTTTGAGTGTGGATGTCTTCACCTATTGGGTGGTCTCGATTTGGCTTAAATGTCAGACAACTTGTGCCTCTAATAACGTAGTTTATGCGGTTTTATGTCCGTGTGGCCTCTGTTATATAGGCAAAACTATTCGCCCGTTTCGGACCCGGATGCGGGAACATCGAAGCCGTCTGAACCGGAGATGTTTGGAGGCTCCGATGGTCTCTCATAATTTGGAGAAGAAACACACTTTTGACCAGTTATGATGTGTATGCTTGGAGCAAGTTTACTATGGCAGTCAAGGGAAGACATTGGATCAGGTCCTGATTAAGAGAGAACAAAGACTTATTTTTCGACTGAATACTTTAGCTCCGAGTGGTTTAAACAGTCAGATAGAATGGTTTGCGTGTATGTAGGTTGTTGTTGAGTGTGAAAGTTGAGGTTTGGCACAGCGGTAGGATTTTTTCTGGTTGCAGTGTCTTGAGATATCAGCGTTTCTATGTAAGTATAGCTGAGTTCTAGCGGTTGCCATTGTGTGCTTCTTGGGATTTAAAAATGGAGTCAGTACCGCACTGTCCGCATGCGCGGCGTTTTTTTGAGAATTGAGGCTGGTTGAGTTCAGAGCTGAGAGCGAGTTGAACCTGCTAGTGTGAAACGTGGGCAGCATGTTTGGTAAGTGTTATTTGATAGTTTGTTATGGTTTGTGATAAAAATAAATTTTTAGTGAGGGAGAAGGCTTATTGTTTGTTTCGTTTTATTGTAGTATTTTAACGGTCCCCTGAAGAAATCGTTCTGAAACGTCCGACTGGTGCCGGGGCTGTACATTGGGATCATATTCTAATAGGAAGAGTCAGTCCTTTTTGAAGCTGAGTATTTATTACTATTTATTCCTTTTTCATTACTATTTTATAAGGACTGGAGTTTCTTCTTACAACTGTTTTTCTTGAGGTCATTGATGTGATATAACATAATTGCTGTGAGTAGGTGTAAGCCTCAATACAGCAGTGTTCTTTTATACTGAGACCTCTTTTGTTGTTCTTGACCCTTTACAACGGTGAATTTGAACAATATTACTTTTTTGATTGGATTATTGCTGAATCGTTCTTGAGTATAGTGACCAATTGACTTTTTTGTGGGTCCCTAATAAATATGCATGAGATGCATTGCTATGCAGTGCCCCCATTGAATGCAAATGCATCTCATGCATATTCATTAGGGACAACCTGAAAACCTGAATGGTGTTTGGCCCTTCAGGACCGGAGTTGAGAACCACTGCCCTAGAGTATCGGCCAACAGAGGCACAAACACCCACACCCACAGGCTCCACTATCCAAAGCATCATGGAGAGACAGGCTGTTGGGCCCTGCGCGGAGCAGCAGCTACCAATACTAGCACCTGCATACCTTAGCAATGCCTGCACTGTGCCCAGAACTGGTGTGGCGGCCAGAGCTGCCAACCACCTCTATCTTTACACAATGCTGAAATAGGTGAGGAAGTGTGTGTATGTCTATCCAGTGTTTGGTGGCTGCCTACACCTTACTGAGCCCATACTGCTTGCACTGTTTCCAGCGTTAGCGTGCCAATGTGCATAATGAGGAGCAAGGTATTGTGGTATGGCCCAGACAGGGCGGTCTGGGCAGGATGCATCTGCACAGGGCATAGGGCAATGGCTGGGATATTGTAGTGGCTGACCACCACCTGCACGGACAGGGTGGCCACAGCATGTCATGCTGGGAGGTCAGTTTCACCATGACTGATCAGTGAGCATGGCATGTCTAGGTTACCACATAGTGCTGTACAATGCTCCCCCCCCCCCCCCGGGATGTCTGTGTGATTCCTTTTCTGGGGCCCAATCACTGAGCTATCTGCTTGGTGTTTGTGCTTGTATCCCACATCTGGGTGCACATTGTTTCTCTAGGCGCATGCACTATGTACTGGCTAGCAGATTGTCTACAGTTGGCATCTGTATGGCTGGAACACCTTGCAGGGTGCAGACTGACTGCCTTCTGCTGGTGAATGTCAGAGTGTGGTTGGGGGCCCACTGCCTGTCTGCCAATGCCCCATGTGATAGCTACAGATCTGCATTGACTGCCCTGGAAGGTGCCCATTCCCCAGCAGTACTGGGGTTGATGGTCCCCTCTGCTACCTCCATTGTAGTGTGTGGTTCTGTTGGAGGGAGATCCTGTCACCCACCCTGACCCACAGAAAGTAAGTTGGGTGGTGCTACATAATCCTCATGTGGGTCCAAACACCACCCTTTTCTTATAACAAGTAACTATGGCAACCACACAGGATATGCACTATTCTGGGTGCATCATAGTCCACAAGGGCTAGATGTGACTGAGAAATACAGACAGACACAGGTGTATCCTAGGTGTGTCTGCAAGGACTACTTGTCACACACTAGTACTGATGGGGACCTGCAGCACAGCCTAGCTCAGCTAAGCCAGGTGCTGCGGATCTGGTGCTGGGAGCCCCACCTCACCCTCAGGGTGAGCACAGGAACCGCACAGTGTCACGGTCTGTAGCTACTCTGTGCTAGTAACACACACGGTCAGTTCCCTCCACCTGGCTGAGGTGCTGTAGAGGCATATACCCCATCTTGTGATCAGATGTAGACTGCTGATCTGCATGTGCAGTGCATCATGGGTACGATTTGCCCTATTCTGGTAACCACAGCAGACAATTTGTGCGGTGACCTGCAGTCCTTCTGTAGCAAGCCAGCACTGTGCTAGCAGCTATAGAGGTGTAGCCCATTGGTTACTACAATGACTACTTAGGCAGAAGTCATGAGTTTGATCCTACAGTGGCGTTATTTAATAAGCCTGTCCAAGGCATTTCCTTTTAATTCGTGTAACAGTCAGACACATCTCCACAATCTGTTCTGCCAGCAAAAACACCCTCACCTCAGTGCCCTTACCTTGAGTGCCTCATAAGGCGCCCTATAGGGCACATTATAAGGTGCCCTATGGGGCACCTTATAGGGCGCCTTATGAGGCACCTTAGGTTACGGCACTGTGAGGGTGTTTCTGCTGGCAGCACAGATTTAAATGAAAAGGAAATGCCTCAGACAGCCTTATTAACTAACACCACTGTGGGATCAAGCTCATGACCTCTGCCTCCACAGTCATTGTAGTAACTAGTGGGCTACATCTCTATAGCTTCTAACACAACGCTGGCATGAACTTAAGGTTAACGTGCGTTAACAAGCCAAGGCTTCCTCTATTGCGTGATACAGATTCATTGCTACCTTGTATGGCATTCCTCACATTAACGCTGCAACTAGCACCGGTAATATTAGAACAGTTTAGTAAACATACTCCTAAGAGATTCAGTTTTTGCAATGTTTAATTAAAAAGTTGTTGTTGTTGTTGTTAAGTGCCGTCGAGTCGGGGTTGACTCATGGAGACCCTCTGGATAGTTATCCTAAACTGTGTTCGGTCTTCAGTCAGGCGGCTCATTGTTGACAGACTGGTGCTCATAGCTTCTGTTACTGTATCGATCCATCTCATTGCTGGCCTTCTTCTTTTGCGTTGACATTCTATCTTGCCAAACATGATGTCCTTCTCTAATGATCTCTCTTTGCATGATGTGTCCAAAGTATGAAAGTCAAAGTCTTATCATCTGAGCTTCTAAAGAAAGCTTAGGTTTGATCTCCTCTAGTAATGACTGGTTTGTTCTTCAAGCAGTCCATGGTATACGCAGTATTCGTTGCCAGCGCCATAATTCAAAGGCATCAATTTTCTTCCAGTCTATCTTTTTCACTGTCCAGCTTTCGCATCCATATGACGTTATTGAAAATACCATGGCTTGAATGAGTCAAATCTTTGTATGGAGAGAGACATCTCTGCTCTTGAGAATCTTGTCTAGATCTTTCATAGCCATTCTACCAAGAGCAATGTGTCATCGGATTTCTTGACTGCTTGTTGCTTCTTTATTGATAGTTGATCCAAGTAGGTTAAAGTTGTCCACAATTTGAATTTCTTCTCCTTCAACGATGAACATGTTGATTTTGCTAGTTGTCAAGATCTTTGCCTTCTTTACATTAAGGTGCAGGCCCATTTTAAGACTATGGGGTATGTTTACTAAACAGCGTTAACGTCGCAGCGGCGATGTTATCACGCGATAAGTGACGTTATCGTGCGATAATGGTGCATTACTGTGCGATAACATTCACATATCGCGCGATAACGTCTCCAGCGGCGTTAAGGTGCACAGAGGGTGGAGTAAGGCTCCCCAGAGGGCCGAGATAAGGGGTCAATGGGCAGAGAGTGGGCAGGGAGAGGCCCCAGGCACACTAACGCTGTGAAATCAGGGTACGAAAATTAATGCCAGTGAAAACCTTGCGTTAGAGGCACATTTGCAGGGGAGAGAAACCAGTTCAGCAGCAATGTACAGCAAAGGCAGGGAGACCCAGATAAGTGATCGTAGTGATACATGTGAAATAACAAAACATGCAAAAACCAGAGAGATAATGACCAGAGCCAAAATAGAAATATAAAACACCGAGCTGGCCAATAGAAAAAAAACAATGATAAACGGTAATCAACACTACCCATAAAGAATAAAAAGGAAGATGTCACTTTTGGAAGGGTCAATTCTAATTCCCCCTACAAAGTGAATGTTCCAACATTGATAATGTTGATGAGGGTTTGCTGTGGTGTATACTGGGCAGCTTGCTTATGTGGCTTTCACATGTGTAGCAACAGCAGAGTGGCCACATAGGAAAGGGCACTATGGTGATGGTGTAAATGGGGTACAGGGGGCTGCAGGCGGACATGCAGTGGGCCAGCTGGGGCACAGTGTGGACTAGGCAGATGCTTACCTAGCACATAGGAATGCAGAAACTGAAAAACAGCAAGACAGCAACTGACCAAGATCCAACATGGCCACGTGTGTGCGTCCCACAGTGTCCCATGGGACAGTACCCAGCAGGTACCCCCAAGAGCACAGAACATTGGCAGGCGGTGCCAGGGGGACGTGCTGATGTCCATGTCAGCACCCCTACCCCAGATCCCACACCTTAGGCAGCCACCTAGCGGCACACTGTATGGCATGGGACTGTGCACCACCAGCATAAGGGCATGTCAGCATAGTGTTGGAGGCGTGCCGGTGGCGGAGGGGGCAGTGGCAGCTGCCCACAGAAGAGCAAGGCCAAGTCCTGTATAGGTGGGTGGTGTGCAGTGCAACAGATAAGGTCTGTCTGAGGAACAGTCATGGGATCCCCATGGAACAACCTGCCAGTTTGGCGCAGTACACACAGCCAGTGTGCACAAAGGCAGAAGGTTACAGGTTCAAGTCCCAGCTGGTGCTCCTGCAGACCATGTCCCAATATTTTACCCTATAGAGCACATACACCATAAACATGTCCACTTCCTAGAGCAGAGGATCCCAACTCCAGTCCTGGAGGGCCAAACATCATTCAGATTGTCAGGATGGCCCCCATTGTATGCAAATGTATCCCATGCATATTCATTAGGGACAGCCAGGATACCGGAATCGTGTCTGGCCCACCAGGACCGGAGTCTGGACCCTCTGCCCCAGAGCATCAGCCAACAGAGGCACAAACACCCACACCCACGGCCTCCACTACCCAAAGCCTCATGGAGAGTCAGGCTGTTGGGCCCTGCGCGGAGCAGCATCTACCAATCCTAGCACCTGAATACCTTAGCAATGCCGTCTTAAACTTGGAAACATGTTCCACATATATCAAAAGGTTGCTATGATTAATGCCAGATAACAAATCCTAAGTTAAACACAATTTGTTGACAGAGATCCATCACAGCAACCTTTCTGATATCTGTGGAGTGTGTTTCAGTTTTTGTTTCTGACAGTGTTTACCACCCCAGGGAGTGACCCTAACAGTATTGAGTACCATAGCAATGCCTGCACTGTGCCCAGGACTGGTGTGGCGGCCAGGGCTGCCAACCACCTTTATATTTGCACAATGCTGAAATAGGTGTGGGAGTGTGTGTATATCTATCCAGTGTTTTGTGGCTGCCTACACCTTACTGAGCCCACACTGCTTGCACTGTTTCCAGTGTTAGCCTGCCAATGTGGATAATGAGGAGCAACATACTGTGGGTGTAGCCCGGACAGGGTGACCTGGGCAGGATGCATCTGCACAGGGCATAGGGCAATGGCTGGGACATTGTAGTGCCCAGCCACCACCTGCACAGACAGGGTGGCCACAGCATGTCATGCTGGGAGGTCACTCTCACCCTGACTGAGCAGTGACCATGGCATGGCTAGGTTCCCCCATAGTGCTATACACTATTTCTCTCAAGTAATATCTATGAGTTCCCTTTTCTGTGGCCCAGTCACTGACATACCTGCTTGGTGTGTGTGCTCACATCCCATTTTTTGGATGCACACAGTTCCTCCAGGAACATGCACTATGTACTAGCTAGTAGACTGCCTGCAGTTAGCATGTGTATGGCTAGAACACCTTGCAGGGTGCAGTGGGTGGAGACTGACTGTGCCCTCTGCTGGTGAATGTTGAACAGTGGTGGGGGGCAGCTGAGCTTTTCCAGGCCTTTTGCCAGTGCCCTATGTGATGCATACAGATCTGCACTGACTGCCCTGTAGGGTGCCTATTCCCCAGCAGGACTGGGGTTGATAGTCCCTTCTACTGCCACCATTGCAGAGATGAAGAATGTGGCTCTGTTGGTGGGAGATCTTGTCCCCCACTCTGACCCACAGAGGGCAGTTTGGGTGGTGCTACATAATCCACTTTAGGGTCCAAACACCACCCTTCTCTTATAACATGTGACCATGGCAACCACACAGGATATGCACTATTCTGGCTGCATCATAGTCCACAAGGGCTAGACATGACTGGGAAATACAGATGGACACAGGTGTATCCTAGGTGTGTCTGTAAGGACTAACTATCACACACTGGCACTGATGGGGACCTGCAGCACAGCCTATCTCAGCCAAGCCAGGTGCTGCGGACCTGGTGCTGGGCGCTCCACCTCACCCTCAGGGTGAGCACAGGAACCGCAAAATGTCACAGTCTGTAGCTACTCTGTGCCAGTAACACACATGGTCAGTTCCCCCCTACCAGGCCAGGGTGCTATAAAGCACCTTATAAGGTGCCCTATAAAACGCCCTATAGGGCACATTATAAGGTGCCTTGACAGACAGGGCACTTTATAATGTGCCCTATGGAGTGCCTTATAGGGTGCCTTATGCGGTACCTTAGGTTACGGAACTGTGAGGGTGTTTTTGCTGGCAGCACTGATTTAAATGAAACAGAAATGCCTCAGACAGTCTTCTTACATAACACCACTGCAGGATCAAACCCATGACCTCTGCCTCCACAGTCATTGCAGTAACCAGTGAGCTACATCTTTATAGCTTCTAACACTGCGCTGGCATGAACTTAGGGTAAACGCGCATTAATGTGCCACGGTGCCCACTATCACACGATACAGATTCTTGCTACCTTGCCGCCGGAACGCCCACTACCTTATATGGCATTCTTCACATTAATGATGCAACTAGCGCCGGTAACATTAAGACGGTTTAGTAAACATACCCCTATGTTCCTTGATTGTGAGACGCAAATGTTTCAGATCATCTTCACTTTCAGCCAGTAATGTGATATCATTGGCATAGCGAAGGTTGTTGATGAGTCTTCCACCAATCTTCACATCTCTGTTGTCTTCATACAATCTTGCTTCTCTGTAAAGGCATGCCATTAAATCCAGTTTTGTAAAAGCTCCAAACAATTCTAATTCACAGATTATTAAAAGTAGGTCTTCAATTTCATATTTCAGTTCTTTTAGTTTCCTGGAATGTATGCCATCCAGTCCAGGTGATTTGCTCTATTTAGCATACCGTTTTATTGAGATTTGTTTCAATTCCTCTGATACATCGCAGTTGGCTATCATTTATGGCATGGTTAAATTTTCTACATCTTCTTCAGTAAAGACTGAAGCAAAGTATTCATTTAGTCTCTCTGCTATGGCCTTGTTCTTTCTTATTGCCCCTTTTACCCCTCTGTCATCTAATGGTCCAACTGGTACTCTCACAAGTGTTTTGCTATGAATGCACTTGAGAAAGTTTTTATTATGCACTTTTGTTTCCACAGCAAACTTCTTTTCAAATTCTCTTTTTGCCTGCCTTATAAATGCCTTGCATTTAACTTACCAGTACTTATGTTGTTGCCCGTTTTCATCATTTGGCTCTGTTTTCCATTTTCTGAAGGATTTTCTCCTAGCTATGAGTCTCTTTGACCTCACATTTAAGCCATGCTGTAAGTCGATTGGCCTTCCTTCTGTCTTTCTTAAAGCGTGGAATACATCTGGTCTGGGCTTCTAAGACAGTATTTTTAAATAATACCCAGGCCTGATATTTACTCTTAACCTTTGCAGTTGCTCCTTTTGTTTTTTCTCAACCATTTTTTTTTTCATTTTATCATAATCTCCTTTTTGAAAATTAAATGCTAGTGCAGTGGATTTCCTTGTTATCCTCCCTCCATTTATAAAATCAAATGTGATCATGTTATGATCGCTATTGCCAAGCGGCTCCAATGCCATTATATCTCACACTAGATCCTTCATTCCACTAAGAACTAGATCTAAAAAAGCTTCCCCTCAAGTCGATTCTTGAACCAGCTGCTCCATGAAGCAGTCATTTATTTTATCTGGAAACTTTATCTCCCTAGCATGTCCTGATGTGACATTGACTCATTCAATACTGGGGTAATTGAAATCTTTGATTATTACTGTGTTGTAAACTTTTTAAGTTTCCCTAATTTCTTTTAGCATTTCATTATCTGTCTGTTCATTCTGGCCAGGTAGATGGTAGTACACCCCACACTGCCATTCCCTTTCCCTTTTTACATGGAATTTCTATCTATAAAGATTCTACAGTGTATTTTATTTCCTGCAAAACCTTTATCCTGTTTGACTCAATGCCCTCTTTAACATAGAGCGCTACCGCTCCACCAATGTGGTTTACTCTATCATTGTGATACAGTTTGTAGTCCAGTATCACCATGTCCCATTGATTATCCTCCTTCCACCAGGTTTCTGAGATGACAATTATATCTAATCTTTCATTCAGTGCTATATATTCCAATTCTCCCATCTTATTTTTTAGACTTCTAGAATTTGCATGCAGGCATTTCAAAGCTTGCTTTTTGTCCATATTAACAGTCTGGCTATCAGATGACAGGGATAATTTAGAATCGTTCAACTCAGTCTGGTTTTTACTTAAAGGCATTTGGGTTACTTTTACCTTTATTGGAACCTCTCTATCAGGATGCCCTAACTTCCCTGTTTTGCTAGTATCCTTCAAAGATACATCATTCAAAACCATGAGCTCTTGGACGACTGTCGGCTTTCCCCTATTTTCTAGCTTAAAAGCTGCTCTATCTCCTTTTAAAGGCTAATGCCAGCAGTCTGGTTCCACCATGGTCAAGGTGAGGCCCATCCTTTTAGAAAAGCCCTCCCCCCCCCCTTCCCCAGAATGTTGCCCAGTACCTAACAAATAAAATAACCCTCTTCCTTGCACCATCGTCTCATCCACGCATTGAGACTCCAGAGCTCTGCCTGCCTCTTGGATCCTGTGTATGGAACAGGAAGCATTTCAAAGAATGCTACCCTGGAAGTTCTGGATTTCAATTTTCTACCTAAAAGCCTAAATTGAGCTTCCAGAACTTCCTTCCCACAATTTCCTATGTCATTGGTACCAACATGTCCAAGACAGCAGGCTGCTCCCCAGCACCATCTAAAACCTTATCAGGATGGCAGGTGTGCTGTGACTTCTGTCCTTACCTGAGTATGATATACTTGCTAGAGACAGTAAGGTTTGCTCCGGAAGGAATGTCTAGCCTCCCTCCTATGTCCCCCTTCACCCACATACACTTTGGGGACCTAGGGCTGGATTTACTAAAGGATACTGCTGCTTTAGCATGCGCTAATGCTATTAATGTACATTATTGGTGAAAAGGTATCATTGTGCAAAATGGGAGTTGTGGTAAATGGTTGGGGCAAGGTACTTCAGGCCGGAAGGTCGGGGGTTCAAATCCCACTAGAGGACAGCAACCTTGGGCCGGAAGGACTGGGGTTTCTAGTCCCACAGATGCTCCTTGTGGTCTTGGGCAAGCCACTTAACCCTCCATTGCCCATGTTCCCTGTAAGTATTAGTGTATGTGTCTCATATCCCCGCGTGTTAAATGTATCCCCCAATTGCGTTGTGACCGCTTTGATTGAAGGATAAGGCGGTATACAAAACTCAAAATAAATAAATAAATAAATAAATAAATAAATAAAATAACGCTCACGAATGCATGTTAGCATGTAGTCACCCAGTAGTGCCTTTTAGTAAATCTAGCTTTCCCTGCCCTAGGACAGATTGTGTTCAATTATATTATTTTGGGGTTTTGCCCTTTTCCAGAGGACTTTGTACTGACAGTGCAGAGATGTGCTGTAGGGTTACCTTGGGAACAACAGAATCCCTGCTCAGCAGTGTGCTAATTCATTCTGTTGCCAGTGAGGGAGCTAGAGAGCAACATCCAATTACAGTTCGGGGGCAGCTGGTTTCCTTGACAGCAGAAGGAAGCAAGGTTATTGGTGAATAATAATTTTTTTAATTTCTTTTCTCTAGACATTAGACAGCGATGTTCCTTCTCTCCACTCCCATTTAATTAACTGTTAATATCTTTAGCAACTGTTCTAAAACAAAGTGCTTGGTGTTAATGACATTTAATGTCAGTTATCCATCTAGGAAGGTAGATGATATGTTGATTTGTCTGAGTTATATGTTTCCATTCCCAAACTATTAAATGCTATTTCCTTCAATTTGGATGTCAGAAGCAATCCCCCCTCCTCCCCCACTTATATTCATTTTACAAAGGCTATTTTTTGTCTTTACTCATTTTAGGAGAAATGGCAGGATAATATACTTGGGGATAAAATACCATGATGGTTTAGAAAAGACAAAATTGACAACTATGTGAAAAGGTGAATATTTACTTTAAGAAACTGCTTGGGGGCCCTTTTACTAAAGCCCGCAAACCAGTTAATGCACATTTTCATGCGAGATAACTGCCTGCTTGTGCTCACGGTAACTGTTGCCACATGACAGTTACTGCCTGCTGATTCACTCTCTAACTGCCACTCATGCATTGGGTGCTGAATGGCTGTGGTAGGGGCAGAGAGAAGGCATAGTGGCACAATGCACTTAGTGCGGGGGAGGGGTGGGAACTATTGCCATTATCATAAGCACCCCTAGCTCCTCAAAAGGTGGAGTTAAATGCACCCACTGTAATGGCACCATGCGTTAGGGTACGCATCCATGTGTTAACTGTCAGGAACATGCTAGTCATGCCCCATCAGTTATCGGGAGGCTTGCATGTAATGCACGCTACTTTTTGTGCTAAATGCATGTTAGGTGCAAAAACATAATGCACTTTAATAAAAGGGCTCCTCAATCCAGTCACCATGTACTTACTGTGGCGGGGAAGGCTTGAGCTTAAAAAAGGTGTGTTACATCGCAGTTAAAATTATATGAAGGATGTTTCTCATATAACGTTTTACAAGAAAGTGGACTGCATGTTTACCATGGGAAAAAGTAACCTCCACATACAGTATAGCACTCTGGAAATGTAAAATGATCAAAAAGAAAGCAGGTCTATCTTACATAGTAACATAGTATATGACGGCAGATAAAGACCAGTATGGTCCATCCAGTCTGCCCAGCAAGGTGGCAAGAGTAGGTGCACCTGCCGCTCTGTGCAGGTCACCCCTCCCCGTGCCTTTGCTTAGGGGTGTACCCACCGCTCCGTGTAGGTCACCCCTATTTGTTCAGATAGCAGAGACTGTTAGGGTTATTTTGATTTTATCCTGTTGCTATAAAGGGATCTACTGTGTATGTCTCATGCCATTTTGAATTCTGTCACTGTATTTGCCCCCACCACTTCCATCGGAAGGGCATTCCAAGCATCCACCACCCTTTCAGTGAAAAAGTATTTCCTGACATTGCCTTTTAATATATACTCTGGAGGAGAGGAGGGACAGGGGAGATATGATTCAAACCTTTAAATACTTAAAGAGTATTAATAAACAAACAAACCTCTTCCAAAGACAGGGAAGCTGTAAAACTAGAGGGCATAACATGAAGCTGCAAGGGGGTAAACTGAAAGGCAACGTCAGGAAAGCACAGTTACTTACCTGTAACAGGTGATCTCTGGGAACAGCAGGAATAAGTCTTCACATATGGGTATCGTCAGTACCGACGGAGCCTGCGTGGGTACGCTCCCCAGCGTCCAATAAGAAAGCTTTTGGGAGCATCCCACAGCGCCTGCGTGCTGCCTTCCCGCCTTTCCCAACCGCCTCTCTCCAGTTCGAGTTTTAAAGCTGAGACAAAGAGAGAGAGAGAGGGAAGGAAAGATAGATAGAGAGATACAACTCCTAGGGGAGGTGGGTGGGTTGTGAAGACTTATTCATGCTGTTCCCAGAGATCACCTGTTACAGGTAAGTAACTGTGCTATCTCCAGGAACAAGCAGGAATGAGTCTTCACATATGGGGACTCCCTAGCTGCAGATGCCAGGGAGAGACCCCAGAGTTGTGTGTCCTTGAAAAGGGCTCTACCTCCCCCCATGGATCTCTGGCATCCAACCAGGGTAGGTGGGTAGGAGTTGATTAGGAATGGAACAGGTGTTTGAGAACAGCCTGACCAAATGAGGCATCCCGGCGGGAGTCCTTGTCCAAACAGTAATGGGCTGTGAAGGTATGAACCAAGGCCCAGGTGGCCGCTTGACAGATTTGGTCGATGGACACAGAGTTTAGATGAGCCATTGAGGCTGCCATGGCCCTCACATTGTGAGCTGTGATATGGCCCTCCAGAGAAAGGTTCCTACTTTGGTAGGCGAAAGAAATACACTGAGCAATCCAGTTGGACAGTGTTCTCTTAGAAACTGGAAGTCCTAAATGGGAAGGATCAAAAGTAACAAAGAGTTGAGAAGACTTTCTATGTTGCTGTGTTCTTTGTAAGTAAAAGGCGAGAGCTCTTTTGCAATCCAAAGTATGAAGATTCCTCTCTGCACTTGATGCATGAGGTCCTGGAAAAAAGACAGGTAAGTATACCTCTTGGTTCAGATGAAAAGGCGAGACCACTTTGGGCATAAAGTGTGGATTGGTCCTGAGGACTACCTTATCATGATGGAACCTTGTATAAGGAGGATTAGCCACCAAGGCTTGGAATTCACTGATGCAGCGTGCTGAGGTGACTCCAATGAGAAAGATAACCTTCCAAGAAAGAAATTTCAAGGAGGTGGTGGCTAAAGGTTCAAAGGGTGGCTTCATAAGCTGGCCAAGAACCAGATTTAAGTCCCATGCCACTGGAGGTGGTCTAATGAGAGGTTTAGTTAAAAGAAGGCCTCTCATGAATCTTGCTATAAGAGGATGAGAGGAAATAGGCTGTCCATTGAGAGGCTTGAGGGATGCTGCAATAGCACTCAAATGGACACTTACTGAATTCGTTTTAAGGCCTGCATGGGATAAATGCAGAAGATACTCTAGTAAAGAATTCAAAGGTATTGCAAGAGGGTTAAGACCCTTCTCTGAACACCAAATGGTAAATCTTTTCCATTTGAAAGCATAAGAACGTCTAGTGGAAGGCTTTCTAGAAGCATGAAGAATATCTCTGACTTGCTGAGAGAGATGAAAAACTTGAAGGTCTAGGCCTTCAGCAACCAGGCCCTGAGATGGAGAGACTGGGGGTTTGGGTGCCACAACGTTCCGCCTTCCTGGGATAGAAGATCTGGTGCAGAGCCCAACTCCAGGGAAGGAGCTTGAGAGAGATGCAGAAGTAGAGGGTACCACACTTGGCGTGGCCAATGTGGTGCTATGAGGATCATGGAACCTCGGTCTCTCTGAAGCTTGAAAAGTGTTTTGGGAATTAGGGGAATGGGTGGAAAGGCATAAAGGAAGTCTTGACTCCAGTGAAGAAGGAAGGCATCCCTGGCCTGAACTCCCTGACACGGAATTCTGGAACAGAACCGGGGAAGTTTGGCATTCCACGGACTTGCAAAGAGGTCTATGTCCGGGGTTCCCCAAATTCAAAAAATCCTGGCTACCTGGTCCATGTGGAGGGACCACTCGTGTGGAAGCAGAACTCAACTGAGTCTGTCTGCCCAAGAGTTTTGAACGCCTGGAAGATATACTGCCATAAGATGAATCTGATGCTCTCTGGCGAAGGCCCACAGTCGCAAAGCTTCGTTGCAAAGCGACAGAGAGCCAGTCCCTCCCTGCTTGTTCACATAGAACATGGCTACTTGGTTGTCCGTGTGGATGAGGACTGTCCTGTAGCTGAGCAGGGAGTGGAACACTCTGAGAGCTAAGAATATTGCTCTGAGTTCCAAGAGATTGATGTGTAAAGAAGTCTCCTGTGGAGACCAGAAGCCCTGGGTGGAGAGATCTTGCAGATGAGCTCCCCAACCCATTGGAGAGGCATCTGTTGTAAGGGTTGCTTGGGGTAGTGACTGCTGAAAAGGGGACCCCAGCAACAGGTTTTGAGAGGACTTCCACCACTGGAGAGACCAAAAAAGGCGACTGGAGTTTGCTATTTTGTCTGACAGGCAACCTGATGCCTGAGTCCATTGGGTGGACAAAGTCCATTGAGCTGCCCTCATGTGAAGGCGAGCATATGGAACCACATGCACGGTGGATGCCATGTGGCCTAAGAGTTGTAACATTTCTCGAGCAGTTAAATGGGACTTTAACTGTATTTGGGAGGCTAACTGCACCAAGCGTAGGCAACGAGCCTGAGGAAGATAGGCCCTTGCAGTTGTGGTATCCAGCAAAGCCCTTATAAATTCCAGAGATTGAGTAGGGGTGAGATTGGATTTTGGGATGTTTATTACCAGTCCCAAATACTGAAGGACACACATTGTGCAGGTTAGAAAAGTCTTGGCCTCTGACTGAGAGGAGCTCGAATGAGCCAGTCATCCAGATATGGGAAAACAAATATTCCTAGAGTGCGTAGAAATGCAGCTACTACTGCCATGCATTTCGTGAACACCCTTGGTGCAGAGGCCAGACCGAAAGGAAGCACCCTGTATTGGTAGTGCTTTCCTCCAAAAAGGAACCGAAGGAACCTTCTGTGTGTTGGATGGATGAGGACATGGGTGTACGCATCCTTGAGATCTAGAGAACAAAGCCAGTCCTGACTCTGAAGGTATGGAAGCAGAGCACCGAGAGAAATCATCTTGAATTTCTCCTTGAATAGAAATTTGTTCAATTCTCTGAGATCTATGATGGGTCTGTAGCCCCCTGTTTTCTTTGGGATAAGAAAATAAGGGGAGTAGAACCCTGTGCCTTGTTGAAGAAGAGGTACTTCTTCTATTTCCCCTTGGGCAAGAAGGGTGGCAATCTCCTGACCCAGAAGGTTGAGGAGAGATGTTGGAGAATTGAACTGTTTCACTATGGTGTGAGGGGGAAGGCTTAAGAAATGAAGCTTGTACCCTTCCTTTATGATAGAGAGTGTCCATTGCTCTGCTGTGATTTGTTCCCATCTGGGAGCAAAGTAAGTCAACCTTCCTGGAATGGTAAGGGGCTCTGGTTCCTCCAGAGCCAGAAAGGCTAAGTTCTCTAGCTGCAAGTCAAAGACCCTGAGGAGGCTGAGGCTGCTGGGTCATGGAAGGCCTAGCAGCCTTTGATTTGGCCTGTTTAGGTGGTTGCTGACGCTTTGCAGCAAAACGACCTGCAGAAGATGCCTGCTGACTATAAGCAGGATAGTATCTTCCCTTTTTGGAAAAAGATGTCTTTTTGAACAATCTTTTCTTAACGGGAGCAGAGGTAGACTTTGAAAGTCGATCCAAAGCAGAGTTTTCAGCATCCATTTGATTGGCCTTTGCTTGCCAATCCTTACCAAACAGGTTTTCACCTGTACAAGGGATATTCCCTAATTCATCTTGGACCCAGAGCTCCAAATCAGAAGCTTGTAGCCAAGCAATTCTGCGTGCCCCTATGGCAATAGCCGAGGCTCTGCTTACACACTCAAAAGAGTCAAAGGCTGCACGGTTGGAAAATTTGGAGGCATCTTGGGCATGTTTGAGCCAAGTGAGAAACTCCTGCCTTTTTTTCCTCCGAAATGAAAGGAGTTAAAGTCTGCAGATGATCTGTGACTTCTTTTAGAAACATTCCTATATAGAGACTATAGGAGTTGATCCTGGCAGCTAGCATAGAAGCTTGAAAAACCCTTTGGCCAAAAGCATCTAGGGTCTTGCATTCACGTCCTGGAGGATTAGATGAGTGTCTCTTTGCACTCTTTATCTTTCTCATGGCAGACTCTACCACAATAGAGTGATGAGGAAGCTGAGTCTTGTGGAAGCCAGGACAAGGAGGGACACGATACATGGTGTCTAACCTGCGAGAATGAGGAGAGGTGGTAAGAGGTGTCTCCCACATCCTCAACATGAGATCATACAGAATCTCATGGATAGGTAAAGTAGCTGCCTCTTTAGGAGTTTTAGGATATTGTAAAATATCTAACTCCTTGGCTCTGGGTTCTGACTCAGGGGCCACTGTGATGGAGAGGCCCCTAGCCACTTCCCTAATGAAGTCTTGAAAAGACAAGTCTTCTGGAGGAGACATTCTTCGTTTAGGAGAAGAAGACTCCTGAGGAAGAAGTATCGATGCCTCGACAGAACCCTCAGACTCATCAGAGTCTTCAGAGGAATCGAAGTATCGCCTGTCTGGATGCTCCTGTAAAGCCCGATAGCCGTACCGAGTAGGATCGGTATCAGGAGTAACCGGTACCGGTTCGGTACCGATGGGCATCATAGGACAGGGTACCGTTGCAGTCGACACCGAAGCCGATGTCGATGCAATCGGTACCGGCACCGGAGGTGATACCGGTGCCGGAGCCGGTACCGACAACGGGGATTGTTGCGGTACTGGAGGCATCGCAGCCTGTATGAATGCCATTAGGGTGCGCTGCATGGTCAGAATCTTCTGATCCATCGACGCCACCAATGTCTGGATGTCAGTACCAGTGGGAGCCACCGGTACCCCAGAACACGGCAACAGGTGATCTGTCGAGGCCGAGCCATCGATGTCAACCTGTGACCCCATAGACAATGCTTTGGAAGCCGGAGCTTCCCGCCGGGGTAATTTTGCCGGTGCGGAATCCTCGAGGGCAAGCCCGGAGGCATCTCGATGCTTGGAGGGTGATCTACCATTCGAGGACCGGCTAGATTTATGCTTGGTTACCTGAGATCCATGGGAGGAAGAAGAAGCCCTGGAAGACGTCGATGCCACCGAAGCTGCATCAGAGGGAAACAGGGTACTGAGCTTGGCTGCTCGGTTCTGTCGACCTCTTTTAGACATCATGGTACAGGACATACAATCCGTAAGGAATGGTCAGGCCCCAAACATTTTAGACACCAGTCATGGGTGTCGGTGACAGAAATAGTACCGCCAAATTTTGTGCAATTTTTAAACCCGGAGGCGGGCTTCTCCATGAGGAAAATATTTTTAGGCCTAAGGCCCAAAAACTGAAAATGCACAGTGAAGAAAAGATAAATTGTTTTGTTTTTTTTTTGAAAGAAAGAAAGAAAAGAAAAGACCGGCGGTACCGGTCCGACGTCGAAGAAGGCAGACGCGACACAAAAGAATTAAGAAAAAATAAAGAACTTCTTCTGCGGTGACAGGAACACGACCTGCTGGCTCTGTGGAAAAGAAGAACTGGAGAGAGGCAGTTGGGAAAGGCGGGAAGGCAGCATGCAGGCGCTGTGGGATGCTCCCAAAAGCTTTCTTATTGGACGCTGGGGAGCGTTCCCGCACAGGCTCCGTCGGTACCGATGATACCCATATGTGAAGACTCATTCCTGCTTGTTCCTGGAGATATACTTTTTCACTGAAACAGTGGTGGATACTTGGAATGCCCTCCTGATGGAAGTGGTGGGGGCAAACAGAATTCAAAATGGCATGGGACAGACCCAGTAGATCCCTTTATAGCAACAGGATAAAATCAAAATATCCCTAACAGTCTCTGCTATCTGAACAAATAGGGGTGACCTACACGGAGCGGTGGGTACACCCCTAAGCAAAGGCATGGGGAGTGGTGACCTGCACAGAGCGGCAGGTGCACCTACTCTTGCCACCTTGCTGGGCAGACTAGATGGACCATACTGCTTTCTTTTTGTTCATTTTACATTTCCAGAGTGCTATACTGTATGTGGAGGTTACTGTATCACACTGCATATATCTTATGACAAGGTGTATTGTAGGTACAAAACTAGAGGGAAGAGAATCATTTCCATTGGCCAAAAGTAGAATTCAAGCTAGTCTACCATTTTGCTGCATTCCAGGAATGGTCTCTAAAATTTAAAAACAAACATTAAGCAAAATTTAGTATTAAGATCAAGCTCAACAGCATTTCAGAAACTGGATGCATCATTGAAAACTAAATGGAAGACACTGTTTCAATGGCATAACCTAATATCTAACATTAACAATTTTTACATTAATTGATTTAGGTGGCAAAGACAGGGCATATGGACACTGGATCAAGTATTAACAGGAAGAGAAAGTTTAACTTTCCAAGAGATAAGAGTGAAGTTTAACTAAGCAAGTTCTCAAAGATTTAAAGGGTCAATTTTTAAACTAGCTATGGGGCCTGCAAGCTACTTTTCAAAGCAAACTCCCTATGGCCCAGTAATTTTGTTCCTAACTAAAAATTCCTCCATTTTACCCAGAAGCAATTCCAGGCTCTGATATCTGTTCTGTCATTTCCTCAATAACTTCTGGAATGCTTTTTAGAAACTGGCGTTATATTGGCTACCCCGCCATTCCTTGGGCTAGATCATAAGCTACCAGTATCATTTCGGCCATTTCATGTTTGAGCTCCTTCAGAAATCTGGGGTGAATATTGTCCATCTTGACAGGTTGCTACAGATTAGAGATCACTAAATTTTAAAGTGCAAGTCTATTATTGCAAAAGGACGCAACATGTGTAATTTGCAAAAATGCAGAAATTACAGAGATTTGCAGTTTTCACACTTTGCACTCTTCTGCAAAGGCTTTCTCCAAATGCAATTATTCTCTGTAGTAGACTTTCATGTGTAGTGTGCTACTACTAATAGTTTATTTTTGTTCATACATAATAAGCTCTCACAGTGAAAACCATACAAAGCTGTCTATTATTTAATAATATTTTAAAACCGGCACATAGAAGCGTGTTCGTGGACTAGATTTAGCAAAAAGATATCTACCCCTCAATGTGTGATTTTTATCTTTTTATAACCAGCATGTTAGTGAATTTTTTCTGAAAAAAATTGAAATCTTGCTCATTTTCCTGGGTAGCTAGCTTTTGTGCTAAAGGGTTGAAATTGTAAGATCTTAGTACAGTATATCAGCACCATAAATTGTCAGTTCACTCTAGCATATATTTCACATTTATAGTGGTTTGCTTCAGCCCTCTGAAACATCGCCTACAAAGAATCGTGCTGGTGTGGTTATCTTCTCAACATGCTCTGTAGTGAACACCGAAACAAAGAATTAATTGTGCTTCTCTCCTCTAGCTTTATCCTCCCTGGGCTCCCCCTTTGCACCTGGTCATCCAGTGGGCCAACTGAATTCTTTACAGACTTCACTTTTAATATACTTAAAAAACATTTTTGTTAGTAGGTTTTTCCTCATTGGCAAGTTATCCTCAAATTCTCTCTTGATCCTCTTTATTAATGTTTTGTATCTAACTTGCCAGTTCTTTATCCTCTTTTCAACCCATTTTCTTGATTAGGTCGGGCATTTAATTTTCGAAGGATGCCTTTGTGGCTTTAACTTCCTCCTTCACAGCCCCATAGAGCAATGCCGATAGTCATTTGGTTTTCTTTAGCTTATAAACTTGAAAACTATGAGGTATGTTTACTAAACGGCGCTAACGGCGCAATTGCGATGTTATCACGCAATAAGTGATGTTATCACGTGATACATGATGTTATCGCGCCATAATGGCGCATTACCGTGCGAGAACGTCATGTATCATGCGATAATGTCTGCGGCGGCGTTAAGGTGCACAGAGGGTGGAGTAAGGCTTCCCAGAGGGCGGAGTAAGGCTCCCCAGGGGCGGAGAGAAGGGGGTCAATGGGCGGAGAGTGGGTGGGGAGAGGCCCCCTGCACACTAGCATCTTAAATGAAGGGCTGAAAATTAGCGCCAGTGAAAACCTCGCGCTAGAAGCATATTTGCAGGGGAGAGAGACCATTTAAGTCAGCAATGTGCAACACAGGCAGGGAAACCAAAAGAAGTGATAGTAGTGATACATGTGCAGCAACATCACAGTGCCCAAGTACGAGAGGGCACTACGGTGAGGCTGCAAATGGGGTACAGGGGGCTGCAGGCGGGACATGCAGTGGGGCAGCTGGGGCACAGTGCGGACTAGGCAGATGCCCAGGTGACACATAGGAATGTAGAATCGGAAAACCAGCAGGACAGCAACTGACCAAGGGCAAACATGGCCACGAGTGTGTGTCTCACAGTGTCCCAGGGGACAGTACCCAGCAAGTAACCCAAAGGGCACATAACATTGGCAGGCGGTGCCAGGGGGAATCGTGGATGTCTATGCAGGCACCCCTACCCCATATCACGAACCATAGGCAGCCGCCTACTGGCACACTGGATGGTCTGGGACTGCGCACCACCAGCACAAGGGCATGTCAGCATGGTGGCAGAGGGATGCTGGTGGTGGAGGGGGCAGTGGCATCTGCCCACAGCAGACCACAGCCAAGCCCCGTTTAGGTGGGTGCCATGCATTGCAACAGACAAGGTCTGTCTGATGAACAGTCATCATATCCCCAGGGAATAATCTGCCACTGTGGCAGCAGTGTGGTGCAGTACACATAGCCAGTGTGTTCAGGAGCAGAAGGCCACAAGTTCAAGTCCCAGCTGTGCTTCCTGCAAACCATATCCCTATATTTTACCCAGTACTAAACCATGGTAATAATGATAGAACCGTTATTGCAGATAGAATATACACGCCATAAACCCCTATATTTTACCCTACAGAACACAGACACCATAAACATGTGCAATCCCTAGAGCAGAGTTTCCCAACTGCAGTCCTGGAGGGTCAAACACCATTCAGGTGTCATGCTGGCCCTAATAAATATGCCTGTGCTGCATTTGTATGCACCGCCCCCATTGTATGCAAATATATCTCATGCATATTCATTAGGGACAGCATGAAAACCTGAAGAGTGTTTGGCCCAAAAGGACCGGAGTTGGGAACCTCTGCCCTAGAGCAGCGGCCAACAGGGGCACAAACACCCACACCCACACACATAGGCCCCACTATCCAAAGCCTCATGGAGAGTCAGGCTGTTGGGCCCTGCGCAGAGCAGCAGCTCCCAATACTGGCACCTGAATACCTTAGCAATGCCGTCCTAAACTTGGGAACACATTCCACATATATCAAAAGGCCACTATGATTAATGTCAGATAACAAATCCTAGGTTAAACATGATTTGTTGACAGAGATTCATCATAGTAACCTTTCTGATATCTGTGGAATGTCTTTCAGTCTTTGCTTCTGACAGTGTTTACCAGCCCGGAGAGTGACCCCAACAGTATTGCGTACCATGGTAATGCCCGCACTGTGCCCAGGACTGGTGTGGCAGTCAGGGCTGCCACAAACCTCTATAGTTGCACAAAGCTGGCATAGGCGTGGGAGTGTGTGTATGTCTATCCAGTGTGTTGTGGCTGCCTACACCAGGGGTGTCCAACCCTGTCCTGGAGGGCCGCAATCCTGGCAGGTTTTTGGGATAGCCCTAATGAATATGCATGAGATATACATGCATTAGAGATATCCTGCCAACCTGACTGGTTTGCAGCCCTCCAGGACTGGATTTGGAGACCCCTGCCTTATACCTCTGTCATTTAAGATTGTGAGTGGGCAAGGTACAGGTGTCCTAGACATCAAAAGGGTAGATACAATTTGTCACATTCCTCCTCGCTTCTCACCACCACTAAAAAGTTGTCTATTGGTGGTGGTGAGAAGCGAGGAGGAATGTAACAAATTCTATCTACCCTTTTTGATGTCTAGGACATCTGCATCTTGCTCCTCAAAATCTTAAATGACAGAGGTGTAAGGCAGGGGTCTCCAAATCCAGTCCTGGAGGGCCACAAACCAGTCAGGTTGGCAAGATATCTCTAATGCATGTATATCTCATACATATTCATTAGGGCTATCCCAAAAATCTGACAGGATTGTGGCCCTCCAGGACAGGGTTGGACACCCCTGGCCTACACCTTACTGAGCCCGCACTGTTTCCAGTGTTAGCCTGCCAATGTGCATAATGAGGGGCAAGGTACTGTGGATATGGCCCGGACTGGATGGCCTGGGCAGGATGCATCTGCAAAGGGCATAGGGCAATGGCTGGGACATTGTAGTGCCTAACCACCACCTGCACGGACAGGGTGGCCATGGCATGTCATGCTGGGAGGTCACTCTCACCCTGATTGAGCAGTGGCCACGGCATGGCTAGGTTCACCCAGTGTTATACAGTATTTCTTCCAAGTGATATTTCTGGGTTCCCTTTCTGGGGCCCAATCACTGACATACCTGCTTGGTGTGTGTGCTCACATCCCATTTTTGGGTGCACACAGTTCATCCAGGAACATGTACTATGTACTAGCTAGCAGACTGTCTGTAGTTAGCATGGGTATGGCTGGAACACCTTGCAGGATGCAGCTGGTGGAGACTGACTGTGCCCTCTGCTAGTGAATGTCAGATAGTGGTGGGGGGTAGCTGAGTTTTTTTCCAGTGTTCTGCCTGTCTGCCATTGCCTTATGTGTTGCGTACAGAGCTGCATTGGCTGCCCTGTAGGGTGCCTGTTCCACAGCAGGACTGGGGTTGATGGTCCCCTCTACTGCCACCATTGCAGAGATGTAGAATGTGGATCTGTTGGTGGGAGATTCTGTCCCCCAATCTGAGCCACAGAGGGCAGGTTGGGTGGTGCTACATATTCTGCTTTTGGGTCCAAACACCCCCTTCACCTATAACATGTGACCATTGCACCCACACAGGATATGCACTATTCTGGGTGCATCATAGTCCCCAAGGGCTAAACATGACTTGGAAATACAGATGGACACAGGCGTATCCTAAGTGTGTCTGCAAGGACTACCTATCACACATTGGCACTGCTGGGGACCTGCAGCATAGCCTATCTCAGCCAAACCAGGTGCTGCGGACCAGGTGCTGGGCGCCCCACCTTACCCTCAGGGTGAGCACAGGACCCGCACAATGTCACAGTCTGTAGCTACTCTGTGCTAGTAACACACATGGTCAGTTCCCCCTACCAGGCCTAGGTGCTGTGGGGGTGCATACCCCATCTTGTGATCCGCTGTAGACTGCTGATCTGCATGTGCAGTGCATCATGGGCACGGGTGGGTTTACCCTACCCTGGTAACCACAGCAGATAGTTTGTGTCGTGACCTGCAGTCTTTCTGTAGCCAGCCAGGGGTGGGGTAGTAGCTATAGAGATGTAGCCCACTGGTTGCTTCATTGACAGTGGAGGCAGAAGTCATGGGTTTGGTCCCACAGTGGTATTATTTAATAAGGCTGTCTGGGGCTTTTTCTTTTAATTTAAATCAGTGCTGCCAGCAAAATGCACCCTCACAGTGCTGTAACCTTAAGGTGCCTCATAAGGCGCCCTATCGGGGGCCCTTATAGGGCACATTAAAAGGCGCCTTGGCAGACAGGGCACTTTGTAATGTGCCCTATGGAGTACCTTATAGGGCGCCTTATGCGGCACCTTATGTTACGGTACTATGAGGGTGTTTTTGCTGGCAGCACTGATTTAACTTAAAAAAGGAAATGCCTCAGACAGCACTGATTTAAATGAAAAACAGGAACTGCCTCAGACAGCACTGATTTAAATTTAAAAAGGTAATGCCTCAGACAGCCTTCTTACATCACACCACTGCAGGATCAAATCGATGACTTCTGCCTCTGCAGTCATTGCAGTAACCAGTGGGCTACATCTTTATAGCTTCTAACGCTGCGCTGGCATGAACTTAGGGTTAACGCGTGTTAACGTACCATGGCGCCCACTATCGCGCGATACAGATTCTTGCTACCTTGATGCCGGAATGCCCACTCCTTATATGGCATCCTTCACATTATCGCTGCAACTAGCGCCGGTAACATTAAGACGGTTTAGTAAACATACCCCTATATTTTATCTCTGCGGACAGGATAGCATTTTTACACAATCGCCATACCTCCATATTCTCGCAAATCTCCTTCTAGTTTTCTTCTAAATTCCTCATTTCATCATCATTGTCCTTTTTAAAATTAAATGCTACTGCAGCAGGTTTTTTTATCATTCTCTCACCAGGGATTGGAGGAGGCACGGCTATTCAGGGATGGGCTAAGTTAACACAGAAATGGCCTAGAGCATGGAGGAGGAGTGGGGTCAGTGGGGGATCATGAGCAGTTGGAAACAATTCAGTTGGAAGACCCTAGTCTTGGGAACAATGCCAGTGGGAAGACCCTAGTCAAGTTCACTGGTGACCCAGGATGAGGAAGATAAAGGCAGAGGGCATAAAGTCTAAGCATTTCCACCCTCCTCTCCTTTACAAGTTAAGCAGATTAGGTCAGCTAGGATAGTCACAGCTAGTGGGGACCTCACCAGCATAATAATGAGGAGTAGAAGGTTTAGTAGCTCAGGTGCCAAAATGGGTTGTCTCAGCTCGAGAATACAAACGTAGTCCAAGTATCATGCTTGAGGGGAGCATCTGGGCCTGGGGGCAACCTTGGCTGAACAGTACAAGGCCAAAAAGTGATAAGGTACCCAGTCTAGCAGAATGGGCAGCTGGAGGGGGGGGGGGGTAATAAAAGGGGCCTAAATAACTACATGGAGTGGTGGCCAGCACTGGACAACGACAACAGCATCTTATCACTGAGTGGGTGGGAAGGCAAGAAGGAGGCCCAGCAATAAAATGTGAGACTGATGGTCAGAAGGGGCTTTCCCATTGAGCTGGTGAGGTCATTTAAGTGGTTTTAGCTTGTCATTTGATATTGGTACTGCTTTTATTGTGCAATTTTATGAAGTACTGTAAGTCAATAATAAAGCTGTGGCCATTTGTTCACACACACACACACACACAAAGTGACTGCAACAAAGGACTGGAAGGGTATGGAGGATGGGGAAGGGTGAGAGATAAAAAAGGGAGGAGGGGAGATGAGGGAGGCCTGCAGGCAAAGCCGGAGAGAAAAGTGAGGGAAAGCAGCCGGCCCAGTAGCACCATGCCATATGTCATATCAAAACTGAATGCTTTATGATTACGCTTGTCATCAATAAACCTATGCATGAAAACATGCTCCAAACACCATTTTAAAGGATTTTTTGTTGGATTATAAAGCCAAGGTCGCTATAATAAGCTGCCTCTGTTTGAAACCTTTCTATTCTATTTTAAGTGATCATGCATTATAAAAACTGCCATTAACAAGCCAAACAAGCCAATACGTTTCGAACCACTTCATCCTAAAGGTTCTTCTTCAGGGCAAAAAGGCAGTAAGTATCTGCATTTTCTTCTCCCATAGTATTAGTCATAGAAATTTTCATCCATCCTTTAGGAACTCAGCTGACTTATGTAAGTGCACTTAGCCAGGAACGATAAATTTACTGTTCCTCTGCTCTTATTACTTGCTGTCATGCATCTAGCACTACTACTACTATTTCTTTGTATAGCACTACAAGGTGTACACAGCACTGTACAGAGACATGTAAGAGGCATTCCCTGCTCATAAGAGCTTACTGTCTGGTCAAGACAGACAATACAAGTGCAGACTAGGATCTATCTAGGGGAATGGTAAGGAGACACATAGGAGGTGAACAGGAGTCTAGGGGGATCAGGATCCAAAAGCAGTCTCAAAGAAGTGAATTTTTAGCCTGGATTTGAACAGAGCCACAAATGGAGCTGGACGTACCAACTCAAGTAGTTTGTTCCCAGCATAAGGAGCAGCAAGGTAGAAAGATCGAAATCTGGAATTGGCAGTGGAAGAGAAGGGCACAGATAGAAGGAATCTGCCAGAAGAGTGGAGTTCCTGAGGAGGGGTGTAGGGAGAGATAAGAGGAAAGGTAACGAGGAGCAGCCAAATGAAGGCACTTATAGATCAGTAGTAGAAGTTTGAACTGGATGCGGAAATGGTTAGGGAGCCAATGAAGTAACTTGAGAAGAGGGGTGACATAAGTATAGCGACACTAGTGGAAGATTAGCTGTGCAGCTGAGTTTCGAACAAATTGAAGTGGGGAGAAATTATTCAGAGGAAGATCAATGAAGAGGAAGTTGCAATAGTCTAGACGAGAGGTGACAAAAGAATGTATAAGGGTCTTAGTAGTGTGTTCAGAAAGGAAGAGACAACTTTTGCCAGTGTTATAAAGAAAGAAACAAAAGGTTTAGCTATCTGTTGGATGTGTGTGGGGAAGGAGAGGAAAGAGTCAAAGATAACACCATGGTTGTGAGCTGAGGAAACAGGAGTAGAGTGTTATCCACAGAAATAGAGAAAGGGGGAAGAGGGGAGGTGGGCTTACTGGGAAAGATAAGGAGCTCAGTTTTGGCCATGTTCTGTTTCAGATGGTGGTGAGATATCCAGGCACTAACGTCAGATAAGCAGGCAGAGATTGAGGTCTGGATTCATGGAGAGGTTTCAGGTGCAGAGAAGTAGATCTGAGAGTTATCAGCATAGAGATGGTACTGAAAACCATGGGAGGAGATGAGTGCACCAAGGCACTGACTGTAGAGAGGGAAAAGGAGAGGTCCCAAGAGAGAGCCCTGGGGTGCACAAACTGAAAGCGGGATGGCAGTAGAGAAGGATCCACCAGAACATAGTTATCTCCAAGTTATAGTGCCCTGTTCAATGTAATTTCAGTTTGTTCAATGTAAAACCGCACTGATGCAGAATAGCACGGTATATAAGAGAATGTAAATAAATAAATAAAATAAAATAAATAACATACACTAAAAGTGTGATGAGAGAGATAGGAAGAAAATCAGAACAGGACAGAACCCCTAAATCTAAGTGAGGACAGGATATCGAGGAGAAGGTAGTGATCAAGTGTCAAAAGCAGCAGAAAGGTCAAGAAGGATGATGATCAAGTAAAGGCCCTTGGATTTGGGGAGGAACAAGTCATTAGAGATTTTGGCAAGCGCTGTTTCAGTAGAATGTAGAGCACAAAAGGCAGATTGCAGTGGATTCAGAAGAGACTGAGAGGAGAGAAAGTCAAGACAGTGGCAACGAACCGCACATTCAAGTAATTTAGAAATAAAAGGGAGGAGAGAGATGGGTTGATAATTAGAAGGACAGGTAGGAATAAGTGATGGTTTCTTGAGGAGAGGTGTAACTACAGCATGTTGGAAGGCTGCAGGAACAGTGGCAATAGAAAGCGAATAGACTGAGGATATGACAGATGGAAGAGACAACAGTGGAGGAGATGGAGTTTAGTAGATGGGTGGGGATGGGATCAGAGGGGTAAGTGGTAAGTTTAGAGGAGGAGAGGTGTGCTTTTTTCCTCACTGATCTTAGAAAAGGAGGAAAGGGTGACAGAAGTCGAGGGAAGGATTAGGGGGTGAAGAGGGGGAAGAGGGGGAAGGGGGGATGGAGATGACTCCTGGGAGAAATTCAAGAGTAACCTTGTAGAGTTTGTCATGGAAGTAGTCAGCCAAGGTTTGGGAAGAAAGGAAAGGAGGAGGTCAGAGGAGGAGGCACTTTGAGGAAAGAGTTGAGAGTTGTGAAGAGATGATGAGGGTTAGAAGCAATAAAATTAGTCAGATGGACATAGTACTCTTGCTTGGCGAGTACTATGGCAGACTGGAAAGAGGTTAGTGTGAATTTGAAATGTAGGAAGTCTGCAGGGGTGTGGGATTTGAGCCAAAGGTGCTCATCTGAGCAGGCACAGGAATGTACAGTAGGTAGTGAGTGTCAGAAGACAGCCAGGGCTGAGGTATAGTATGCCTCACAGGACGTGAAGAGGGAGGAGCAATAGCAGAGGAGAGAACAGAGTGGAGGAGTGGCCTAGTGGTTGGGGCAAGGTACTTCGGGCCGGAAGGTCGGGGGTTCAAATCCCACTAGAGGACAGCAACCTTGGGCTGGAAGGACTGGGGTTTCTAGTCCCACAGGTGCTCCTTGTGGTCTTGGGCAAGCCACTTAACCCTCCATAGCCCATGTTCCCTGTAAAATAGTTCTCTGTGTGCTGTGCTTTCCTGTCTAATCAATGTGTTTATACCTCAAACATTTTCTGTCATGATTTGACAATTTCCAATCTGTAATCAAACCGCTGCTGATCGCTGGAAGTAGCGGTATACAAATGTATACTAAATAAATAAATAAATAGGAAGATACAGCCTCATCAACAGACTTAGATGACATAGTGGAGTAAAGAGATAGTGAGGCAGCAGTGGAGAGACTGATGGGTGATAGCATGAAGCTTCCTAAAGATGTTGGAAGAGATTGGGCAAGAGTGAGGTGGGGGTGATGAAGAATGAAACTTAGCAGGTGATGGTCAGATAAGGGAAGAACTGAGGTGCATCAATTTGAGGACAAGCAGCTAGAGAAGAAGATAAGGTCAAGGCAATGGTCTAGCTGGTGAGTAGGGCAGCAGAGCATAGCTGGAGATTGAATGAGATGGTAAGAGATAAAAGCTTTAAGGCATGAGGCTCAGAGGGTTTATCAACGTGAATGATAAAATCCCCAAGGATAAGTGAGGGGGAAGATGCATCCATAAAGAGGAATAGCCATAAGTCAAAGTCAGTGAGAAAGGTCGATAAATGACAGCAATCCAGAGAGGTAGTGAAGAGGTGGATGGAGTGGACTTCAAAAGAAGGAAAGGAGTGAGATTCAGGCAGAGAGAGGGGTTGAAATTGTCAGGAATGAAAGAGTGGAAACTCAACACCACTGCCGTGCCCAACAGACAGAGGGCAGCAGCTGAAGTAGAGTCTTCAGGGAGAAGCCAGGTCTCAGAGCAAGAAGATGCAGAGGTAGAGAGGTCGTGAATGATGCAAGTTTATTAGAGATGGAGTGTGCATTCCACAAGGTGCATGAGAAAGGGAGAGAGGGTGGGGAAAGGAGATGGATGTGAATAAGATTTGAGGGGTTGGGTGTGGATCTGCCCTGGAAGTGTGAAAAAAGTCTAGGGGGGGGGGGGGTCAGTGTTGGGATTGATATCCCCCAGTGAGAGAAGGAGCAGGAGAGTGTGGGGAAGAGAGGAGGGGGCACAACAGTGACCAGAGTGAGGGTCTTTCAGAGAGAGGGGAGATGGCTGAATGAGAGGAAGAAGATGGTGAAGCTGAAGAGCACATGACAGGATAGAAGATAAGATGGCAGGAAAGGTGAAGATGGGGGGAGGGGGGTAAGAAACTGAAATTCAAAATGCATGGCTGGACTCCTGGAAATCATCTTCAGAGCACTTGCAGCAGCTGCAGTGACCTTGTTTGCAAGCAGATTAACTTTTGAAGGTCACTTTAAACAAAGTGGTGCAAAATAACAAGAATTTTTGTAATCCTCTGGATAAGCTACTTCACATGACCACAATGTTCTGTAAGTGGGTGGGGGCTGATATTGGATCCAGATCATACAGAAATATTAAATGAAAACACATCTGCACTGCCATTTTTTATAATCCCTCCTTTTTGTTTTTGTTTCAAAAATCACCCAGAAGTTGTTTGCAGAGCAAGGAGGCTTAAGACTTCTCTAGCGTCTCAGTCTCACTTCAAAGCCATTAAGCTGGTGAGGAAAGCCTGTGCAGTTCCAGTTCCGCTGCAAGCGGCCGCCTGCACTAGGCATGCTCAGCATCGCGGTCCCGGAGCAGCAGCACGACCGCTGGGACACACCGCTGGGAGCGTGACGGATCCGCCGGGCAAGTATTTAACCCTTGCTTTTACCGAGAAGCTAAAACCCTGCTAGCTTAGGCTGCGTGAAGTAAGAAGCGAAGGTATTTTTTTCCTAGCGGCTCTCTCGTCCGGTTCCCAACAAGACATGTTAGGGGGGAAAGTACAGAGACTGGCAGCTGTGGGCAATTAGCTCTAAATTTCTAGCGTGATTTCCAGCACACTACGTTCGCTCTTGCCCGAAGTACAAGAACGCGGTCTTTCTACGTGAGGATCAGACGTTTCTGGACGTCGTGCAAATTTGATGGGAGGCAGTCTTGTGCATATTCTATTTCAAAATGTTATGTACATTAATAGAAGTCATTTTTTTTCCGTCCGGGAGCAGCTCTTTAAAGAGTTTTACAAGCCGTCTTGCCTGAGCTAGGTCTCAGGTTTTGGTTCCTAAAGCATCACATTTCTTACATGATCGACAACCTCCTGCGTGAAATCTAATACATTGTAATCCAAAGGTTGAGTGGACTTGGTGGTGGTACGCGGTGTGTGTTTATCCGCAGGAGGGGGAGAGGGAGGTGTTTTATATCCTACCAGGCGTTGGTTTCTATCTATCTATCTATCTATCGGTCTGTCTGTGTGAAACAAACTTTGGATACTTGACGGCGATGTTTTTGATATACTTTTCAGAAGGAATCATACGTTTGTTAAGCAAAGTGAACTGAATTCCGCCAGAGACAACTGCTATGTTATTGTATTTCGTGACTTGAACCCTTAAGGGCTAGGAGTTTACCGATTTGTTTTCCCCTTAGGTTCCATCTTATACTCTTTAGAGTCCAAATACTGTTGAAAACTCCTTCAAAATTTCATAGGACAGTTAAATCAGTTGCCAGCCCCAAAGGCTTAAGGGCTTTTGTGCTGCTTATAGCATTTAGCTATTAAGGAGGTAATTTTATAATGTTCTATGTAACGCTATATGCCTAGTGTCAATGACATACGCGTGGGGATGGGCACTTACGCCTATCGTTTAGCGGATACTATTCTGTAAGTACGCACATCAGGGCGATGACGCAGACTTTCAGAATGGGTGAGCGTAGGGGCGGAGCCCAAATTTATGCACATAAATGATAAAATATTACAACTTACGTGTGTTTTCTAGACATCTAGGCATGGTTGTGGCTAAATTGGGCATATGTACCTCACCGTTTACTCCTTATTTTATAAAGTAAAATACATGTGTAGTTTACAAAATAGATGCAAAAGACACATCGGACTAAGCGACCCTTATAAATTAAGGAGGGATTTTCAAAGTGATTAATGCGGTTAACAGACCTGCTAACTGCGTTAATTATGGCAAGCGGGATATTCAGAGGCATGAAGGTGGTTAGTGCTGCTGAATATCCCCAGGTGGCACCATTGAACACCCCGACATTAGCCGGCTAGTGTCAGAGCATTTCGGGGGCGTTTTGGAGGACCTGTCCTAACTTTCACCGCTGAAGCTACCGGACAGTGGCTGAATTTCTCCACTAACTAGTTTGCTTCCACACTGTCTGGCTGACCCAGATATTCAGTGCCGATGGCCGTATAAGGCCCCAGCATTGAATATCCAAGTTTAGAGTTTAGTGACGATGGCTAGACGCTTTATAGGGCTAGTTGCCGCAGCTGAATATCCCCCCCCCCCCCCGACACACACACAATTTATAGATTGTGCAAGATTACATGGAGCAGTCTATAGTGATGTCAAACTGAAATACATTTAATCCCAGACACTCAAATGAATTCCTCTTCCCATGCCTAATCTCTGGTGATGATACAGAAGGGGTGTATGCAGGTTTCCAGGCCAGTGTGCCTTGTTGATGAATCCCATGGGTACCTCTGCAGTGTTTTATTGTTCCAAAACAAAACTTGTAAGGGATGTTTTAACTCCATATAATTAGACAAGTTGTGACTACTGTGGCTAGCATAAGACCTGATCCTTCAGGCTTTATTTTATGTTATAGTTTTGAAACATGTACCCAAATGTCTGCACTTTTAAGATGCTAGCAGGATCCCACCAAACTGAGTGCTTTGCATCAGAAAATTCATTGTTATTGTTTTAAACCAAGGGGGGGGGGGGGTAATTTTATAAAGGTCTTTTTACATGGGGAGAAGGGCTTTTATAAAGTTACCCCAAGGGTCATGTGCATTTCCAAGACATGATGTGTGTAAGCGTATTGAAAGGAGGAGTCTGGGTGGAGCCAGAGCCAGCCCATCCAATAGGCGAGCAAGGCGGCTGACCCCGGTGGGTGGCTTTGAGCTACCACTTTGCTGCCTACAGCAGGCCATGTGTTTTGGCACACATGACCTGCCACTTCTGATCCCCCTCTGACACATCTTGCTGTCGGAGAGGGGTCAGAGATGGCAGACTGTGTGCTGGAGCACATGGCTTGCGGTGGGCAACAAAGTGGCAGCACAAAGCCACCAATATTAAAATACTGCCACTACTGCTGCTGCTGTTCCCCCCCCCCCCCACAACAGAATCAGTGGCAGCAGGGGGCAGTGGCACGACTTGGCGGCATGTTTTGGTGGGTTTCTGCCTGGGGCATCAGATTCTCACTGGGGCTAAGCAATTTGATCCTATCACCCCCTTCTTATTCAATATAATTTGCTCCCATATCCACAGCATATCCATTTTAAAATGTTCACCTTGAACCATAAAGCACTTCACAACAATGCACCTCAATATCTTACTGCCCTGACCATTCCACACACACCTAGCCGTGCCCTTAGATCTCTGTCTGACAACCATTTGGTTGTCCCTTCACCCCATTGGTTTCCCTATGAGATTCCCCACCATTCTGCTTTCTGTTATTTAGCTCCTGTACTCTGGAATAGTCTTCCAGCATTTTCACGATTCAAATCTCAGCTGAAAACATATCTATTCATGCAAGCTTTTGACTTGGAGGAAGTGGGAGATGCTCTCTGACAGGTAGACATCATGTAAATTGATTAGATATTAACTAATTCATTCTATGTAATTAATGGCTTTTTGATTGTTCTTTGTTGCTCTGTATCTTATGTTTTCTATTATGATTGTAGTTCATTTCATTTTAATTTTTTACACAAGTATTTTATTGATGTAAACTGCTCTATCTGCTAACGCCAAGGGCGGTATACTAAATTTTAAATAAACGATAAACGAGATGCCCTTGGGCCGGCACTGGGTGGAGCACAGGTGTAGATGTGATATTGTTGTTGTTGTTGTTGTTAAGGGCTGTCAAGTTGATGTCGGCAACCTTGTGGATTCCTGCGTATTTTATAAAATACGTGCATACCAGCATGAAATGAGTTTCCTTATATCAGGGCCAACAAACACTCCTTCCTTTAGCTTTGCTTCAGAAAGTCGGGGGAACTTTGAGCAAAGGTACCGAAAGCACTCACCATCTTTTGGAAGGGACTTGATGAATTGCTTAATGAGACCCAACTTAATGTGGAGAGGTGGTAATAGAATTTTATCACGAGGTACCAAGCTCTCATGAAGAACATTTTTCTCACCGGGTCTCAAATACTCCCGAATTGGCCAGTCTTTTTTCCCCCAGTGTAGGTCGCGCGGGCCCGGCTATCCCACAAGCAAAGGAAGCAGGGATATTTGGTGAAACCGGATTGCTGCCCTAATAGCATGGATAGAATTTTAAAGTCTCCACAAATCATCCACTTATGCTCATCATAACGAATCTTCTGAAGAATCAGGGCCAAATTCTCGTATTTTTCTTGGAGAATAACAGAGTGAGCAATAGGAACTGAAGCGAATGTGTTGCCATTATGAAGAAGAACACCTTTTATGCTGTCTTTTGACGAATCAATGAACAGCCGCCATTCAGCAGGATCATACTTGAGTTTAAACTTTTCCATCACTCCGTATATATCGTTGCAAAATACCAAATCTTCCTCTTTGCTGAAATACTTCAAAAATTGTGTCTCGCGGTTGCGGTACCAATAAAAAGTTGTTCCTGGTGACAATAGATTTTTCTGTTTAAGCCGAGAACCTAGCAGTTGGGCAGCATCTTTTGGGAGTCCTAAATCCCGGACTAAATCATTCAATTCAGCTTGAGAGAAAAGTTCAGGTTTCGGATCTGGTTCAGTTTCAAACTCGGAAGTACTGGACTCATCGGGAAAAGCCATCTGATGAGTCTCATCATGATCAGAACCATCCACACAAATATGATCCAAAGATTTTGGTGGTTCAGGCACAGGTACTTCGTTGCTATGAGGCATAGGCCTAATTGCTGAGGGAAGGTTGGGGTAACTTATTACGTTCTTATTTTTTAAGTTGTATCCCTTCACAATGCAAGAGCAAAAATAGCAGTCACTGCTGTGGTCTCTTTGTTCACGCCACATCATAGGTATTCCGAAACGAAATGCTTGTTTTTTACCTTTCATCCATAAGCGTAGATCTTCCTCACATGTCTTGCACACTTTGTGAGGAGCCCACGGTTTGTCTTGATCGCCTAACTTCAAACCGAAATAGGCGAAATATACTTTTTTAATAAATGCAGAAATGTTCCTCTGCCGCTTTTCACGGTATATTCCCCACAAATAAAACAAAAACTGTCCGGAGAGTTGACGCAACCTCTGGCTCTGTGAGCCATCACAAATACACAGCACTGCAAACTACAACTGTAGTGAACCACTTCGGAATAAAGCTGGATTACGACTGAGCAAACAAAAGGTAATAATGAACTTGCAAGAAACTGAAATTTGACAGGAATGTTCATGTCGCAACCACCGTGTTTGAGCGAGCGAGCGAACGAGGCGAGGCGAACAGGAAAGAACATGCGCCAGCGCGAGTACTGGATTTAGCCCCCCGCCTCCCAATTGTCCTGTTAATGTATAAAATGAATACAAAACACTCTAAAATATCATGAGGGAGTGTTTCTAGTTAGTTAACCATTACAACCTCTATTTTGGGCCAAGAAAATAAACTGCAGTCGGCTAAAAAGAAATTATGTGAACATTCCTTATATGGGTAAGAAATCTAATTTTGCAAGAAAACGTGACGTGATGGAACATTTTGGCTATTTTTCCTGGATTCAGCACCCCAAAATCTATAGGAATCAGTTGCAAAACTGGAGGCAGTTTTTTGGTAGTGTACCTGTGTTATTTAAAAATTCAAAAAGACAGATGTAAACGATTGACTAACTTAAAAAAAAGATGGCGACCGGAAATTGTCGAAATAAAGATGTTATATAGGTAAAAAAGGTAAATAAGTAAACTAAGCTTTTAATTTACGAGATGTTCTCACTTTTTTTGGGCCACCCTGTATGTATATGCTCATCCGCAGAGGACAGGACGTAGACATGCACGCTGCCCTGTCACAGAAAGTGGCCATGAATCTCTCCTTCTTACACATCTGCCATTTTGCAGACATGTACTGGCATGGGATCTTGCAGAAATGCTTTCTTGTTCTTACTGGCAGGTATCTTTGAAGAAGTGAAAAGTACTGGAGGAGTGAACGGGCATTTCCCTCTGCATCTTAAACATTAACATACACATTCTGTTGTTGAGTTGCAGAAACGAGCACCTTTTATAATCCCGTCCGTTCCTTGAAGCAGGTATAGCCATGAACATCCCTGATGGCGTTTTCAGATATGCAGCGCTGGCCTGAAATTACGTCTGCATGTGTATCTCTGTAGACCCACCCCGGTCATGCCCCCAGCCGACTTGAAAGTGATCACACCAGACACATCTATCTTTGGGCTTTGTACGTAAAACGGCTGCAGGGACATCTTTGCAATTTGTTCATGTGACTACCCATTTTCAGAGACCCAAATAACCAACAGAGCTTCTAAAATGACTCTACTTAGTGCCTTTGTGTTTTTATAGGCATCTACTTGTCCTTCACGCGTAAATGGCCTGTTATAAAGTTGCCCTGGTAGTGCAAAATAAAGCTATTCTCTTTTTATTTTGAATGAGAAGCACATAGTATTTGTTACATACAACATGGACAACTGTTATAAAACACAAGAATCCAAATTAGACATTCCTAAAAAGCCTCAGTTTTACATGATGCATAAGTGAGTGGTAATCTAGGAAACTACTGCTCCGATACAAAACAAAGAGCAGCAGTTAGGCTCAAAATTCCTACCCAGTTTTTTGGGGAAAACACTTTTTAGTTTACTTGGTATGGGAGGGGAGGGAGAGAGGCAATCTCTTAGCACACCTAAAAGCACCATGCTTTCTTTACCCACTAAACTCGGCTCTCCTCGGCCATCTGAAGAGCGTGGCTTGACTTTGATCTGTGCAGTTGCTTTCCTTGCTCTGCCAGCTCTTGTCTTTTCGCACCTGCCAACTGTAATCATTTTCTTTCCTTATCTTTTATTCATATGATTAATATTATTATTATTATGTCTACCATTGCAGCTTTGTGTACATCAGGGATGGGAAGCTACATAAAACCTCACTCAGGTGTATTAATGCTACACCATTCTTTTCATTCAGCAGCAAAATCATCTCTGAAAACCCATAATCCTTAGGACAGCTTGCCTTTGACTTAATTGTCACTCAGTTACAAAGGGTAAATAACAGAGAAGGGAAAAATCTGTTTCCTTTGAGGTGGTCAATGTGAACTGAAGCTTGTACTTATGAACTTGATTAAAAACCTGCAACATGGTTATTTAGTTAATCTTTTCAAGTTATTTTTTCCTTGCAGCAAGAACTAAAGGGCTTCAGCTTATTCTATATAAACAAGCTCTATTTATAGATGCTAAGTAGTCCTTGGGTGGAAATTCTAAGTAAGGCACCTGAGTGCAATGTGCCCTGGTATCTTGTGCTTAATAGAGTTGCAATGTGACTTAGGACCCCTTTTACTAAAGCCCGGTAGCCGGCTAACGTGCGTTTTAATGCGTGGCAACTGGCAGCTGGTAATATTCATGCTAAAATGCAGAGTAATCATCCATCGTTGGATGGGGCAGAGTGTGGGCATGGAGAGCGTATTTCCACTAGCAGCAGAGCAATTGCCACATGCTAAGTGGCAATGTGGCTCTTAATGCAAGTTTACCGAACAACGCCTCTATTGGAGTCCTTAGGTGAAGCCACTTTACTGGAGCACATGCTAGAGTGGCCTATCATGCACTAGCGACCGGGAGCATGCCGGTCCTGCCCCTGGCAGCTAACGCGTAGGCTTTGCACTTAACATGTATTTATTTGTTGCAATAAGTGCAAAGCCTTAGCAGGCTTTAGTAAAAGAATGCATATGGCTACATTTAGAAGAAGCTAAATAGGGATGTAAATTTAGGCGTGTTGGTAGCATGCCATTTATATGTGCACCCTTTGGAAAATGTAATCTCAGACACAAACCCTAGCAACGCCTCTTTAGTTGGCGGTCCAGTTTCCTTAGCTTATGAAAGTATGTGCATACATTTGTGTGGCTGATCATCCATCCACCTTTCCTGCTTTGTGAGGGTTTGCTGTACTTTTACCCTCCTTCTCCCCTGTAGCAGGTCGCTAGGGCCTGAGTCACTCAGCTTTATTTCCATAGGCAAAGGATAGGAGACAAGCCTCATGATGTTGTTTCAATCCTCTTAAAGGGATTTCAGAGCGAGATGATTTTAGAAGATATATTCACCATTTACACATGCTTATAGTGGTCTTATACATACAGAAAGATACAGTACATGTTTAACTAGTGAATATAGGAAAAGCACTACTTATGTTTATAGATGGTAGAATGCAGAGATTTTAAACAAGAAAAACAGAGGCGTGTTTTTGGCATAGGTCAGGCAGTTCTTTGTGATATACATATATTTTGTATTTTAGAACGGCAATCCAGAACTACCTTAGAAAATTTCACCATTTGTGTTTACACCTGATCTAAGTGAGCTTAACCCCAGTAGAATGTGCTTTTTAGATCTGCAGCTTGGAAGATTTCAGGGCGCTGACGGGGAAATCCATAACCCCCAGAACAAAGAGGGATAGCTTTATAGAAATCATCTAGGATGGAGTCAGGCACTTAGGTCCATGCATTTAAAAAAATATTCATTTTTTAGCCATCGAGTGCTGAGCCTTTTATAAGACATGTGCAGACCCGACTGCCCCAAGCATGATGGGCCCGTCAGTGCCCGATTCTGCACCGTGAGAGCAAGATGCTCCCATGGGTACAGGATTGGGCACTGGGAAACGGTCAGGCATGCCCCTGCATCGCCGCGGGGATGTCCATCCTGTGGCACAACTTGCCTGCTGCAATTTGGACCCCGGGTTCCCTGCTGCCCAACCCCCAGTAGGGGCAGCCAGGGCCTGGATCGGGCAGCGGAGTCTCACCAGGTTGCCCGGGGCTGGTCATCGGATCCGGAGGGGCAGCCAGCACTTATTCCACCTCCGAGGTGGAATAAGCTGGCCGTCCCCCCCCCCCCTCCCCAGTGCTCCCCAGACATACAGGGCTGTGACCGGAATCAGCCCTATATGTCCGGGTGACAAGACCGCCTCTGCTCCGTCCCCGTGCCGCCCCATCCTCCACAGCATGTACAGCAGCTCTGTGCGTGCAGGTGGGCCAGGAGGCAGCATACAATGTCGGCAGATAGCAGGGCTGGACATCCCCCTGGAACATACAGCCCTGCTAGTCACCTTCCTGGACTGGGCCCATAGCTCTCCGCCAGAGAACACATGTATTTGGTGCCACACAATACAAGGGCCATGATAGCAATGTATGCATCCATGAAAAGAGTGGCATTACAAGGGCAATAGATACATGTGACCTACCTTGAGGTGATACATGTAGGTACATGTGACCTACCTCGAGGTGAGACCGGCGGGTGTAGTGGTTCTGGAACCGGGAAACGTCAGGGAGAGGCCAGAGGGGAGGTGCCCGTGCTCCGGATTCCGGGGTCTGTGCGCCTTAGGAATAATAAGTTAGGAAATATGGAGTAAGGGAGGGGTAGTACTAAAGCTAGGATTGAAGAATTTGATGGGGAGTATGATCTGTGTGAATGGATATAGCAGCGAGCGTGGGCCTTGTTTACTAGGTATAATTTTCACAGATAAAATGGGAGAAAACTTCAGTAAATAGGCCACTGAAAATAAGTGATGTGAGTGCATATGGAAGTAATGCGGGCACACGCCTGTAATGATGTGGGGCTAATTTTTCCGGGGGGTGGAGAGGAGAGTGGAATATGTTCTTTGGATATCTGACTGAATGTTCGCTTTTGTATGTTTTATTAAAGTTTGATATACCGCCCTTCAAGAAGTTGTAAGGCAGTTTACAATAAAAATAACTGAGAGCTCCATAATATAAAATAGAAAAGGAGAGGTCATATTCACACTATATAGAGAGAAAGTTATTGCCAGTGTGCCAGAAACTTTGGATGGTAGAGACTGCTGAAGAGCTGTGGTCTTCCGTATGAAGTAGTTAAGAAACGATCGTAAAAAACATTCTGTCTATGGATAAGGGAGCAACTCTCCTACGTTTTATATGTAATCATGTGGGATTGGTCTGTCATTCTGGGTAATATCACTAATGGGTTAATTTCGCTGTTACTATGGCAAAAATAAACATCGGTCTTGCTCCCCAGGGTATGTTGGAGATTACCTTACCCATCTCAGTATTTGTGCATTGTTCTAGAGAGAGCCTTTATAAAGGGTAGTATGCACAGGCAACATAGAAACAGAGAAAAATGACGATAGAACAAGACCACATGGCCTATCTATTCTGTCCTTCCATATCAACAACTACAACAGTCCCCTTTTATTGTTACTTTTATTTAACCGTTTTTTTAACTGTGCTTTATCATTTAGTCAAAGCGGTTTACATTGTAATTTAAACTTGGCAATGTATATTATTTATTTAAGCTATGCTTATATACTGCTTTTCACCGGGTCAAAGTGGTTTACATTGAACAATAACCTCAGTTACATAAAACATATAACCTACCTACAACCTGTAAATATGTAAACTATGTTAAACCTGTAAATAGTTCTTATCTGTTATAATATATACAAAGTTGCTTAAAGTTGCATATAGTTTGTTGATAGTTACCTACTGTTTCTCTGTATTTCACATTTGTTCTCTGTATTTCGACTTATGTTCAATGTAAACCGCCACTGATCTTAGGAAGTGGCGGTATATAAAAATGCTGCAAATAAATAAATAAATAAAATAAATAACGCTGAACTATGCATAAATGGCATAGGTTAACTATGTACAAATAGCAGTTCTTATAGATTTAATATACTATATAGTATTTAACAGGTTTTATATACTGCTTTTTCATTTCAAAGTGGTTTATATTGTAACTTAAACTTAGTAATGTACATTAAACTGGGATATTAATAAGTTGGGTTTTTCTGAGGCAATGGAGGGTTAAGTGACTTGCCCAAGGCCACAATGTGCTAGTGGGAATCGAACCCTGGTCTCTGGGTTCCCAAGCCAGTGCTCTGAACTCCACTCTAGTATGTGCCTGAGTGGGGTGGGGAGGGATGTTAGATGGCGGGGAATAAGAGGGTTTTCAGGTGCTTGTGGAAGTAGTGCAGATTGGTGATATTTCTTATAGAATCTGATAGGGCATTCCAGAGGATGGTGTGTGGAATTCAAATGCTCTGTAGCAAGTTTGCTGATTAGTCTTTGTTTTGGAATGTGGTATGCCAAGTTTGATGGTTGTAGAAGATCTTCAGGGTCTATTTGGGTTGAGTGGTTGTAGGAGGGATTGGAGGTGGGTGGCTGGGTGGGAATGCATTGCTTTGTGTGTTAGTAGTAAGGATTTGTATTTGATTCTGCTGGGGAGTGGCAGCTAGTGGAGTTGTTTGATGGGGGTGATGTTGTTAAGTGTAGAAGCTCTCTGCATTTTTTGCGTGGCTGTGTGGAGGGTAGTTTATAGTGGGAGGATGGATTGTGGAAGGCCCTGATACATTATGTTGCAATAGGTGACGTATGAAAGAATGAGGGCTTGGAGCGCAGAGCGGAAGTCTGTTGTTTCGAGGAGGGGATGGAGGCGTTTTGAAATATATTGTTTTGGCTGTTGCTGTTTGTGTCTTGAAGGAGAGTTGTTGATCAAGAATAATCCCAAGGTATTTTAGCTACAGTCGTACATTTATCTGGATGTTTAATGTTATGGAGATGGGGGGGGGGGGGCAGAGTGTACATCCAAGGGTGTTGAAAGAACTGAAATATGAGATTGCAGACCTGCTATCAGTAATCTGTAAACTATCATTAAAATCATCTCTAATACCTGAAGATTGGAGGATCGCCAGTGTAACACCAATTTTTAAAAAGGGTTCCGGGGGTGATCCGGGAAACTACAGACCGGTGAGACTGACGTCAGTACTGGGAAAAATGCTAGAAACCATCATAAAGAATAAAATTACTCAGCATGTAGATAGTCATGGCCTAATAAGAGACAGCCAACATGGCTTTAGACAAGGAAGTTCTTGTCTTACTAATCTGTTATGTTTTTTTGAAGGTGTGAATAAACAGGTGGACAAAGGTGAGTCGGTTGATATAGTGTATCTGGACTTTCAGAAAGCCTTTGACAAGGTCCCTCATCAGAGACTTTTGGCAAAACTAAAGAGTCATGGGATAGGAGGCGGTGTACTATTGTGGATCAGGAACTGGTTAAAAGATAGAAAGCAGAGGATAGGGCTAAATGGCCAGTTTTCCCAATGGAGAAAGGTGAATAGTGGTGTACCCCAGGGATCTGTGCTGGTTCCTCTGCTTTTTGACATTTCATAAATGACCTGGAAAGTGGAATAACGAGTGAGGTTATCAAATTTGCAGATGACACAAAACTGTTTAAAGTTGTTAAAACCCAAGAGGATTGTGGAAAATTGCAAGAGGATCTTGATAAATTGGAAGACTGGGCATCAAAATGGCAGATGAAATTTAATGTGGACAAGTGCAAAGTTATGCACCTAGGAAAGAACAACCCAAACTATGGTTACACGATGCAAGGTTCTGCATTAGGAACCACCACCCATGAAAAATATTTAGGCGTCATTGTGGATAACATGTTAAAACCCTTGGCCCAGTCTGCAGCGGTGGCCAAGAGAGCCAATAGAATGCTAGGTATCATAAGGAAAGGAATGGAAAATTAAACAAAAGATATTATAATGCCTCTATATCGTTCCATGGTGAGACCGCACCTTGAAAATTGTTTGCAGTTCTGGTCACCATATCTTAAAAAGGATATAGCGTTATTAGAAAAGGTTCAGAGAAGAGCCACCAAAATGGTAAAGGGGATGGAAGGATACTCCTATGAAGAAAGGCTAAAAAGGTTAGGGCTCTTTAACCTGGAAAACAGACGGCTGAGGGGAGATATGATAGAAGTCTGTAAATTAATGAACGGAGTGGAACGGGTAAACGTAGATCGATTGTTTGTTATCAGAATATAGAAAGACTAGGGGACATGCAATGAAGCTACAGGGTAAACTATTTAAGACTAATAAAAGAAAATATTTTTTCATTCAACATGTAATCAAACTCTGGAATTTGTTACCGGAGGATGTAGTAAAGGCTGTTAGTGTAGCTGGGTTTAAAAAAGGTTTGGACAAGTTCCTGGAGGAAAGGTCCATAGACCATTATTAAGAAGGGACCCAGGATATCAATGCTTGACCCAATACAAGCAATGCGGAACCTGTGTCTCTTGGGGATACTGCTAGGTATGTATGACCTAGATTGCCCACTGTTGGAAACAGGATACTGGGCTTGATGGACCTTGGTCTGACCCAGTATGGCATATCTTATGCTCTTGTGCTCATGTTAGTGCATGTGGCAGTTTTGCTACATGGATGTCTATATGCTGCCACTCAGCCATGTGTTTGGCAGATTTGGTAAACATGCGTGCAGAAGAGACAGTGTTTATGGAAGCATCCTCTGAGCCACCGAATGGTGCACAAATCACCAGTCCCGCAAGCCCCGTCTGCAAATCCAACTTCATCTGGGCTATGTGTGACCCAGAGCAGGAATAAATGCTGATGGGGAAAATTACCTGTAGACTTATATGGAATACACATATACTTTGAAGGAACTCCAAAATCATCCCCAAACAGACCTCCTTTTCCCACATTTAAATCCCTGAACCAATATTCAAACGCATCAGTCAGCATTTCTTTTCAACACTGTCTGTGGCATTTCTGTGTCTGATGTAGCGTGTGTTCAGTGCTGCTGCCTGCAGTAAGAGCAGTGCAGAAACTCTGCATACAGCGGTCAGCGCTCTCACTATACAGATAGCTGGTGTCATTTAGCCTCTGTCCATATAGCTCCTGGATATAGATGCATTTAGAGCAGCCTCACCCTTGTACTCTCCAGATAGTGCCAGGGCACTGCGTAAGACTTTTCAGTGCTACTATTTGTAGATGTTTAGCAGCTGCCACTAAAAAGCTAGGACTTGATATTCAAAGGCATTGACACGGTTTACAGACCTGTAAACCATGTAAATGCCACTCAGGGGGATACTGAGCGGCTCTTGAAAGACTGGTAAGGGGGACTGTTGCTTCTGGAGGGAGATCTGCAACTGTGAGTATTTACTTCTGGTAATTTTCTAAAAGGAATTCTTTGTATTAAAGCTAATTAATCTGTGATCCACTATTTTTGTTAAATCAGTCAGGGCCTAGTAGCAGCAGTTTAAGTTTACATTTAAAACACAGAGGAGAACTCTCTGGTTACATTTCATACCCAGCAGAGAGCTTGTACTTTAAATTTAATAGTCACTCAGGGCCTAGTAACAGCAAAGTACTTTTAGTTTAAATTTAAAACACAGAAGAGAGCTTTCTGGTTACATTTGGAACCCAGCAGAGAGCTTGTAGTTTACATTTAATAGTCACTCAGGGCCTAGCATCAGCAAAGTTCTTTTAGCTTAAATTTACAACACAGAAAAGAGCTTTCTGGTTAAATTTAGAACCCAGCAGAGAGCTTGTACTTTAAATTTCATAAGAAGTTAGAGCCTAGCAGCAGCTAAGAGCTATAATTTAAATCAAATCAGAATATAGCTTACCTCAGCAGCACAAGACAGGGTACTGTGTAGCACCCTCTTTTAATAAGTGTTAATTCCCTCCCACCCTCCCCACACCCACCCACCCCTGGGATAATAGTAGCTTTATAGGTACTTACACATCTTAAAAGACAGGAGGTGCTCTCAGGTGACGCTCATTACCCAAATCAGTCATACACTAAGGACCTGAGATTAGTTAAGCTTCAGGTGAACAAGGTATATTACACGTATTAGGTTCAGTTTTATTAGTATAAATATCCATAGCAACCCTTAGTAAGTAAAGAACTTAGATCTAAACACAAACTTAAAACTAAGATGCAGACAGCAGTCCAGCAGCGGGATGGGGGCTTTCCAGTCTTTTGCATTGAGTGTCACATGTATGATTTTCTCCCAGTTGGTGAGAGGTCTTACGTGTGCACTAGGTGCAAGGAGCTCTTTGCTCTCAGGGAACGGGTCCGTTCTCTAGAGGCTAAAGTAGCAGACTTGGAAAGCATAAGACAGACAGAGAGGTACATAGACGAGACCTACAGGGATATAGTCCTGAAGTCCCACCTCCAGTCTGGCTGCATCCCTGTTGCCATGGAGGAGAGAGGTCACGTGACAGGAGAGCATCACCCTGGTGTGGCAGGAAGTGATCCTGTAACTAGGACCTGTCCTCCAGGTGATGTAAAACCCTCTCGCACCGAGGAAGTTTCTCCAGGGCCATGTGCCCATGAGGGAAGGGTTAGGACAGCCGTTATAGTTGGTGATTCGATCATTAGGCATGTAGATAGCTGGGTGGCTGGTGGACGTGAGGATCGCCTGGTAACATGCCTGCCTGGTGCGAAGGTAGCGGACCTCACGCGCCACCTAGATAAGGTCTTAGATAGTGCTGGGGAGGAGTCTGCTGTCTTGGTACATGTTGGTACCAATGACATAGGAAAATGTGGTAGGGAGGTTCTGGAGGCTAAATTTAGGCTTTTAGGTAGGAAGTTGAAATCCAGAACTTCCAGGGTAGCATTCTCCGAAATGCTTCCTGTTCCACGCGCAGGACCCAAAAGGCAGACAGAGCTCCGGAGTCTCAATGCGTGGATGAGACAATGGTGCAGAGATGAGGGGTTTGGATTTGTTAGGAACTGGGGAACATTCTGGGGAAAGGAGGGGCTCTTCCAAAGGGATGGGCTTCACCTTAACCGGGATGGAACCAGGCTGCTGGCATTAACCTTTAAAAAGGAGATAGAGCAGCTTTTAAACTAGATATTAGGGGAAAGCCGACAGTCGCCCAAGAGCAGATGGTTCGGAAGAATGTATCTTTGAAGGATACTACCAAAAGCAGAGAGGTTCCACAAAAGAGTAAAGTAGCCCAAATGCCCTCAAGTATGGAGCAGATAGAGCTTAAAGATCCCAAATTACTCATGTCTAACAGACAAATTAATATGGATAAAATACATTCTCTAAAATGCTTGTATGCAAATGCTAGAAGTCTAAAAAATAAGATGGGAGAGTTAGAATATATAGCACTAAATGAAAGGTTAGATATGATTGGAATATCAGAGACATGGTGGAAGGACGACAACCAGTGGGACACTGTGATACCTGGGTACAAACTATATCGTAATGATAGAGCTGATCAAATTGGTGGAGGGGTTGCTCTCTATGTTAGAGAGGGCATTGAGTCAGAAAGGATTAAAGTTTTGCAGGAAACAAAATCTGCTGTAGAATCTATATGGATTGAAATTCCATGTAAAAGGGGGAAGGCAATGGCAGTGGGGGTGTACTATCGAGCGCCTGGCCAGAATGACCAAATGGATGATGAAATGCTCAAAAAAATCAAGGAAGCTAACAAAAGTTACAGCACAGTAATAATAATGGGTGATTTCAACTACCCCGGTATCGACTGGGTCAGTGTCACGTCAGGACATGCTAGGGAGATAAAGTTCCTAGATGAAATAAATGACTGCTTCTTGGAGCAGCTGGTTCATGAACCGACCAGAGGGGAAGCCATATTAGACCTAATCCTTAGTGGAACACCAGATCTAGTGCAAGAGATAAGGTTGTTGGGGCCCCTTGGCAATAGTGATCATAGCATGATCGCCTTTGATTTAATTAGTGGAGGAGGGATAGTAAGGAAATCCACAGTACTACCTTTTAACTTTCGAAAGAGAGACTATGATAAAATGAGGAAAACAGTCAAGAAAAAACTAAAAGGAGCAGTTGCAAAGGTTAAAGACGTACATCAGGCTTGGCTGTTGTTGAAAAATACTATCTTGGAAGCCCAGACCAGCTGTATTCCACGCTTTAAGAAAAGTGGAAAGAAGTCCAAAAAACTACCAGCATGGTTTAAAGTTGAGGTCAGAGAGACTGTTGTTGCCAAAAAAGCATCTTTCAGGAAATGGAAAAAAAAAGAGCCAAACGACGAAACCTGGAAACAGCACAAGCACTGGCAAGTCAAATGCAAGGCATTGATAAGGCAGGCATAGGGAGAATTTGAGAAGAAGCTTGCTGCAGAAGCAAAAACGCGAAGTAAAGACGTTTTCAAGTACATTCGTAGCAAAAAACCTGTGAGAGGGTCAGTTGGTCCATTAGATGATAAAGGGGTTAAAGGAGCACTAAGAGGCGACAAGGCGATAGCGGAGAGACTGAACGAATTCTTTGCTTCAGTCTTTACTGAGGAAGATGTAGGGATGTTACCCATGACTGAAGTGGTATTTAAAGGTGCAGAAGAATTGAAGGAAATATCGATACATCGAGAAGATGTATTACAACTATTAGATAAGCTGAAGAGTAGCAAATCACCTGGGCCGGATGGTATACATCCAAGGGTATTGAAAGAACTGAAATATGAGATTGCAGACCTGCTATTAGTAATCTGTGAACTATCATTAAAATCATCTCTAATACCTGAAGATTGGAGGATCGCCAATGTAACACCAATTTTTAAAAAGGGTTCCAGGGGTGATCCGGGAAACTACAGACCGGTGAGCCTGACGTCAATACCGGGAAAAATGATAGAAACCATCATAAAGAATAAAATTACTCAGCATGTAGATAGTCATGAACTAATGAGAGACAGCCAACATGGCTTTAGACAAGGAAGATCTTGTCTTACTAATCTGTTATGTTTTTTTGAAGGAGTGAATAATCAGGTGGACAAAGGTGAGTCGGTTGATATTGTGTATCTGGACTTTCAGAAAGCCTTTGACAAGGTCCCTCATGAGAGACTTTTGGCAAAACTAAAGAGTCATGGGATAGGAGGCAGTGTACTATTGTGGATCAGGAACTGGTTAAAAGATAGAAAGCAGAGGGTAGGGCTAAATGGCCAATTTTCCCAATGGAGAAAGGTGAATAGTGGTGTACCCCAGGGATCTGTGCTGGGTCCGCTGCTTTTTGAGATATTCATAAATGACCTGGAAAGTGGAATAACGAGTGAGGTTATCAAATTTGCAGATGACACAAAACTATTTAAAGTTGTTAAAACCCAAGAGGATTGTGGAAAATTGCAAGAGGATCTTGATAAATTGGAAGACTGGGCATCAAAATGGCAGATGAAATTTAATGTGGACAAGTGCAAGGTTATGCACCTAGGGAAGAACAACCCAAACTATGGTTACACGGTGCAAGGTTCCACATTAGGAACCACCACCCAGGAAAAAGATTTAGGCGTCATTGTGGATACCATGTTAAAACCCTCGGCCCAGTGTGCAGCGGCGGCCAAGAGAGCAAATAGAATGCTAGGTATGATAAGGAAAGGAATGGAAAATAAAACAAAGGATATTATAATGCCTCTATATCGTTCCATGGTGAGACCGCACCTTGAATATTGTGTGCAATTCTGGTCGCCGTATCTTAAAAAGGATATAGAGTTATTAGAAAAGGTTCAGAGAAGAGCCACCAAAATGGTAAAGGGGATGGAAGGATACTCCTATGAAGAAAGGCTAAAAAGGTTAGGGCTCTTTAACCTGGAAAAGAGACGGCTGAGGGGAGATATGATAGAAGTCTACAAATTAATGAGCGGAGTGGAACGGGTAAACGTAGATCGATTGTTTACCTTATCCGAATATAGAAAGACTAGGGGACATGCAATGAAGCTACAGGGTAAACTATTTAAGACTAATAAAAGAAAATATTTTTTCACTCAACGTGTAATCAAACTCTGGAATTTGTTACCCGAGGATGTAGTAAAGGCTGTTAGTGTAGCTGGGTTTAAAAAAGGTTTGGACAAGTTCCTGGAGGAAAGGTCCATAAGCCATTATTAAGAAGGGACCCAGGATATCAATGCTTGAACCAATACAAGCATTGTGGAACCTGTGTCTCTTGGGGAAACTGCTAGGTACATATGACCTAGATTGGCCACTGTTGGAAACAGAATACTGGGCTTGATGGACCTTGGTCTGACCCAGTATGGCATATCTTATGTTCTTATGTTGTAACACAGCTCATGCCACTGAATATCCACATGTTCTGCTGCTACTTGCCCCAGTGCTAACTGTAGCCTTGGGACATGTCTTGGGCGTTCCGGGTGGAGTGGAGGCAGCACCCGTTGCTAACCAGGCAGGGGCAATATTGAACCGCTGCCCGATTAGCAACCTGCAGGTAAAGATAGGCACGGGAAGAGCTGGCCTATTGGGGAGCTAAGTGGACAGTGACTCAATATCGCCACTGCCTGGTTAGCTTCTGTGCCAAGCAGCGGCATGCATGCGGCAGACCCGGATATTCAATGCCTTCAGAAAAGCGTGCTGAATGGATGCGCCTCGCCTGCTGGCTGGCAGTCTCCTCTATTTCAGCACCTGAAGAATCATACGCCATCTCCATCCCCATCTCTGCAATGCGACAGAGCGAAAAGCAAAAAGAGAAAAGCAAAGGACCACATTCGCTTTTTATATACATTACCTGCCCCGCACACACACAGCACTTTTGCGTCTTTTCCTCACTTCACGATAGTCTTGCGTACATATTTACGCGCCAGAGCCAGTGGTGGGATTTGTCTAGTTCAGCCCAGTTTGTGCGAACCGGTTCCTGTCACAGGTTGCATTCTGCGAACCGGGCCAGAAACAGCATCCTGATTCTGGCTCTGCACTGACGGGAATCCCCCACCTGCCAGTGGTTTGATGTCATCAGGGACCGCGGCATTGGGAGAAGCCCCTGATGCCATTAAACCACTAGCAGGTGGGGGGATTGGACCACTGGGCCACTAGAGTGTTGCTGCCCTGTGGTGGCCACCAGCGGCCCGAGTGTGGGGTGCCAGAAATGCAAATGCGTGCCTTGCTGCAACCCGCTCAGTTCTTCAGTGGTGGGATCAATCCGAAACAATTCCTGTTTGGATCGAATCCCGCCACTGGCTGCAACACAAGCTGAAAAGCAATGCCACATGACGGTGTATAAATGCAATTGTCTGATGTCATGTGCATGCTCAACCGCATGTTTTTCTTTGCACATGTGTTACTTTACTTTTTAACGCCCATGTTTTATGACCAACATTTCTTTTGCGCCAAGATTTTACGTGTCTTTCATTTGCATGCGTTCAGTTTTACGCACCCTTCATTTGCATAGCATCTCTTTTCTGCATTGAGCGCTGAGAGTTGTGCGTTGTCGGGGTGCTACATGAACATGTAAAGCATCAGGACCACGTGTGTCTAGTGCTGGTTTTCTGCATCAGCCTGCATGTGCTTTAGAAGTGCTAGCCACTATCGTTGGACATTGGGCCATATATGTATAAGTAGACCTTTTCTAAAATTGCTGCATAAACATTTATACCTTTTTACGCATAAGGTTTGCTACATAACTCATGGAAATGGCATGAATGTCTTCTAAAATCACCTCCAGAATGACCTTTAGAGGGAAGTTCTTTAATTGCTGGTTCTTCAAGCCAAATGTCTGCAAAACTGCCACACATATTTTATATAATTCTCAGTACTTGCAGGGTCTTTTATTCAAAAAATAGCATTTTTTATGTGCACAGACTTAAATATCTATTTTTCAACCTTGATAACTTATACAAAATTATCTTCCTCATGAGATATTTTATCTTACTGTTCGATTCAAAAGAATCCATTATTTTCTCACCATAATTAGCAGATCCATACCATTTTTATATCACAATATAACTTTTTATATTAAAAAATGACTTTGGCCTGTCTTTCAGTGTTCTTCCACGGGAGATAAAGGTTCTTTTTGACTAAAGCCCAATGTATAAAGAAAGGAAACTGGTTAAGTATAATGCATTGTAAAGTAGTAGTATGCAGGCCAAGTATTTTCATTTTCTTTTGTTTTCTCGTTATTTATCAGATTTCTTCATTTTATTTGGGGAATTTTTTGATTTTGAGAGCATGCTGTATTGCTCAAATAATATGCACTGTTTTACACAGGAGTCCTTTTACTAAACACCGCCATGCTAATTCCTAGCATTTAACGTGGTGCACCCTGCGCAAATACAGCGTAAAATTTGCATGTGTGTAATTACCGCCACCTATGGAGGTGGCAGTTAAATGCACTCATACTGATGGCAGACCTTGCAGTTAGCTAGGAGCGTGCTGACTGCAAGGCACTCACTCCACCCACTCTGTCCCTAACCTGCCCATTTACTATCCCAGTGCACGAATCACATGTAACATAGAAATCAGGCTGCGCTAACTATGCTAGCCTCCCAATAACAGTTACCACAGGTCATAGCATGAGGTTAACACGTGCTGTGACTTGCACTAATTGCTTAGTGCACTTTGGTGAAAGGGTCCCATAGTGTGCCCATTGATAAATAGGGACACGTTTACTAAAGGTTTTTAACACACATTAATGAAGTTCATATTTATTTCTATAGGGTATGTTTACTAAATCGGGCTAACGGTTAACACGGGCTATCTGCAACAAGGTCTCATGTTATTCAATGGAACCTAGTTGCAAGTAGCTCAGATTAACCTTTAACCCGGTTTAGTAAACATACTGCACGTTAGCTTCATTACTGGGCGTTAGCTAACCTTTATTAAACATGCCCCATAGTGTGCATTAATGAGCAAGAGGGCATCTTCTTGAGAAAAAGGGCACACTCTTTGTGCAATAGTGTGCACCATTGACACCATTGCCCCCAAAACGAAAAAGAAACTGAAATAAAATGAAAAATCCCATCAACAACATGGGAAACTAAACAAAACAAAACATTTTTGACCTGCACACCCCTAGTTTGCAATACAATGTTGACAATGCATAGAAAACCTCAAATTTAGTTTTTTCCCTGTGATTCTGGTTTAAAGATAATCTAAAACAGCATGAGAAATGCCATTGATATTTCCCATGTCATTTCACAAGACCGCACATCCCTACCGCAAACCAGAAATCAATGACCAAACTGCCTGCATTACCATAGTCTAAGTACTTAAGTGTTTGCACAGAGAATAAGAATTCCAAAAATATGTGCATGCTTTTTCTTTGATTATTTCCATGAGTGTTTTTATTTGATATTTATAATTAGTTCACACATTTGAACTAGTGATTAAAAATACTTGAACTATTTATGCTTGCTTTTCATGTGGGCAATATTTCAAAAGAATAGAACATGTAGTTTTCAAAATGCAGTACATGGGCATCATTTTTCTCCCCCCTTGACCTAAACACACCCTTGGCAACACCACCTATCAATGTGGGTAGAAATATAGAAGCATAGATACCCACTGGATGATATTCAAAGGCAATCATGATTTTGCTAGTGGCTGGCAAATGCATAATTCCCTATCCATGTAGTTTCAAAAGTTGTAAGGATAGTATGAGGTCATTTCAATTGCAAATTCACCCAACACTATTCATATATTGGTGGGCTGAGTTAGGGGAAGAGCGAGCACAGACCAAAAGATTATCTGGATAGTGGCGATATTTGGCTACTGTCCAGATAAATTATACATTTCCTTTAGGCTTAAAGAACAGCAATCCTAAACCAAATGGAGAGTGCCGACATGGTTACTGGGATATCAGTATGTTTAGTGCTGCTTCCCATATGGTGTGGAGGAGTAGCCTAGTGGTTAGAGCACTGACTTGCCAACCAAGAGACCAGTGTTCAATTCATGCTAGTGGTCCTGGGCAAGTCACTTAACTCTCCATTGCCTTGGTAAAAAGGCCTGGCAATCTACTTCTGGTCACATTGCCCAGAAGAAAACCCAGGGCTTGCTGAGTCAAAAGTACACATTGCATGCCTGTATGGATAGCAGCACTGTATATATAAATTACACACTGATGCCAGCTTTAAATTAAACTGGTGACTATATAATGACCTCATGGTATTAAAATATAGAGGCAAAACTATGTGTATCATAAAACAGCAGATGTAGCTGACCTGTGCTGGTTTTCAAAAAGTCAGTTTCCACATAGATCAGCTTTGAAAATTGCCCTTCTCACTTCTTTGCAAAGGGAAATGAAACCAGGACCAGTGTAGGGAGACGGCTGTAGTCCTTAAAATAGGAGCGTTAGTCTTAGGTAGTTCAGTCAGAAGTTCAAACCTATTTGATTATTAAAGTGACATTTCAGCCTACCCAGCAATCAAAATGACACCGCAAGGCAGAGACCACTCAGCTACAGCACTATACACTAACATTTGAATAACTCCTAAAGGAAACGTTATTTTCTCCTTTATTTTCTCTGAGGACGTTCAGGGCCACACACGATGCTGAAGCTTGGACTACTGGGTGCTCCCAGAAAGAGGACTCAGCCAAGACAAACAGTACAAGCTGCACACACCCTCTCTGCTCATGCTAATAAAATGGCACGTTATTCAAGAAGGGTAGAAAACAAGAATTTGTACAGTGGAAGGCAAACAACACAGGATGAATATGAACCAACCCATATTTCACAATTATCCCATCAGGGCCTCCATGTTTGACTCACAAGTTCCTGCTTTTAGTACCTGTTTTCTTAGATATTCAAAGTAATAGTCTCCTTTCAAAGGTGTATGTAGGCCCAGATTTAGGCACAGGCAGCACAGGCAACTGCCTTGAGCACCAAATACCCACTAGGCGCTCCTCAGTTCCAGTGGTTGTGGAATCCCTGACACTCCTCCACTTCCTGAGATCTGTTGTCTGGTCTTGCCTATGGGCACTAAAATCGTAAATCTGGCCCTGGGTGTATGGTGCTGTCTGCTAATGATATAAAACCACTGGCAGCATTATCAGCTCAACTGACATTTTGAACCTGTCAGGCTGAAATAGCCCTTAAACATCTTTCTTGTCTGATTTATGATGCAGTCCTGCGGAGATAGGAAGCTTCCTGTAGCACTGTTACTCCAGACCTTAGAAATCTAAGTGAATAGGGGTGCTGCAGTGCTATTTCTTGTCAGACTTTCAAGCAGACAACATGTTATCAGTGCAATGCACGATGCAATGCAATGCAATGTGTGCCTTTGAGTCAGTGCTGACTCCTGGCGACCCATAAAGATATGTAAACACCAGACAAGCAATTGTAGAGTTGCTCGGAGGAGACAGTTTTAAAAAATAGGGGGTTGGGGGTGGGAGGGACCCAAAGTGAAAGCGATCTAGAAACAGTTCTGGGATGATATTAATCCATTGCAGGTATTCAGTGCAAGTATCCGGATAGTGACTGCTGCTGGATATCCAATACTGCAGTGAGTGGCCGTCTTATCCAAATAGCAGCACTATGAAGTGATATCTGGATAGCGCTTAGAACAGGTTCTTTGCTCTCCTAAGTCCAAGTGCGGCCTGGATGACCAAGCCAGAATGTTTAGAGAAAAGGCAGGCATGTCCAAGTTCGAACATCATTTCACAAAAGTGGATTTACCTGATATGGACATCTGCAAGGCCGTCTACATAGACGTCCCTAGAATAGTATTCAAGACTGGGGACGTCTGAGAGACATTCATTGGTGATTGAAACACAAAACAAGTTTCCCAATTACACATAAAATCTAAGTGCAATTGAGGAGATTACTGGAGATAGTGAAGTGCCATTTTCTCTATACTCTCCAGATGTGTAATGGCCCAAACAAGCACTTTTCCCAATGCCTTTTCATACCTGGAGCAGGTCAAAACTTGGATAAGGTTGCGCACATCCCTGACATTTCTGAAATCAAGCGGCGATATCTAAGTCCATCACCCCGCCCCAGACACACCTCCACCACACCCCTTGCCTACCTGAACGTCCCCCTGCAGGGGACATCTTTAGATATCGTTTACAAAATGACTCCAGAGACATCATCATGATTGGGATGTCCGCATACTCGTTTTGGGATGTCCAGATCGCAAATACGGCTTTTTAAATGGCGTTCTGAGCCAGGTAGTTGTGCTGAAAACTACCTCTAGCCAGGTAACGCCTATCTCTGTCCTGACTCTGCCCCTGGGCCGCCTTGGCTTTATCTGACTAGTGCCGAGATGGTCTGTAAAGATAGTCAGTGGCATTGACTATCTCTCTCAGCTGCTACCAGGATGAATCCCTTTGAATCTGGGGACTTAAGTTATATTTTGAGGACTCCATCATTGCTGCTTTAACAGGAACAAGCCAGTGTTGAATGACCTTCATCACATGGGACTAAATTTCACCCTCTGAGCTCCTGTGTGTTCTCACTGCCTGTTGTATTAGGACAAAGTCAGAGCCGGCAAGTTATAATGGACCAAAAGCTTTTGGGGAATTCAGCCATTGCACGAAACCAAAAAAATTGCATTTTACTTGCTAAATAAGTGATTTGTTATTGTCTATTTTGAATTAGGAGAAAGTGCTGGCTTTGCACAATATGTTCTTTGTGATGAAAGGACATTTTGGCTGAAGTACAGTTCATTTTTCTGTCCTTGCCTACCTTTTATTGTGCAGAGACTACACTGGTATATTGTTCCCTTTTCAGATACATAATTTGGCTGATATGTCATCATGACCCAGGATATGTAACAAAACAAGAGCTCTTTTATTGGAAAGGAAGAGAAAATATTTTCTGTCACACTGCTTAATTAGCCAAGCAGCGCTTTGAAAGGAAGCTTTCTGAATGGGTAGAGGACCTGGATGGTAAATGCCATCCAAACTTGGATTTCTTTCTCTTGCTATATTTCTGTAAAGACCTTTTAAAGATTTCAACCAGTCATGAGTGCAGTATACTTTCCACCCCAAGCTCCTGTTTTAGTGAATTTGGCCACCGTCCATCCTAATTAATCTCAAGGGATTTAGAGCCTGGAGAAAGCAATATGAAACAATTCCTCTCTTGCAATTTTCCTTAGAGAAACTGTTGATCCAACCAAGCGCTGAGTCTTTGAAATCCTCTGGGTCTGTTGCTGAACCCATTATTCTGGTTTATTTGGTTTTAACAGATGTTTTCCACCTCTTAAGTGGAAAAGGGTTATCTCATTTGCTAGAACTTCGCTATTGTGCTTTGTTTCAAGAGGCTGTGTGATTTTGGCATGCTGGGGTAAGATTACTCACTAGTTCCAGCTCTGAAGGAAAAGGTAGGCCAGTTTTAGACTACTGGATACTCCCAATAGAGAACTTTATCACACACCACACACTTATGATACAGGGGGAGCCTGAACCTACACTACACTAGACTTACACTGGACATTGGAAAATACAATATGTAGAACTATACCACCTATGAAAAGCAACTAAGAGGCATGTTTACTAAACTGCGCTGTTAGCATGGGCTAAAATCCCAGACTAACTGAGTAGTGCATGATTAAGTAGGGACTGGGCGGGTTGGGCGGAACGTAGGCATTTAGTGCATGTGCTAACCACAAATGTCATTAATGTGACTGCACTTAATGCCACCTTAATGGGTGACATGAAATGCATCTGCATGCCAGTTTTTGCTGCGCACCGGGGGAACAGACACGCATGCCTCCTAAAGTTGGCACAGGCCTCCACTCTAGTTTTGCAGCTCAATCACATGTTACTAGCATGCTTTTTAGTAAACATACCCCTAAGCAGGGCTGGCGCAACACAGCAAAGAAGGTAAGCATGGCAGGAGGGCATCGACCTTTTGAGAAATTGGTGCCAAAATGCAGAAAATAAAAAATGAGGAGATAAAAACAAATGAGAAATGAAAAATAAAATAGCAAAACATTAAGGAAATATTAAACAGTAAGGTGTTATCAAAAGCAGCATTGTGGATGTAACCATGGTTCATCAGTTAATAAGGGAAGAGGGTAATGATTTATAGGTTGCAGGCGGGCACCAGAAATCCTAGCACCAACTCTGCCCCTAAGATTTATATTGAAAATTCTCTTTATACTGTCTATACTGAAGAGGTTTTATTCATGTCCTATGCAAATTCTATTTTCTAGCATCTTGAATTTCAAATATATATATAGTCCAATATTCAAAGGAGATTTGCTCCTAACTTTGAGAGGTATGATCTTAAACTGGCCTTTTTGAAAATTTACAGGGGCTAAGTGCATAAATTTATGCTCATAATTTCACAAAACACCTAAATACAGGAGCAGAGAAAGTGATTGGCAACAGGAGTGGATTTAGGGTGTGGAAAAATGTTAGGAGCTTGGTATAGATTTTCAGCACTAGGGACCTAGAGCCCGATTTTCGAAGACATTTACATGGTTAACAGCCCTTAATCGGGGATTTTCAAAGGCATCTACATGGCTAGTGCCTTTGAAAATCCCTGATTAAATCTCCTACGCACTCCAGTGCTATCTGGTTAGCATCGGGGCTTGTTGGGGGCATTCCAGGGAAGAGCAGAGGAGGGGAACGGTACGAACCGGGTAGCAGTGATTTTGGATGCTGCCCTCGCCTATCTTTAAGGCGCCGAGACTAACCAGGCAGCATCCAAAATTACTGTTGCCCAGTTAGTCTTGGCGGCTCTCTGGCTGTGTGGTGAACCTCAGATTTTCACTTCTGTCGTTGCAGAAATGAAAATCCGGGGTTAAGGGGTAATGGGCAGGGCTACGCAGCTACGGTGCTTAGTTTGCCCATGAACATCGGGCCCCTAATGAATAGCAGGCCTGTATTGGAAGCATAACTTGGTTTATGTAAACCGCATAGATATTAATGACGTATAGTGATAGATAAATATAATAAATGAAATGAAAAAATGTTTTAAGCTCAAAAATTAAGATTCATTTTCAACTGAAAACCTAGATCCCTAAGTTTGACTGAAAATAGGACACGAATTTAAAAGCCTAAGTTAGAACCCTAAATTTAAGAACTCAGTTTTTTTTTTAATATCAGGCCCATAGTTTTGTGAATTATTTGTTTTTTAATATAATGTAGAAAGAATTCCTCTCCTCTGGTAGATCCCTTTTATCTGTGCCCTTCTCTGCCACTGCCAACTCGAGACTTTGTTCATTCCATCTTGCTGTGCCATTTGCCTGGAACAAACTATCTGAGTCGGTGCATCGGGCCCCTTGTCTAGGCCTATTCAAATCCAGGCTAAAAACCCACCTCTTTGAAGTTGCTTTTGGATCCTGATGCTCCTCACTCTCTTGTCAACTACTTATGTGTATCTTATCAAACTCTAGTCCCCAGTTTCACTATGAGGGTCATTCCGAAACGCATTGACTCCTACGTTATAGTAGGCCGGGACGTAGAAAAATTTTTGCTCTGATCTTCAGCGCATCCCATAGAGATGAATGGCTGTGTATTGAACTGGTGTCTGCTGTCTGGGAGGCACAAGATGCAGTTGTAAAGAATAGAATGCACAGGTGAGGGACGTTTGTGAGGTTAGGGAACAATTTTAAAAAAACACCCTACAGAAATATAAAGCACTGCAATAGTTTTTATTCTGACTGTGCTGACATTTGCTGTTTGTGCTAAAGGGGCTATTCTAGGCTTCCCTAATAATTCCAGTGTTCGGAAAACTGGGAATGTAGATATAGGGATGGTATGTGAGGTAGTATGGAGCAGAATCATGTTTGGCTGATAAATGCAGATCTGAGACGCCATGCCATTATGTCTTCACAGCAGTTGTTTATAAGTGCAGGACATGGTTTTGGCAGAGGTATGTTATTTGTGACTGCAAGCAAGAATGTGTGTGTGTGTGTGTGGTATGAGCGTGCAGGGAAGCCCCAGTGTGCTGATCTGCAACCCTCGGGGGACATGTATGCCTGGCCAGTACCTAGACCGTGGAGCTGACCGCAACATCACCAGGAGCCAGTGTGAATGGGCAGTTTTGTTGCTCGTGGCAGGCCATGTGAAAAGTACATTCTGAAAAGCTGCTCTGTATCAAAAAAGAGTAGGGGCATGCTGTAGTGCAAAGAGCATTGATACATATCTGACTGCACTAGGCTATTTGTGACTGCAATTACTAAAGTGTTCTTCAAATGCCATGTTTGTTTTGCTGCAGGGTCTGTCAGGACAAACATCACACTTTCCACTTGCTTATACAATAGCTTTGGTGCACGTACATAAACTAGTAGTGTTGTGGGCATGCAACAGACTAGTATATATATTCTGGTTTGTATGGCCATATCTATTTCATCCGTATGAATGTGGTGTTTGCATGAGCACACCTCTGTCAGAGTGAGCATGAGCTTAGGAGATGTGCATTTTGCCAGCGGGGGCGTGGCCGCATGGAGACGGGAAGCATCTGAGACGACTATCTTGTCAGCATACGGTGGGCACAGGACGTATGCCGCGCCGGGGATGTATATCTCCCTGATTCCGGAACCACGGGCGTGTCTATACCTGTGGTTTCAGAATCAGGTTACATACCTGTTTTCAGGTTAGACATTTCTGCTAGCCAGATGTGGCTATTATATAATCACGCTCTATGTGTTTTGTGTTAATTAGATTGTAAGCTCTGATGAGCAGGGACTGTCTTACAGCTATATGTACAGCAATGCATATGCCTTGTAGCGCTATATGGATGACTACTAGTAGTAGTAAAACAAAAATAGCCGTTTCAAGCTATGAACTTACAGAGTTTTCTAGGTCTTTTCCTCAGAACAAAGTACAGTGTAATTAGACGGCACATGCTCTTTTCAGAAGCTCTGGATCGAGCACAAAGGCGGCACCAACAAACATCCCTCTGTAATGCAACTTGAGTTCTTTGTGTACTTCAGACTGTGGTTGTGGAACGCCGTACTTTATAAGAGCGTGCACATCTAGACAAAACCAGTGAACCTGAGCAGCCAGGCCAGTAGAGAACGGAACATCCGATGCCACAAAAGGAGAATAATTGGTAAAAGGGAAGCCTGCTAACAGTGTGCAGGGGAAGGGAGAGGTGGAAGCACGGGCAGAAAGTGAATCTCTGAGAGAGAGGCAGAGGAAGAAAGTGTTTGTTTACATTTTGTCTTGAGTCCTGGCGTGAAGAGCGAGGTAGCAGAATGCCAATGTGCAGAATCCTTTTGATCATGGAACCCAACCCTAGCCGCTATCTCCTTGACGGATTGCTAGCTGCGCTGCTCTTTCTTTTACTCTCTTACTGTGACACACCGCAGAAACCCAGCTCTGAGTTTATCTATGGTAGTATCTCAGAGTTTTGCCCTTAGATCTTTTAAGTGGAATTTGCGGATTAGGAGAAGAAACCTGAGCTCTGTTTGGCTTTTCTGCACAAACTGGCCAATCTAAAATATTCTAGAAAACAAGCTGCCCCAGAACATTCAATTCATATGCCACTTCTTTTTCAGCCGTCTGCATCTGATTTAATAAAGAATATGTTAAATAAGGATGAAATCATAGTAGCAGAACCAAACCGTTGAGGAAATATGTGCAGTGTCTTGCCAGCAGATCTAGGAATTAATTACCTCTACAGAGAGGAATGCCAGCGCTCGTCAGTGGTGACTTTTCATTCCTTGGTAAAACTGTCTTTCGCAGAGTCTGGGAACCACTAAGAATATTTTAAAGGCTCACATTTCTCCTTTTCCATCAGTATATTCTTGCAAAGAAGTTCAGTTGTTTTGAAAGTGAATGAACAGCTTTGAGTACCAAGAGTATCCTGGCCATCCTAGCATACCTGTATACGCATATGCTTGTCCTTTATGAATGAGTTGGCCGAACATTTTCACAGTGTTCTTTCAGCAGTTTTACCCATGCAATGCCATACATTTGTCCATAGATTTGATTACACTTGTTTATTTTCGCAGAAAAGTTCATTTGTCAACATTTCGACAGATAAGAGACAGCAGGACATGACCAGACTGTTACAAATTCACAGCAGCAGGCAGAGGACAAGGCTGAAGGGCAGGTTAATGTTCCCATCTCCTTTAAAATAAACGGTAGAACTTAATGCTTCTACTGTTGGCAAAACTGAGTACTCGTGCATCATCTAGACCATGAAGCCGATGTCAAGACTCATCCATTTGCACACTCTGAGGATGCTTTCTATAATTCTGTGAGAGGAATTAAAGGAACGACTGTGGTGAGCACATGGGCCCAGATGTAAGAAGCACTTTTCTTAAACCCAATGTTGACGAAAAGCTCGAGTGGATTGGCTCATGCTTCTGGGCCCTAATAGTGAGTGAAACCCATACTTTCTGTTAAACACCTCTATGAGAGGTGCTCGCCATTGCTCAAGTAAAATAGCAGATGCATCACTGAAAACCTATTACAAACAGTAACGTTCATGGGAAGATGAGGATGTCAACAGTTGGCTTGCAAAGTACATGAGTGAAGGTGTTAGCATTTTCCCATTCAGTGAACACAGAGAAAAATGTTTTATCACATGTTAATTGCATTGCAGATAATGCAGCACAGTTTGCAATACCATGTTAACAGTTAGTGACTGGTTACGACCTCCATATTAACTCTACGATGCAGTTTCTGCCCCCTATCTCTATTGGGTGGGCTAACTGTTAAGTCATCTCATCAGCTCTTAGTGTGCTGCCAGTATTTATTTATTTATTTATTTATTTTATACACATTTATATACCGCATCTTCCAAAGTTCAGTTGCGGTTCACAGTGAACAACAATTAACAAAGCAAGTTTGTTTTACAGAGAACGTCATAATATAACAGAACATATGTACAGGGTAACATCATATAATAGTCTAAACAATGTGAAATAATACAGAACAGCATAAACTATATACAAATATATATATGTATATAAATATACATGGAAGTGAGAAGACAAAAGATGTGGGATCCTCAAGAATGTGTGCTATGTGTGTGGGTTGAAGGGATTTTGTTTGAGGCAGACAGATACCCGTTTAGCCTTTGTCTAAAGTAGGTGATTGGTTTTCTATGTTATAGTGTTTGGTGAACAGATACGTTTTCAGTTTTTTACGGAGTTCCATGATCTCCGTTAGTGTTTGTAGTTCCTCTGGGAGGGAATTCCAGATAGTTGGGGCAACGTGAGAAAATGCTCTGTTTGTTGATTTATGGGCTCTTGTATACTCTCTCGGAATCTTTAATTTGTTTAGTTGTCCTTTTCTGTGTGTAGGCTTAGATGGTTCTTTGTGTATTAGGTTGCATAGTGTAGTCGGGGCCATATCATATAAGGCTTTGAATGAAGTTATTATTGTTTTGTAGATTATTCTACTTTGAATTGGTAGCCAATGGAGGTTGCATGCATCAATTGCTGTATTCATAGCTAATGGAGCTTGGGAACTAGGCCCCTAAGTGTTTCAAGTGTCTTTTAATACACGCTAACAGTACAGCACCATGCAGGGCTGGCCCATCCACTAGGCAAGCCAGGCAGCCACCTAGAGTGATTGGCTGGGTGGGATGGGCGGCTTTATGCCACCTTTTGTTGCTCGTGGCAGGCCATGTGCTTCAGTACATGTGACCTACCACTTCTGATCTCCCTCCAATGCAACTTACTGTCAGAGGGGGCTCAGAAGCAGCAGGCCAATGTGTGCTAAAGCATATGGCCTGCCGTGGCAACAAAACGGCAGCACAAAGCCGCTGCTTTTAAATGACTGCCGCCTCCACTGTCCACCTCCCCCTCAAGATGGAATTGGCAGCAGCGGGTGTGGCACAGCTCAGCATGGAGGGGGGCGTGGTGCGGCTGGGATTTCTGTTTAGGGCGGCAGAAACACCCGGGCTGGCCGTGGCACCACATTAAGAGTTAATGCAGAGGTTTATCTGTTAGCATGCTCCAGCTGACACAGTAAGTATCTAGAGGCATTTTTACTAAAGAGCACTAGTGCTTAGTGCAGGGTTTAGTGTGCAGTAAACAGTTAGTGCAGAGCCACAATAATTGCTAGTGCGTGCTAAAAATGCCAATGCGGTAAACCCCCTATACTAAGCCCTTAGTGACTGGGCAGTCTAAAGCCGGAGAGTGGCCGTTGTCTGCGCATTGTGATTAGTGTGGGCGTCATTAGTGTTTGATAATTGTGAATGTTGCAGTGACTGTAGGTGGCAGCAAGTGCACCCATGTTAATTGCATTTGCAGGTTTAGCCTGGTGAGGTGCTTCCTACCACACTAATTGTGATATGTGAATGCCCTAACAGCGCAGGTTGGCCAATTTGCCTGTGCTAATTATTGGTACTAAGCTTGCGCTAAAGATGTCACTTTTTAGTATAGTTTAGTAAACACGCGCTCTAATGCAGAAATCACTTTTCAAACACAAGATATTTGTGCACATGAAGCTCACCTAAAAGTACATATGTACATTTGCCCAGTGTTAACAATGGCACAAAGTATGCGTGCTAGCAACGTATGTATAACGTGCAGACATTTATAACATTTAAACGTGCAGGCATACTTTCCAACCACTGCTTTGAAAAGACCCTGGGATGCCTCACTTTTATGCAACCAAAAATAAAAACACAGGGGGGAAGGATATTTAGCACAATTAGTGTGGTTAGCTTGGAGGAGTAGCCTAGTACCCAAAGGAGGTGTGTTTGATTCCCACTGACACTCCTTGTGACCTTGGGCAAGTCACTTTACCTCTCCATTGCCTGGGAAGAGAAGACCTGGCAATCTGCTTCCTGTCATACCTTGCCAAGAATACCCAGGGGCTGCTGGGTTGTCAGGAGTCAGCACTGACTTGATGGCACTTAAAAAAAAGATGTGGTCACTGGGGGTGTCACCACTGAATGTCCTGATACTATTGGTGGGGCATTTTGGGGATGGAGTGGGGGTGGCACCCAGTGATAGCTGGGCAGTGGCAATAGGGAGCTGCTTCCTGGTTGTCACTAAGCAGTGTAAGTTAGGCACCTGAAAGGGTAGCCTAAACTTTGCTGCAAAAGCTAGCCAGGCAGTAGCTGACTATCGCCACTGCCCCGTTAACTTCTCTGCTGTCCAGCCGACCTGGATATTCAGTACCGGTGGCTTGATATGGCCCCAGTATTAAATATCTGGGTCTTGAGGTTAGTGGCGATAACTAGCCACTTTAACAGCCACCACCGCCGCTGAATATCGAGCCCGCAATTTCTGGTGGCTAAAAATTCACAACCAGATATGGCAGATTTAGGTGAGTTAACTCTATTTTTACCTGTTTAAAAGACATTTAAATTTTTGAGAACTTACCCCAGCACTTGATTGCTGGATATATGCAGTGTAATTTAATAACTGTCAAGCCCATTGAAATTGGTTTAAGATATTTCAGTTAATATAAAGATGCTAAATCACTGAGCCTTCTGGTGCAGATTAGTTAAGAATTCTTTGTTATAAATTCTGTTCAAATGCTATTTATTCTCTAACTGATTTGTGCATTTTAACACAATTAAGCATGTTGTTTTCGATGGTACAAAGAATAAAAAACAAAGGCAGAAGCTTTTTTTTGTTGTTTTTGTTTGATTTCCACGCGTCTGATTTTAACTACATAGCCTTCTTCCCATCGGTCTGGAAGCTAAATGGTTAATTGTGTGTAAGTCGGAAACTAGTGCCATGGCTTATATCCTCAGGAAGTAACATGTACTACCAGCATGATGTCACCGGCAAACAAAACAAATGTGGCCTGGAAAAATAAACTGGGTTAGACATTGTTGATCTTACCTCAGATTAGACACATTACACATGCAAGAGTAATTCTCATAATTAGGAGGATCTGTGCCCTGAAAGATAAAATAAAATCGGGTTTGCAGAGAGACGGAATGAACTTGATCTAGGGTATCTTATACTAAAGGGCACTAAGATGCTGCACGTAACGCACCAATAGCAACAAAACTATGGCAGGTTAGGTACTACAGCACCGTGTTAACTGTCCGAGGTGTGGAAAGCATTTCCCTGGTATTAATGCGGATCCCTGCCCCCTAGCGCAAGCTGCATAACCCGGGGCCTATGGGACCTCCTCCAGACTTGCATCCCTTCAACCCCCCCCCAACCCGCTAATCACCCACACCGGTTTTTTCAGCAAAGAACTTTATTATTGGGAATAACAGGCCACAGATTCCAACCGTTTGCACAATTACATTCTGCTCTATACTGACAACAATGGAACAATTGAGTACAACCATAATCTCTACCAGTGCCCGGGACCCCCTCCCCGTGGAGGAGTACCATATCCTCCTGCTTGCTACCCACCCCGGGCCCATACCGTGGCCCAGGGCTTCACCTTCCCACTATCGACCACTCTGTGTTAGCCCCCTTCCGGGGATACCCTATTATACGAGAGTCATTTTTAAAGTAAGAACCGATTGCGCATCGTGTCCGCGCGATCTGTCAAGTGACGTCCGTTCAAGGTCAGCCACTCTTGGCCAGTCTCTCACTACGCCGCCATTACATTTCACGTCTCTGCCAGTGTTGGCTGTATGGTTATACTGCTTCGTTTGTCGCCATGTCAATCAGTAATCCCTCCGATTGTGAAGTGCGCTCGGTTATCCGTTTTTTAAATGCAAAACAAGTTCGTCCAGCTGAAATTCACCAGCAGCTTGTTGAAGTGTATGGGGAAGGTGTAATGAATGATGTTTAAGGAAGGAAGGACAAATGTTCATGATGAAGAACGATCTGGACGGCCTACTGTCATGAATGAAGACCTGACACAAGAAGTTGATGAGGAAATTCGCCAAAACAGGTGCTTCACTATAGACAAGCTGCATCAGACATTTCCACAAGTTTCAAGATCACTAGTTTATCACATTGTTACTGACAAACTGCACTACAAAAAAAATGTGTGCGAGATGGGTGCCGAAAATGCTGGACGAACTTGTTTTGCATTAAAACCGGATAACCGAGCGCACTTCACAATTGGAGGGATTACTGATTGACATGGCGACAAACGAAGCAGTATAACCATACAACCAACACTGGCAGAGACGTGAAACGTAATGGCGGCGTAGTGAAAGACTGGCCAAGAGTGGCTGACCTTGAACGGACGTCACTTGACAGATCGCGCGGACACGATGCGCAATCGGTTCTTACTTTAAAAATGACCCTCGTATTATATTCGCTGACTTGCATCCGAGCCCAGGCACTCCTTTCTTTGGTACCTGACCTCCCGATACTGAGCCCCAGGCATACCACCCCAGTGCCTGAGCCCCTCTCTTTTTCTTTTGTGGTACTCCCTCTAAGTTGGTGAGGTCCCGTCACCAGGAGGGCACCAGCCTGACTCCCTCATCCTGAGAACCGAGCTGACTGCCCTCTGCAGTCCCTCAATGAAGACATCCAGCCTGATCTGATTCAGATGTACTCCATCCCGGTTATATACCACTGCGGCCCTCACCAGGATGTCCTCATGTTGGACCACCACCCCTCCCAGGGTCTGCACGAACTTCCCCACTCCTGTGTTAAGCTTTTTTCTGCTGTTCTTGATGCTTTCGTGCCTAATCACCCCCTACCATACCTACCTGGGGAGAGTCTGGGACCAGATGATGCCTGCCCCAGACCCGAGCGAATCCATGCCAGGTCCTTCTTTATTTTAATAATCAGGCCGAAGCCCTTTGTTAAGATGAGGTTGTTGCCACCCAAGTGCAACAACACGACATCCAGGAGTTGCCCCGCTCTGCACCAGTTGAGGAGGGCAGGTCTCAACTGGTCCCACAACACCCCCCCCCCCCCCACTTCCTTAGCCATTGTATGCTGATGATGTCTTAAGGGGAGCTGAGCTGTTTGCCAAAATGGCTATCCACTGCTCTCCAAGCCCTAAAGATGTAGGAATGCCCCATTATTCGGATCATTTTTCTTTGTTGTCCTCCCCAAGATAAAATGGGGGAAAGTTAGCACCTGAAGCCTTCCTATCATATATAGAGCTTGAACCTATCAGAAGACCATCTCCCTATAGCCTGGATCAGCTCCCCCCTGAATTGTAATCAATGAGCTGTCATGATGGCCCCTATCCTAAAGGAATGGAGGGTCATGCCCACATAGCTGAAACTGGTTCTGTCTAGTGCCCGTTGCCACATTGCCCTGAACTGGAACTGACAGGCAAGGGCCATCTCGGTGCCATAGCAAACCATCCTCCCCCTCCCCCCCCCCCCGGACAGCCTGATCCACTGATATTCCTTCATCGCCTTAACTGGGCAGAGGTCGCTGATTCCGGTGGCTTGGATCCACACCGTTCTCCCCACTTGGGCTTGGTCAGTTTTGGACCCTTTTAGGTGCAGCCCGATTCTATCCTTACCCACTGTGACATCATTGAAACCAATGGCCAGGCCTGCATTGTCCCCTCTAGACCTGGGAATGGCCTCGCCCATCCTGAAAATGTCAAAGAACATGATGAGCAGGGACACCCTGAAAAGGCTCTCCTCGAAGCCGTCCCTTGCCACCTCCTGTGCCTCCCAGATGACCTCGCCCAGCATGTGCAGGTGAATGGCCTGTGCCCATCCGGCCAGGGGTGGATCCTCTCTGGACCAGCCCTCCATTACCTTTTTAACCAGGAATTCTTTAGTTGTTTCCCTCCAACCCTCCTATCTTCAAAAAGAATGCCACTCCAGTCAGTATCAGCTTGGCATGCCTCACTGATGTCCCTTCCACTTTCATCGAAGTAGTGAACTCCAACAGCTGACTCAGCATCAGTCCCCACATAGGGCTGAAGCTTCATTGCTCAGTGAAACTCTGGAGCCTAGCCCAGGCTCTCCAGTACACCTTCCATGAGGTGCTGGACAAGGACGCTATTAGCAATCCACCGGCACTTCAAATCCAACTCTCCACATGTCCGCTGGCATGATGCTGTCCACTGGGAAAGCCACTGGGGAGAGGCACCTGAAGCACTGAAGCTGTAATGAAAGTATTCAGCTCAAGGCTCCGCAACCTAATCAGTTCCATGGTCCTCCCAACCCTGGCTGATTGTTTGTTTATTGCGAAAACTGCTGCGGCATTGTCAGACCTGAAGACTATCCTTTTGTTGACCAGTATAGACCCCCATAGAAACAGTGCCACCACTATTGTGAACATTTCCAGGAAAATTATGTCTTTCATTATTCCCTTCTTGTGCCATTCTTCCAGCCATCGCTCCTGGCACCACCATCCTTGGAAATAGATGCCGAAATGAATGCTGCCGGATACATCCATGAACAGTTCCAGCTTGGTGTTGGTGATGGGGAGATCCCTCCATACGTTTTGGCCGTTATAATTGACCAGAAAATCCTGCCAGATGGCCAGGTCCTGCTGGATGGCTGCCCTCACTCTGATGAAGTAGTGTCCTCTGCAGACGTCTCTTGTGGCATTTGTCAGCTGCCCTATAAATGTCCCACCCATCGGCAGGCAAAGTTTTAAGTGCCCCAAAGGGACTGCAGCTGCTGGAGTGTGACCTATTTTGCAGAAGCGGTTCTGTTTACCGCCTCCCACAAGGCTGGCAACTTCGGTCCCGGGAGTCAGGTAACCATTTCTCGGGTGTTGATCTTGATCCCCTAAAAGGACAGACACTGCGCCAGGCCGTCCATTTTCTTTTCGGCCAGCTGTACCCTCATTTCAGCTGCCTTCCATTGGAAAACTGCTAGCTTGTGCTTGCAGGCCCGCTTGCTACTGGCTAACAAAAGGAAATCATCCAAGTAGTGTAAAATGTTACCCTTGCCGATTACCTTTTCTACTATCCATTATATGGCCGAGCTGAACTCCTCGCGCAACCCATCAGAAGTCATTTGTTGAAATAATATTGTCACCGAAAACTAAAACCCAGCAGATGGAAGCTCGCTAGGTGAATCGGCAGTAGCCGAAAGGTGAACTCCACATTCAGCTTCACCAGCCATGCTCCCCTGCCGTGTGCCCGCAGCAAGGTAAGCACTTGGTCTATGGAGGCATATTTGACAGAGCAAACTGCCTGCTCCAGATAGTCATTAACTGACTCCCTGTCTGGGTAGAATAGGTGGTGAATGAGCCGGTACTCGCCTGGCTCCTTCTTCGGTACCAGGCTCAGTGGCGACACTATTAATTTCACCAGGAGCCTATTCCCAAAAGGACCCACCCCCATCATGCCCCGTCCCCTGCAGCAAGCACAGCAGCTTTGTGCGTGCAGCGGGGAACAGAGGCAGAAAACTGGCAAGGCGGATAGCGGGGCTGCACATCCCAGCGGGACGTACAGCCCTGCTGTTCGCTTCATAGAATTGGACCCATAGACACTGTAATGGGGTATATAGAATGCCACTCATCCCTCTCCAAAGGGATTATCAACAGTCCCCTTTAAGAGAGTCTGCAGCTCAGAGTTCAGGGCTGGGAGGGCATGGCTCAGAGGGAGAGGTTAAGAACCCAGCAGACTGCAGGAGGGAGAGAGGCCCATGGAGCCAGAAGTCCTTCTAAGGCAAGCCATGCAAAGGAATTCTGAGGTACGAACTTTAACTGGGGCTGGAGGAAGGGCCAGGAGGAACAGCTTGTGGAGGTTAAACAAGCTGGAAGAGAATAACAGATGCTTTTGGTTTTCCCTGAACTGCTGTCTGGCCTGTGTTTTAAAGAAAACCCCTTCCCACTGCATGCCATGCTCACCATATATGGTGACAGTAGTGGGATTTCCTCTACCATGTGACTGAGGACAAATTCACGTCCCTCCAGGACTGGGCCTCCAGAGCAGGTCAGGATTTTTTTGTTTGTTTCTATGGGCTAAGAGTGTTGGCCTCACCCTAGTTAACAAGCACTTATATTGTAGCAGCAAAGCGCAGACAAACCAATGATACCAGGAGTCTATTCAGAAGGTCCAAATCATTTATTTGTGCACAAGTCTCAAACCAATCAATTTCAAAATGGCTGAGCAAAGTTTTCAAGCATTACAACAACTTTTATAGACTTCTGTTCCATTCTAGGTATAGAAAAACATTTCATTGGTCCCGGTAATCTCCCGTACCTCCCGTACCTCTTCTATTGGTCCCGGTACTGATAAGTTTATCCAGTTATGTCCCTCCAGTGGGCATGACACCTGCATACCCCCCTTCTAGTCCCAATTACAATGGTCAGTTCATCAACTTGTTACTTTCACACTTTCAAGGTTATAGAACTAATTTGTACGTGCAGAGGAGCTGGGCTCTGCAACTCATCTGTCAGCACTCCTAATTATTTCTTTGCAGATGTACTTTTTCTTATCAGTAACTTTTAAACATGTTTTTCTGTATTTTTCCATCTTTTAATACTGCAGTTCTGCTTACCTAAGCTAATTCAATACTTCTACTGAGTTCTATCTTACAATAGCAGCATATTGGGGGATGTGCAATCCTATATGCCTCTCCACAGGCCTCATTTACAGGTCAAGCTAGCCATGCTGGCCTGCTTATGTTCTGACACTGTGGGTCACAGGCCTGCACCTGCCACATTCCCCCCTTTGATTAATCTCACCCTATTACTTAATAAGGTGTGAGAATTAAATCACTTTCTGAAGAATCACATCCTGGCTAAAGGATTTCTACGAGGACTGGCTGTATATAAAGCCATGATTTTTGTTGCGGTCTTCCGCTCTACTGTACTATCAATAGTGTTATGAATGGAACGCATACAACATGGGATTAAACATGGTAATAAGAAGATAACAGCAACAAGGATTAGTACCAATACGATGAAAGTCTTAAATCCTCCCACCCATGAAAAGAGGTTAGCAAACCAATTAGGAAATTTCAATGAGTGCCACGTCTGTACTGGCACATAAGCATGTCTTTGCATATCTTTAGCAATTTCTTCAACTACTTGACCTTTATCATCTATTTTCAAACAGCAATTGGTTAAGTTCAGCTTACCACATACTCCTCCTTCAGCTGCTAACAAATAATCAAGTGCTAAGCGGTTCTGATATATTGCAGTGCGCATCTGTGTACTTTGTCTAGCTAAGAGCGTGAGAGCATGACTAGTTTCATTGGTTATTATTTCAACTACTGCTTGTAAGCGAATAATACGATTAATCATATAAATTGGGGTACGATAACCATACATACCATCATCATTCCAAGTGGCGGGTCCATAATACTCAATAATTCTTTCTGGTGGCCAATCATCACCTTGCCATTTCTCCCACTTGCCTATCTGTAAGGCCTCTCTCTTCTGTCTTAGTGCTCTTCTGTGTCGGTGGGTAGTGTATACTGGGTATCCTAATTGTTCTCCATGTTCAGTGTTCAACAGGAAGAAAGAAGGTCTGATGGTTCCTAAGACACATGCTCCTCCCCAGTGTGGTGGGAGTTGTGCATATGCTCGGTTTCCACAGATCCAATATAGGCCAGGTGGGGCTTGCCAGGCTTGGACTTCAGCAAGGTTAATCCATAGACCTGCAAGTTCAGGAAATCTAGCTAATGGGTTAGGAGGTTCAGGATGTCTGATTCCTGACCACCATGCTGTCTTTTTGGTCGTGGCATTATAGTATTTCTGGCTAAGACAGACCAGCTGTCCTACCTTTTGGGTGAACTGGGGTCCAGTTCTGGCATAGCAAAGACGTCCAACGATTGAGTGCGCTAACACCCATTCACTGGTAGTCTTGTGTAATTCAGTCTGATTATAAATCATGGAATAATTCAATTCTTGGGCTTCCCATGGCCACTGATCTCCCATTTGGGTTCCGCCACAGAAATAACAATCTGTGATCTTAAGACTAGATACTACTGCTCCGGCTAATTCTAGAAATAAATTCTGTGAGGGATGAGGGATCTCAAACTTATTTACATGCATGGCTTCATAAAAAGTATTATGAATATGATATTTAGATGACTTGTGGGCTTGGGTATTCAATCTGATATGCACAATGGTCCCTGGATCTATTGCTCCTCCAGCAATACGTAAACCAAACTTATATCCTTGTTTCCATGCATGGGGATTGTGTATACGTAAGTGTAAGGGGTTACAAGCATCTTTCTGACATTTATCATTTGTGGTTGGCTTGGTTAAAGTAGCCATCCGCTTATCTATTTTCTCATCGGTTATACCAGTGTTCCAGGTAGCATAAAAAACACATCCCCAATACGGGCAATAGTAGTCTGCTGCTGGGGCAGTACTATAGCCTGGTTCCTTTTTACCGGTACACTTTCTCCATCCCGTGGCACCTTCTGGACACATATACTTATGGTCATTTCGATACGCTTTCTCCCATGTACCACAGGTGGAATAACTATCTCTATTAATAGCATTGCATGCATCAAAATTCAAAACAGCAGGTTTAGTAATGTCCTTAAGTGGTGGCGTTGCAGCTAATATAGGTCCATCTGCATCCTTCCATCTTATTTCCATCGTGTAATAGGATGGATTCTGATGCGGATTATAACATGTCTTAATTTTCCCATGAGTGCAAACATTTAGTTCAGTGGTGTTATAGATACACCGAGTTACTGTTCCCTCGCAGGTATAGTAAGAATGATAAAGCAAAGTCTGAGTTACTTTCAGTCCAATTCTAGTAGAAGTAATGCAGGCAGTGCATGGAGGTAAAGCATAAGTCTGTTCAAAACCTCCAAAGAAGACAACCAAGGCAAAGCAAAAACAAAGATACATGTTGATGTTGATTGGAGTTCTTCTGAATCCTCAGCTTGCTGATCTTGATCACGACGATCTATTATTCTTCGTCCCGTTTGCTAATGAAGCAATTTAACGGGTGCTGAGTGTTGATTGAAGATCCTCAAGTTGTCCAGTACACATTGACCAACTTAGCAATTCAGTTGGCTTGTGGAGTCTGGCTTAGTCAGTGTAGTCTCAAAGTAGTGTGTCAAATCACACGCAAATTGGGTTCGTTGAAACAAAACTGTTGCTGCATAGAAAACAGCAATCCTCTTCGAAAGACTTGGCTACTGCAAAGCACTTGTGATGAAGTGTCTATGCTGCTGGTTGCCGTCTCAGAGTAACTCGCAAAGGTACATCAGGGTGCTGTTCTGCTGTCCACCGCTCTGGTTCAGGATCGGCGGCGGGCTTGACTCTGCTGTGGTGGATCCAGGCGTCGATCTCGGCTACCTTTACTGCAGTTGGGGTAGACAGGATGACGGTGTACGGTCCCTTCCAATGGGGTTCCAACGGTGTCTTCTTCCAATCTTTGATCCACACCGAAGTACCAGGCTGGTAGGGATGCAAGGGTTCCGTCAAGTTGATAGGCAACTGGTCTTGGATCCACGTATGGAGAGTCTGCAGAACAAAACTAAGAGCTAGAAGTTCTTGTCTGGTTATTTCCGAACCAATTTGGGCTAGACTTCCTTTGATTCCCTGCACTATTGGTGGGGGTTTACCATACAAAACTTCAAAAGGGGAAAATCCTATTGACTTTACAGGAGCTGAGCGTATTCTGAATAACGCTATGGGGAGCACTTGGGGCCACTTCAATTGTGTCTCCTGACAAAGCTTAGACATTTGGGCTTTCAAGGTACGATTCATTCGCTCAACTTTCCCTGAACTCTGGGGTCTGTATGCAGTGTGGAGTTTCCATTGTATCTGCAAGGCTTTTGCTAACTGCTGAGTAACTTGGGAGACAAATGAGGGTCCATTGTCTGACCCTATTACTGCTGGAATTCCGAATCTGGGGACAATCTCTCTCATTAAGACTTTGGTAACTTCTCGGGCTTTCTCAGTTCTGGTTGGGAATGCTTCTACCCACCCAGAGAAAGTACATACTAATACTAATAGGTAATGGTACCCATTGGCTTTTGGCATTTCGGTGAAATCAACTTGGAGGTTGTGCATGGGGGTCACACCTCTTGACTGAACTCGGGGTGCTGTAATAAGGCCTTGCTTGGCATTATTCTTGGCACAAGTTTGACATTGTCGTGCTACTGAAGCTGATATGGTTGTCATCAGAGGGATGTAGAAATGTGGTCTGAGTGCTTTTTCCATAGCACTCTTCCCATAGTGGGTGGCTTCGTGGAAAGCTTTGACAAAGGATGGTCCTAACAGTTCAGGAATTACTATTCGTCCTGGAGGTTGACTGCCCTCTTCTGGTGGCAGCTCAATCCATCCGTCTTTCAATACTCCATTTTCTTTGTCACAATAGTAGTCCAATTCTTTGGTGGTATATCGTGGGGTCCATAGATTCAAAGGTACTGGAAACAATGCTGCTTGCATTGGCGTAGCTTGTGGGGCAATTTGTCCTGTCATAGCTGCTTGTCGTGCTGAGGCATCTGCAAATCTATTTCCTCGGGCAACTTCTCCTTTTCCTGCTTGATGTCCTCTGCAATGCATGACAGCTACACGTGTTGGGGCCCATACTGCATCAAGTAACATCAATATTTCGGGACCATATTTGACTGATTTTCCTCCGGATGTGATGAGTCCTCTTTCTTTATAGAGAGCTCCATGGGCATGCAGGGTAGTGAAGGCATATTTGGAATCTGTATATACATTCAGTATAAGTTTTTCTCCTAACAACAATGCTCTGGTGAGTGCTATCAATTCGGCTTTCTGGGCTGATGTGCCTGAGGCTAGGGCTGATGATTCAACTACTTCGTGTTGAGTGACGACTGCATATCCGGCACAGCGTCGTCCATCAAGGATGAGACTGCTCCCATCAACATAATAGGTTTGGTCAGGATTGTCTATGGGCACATCTGTCAAGTCAGGTCGGCTGGAGAACACAGTCTCCATGACTTCGATACAGTCATGTTCTGGGAGTTCTTCACTGATAGGTATCAAGGTGGCTGGATTCAGGGCATGGCTCACTTCAAGTTGTATCTGTGGGTTTTCACATAACATGCTCTGGTACTTCAACATTCGGGAATTGGTGAGCCAATAATTTGCTTTTTGTTCCATAAGGGCAAGGACTGCATGTGGCACAGTGACTCGTATATTCTGTCCTAGTGTGAGTTTGTCTGCTTCACTCACTAGTAGTGCTGTAGCTGCAACTGCTCTCAAGCAAGGTGGCCATCCTTTGGCCACAGGGTCCAATTGTTTCGATAGGTAGGCTACAGGTCGTTCCCAATTTCCCAATTTCTGAGTCAACATGCCTAAGGCATTTCCCTGTGCTTCATGTACAAACAAGTGGAAAGGTTTGTGGACATCTGGTAGTCCAAGTGCTGGTGATGACATCAATTCTTCTTTTAACTTCTGGAAGGCTGTATCCTGCTCAAGTCCCCACTCCAGTGGCGACTTTTCTTCTCCTTTTGTGGCTTCATACAGTGGTTTGGCAATTTGGGCAAAGTTAGGTATCCAAATTCGGCAATATCCTGCCGCTCCCAGAAAGGCTCTGACTTGCTTTCTGGTTGTTGGAGTTGGAATTCTGCATACTGCTTCTTTTCTTTCTCTGCCTAATCTTCTGCTTCCTTGGGTGATACGAAAACCCAAGTATTTCACTTCTTTTTGGCATAGCTGTGCTTTGGCTCTGGAAACTTTGTATCCAGCTTCCTCTAGTAACTGCAAGAGATCTTTGGTGGCTAGTATACATTCACTTTCTGATACGGCAGCTATCAACAGATCATCCACGTATTGGAGAAGCACTCTCTTTCCCGGGGCTACTGGATAGCTTGAAAGGTCTTGATTCAGTGCGGCACTAAAGATGGTAGGCGAATTCTTGAATCCTTGGGGTAATCTTGTCCAGGTAAGTTGGCCCCCTCTTCCAGAGATGGGGTCCTGCCATTCGAATGCAAACAATATTTGGCTTACAGGGGCTAATCTTATGCAAAAGAATGCATCTTTCAAATCCAGTACAGTGAAATGGGTAGCTTCAGCAGGTATCAGTCCTAGGAGGGTGTAAGGATTGGGTACGACTGGATGTATGGTCTCAGCTGCATCATTTACTCTTCTCAAATCTTGCACTGGGCGATAATCATCTGTCCCAGGCTTCTTTACTGGCAAAAGTGGAGTGTTCCATGGGGATTGGCATACTTTTAGTAGGCCATACTCAAGCAATCTTTGTAGGTGGCGATGGATGCCTTCAATTGCGGCTCTTGGGAGAGGGTACTGTTTGACGTGCACTGGTGTAGCACTAGGCTTGAGGGTTACAATCACTGGAGCTATATGTTTGGCTAGGCCTGGGGGGCTGCCTTCTGCCCATACTCCAGGTGGTGCATCAATACTTTTTAAAGTTTGTTCAAAATAGGTATCTTGTATCAAATCATCAATGTAGTATCTCCATTCTTCTTCTCGGGGAACTGTCAGCAGCATTACTCCCGCTGGTTTGGTTTGGGGATTTACTGTCATTTGCATTTCTCCTTGCTCAGAGAAAGATATTTGTGCTTGAAGCTTGGCTAACATATCTCGTCCCAGTAGTGGCACTGGACATTCGGGCATGTAAAGGAATTGATGAGTTACTTGCTGTCCTCCCAGACTGCATATTCGGTTTTGAAGAAAAGACTTTGTGGCTTTGGCACCAGTTGCTCCTATGATGGTGACTGCTTTTGTAGTGAATGGGGCTATCTTTTTGTCTATTACTGAATGTTGCGCTCCAGTATCAACCATAAAGTCCATAATTTGGTCTCCTATTTGTATTCCGACCATAGGCTCCTGGAGACCTAAAGCAAACTTGGAGCCCGGTCTGTCCTAATCCACGTCATTCTCATCATGGGCTGGTGTGGCCAATGCTTGAATGGTTCCTCCTCTCTCTCGCTGGAATTGTTCTCGATTGGCTCCTCCTCGGCTTCGGGGATAGCTTCGTCTTTCTTCTCGCCACTGATGGCTGCTGTCGTCATCATGCTGGGCGTCTTCGAGTTGCGGGCACATATCTCTCCAATGTCCTTCCTCTCTGCAATAGGCGCATTGGTTCACGCCTAGTCTCTGGGTCCGGCCTCCGCCTTGACCCCGCCCTCTTCCTCTGCTCCTTCGACTAGGGACACCTCCCCTTTTCTGTTCCACTATGGCCGCAGCCAAAAAATCAGCTTTCTTCTTCATCTTTCTATCACATTCTCTCTGTCTTTCAGTATCACGATTCACATACACTTTATGAGCGACTTCCAATAACTGTGTTGCATTCATGCCCGCAAACCCTTCTAACTTCTGTAATTTGCGTCTAATGTCTGGTTGAGACTGGTTTACAAAAGCAGAATTCACCATACATAAACTTCCTGGTGCCTCGGGATCATAGGGAGTATACATTCTGTAAGCTTCAGTTAATCTCTCATAAAAATCTGCTGGGCTCTCATCTATCCCTTGGATAACTCCTGCAACTTTGGAAAGGTTCATAGCTTTCTGGCCCCCCCTTTTCAGGCCTTGTAAAAAGCCTTGGCGAAAACGGGCTAGGGCTGTGGATCCTTCATCTGTATTTGGATCCCATTGGGGGTCTTCATTCGGGAATTCTCTCTGAGCTGCTTCCCTACGATCTATTATATTCTGCCCCTGTGCCGGAGCTGCAGGGTTTTCTGCCATCCATTCAATAGCTGCTTTTCTAATTCTTGCTCGTTCTTCTGTAGTGAATAGGGTGGTCAGGAGCTGGCGGCAATCTGGCCAAGTGGGTTGGTGAGTTTCCATAATACTAGTTACTAATTCTGTCAGCTCCTGGGGCTTACTAGTATAGGAGGCGTAATGCGACCTCCAATTTAATAAATCAGTTGTAGAGAAAGGGAGATACACATAAGTTAGGGGTCCCGCTACCACCTCATCATTATCATTCTTTACGGGCACTCCCGGGACTTGCCGTAAGGGAAACAGTTTAGCTGCTATGGGTGTCTTTTGGGATCTAAGGGTTATTGTCGTTGCCTTTGCAGGAGTCACTTTCTTTTTCTCAACAGGTTTCGCTTTGGGTTTCGCTGTCACTAGCGTGCTAGTGCTAACACTAGCCTTCTCAATTATTTGTACACTTTCCTCCTCATCTGGGGGATTCTCTCTTTCTCCTTCTTCTGTCTCCACTTCTGACTCGCTTTCTAGGTCCTCCTCTTCTTTTCTTGCTAATTCTTCCTTTTTCTCTTCTCCAGGAGGGGGATCAGGGGTTGGGTCCCGCCTCGGCTCTAGCCGTCTCTGGGGTTCTGGGGCAGGATGCCGGGCTACTCTTACTGGACCTGGGGTTCGGGGCTGCCTGAGAGTTATTTCTGGGGAATCAGGATCTGCCAGGATGGGCTTCTGTCTGGCTTTCTTATCCTGCTCTTTCATTCTAGGCTGTTCCGTTTTCTGTCTAGAATCTGCTTTAGCTAACATTATTCTGCACTGTTCCTCATAACAGCGCTGCGCCCAGGGGGGCGGATCTTCACAAATACTTAACCAGGAATCTATATAGGGGTACTGGTCGGGGTGCGCTATCCGCACTCTACGGTGTATTGACTGAATAATCTCTACTTTGAACGTTCCCTCTCGGGGCCAGATGGGGTCTAGATCGGGCCACTCCCTAGTACACAAAATTTGCAAACGGGCTGCTGTCATTTTAATACCATAATCTCCTGAATATCCCTCTTTAAAATGTGCGATCATACATTCTAATGGAGTGTTTCTAGTAGACCCCGCCCCTCCCATTTCGATGTGTGCGCGCAACAACAGACAGAAGGGAAAAGGAGGGCGGACCGTGGGTAAGGGGTCCTCACGGCCCTGGAAACGTATAAGGAGTACAAATAACAAGACAAGACGACAATCGCTTCCCCCTTTTCGCGACCTGAACGCGGTCGCCCGGTCAGGAAATGCGCTACTCAGGGGTCCGCCTTCACTTGGTCCGTGCTGCCAGACCTCTCATTCACACTTCGTTCACACAATCATGCTAGCAACGTATCCCAGAATGCATTCGTTCCTATCTGTTCTGACTAGTCTTTTCCAATTTCCCAATTACAAAAAGGATGAGGGTTTCACCCAGCGAATTCCCATGCCAGGCTACTCGGCTCTTCCTTGAGAGGTGATCATGCTCTCTTACCAATTCCCAATATCTCGAGATTACAAATTCCAAAGTTCCAAGTTCCAATGGCAGTACTGCGCTTTCTATTTCTGTCTAGACCCAAAGTCAAAACTATACTCACCGGATCCGGTCCTCAAACTTCCCAAGCAGGCGCATGAGTTGGACCTCGGACTCCCCTCACTCGGGTTCGAGGCGTTGACTCCAGCCGGGCTCGTCACCCGCCGAGGTCCGACCAGCTCCCTCCGATACAAGGGACCGGTGGCGCCAGGGAGCAGCCCTCGTCGGAAGGGCGCGATCCCGGCAGGACCAAGCCTATAGAGGCGGAAAGTCGTGGTATATTGCACTATATACACTTTGATTCCACAACTTCCCGGCCAACGCACCAAGGAATATGTAGCAGCAAAGCGCAGACAAACCAATGATACCAGGAGTCTATTCAGAAGGTCCAAATCATTTATTTGTGCACAAGTCTCGAACCAATCAATTTCAAAATGGCTGAGCAAAGTTTTCAAGCATTACAACAACTTTTATAGACTTCTGTTCCATTCTAGGTATAGAAAAACATTTCATTGGTCCCGGTAATCTCCCGTACCTCCCGTACCTCTTCTATTGGTCCCGGTACTGATAAGTTTATCCAGTTATGTCCCTCCAGTGGGCATGACACCTGCATACCCCCCTTCTAGTCCCAATTACAATGGTCAGTTCATCAACTTGTTACTTTCACACTTTCAAGGTTATAGAACTAATTTGTACGTGCAGAGGAGCTGGGCTCTGCAACTCATCTGTCAGCACTCCTAATTATTTCTTTGCAGATGTACTTTTTCTTATCAGTAACTTTTAAACATGTTTTTCTGTATTTTTCCATCTTTTAATACTGCAGTTCTGCTTACCTAAGCTAATTCAATACTTCTACTGAGTTCTATCTTACAATAGCAGCATATTGGGGGATGTGCAATCCTATATGCCTCTCCACAGGCCTCATTTACAGGTCAAGCTAGCCATGCTGGCCTGCTTATGTTCTGACACTGTGGGTCACAGGCCTGCACCTGCCACAATATCTCTTTACAAATAGGCTTAAAATAGGCATCTGCTTTCTCTCTTATTATAAGCACCCTGTTATAAAACGATCCCCCACATGTATTGATCCTTCTGTCTTGTTTTTATTTATGCTTTACTTTAAAATTGGCCCGGTTCCTCTTTGGTAGCGTTTTCAAAGTTATTGGACCACAAAAGCAATTTAAATAAAAACTGTTGACTTAGAAGACCACACTTCTTTCTTCATCAATCCCATACTTTCTCTTTCTTCTCCTTACTCTTGCCTTCTTTTCCTTGACTCTCATATTCCTTCCCCACCACCACGATGAAAGTTTTCTCTTGCGCATGCCCCCTAAACACCCTCTTCCCCACCCATATAGAGATCTTCTCTTTTTTCTCTCACAAACCTTCTCTTTAACCAAGCAGGCCATGTATGGCTACAACTGTAGCACATGCAAGAAACTGTTAATGATTAGGTTGGCTGACTCAGAATTTACCTAGTATGGTTGATTGACTTCTGGCTTTACCCCATTGCATGCAGGGACTTGGAGTCTTGCTGTTCTTAAGGAATGCAATTGGGAAATCAGAATTACAAATCACTACATGCAGTGGGGAAAATCAGCATTGACTGAATCCTGTCAGGCAAATCTGGAGTCAGTTGACAATCCCAGTGAAGGCGCATGTGCTGGGTAAGCTAACCCATACTGCAGCCCCAGGAGTCTCAACCATCTCCTGGTTTTAATACAAGAGATAGGACCTGGGAACTCCTATTAACTTGTGGTCTGATATTCAAAAGCCCTTACACAGCCAGTGGTAGATGTTAGTTGCCTAAGGATTTTTTTTTATAATCCCAGCCTGTTTTATAAAGACATCATGCACCTTTATAATATAGGCTCCCAGATCCAGCATATGTGAAGGTGCATTTTAGATAGTATGTGGAGATCAGAATGGGGACGTACTCAGTTCCAATGACATTTTATAAACGGCTCTGCTAAACATGGGATTTCTTCTAAAATACATAAAAGGAAGTGTAGGAACGCACATAGATTTATATCCATGTGCAGTGAGAGGAGACATTTTACAAATTTATAAGAGGGAAAAAAATAAATGGAGGAAACCTGACAACTTACAAACTCACTCTGGCTGTGACTTGCAATCTGTCATCAGCACTCACCTCGTCAATCATCACATCTTACTTTTCCACTTAGATGACATCGGTCTCTGAGGTTCGGTACTTGCATGGTTTACTTCATTTTTAGCTGTTCATGCTTTCTTGGTACAAACTGGTCCACTAATGTCATCTTCTCAGCCATTGACGTGGAGTTCCACAAGGATCACTTTTAGCACCCTTATTGTTCAATATTTCTCTTGCCCCATTAGCAACTCTAGTTCAGGATCTGGGAATTACAGCCTATTATTATGCAGATATGTTGCTAGTAACACTCACTGATTCCAGACATCCTGATCTCTCTGACATGAATGTCTATCTTTCCATGATCAGTGCCTGGCTGGCTGGGAACCTTCTGAGGCTAAACCTAAAAAAGACTTCTGCTGCCTGGCTCATGGGAACTCTAACTGCCCCAAGTAAAGCTCCCATTCCAGACGGCTCTACTATTGAGCTTACTCCTGCAGTTTAATATCTAGAAGTCTGTCTTGACACAAAACTTTCCTTTCACAAGCACATAGGCTCCGTAATTAGAAGTTTGTTTTTTTCCTTTACACCAATTTAGATCTGTTTGGTCATTGCTTAGAGCTTTCTCTTCTCCTTAGTCTTGTTACATGCTGGGTTGATTACTGTAATTCCATCTATACAGGCCTCTCCTCCTCACAACTAAAGTGACTGCAAACAGTTCAAAACGCTGCTCTGAGGATTCTGTATCATGCCCACACATATGATCATATCACTCCACTATTTATGCAGGAACACTGGCTATCCATTCAATATAGAATACGACAAAAAATTTTGATCCTGACACATAAAGCCAGATAAACAAGTTCTCTGTAAACCGCCCCCGATCTCTGGAAGGGGCGGTATAGAAAAGCACACAAATAAATAAATAAATAAATAAACTGGTTCTCTCGAATACCTCTCATCACAGATGTTATTGTATACGTCCCCTCATCTCTTACATTCAGTACATGCTAATCAGTTCTACAGTATCTGCCTCCTGCCAATAGATTACAACTAGGCAATCCGAATTCTATTTTAGGGCACCTTTTCTGTGAAATGACTTACTCCAATCACTGCACCGTAAAACCACAATAAAACCTCATCTTTTCACCAAATCCTTTGAGGAAGTCTGAGAAATTGATGTGACAGGAATATTGGGTTATCCTGAGACATTCTCTTATCTATTCTGCTTTCCTATGTCAAGAAATGGAGTTCTTTTCTGCAATGGAGAGCTCTGCTATGCCTATTGAAAAAACTATCAGCCACATATGCGTGTGCTGGCATTTCACTTGTAAATGTTGGCACTTACATGTGCATATGAGCCATTTTACGAACTTAGGGGCATGTTTACTAAAGTGTGAAGGGAGTACAGGGTTAACGCATGAAAATCGCACATTCGTACCACGCCGGAGTTGGATGGCCATGGTAGACACAAGGGGCGTAGTGGTGCTACACTACTACCAGTGCGCTAGTTGTGTCACTAGTGTGGTGGTTGCAAATGGACAACCATACCGCATGCGCACAGTGCATGTGGTTGCACTGTGTGTCAGCGATAGGAAAGCTACAAGCGCAGTAATAGGGTGGTGGAGGTTAAAGGAACCACTATGGGATGTAGGAACTGTGCTCAAAGCACACATACAGGAAGGTATCAACTGGCCAACTGAGAATGCAGAAGGTTGACTGGGAATGGGTCCAACTGCCAGCACAGCTCAGAGCATAGGGACTAAGTACAAAAAGGCGGGGCATGCGAATCAGCAAAGCAAAGGCCTGCAGAGAATATGTGCTATGTCCCTAACTGTAGACAATCAGGTGCAAATGTAGCATCTGCAGATGCAGGGGACCTTGTATGGGATCAGGTGGGGTGTCATAAGAACATAAGATATGCCATACTGGGTCAGACCAAGGTCCATCAAGTCCAGTATCCTGTTTCCAACAGTGCCCAATCTAGGTCATAAGTACCTAGCAGTTTCCCCAAAAGACCCAGGTTCCACAATGCTTGTATTGGGTCAAGCATTGATATCTTGGGTCCCTTTTTAATAATGGTTTATGGACCTTTCCTCAAAGAACTTGTCCAAACCTTTTTTAAACCCAGCTACACTAACAGCCTTTACTACATCCTCTGGTAACAAATTCCAGAGTTTGATTACATGTTGAGTGAAAAAATATTTTTTCTTATTAGTCTTAAATAGTTTACCCTGTAGCTTCATTGCATGTCCCCTAGTCTTTCTATATTCTGATAACGTAAACAATCGATCTACGTTTACCCGTTCCACTCCGTTCATTAATTCATAGACTTCTATCATATCTCCCCTCAGCCATCTCTTTTCCAGGTTAAAGAGCCCTAACCTTTTTAACCTTTCTTCATAGGAGTATCCTTCCATCCCCTTTGCCATTTTGGTAGCTCTTCTCTGAACCTTTTCTAATAACGCTTTATCCTTTTTAAGATACGGCAACCAGAATTGCACACAATATTCAAGGAGTGGTTTAACCATGGAACCATATAGAGGCATTATAATATCCTTTGTTTGATTTTCCATTCCTTTCCTTATGATATCTAGCATTCTATTTGCTCTCTTGGCCGGCGCTCCACACTGGGCGGAGGGTTTTAACACGTTATCCACAATGGTTCCTAAATCGTTTTCCTGGGTGGTGGTTCCTAATATGGAACCTTGCATCGTGTAACCATAGTTTGGGTTGTTCTTCCCTAGGTGCATAACTTTGCACTTGTCCACATTAAATTTCATCTGCCATTTTGATGCCCAGTCTTCCAATTTATCAAGATCCTCTTGCAATTTTCCACAATCCACATGGGTTTTAACAACTTTAAATAGTTTTGTGTCATCTGCAAATTTGATAACCTCACTCGTTTTTCCCTTTTCCGGGTCATTTATGAATATGTCAAAAAGCAGCGGACCCAGCACAGATCCCTGGGGTACTCCACTATTCACCTTTCTCCATTGGGATAAAATTGCCCATATAGCCCTCTGTTTTCTATCTTTTAACCAATTCCTGATCCACAATAGTACACTGCCTCCTATCCCATGATTCTTTAGTTTTGTCAAAAGTCTCTCATGAGGGACCTTGTCAAAGGCTTTCTGAAAGTCCAAATACACTATATCAACCAACTCACCTTTGTCTACCTGTTTATTCATACCTTCAAAAAAACATAAAAGATTAGTAAGACAAGATCTTCCTTGTCTAAAGCCATGTTGGCTGTCTCCCATTAAGCCATGACTATCTACATGTTGAGCAATTTTGTTCTTTATGATGGTTTCTACCATTTTTCCCGGTACTGACGTCAGGCTCACCGGTCTGTAGTTTCCCGGATCACCCCTAAACCCTTTTTAAAAATTGGCGTTACGTTCGCCATCCTCCAATCTTCAGGTATTACAGATGATTTTAATGATAGTTCACAGATTACTAATAGCAGGTCTGCAATCTCATATTGCAGTTCTTTCAACACCCTTGGATATATATCATCCGGTCCAGGTGATTTGCTACTCTTCAGTTTATCAGATAGTTATAATACATCTTCCCGATGTATCGATATTTCCTTCAATTCTTTTGCACCTTTAAATACCACTTCAGTCATGGATAGCATCCCTACATCTTCCTCAGTAAAGACCGAAGCGAAGAATTCATTCAGTCTGTTCACTATTGCCTTGTCGCCTCATAGTGTCCCTTTAACCCGTCTATCATCTAATGGACCAACTCACTCTCTCTCAGGTTTTTTGCTACGAATGTACTTGAAAAAGTCTTTATTACGCGTTTTTCCTTCCATAGCAAGCTTCTTCTCAAATTCTCCCTTTGCCTGCCTTATCAATGCCTTGCATTTAACTTGCCAGTGCTTGTGCTGTTTCCAGTTTTCGTCATTTGGCTCTTTTTTCCATTTCCTGAAAGATGCTTTTTTGGCAACAACAGCCTCTCTGACCTCACCTTTAAACCATGCTGGCAGTTTTTTGGACTTCCTTCCACTTTTCTTAAAGCATGGAATACAGCTGATCTGGACTTCCAAGATAGTATTTTTCAACAACACCCAAGCTTGATGTAAGTCTTTAACCTTTGCATCTGCTCCTTTTAGTTTTTTCTTAACTATTTTCCTCATTGTATCATAGTCTCCCTTTCGAAAGATAAAAGGTAGTACTGTGGATTGCCTTACCATCCCTCCTCCACTAATTAAATCAAACGCGATCATGCTATTATCACTATTGCAAAGTGGCCCCAACACCCTTATCTCTTGCACCAGATCTGGTGTTCCACTAAGGACTAGGTCCAATATGGTTTCCCCTCTGGTCGGTTCATGAACCAGCTGCTCCAAGTAGCAGTCATTTATTTCACCTAGGAACTTTATCTCCCTAGCATGTCCTGCCCTGAAACTGACCCAGTCAATACCAGGATAATTGAAATCACCCATTATTATTACTGTGCTGTAACTTTTGTTAGCTTCATTGATTTCTTTCAGCATTTCATCATCCATTTGTTCATTCTGGCCAGGCGGTTGATAGTACACCCCCCTGCCATCGCCTTCCCCTTTTTACATGGAATTTCAATCCATAGAGATTCTACAGCAAATTTTGTTTCCTGCAAAACTTTAATCCTTTCTTACTCAATGCCCTCTCTAACATAGAGCGCAACCCCTCCACCAATTTGATCAGCTCTATCATTACAATATAGTTTGTACCCAGGTATCTTAGTGTCCCACTGGTTGTCCTCCTTCCACCATGTCTCTGAGATTCCAATCATGTCTAACCTCTCATTTAGTGCTATATATTCTAACTCTCCCATCTTATTTTTTAGACTTCTAGCATTTGCATACAAGCATTTTAGAGACTGTATTTTATTCATATTAATTTGGCTATTGATAGGCATAGGTAATTTGGGATCTTTAAGCTCTGTCTGCTCCATACTCAAAGGCATTTGGGCTACTTTACTCTTTTTTGGAACCTCTCTGCTTTTGGTAGTATCCTTAGGATACATTCTTCCGATCCATGCACCTTTGTGCAACTGTCGGCTTTCCCCTATTATCTAGTTTAAAAGCTGCTCTATCTCCTTTTTAAAAGTTAAAGCCAGCAGCCTGGTTCCATCCCAGTTAAGGTGAAGCCCATCCCTTCGGAAGAGCCCCTCCTTTCCCCAGAATGTCCCCCAGTTACTTACAAATCCAAAACCCTCATCCTTGCATCATTGTCTCATCCACGCATTGAGACTCTGGAGCTCTGCCTGCCTTTTGGGTCCTGCGCATGGAACGGGAAGCATTTCGGAGAACACTACCCTGGAAGTTCTGGATCTCAACTTCCTACCTAAAAGCCTAAATTTAGCCTCCAGAACCTCCCTACCACATTTTCCTATGTCATTGGTACCGACATGTACCAAGACAGAAGACTCCTCCCCAGCACTATCTAAGACCTTATCTAGGTGGCGCATGAGGTCCGCTATCTTCTCACCAGGCAGACATGTTACCAGGCGATCCTCACGTCCACCAGCCACCCAGCTATCTACATGCCTAATGATCGAATCGCCAACTATAACGGCTGTCCTAACCCTTCCCTCATGGGCACATGGCCCCTGAGAAAGTTTCTCGGTGCGAGAGGTTTTTACATCACCTGGAGGACAGGTCCTAGTTACAGGATCACTTCCTGCCACACCAGGGTGATGCTCTCCTGTCACGTGACCTCTCTCCTCCACGGCAACAGAGATGCTGCCAGACTGGAGATGAGACTTCAGGATTATATATACACTTCCATTGACTGCTTGTGTACTGCAGACTCTCCTTCAAAATACTACTGTTGACCTTCAAGGCCATTAACAGCTGCACCTCCACCTCCATCACAGACCTCATCCTCCCCACCCGCCCCAAACAGAGCCAGAAGGTCATTCGCTGCCAACACACTGAAAATCCCTAGCACAATTCCGAAATGCTGTCGAGTAAGAAGGAACAGAGCCTTCGTGTACTATGCACACACATACTAGAACGCCCTCCCACCTACCATCCGGTCCATCGCTGACCTTGCCCAGTTTAGGAAGGCACTGAAGCACCACCTCTTCCTCCAGCACTACTCCCATAATAGTGACACATCACATCCAGCCATACTCAACCACCAGGACAACCCCCCAAAACAACCCACATCACACTGATGCAGCCCCACCCAGTAGTACCACTGTACACTCTGACATTAACGTATATATAGCCACCTACTCTTGTAAATAGTTGCCAAGCAGCTCCTGTCAACACTGTACATCGGTGACCCGACTGCTTAGCCTGTATATAGTTACGTGAAAGAGTTGTCAAGCAGAGCTGGTCAATACTTTATTCCGTGACCTGCTGCTCAGCCTGTACATAGTTACCCTAGTTAGTCCCAAGTTGCAACACATGTTTATTGTAAGTACAGTGCAGGTCGGCCTGCACTGTTCAAATTATTGTTGACTGTAAACCACACTGATTCTAAAGAGCACGGTATAAAAAAGACATTAAATAAATTAAATAAATAAATCCCTGTAGGTCTCATCTATGTACCTCTCTGTCTTTTTTATGTCTTCCAAGTCTGTTACTCTAGCCTCTAGAGAACGGACTCGTTCCCTGAGAGCAAAGAGCTCCTTGCACCTAGTGCACACGTAAGACCTCTCACCAACTGGGAGAAAATCATACATGTGACATTCAATGCAAAAGACTGGAAAGCCCCCATCTTGCTGCTGGACTGCTGTCTGCATCTTAGTTTTAAGCTTGTGTTTAGATCTTTAAGTTCTTTACTTACTAAGGGTTGCTCTGGATACTTATACTAATAAAAGTGTACCTAAATGTTTAATATACCTTGTTCACCTGAAGCTTAATTAATCTCAGGTCCTTAGTGTATAACTGATTTGGATAATGAGCTGCACCTGAGAGCACTTCCTTTCCTTTAAGATGTGAAAATACTCCTAGGGGTGGGTGGGTGTTGGGGAGGGAGGGAAACAAGACTTAGTAAAAGAGGGCTGCTACACAGTACCCTGTCCTGTGCTGCTGAGGTAAGCTGTGACCAACCTTCTGGGTGATTAACAGTCCTTGCTTGGATAGAAGGAGTCTTTCAAAATGGCCTTTTGACCTGCCACCTGGCTTTAACACCTATTGAAAAAGTTGCACAGGTCTCTTGCCCCCTAGGCAGAAGGCCTCTTTGTAAAGGTCTCTAAAAGACTTTATTTGTTGCTCAAAGAATACTGACCCTATTTTGCCTTTTATGCTAAGTTATATTCTGATTTGATTTAAATTAAAGCTCTTTGCTGCTGCTAGGCTCTGACTTATTATGAAATTTAAACTAGAAGCTCTCTGCTGGGTTCTAAATTTAACCAGAAAGCTCTCTTCTATGTTTTAAATTTAAACTAAAAGCACTTTTCTGCTACTAAGCCCTGAGTGAGTATTAAATTTAAACTACAAGCTCTCTGCTGGGTTTGAAAGGTGAAAGTTTATTGCACACATTGAACTGCAAGTGAGCCTTAGGGGTATGTTTACTAAACTGCGTTAGTGTGATTCGCGTTAGGAGCCGCGTTAGAGACAGAAACCCCAAATAAGGACTTGGGTGGTACATCGTTGCCGAGAATGCGCCGAGAACGCGCGCTACAAGGCGCCATAAATGAACGAGCGCTACAGGGCACGTTACTGTGCGTTAATCTTAAGAAGGCTCGCAGACATACAATCACAGCAACAGAGCTGTAGCACAATGGTTACAACACTGATTGATGGTACAGGGGTCATGGGTTCGATTCCCCAGTGGGCCCAATGTATAAGGCTGGCTGAGGCAGCACCCTTTACATTTTAAGTAAAGGCATTTGACATGTATTTTAATTTGTGCTGCCAGCAAACACACCCTCATGGTGGAATAACCTAAGGTGCTGCATAAGGTGCCCATAACGCACTCCATAGGGCACATTATAAAGTGTACTGTCCGCCAAGGCACCCTATAATGTCCCCTATAGGACACCTTATAAGGCTGTGAACAAAGCCCTGGCTGGCTGCAGGACTGCACGTCACCACACAAACTGTCTGCTGTGGTTACCAGGATAGGGTTAACCCACCCGTACCCATGATGCACTGCACATGCAAATCAGCAGTCGAGAAATGGGAACAAGATTGGGTATGCACCCCCATAGCACCTCGGCCAGGTAGGGGGAACAGACCGTGTGTGGTACTGCCACTGAGTAGCCACAGACAGTCACATTGTGCGGGTACTGTGCCCACCCTGAGGTTGAGGTGGGGCGCCCAGCACCGGGTCCACAGCACCATTCATGGCTGAACTATGCCATGCTGCAGGTCCCCATCAGTGTGTGATAGGTAGTTCCGTTAGACACACCTAGGATACATCTGTGCCCTGCTGTATGTCTCGGTCATGTCTAGTCCTTATGGGCGATGATGCACCCAGAAGAGTGCATATCCTGTGTTGGTGCCATGGTTACCTGCTGTAGGTGAAGGGGGGGTGTATGGACCCATGGGCAGACCATGTACCACATACCACCACACAACCCACCCTCTGGGGCTCAGGGTGGGAAATAGGATCACCCACCAATAGATCCACATTCTACCTCCCTGCAATGGTAGCTGTAGAGGGGACCATCAACCCCGGTCCTGCTGGGGAACAGACAGAGCAGTACACATCCATAACGCAGTAGCAGACAGACGGCAGGCCTGGAAATGCTCAGCTGCCCCCCACCATTATCTGACATTCTCCAGCAGCAAGCCTCCAGCCGCTGCACCCTGCAAGGTGTTCCAGCGAGACACATACTAGCTGCAGACAGTCCACCAGCTAGTCCATAGTTCTGGAGGAGCTGCATGTACCCAGAACGGGGATGTCAGCATACACACCAAGCAGATAAGTCAGTGATTGGGCCCCAAAAGAAAACCCATATATATCACATGAGAGAAATGCTATATAGCACTATGGGGGAACCTAGCCATGCCATGGTCACTGCTCAGTCAGGGTGAGAGTGACCGCCCAGCAGGACCTGCTATGGCCACCCTGTCCGTGCAGGTGGTACCGGGCACTACAATATCCGAGCCATTGCCCTATGCCCTGTGCAGATGCGGCCAGGCCAGGCCACCCTATCCAGGCTTTTCCCACGGTACCTTGCTCCTCATTATGCACATTGGCAGGCCAATACTGGCAACAGAGCTAGCAGTGTGGGCTGTGGAGGGTGTTGGCAGCCACCACACACTGGATAGACAGACACACACTCCCCACACCTATGCCAGCATTGTGCAACTATAGAGGTGTTGGACAGCCAGGCCACCACACCAGTCCTGGGCACAGGGCAGGCATGGCTATGGTACGCAATACTGTAGGAGTCACTCCCCAGGTTGGTAAACACTGTCAGACACAAGACCTGTAGCACACTCCACAGACATCAGAAAGGTTGCTATGATGCAGCTCACTCATAATATTGTACTTAACCTAGGAATTGCTATCTGCCAGTAATCATATCAACCTCTTTAAAGATGTGTACCATATTCCCAGGTTTAGGGTGGCATTACTAAGGTATGCAAGTGCTAGTATTGGGAGATGCACGCAGAGCCCAAAGTCCTGCCTCTCTAGGAGGCTTTGGATAATGGGGCCTGTGGGTGCGGGTGTGTCTGCCCCTGTTGGCTGCTGCTCTATGGCAGAGGTTCCCAACTCCAGTCCTGCGGTGCCAAACACTGTTCGGGTTTTCATGCTGTCCCTCATGAATATGCATGAGATACATCTGCATACCATGGGGGTGGCACATAGAACTGCAGCACAGGCATCTTTATCAGAGGCAGCATGGAACCAGAATGGTGTTTGGCCCTCCAGGACTGCATTTGGGAGACTCTGCTCTAGGTAATGTGCATGTATATGGTGTCCGTGCTCTATAGGGTAAAATGTGGGTGTCTTGGGCATGTTTATGTCATCTGCAATAAAGGTGCTGTCTGTATTAGCACGTTGTAGTAGTGGGTGAAATATGGGGACTGGGTTGGTAGAACCCACAGCTGGGACTTGAACCTGTGACCCTCTGCTTCTGAATACACTGGTTTTGTGCACTGCACCACCTTGTTGCCACAGAGTCTGTACATTCCTTGGTGATACCATGACTGTTCATCAGACAGGGCCCGTCTGTTGCAGTACACGGCACCCACCTACACAGGACTAGGCCACGGTCTGCTCTGGGCAGCTGCCACTGCCCCCTCCACCACCAGTATCCCTCAGCCACCATGCTGACATGCCCTTCTGCTGGTGGAGCTGGTGGTGTGCAGTCTCAGGCCATCCAGTGTGCAGGTAGGCGGCTGCCTATTGTGTGGGTTCTGGGGTAGGGGTGCCTGCATAGACGTCCACGCTCCCCCCCAGCCCCGCCTGCCAATGTTCCATGCCCTTGGGGGTTGCTGTTGGGTACTATCCCCTGTGACACTTTGGGAAACACACTCGTGCCCATGTTGGGCCTTCAGCAGTTGCTGTCTGGCTGCTCCACTGTTTCAGCATTCGTATGGGCCACCTAGGCATCACCCTAGTCCGCACTGTGGCCCAGCTGCACCACAGCATGTGCCGCCTGTATCCCCTCTGTATCCCCTTCTCCGGCATCTGTCCAGTTGCCGTTCCGACATGCCCGCCCTGATGTTGCGGGACATGTGCACGCCATAGGAACCCTGTCCGATGGTGGGGAAAACTTTGAGCAGCGCTATTTCACTGTGGGCCCATTCACCTTGTATGGGGACGGAATATAGACCCTTCCACGATTTATATCTGTTCTATGGAGCTTACTCGGGGGGGGGGGGGGGAGGTGTTGATGTTTCTCATTGATACCACTATTGGCCAGCTTGTTTATTGGTTTTTTCCAGTTTCTTGGGGTCATTTTCAGTGTTTCTGTGCCCTTTTGTTCTGTGCACATGTATCACACTTATCACTTGTTTTTGGTTTTCTTGCCTGGGCTCTACATTGCTGACACTGAAATGGTTTCTCTCCCCTGTAATGTGCATTTAATGGCAGGTTTTCATTCGCGTTGGAATTCAGCTCTGAAAATCAGCGCGTTAGTGTGAAGGGAGCCTCTCCCCGCCCACTCTCCGCCCACTGACCCCTTCTCTCCGCTCTCTCTCCACGTTCTGCGGTGTTTTACCGTGCCGCGGGGCATTACGATCGTTAGCGCATCATAACGCGCGTTATGTAACGTTAACGATCGTTAGTGCATCATAACACGCGTTATGATGCGCTAACGATCGTTAATGTTACATAACGTGCGTTATGTACGATTACCGCAGTTTAGTAAGCATACCCCTTAGTCTTCTTTTTGGAGTGGACTAAAGCCTTTGGAAAGTCCACCCAACGTTTTGTTTCTTTTGACCCAAACAAAGCAGGAGTTGCTGTAATCAAATGCATTTTATCCAGTAGGCTAGCAGGCTGCATCTGCTTTGTTTATGCTCTGGTAAGCTTGACTCTGGAAGGACATGTCACAGCTAATAATATCAGCACTATGGAGGCATCAGTAGCTCACTTGAAGTCATTCTCCATGGAGGAGATTTGCAAAGCTACAACATGGACATCTCTCCATACATTCACATCTCATTAATGGCTAGAAAGAGACTCTCACCATGACAGTAGGTTTGGCTAGTTCATCCTCCAGAATCTGTTTGGGGAAAAGAATCCAACACCATCCCCTCCTAGGCCTATTTCTTTTCTTTTCCAGGATGCCTTCTGAAAAAACAAAGTATGAAAATGGCTAGTTACCATCAAAAGCATTGCTGATGTATGCCTGTGCAGCGCCTTTCATGTTCATCATTTTCTAGGGAATCCCATATAGTGAGGACTTGCTATCCTGCTTGTCATCAGAGAAAACCATGACTTACCTTTAGCAGGTCTTCTCCGTGGGCAGTAGGATACAAGTCCTCATGCATCCTCCTATCTCCCCAAGGAGTTGTATTCTACATTCAGCTTCACTGCTCGACTGAGTAGATCTCATGCAACAGCAGCAAGCAGTAAGTGGCACACATGCACGGTGAAGCCTTCCAAATGTGTTGGGAAATATCCTGAACTAGGAAGTTGTTTCCCACACAGGCTTCGTCGATAACACAACCCGTGTTTTGAGGGCATGCATCTTGTCCTCGGAGGATACCTGCTGCAGGTAAATAACGTGGTCATCTCTAAGCTATAATAAAATAACAGAAAAAGGGAGGATGTGCCCAAACCTATGTAACATTCAAGAGTTTAATTTCAAGGTAAAACACAATAAATAACAGGCTGCAATGTTTCTGTTACTTTATTAATGAATAGTGAAGATTATTTTTAAGAACAAATCTACTGGAATATGAGTAGGTTATAATATCTTTAAAAAGAACCAGTGAAAACACTAAGGAAGAAAAGCCTGTGTTGTCTGAAACTCGAATACTCCAATATATTTTTGTTAATTCTTTAGAAGGTATTGGTTTACCTTGCTGGTCTCAGTAGCTGCAGAAGCTGATAAGATCAATATATTCAAATCTTATTTTCTGAAAGAGATGCTTTTTCTGTCACCTAGACATGGAGAAGATTGCTTTTGCAAATCAAGCCGTGGGTTTTACACAGTGGAACGACTTTCTCTACTACTGAAACCATTTGTATAGCGCTTCTAGACATAGAGTTGTGGTTAACATTATTGGCACCCTTGCAGTTCAACCCCTTAATGTCCAATATCTCCTAAAAAAAGTGGCCAGTGAAATGGCTTTAGACTATATTTACACACACACTTGACACATAAAAGAATCAAATAAAACAAGACCAATTTAAAAAGGTAATAGTAGGAAATAGTATACAAACTGGGACATTGCCAGGACATGAAATTATTGGCACCCTTATAAACAATTCAAATCAGTTTGAACAGAAAAATCACATTCCCATTGCAGTAAAATCAGACACACCTGTGATCAACTGTGAGTACTCACATGACTTGAATCAACCATTGAATGATGGCTCCAATGTTTAAAATGACCACATTCACTCCCTGTTCAATGGTGAAAACAAGAGAGCTTTCTGAGACCATCAGAAAAGCCATTATCACCAAATATTAAACTTCAAAGGGGTATAAGCAGTGGTGGGATTCGGCCAGTTTGGCCCGGTTCACGTGAACCAATTCTTGCCACGGGGCATGTTTGTCGAACCGGGCCGAAAATGGCATCCCGATGCTGGTGCTGCACTGATGGGAATCCCCCCACCTGCCAGTGGTCTGATGGCATCAGGGGATCGTGGCATCGGGGGAAGCCACTGGCGGGTGGGGGGATTGGACCTCTGGGCCTCCAGGGAGTTGCTGCCCTGTGGTGGCCACTAGCAGCCTGAGCGTGCAGTGCCGGCAATACAAACTTGTGCCATGCTACCACCTGCTCGGCTCCTTCAGTGGCGGGATCGATCCAAACTGGTTCATGTTCAGATCGAATCCTGCCACTGGGTACAAGGCCATCTCCAAAGACCTTGGGATTCCTGTGTCTAAAGTTTGCAATGTTAAGAAGTTCTCTGCTCATGGAACTGTTAAGAACCTCCCAAGACTTGGTGGGAAGAGGAAAATTAATCCAAGAAGTCTTTGAAGGTTAGTGCAAACTGTTGAAAAAACACCACGTATAACATCCAAAGAGTTTAAGGCTGACCTGGAGCAATCTGGAGTGTTTTTTTCAACCCAAACCATATACTGCACACTAAACAAAGAAGAACTTCATGGGCAAAGGCCAAGGAGGACCCCACTGCTCAAAACCAGACATATAAAGGCACGCCTGATCTTTGCTCAAACCCACCTTGAGAAGCCACAATCCTTCTGGGAAAATATTCTGTGGACAGATGAAACCAAACTTGAGCTCTTTGGCAATGCAAACTAGCAATACATTTACAGACGAAGAAATGAAACTTATAAGGAAAACAAACACCCTTCCTACAGTTAAATATGGTAGGTGTTCTATAATTTTGTGGGGCTGTTTTGCTGCCTCAGGAACTGGAGGCCTAGAACGTATTAAAGGAATCATGAAGTCAGAGGATTACCAAGGTATTTTGCAGCAAAATGTGTTACCTAGTGTCAGAAAGCTAGGTCTGGGTCCAGGGCCGGATTTACCTTGAGTGAGGCCCTACGCCAACAAAAATTGTGGGCCCCCAGCAGGGGCGGCCCAAGGGGGATGCGGACCTCATTTGCATAAGGGGCCTCATTTGCATAAATATTTGCATAATGTTACCATATACTAACTTTTAGTAAACGTGCCTCTTAATGAGTGTATGGATAAAGAAAAACTAAAAGATTTCTACATTACTATAATCCAGTGCCAACTGCCAGACACATTAGGAACTACTACAAACACTGCCCATAGTAAACCCGCCGTATCCTAACAGCACTACCAGGACTCACAAAGCACCATACTCTACCAATCAAAAGGCAACACTGCAAATATTAAACCAATACATTTCAGAGAACAACAATACATGACCTAATGGGGAAAGAGAACAAGTGGCAATGTCAAATAGGAATTATATAAACAGAACACCTCAGCTCAGTTACACATGCAGAACATAGACCATCACCAAACAAGTAATCACAATTTAGAAATAGGAAGACAATAATTAAACTGGGAATCCCAAAAGCCAAACTTGGAATGTACAACACTGTAGAAATAAAACTATACATTAATTTGCTCTTGTACTAAACAAAGCGCAGATGTTAATGATGCACATTTACCAGAGCTGACATATTCCAATTAATAAATTCAAAATAAAGAGATATTTTTCTACCTTTTGTGCATTTTTTTCAGCTGCAATTGCTCCAGCCACTTTCTTCTGGTTTCTTCGTGTCTTCTGCTAACTCTCCATTGTCTGCTGTCCATTTGTCCTTTCTTCTCTCTTCTAGATTTTTTTCCATTCTCTCTCTACATCTGCTTTAACATACTAATCTTTCTCCTTTTGCTCTTTCCTCATTCCTATTTCATCCACTCAAATTTTACCCCTCCATCCTCAATCCCCACTTACTCTCCCAATACCCGGCCAATTGTAGATTTTTTATCCCTCCCACACAAAATATTTTTCCCTTCTCCATTTTACTCTTCCAGCCCCATCCCATTCTAATCCTCCCCCAACATCAGCTCCCTTCTAGTTCCAGCCTCACCCAGCATCCATTCCCTTCTAGTCCCTGCATCAGCCCATTTCCAGTCCTAGCCATCCATCAGCCCATTTCCAGGCCTAGCAACCCCCCAACCCCCTACCAGTCCTAGCCCCCCCATCACCACACTTCCAGTCCATAACCCCCCATCACCCCATTTTCAGTCCTTAACCCCCCATCACCCCATTTTCAGTTTAAGCCCCCCCTATAACCCATTACCAGTCCTAACCCCCCATCAGCCCACTTCCAGTCCTAACCCCATCAACCCATTTCCAGTCAGCCCCCCATAGCCCATTGCCAGTCCTACCCCCCCCATCAGCCCACAGCCCATTACCAGTCCTAACCCCATCATCCCACCTCCAGTTTTAACCCCCCAGCCCATTTCCAGTCCTAGCCCCCCATAGCCCATTACCAGACAACCCCCATCAGCCCACAGCCCATTACCAGTCTTAACCCCCCCAAAGCCCATTACCAGTTCTAACCCCCCCCAACAGCCCATTACCAGTCCTAACCCCATCTGCCCACCTCCAGTCTTAACCCCCCAGCCCATTTCCAGTCCTAGCCCCCCCCCATAGCCCATTACCAGACAGCCCCCATCAGCCCACAGCCCATTACCAGTCTTAACCCCCCCAAAGCCCATTGCCAGTTCTAAGCCCCCCCAACAGCCCACAGTCCATTACCAGTCCTAACCCCATCAGCCCACCTCTAGCCTTAACCCCCCCCAGCCCAGCCCAGCCCAGCCCATTTCCAGCCCCAGCCCCCCAATAGCCCATTACCAGCCCTACCCCCCCAGTCCATTTCCAGCCCCAGCCCCCCCAATAGCCCATTACCAGTCCTACCCCCCCCCCCCCATAGCCCATTACCAGTCCTACCCCCCCCCCCCCGGCCTAAAGTAAAATTTAATTAAAAAAAATAAACCTGGTGGCTGCCGCCGCGGGGCCCCCTCTGCTGCCGCGGGGGCCCCGTCTACAAGCTGAAGCGGTCCGGTCAGGTCGGGTCGGGTCGGGTCGGGTCCGGTTGGGTCTCTCTCCCTCCCTCCCTCGCTGCAGGCTGCAGGCTGCGAGAGACGCGAAGGGAGAGCGTCTCCTCGCGTCTGTGTTAAGCCCGCAGGGGCTGATGGGAAATCCCATCAGCCCCTGCGGGCTTAACACAGACGCGAGGAGACGCTCTATCTTCGCGTCTCTCGCAGCCTGCAGCGAGGGAGGGAGGGAGAGAGACCCGACCGGACCCGACCCGACCCGACCCGACCGGACCGCTTCAGCTTGTAGACGGGGCCCCCGCGGCAGCAGAGGGGGCCCCGCGGCGGCAGCCACCAGGTTTTTTTTTAAAATTGAGTTTAAAAAAAAAAAACTGGTTCTTTTTTTGTGGGCCCCTGCCGGCTGTGGGCCCTACGCCATGGCGTACATGGCGTATACGTAAATCCGGCCCTGTCTGGCTCGAACTCATGGGTCCTCCAGCAGGACAATGACCTAAAACACAGTCCAAAACGTGATCTAAGTGGAAAAACACTTTATTAAGCAAAAACTCTTGTCAACCCGACACAGGCCGTGTTTCGCAACCTTTGGTGTTGGACTTTTGCTGTCAATGACCTAAAACATACATCCAAAGTACAAAAGAATGATTAAAAAGGAAAAAAATGGATTGTTTTAAACTGACCAGCAAAGGGTCCTGACCTCAATCCAATTGAGAACATTTGGAAAGAGTTGAAATCTGCTATTGGTAAAAGATTTAGGTGTCATCATGGATAACATGTTGAAACACTCTCTAAGTGTGCAGTGGCGGCCAAGAAAGCAAATAGAATGCTAGGAATCATAAGGAAAGGAATGGAGAATAAAACAAAGGATATTATAATGCTTCTGTATTGTTCCATGGTGTGACCGCACCTTGAATATTGTGTGCAATTCTGGTCGCCGTATCTTAAAAACGATATAGCGTTATTAGAAAAGGTACAGAGAAGAGCTACCAAAATGGTAAAGGGGATGGAAGGATATTTATTATTTTAACATTTCTTATATGCTGCCTTTCATGATATCAAGGTGGTTTATGTTGAACAAATTGAAATTACATTGAACAGGGCATTATAACTTGGAGATAGCTATTTTATAGGAAACATGGGCAATAGAGGGTTAAGTGGCTTGCCTAAGACCACAAGGAGTACCTGTGGGACTAGAAACCCCAGTCCTTCTGGCCCAAGGGTGCTGTCCTCTAGTGGGATTTGAACGCCTGATCTCCTACCTGAAGTAACTTGCCCTGACCACTAGGCCACTCCTCCCACCCCTATGAGGAGAGGCTAAAAAGGTTAGGGCTCTTCAACCTGGAAAAGAGAGCTGAGGGGAGGTATAATAGAGGTCTATAAATTAATGAATGGAGTGGAACGGGTAAACGTAGATTGATTGTTTATGCCATCAAAATATAGAAAAACTAGGGGACATGCAATGAAGCTACAGTGTAACTCTTTTAATAACAGAAAATATTTTTTCATTCAGCACGTAATCAAACTCTGGAATTTGTTACCGGAGGATGTAGTAAAAACTGTTAGTGTAGCTGGGTTTAAAAAAGATTTGGACAAGTTCCTGGAAGCAAGGTCCATAAACCATTATATAATGTTATATGTAATACCAAACAGCCTGTTGTTCTGGTTTCTTTCTGTTATTTGTAAACCGCGCTGATGTCAAAGAGTGCGGTATATAAGAAGTTGAAATAAAATAAATAAATAATAATAAAGGGGACCCGGGAAATCCACTGCTTGCCCCAGTACAGGCATTGTGGAACCTGTGTCCTTTGGGGAAACTGCTAGGTTCTTGTGACCTAGATTGGCCACTGTTGGAAACAGGAGACTGGGCCTGATGGACCTTGGTCTGATCCAGTATGGCATATTTTATGTTCTTATGAATCCTAGAAACATTCATAAGCTAGAACAAATCTCATTTGAAGAGTGGGAGAAACTACCAGCAGACAGATGTACGAAACTTATAGATGCTACAAAAAACGTTTGGAGGCTGACATCACTGCCAAGGGTTGTGCAACTAAATATTAGTGAAGGATGCCATCAATCTTGTCCAGGTTATATTTTGGGGGTTTTTTCTCAGACATTGCGATGTCTAAGTTGCACAGGCATCTTTTTTTATGTAGACCTTTGTACATACTACTAAAATATTATGATGACACAGTTGGAATATTTCCTATTATTTCTCAAGATATTGTACACAACATATCTTAAATGCAAGGGTGCCAGTAATGTTGACGATCACTGTATGTAGTGCTGTACACAGACATGTAATTGACAGACCCTACTCCTCAGAACTTACACTCCATGTCAGTGTCTAGTAAAATATCCAGAAGTTAGATATGTTTTTTCTGATCCTGTATTCCTAGAAATTTTTTGATGGACAAGTAATGACTTTGTAAGAATATTGGGCCCAATATTCAGTAATGGCAGCTAGCCGTCGCCGCTGAACTCTAGACCTGGTATTCATTGCCAGGGCCATATCTGGCCACTAGCATTGAATATCAGGATTGCCAGATAGCGCAGAAGCTAAATGGCATCAGCAAAATTCAGCTGCAGCCTGCTTAGCTTCAGCAGTGAAAGTTAGGACAGCCATTAATGTGCCTAACATTTGCTGCCGAGGGATAACCGAGCAGCAGCTGAATGTCACTATTACTTGGTTATCCCTGGGTGTCACCTTCTCTCTGCCCTCAGAATGCCCAGATGTTAGCTGGTTAGCATCAGGGTGCTTAGCGGGGCACCCACAGATACAGAGGTGTACTGACTGCGTTAGTGCTGCTGAATATCCTAGTCAGCGCGATTAACACGGTCTGCTAACTGCATTAATCCCTTCGAATATTGGACCCATCATATCTTGATATATTCCTTTTGCCACTTGTTTCTTAGTTTTCCTCTGCAGTATCTGGTGATCTATCTTTATTAATTTGGCATTTTCTTTCTGGCTTACTAGATACAGCTCTACACTCTCCCCATAATGGGCCCGATTCTGAGAGGCGGCTTGCAAGACATCCTGACCATATTCCTCCTCCAACTGTCCCCACATGGACAGAGCAACAGTATGGGGAGAGTCGGCAGGGGCGGGAGGGGGCAGAGTGAGGGTGGAGTGAGGGCAGGCTAAGGCAGCAGGACTTACAGGTCTGATTCAGATCATGGCCCTGTACATCCTGCAGGGTCAGAGGGAATGTACTGCTTATTCCATCTGGAAGTTGGAATAAGCAGCACCTAGAAGGTGGAATAAGCAGCTTTGACCAGGAGATCAGGGCCAGAACCCCTCCCAGAGGCAGGTACATCCCTGCCGCCCGATGCTGGCCCCGGCTGCCCAGCCTTGGGTTGGGCAGTGGGGAAACTGAGGGTTGGTGCTACGGGGGTCAGGGGGCCTGCGGGGAGTATGTCCCTGTGACTATGCAGAGGCATGCTGGGCCATCCTCAGGCCCAATTCTGAATGCTGCAGGAACGTTTTGCTCCCATGTTTCAGAATCAGGTCCAAACGGGGCCATCCGGATGGCCTGGATGTGCACCTTCCTTAATCAGGCTCTTCAAGGGTAATTTATAAAGGCATGCCAAGATAATGCGTGATTTAACACACACCAATTACACCTATTTTATAAAATCAAGTAGGCATGTACTTGTCGTGGTGTCAAGTGCCATCGAGTCGGTGCCAACTCATGGCGACCCTATGGATATTGTTCTAAACTGTGTTCGGTCTTCAGTTAGGTGGCAAACTGGTGATAGAGTAGTGTCCATAGCTGCTGTCATTGTAGCCAGTCATCACATTTCTTGCCTTTCTCTTTTGCGCTTTCAACCTTGCCAAGCAAGATTTTCATTCTCAAATGATCTCTCTCTTTGTATGATGTGTCCAAAGTAGAAAAGTCAAAGTCTTGTCTTCTAGTACTGACTCATTCTTTGGGCAATCCATGGTATAGGTTGTATTCTTCACCAGCACCATAATTTGAAGGAATCAATTTTCTTCCTATCTGTCTCTTCACTGTCTTTCACATCCATATGATGTTATTGAAAATACCATGGCTTGAACAAGTCAAATCTTTGTATGCAGAGATACATCTCTGCTCTTGAGAATCTTGTCTAGGTCCTTCATAGCCATACTTCCAAGAGCAATGCATTGTTGGATTTCTTGACTGTTTGTCATTTCTTTATTGATCCAAGTAGGTTAAAGTTGTCATCTATTTCTATTTCTTCTCCATCAATGGGCCGGAAGGATTGGGGTTTCTAGTCCCACAGGTGCTCCTTGTGGTCTTGGGCAAGCCATTTAATCCTCCATTGCCCATGTTCCCTGTAAGTATTAGTGTATGTGTCTCATATCCCCTCGTGTTAAATGTATCCCCCAATTGTGTTGTGACCACTTTGATTGAAGGATAAGATGGTATACAAAACTGTCTAAATAAATAAAATCAATGATGAACTTATTGATTTTGCCAGTTGTCAGGATCTTTGTCTTCTTCATGTTAAGGTGCAGGACAATTTTAAGACTATGTTCCTTGATCTTGGTAAACAAATGTTTTAGATCATCTTCACTTTCAGTCAGTAATGTGGTCTAATGAAGGTTGTTCATGAGCCTTCCACCAATCTTTGCACCTTGGTTGTCGTCATACAGTCTTGTTTCTCTGATTGGTTTGGCATATAAATTAAATAGGTAGGGGGAAAGTATGCAGCCATGTCATATACCTTCGCTTTTTTGTTTAAAATATTCTGTTTCTCCTTGTTCTGTTTTAACTGTTGCTTAGTAATACATGTAAAGATTGCTTATGAAAACTATCAGGTGTTCTGGTATACCCATGCTTCTTAACGTGGCCCAGAGTTCCTCATGATTTAAACAAAGGTCTTGCTGCAGTCAATAAAACACATATAGATATCCTTTTGGTATTTTTTGTCTTTCCAAGGATCTGTCTCACATCTGCATTGATGTCTCTCATTCCTTGCTCTTTCTTGAACCATGTTTGCATTTCAGGTAGTTCTCTTTCCAGGTATGGTTTTAGTTTCCACTGAATGATTTTGAGTAGAATTCTGCTGATATGTAGGATCAGAACAATTGTGTGATAATTTCTACAGTCCTTTGGATCACCTTTATTCAGTATTGGTATGAATTTTCCAGTCGGTCGGCCATGATATTGTCATACAAATTTCCTAGCAGAGCCTTGTAATTCCATTTCCTTGCATGTGTCATTATAGCACTTCTCCTTGTCTTGCCTTGTTGCATGTTGGAAATCTCTGAGTTCTGCGATTGCCACTCTTTCTCCTCTGGCTTTCGCTTCCTGCATTTCTGGGCAATTTTCAGAGTTTCTTCAGTCATCCATTTTGGCCAATTTGCTTTTCCAACTTTAGTAGAGCTTTCTCACTTTCTTCACACAAAACGTTTTGTCTTCTGGTGCTCTGTCATTTGTATCCAAAGCAGTGAATCGATTTTGCAGGTAGTCTTTAAATTCTTGTGGTATATTTTCAAGATCATATTCTGCTACATTCATGAGTGGCTTGCTCTTTTTCAACTTTAGCTTGAGTTTGCATACTAGTAGCTGGTGATCTGTACCACAATCATCTTCAGGATTTGTCTTTGTTGATGTTATTTGACTTCCACAGATGTAGTCAATTTGATTTTTGTACAATCTATTGGGTAAAGTCCATGTGTGCAGTCGCTTCTTGTGCTGCTTGGAGAAGTTGTTTAAGATGGATAGATTGCTGGTCTTACAGAATTTTACAACTCTTTTTCCAGCTTCATTTCTGTTGCCAAACCCATAGTTTCCAGCCACTTTGCCTTTTTCTTTGTTGCCAACTTTTGCATTCCAGTCACCCATGACTATCAGGATATCTTGTTTGCATGTTCTGTCAGTTCCAGCGTGTACTTGTTCACTTCATCCTCTTTTGCAGCTGTTATTGGCATATTACTATTAAAACCTGACACCCTGACACATTACTACTTAATTCCTGAGTAACAGTTGTGTTGATGAGCATTCCTCATAGACAAAGAGAAATTAGGCTTTCACTGATTGTATTGTATTTCATTACAGTTCTTGCAAGTTTCTTCTTGATTATAAATGCACCATCTCTTCTTTGTCTTTCAGACTATTTGATCATCAGATTTAGAGTGCCCAATGCCAGTCCATTTCAGTTTGCTGATACCCAACAGATCGAGTTGTACACGTTCCATTTCATTCTTGGCCACCTCCAACTTCCTTTGGTTCATGCTTCGTACATTCCATGTCCCAATATGTAAGACATCTTTGCAGCTTCTGACTCTCATTTCATGTGCAGCTACATCAGCAGTCAGACATCCCGAGGGCTTTGATCCAACCACGTCATAAATGATAGGTTTACTCTATCATTTATGTGGAGGAGTGGAGTGGAGGAGTGGCCTAGTGGTTGGGGCAAGGTACTTCAGGCTGGAAGGTTAGGGGTTCAATTCCCACTAGAGGACAGCAACCTTGGGCCAGAAGGACTGGGGTTTCTAGTCCCACATGTGCTCCTTGTGGTCTTGGGCAAGCCACTTAACCCTCCATAGCCCATATTCCCTGTAAAATAGTTATTTCCAAGTTATAATGCCCTGTTCAATGTAATTTCAGTTTGTTCAATGTAAACTGCACTGATGCAGAATAGCATAGTATATAAGAGAATGTAAATAAATAAATAAAAAGTCTTAAGATCATTCCCAGTAGTCTGAGTGCCTGGGGTTCTTATTTTCCAGCACCATACCGCAATATGTTTTGTTTTTTTTGTGACAAGATATGGAGGCAAATTGCCAGGCCTTTCTTCCACACAGGTAATGCTACTGTAATGCTACTGTTGTTGCCATTTGTCACAAAAATATGATCCTCCACTGCCAGCACTGTCCCATTCTTCTGCTGCCCAGATGCACATACTTAACTTTATAAAATAGGAGCATAAATGCTACTATTACTACTACTGATCATTTGTATAGTGCTACAAGGTGTATGCAGCACTGTGCAAACACATGTAAAAGATGGTTCCTGCTCAGCAGAGCTTACAATCTAGTCAAGACAGACAACACAACACCTGAGGACAAGCATATATCTAGGGGAATGGTAAGGAAACACATAGGAGATTAAGCGGATCAGGATCCAAACGTGGTCTCAAAGAGGTAAGTTTTCAGCCTGGATTTGAAAAGGGCCAGAGATGAAGCCTGATACACAGACTCAGGTAGTTTGTTCCAGGCATAAGGAGCGGCTAGATGGAAGGATAAGGCAGTAGAAGAGAAGGGCACAGATAGAAGGGACCTGCCAGAAGAGCAGAGTTCCTGAGGAGGGGTGTAGGGAGAGATAAGAGAGGAAAGGTAGTGAGGAGCAGCAGAATGAGTGCACTTATAGGTCAGTAGGAGAAGTTTGGACTAGATATGGAAACGGATAGGGAGCCAATGAAGCAACTTGAGAAGAGGAGTTTCTGGTGGGATATACACAGAAAATCTAGACACCCTATGGCTGGTGTAAATGCCTGTGCCTAGATTTTTAAGGGATGCACGTATATTATAGTATTTTATAATTTTCACGTGTAAATTTGTGCTCTGTCCATGCTCCACCCATGTGCACACCCACAGTTAAAGAATGTGCCATTGACCTGATGTGAGAACTTAAGGAATAGCAGCCAGCTAAAGTATGCACGTGTTGACCATTCACACGCACAAATCACTGAAGATTGGTGACTTACATGCACTGATGGCACGTAGCTTTATGTAGCTCCATATCAAATTACCTCCCAACATGGGCTCTCTATGATGTGTTATCATTTGGTTATTTAGTTATATTGTTTTCCTTTCTTATTACTTATAGTTTTCCTAATTTACATTTTTGTAAAATGATGACTTTTTTAATTTAAAAAAGGTTTTCAGAACCTAATAAGATTCCAGTTTTCTTCAAGAGTTGTAAATAATCCCATAAGAGAAACTTCAGACAACATTATTGCTAACAGGCTGTTCTTAAAGAGAGAGAAAGGGTGATTATGACAGACCCATTCAAATACCTTCAAGGTATGCATGTAAGGCAGAAAGAACAAACATTTTTCAGTCAAAATGAAGTTATAGAACTAACAATCAGGGGTAGCTGTATAATGAGGCTGAGTGAGGTGGTAGCCTCAGGGGACAACTTTTTGGGGGCGGCAAAAAATGCCCCCAAAAAGGTCACCTCACTCGATCTTCAAAATTTAAACAAAAATAAAATGGCTGGAGAAGCTGCTGCAGCAGCAGAATCAAGTGCCCTGCAGCCCTCCACTGCCCTGGAAGAGCCCTGCCATTGTTTTACTGGCACCGGCTCAGCTTTGCAGAGCCGCAAAGGAAGAGCATGTCCCTTCTTTCCCGCGAGACAGGAAATGCCTGTTTACCATCAGCGCTGGTGGGCTGAACTTTACAGAGCCACAGGAAAGAAGGGAAATGCTCTCCTTTCGTGGCTCTGTAAAGCTGAGCTGACGCCAGTAAAACATTGGCAGGGCTCTTCCCTGGGGTGTCTTGAGCTGCAAATCAGTTGAGAAGGTCTGGGGCTGGCTTGGCTTGGCTGGGCTGGGGAGGGGTAGCACTGGAAATAGTCTGCGGGGGTAAGGACTTGTAATGGGCTGATGAGGGAGGGGCTAGGACTGGAAATGGGCTGATGGGAGGGTTAAGAATGGAAATAGGCTGCTTGGGGGTGGCTAGGAATGGTAATGGGTTGATCAGGGGGGTTAGGACTGGAAATAGGCTGATGGGGGGGGGGCTAGGACTGGTAATGGGCTGATCAGGTGGGGTTAGGACTGGAAATGGGCTACTACTGGAAATTGGCTGATTGGGGGGGGGGCTAGGACTGGAAATGGACTTATCGGGGGGTAGGACTGGTAATGGGCTGATCGGGGGGTAGGACTGGAAATGGGCTGATGGGGGGACTAGAACTGGAAATCAGCTGATCAGGTGGGGTTAGGACTGGAAATGGGCTACTACTGGAAATAGGCTGATTAGCGGGGCTAGGGCAGGAAATGAGCTGATTGGGGGGGCTAGGACTGGAAATGGACTTATCAGGGGAGGGGTTAGGACTGGTAATGGGCTGATGGGTGGGGGCTAGGACTGGAGTGGACTGATAAGGGGGATAGGACTGGAAATAGGCTGGGACTGGAAATGGGCTGATCAGGTGGGGTTAGGACTGGAAATGGGCAACTACTGGAAATAGGCTGTTGGGGGCTAGGACAGGAAATTGGCTGATTGGGGGGCTAAGACTGGAAATGGACTTATTGGGTGATAGGACTGTAATGGACTGATAGGGGACTAGCACTGGAAATGAGCTAGGACTGGTAATGGGCTGATTGGGGGGGACTAGGATTGGAGTGGACATAAGGGGGATGGGACTGGAAATGGGCTGATCAGGTGGGGTTAGGACTGGAAATGGGCAACTACTGGAAATAGGCTGATGGGGGGGCTAGGACAGGAAATTGGCTGATTGGCTGGGCTAGGATTAGAGTGGGCTGATAAGGGGGATAGGACTGGAAATGGGCTGAAGAGGGAGAGGAGAGTGCTGCTGATCCTGGAAGAAAACTAGGGGCTAGGGCTACAAATGGGCTGATGCGGGGGGGGGGGGAGAATAGGAATGGAAGGGAGCAGATACTGAGAGGGTCTGCCAGGGGAAAGAGGAGGTAGGAAGGGAGCTGACAGGGGATGAATTGGGGGCAGGTAGGGAACTGACACGGGGGAAGGAGGGGGCTGGAAAGGAGCTGATATGGGGGAAGGAGGGGGCTGGAAGGGAGCTGACACCTGGGGATGTATTGAAGGGGGACTGGAAGGGAGCTGACACTTGGGGATGGGAGTGGTAGGTGACTGGGTAATGTGGAGGAGGCTGGAAGGGAGCTGACATGTGGGGATGGCACTGGAAGGGGGATGGACAGAGGGTAGAGTGACTGGAAGGGAGCTGACTGGGTGGGAGTGGCACTGAGAGTGGACATGAACTGATACTTGCAATGGTATTTGGACTAGAAGGGGCTGGACAGTGGGGAAGGAGGGGGACTGGAACGGAATGGACACCAGAGGCAGTCCTGGGAATGCAAGGCGGTTGACATTGAAAAGTACTGGGAGGGGAGGGCTGGAAAGGGGGCTCATACTGGGGAGGATACTGGAAATAGGCTGATGGAAGGAAGTGAAGAAAACAAAAGAAGAGATAAGAAATGGCAGATGGACCATAGACCACAGAAAGGGAGCTAAAAGAAGAAAGGAAAGCAGAAGCCTCAGATCGGGACCAGCACGATCAGAGAATAAAATGGTCTGACAACAAAGGTAGAAAAAATAATTTTATTTAATTTTAGTGATTGGACTTTGTGCTATCTTTATATTTTACACAGTATGAGGGAACAGCATCTCTTATTTATCTGATGTTGTACTGCATGCTTCTTGGGGTTTCAATTTAAATTTTGTCTACATATTTTTATTTTTACTTTAGATTGTAGTCACTTATTCTGTACTTGATGAGGGTCTGTGTTCTGAGTGTGTGACTGAGGCCAAGTGTTCTGTTAACATGGAGTTTGTACGTAAAGATCTATACTGTACTGTAGTAATTTGACTTGTTTAGTTTTTCAAATAGGTGTATGGATGTTCCAGAGCCCACTGTAGTATTTACAGTGACGTTTTTTTGGATGGGCTTCTTATGTGAGTTTTGGTAGATGGTGCTGATATGGTATAGTATGATATGGTAGATCTGCTCTATAGATACTCAGTGACTTTGTTGTAGAGTTTTGTATTAGTTCACAAAATGCCTGGTACTGGAGAATGTTTGTTGTTGTTGTTAGTGAGATGATCAGAATCAGATTTTTTTTTAAGATATTGAGTTCTGTGGGTGAATGTCCTGGTTCTGTTCTGCTCTGCACCCACTGTTGAAGGGGGTTCTGTGGATGCAAAATATATGTTGAAAAAGAAAAAGCAAGAACCATAATGCAGTTTATAACAACAAAATAAAAATGAGTTATAATTTAGTTTATGAACTGTGCTGTGGTTCTCGCTCTCTTTTAGTTCCTTGGTGTGCAGACATCTTGCATTTCCTCCATAAAATCTAATCAGCTTTTTGGTTTGGTTCAGTCCCTGATTGGAGTTTTGAAAAAGCCCCACCCCTCTCTACAGGGGGGGGGTGCCATCTCATCCTTCGCCTCAGGCAGCAGATTGCCTTGAGCCGCCCCTGCTAACAATCATGATGAAGCATAAAGGGGACAGACTCAGGAAGATAATAAGGCAGTATTTTTTCATAAACAAGGTGCTGCATGCATGAAGCAAACCTTCAGTGGAGGTATTAGAGGCCATAAAAAAATTCCAGAAAGCATGGGAGAAGCAGAAAATTTTTCTAAGAGAGGATGTGATGGTAAAGCCAGAGATTGAGTAGTCTCTGAGGCAATATTCCCACCAAAGTGCCAGGAGTCCTCCCCACCTGGCTTCTAGTAAGAGGAGATGCTGTGATATCATTTTTTAGTGGTGATATCGCAACACCTCCTACCTTTCCTCCAAAGTACACATATTGAGATCTTTAAGTCTGTCCCCATATGCCTTATGACAAAGACCACTGACTATTTTGGTAGCCACCTTCTGCACTGACTCTATCCTGTTTATATCCTTTTGTAGGTGTGATCTCCAGAATTGCACACAATACTCCAAATGAGGTCGCACCAAAGACTTATACAGAGACACTATCACCTCCTTTCTTCTGCTGGCCACTCCTCTCCCTATGCACCCAAGCATCCTTCTAGCTTTCGCTGCCGCCTATTCTACCTGTTTAGCCACTTTAAGATCATCAGAACAATCTTGCCCACGTCCCACTCCTCTTTCATGGACACCCCCTCTTGTATTTTTTTTTAATATTTTATATTTATTTGATTATTCAATTACATTCAAGAATACGAATGAATGGAAGGCCTATAGCAGAAAGACAAACAGTGGTAAGAAAAACACAAAGAAAAGTGTATTATCCATCCTTTAGACCACTAACAGTAAGGAAATATAGGAGGCACCAGGAAATCCCAAAGGAGTAAATACTCCTATTTTAAAGAAAAAGAAAAAAGACCAAATAATAAGGCAGTGCAAGACTTACATGTCAACCTTATGGGAAGCTGCTGTAACCACGGCTTCTTCCCTAGCTACCAAAAATTCCAGCAACTGGCAGGGCTCAAAAAACAGAAACATTTTCTCTTTATAAGTAACATGACAGGAAATTTCAGAAAAAAAGACCTGCCAAGGGAAAGAACGCTGGGCTTAAGACCCAGGAATTCCCGCCGCCTCAGCTGAGTACCCTAGCAAGATCTGGGAAAATGTGGACATGAGAGCACATAAACCTCTCACTGAAATAAGATCTCAGAATTAATGATTTATCGGATTCCAGGGCCAAGGTAACAAGGAGAGTAGAACGAGCCGTGATCACCTCCAAAGAGCTTTCAGGAAAACCTGTTAGGTCTCCAGCCTCCGAGGGATTCTCAAGGCTAACTCCCTGGTTATCTGGACCTACCGAAAGATACTGAACCCTAGTCAAAGGTGATAGATCTTCATGGGGAATCTTCAGGACTGCACTGGAGATTTAGGAAAATTAAGAAGCCTCAGGTTGCTTTTCTGGACTTTGTTCTCAAGATATTCCATTTTCCTAAAAGTCTCAGTCCTAACCTTCAACTGGGCACATTGCAAACCCCAAAGTTGTCCAAGATCTTCCTGCAAATGGGCTATTTTCCCCTCCCGTTCCTTGTGCACTTCTGGAAACCTCTTGAAAATGATGTCTAAGAGAATTAGTCTCAGTTCTTACAGTTACAACAACTGACACAAGGGAAGCATTCATGGTCGCAATTGCCTCCCAGAGCACCTCCAATATAATTTTAACAGGTTTCACCAACACATCAGCACTGGGAGAGAGCACAGCTCCAGGACCAAGAGGGAGCAGGTTAATACAAAGCTGATGTACCCGCTATGTCTCCCACCTCACCAGTCGATCAAAGGAGTTGAGCAGGCACTGCCGGTAAGCCCTCTTCACTTCCCTGCGATGGTATGCTCGTTGGCAGGCCAAAGGGAAGCACTTTACCGGCCAAGACAGCACTTCTGGGGTAAGGAGGAGGAACCCACAACTTAGGGGAAAGCCAAACCCCTGACATAATCGAGTCCGCAGCTTGAAAATCCTACCGACCTGCCGAAGACGATGCTCCTGTGCCCGGTATGGCAAAGCTGCAAGTATCCAGAGTTCTCTATTCGGCGAGAGTAAAACCAGCCTCACCCAAGGGTAGGTAGGCTTGCTTGCACTTCCTCTGCCACACTTCTCCTCAGGAAACCTCAAACAAAATGCCGAAGTAAAGCTCAGCATACAAGAGCCAGCTTAACCAGTGCAGCACACTGCCGCCATCTTGCCCCCTGCTCTCTTGTATTTTTGCAGACCGAATGCATGACCCTGCATTTTTTAGTGTAAATTTTTAGCTTCTAAATTCTCAACTATTCTTTAAGCTTAGCCAGATCCATCCTCATGTTATCCACTCCTTTCTGGGAGTCTATTGCAGATATTGGTATCATCTGCAAAGAGGCAAACCTTACCCGACAGCCCTTCTGCAATATCACTAACAAAAATTTTAAAAAGAATCAGACCAAGGACAGATCCCTGTGGCATACCACAAGTAACATCCTACTCCTCAGTGAGCTCCATTTTCCTGTACCCTTTGTCACCTCCCACTCAACTAATTTCTAACCCAGTCAGTCAATTTAGGGTCTATTTATTAATAAATTGCCTGTGTGGAATAGTGTCAAAATCGGTACTGAAATGTAAGTACACCACATCTAAGGCTCTCCCTTGGTCCAACTCTTTGGTCGGCAACTCAAAGAAATTACAATAATTAGATTTGTCTGACAAAGACCTGCCTCTAGTAAAGTCATGCTGCCTCGAAACCTGCAATCTATTGGACCCCCAGAAACTTTTCTATCCTCTGTTTCAGGAGCATTTCCATTAATTTACTCACCACAGAGGACAGACTAACCGGCCTGTAGTTTTCAATCTCATCCTTACTTCCGTTTTTGTGTAAAGGGAGCACTTGTGCCTTTCTCCAGTCCTTTGGGACCACTCCCGACACTAAAGAAGCATTGAAAAGGTCAGACAGTGGAGCTGCTAGAACTTACTTCAATACTTTTGGATGTATCCTATCCAGCCCCATCTCTTTGTCTACTTTTAATTTAGCTAGTTCCTCATGATTAGAGTCTTATGAATATTGCTCAAGATCCCCTTCACTTCTTTTTCTATTTGTGGGTGTTTTCTGAGGTCCTGCTTCTGGGCCTTCATCTGTGAACGCTGAACTAAAATATTTGTTAAGCAACTCTGCTTTATCTTCAACAGCTTCTATATATTACTCCATTTCACACATGAGTAGGACAAAACACACTTTTGCACTTCCTCCTCTCACTAACATACCTGAAAAATGTCTTGTCTGCCCATTTTATTGCATTGATTATTTTTAATCCTGGTTGTATCTTTGCTTTCCTGACTACTTTCCTAGCTTCTCTAAGTCTTTGCAGATATTGATGCTTGTCTTTCTCTTTCTGTGATCTCTTGTATTTTGTGATGGCCTACCTGTTTTTATTCACCTTTTCATTTACTTCTTTTGAGAACCGTAGTGGTCTCCTTTTCCTTTTACATTTATTTACTTTCCTAAGAAAAAGGTTTGTTTCCCTTAAATATACAGTTTTGTCCATTGCTTTTCTACATCCCCCAGATGTTCCCATCCCACTAATGACACCTTGAGGTATGGTCCCATCTTGGCAAAGCCCAGGACTGTCGTTTTTGAATGAACTTTATCAGCCCTAGTCCTAATAGTGAGCCACACCATCTGGTGATCACTGGATTTGAGATGATCTCCCATTTTAACATCAGAAACACTTTCCCCATTTTATAAGCACCAGGTCCAGTATGGCCCCTTCATGGGTGGATATGGTTACCAGGTGCCGGAATAGTTCTCCCTGAACAGAATCTGGGATGTCCTGGATGACACTGCAGCAAGGATGTGCCAGTCAACATCCAGTATATTGAAATCACCTATCAATAAGACTTCTCCTTTCCTGGCAATACTGCATATGTCTTCTATTAAATCTCTGTCTACTCCTACTGTCTGTGAAGGAGATCTGTATATCACATCAATGCAAATGGATTTCCATTTCCCTCTCCCATGAGGAGGGATCTAGCTAAGCGTGAAGAATAGTCTAGAATTTGGCAGCTGAGATTTAATGTTAAAAAATGCAAGGTCATGCATTTAGGCTTGCAGCAATCCAAGGGAGCGATATAGTATAGGGGGTGAAGTACTTCTATGCACAAGAGAAGAACGAGACCTAGGTATGATTGTCTCTGATGATCTTAAAAATAGCTAAACAGGTAGAAAAGATGACAGCAAAAGTTAGAAGGATGCTTGGGTGCATAGGGAGAGGAATGGCCAGCAGAAGAAAGGAGGTGATAGTGTCTCCGTATAAGTCTTTGGTGCGACCTCATTTGGAGTATTGTGTGCAATTCTAGAGATTGCACCTTCAAAAGGATATAAACATGTTGGAGTCCATACAGAGGGTGGCTGCTAAAATGGTTAGTGGTCTTCATTATAAAGCACATGAGAACAGACTTAAGGATCTTAATATGTACACCTTAGAGGAAAGGCAGGATAGAGATGATAAGATTGAGACATTTAAATACCTCCATGGCATAAATGCCAAGGAGTTGAGAGCCTCTTTCGGTTGAAAGAAAGCTGTGCTACGAGGGGACATAGGATGAGGGTGAAAGGGGATAGATGCAGGAGTAATATGTGGAAATATTTCATTATGGAAAGAGTAGTAGATGCGTCGAATAGTCTCTCAGTAGAAGTGGTAGAGATGAGGACTGTATCTGAATTTTAAAAAAGTATGGGACAAACACAGAGGATCTCTAAAGGCAAAAACGGGACTGTTATAGTGGTTGATATGGAAGGACAGACTAGATAGGCCATGTGGCCTTTTTCTGCCATCACGTTTCCATGTTTCTATGTTTCTCCTTCGAGTTTAACCTACATTGCCTCTTCACTCCCTTTTAAACCTTGTAGTTCTATCACTTTAACATTATTTTTTACATATAGTGCCATTCCTCCTCCCCTTCTTCCTACCCTGTCCTTCCTGAATAAAGTATAGCCCGATAAAATTACATCCTAGTTATGGTTGTCCGTGAACTATGTGCCCAATTCACGAAGGGGCACATCTGGGCCTTCTGAACAGCCCCAAGCAAGGTGGTCACATTAGAACCTGATTCTGGACCATGGGAACAAAACATTCCTGCGATGCACAGAAACAGGCCAATGGATGGCCTGGCATGCCCCTGCCTCCTGCGGGGACATCCTCCCTGGAGGCCCCCCCAACTCCAGCAGCTTAGGCCCCTCTCTTCCCCGCCATCCAACCCACGACTGACCTGCCAAGGCTTGGATTGGGTGGCGGGGACCTACCTGCACCCGGCCCCGGGCGGATCCCTGGCCCAATCGCTGGGTCGGTGCTGCTTATTCCACCTTTGAGGTGGAATAAGCAGCACATCCCATTTGACCTAGCAGGATGTACAGGGCCGTGACCTGAATCAGCCCTGTACGTCCTGATGAGCTGGCCCGCCCTTGCTCCGCCCAGATCCTGCCAGCTCTCCCTGTCCTCTGCTCAGGATGTATGGGAAAGCCAGAGGGGGAATCGGGCTGGGACATACAGTCTGTCATGAAGAAGACTCTTCTGAGCCTATGGAGGTAGGGCAAGATGAGGATTTGCTTTCAGAAACTGACAGGCAGTCTGAGCACATGGCTCAGTGTTTGCAAAGAAGAAGTAAACAAAGAGAGTCACTAGCTAGAAAGACACGCCCCTGCTGTGACGTATTCCCTAGCTCAGGAGGTAATGAGTTTCACCTGTTTCAGGGCAGGGCAGGGCACAGCTAAGCCCTGAGAGTTACAATGATAAAAAGTGGTCATTAGCTTGGACAAAGCAGAACAGGAAAGAGAAGGAGAAGGAGAGCAGGAAGGAGAACCGGCTACAGGACGAGAAAGAGAACCAGGAAGGAAGCCAGCAAAGGAGCACGCTGACTAGAAGGAGTCAAGGAGGAGTGAGAACCAAGGGAGCCATATTCCTGAGGCCGGAAAGAAGCAACCCAGGACAGGTGTTGTCTGGTAAAGGCAGGAGAGAAACGAATCTTCCTGAGAGGCAGGCTTGGCAAAGCTAACACGCTCCGAGGAGAGAGACAGGCTGGCAGGAGAATACCGGTGCATCTGAGGGGAAAGTTAATAGGCTGAGAGGCAAGCAAACACAAGCCGTGTTTGAGAACCAGTCTGACCCTGCAGAGTGGAGAGTTCCTTCCCTTTCAAAGCCAAAAGGTAGGCTTAACAATTCATATAAGTTTGAACACAGCTATAAAGCAGTTCCCTATATTTACCAGAAAGTAGCAAACTCCCTGGACAAAAACTACAGCATATATGGTGCTTTATAACCCTGCTCAGGAGAGTGTTACAAAGAGAAACCACGTGAGGTCAGAGAAACCGTTTGTTTCAGTGATCAGGATAGCAGCTTACTGCCACGCCCTGCTATACCTGAGGCTGAAGAAATGCAGATAGACTCTGTCCATAATGAAATAGTGGATCATCGGATGGACTGTACATTATCTTTGGCTGACCATGTGAATTCCTTATGCTGAACAGTGTCTGAGAAAGACGGTAAAAGCAGCAGAAGAAAAGGGAACATTTTCTTTGCTAATTGAAGCAGTTGTGATTTTGTTTTATATCAAGCACTGCATGTTTAAAGCCTGAAGCTGACAAGGCTAATTTACCTGAGTTCATATATAATTTCCTCAAGCGAAAATGTATGGCATGTTTTGTCCTGAGTTATTCACTGGCATTTAATCCGTTGGGAAGGGGAAAATAAATTATTGTCATTGCCTGAAACCATTCGACTGCAACTTGTCTGTACTCAAAGGGTAAAGGGACTCACATTCCCAGAAGGCCTTGCAGAATTAAAGCAAGCCCACGCTCTCTGAGGCAGGAACACCACAGGCAGACCAAGTCTCAGCGCCCTAGGCATTGGGCTGGCCACCGTGAGGGTGACAAGTGGCGTAGTGTGTTCGGATTTTTTTTTTCGCTTGGAATACAAAAAGGACATCCCAACTGAGGGAAAAGAACAGAAAAGAGCTTCAGGATACAACAGAAAGTTTTGCCATAGCTGGAAAATACAAGGGGAACGAGAAATCTGCTAAGCTGTTGGAGAGTTCGCTGGCAAATCGTGCCAGAAGGACCAGGACCCAGGAGGATAGACTCCTTTCTCAAAGTTTGATTCTACACCGTGCGAAGGTAACAGGTAACTGGGCATGGGTGTAGAGGATACCAGTGAGAAAGGGAGTTTTATTCTGCAGAAAGCTAGAGAGGATTTAAAAAGAAAATTTGGTGCCGCACTTGGTGGGCTTTTCCTTTACTTTCTTTGCAGGAATCATAAGCCTCAGAATGGATCCTCATGAGATGTTGCACTGGATGTCCAGTCAATTTGAAAAGCAGATGGAATTGGCTCACCGCAAACAGGAACAGACAGCTGTGGCTGTACAGGCCCAGCAGAAGCCTCTTGTAGAGCTGATGGAAGCTTTACTGACAAAGCAAAAGGCTGCTGAAGATGCCAGTTCTTCATTTTCTACAGTGGTAGGACTGCAAGGCTGTGGTGCCTTAACGTTTGGCCAGTTAAACACCAATGACAACTTGGATGACTTTATAGAGGCCTTTGAAAGAGTGGCAGTAGCAGTTAAATGGCCACCTGAGCAATGGGCAGCGAGGTTTGCCATGTCCCTTACGGGAGAAGCTTTGGCTACATACAAAACCATGCCCGCTGCTCTCGCGTCCACTTATGAGGAAGTTAAAAAAGCAGTGAGAGACAGATTAGGTCTAACTCCAATGTATTATAGAAGGATGTTTAGAGAGTCTAGGCTTAAGTCTAATGAGACGCCAAAGGCATTATATCAGAGGATTAAAGCCTTGGCCTGGAAATGGATTGTTCCAGAGGGGAAAACCCTGGACTCTGTGATTGACACAGTCATTCTGGAACAATTCCTGGAGGCAGTACCTCCTGAGGTAAAATCTTTCATAATCCTACAAAGTTGCCAGACTACTGCAGAGGCAGCCGTCCTTACAGAGCGTTACTTTGAAGCGGAGTTGGCGGGCAGGCCAACAGGAGGCGCTCTGAAGTTGGCTGGAACAAGCAACTTTGCAAGATTTGAAAGAGGCATAAAAGCAAATGTGTCTAATGTAAATACGGTTTTACCTGTGATAAAGGGAAAGTGTTATAATTGTGGAAAGATAGGACATTTCCAGAAGAATTGTACAGTGCGGACAGCACTAATGTCTAAAAAAGGGAAACCGGTGCAAGAAGGCTTCCGGTTGGACGTAGAAGTCCAAGGCATTGTGGCTAAGGCACTGCTTGACTCAGGTGCTGACCAGAGCATGGTCTCTGAAAAGCTCTGGCAGGCCGTGGAAGCGCACGGTGGGTCAGCACAGAGTCAAGCAGAGGGCCGAGTCAAGATACGTTGTGTGCAGGGCGCGTCATCCTATTATCCACTATATAGGCTCTCCGTAAAAGGGTTGGGGACCCAAAAAGAGGTTTTGGTGGCCGTTGTCCCACGACTTCCCTATGATATTGTGTTGGGGAGGGACTGGCCCCCATTCTGCAAAGGGGTGGAGAAGGGCTTAAATATGAAAACAAGCAGAGACTCCACTAGGCCCCAGGTAGAAACCTCAAGAGCAAGGAACGAACCCTCCCAGAGTGAAGATAAGCTTCCTGCAGGTAAGGAAATGATTAAGGCCCCTTACAAGGAAATTAAGAGAGGGATAGCCCAACAGAATGCTCCAGGGGTAGAGGCCCTAGCAACAGCCGTTCCTAGTCCCCTATTCGGAAAGCCCCGAAACACTAGCTCAAGGACAAAGCCACAGGTTGGAGATAAGTCTCCAATTAAACAGAAATTTGATTTGCAATACTGCAAAGTGTCAGCAAAGGCAAAAAGCCCATAGAGAGCCTCATCAGCAGCTGCCGGCTATGACTTATTCAGTGCCGAAGAGAACATAGTCCCTAAAGGAGGGAAAGCACTGATAGACACGGGGTTAAAAATGCAAATACCTGCGGGTTGTTATGGCCGCATAGCGCCATGCTCAGGGTTGGCTGCAAAGTTCTTTATTGACGTTGGCACAGGAGTCATAGACCCTGACTACTGAGGAGTAGTTAAAGTCCTACTTTTTAACTTTGGGAGTGAAGATTTTAAAGTAAGGGTGGGTGACAGGGTCGCACAACTTATTTGTGAGTGGGTGGTTTTCCCTTCAGTGGAGGAAGTGCCTTCCCTGACCCCCACGGATCGTGGAACAGGAGGATTCGGGTCCACTGGGCTGGACGAGGTGAAGGGCTTGACAGCTACGGCGGAAGAGAGGATGGAAGAAGACCTAGGCCCCCAGCTGGCCGACTGTAAGGAAAACCCGGAGCCCAGAATAGGTGCAGAGCTATCGTGGCAACAGAAACAGGAGTTGGGTAAGATGCTAGCCAAATTTTCAGATGTTTTAACACCTGTGCCAGGGGAGACCAATCTGGTAGCACACGAGATTGTTACCCTGCCAGGAAAAGTGATTAGGCAACGGCCTTATCGGTTGCCTGAGGCGGAGAAGAAAGAGGTCATCGCCCAAGTACGAGAGATGCTCAGCATGGGCGTAATAGAAGAATTGAAAAGCCCATGGTCGAGTCCAATCGTCCTCGTGCCAAAGCCAGACGGGTCTCTTCCCTTCTGTATAGACTTCCGGCAAGTAAATAGTATTTCTCAATTCGACGCCTACCCTATGCCCCGAATTGAAGAGCTGCTTGACCGGCTGGGCCAGGCCCGATATCTGATCACGCTTGATTTAACAAAGGGCTACTGGCAGATACCATTGTCCCACAAATCAAAACCAAAGACCGCCTTATGTACACCCGTGGGCTTATTTCAATTCCGCCGGATGCCGTTTGGCCTGCATGGAGCTGCCGCAACGTGCCAAAGGCTGGTGGACCAAGTTTTGAGGCCCCATCAGGAGTACGCACTGGCATATATGGATGATGTCATTGTCCACAGTACTAACTGGACTCAACACCTACCCAGGGTAGAAGCGGTGCTGAAAGCCATGCGACGGGCAGGGTTAACTTTAAACCCCGGAAAATGTTTATTCGTGGGCGAAGAAGTAAAATACCTTGGCCACATAGTGGGGAGAGGGATGGTCAAGCAAAATAGACAGTGTGAAAAACTTCCCCCAGCAGATGAATAAGAAACAATTGCGAAGTTTCTTGGGCCTCATCGGCTATTATTGGAGGTTTATCCCGCGCTTTGCAGAGGAGAGCGTGCTTTTTATTGAGATGTTGAGGAAAAATGCGCCAAACAATCTCAAATGGACACCAGAGGCCGAAGAAGCATTTACCATACTAAAGGGGAAGCTCTGTAAAGCCCCTGTACTACGAGGGGTAGACTTTGGGTTACCCTTCATTGTGCAAACCGACGCCTCAGAGACTGGATTGGGGACGGTCCTGTCTCAGGAGTTTGAGGGGGTGGAACACCCCATCACGTACCTTAGCAGAAAATTGTCAAAGGCAGAAAGAAATTATTTGACAATAGAGAAAGAATGCCTCGCGATTAGGTGGGCAGTAGGGGCCCTGAGGTTTTACCTTACTGGACGCAGGTTCTTGCTGGTAACAGATCATGCACCATTAAAGTGGCTAAGTCAGATGAGAAACAATAATGCTCGACTAACTCGATGGCATTTAGCACTGCAGGCCTTCGATTTCGTAGTACAACATCGGGCAGGAAGGCTGCATAGCAACGCTGACGCATTGTCACGGATTACAAGCTGTCCGAGTAGTAGCTCGTCAGCCCGTAATATCTTACGGGGGGGGGGATCTGTCATGAAGAAGACTCTTCTGAGCCTATGGAGGTAGGGCAAGATGAGGATTTGCTTTCAGAAACTGACAGGCAGTCTGAGCACATGGCTCAGTGTTTGCAAAGAAGAAGTAAACAAAGAGAGTCACGAGCTAGAAAGACATGCCCCCTGCTGTGATGTATTCCCTAGCTCAGGAGGTAATGAGTTTCACCTGTTTCAGGGCAGGGCACAGCTAAGCCCTGAGAGTTACAATGATAAAAAGTGGTCATTAGCTTGGACCAAGCAGAACAGGAAAGAGAAGGAGAAGGAGAGCAGGAAGGAGAACCGGCTACAAGACGAGAAAGAGAACCAGGAAGGAAGCCAGCAAAGGAGCACGCTGACTAGAAGGAGTCAAGGAGGAGTGAGAACCAAGGGAGCCATATTCCTGAGGCCAGAAGGCAACCCAGGACAGGTGTTGTCTGGTAAAGGCAGGAGAGAAACGAATCTTCCTGAGAGGCAGGCTTGGCAAAGCTCACACGCTCCGAGGAGAGAGACAGGCTGGCTGGAGAATACCGGTGCATCTGAGGGGAAAGTTAATAGGCTGAGAGGCAAGCAAGCACAAGCCATGTTTGAGAACCAGTCTGACCCTGCAGAGTGGAGAGTTCCTTCCCTTTCAAAGCCAAAAGGTAGGCTTAACAATTCATATAAGTTTGAACACAGCTATAAAGCAGTTCCCTATAGTTACCAGAAAGTAGCAAACTCCCTGGACAAAAACTACAGCATATATGGTACTTTACAACCCTGCTCAGGAGAGTGTTACAAAGAGAAACCCCGTGAGGTCAGAGAAACCGTTTGTTTCAGAGATCAGGATAGCAGGTTACTGCCACGCCCTGCTATACCTGAGGCTGAAGAAATGCAGATAGACTCTGTCCATAATGAAAGTGGATGATCGGATGGACTGTACATTATCTTTGGCTGACCATGTGAATTCCTTATGCTGAACAGTGTCTGAGAAAGACGGTAAAAGCAGCAGAAGAAAAGGGAACATTTTCTTTGCTAATTGAAGCTGTTGTGATTTTGTTTTGTATCAAGCACTGCATGTTTAAAGCCTGAAGCTGACAAGGCTAATTTACCTGAGTTCATATATAATTTCCTCAAGCCAAAATGTATGGCATGTTTTGTCCTGAGTTATTCACTGGCATTTAATCGGTTGGGAAGGGGAAAATAAATTCTTGTCATTGCCTGAAACAATTTGACTGCAACTCGTCTGTACTCAAAGGTTAAAGGGACTCACATTCCTAGAAGGCCTTGCAGAATTAAAGCAAGCCCACACTCTCTGAGGCAGGAACACCACAGGCAGACCAAGTCTCAGCGCCCTAGGCGTTGGGCTGGCCACCGTGAGGGTGACAAGTCTCGCAACCCGCATCTCAGAATCGAGCCCTATGTCTCCGTAACCGCCACTAAATCCAAGTCAGCCTCTTCCATTAAAGCCTCAATATCTGGGATCTTATTTCCAGTACTATGGGCATTTATGCATACTGCTTTCCAGATGTTGTCCCTTTTACCCATTTTTACAGAGGTATTTAATGTTTTACTTACCTGATAGCTTTTTGCTTTCCTGGGGGCTTTCTTCACCAACCCCCAAAAGATCTAGTTTAAAGTCCTTTTCAGTAGGTTAGCTAGTCTGCTTTGACCCTTCTTGGATAGGTAGATACCATTTCTGCTTTGCAGCCCTTGGAAAATCATCCCATATTCCAAGAAACCAAAACGCTCTCAGACACCATCCATACAGCCATGCATTCATCTCCAGTAGGTGAGTTTTGTGCCTTGGCCCTTACCCTAAACAGGGAAGATTGAAGAGGACACCGGCTGTGCACCTATGTGCTTCACCCTCTGTCCCAGAGCCATGAAGTCACTCTTGATATGCTTAGAGGGATTCCTATCAGTATCATTTGTGCTGACAAGGATGAGTAACATTGGATATTAATCAGTAGGCTTGATGAGTTTCTGCACACTCTCCATAACATCTCAGATTCTGTCACCTAGTAGATAGCACTCCTCCCTGGACATCAAATCTGGTGACTCTATTCTGAGGAGTACTGAGGCATCCATCTGCCAACCAATCACCATTACCCTTCGCTTCCTTGTAGTCACTGATTCTGCAACTTTGGGGTGCTTGAACTTTGGTTCTTCCCTTTCCTGAGATGGTTTCATCTCTTCCACTTCCAGGGCTGTATGCTAGTTCTTTAATTCGAGGGCTGGAGGCATTGGATTGTCGATTCTGCAAGCTCTGGTGACTCATGTCCAACTATGTTCATTCTATGACATAGAGCTTGGATGCCTCAAGAAGCATCTTATTAATGTACTTCTTGCTGTCACGGATGCTTCTCAGACTTGCTACCTCTTCTCTGAGCACTTCTGCTTATTTCATGAAGGCTTCAGTTTGCAGGCATCTTGCACTGGAATTGGGCTGTCTGTCTGGGCAGAAGCAGAAGCTATAACAGGGGCAGCTGCTTTGGCAAAAGGATTTTTCCCATCCATCATTTAGGTGCTGGAGCTCTGGTACCTGTTGAAGTGAATGAGAGAGACCTACCAGAGTCCCTAACTTTACTTCAGCTGTCCTTTAAGAGAAAAAGCAGCTGACCTCTTTTATGTGTGTTCTAACAGTGCTATTCTATGTACATTTTATTTATTTGATTTTATATACTGCACTATTTCAAAATCAATGTGGTTTATAGAGCACAAGTATCAATGCATTACTTAGAACAGTCCTGCTTGCTTGCTGAATAGTTATTAGTTAACGCTACTAAATTCTGATATTATGTCTCTGAGGTATTGTTGCTCCTTCTTGGGTCCAGTCCAGTATTGTCTGTCTCTAGGGCCAGCAGGCAAGTGTCTGGTTGTCCTTTCAGGTCCCTCCAGTGATCTCCTGGCTTAGTTCATGCTCTAAGAAGTGTCTAGAACCCCCTCCCCCCCTCCCCTCTCCCCTCCCCCCTCCCCCCTCCCCCCTCCTCCCCCCTCCCTCCCCCCTCCCCCTCTCCTCCCCCCCCTTGATATCTGGTCAAAGGTTATGCAGTTACCTGGCCAAAATTTTGAAATAGAACAATTTAGACAGTTAACTTTGATATTAACCAAATAAATAGTTTTTAAACTCAACCTCTATTATTTCAAACACTATGTAAGTCAGAATGAAGGACTTATAAGTCTTCATTGAGGTTGCATCCATTAAGTAATGTGCAACTTTTGCAGTAGTGAAATATGTATTCCTATCATTGACTATTGACTTCAGTAGAATCAGTTGTGGGTCATATGTCACAAGATGCTAGAAATATAGCATGAAAATAGAGAAAATATGTTTGCAGACCATCAAAATTTGAACAACTGACCCATCCAGTCACTGCTCATTTCTCATCATCGGTCCTTTTTTCGTATTAAATAGTTCAAAAAATCAATATGCTGATATTGTGCTTTCAGCGACCACAGGTATAGTAATGATATGTCAGCCATTATTCATAGCATCTAAGCAGTTCACTTCACGACTGCTTTTCATCAGGTCTAAAGTAAATAGCCAGGGTTCAGGAAAGCTTCTTTGCTGGCCTAAATGAAACCGCTTCTCTGTACAGATAGCGGTAGAATATCGCCAGTATCCACATAGCTAGGTGAAATGGCCCTGCCCTCAGTTGTCCATCGTCTGCACAGTACCAGAGTGTTTAGAGGGAATTTGTGGTGACACAGTTCATTCATGGAGAGGGGTTTTGTATGATTAGGGTTTCCCAGTAAACATAGACCCTTTGAATTTTAGCCTAACGTAGTTTAGCAGAAGTTTTTTTTAATCAGACTAAAACAAGATATTTTATGAAAAGTAGCTTATTAAGCTCGAAATGTATCACATCACCTTGCATGTTGCAAGTGTCAGAGAAATGTATTTGGTTTCTGAGTGTAACTGTCTGTTTTCTCTCTCAGCAATGAAAGATCCGGTTATAGAGCTGCTTCATCGGGCATGGCTCTGAGTGAAGAAGGGCAACATGTTCAGCGTGGACGACCTCCTTCTTTCTCATGGATACAAATTGTCAGAAACTGCCCCTTCATCCTCTGAGAACAAATGCAAACAGTTTCAGCAAGAAGTCCCAGAGACTAGGCTTGGTCACAAAGAGCTGAATGGGTATGAGAGAGACTCTGGGACCTGTGTCCAAAGCAAGAAGCTGCTAACAGAAGGAGACTTCAGTGCTCATGAAGTCAGTCATGGCTGTGAGCAGAGGCAGAGGGGTCATAAAGGTCTGGGAACTTCCCAAGCTTCAGACGGCAGGTGAGTTTCACTAGTCATGCCTTCCTCTTTTATTTTTTTCTTATTTTTTTTTTTAGCATTGATAAAGCACAGGATGAATTGTTACTTACTATTGTGGTGAAGCATCCATTATAATTAAAAAGAAGAATGAACATGAATTATACTAACAGGAATTATGATAAACATTTTCTCTGAAAAGTATCTGTTTAGTATTTTCGGTCTCTAGTTACAGCTCATTTTGCTGCAGTAGGTATACAGTTTGTGCTCTTCTAAAAATAAGACTTATGCTTGTTTTTGCAAGCATATATTACGGGTAATTTTATAAAGCTTCTTCCATGTGTACAGCATTAATGGGGGTGCATTTTGCGTGCAGCTGTGGAGGAGTTGAGAGGTATGTGCACATTTTAGAAAGTATACGTGTACCTGCAGAAAGCTGGATCTGCCTTAGAGCGGAAGCATGTGTACGCTATTCCAGGGGCCTGTATTATAAAGCACATATACACTGTTAAGGCCCACCCTAGGCAGGAGTATGGAAGGAGAGGCTAGGCCCAGAGTAGCATGGAGCAGTACAGGAGCTAGCAGATGTAGCTGTGGCATGACTGGAACAGGAAGCAGGCGACGGTCAGCAGCTGGACGTCTTGGCAGCATGCAGGAGGAAGTCGCAGGCAATTCTTGGAGGCAAACACTTTGTGAAGAATGTGAAGGGAGCTGGAGTGACAGTAGACACAGCTCAGGCCCAGCAAAACTGTTGAACCATCAAGGGTGTGTATGACTGCGCTTTCTTATATATGGTGTGCAATTAGACACACCCTTGCTGGTCCAATGAGCTCTTCTGGAGATGGGCTTCTCCTTCACCTACTTCTAGGATGTCTTTCCTGGAACTTAGTTTCAAGCTGAGCAGCCTCTGTGGCTCCATCTGCAAGCCACTGGTCCTCACACTTGCAGGTCTGCGTCTCGGCTGATGTAACCGTGTGCATCTTGCCATAATGAAAGAGGCCTGTTATCAAAGTTTTTATAGATGCCCTGTTATTGTTATAAAATGAGCCTTGCATGTGTATATGTCTGCTGGTGTAATTCATATTTTTATAAAGTTTTTGCATTCTTTAGTGCAGAATGTCAAGCAGTATTTCATGACGTCACACACAACACGTATACAGTAAGTGATGGAACTTGAGGTTTGATAACCAAAACAGAAAAGAGAACAATCTTCTAAGACTAAGGGTCTGCTTACTAAAGCTCGTTAGGCTTTTGCAGCTAACGTGGCAAAGAAGTTCAGCTAATGCCGCAGCTAATGCCGCAATGTCAGGGGCATGCACAGCATTTCCCCAGTAGATAACACACCAAAACTGCAGAGAGCAAAGCCCAGCAGCACCTTGGATGCACATAGCAGCACCTATTGAGGTGGCGTTACGAGCACCCGTGCTGTTTGCAACTTTGATGGTTACCATATGCTGTTGACACCCCTTGGAATCACGCATTGCAGTCACGCCCACTCTCCAGCCATATCCTACCCATTCATGGTTTCTGCAAACAGCACAGAAAATTGCTGCGCAATATGCAATTTCTCTATGTTATCTGCTAATGCATGCAGATAGCGTTCACTATCTGCCGTGTTGACAATTAATGCTGCTTAGTAAACATGTCCCTAAATTTGGTAAAACTAAAGAAATTTAAAAATATCAAAAAAATCCACATCAATGTATATGCTTTGTTAATGTAGCTACTGATTCAGACCCTTATTGTCATTAGGAGCTTTATACAAGCCAAATGCCAAATAAAAATATCAGAAAACTTGGTCTCCTCAACAGACCTCCATGAAAATGATTAAAAATGTAAACTTTGTTTCACAACTGCTAAAATGCACAAATACTCCATTAAAAGTGGCATTTTAGAAAGGACGTCCAAGTTAAATTGGGGACATCCAGGATGGAGCGTGTTGAAAAATGTGAGACACATCAGTGCCTTCAGCTGATTTTAGTAACATAGACGTTCTTGACATGGACGTCCATGCAGGTGGCCACATAGATGTCCATTTTAGTAAAGCATGGAGTGGCGATTTCATCTCATACAAGTGATGTCCACAGGGTAGCAAAACAAAGATAGTGTATGAACCCCCATTCCCAATCGGTGTTTGTTGACAGACTGTAAAATAAAGGAGGTATTAGTGTGGCTCCTTCTCCATACACTCCAGACCTTTGGCTGTTCATGCCTGGAGCAGGTATAACCTTAGACACAACACTGAATGTCCAGGACGTTTCTGAGATCAGGTGGGGATGTCCAAGTTCTTGGGAACAGCTCGGGCACACCTCCACCATGCCCCTGTTCAGATTTGGATGTCCTCGCGCTGGGGACGTCCATCAACCCGGCTTCTAAAATGTCTCTGGAGACGTCTCTGTGATTTGGATGTCTGCATGCCCATTTGCAGATGTCCAACGCATGAATAATGCTTTTAAAATAGCCCCCGTAGTGGGTAATTTGATGTCACCTATATTTATGTGTGGTTTCACATGCATATTTCAAGCCTAGTTCATAAAGTAAGGCCAGCACATACTTTATACGATAGGGGCATTGATCTAGGTCTGAGCACTTCTGCTGCCCTAGGGCAGGTATAAATGCCCGTGCCTGGTGTTTCAAAAGCATGCATAAGTTATAGTATTTTATAACTTACGTGGGTAAATTTGTTCCACACAAACTCCATACTTACAAAATAGTGACTGACTACACTAGGCATATAAGTGACTATTTATGCATGGAAAGAACTAAAATGTCATGCTTTGTGTGTGTAAACCTAGGCAACCCTAGAAACGTACCCTCAAGTAGAATGAGGGTTGAGAGAGCACGAAACGTTGAAACACTCATATCCAACACTATATATGAAGGTTCAAATACTATTTAAATAATATATTTTGAAGTAATTTTGTAGTAATTTTGCAACATGAGAAATGGATATTTCTATCGGATTGTTCTGTGGTTGTGGTATGTACTTGATAGGCTGTAGTTCTTGAGAATGGATTTTATATTTGCACAACTGCCTCTTATTATGTGATTGTCTGTATAAAATAGGCTTAGAAGAGGTGCCTTTTCAAACTTCTCACATTGGCATTTTTGTATAAAATCAGGCCCATAATGTTCCTCTATTAGGCATTTGCTAATTACAGTTGCACCCGCTGCATCATTGAGGACCAAATTACTGTACACACTCCAGGGCAAGCGTAAATATACACCTAGGACTCTGCTGGAATTTACACATATGTATGCATTTTGCAAAATATAAATACAAGGCGTAATTTATAAAGGGAAGCTCTAGAGTTAGTTGGAGCTGGAAATGTTGGCTGAGCTAACTCTTCTGGGACCCGATGGTGGTGCTTCGGGATTGGCTTGGTGGTGTGGTAAATCAGAGTGGTGGGCATTTTGGTGAGAAGATCACCTACGCTTTGATGGCGGCGTTTGTGCTGTGAGGGGGACTTTCTCTCATGCTGAAATTACTACAGCTACTACTATTAATCATTTATATAGCGCTACAAGGCGTACACAGCGCTGTACCAAACATATGGTGCCCGCTTTTAGAGCTTACAATCTAATCAAGACAGACAGTACAATACAAGAGAAACAAGGGGTTCAAATAGGGAAAGAAGACACAGGGAGAACAAGAGGATTAGGATCCAAAGGCAGCCTCAAAGAGGTAAGCTTTTAGCATGGATTTGAAAAAGGGAGAGAGACGAGAGCTGACGTATAGATTCAGGAAGTTTGTTGCAGGCATAAGGAGCAGCAAGGTGAAAAGACTGAAGTCTGGAGTTGGCAGTGGAAGAAAAGGGACATAGAGAGAAGCAAGCCAGGGGAAGAGCGCAGTTCACGAGGAGAGTGTGTGTTGTTGTTGTTAAGTGCCGTCGAGTCGGAGTCGACTCATGGCGACCCTCTGGATAGCTATCCTAAATTGTGTTCGGTCTTGAGTCAGGCGGCTCATTGTTGACAGATTGATACCCGTAGCTGCTGTTATTGTATCGATCTATCTCATTGCTGGCCTTCCTCTTTTGCGTTGACCTTCTATCTTGCCAAGCATGATGTCTTTCTCTAATGATCTCTCTCTTCGCATGATGTGTCCAAAGTATGAAAGTCGAAGTCTTGTCATCTTAGCTTCTAAAGAAAGCTTAGGTTTGATCTCCTCTAGTACTGACTGGTTTGTTCTTCGGGCAGTCCATAGTATACACAGTATTCGCCGCCAGCACCATAATTCAAAGGCATCAATTTTCTTCCTGTCTATCTTATTTATTTATTTAGCTGTATTTATATACCGCTTTTCACCGGGTCAAAGCGGTGTTACATGGGGGTGGGAGAATTAAGTACAAGGGTGGGGCCATCACCAGGGAGGCAACATTGAAGATTTTGACATAGGTAAGACTTTGGACATAGGACAAACATTGGACAAAGACAGGTTAGAGTAGCTTTGAGTTAGAGGTTCATTGTGGGTGAGATCGGGGGTTTGTGGGTTTTTCGGTGGGGTTCGAGTTGAAGTATTCCTGAAACAGGATGGTTTTTAGCTGTTTTCTGAAAGATAGTAGGTCGGTATTGCTTCTGAGATAGTTCGGTAGAGAGTTCCATAAGGACGGAGCATAAAGTTCGAAGGCTCGATTGCAGGTCCGTTGTGAGCATTTGGTTCTTTTGTGAGGGACGGTGAGGAAAATGCTGGAGGCTTGTCTAGTAGATCTGCCGTGGGCTGGGCGAGCCAATAGGGTGCGAAGCTGGGTGTCTTGTGTTTGATGGAGAGCTTTGTGGGTGAGGAGGATGGCTTTGTATTTTGTCCGTGCTTCGAGGGGGAGAATGTGTGGTTCTTTCAGAATTGGGGTGATATGGTCGGTTTTCTTTGCCCTCTGAATGATTCTCACGGTGGTGTTTAATGCAGTTCGGAGGGGGTTGGTGTGGGTGGCTGGAAGGCCATGGTAGATTATGTTGCAGTAGTCCAGATGTGGGAGTGTCATGACTTGCATCACTGTTCGGAAGTCTTGATGTTCCAGGAAGGGTCTGAGACGTTGCACTTTTCGTGCCTTGTGAAATATAGTTCCGGAGGTTTTAGTGATCTGTTGCTTTAAGGTGAGGGCTTGGTCAATAATAATGCCCAGGTATCTTATCTGTGGTTGTATTCGGATGCTTGTAGTTCCAATGATGAGGTGTGTGGGTGGTGTGAAATCAGGGTCCTTTGTCACTATGAGGGCTTCAGTTTTCTTTATGTTGATGGATAGGTTGTTTGCTTGTAACCAGTCAGAGACTGCGGTGAAGCATGCTGATAGGTGGTTGTTTGTAGGGTTTGTGGTTGTAATGGGGGCGTAGAGCATGATATCGTCAGCGTAGATGTGGAAGCTGATGTTGTGGGTGCGTATGACGGTGCAGAGTGGCTGGAGGTAAATATTGAAGAGCATGGCTGATAGTGTGGATCCTTGGGGTACTCCCTGGTGTTGCTGGAATGGGGAGGAAGTTGAGGTGCTGGTGCAGATGAGTTGTTGTCTGTTTGTCAGGTAGGATTGGAACCACTTCAGCACGGTGTCCTTGATCCCAATAGTTTGTAGTCGGTGTATGAGGATGTTGTGGGAGATGGTGTCAAAGGCTGCAGATCAAGGAAGATCATGGCGTATCCGGATTGTCTCCCTTGAGTTCCTGTGAGGAGGGTGTTCATCAGCATGGTCATGAGGGTCTCGACCCCATGTAGTGGTCGGAAGCCATGTTGTTGAGGGTCCAGTATGTTGTTAACATCCAGGTGTTCCTGAAGCTGCTGCTGGACGATCTTCTCAATTATTTTGGCTGTGAAAGGTAGACTTGCTATGGGTCTGTAGGATGTAGGGTCAAGAGGGTCCAGGTTTTGCTTTCTCAAGGAAGGTCGTATGATCGTGGTTTTAAGTGCGTCTGGCATGTGTCCTCTGGAGAAGGATTCTTTGACGATACGGGTAGTGGTGTGCTTAGGTCGTTTTTCGATTTCTTTATCCAGTCAGTGGGGCATGGGTCCAGCGGTGAGGTGGTGGTGTGGAGGCGTGAGATAGTGACTGAAATTTCTTCTGTTGATGTTTCTTTGAAGGTAGTCCAGTCACTGTGCAGGTTGGGGTGGAGGTTCTCCGTAGTTGATTGTGCGGTTGGGTGCGGGTTTTGTGGTTGTTGTAGCTGTTGTAGCTGTTTATATTGACGGGCCAGTTGTTCTGGTGGGATCTGCGGTAATTGGTCAGAGCTGTGTGGTGTTTTTGTCAGCTTTTTGATTATCTGAAAGAGCTCTCGAGGTTTGTTTATGAATGTATTGATGGTTTTCATGTGGTAGATTTTCTTCGCTTTGTCAGTCTCATAGTGATACGCGTTGAGTTCATAAAGGTATTTTATTTTGTCATTTTCGTTGTTGGTTTTCCTCCATTTTCTCTCAGTTTTCCTGAGTTTTGTTTTTAGCTTTCGGAGACTGGGAGTATACCATCTCGCCCTTTTGGAAGGGGGTCTGGTGCTGGTTAGGGTTGTTGAAGCTTCAGACGCTGTGGAGATCGTAGTATTCCAGTTGTCTATGAGGTCATTGATGTCGTTGGAGTTCGTTTGTAGTTTGGGTAGAATTTGTTCTAGGAAGTCCTTTTTGTTGAATGGTTTAAATTGTCTTATGTGGTGTCTATCATCCTTATTGGTTTTATGTTGGTATGTGTAGGGTAAGGTGATGAGGTGGTGGTCAGACCAAGGTACTGGCGAGATCCGTAGGTTCTTTGCTGAGGCGGTGGTGGTGGAGTTGAGAAAGATGAGGTCAAGTGTGTTGCCTTTTTCGTGGGTGGGTTCTTGTATGATCTGTGCTAGATCCATTGCAGTCATAGCGGTGTGGAAGGTTGCTGTATGTTCTTCTTGAAGTGATGGGAGGTTGAAGTCTCCTAGGATGATATGTTCTTTAGTCGAGCTGGTGCTTTCAGATATGTGTTGTAGTAATCTTGGTAGGTCAGTGGTTGCGATGGGTGCACGGTAGATTAGACATATTGAGAGGTGTTTGTTGGTGAGGGTGAGGAGATCAGCTTCAGTGGTGGTTTCCGAGGAATGGATCCTGAAGTGAAGGTCCTATCTTTTTCACTGTCCAGCTTTCACATCCATATGATGTTATAGAAAATACCATGGCTTGAACAAGTCGAATCTTTGTATGGAGAGAGACATCTCTGCTCTTGAGAATCTTCTCTAGGTCTTTCATAGCCATTCTGCCAAGAGCAATGCGTCGTCTGATTTCTTGACTGCTTGTTGCTTCTTTATTGATAGTTGATCCAAGTAGGTTAAAGTTATTCACAATTTCAATTTCTTCTCCTTCAACGATGAACCTGTTGATTATGCCAGTTGTCATGATCTTTGTCTTCTTTACATTAAGGTGCAGGCCCATTTTGAGACTATGCTCTTTGATTGTGAGAAGCAAATGTTTCAGATCATCTTCACTTTCAGCCAGTAATGTGGTATCATTAGCATAGCGAAGGTTGTTGATGAGTCTTCCACCAATCTTCACACCTCTGTTGTCTTCATACAATCCTGCTTCTCTGATTATTTGTTCTGCATATAAATTAAACAGGTAGGGGGAAAGTATGCAGCCTTGTCTTACACCTTTGCTTATTTTAAACCATTCTGTTTCTCCTTGTTCCGTTCAAACTGTTGCTTCTTGATCAATGTACAGATTGTGCAAGAGTACGATCAGGTGTTCTGGTATACCCATGCTTCTTAATGTGGCCCAGAGTTTCTCATGGTTTACACAGTCAAAAGCTTTGCTATAGTCGATAAAGCACAAATAGATATCCTTTTGGTATTCTTTAGTCTTTTCAAGGATCCATCTCACATCTGCAATGATGTCTCTCGTTCCTCGCCCTTTCCTGAACCCTGCTTGCACTTCAGGGAGTTCTTGTTCCAGGTATGGTTGTAGTCTCTTTTGAATAATCTTCAGTAGAATCTTGCTGGCATGTGGGATCAGAGCGATTGTGCGATAATTTCCACAGTCAGTTGGATCACCTTTCTTTAGTATTGGTATTAACACAGATCTTTTCCAGTCAGTTGGCCATGATGTTGTCTTCCATATTTCTTGGCAGAGCCTTGTAAGTACGGTAACAGCTGCATCAGATTGCTGTAATACTTCTATGGGAATGCTATCAATGCCTGGTGCTTTGTTCTTTGATAAGGCTTTCAATGCTGCTTCAACTTCTTCTTTCATCACCAATGGTTCCCGATCATAAGGTACAGGTTGAAACGGCTTTTGGTCCACTTGATCTTTATCATATAAAAACTCTGTATATTCCTTCCACCTTTTCTTGATCTTCTCAGCATCATTCAACATAGAACCTTGAGCATCTTGTAACATTCCAATTCGAGGCTGGAAATTTTTCTTTAACTCTCGTAGCTTTAGGAAAGCCGATCTTGTTCTTCCTTTAATAGTTTCTGCTTCTATTTCCTTGCATGTGTCGTTGTAGTACTTTTCCTTGTCCTGTCTTGCTGCACGTTGGAAATCTCTGTTGAGTTCTGTTATTGTCTTTCTTTCTCCTCTGGCTTTAGCTTCTCTGCGTTTCTGGGCAATTTTCAGAGTTTCTTCTGTCATCCATTTTGGCCATTTTTGCTTTTTCACCTTTTGTAGACACTTCTCGCTTTCTTCCAACACAATCTTTTTGATGACATTCCATAACTCTTCTGGAGCTCTGTCATTTGTATCTAAAGCAGCAAATCGATTTTGCAGGCAGTCTTTAAATTCCAGTGGTATATTCTCAAGGTCATATTTTGCTGCATTCATGAGTGGTTTGCTCTTTTTCAACTTTAGCTTGAGTTTGCATACTAGTAGTTGATGATCTGTACCACAGTCAGCTCCAGGTTTTGTCTTTATTGATGTTATAGAACTTTTCCATCGTTGACTTCCACAGATGTAGTCAATTTGATTTTTATACAATCCATTGGGTGACATCCATGTGTACAGTCGCCGCTTGTGTTGATGGAAGAAGGTGTTTGAGATGAATAGATCGTTGGTCTTGCAGAATTCTATCAGTCTTTCTCCAGCTTCATTTCTGTTGCCAAGTCCATATTTTCCAACTACTTTGCGTTCTTCTTTGTTGCCAACTTTTGCGTTCCAGTCACCCATGACTATCAGGATATCCTGTTTGCATGTTCTGTCAATTTCAACTTGTACTTGTTCATAGAATTCTTCAATTTCATTCTCTTCTGCAGCTGTTGTTGGGGCATATACTTGAATTATAGTTGTTTTGATAGGCATTCATCGTAGACGAATAGAGATTAAGCGTTCGCTGACTGCATTGTATTTCATTACAGTTCTTGCAAGTTTCTTCTTTATTATAAATGCAACACCATTTCTTCTTTGTCTTTCATTTCCAGCATAGTAGACCATGTGATCATCTGATGCAAAGTGCCCGATGCCAGTCCATTTCAGTTCACTGACACCCAACAGATCAAGTTGTACACGTTCCATTTCATTCTTGACCACCTTCAACTTCCCTTGGTTCATGCTTCGTACGTTCCATGTTCCAATGCGTAAGACATCTTTACAGCTTCTGATTCTCATTTCATGCACAGCTACATCAGCAGTCAGAAGTCCCAAGGGCTTTGATCCAACCACATCATAAATGCTGGCTTTACTCTGAAAAGTCTTCAGCTCTTCCCCAGTAGCTAGTTGAGTGCCTTCCGACCTGGGGGTCTCATCTTCCAGCACTATAGCACAATTTGTTTTGTTGTAACTATCCATTGGGTTTTCATGGCAAGATACAGAAGTAGATTGCCGGGCCTTTCTTCCATGCAGTTTAAGTTTGGTGTTGTTGCCGTTGTCACAGAAATGTGATCCTCTGCCGTCAACACTATCCCATTCTGCTGCTGCCCAGATGGGTGGTTTGTCTTGGTCTGGCACCTCAGCTGAGATCTGTCCATCTTGGGAGACCCTGCCAGTAGTTAAACTACCGATAGTTTAGCTCTCAGCATCACTGATGCACACAAGCCCTCACAGCACGACAAGCTGCAAACCAAGTGAGGGAGGAGGGTGTAGGGAGAGAGGAGAGAGGAGAGAGGAAAGGTAGTGAGGGGCAGTAGAGTGAATGCATATATAAGTCAGGAGAAGTTTGAATTGTCTGGTTTGGCTTGCAGCACTGGTGTGGTGATGAGGTGGGCATTGTTTGTTGTGCTGTATTTTCATTTATTTTCATTGTTGTGCTGTTTTTGCGTAAGCAGCTACTTCTTTGTTGGTGTGACTCTTTCTGTGATGGCTCCCTATTGCTGACCACAGTAATCATGGTTTTTGTTCTCATTTTGGTTGGCAGGAGGATTCCTAGCTGAGTTGTCTGAGGTGGCCAGGTTGTTTTTTCCCTATTTCTGGCTCTTTCTGATGCCGTATGTAGCCTTGAGCTGGTAGCCTCAGTGGTAGCTTCAGCCAGGTCGGTTGATTGATTGAGGCTTAGTATTTTTGAGGCAACTGTGGTGGTCCTAGTTCTTCCCCTTTCAATTTTTGTTCTGTTTGTTTTTCAGTTTGGTACTTTTTTGAACTCTTTTATTAATTTGCTGTGGTATTGGTATCTGGAGGTTGAAGAGTTTTGGTTTCATTTTTATTCTTTGTGGTTTGTTAGTATTGTTTTTGGGGAGGGGGGCTCTTAGTTTTTTTGAAATTTTTTGTGTGGTATTATGGTGCCAAAGAGAAACCTCCAACCTGTGCTGAGTCTGCCTAGCATTTCTGGGGTTGAGAACAAGATATCAAAAAAGCCCAGGTGTTTGGGAGACAAGGGGCTTCTGCTAGTGGTGTGCAGCAGGGCAGGAAAGAGGAGCAAAAAATGGGGGGGGGGGGAGGGGGATAAAGGCAGAAGGTCAGGGTGGATAGAAAATGTTGTTCAGGCATCAGTTTCCCAGCCTGCAACCAACAAATCTTCTGCTTCTAAGAAGTCACGTGAGCCTAAAGCTCATTAGTTCCTTAGTTCTTATGTTACCTATGTAGCCTGTTACCTTGTTCTGTGTAAACAGTTGTACAATACTGTCAGTTACGTTCCATGTAAACCGTCTTGAATTGTAGAAAGATGGTATATAAAAACTGTTAAATAAATAAATAAATAAAGCCAATGGATTTGCTTCTCAATCCATTCAGAAAGTTACTGTCCTGGTGGTCAGTAGTAGTCTGTGGAGTTGCATGAGGATGTGGGATTGGAGTTGTCTTGGCAGTCAGTATTCTGATTGTGAGGGCAATTGGCTTTCTGATGATGTTGAAGTGGGGAGGGTAATGATAAGAGTAAGGAAAGGAAGGGGTTTTGCAAGCATTTAAGGAATAAAAAATTAATGCACAGTTTAGGGCATGTGGTGAAATGTTAGATTTGGAGAAATGCAAGTGTAGGATGCTGGGCAAGGGCCAGTGTATGTCTGAGAACAGGGCCGGCCCATCCATCGAGCAAGAATGTTGTTCGCACAGGGCCCCTGCACTTCAGGGCCCTGCGCGAACCACATTCTCGCTCAGTGGACAGCTGCAGAGGGAGCCGGGGAAGCCCACGCGAGGCCCCGGCTCCCTCTGCACAGCCCCCCAGCGTGAAGATCCTTTTCCTTCATGCTGGCGGCTGTTTCAATGAAGCCGTGAATGCCGGGAGAGGTTAAAGGGCATGGTGGAGGTGGGGGGAAACAGACTGGAAATGGGCTGTGATGGTGTGGGGGGGAAACAGACTGGAAATGGGCTGTGGTGGGGGGGAAACAGACTGCAATTGGGCTGTGATGGGGGGAACCGACTGAAAATGGGCTGTGATGTTGGGGGGGGGGTGGATAGGACTGCAAATGGGCTGTAATGTGGGGGGAATGGATGAAATTGGCTGTGATGGTGGGGGGGAAACTTGGACTGGAAATGAGCTGATGAAGAGCTGGATTTGGACTGGAAATGGGCTGATGGGGGCTGGAATAGGACGAAGAGGGCTGACGAGGGGGCTAGGATTGGAAATTGGCTGATGGGGGAGCTTAGAGTAGAAATGGGCTGATGGGGAACTGGAATGGAACTGGAAAAGAGTGTATGGGGGGCTAGGACTGGAAATGGGCTGATGAGGAGCTGGAATAGGACTAGAAATGGACTGATGGGGGAACATGGACTGCAAATGGGTGATGGGCTGGAATAGGACTGGAAGTGGGCTGACAAGGGGGCTGGAAGTGGGCTGATGGGGGAGCTTGGAGTGGAAATGGGCTGATGGGGGGCTGAGGGGCTGGGATGGAACTGGAAAACAGCATATGGGGGGCTAGGACTGTAAATGGGCTGTTGTGGAAGTTTGGGAGACTGGGACTAGAAGGGGGCATATGCTGGGTGGGTCTAGAACTATAAGGGAGCTGATTTTGGGGGAGGACTAGAAAGGGATGGGGAATGAGAATGGAGAGGGGAAAAGATATTTTGTGTGGGAGGGAAGAAAAGTCTACAATGGGCCGGGTATTGGAAGAGTAAGTTGAGATTGAGAATGGAAGGGTGAAATTTGAGTGGATGATAAAGGAATAAGGAAAGAACAAAAGGGGAAAGGTATGTTAAAACAGATATAGAGAAAAAATTTGAAAAAAATCTAAAGAGAAGAAAGGACAAATGGAAAGCTCGCAGAAGACACAAAGAAACCAGAAGAAAGTGACTGGAGCAATTGTAACTGAAAAAGAAAATGCACAAGCAACAAAAGGTAGAAAAATACTTTTTTATTTTGAATTTATTAACTGGAATATATTAGCTCTAGGAAATGTGCATCGTTAACGTCTTTTGTGTTTTGTTTAGTACAAGAGGAAATAAATTTATAGTTTTAATTCTCCATTGTTGTTGTACATCCTAAGTTTGGCTTTTGGGGTTCCCAGTTTAATTATTGTCTTCCTATTTCTAAATTGTGATCCCTTGTTCTTTGGTGACGGTCTATGTTCTGCATTTTAACCAAACTGAGGTATTCTGTTCATGTAGTTTCTATTTGACTGTGTCACTTGTTCTCTTTCCCCAGTAGGAGATGCATTGGTATTCTCTGAGATGTATTGGTTTAATATTTGCAGTGTTGCCTTTTGATAGGTAGGGTTTGTTGCTTTGTGTGTCCTGGCAGAGCTGTTATGATATGGTGGATTTGCTATGAGTTCTAAATGGTCAGTGTTTATAGTACTTCCTAATGGGCCTGGAGGTTGGCACTGGAATATAGTAATGTAGAAATCTGTTAGTCTTTCTTTATCCAGACACTCATTAAGAAGCATGTTTACTAAAAATTCATGTTAACATTATGCAAATATTTATGCAAATGAGGCTCCCTATGCAAATGAGGCCCCGCAGTTCATCTCCGCACATGGCCCCACACCCCCCTTGGGCTGCCCCTGTCTGAGAATCGTCTGATTTGTGGGATTTCTCTGAGTCTTCCTCTGCTTCTGATTGAGAACTGGATGTTGGATTAGGGTCTTCTGCTTTGCCAGATGTCCAGAATATGGTGACTTGGGTTTGGGAAGTATTGGACATGTTTGCTCTTCTAGTTAGGGAGCAAGAGCAGTCTGAGGTGAAGAATGGTGAGGGGGAGGAAGGATGATGGAAAGAAGAAAATAGTTAAAAAAAGCTAAGTCAGTTCATAATTGGATTTTAGGTTAATATTTTGGCAGCTATTCTGAGTGAGGCAAAGCCTGCCTTATATCCTAGTTTTTGTAATATTCTGACATGATTTTGAGAGTCTATTGTTCATAAGATTGATGGGTTTACTTAAATTATGATGTGCAGTTTTGAAATCATTTGGGGTAAGATATGTTGGATGCTTGGGATTTTAGAGGCATTGATATTTGATTATCAGAAATGACTCTGGTTCATTCTTGGTCCTTTTGTGGATCAGTGCAGTTATTTGAATTTTCAGCTGTTTCCAGAGTTGAAGCTGCTGGGAGGTTCTCATCTTATTCGGGAGGGGAAGTTGGTGACAGCTTGGCTCAGTCGAGATTGTTCCGCTCTAGGGCAGGGGTTTCCCAAACCTGCCTCCCAGCCAGTCGGGTTTTCAGGATATCCATAGTGAATATGCATGAGAGAGATTTGCAAACACTGCCGCCATTGTATGCACATCTCTCTCATGCATATTCATTGTGGATATTCGGAAAACGTGACTGGTTGGGGAGGCCCCAGGACAGGTTTGGGAATCCCTGCTGTAGGTGTTGGGTTTCAGGTTCATTCCTAGGTGGTCTATTGGGGAAGGGGAGGGGGGTGCCTGTTTCCACTTCAGTTCTGGCCACTGTGTCTGGCCAGCTTGCAGATTTAAACATAAATGTTTCAGCTGTGAAAGCAATTGCCCAGCATTCCACTGTCCAGCAGCACCTGCCAGAGGGAAAAAGGGGCACTATAGTAGCTGATATGGAAGAGCGGACTAGATAGGCCATGTGGTCTTTTTTTGCCGTCATGCTTCTATGTTTCTATGTGTTGAATCGCGATCTTTGAACTTTGGAGGTGTTTCTCAAGGCTCCATCACCAATAAATGTGCTTGCTTTGTCCAAATGGTTGGGGATTTATCCTTCAGTGGTAGATGCCAAATCGCTGTTTGAGGGTTTTACTTTTGGCTTTCATTTCTGTTTTATGGTCCTTTGTTGTTCCAAAAGTCACACAATGCCCCTTCTCTTTAGGCTTGTAAGGAAGTGGTGGTGGACAAATGTCAGGAGCTGGAGTTGGAAGAAACACACAAATAGCGAGGGGAATTAGGTGGCACAAATGCTTTATTGATTAAAAAACGCCCCAACGTGTTTCGGCAAAGCCTTCATCAGGGGGCTGAGAACTGCAAAACCAACAGATAAATAATAATACATAAACATATATAAGATATGAAATATAAAATAAGTATTATAGATAATAAATGAAGAAGAATAGAATAATAAAACACAATTATTAATATAATGTCTAACAACATGTATAGACAACTTCAAAAAATAACAATAAAGAATGTATACATACAGAGATCCAGAGCTGGAGTTGGGTCATATTACCAGTCCATTTTCTAGGCCCCCTTTACCTACTTTGGTTCTTTCTCCTTTGGCCATTGTACCTAAAAAAGAACCTAGTCGATCCAGCCTTAGTCATAATTTACCATATCCCAGTGGGGCAAGCATGACTGCATTTATTGATCCTGAATAGTATTCTATGTCATATACTTCTTTGGATGAGTCAGTGTTGCAGTGGTCTTCTGGGTGCAGGGTGCATTGATGGTCAAGGCTGATAACTAGATTCTTATTTCTTTGCTAAATGCATGCCAATGGGGCGTTTGGTGACTTGTTCACATTTTGAGGCGTTTTACCACCTTTGTGCACTGAGTTGGGCAACAGGTTGAGGGGATTGGCAATACTATCCATTATCTTGATGATTTTCTTTCATCGGACTGACCGATGAGGTGTGTGTCAGCATTTGGTGGCTATATTTGCAGAGATGCCAAGGGTGCCCATCCCAGAGAGTGAGATATACCACTCCAATGAGTGAGGCTGAAGGCCAATGAGTGAGGTTTTTCTCATGACACATTTGCAGTATAAATTTGGAAGGATCTGCAGGTTGTATTGTTTTGCAAATGAAAGGAGTACCACAAAATGATGATAGTTAGTTTTCTATGGTTTTCTTTTAGCTTGTATTTTCACTCCCTCCAGAACAGAACAGAACTAAGACATTTCCCTATAGAACTCGCCATGCAAAAAAAAAGTCTGATAGTAACAACATAAACCTTCTCCAGTACCAGGAATATGGTTAAGTAAGACAAAACTCTAGATAGAACAAATTTACCATTCCATAACAGCACCAAAATTAAACAAGCTGGATTACTACAGATGCCTCTACAAACACTCACTGCTGACAGAATGCTTGGCCTCAGTCACACATTCTAAACATAGAGAGCCCCTCACCAACTACAGAACAAATTGCCACAAACTGACAATAGAAATATGTAGACAAAAATTAGACTGAAATCCCAAGAAGCCAGACTTTGCATGAAATGCAACCCCAGAGAAATAGAAACAGCAATGCATTTCCTGCCATGCCATGGCAAATAGTAAAATAGCAGATGATATAAATGTCAAAAACGGACATATTCCAATCCCTAGATTAAAAATAAAGAGCCCGATATTCAGGGCCAGTGGCTAGGCATGAATACAGAGCCTAGCTGTCGGCGCTGGATACTAAACCCGGATATTCAATGCTGGGGTCATATCCAGCCCTGGCATTGAATTTCCGGGGTCACCGCACAGCCTCCATAGCCGCAGAAACTAACTGGGTAGTGGTGATAATGGGTCACTGCCCGGTTAGCTCATATGGGTAAGGTTAGGCCAGCTTTTGCTGCCCCTAGCTTTACCCAAGTGTCGCTAACCGCATAGCAGTGCAATATCACCGCTACCCAGTTAGCGACTGTTGCTGTGCATGACACGAAGCAGAATGCCTATGATACACCCTGATGTAAGCGGTTAGTATTGGGGTGTGTAGCGGCATTTACACGGTCGGCAGGTCTGCACACTGTATAACTGCCTTTCAATATTGGGCCCAAAATTATTTTCTATACATTTATTGTCTGGCCATTTTATTTTTCTGATCATGTTGATCTGTATTTTGCTTTCCGGCTCCTCTTTTAACTTTCTCTCTAGAGTTTCCAGTCTATTTGCCCACTTCTCTCTCCTGTTGTCTTCATTTTCTCCTCTGTATCCATCTCTGACATTGGTCTTTTCTTTTCAGCTTTCTTCCATTTATTTTTTTGTCTCACTATCCACTCAGATTTCAATCTGCTTTTTTTACTGTATCTATGTACAGCTTTAAATCGCTTCCTCACCTTGGCCCTTCTGTTCTCCATCCCCTTATTCTCCATTCCCCCCACTCCTGCCCCCACCCCAGCATCTCCCCTCTCTCTCTCTCTCTCACTCTCCCTCTCCCTCTCCTTCTAGCATTTTGTCTCACTCTGTCCACCTCCTTCAGGTAGTTCCTCTCTCTCCCTTGCCGTCCTCAATGGCTCTAACAAAGATGGCCACAATCTTTTGGTTCTGCCCCCTAGCGTGAGACTAGTGGACAGAACCCTAGATCATGGTCATTTTGAAATGGCCGCATGACAGAGCAGGAGCAGAGAGGACAACTCCTGCCCTATTGACCCACTAGACAACCAGGTGAAGCTCAAGTAGGTCTTTGGGGGATTCCAGGGGACCAGCCAGTCCCCTTTGCCGACTGGCTAGCTGGGAGATTTTATTTAAATGGGGATGTGGAAGGGGATGGGAGTGGGGCTGTGGTGTCCCCCTTCAACTAGTGGATCGGGGGTGGGGGGTGGGAAGGGAGGGGCTTTGGCTGACTGGCTGGCTGGGATGGTGGTTTCCAGTAGAGATCAGTGCTGCAGTGGGCCTGCACTTTCTTAAAAAATATTGTCGGTGCCGTGGATCGCAACACTGTGGCTCAAACAGTATTGTGGAGTGGGAGAGGCCCAATCACAGCTTCAGAAGGGACATAGTAGAGATCAGGGCACAGAGATACTGACAGCCCTGTGCACCCAATCACAACCATCCCTCCCCATGGATTTACTGTGGGGACCCGCTGTACCTGCTTTGTCAGGCACTGTGGGACTTTTCCTATGAAATCTGCCAAGGCAGATAATGCCAGGTCTCCACAGGATATCCAGTCCTCCACAGTATCTGTAGGGGATACCCCAGGAAAAAACTTTTACATATGGAAAATATTTTAGAAAATCACTCCCATTATGCAAACCCACATGTGCATTAATGCTTGCATCTGGATTTGTAGAAAATGCACATAAGTTATAATATTTTATAGTTTACATGCATAAATTTAGGCTCTGCCTAGACTTTGCCTGAGCTTCTTAGTAACATAGGATTTTGGGGCATGTTTGCTAAACCGTGCTAATCATTAGTGCAGGGTTTAGCATGCGGTAAGCTAAAGGTTTGCACGGGGCCCCACAATAACTAGAGAGCTTGCAGTTGGGTGGTTAGGGTGCATTGTGGATAGCAGAGGCATTTCATACTGCCATTGGCATGGGTGCACTTAATGCCATCTTAATGCTGCTCGTTTGCAATGCACTAATGGCAGGGGATGGACACACACACCTCTTGAAGTTGACATCGACCTCTGAGCTAGATTCATGGCCCAAACATGCACTAACCAACTCTTTCGTAAACACGCCCCTTTGCCTTTTAACACGTTAAGTAGCAAAAGTCCTACATTATCACCTTAACTCACTATAGCAACTCCCCCATTAATCTGCTCCAGTATTTTATTTGTATGTGTGTTATTACTGTATTTTTAATGATTGTAAGATGTCCTTATTGAAGATTATTTATAGAAAGTCACCTATTGGTGAAGGGCATATAAGCACCTATGTGCAGCCTATTTTATAACGACAGACAGTCACTTGGCGGCTAATTTTGTAGGGTCATTTTAATGCATATGGGGCAATATATGCACCTAAAATGACTCTTATAAAATTGTACCAAGTGTAAAAATATGTGCAGTGGCATGCAGATGGATACTTTACTGCAGGCATTGCTGGAGGCACGGTCTGAGCGGAGGACAGGTGGAGTCGTAGAGTAAGCATATTCATTTTACAATCAACCTACATGCATGCTTAATGAGTACTGTACACATGGACTTTTACACCCACTCGCAAGCAGGTGTAATGTCCCCAGATTTGCACTAGTATTTTATAAAGGCACATAGGGCCCTATGCATCTTTGTAAATTAGGTGCGTCCCTGCTGGCTTAACATAGGCTTCCTGTTGTAAAATCACTCTCGTATGTATTTCTATAAAATATTGGCACAAATCCTCTGGAAATTATGAGTAAAAAGAACCTTCAGACATCTAGAGCTGGTATATTGTATAAATAGAATATACCCGAACATGCATATTTTATAAATTACACATGTAAATTATGACATCACCTGCATTCTGTCCAAACTCCACTCCAGAACACGCCACACAAACATTGCATACATGTCATCATGCATACTTGTATGCTTGGGGTAATTTTATATGAGGCATTTTTATGTGTGTGTACTATCATATATAACTGAAAATGTCTTTCTAAAATTACTCACCGCCTGTATTATGATGTATTTCTTTATTTTGGAGTGATTGAACTTCATGTTAGAGTTATGAGCTATTTTTGTAAATCCGATTTGAAATGGCTTCTGGCTAGGCAGAATATAAGTATTACATTGAATTGAACTGAACTGCTCTTCAAGATCTCTCATTAAATAAAAAAAAGAGTTTCCAGTTTGCTAGTAAGTTATATATTGTAAAATCATGTGTTGTGGGTTATATCAAAACAGAAATTTGGAGGGAGATAAAACAAACAAGTAAGTAGCAGAGTAATGATATTTAATAAAGCAGAAATCCTTTGATTGGCATCAGATGGTATATTATAATTGGTTTTAAAGATGCTAAGGGGTCTGTCTGCTAAATATCAGTGCGTGCTAATGGGCATTAGTGTGAGCTATCTGCTGCCATGCCCATAGGAATAATATCAGCATAGCAGCAGATTGTGAGTGCTAATGCCCATTAGTGTGGGTTAACATTTAGGGGGTCTTTTACTAACGGGTGCTAAGGTATTGCATCTAATGCACCAATAGCGCCGAAACTACGGCATGTTAGGTGCAACAGCTCTGCATTAGCTGTTGGAGGCGTGGAAAGTATTTCGCCAGCAGTTAACGCACAGCCCTGCCCCCTAGCGCGGATGCACCTAATGCCACCTAATTCAGTTAGCATGCAGTGTGAACACAGTGCTATCTGCACCGAGCGCATCACATCCACTCTCTGCCCCTCCCCGCCCACTCACACCTCTATTGCAGGTTGCATAGTTAGCGTGGGAATCATCCTGTGCTGACCACCATGGCCTTGCGCTGGCTGGCAATGCACATTGCAAGCACGTCTTTAGCAAGCACCAGGGCGTGCGCTGCCAGCCAGTGCCTGTTAGTAAAAGACCTCCTTGGTAAACTAGTCGCTAAGAATGTGTGAGTCAGCTATATGCTATCTGGGATCTTGCTTCTGTTTTTTTTGTGCAGTGATGACTCGGCTGAACAGGCCTTATCCGAGTTGACCGGAATATTAGATTCACAGTACATATGACCTTGCACTGATTCAGTTGTGAAGCATGTGATCAGACTTTATTCCAGGAAATAATGTTAAGAAGCTCAGAGTTTTGCCTATGACTAACCTGGAGTAGAGGAGACTTTCTTCTTTTAACTTTCCAATCCAAAAATGTCTTTGAGGTTTGAGACAAAGGAGTATAGCCCCTTCTGTTTGAATGGAAATAGCCTTGGCTTGTGATAGAAACAGTGGTGCTTTGTAAAAGGCCCAAGTTTAACCTGAACAGAGATAAATTGATGCTTAGTACACCTTTCCAAAACAAAAGGCTCAGTTCACCCCAAATTTTTATGGTATCAGAATGCAAGAGGCGGAATTCAGCTGAACATCAGTTGTCATGAAAGGTACAGTCTACGTACATTGCATTCGAAAAACAAACATTCAGCACAAGTTGAAAGAAATCTTTGAGAGTGCAAGAGGAGGAGCCACTGGATAATTGTAAAACAGTATTCTGTATGTCGATCAGCTGCAGACTGGATTGCAGCGATTAGTGTTAGCATAAAATATGGAAGCAGCAAAGTGGGAGCGTGGAAGAGAACAGACCATGTTACCATATGGAAGCACAACTATATTGGCTGCCAATAGGGCATGTGATTCAGTATAAGATGTTAATGTTAGTGTTTAAAATTAGGAATAAGCGAGATCCTGTGTATTTTCAAGATAAATTTAGCAGTTTTATGGTGACAACATCCCAGGAATGGGAGGCTTCAGAGCTCAGAAACCCTAAAGCTATAGGATTAGCAACCACGGCAACAGCACTGTTAGAACACACATAAAAGAGGTTAACTGCTTTTTCTCTTAAAGGACAGCTGAGGAAAAGTTAAGGACTTTGGTAGGTCTTTCTTGTTTATTCAATAGGTACCACAGCTCCACCTATTGAATGATTGCTGAGAAAAATCAAGATGCCAAAGCTGTTGCCCCCGTTACAGCTTCTGCCTCTGTCCAGTTAGACAGCTCAGTGCCAGTTGAGGGACTGGTTCCATGTGGAAGATGCCTGCAAGCCTAAGCCCTCATGAAACCAGTGGAGAAGCTCAGAGAAGAGGTGGTGAGGTTGAGAAGCATCCGAGACAGCAAGAAGTACATTGATGAGATGCTTCTTGAAGCATCCAAGCTCTCCAACAGAGGTGAAGATGGCATGCTACAGAATGAAGAGAGTTGGACATGAGTTCACCAGATCCTGCAGAATCAATAATCCAATTCCTCCAGCCCTCAAACTGAAAAAACAGTATGCATCCCTGGAAGTGGAGGAGGTGAAAGCATCCCAGGAAAGGAAGGAACCAGAGCTCAACCACCGCAAAGTTGCAGAATCAGTGACAACAAGGAAGCAAAAGTAGTGGGGGTTGGTGACTCTTTTCTGAGGCATCCATCTGCCAAACATGCTTGATTTATTTATTTAATGTTTCTTATATACTGCCTTTCATGATATCACAGAGGTTTACATTGAACAAGGCATTATAACTTGGAGATAACTATTTTACAGGGAACATGGGCAATGGAGGGTTAAGTGGCTTGCCCAAGACCACAAGGAGCACCTATGGGACTAGAAACCCCGGTCCTTCCAGCCCAAGGTTGCTGTCCTCTAGTGGGATTTGAACCCCTGACCTTCTGGCCTGAGGTAATGTACCCCAACCACCAGGCCACTCTTCCCTCCTTGATATCCTGGGAGGTGTGCTATCTGCCAGGTGCCAAAATCTGAGCTGTTATGAAGAGTTTGCAGAGACTCATCAAGCCTACTGAGTCGATGTTGCTCATCCATGTCGGCACAAATGACACTGGTAGGTATCCCTCTGAGCGTATCAAGAGTGAATTCATAGCTCTGGGACAAAGGGCAAAGCAGAGAATTGCGCAGGTGGTCTTCTCTTCAATCCTCTCGGTTGAGGCTAAAGGCCAAGCCAGAGAAGCTCACATCCTGGAGATGAATGCATGGCTGTATGGAGGGTGTCGTCGAGAGCGTTTTGGCTTCCTGGACAATGGGATGATTTTCCAAGGGCTGCAGAGAGCAGAGATGGTGTCCACCTATCCAAGAAAGGTCAAAGTCTCTTCTGCAGCAGATTAGCTAACCTACTGTAGAGGGCTTTAAACTAGATCTGTTGGGGATGGCTGAAGAAAGCCCACAGGTAAGTAAAATTCTTCAGGTAAGGAAAACATTAAATATCTCTGTAGAAATGGGTAAAAGGGGCAACATATGGAAAGCTGTGTGCATAAATGCTCATAGTATGGGGAATAAGATCCAAGATGTTGAGGCTTTAATAGAGGAAGCTGACTTAGATTTAGTGGTTGTTACTTAGACATGGTTCATGGACAACCATGACTGGGATGTACTGTAATTATACCAGGCTATACTGTATTCAGGGATGACAGGATAGAAAGAAGGGGAGGAGGAGTGTAAAAAATAATAGTAAAGATACAGAACTACAGGACTTAAAAGGGAATGAGGAAGCACTGTGAGTTAAATTCAAAAGAGGGAATGGGAAATCAATTTGCACTGGTGTGATATACAGATCTCCTTCACAGGCAGAGATTTAATAGAAGACATACGCAGTATTGCCAGGAAAGGGGAAGTGCTACTGATAGGTTATTTAAGTATGCCAGATGTTGAATGGAACATCCTTGTTGCAGTGCCATCTAGAAGTAAGGACATCGTGGATTCTGTATAGGGAGAACCAGCAACTGGTAACCATACCCACCCATGATGGGGCCATACTGGACCCTATGCTTACCAATGAAGAAAGTGTTTCTGATGATACAGTGGGAGATCATCTCGCATCCCGTGATCACCACATAGTGTGGTTCAGTATTAGGACTAGGGCTGATAAAGCCCATTCAAAAGCAAGAGTCTTAGGTGTTAGGAAAAGTAACTTTGCTGAGATGGGACAATACCTCAAGGAGTCGTTAGCGGGTTGGGAATAGCTGGGGGATGTAGAAAAGCAATGAGCAAAACTGAAAGGGGATATTTTAAGGGCAACAAATCTTTTTGTAAGAAAGGTAAATAAATGAAAAAGGAAAAGTAGGCCACTATGTATAATATGGAAAAGGAGGCAATATGTATATTATGGAATGGTTGGCGGCCTTGCGGAGAAATAGGTAATTTTGAGAAGATTTGTGCTCCATATATTCAGAGATATGTGTAATAATGTGTGATGGGGGGTTTAGGATGGGGAGGGGTGATTGAGGTTTTATGCTGTTTATGATGTGATGGAAAAGAGCGTCAGCTGTTCCCTATAGTGAACTTGTTCACTACATGTAGGGTATAAGCCATCCTGAGGTCATTTTTTGCCCAAGGTGTAAGGGATTATTTAGTGGTTTTGAGGAGTAATAATTGTAGTGAATTGTGTATTTGATTAAGAGCTGTTTAGTTGTATTGGTTTAAGATAAGCTCTTATACAGTGATTGGTGTGGAACATAAGATATGCCATACTGGGTCAGACCAAGGTCCATCAAGCCCAGTATCCCGTTTCCAACAGTGGCCAATCTAGGTCATACATACCTAGCAGTTTCCACAATGCTTGTACTGGGTCAAGCATTGATATCTTGGGTCCCTTCTTAATAATGGTTTATGGACCTTTCCTCCAGGAACTTATCCAAACTTTTTTTTAAACCCAGCTACACTAACAGCCTTTACTACATCCTCCGGTAACAAATTCCAGAGTTTGATTACACGTTGAGTGAAAAAATATTTTCTTTTATTAGGCTTAAATAGTTTACCCTGTAGCTTCATTGCATGTTCCCTAGTCTTTCTATATTCTGATAACATAAACAATCAATTTACGTTTACCCGTTCCACTCCATTCATTAATTTATAGACTTCTATTGTATCTCCCTTCAGCCGTCTCTTTTCCAGGTTAAAGAGCCCTAACCTTTTTAGCCTTTCTTCATAGGAGTATCCTTCCATCCCCTTTACCATTTTGGTGGCTCTTCTCTGAACCTTTTCTAATAATGCTATATCGTTTTTAAGATACGGTGACCAGAATTGCACACAATATTCAAGGTGTGGTCTCACCATGGAACGATATAGAGGCATTATAATATCTTTTGTTTTATTTTCCATTCCTTTCCTTATGATACCTAGCATTCTATTTGCTCTCTTGGCCGCCGCTGCACACTGGGCCGAGGGTTTTAACATGTTTTCCACAATGACGCCTAAATCTTTTTCCTGGGTGGTGGTTCCTAATGTGGAACCTTGCATCGTGTAACCATAGTTTGCACTTGTCCACATTAAATTTCATCTGCCATTTTGATGCCCAGTCTTCCAATTTATCAAGATCCTCTTGCAATTTTCGACAATCCTCTTGGGTTTTAACAACTTTAAATTGTTTTGTGTCATCTGCAAATTTAATAACCTCACCCATTATTCCTTTTCCAGGTCATTTATGAATATGTCAAAAAGCAGCGGACCTAGCACAGATCCCTGGGGTACATCACTATTCACCTTTCTCCATTGAGAAAATTGGCCATTTAGCCCTACCTTCTGCTTTCTATCTTTTAACCAGTTCCTGATCCACAGTAGTACACTGCCTCTTATCCCATGACTCTTTAGTTTTACCAAAAGTCTCTGATGAGGGACCTTGTCAAAGGCTTTCTGGAAGTCCAGATACACTATGGGGTGTGTTTACTAAACTGCGGTAAACGTGAATAACGCGCGTTGTACGACGTTAATGATCGTTAGCACGCTATAGCGCATTAACGATCGTAAACGTGCTATAGCGCGCGTTATCACGCGCTAACGAGCGTAATGCTCCGCGGCGCGGTAAAACACCGCAGAAGATGGAGAGAGGGCGGAGAGAAGGGGTCAATGGGCGGAGAGTGGGCTGGGAGAGGCTAACGCGCTGATTTTCAGAGCTGAATTCCAACGCGAATGAAAACCTGCCATTAAATACACATTACAGGGGAGAGAAACCATTTACGTGTCAGCAATGTACAGCCTAGGCAGGGAAACCAAAACAAGGTGATAAGTGTGATACATGTGCACAGAACAAAAGGGCACAGAAACACCGAAAATGACCCCAACAAACTGGAAAAAAACAACAACCAAGCTGGCCAATAGTGGTAGCAATGTGAAACATCAACCCCCCCCCCGCCCCCCCGAGTAAGCTCCATAGAACAGATATGATTCGTGGAAGGGTCCATACTCCGTCCCCATTCAAGGTGCATGGGCCCACAGTGAAATAGCGCTGCTCAGGGATTTCCCCACCATCGGACAGGGTTCCTATGGCATGCACATGTCCCGCAACATCAGGGCGGGCATGTCGGAACGGGCAACCGGGCAGATGCTGGAAAAGGGGATACAGAGGGCTGCAGGCGGCACATGCAGTGGCGTAGCTGGGCCACAGTGGGGACTAGGGTGATGCTCAGATGGCCCATAGGAATGCGTAAACAGTAGAGCCAGACAGCAACTGATGAGGGCCCAACATGGGCACGAGTGTGTTTCCCAAAGCGTCACAGGGGAGAGTACCCAACAGCAACCCCCAAGGGCACGGAACACTGGCAGGCGGGGCTGGGGGGGAGCGTGGACGTCTATGCAGGCACCCCTACCCCAGAACACGCACCAAAGGTGGCCGCCTACCTGCACACTGGAAGGCCTGAGACCGCGCACCACCAGCTCCACCAGCAGAAGAGCATCTCAGCATGGTGGCTGAGGGATACTGGTGCTGGAGGGGCAGTGGCAGCTTGCCGTAGCAGACCGTGGCCTAGCCCTGTGTAGGTGGGTGCCATGCAACAGTCATGATATCACCAGGGAATGCACCATCTCTGTGAGAACATGGTGGTGCAGTGCAGTGCACAGAACCACTGTATACAGAAGCAGAAGGTCACAGGTTCAAGTCCCAGCTGTGGTTTCCACCAACCCAGTTCTCATATTTTACCCACTACTATAACGTGCTAATACAGGCAGAACCATTCTTGCAGATGACGTAAACATGCCCAAAACACCAACATTTTGCCCTACAGATCACAGACACCATAAACATGCACATTACCTAGAGCAGAGCCTCCCAAATGCAGTCCTGGAGGGCCAAACACCATTCCAGTTCCATGCTGCCTCTGATAAAGATGCCTGTGCTGCATTTATATGCGCCACCCCCATGGTATGCAGATGTATCTCATGCATATTCATGAGGGACAGCATGAAAACCCGAACAGTTTTTGACACCGCAGGACTGGAGTTGGGAACCTCTGCCGTAAAGCAGAAGCCAACAGGGGCAGACACACCCGCACCAACAGGCCCCATTATCCACAGCCTTCTGGAGAGGCAAGACTGTGGGCTCTTCGTGCATCTCCCAATACTAGCACTTGCATACCTTAGTAATGCCACCCTAAACGGGTGAATATGGTACACATCTATCAAAAGGTTGCTAGGATTACTGGCAGATAGCAATTCCTAGGTTAGGTACAAGTGTCTGAGTGAGCTGCATCATAGCAACCTTTCTGATGTATGTGGAGTGTGCTACAGGTCATGTGTCTGACAGTGTTTACCAACCTGGGGAGTGACTCCTACAGTATTGCGTACCATAGCCATGCCTGCACTGTGCTCAGGACTTGTGTGGTGGCCTGGGCTGCCCAACACCTCTATAGTTGCGCAATCCTGGCATAGGTGTGGGGAGTGTGTGTCTGTCTATCCAGTGTGTGGTGGCTTCCAACACCCTCTACAGCCCACACTGCTAGCACTGTTCCCAGTATTGGCCTGCCAATGTGCATAATGAGGAGCAAGGTACTGTGGGAATAGCCTGGATAGGGTGGCCTGGCCTGGCCGCATCTGCGCTGGGCATAGGGCAATGGCTCGGACATTGTAGTGCCCGGTACCACCTGCACAGACGGAGTGGCCACAGAATGTCCTGCTGGGAGGTCACTCTCGCCCTGACTGAGTAGTGACCACGGCATGGCTAGGTTCCCCCATAGTGCTATATAGCATTTCTCTCATGTGATATATATGGGTTTCCTTTTGGGGCCCAATCACTGACTTATCTGCTTGGTGTGTATGCTAACATCCCCTGGGTTCTGGGTACATGCATCTCCTCCAGGACCATGCACTATGGATTAGCTGGCGGACTGTCTGCAGCTAGTATGTGTCTTGCTGGAACACCTTGCAGGGTGCAGCGGCTGGAGGCCTGCTGCTGGGGAATGTCAGATAATGGTGGGGGGCAGCTGAGCATATCCAGGACTACCATCTGTCTGCTATTGTGTTATGGATGTGTACCGCTCTGTCTGTTCCCCAACAGGACTGCTGTTGCTGGTCCCCTCTACTGCTGCCATTGCAGGGGGGTAGACTGTGGATCTATTGGTGGTTGACCCTGTTTCCCACCCTAAGCCCCAGAGGGTGGGTTGTGTGGTGGTAGATGATCTGCCCATGGGTCCATAAACCCCCCCCCCCTTCACTTACAGCAGGTAACCTTGGCACCAACACAGGATATGCACTATTCTGAGTGCATCATTGCCCATAAGGACTAGACATGACTGAGACATACAGTAGGGCACAGATGTATCCTAGGTATGTCTAACGGAGCTACCTAACACACACTGATGGGGACCTGCAGCATGGCGTATCTCAGCCATGAAAGGTGCTGTGGACCTGGTGCTGGGGGCCCCACCTCAGCCTCAGGGTGGGCACTGTACCCGCACAATGTGTGTGTCTGTGGCTACTCTGTGGCAGTGCCACACACGGTCTGTCCCCCCCTACAGGGCCGAGGTGCTGTGGGGGTGCATACCCGCTCTTGTGCCCATCTCTTGACTGCTGATGTGCATGTGCAGTGCATCATGGGTACGGGTGGGTTAACCCTATCCTGGTAACCACAGCAGAATGTGGGTGTTGTGCCGTGCAGTCCTCCTGTAGCCAGCCAGTTGTTTGTTAGCAGCTCTAGCCCACTGGTTACTACACTGCCTGTGGAGCCAGAGGTCATGGGTCCTAAACCCACAGTGGGGTTCATCCATAGGGCTGTCTTAGGCATTGTCTGTTTTTATTGTATATTAGTTCTGCCAGCAGGACCACCCTCAGGGTACTGTCCCCTTAGGGTGGCTCATAGGGTGCCCTATAAAGCGCCTTATAAGGTGCCTTATATGGTGTCCTATAGGGGACATTATGGGGTGCCTTGGCAGACAGCGCACTTTATAATGTGCCCTATGGAGTGCCCTCTAGGGTGCCTTATGTGGCACCTTAGTTTACGCCACTGTGAGGGTGTGTTTGCTGGCAGCACTATTCAGGTACAAGTAACCTTCCTCAAAGCCCACTACTTAACCTTTTCCAGGCCAAGCCCAGTACTTTCGGGATCCAAACCTCTGCCTATATATTCCTATCAAATGGTATAGCATACATGACCATGCCAGAGGGAACGTCACTATTGGAACATATTGGATACGACGGGTACAATTTTCCTGACATGTGCAAACATTAACCCAGCTGCAGAATGTGGATAAAATATTATAGTAGGCCTTCAAAGGGTTGCACATGATGCCTCAGCCAGCCTTCTTCATTAGGCACACTGAGGAATCAAACCCATGATCCTTGTACCATCAGTATGTGTAGTAACCATTGTGCTACAGCTCTGTTTCTGTATTTGGGTGTCTGCGCGCTGTCTTAAGCTTGCGCGCAGTAGCGCGCGCGCTGTAGCGATCGTTGCTGCGCGGCGCGCAATACCGCGCACAACTGCACATTATCGGTTACGATGTACTGCCCATGTCCTTTTTTGGCTTTCCTTCCACTAACGCGGCTCCTAACGCGAATTGCACTAACGCAGTTTAGTAAACATACCCCTAAATCAACCGACTCACCTTTGTCTACCTGTTTATTCACACCTTCTAAAAAACATAACAGATTAGTAAGACAAGATCTTCCTTGTCTAAAGCCATGTTGGCTGTCTCCCATTAGGCCATGACTATCTACATGCTGAGTAATTTTGTTCTTTATGATGGTTTCTACCATTTTTCTCGGTACTGACGTCAGGCTCACCGGGAGCTGGATAAGACATTTTTCAGATATGTTAGCGAGAGGAGGAAGTGCAAAAGTGGTATTGTGAGACTCAAGGTTGAAAGGGAGGAATATGTAGAAGTTGATGAGGATAAAGCAGAATTTCTTAACAAATATTTTTGTTCTGTGTTCACAGATGAAGGGCCAGGAGTAGGACCTCAGAAAACACCCACAAATAGGATCAGAAGTGAAAGGAATGATTTTCAGAAGACTGCGTTCACGAGGGGCTAGCTAAAATAAAAGAAGATGAAGTGATGAGGCTGGATGGGATACATCCAAGAGTATTGAAGGAACTCAGGGAAGTTCTAGCAGTTCCACTGTCTGACCTTTTCAATGCTTCTTTAGAATCAGGAGTGGTCCCAGAGGAATGAAGAAAGGCTCATGTGGTCTCTTTACACAAAAGTGGAAGTAAGGATGAGGTTGACAACTACATGTTGGTTAGTCTGACCTCTGTGGTGAGTAAATTAATGGAAATGCTGGTAAAACAAAGGATAGTGAAGTTACTGAAGTCTAGTGGATTGCAGGATCCGAGGCAGCATGGGTTTCTTAGAGGCAGTTCTTGTCAGACAAATCTGATTGATTTCTTTGATTTGGTGACCAGAAAGTTGGACCGAGAGTTCTCTGAGTAAAAAGATGTTACCAGTTATGTGCCTCAGGGATCTGTTCATTGGTCTGATTATTTTTAACATTTTTGTTAGTGATATTGTGGAAGGGCAATTGGGTAAGGTTTGGCTGTTTGCAGATGATACCAAAATCTGCAGTAGAGTAGAAACCCAGGAAGGAGTAGATAACATGAGGAGGGATCTAGCTAAGCTTGAAGAATTGTTGAGAATTTGGCAGCTGAGATTTAATACTACAAAATGCAGGGTCATGCATTTGGGCTGCAAAAATCCAAGGAAGCAGTACAGTATAAGGGGTGAAGTACTTCTGTCAACGAATGAAGAGTGGGACTTGTGAGTGATTGTTTCTGATGATTTTAAAGTGGCTAAACAGGTAGAAAAGATGATGGCAAAAGCCAGAAGGATGCTTGGGTACATAAGAGAGGAATGGCCAGCAGGAAAAAGGAGGTGGTAATGCCTCCGTATAAGTCTTTGGTGTCATTCTGTGGCATGATGGAATATTGGAATATTGTGACCACACCTACAAAGGATATAAACAGGATGGAGCAGCAGAGAGTGGCTACTAAAATGGTCAGTGGTCTTCGTTATAAGTGATATGAGGACAGCCTTAAAGATCTCAATATATATACTTCAGAGGAAAGGCAGGAAAGAGTAAATATGATAGAAACATTCAAATATCTCTGTGGCATAAATGCACAGGAGGAGATTCCTTTTCAATTGAAAGAAAGCTCTGCAACGAGAGGGCATACGATGAAGGTGAAAGGATAAATTCAGGAGTAATATGCACAAATATTTCTTTACGGTAAGAGTGATGGATGTATGGACTAGTCTCCCAGTGGAGGAGTAGAGACCAGGACAGTATCTGAATTCAAGAAAGCATGGAAGGTCTCTAAAGGAATAAAGGGATTATAGTAGTTGATATGGAAGGGCAGACTAGCTAAGCCATATGGTCTTTTTCTGCTGTCATGTTTCTATGTTCACTAGGAAGCAAAGTCTGAGGAGTACAGACCAAGGACCGAGCCCTGTGATTTTGTGAAATCTCAAAAAGGGGTTTATAACTTTGTTGTTTAAGTATGCATTTAATTAGGATGTATATATATGGAGCGAGTAATTCATATTGTTGGGTTTTGTGATGCTGTCTAATTGTATTTTATTCTATTTATATGTATTGTGAAAGTATCAATAAACAGAAATTAGTAAATAAATGTTCCGCTTTAAATTCTTAATCTAGTTCCACAACGCATATACATTTAGCCAGAGGCAGCTCAAGACAGTCTGCTGCCTGAGGTGACAGATGAGACGGCACCCCTCCCCCCCAGCAGCCAAAATGGTGGGGCCTCCTCGGAGCTCTAGTCAGAGAACAGGGGGTCCCCTCACTCAGGAGACCAGTCAGGTAGTTGCCCCTAGAATAAGGAAAGCAACATATTCCCAGTCTATATAATTTTCTTTTTAAACTGTGATGGTGTTTATGTTCAGCAAAAATTGTAGAAGTTTAATTATGTAGCCCAGGAATCTGATACAAAACATAGACTCCTGACCCTGCACACTGGACTGGCGTGGAATTTAATGTAAATATGTACTCTGCAAAGGGCAAAGGAGATGCAAGGTGATAACACACCAAGGAGCACACAGGAAAAGGCGAGAACCATAGCACAGACTATAACTAATGGTTAGAGTAGTGGGTTAGGAATAGGGTGGCCAGGGGTCAAATCCCACTGCTGCTGTTGTTGACATTGTGCTGACTACTGGGGATGACAGAGTACTTTCTTCACAGGTACCTGTGACCTGATTTGGCTGCTGTTGGAAACAGGATACAGGGATTGATGGACCCTTTTTTCTGATCCACTATGGTATATCTTATGTTCTAATTTTATTTTTATGCTTTAAACAGTGCTGTGGTTCTTGCTTTTTCTTTTTGAGCATATATTCTGCACTGGAAGAAGTCCCTATCTAATCTAAAATATACTTCTATACCACTGCACGCCAAAATTATTTGGATCAGTGCAGTTTACAACAAAAAAGATCCGTAAATACATTTAATATAAAATCAAGAAAAAAGGCCCAAAATGAATTTTAGAAATAACCAACTTTTCAACTTTTTTCTAAATGACATAACTGATGATATATCTTTTAATTCCATAGGTAGCTTAGACCATAATTTGACTGCTTTATAAGGCAAAGTAAAGATAAACCTCTTCTTATTTTTAATTCTCTTATTTGATGGAAAAAGGAGAGTTTGAGCCTCCAGCAACCGTTTAGACTTAACCATCAACAATGTTAAAAAGAGATCTAAAAAACGAACTGGCACTAGATCATGAAAAACTTTAAACAACAGTGTATAAAACTTAAAATAAACTCAACCAGATATTGTAAGCCAATGTAGTCTATTAAGTAAAGGAGTAACCGCCGAATAGTTAGAGACACCAAATAGTAACCTAGCTGCCGTATTTTGACATAATTGTAATCTTTTCATCTATTGTTGGGAACAGTTTATCAGAAGTAAGTTACTATACTCTAAAAAAGTCAACACCGTACTCTGTATTAAAACACAAAAATATTGTGGAACAAAAAAAGGACGAAGTCGTTTAAGTTGTCTCATCATAAAAAAAGATTTTGAAATGTTTGAAATAACATGCGCTTCCAAAGTTAAATCTTCATCTAATAGTATCCCTCAAACTCGAAGCACTGGTTCTCTTATAAGAGTCAGCTGGCTTATAGCTTCAATCAGTGGACTAGGAATTGACTTGCCATTATTAAACATAGCACTTTCATCTTGGTCACATTTAGCTGAAGACGAAGGAGATTCTACAAGAACCCATTCAACAAGAAAGAATAGAATTTAACCATGAATAGCAATTCTTTGCATACATAGGGAAAGATAATAACACTAAAATATCATCTGCATAAACATAATATTTAAAATCTTCTCTCAACAATGGCTGCAGAGCTTAATTAGGACATTTCCATCAGAACTCAAAATACCAAAAATAATTTCTGTTTCTGGTGTCATCTCAGTAACAGAAATATAAACCCTCATCAGTACTGGGCATATTGTGAAGTAATACAAACCTTACAAAAATGACTGAAGATCTATAAAGAAAATACACTATATTGTAACAGCATCAACTTCCAAAACTCTCACAAGAAGCCTACCCACAAAAGAGCAGCATTGTAAATATTGCAATGGGACCTGAAAGATCTATATGTTTATTCAGAAAATCAAGCAAGTTGGAACATTACCTATCCCAATACAGAAACTCCATGCTAACATAATACTTGGCATCGGTCACACACTCAGAGCACAGATAGATGTTCACCAAGTGGGAAATAAATTACCATAAACTAAAAATAGACACATGAAGACAAAAATTAAACTGAAACCCCAAGAAGTTAGACTCTGCATCAATGACTTATCCAGGATTGATTTTTTGGTGGGGCCTGGGGTTAATACAGATGGACACAAAACATTGCGGATGTTGGCACTGCCTCCAGTTATGCTCTCATTTGATTATTCTGCTGCTGCTGATTCAGTGATGAATAAGAGTTTTGAAAAAAAAAATTTTGGTCCACATTTTGTGTGGTATGGCTGATTCAGTGGCTTCATGCCAAAATGGATGGGCCATGGCCCATGGTTGCCAACTGGCTCCAGATGCACCTGACAGATTTGAAACAGTCTTGGCTTAGGAACAGTCTTTGGTTTGTTGCTGTGGAGGATTGGGGTTGGCCATCTGCCCCTTGCGACTGACCTGCCGTGTGCCAGTGCTTGTTCCTCCGGGATTTCCAGCTCTTACAGGCATGCCGGAGGATGTCCCTGCTGGCCGCAGAAGGCCCTTTCTACCGGCATAAGCGCCGCAGTCGCTTTATGCAGCTGCAGATCATGGCCCGTGGGTTGTGACCCAAAGGGACGTGACCAAAGGGGCAAGGCATGCCCCTTTAGTGCCCCTTCGGTGCATCTGAGGTCATCTGGTACCGTCTCCCTGTTTGCTGTCCGATAAAATGGGGAAGTGGTAGAACAAAGGAGGTGGAAAAGGGGAGGCTGTATCTACAGATATGATTGTAGGACCTATTGACAAACATCTCATTCCCCTATCCGTTGGTCAGCCTTTACCGGATGGAACTTCTCTGAGCTCTGGAAGGCCAGCATCACCTCCACACGCATTGTCCCCACTTTCCTCTATGATATTGAATGGTTTATCTTCTTCTCCATCTGGTGGGATTAAGCTTCTGGTTCGTGTTCCTGTTCCAGTGTCGGATAATTCTTTGCAATCGTGCCTCCGGAAGTCTCCCCTGATGGGGAAATAACTCTGAGAGACTTATTTGGGGCTGTTAAGAGCATTGATGTAACATTTTCCTCTACAGTAGTTTCTTTATGTAATTTTACTCAGGAATCTGTGGCAAAATTAGTTGACTCTAGAGTTACGGGGCTGGAGAATTCCTTGGCACAGATAGATTTCCAGGTACAAGCTACCAGTGCTGTTAATATTTTGTATATTAAAGTTTCTTTGGTTACGCATGCCAGACTGGAGGCACGTGAGAATCTTTCTTGTGTCCGGAATCTCCGGTTCCTGAATTTCCCACAAACTCATTTGCTCTCCCCTGAAATTTTGTTTAGATTCATAGGTTGACTGATCCTGTTGATATTATACAAGCATATTATGTTCCCTTTAGGGTTCAGGTAGCCGCTGCTGATGAAGGTTCTTTTGATTCCCTTCGCACCACTGTAGAAAATTTGACAGAGTTTCTTGAAGAATCTCCTGATGTGATTACTAAGCATAACACCTTATTGGTACATTTATTTCAGAAGCTGTCAAATGTAAAATTCTTAAACTTTTCTTTAAGTATAAAGGCGCTGTGTTTTGTGGGCAAAAACTAAATAGGGCTCATTCCATCCCAGATGTCCAGCACCTCTGTACGTCCGGTTTGACCAGACGTACAGAGGAGCTTGCAATTCTGATCCTGTGGGAGACGTCTAGCCCCACGGGATCAGAATCACGATCAGGCCTGTATATGAAGACCAGGACTGTAATTCAGCCCAGCCTGCATGTATAACAACTGTATGCGGTCCATTCTTTGAGCAGTGTTAATGTGAACCAAAAAATTACATATCCACTCAGAATACAACTGGAGAGTAGAGATGTACTACATGTATTACTTATGAGTACACTCCCACATGTCTCAAATCATAATTTCCTTACTTCATCAGGGGAGGTCTCAGACTATATGGCATTTTAAAACTGTCAAACTAAAGTGCCTATTTGCATCAGCGACCTTCCCCAGAGATTACATCAATCTTAAGCTTATGTTATGCTTGAAGAGTACTTTCTCACAACGTTTAGATCTTATTGTAAAAATGTTGTTCAACTGAATCTTCAAGATATTCAACTTATTACGTTATTGTAGAGAGATTGCTTAGCTTAATTTGTTATCCAAGTGTTTAATCCCATAAAACTCTATAAAGACAAGAAAACACATAACCTCTAAAATACCTTTAAAAGTCATCTCCTCACACTCATATAAATCTCTTATCTAACTACATCCAGATCACCTACCAGAGTTACCATTGATGCTGCACAAGCTCCGATTGATTGAGCTCTCTACTGATACTTCATCTGGAAAAAACGCCACGCATGGTGGGTACTCACACGGTCTCAGTTTTAAACCCTCATTCATCTCAAAAAACACGCATCGTGCATGCGGGGTGCCCATGCAATCCCAGGCTTTAGATCCTAATAACATAAATTTAATCTATCGCAGCTGATCTTCTTATACCATACTTATACTAACTCTCCCCCGCCTAATTTACAGATTAACCTTATACCTACACACATAAACAACAAAATATTCCCCTAAATTTTAGGGCACTGGCAGGGTCCCGGCACCCGCCCGTAACCGGGTGCTGGGCCCGCGTGGGACCCTGCGCGTTCTGGTTCGGGGGGTCGGAGGCGCGTGGGCTGCGAATGCCGTGCGCGTCATTTAAAAATAAGTGGCTCCGCTCCGGATTGGTCGAGCAGAGCCAATCAGGGTCCATGGGGTAGGCATGTGCTTCGGCGCTGGCGGCATGGCTGAAGCACATGTAGCCTGGCTGTCTGAGTGGCAGGATCGTCTCTCGGAGTTTGCGGCGGCTGCTGGAGGTCTTGGGGTCAGAGGGCCTCGGGAGCTGCAGGATCGTGCGTCCGGTTTGTCGGAGGCCTCGGGAGCCTTGTGTTGGCGGTCCTTGGGGGCGCGGCGGGAGCAGAAGTGGCTTTACCGTGGACCCTCCTGAGCGGTTGCCGGACGGCGGAGGTTGGCAGGCGAGTGTGCGATGGTGCAGGGGGTTTCCTAACCTAAACTAATAAAATAATATAGGGAGGGGGCAGCAGTCAGACAAGGCCTGGGGCGTTGGTGGCAGGGCCGGTCTGTGGGGGGGTGGTACTAAAAAAAAAAGAAAAAAGAAAAAAGAAGAACATGGCTGGAGGTGGGTGAGGGGCTAAGCGGGGGGCTGCAGTGGGGCGGGGGAATGGAAAAGGGGGGCATGGGTCAGCGGTGAGGGGGAGGTCGGGGCCAGGAGGCCCGGGGAGGGGGGATGCCGGGGGGAGGGGGAGGGGTCCGGTTAGTGGCAGTGGGGCCCCTTCTGTGGTGATAAGAGCGGGGCGGGGAGGCTCAGCTGGTGGCTCTAGGGGGGGATCACAGCTGGGGGCTGGGGGGCCGGCAGCTTCGACACCGGCACCTGTCGGGGGTCGGGCTGTGGTAAGAGATGGGGAGGTGGGTAGGGGGTTAGCAGCGGGGGACGTGGGGGCAGGGGGGCCCAGGCCTGGATGGGGGGTAGCCGCAGGGTGTGGTTGGGATGCCAGCCGGCTTGGAACCGGAGGAGCGGGCATGTGCTCCCCGGCTGGCTTTGTGATGGTCCCGGGTGGTTGTCTGCCACCAGGTGCACCAGGGGTTTGGGAGCAGTGGTTGGCAGGCGGGCAGGGGTCTTCCAGGGTGGAGTGGTTGGGGGCCTGGCAGCCTTGGTCTCCGGGGTTTTCTCCTCTCTGTTCCCCGTTTTTCTCTCCACAGGTGCCGTTTTTGGCCACCCAGCGAGGGGCCCCTCCTGCAGTCGATTTGTCTGGAGTGGCGAGTATGGAGTCCGTGGCAGGCGTGCCATGTGGGGCGACGAGCGATGATGGCCAGGCGCACGGAGCCAATGTGCACCAGCGGGCGGAGGATCCTCGTGCGGGGAAACCGGCGATGTCCACGGAAGCAGCGGTTGGAGGCAGGGCGGGTGAGTATTCGGAGGCCAGGACAGGGGAGCTTGAGGCGCAGAGGTCGCGTGCGGAGCAGTCGTTGAGGGCGCGCAAGAGGAGGAAACAGACCTGTCGGCATAGACGTAGCTCTGACTCGACATCCTCGTCATCGTCGGATAATTCAGAGTCTTCGGGGGAGGGCCCTACGGGGTTGGTGGCGGCAGAGGGCTGTGCGTCGGGTGCGGCAAGTGCAGGTTCGGCCTCGCTCATAGCCTTATCTGAACTTTGGGAAGGCATTCCAAAGAAATTGCGGCAAAAAATTAAAAAGAGGAAGTATATTGATATTTTTCGCTTGCTGGAGTGTAGGAAGCATTCGGGGGATAGCAAAAAGAAGCGCAGGGAGGACGAAAAGGCTGGGCGAATTCGCAAGGTCTCGCGCAACATGGTAAATTGGATTAGAGCGTTCCTGCGGCTGGCAAGTGTGTGGGGGCATCAGTGGCCGGAGCATTATGGCAGTTTGCTTGCTTATGCCGACTCGATTCTGGAAGCGTCGCAAGCGCACGACGGCTGGTTGTGGCTGAATTACGAGGAAAAATTTCGGGACAAAATGGAGGAGAATCGGTTATTACATTGGGGGACACAGGACATTAATCTGTGGTTAACCCAGATGTCGCTCAAGCCGGGCGGGGGAATAGGGGGGGTAAGGCAGGGCAAGGGGCTGCCGGCGGGACAGGGCATCCCTTTCGGAGTGGGGCCTCTGCTGGGACGGCGAAGCCGGCCCCGGCGGGGGACGGTGACGTTTGCTGGAGATATAATAGGTCCACGTGCCCCTTTCCGGACTGTAAGTTCCGGCACGTGTGTTCCATGTGTGGGGGCCCCCACTCAGCCACAAAATGTGTTAAGAAAGTTGCCGGTTCGCCCTCGGGGCTCGGTCCCAAGTAAGGGTGTCAGCATGGAAGTGGCTCCCTCTCCAATTCGGGTGCCGGTGTTGCGCCTTTGGCTGCGGGGGTACCCTAGGAGGAGGGATAGGTTAACGTTGGAATTAGGTTTTCAGTTTGGTTTTGTGATTCCTGTTCAAGGCGTGGCAACAGGTTCGGTGGCGCGGAATTCCTCGAGCGTGCGGCGTTGGGCGGGTGTGGCACGCAAGAAGTTAGCGGCCGAGTTAAAGCTAGGTCGGATAGCGGGGCCATTCTCGCAACCGCCGTTTCCGAATTTTAGGGTGTCCCCCCTGGGAGTCATACCCAAGAAGGAGGCGGGTAAGTTCCGGCTGATTCACAATTTGTCTTATCCGTTGGGGGCATCGGTGAACGAGCTTATCCCAAGGGAGTTCTGTATGGTGCGGTATGCCTCATTTGATAGGGTGGCGGAGCTCGTTTCACGGGCTGGTCGTGGGGCTTTGCTGGCTAAGGTGGATATAGAGTCGGCTTTTCGCTTGTTGCCGGTTCATCCGTCGGCGTTTAGGTGGCTGGGGTTCCAATTCGAAGGCGCTTATTATTATGACAAATGTATGCCGATGGGTTGTTCGGTGTCGTGTGCTTATTTTGAGAAGTTCAGCACCTTTTTGCATTGGTTGGTTGTGCAGAGAGTGGGCAGCTCGGCGGTGGTGCATTACCTCTATGATTTCCTTTTTGTTGGCGGGGCCGAGTCTGATAACTGTAGTGAGTTACTGGACGGTTTTCTTCGAATGGCCAGCGAGTTGGGGGTGCCTCTGGCGGAGAGCAAGACGGTCAGCCCGACGACGAAGCTGGTTTTCTTGGGAGTTGAGTTGGACTCGATGGACATGGTTGCGAGGCTGCCGTGGGACAAGGTGGCGAAATTGAGGGTGTTGGTGGCCAATGCCGTGGCTTCATCGAAGCTCACCTTTAGGGAGATGCAAGCGCTGCTGGGCTCGCTCAATTTTGCGTTTTAGGTTATTCCAATGGGGCGGGTCTTCAGTCGGCGGCTGTCTGCAGCGACTTCGGGGGTGCGGAAGCCTCATCACCGTATCCGGGTGTCTCGGGGAATGCGCGACGATTTGCAGGTGTGGAATGTCTTTTTGAGAGAGTTCAATGGGATCACCGTATTTCAAGAGTTGGAGGTATCTAGTGAAGACTTGCAGTTACATACGGATGCGGCCAGAGGGGTGGGGCTGGGTATCTATTTCAGCGGGTCATGGTGTGCCAAGAGGTGGCCGCAGGCTTGGGTTGAGGAGGGGTTGGTCAATAATATTACGTTCCTGGAACTCTTTCCGATTTTGGTAGTATTGGAGTTGTGGCCGGATAGGCTGGTCAACCGTCGCCTGCGGTGGTGGTGTGACAACGAGGCGGTGGTCAATGTGGTCAATCGTTATTCTCCGCGATGTGGTCGGGTGGCGTCTCTGATGCGGCGGGTGGTTCTGACTTGTTTGCGTTTGAATGTCGATCTAAAAGCGCGGCATATCCCAGGGCATGCTAATGAAATTGCTGATGCTCTTTCCCGTTTGCAGTGGAGGAGGTTTAGCCAGTTGGCGCCGGATGCCGACGAGGAGGGCCTCGAGGTCCCCTGGAGACTGTGAAGCACTGGCCTGCGGCAATGAGAAGACTCCTGATGAGTTCAGTGGCAGGGAGTACATGGGATGCGTATCGGCGGGGTTGCGAGAAGGTGCAGGATTTTTTGCGTGAGCATGGCTGGGCGGGGGGTCCGGTGCAGGATCAGTTGCTGGGGGAGTATGTGGGATGGGCGAAGGAGCAGGGGGTAACGAGATCGGCAGTGTGGATTCATTTGGCGGGGTTCAGGTTTTTTGCCAAGGCAGCTGGGTTGGAGGTCGTCAGGCGGGGCTTCTTGGCGAGGCGGTTGCTCCAGGGGTGGGAGCAGTCTCAGCCGGTTTCGCGGGATCGGAGGCGCCCGATTACCCACGAATTATTGGAGAGGCTTTGGAGGGCACTGGCGGGGGTTGCATCCTCGCTGTACGAGGTAGGGCTGTTTCGAGCTGTCTTCTGCCTGGCCTTTTTTGGGGCGTTTCGGGTGGGCGAGTTGGTGGCGAGTTCGGCGGCGGCGGGTTTGGGGAATTGTTTGCGCCGGCGGCATCTTTGGATGGAAAGCACCCAGATGCGCGTCTTGTTAGCAAGGTCCAAAACTGACCAGAGGGGACAAGGGTTGTGGGTTGTTTTGAGGGAGACGGGCGGGCTTACATGCCCGGTAGCCAACATGAGGGGCTATTTGAAGGAGCGCCCCGTTGGTGAGGGGGGTCTTTTCGTACACGAGGATTCCCGAGCGCTGACTCGGTTTCAGGTTACGGCGGTATTGCGCCTGACTCTGCGGCGGCTTGGTGAGGATCCGCGGCAATTTTCAGCTCACTCATTTCGTATAGGGGCGGCGACGAGCGCGGCTTCCGCGGGGTTGTCAGGTGAGCAGATACGGAGTATCGGCAGGTGGCGGTCTAGAGCGTTTGAGGGCTACGTGTGTCCTTGATGGGTCCGCCGGGGGGGGTCGGGGGTTGCTAATGTTGTTTTCTCTGTTGCAGATGGGGGTCTGTGTGAGCGGGGCTGTTGGATGTTGGGCCACTCCTTCGTTTTTTGGGCTGGACAGCGTGCGGAGGTGAGGCCTATCGGGCCAAATCTGGGCCTGGACCCGGCAGCAATGGTGATCTCATGGCTTGGCGAGCGTGTGCTGCGGTGGGCGCAGATGCTGCCTTTGCTTTGTCACCATGGACGCATCAGGAATACGCCAGCAATTCTGCTATTGCATCTGGGGGGCAATGATATGGCTGCTTGGTCGTGCAAGAGGTTGATTAGGACGGCACAAAGGGATTTGGCTGTTGTGCTCCGCATGTGGGCGGGGGTAGTGTTGGTTTGGTCTGACATTATCCCATGGCCGGCGTGCTGGGATCAGAGGAGATGGTCCCGGGGTCTTACCAAGATTAACAGACAAATCGGGAGATGGGTTTGTGAACACGGGGGATTCCAAGTTCAGCATCCCTGGGCGGAAGTTTTGTGTTCCGGGTTGTTTAGGGAAGACGGGGTGCACTTATCATCAGTTGTGACGGATCCTCTCCTGAACGACTGGCAAGAAGGGCTTGAGAGGGTGGTGCTTGATAAGGTTCACTGGTCGCAGCTTCTGGTTGGGTGGGGGCGGCACAGGTAGTGGGTTTGCCTGTGCCAGTGGCGGGATCCCGGAGGTTTCCGGGGTCCGGAGCCTTTGGCCACTTGGGGCGGGGGCGGGGTGCCCCTCGACCCGGACAGCCCCTGGAAGACTTTTGCTAGTAATATGGCGAAGTTGGATAGGGGCGGCAGGAACTTGGCCGTTGGTGGGACCATGGCCGGAGTGGAGGCTGGGTCGCTTTGCTAATGCATGGCTGGCGACACATCGCTCCGCTGGGGTTTGTTGGGATATGTATTATGTTGGATGTTAATGAGTTTTGTTTGGAAATAAAGCTGCGACCAATTGTTATCCAAGAACCTTGTCAATGGATTCTGTTCAGAGGATGGGTGGGGCTGAAAAGGGAATGGGGGAGTGCTGGGGGAAGGGGGGGTTCTGAAGGGGAAGCGCCGGGTCCGTCTACCCGGTTTTGTCCAGTAAGACGTGCACTCAATATCCAACCTCAACATCTACTATTTGCAAAACATTAAAAATTTAACTATCAGTTCTTACAATATTCACTAATTGAGAAACATTTGTTGGCCTCACAGGCATGATTTCCAATCTATGGACATATTTAAACCTCCTGATGACACAGAATCTAAAGCGAAAATCCATCTCTGTTCTCTTACTAACAGTGATTGCTCTTGTGTTTTACCCGCCAATCCTGACCATATTCTATCTAAACAGAAGCACCAAAGATCTTCAAAATTGTGCCCTTCATCCAAACAATGGCACACCAATGGTGCTTCCTTTTTCTTGCACTTCAACCGACTTTTATGCTCGCCCATTCTGATCTTGAAAGGTCAAATCGTTTTTCCCACATACATGAGATCACACGGACATTGAATAGCATACACTACAAACGTGGAATCACACGATGTTGACTCTCTTAAAGTGTATGTCGTGCCATGACATGTAAAGCTATCTACTTCCTTAGTGAACCTACAAATTCCACAGGTACCACATTTTCTATGTCTCTTCTCTAATCTTTGCAACATATCTACACTCACTGGAGTTCTTAATATTGCTGGACTAAGATGTTCTTTCAAATTTTTATTACACTGCCAAACGCAGCATATTTTTCTATGCTCCAATCCTGGAACATTGCTTAGTACATTAGCATGTTTTTTCAATATGCGCTGTATTCTAAAACTCAATGGGGAGTATTTTGTAATTAAATGTATATGTTCTACATTATCATTTATCCTTTCATCACGGGATTCCAACAAGAGCCTCCTATCATTGTATGCTCGCTTAATCACTAATGAAGGGTATCCTCTCTCCTTAAAATTATCCGATAACTGTTTGGACAAGCTCTTAAAATCCTGACTATTAGAACAATTCCTTCAATATCTCAAAAATTGGGAAAACGGAAGGCCATTCTTCAACCATGAGGGATATGCACTCTCATAATGCAAGAACGTATTACGATCTGTCTGTTTTCAGAAAACTGATGTCTCCCAACCCCCTTCACTTTTAATGTTCTTCACATCTAAATATGTCAACATCTGGTTGTGATGTGTATATGTGAATTGTATATTTTTATCGCACTGATTAATCCATTGATAGAACTGCTCGAAACATTCTTCTGAACCCTTCCATAGCATAAATACATCATCAATGTAACGACACCACAATTTCACATTTACTGCGTATGGGGACTCGATTATCCACTGCTCTTCAAATTTTCCCATGTACAGATTTGCGATAGAAGGGGCACAAATGGCCCCATCGCTACCCCTGAAATTTGTTTGTAAATTACCTTCTCAAATACAAAGTAATTCTGAAAAATAGTTAAATGTGCTAACCGTAAAATAAATTTTATCTGTTCCTCCAAGAGATCTCCCCTTTTTCTTAAAAATCACTCCACTACTTCATATGCCGCCTGCTGGGGAATATTTGTATATAGAGATGTGACATCCATAGTCACCAAAATTACATCACTACAACTAGTCCACTGTGAATTACTAGCAAGGATCCTAAGGAAATGCGTAGTATCCTTCACATAAGAAGGGATATCAACCAACAACGGGCGCAAATATGAATCAACAAATGTAGACAGAGGTTCTAATATCGTCCCCCTAGTGGAGACTATAGGTCTTCCTGGAGGATGGTCCACATTTTTATGGATCTTAGGAACCATATAAAATTTTTCTACTGTTGGAGACAAAGGGGTATGTTTACTAAAACCCCAATAGGTGCGCGCCGCGTTAGTGTGCGGGATGCCATAAAAGGAGTGGGCATGTCAGTCTGAAAAAAGCAAACTGGGATTAATCATGCGCTAATGTGCGCTGTGCGCTCATGTGTGCCGCGCACATTAGCGCATGAGAAACGCGCGTGGAAAGCATAAGCAGGCGCGCTGATGTGCAAGCACAGGAACAGAGCCACAGTACAATGGTTAAGACACTGACCAATGGTGCAGGGATCATGGGTTCAATCCCCCACTGTGCCCAATGAGTAAGGCTGGGTGAGGCACTACCTGTTATGCGTAATATTGCATTCTGAGGCTTTTTAATTTTATTTTAATTACTGCTGCTAGCAAACGCACTCTCAAAGCACTGTAACATAAGGTGCTGCAAAAGGCACCCCATAAGATACCCCAGAGGGCACATTTTAAAGTGCACTGTCTGCCACGGCACCCTACAATGTTGCATAAAGGATGGCGTATAGGGCGCCATATAGGGTGCCCTATGAGGCACAGCAAGGTCATAGCACTGTTTTTGATGGCAGCACTGTGCATTTAAGCGCATGGAAATCATAAGTAGGTGCGCTGAAATGCAAGGAGGAACAGCAGTGTAGCACAATGGTTAAGGCACTGACTGATGATACAGGGGTCATGAGTTCCATCCCGTGTGCCCAATACGTAAAGCTGGCTGAGGCATCAGCTTTGACATGTAAGTATTGTTTCCTGAGGCATTTTAATTATTGCTGCCAGCAAACACACCCTCACGTGCCGTAACCTAAGGTGCCGCATAAGGCACCCTATAAGGCACTCCATAGGGCACATTATAAAGTGCACTGTCCGCCACGGCACCCTATAATGTCCCCTATAGGGCACCCTATAAGGCGCTCCATAGGACACCTTATAAGGCACCTTATACGGACTGGCACCCTATCAGTCGCTCCATAGCATACTGTATAGTGCACCTTATATGGACGGTAACCATAAGGTGCCCTATAGGGTGCCCTTTAAAGCGCCCTCTGAGGCACCTTATGGGTACAGTATGCTGAGGGTGTTATTGCTGGCAACACTAATGTACTTTAAAAATAGATAGTGCTTTGGACACCCCTATCAAATAACCCCACTGTGGGTTTGAATCCATGACCTCTGGCTCCACTGGTAGTGAAGTAACCAGTGGGCTACAGCTCTATAGCTGCTATCAAACCCCTGGCTGGCTGCAGAAGGACTGCAAGTCACCACACAAACAGTCTGCTGTGGTCACCAGGATAGGGTTAACCCACACATACCCATGATGCACTGCACATGCAAATCAGCAGTCTACAGATGATCACAAGATGGAGTATGCACCCCCACAGCACCTCGGCCTGGTAGGGGGAACTGACCGTGTGTGGTACTGGCACAGAGTAGCTACACACCGTCACATTGTGCAGATACTGCACTCACCCTCAGGGTGAGGTGGGGCGCCCAGCACCAGGTCCACAGCAGAGATAGGCCATGCTGCAGGTCCCCCAGCAGTGCTAATGTGTGAGATAGGTAGTTTCTGCTGACACACCTTGGATATATGTGTATGTTTCAGTCAGGTATAGCCCCTATGGACCCCTAAGAGAATTATGTACCACCACCCTCCTCCTCCTCCTCCTCCTCCTACTCCAGGGCTAAGGGTGGTAAACAGGGTCTCCCACCAACAGATCCACATTCTACCTCCCTGCAATGGTGGCAGTAGAGGGGACCATCAACCCCAGTCCTGCTGGGGAACAGATACCCTACAGGGCAGTCAATGCAGCTCTGTACACATCCATTACACAATAGCAGACAGACATTAGTCCTGGATATGCTAAGCCGCACCCCACCCCTATCTGATATTCTCCTGCAGCAAGCCTTCAGCCGCTGCACCCTGCAAGGCGCTCCATCAGGACACATACCAGCTGCAGACAGTCTGCTAGCTAGTCCATAGTGCATGTTCCTGGTGGAAATGCGTGCACCCAGAACTGGGATGTCAGCATACACACCAAGCAGATAAGTCAGTGACTGGGCCCCAAAAGAAAACCCATAAATATCACATGAGAAAAATACTATACAGCACTATGGGGGTGCCTAGCCTTGCTGTGGTCACTGCACAATCAGGGTGAGAGTGATCTCCCAGCAGGACATGCTGTGGCCACCCTGTCTGTGCAGGTGGTGGCCGGGCACTACAATGTCCCAGCTAGTGCCCTATGCCCTGTGCAGATGCATCCTGGCCAGGCCACTCTGTCCGGGCTATACCCATGGTACCTTGCTCATCATTATGCACATTGGCAGGCCAATACTGGCAACAGTGCTGGCAGTGTGGCCTGTAGAGGGTGTTTGCAGCCACCACTCACTGGATAGACAGACACACACTCCCACACCTATGCCAGCATTGTGCTACTCTAGAGGAGTTTAGCAGCCCTGGCCACCACACCAGTCCTGGGCACAGTGCAGGCATGGATATGGTACGCAATACTGTTGGGGGTCACTCCCCAGGGTGGTAAACACCAGACCTGAAGCACACTCCACAGACAGCAGAAAGGTTGCTATGATAGAGCTCATTCAACAAACTGTGCTTAACGTAGGAATTGGTATCTGCCAGTAATCATAGCAAACGTTTGATAGCTGTGTACCATATTCCCAGGTGTAGGGTGGCATTGCTAAGGTATGCAAGGGCTAGTATTGGGAGATGCACGCAGGGCCCAATGTCCTGCCTCTCCAGGAGGCATTGGCTAATGGAGCCTGTGGGTATGGGTGTGGGTGTGTCTGCCCCTGTTGGCTGCTGCTTTACGGTACAGGTTCCCAACTCCAGTCCTGGTGTGCCAAACACTGTTCGGGTTTTCATGCTGTCCCTCATGAATATGCATGAGATACATCTGCATACCATGGGGGTGGTGCATAGATATGCAGCACAGGCATCTTTATTAGAGGCAGCATGGAACCTGAATGGTGTTTGGCCCTCCAGGACTGCATTTGGGAGACTCTGCTCTAGGTAATGCGCCTGTTTATGGTGTCTTTGCTCTGTAGGGTGAAATGTAGGTGTTTTGGGCATGTTTACGTCATCTGCAATAAAGGTTCTGTCTGTATTAGCACGTTGTAGTAGTGGGTAAAATATGGGGACTGGGTTGGCAGGCACCATAGCTGGGACTTGAACCTGTGACCTTCTGCCTCCAAACACACTGGTTGTGTGCACTGCACAACCATGTTGCCACAGAGACAGTGCATTCCCTGGTGATACCATGACTGTTTGTCCGGCAGGGCCTGTCTGTTGCAGTGCATGGCACCCACCTACACAGGGCTAGGCCATGGTCTGCTCTGGGCAGCTGCCACTGCCCCCTCCACCAACATTACCCCTCCGCCACCATACTGACATGGTCTTATATTGGAGACAGCATAAAACCTGAATGATTTGTGGGCCTCCAGGACTGAATTTGGGGGACTCTGCTCCAGGTAATGAGCATGTTTCAGGTGTCTGTGCTCGGTGGGGTAAAATATAGGCGTTTGAACCATGCATATGTTTTCTGCATTAAAGGTTTGTCCTTACTATCACGGTTTGGTAGCGGGTAAAATATGGGGACTGGATTGGCAGTAGCCCCAGCTGGGACTTGAACTTGTGACCTTCTGCTCATTAACACACTGGCTGTGCTCACCGCACCACACTGTGCTCACAGAGGCAGTGCAGTCCCTGGAGATACCATGGTTGTTTGTCAGACACAGCCTGTCTGTTGCAGTGCATGGCACCCACCTACACAGGGCTAGGCCATGGTCTGCTCTGGGCAGCTGCCACTGCCCCCCTCCACCACCAGTACCCCTCTGCCATCATGCTGACATGCCCTTCTGCTGGTGGTGCTGGTGGTGTGCAGTCTCAAGCCATCCAGTGTGCAGGTAGGCGTCTGCCTATGGTGCGTGTTCTGGGGTAGGGGTGCCTGCATAGGCGTCCACGCTTCCCCCCAACACCGCCTGCCAATGTTCTGTGCCCTTGGGGGTACCTGCTGGGTACTATCCCCTGTGACACTGTGATAAACACTCTCGTGCCCATGTTGGGCCCTAATCAGTTGCTGTCTGGCTGCTGTTCAGTTTCAGCATTCCTAAGTGCCATCTAGGCATCTGCCTATTCCGCACTGTGCCCCAGCTGCACCACAGCATGTGCCGCCTGCAGCCCTCTGTATCCCCTTTCCCAGCATCTGTCCAGTTGCCCATTCCGACATGCACACCCTGCTGTTGTGGAACATGTGCATGCCATAGAAAACTTGTCCAATGGCGAGGGAAACCCTGATCAGTGCTATTTCACTGTGGGATCATTCACCTTGTATGGGGATGGAGTGTAGACCCTTCCAAAATTCATATTTATTTTTTGGGGCTTTCTTGGGAGTGTTTTTTGATGTTTCCCATTACTATCACTATTGCCCAGCTTGATTATAATTTTTTTAAATTTTGTTGGGGTCCTTTTCAATGTTTATTTGTACTTTTGTACCGTGCACATGTATCACACTTATCACTTTTTGTAGGTTTCCCTGGTTTTGCTGTACATTGCTGACAGAAATGGTTTCTCTTCCCTTTAATCCGGCTCTAACGCAAGGTATTTTTTGCCTCGGATTTCAGCCTTGCTAATGTGCGGGTAGCCTCTCCCCTCCCACTCTCCACCCATTGACCCCTTCTCTCCGCCCCTGGGGAGCCTTCCTCCGCCCTCCGGGAGCCTTTCCACGCCTTCATTGCACACTAGCACGCCGCGCACATGAGTGCCGCGCACATGAGCGTGCATATTTGTGCCCCGTACGCGACATTAGCGTGCGCTAAGGTACCTTAGCGCACGCTAATGTTGCACAGCGCACAGTAGCGCACATTAGCGCAGTTTAGTAAACATACCCCAAAGTATTCAAATAAGTCCATTCAAACTTATTGAAATAAGTTTTTTCCAGATGAAGTATCAGTAGAGAGCTCAATCAATCGGAGCGTGTGCAGCATCAATGGTAACTCTGGTAGGTGATCTGGATGTAGTTAGATTAGAGATTTATATAAGTGTGAGGAGATGACTTTTAAAGGTATTTTAGAGGTTATCTGTTTTCTTGTCTTTATAGAGTTTTATGGGATTTAACAACTTGGATAACAAATTAAGCTAAGAAATCTCTCTATAATAACGTAATAAGTTGAATATCTTGAAGATTCAGTTGAACAACTTTTTTACAATAAGATTTAAACGTTGTGAGAAAGAACTCTTCAGGCATATCATAAGTTTAAGATTGATGTAATCTCTGGGGAAGGTCATTGATGCAAATAGGCACTTTAGTTTGACAATTTTAAAGTCAAGATCAGTGCCATATAGTCTGAGACCTCCCCTGATGAAGTAAGGAAATTATGATTTGAGACATGTGGGAGTGTACTCATAAGTAATACATGTAGTACATCTCTGTTCTCCAGTTGTATTCTGAGTGGATATGTAATTTTTTGGTCAGCCTGCATGTATAGGCACTGCCCGACTAACTCAATCAGGGCTTTTAAATGGAGCCGCGGCGCCATAGCATCTGGTTGCCATGGCACCACAGCTCAATTTAAAAGCCGCAATGCCGGTGCCAGACTTCAAAGGTGATTTCCCCGCAGCCTGACCGCTGATTTGACCTCTTAAGGCCAGAGTCGGGATGCGGGAAATGTCCTTGGTGCCCCTTGCCCCATCCGCGCACCAGGCCCCCCCAAAAAAACGTCCAGGGAAGTTATTGCACCTCCGAGGTGGAATAACTTCCCCGCACAAGTTGCCGGCCCTGGATGTACAGGGCTGACATTAGAATCGGCCCTGTACGTCCAGGGCCGGCAACCACCCATTGCCTGCCCAGACTCCGTCCCCGAGCTGCCCCTTCTCCAGCTCCGTCTAACTTCCCCAAATAACCGTGCGATAGCAGTTTCTTCAATTGAAACCCAAAGTTTATCCTTGGGTGGTTCTTTTCTACTGTGCTTCCTCTGTAAGTGTGTGGTAACCTTGCAGGGGCAGACTTTTGTTTTTCTTGAGGTCCCTCACCTAGAGAAATTTTTTTTGGATAGGCAGGGGTAAAGGATGTAATGGATGTTGGTGTTAATAAGTATTATGTCCTCCTAGTGTTAAGTGCCTGTTTTACTTTGATGAATGCTAGTTATATATAAGCTGATACTATTATCATAATGTAAGCTTTACCAGATTTTCTTTCTTCCTTTGGGAAGGTATGTCTGAATTTATTTGTTTCTTTTCTATTTGGTTTTCTGTACTTGATGTAGTGTGTATATTATAAATGCTTAAATTAAAAAAAAAAAGAATAAAGAAACAGTCCTGGGTTTTACCCCCATTGCATGCAGGGACTTGTAGTCTGGCTTTTCTTATGGAGTGCAATAGAGAAATCAGAACCACATATCCCTGCATGCAATGGGGTAAACCCAGGACTGGATCAAGCTTGTCGGTTGCATCTGGAGCCAGTTGGCAATCCTAGCTCTTGGATATACCCTGCATGCATTACAACACCAGGGAAATAGAAAGAGATGCATATGCCCGTGTACTGTGCAAAATATAAAGATAGAACATGTGGATTCCAAAGACTTACATATCCCAATCATTAAATTTGAAATAAAATTCATTTTTCTACCTTTGTTGACTGGCCATGTTATTCTCTAATCATTTTGATCTCAGTCTCTGGTTTCTGTTTTTGTCTGTCTTCTCTGAACTCTCTTTCTTTTTTTTAAATTCTTTATTTTCGTTTTATAACAACAAAGGAAAAGGAAGACATACAGCTAAAAGACAGGTACATAAAGTGTAAAACATACACCAAAGTAAACCCCTGCCACCCCCCTCCCCCCTGCTTCTTCTCTAGAAAACTAATCATTCCCGAAGCGGGCGTGTACGTACATTATTGTGTTACAAAACCTAACGGTGATCTGAAACATGATGAGTGCACATTAAACAGGCATGTCGGAACAGTGAGCAGATTGTACATAATCATTGAGCATCTGCCATTTAGACAAGCGAGAGTGAGTTTGGACATGGGGAATAGCTCTCCGAGGTATCTGCTCATATTTACTATATAAGCAGACGAGGTTCCACCATTCATTGACAGTAAGTCGAGAGCTATCCTTCCAATTCCTCGTGATTAAGCATATGGCTATACCCAGCATGAAATCAAGGAGAAAGCGACCCTTCTTAGGAAGAGAGGGGACCTCCGCCACAGAGCGGAGTCCCACGATCTTCCAAGAGAGAGGCTCGTGAAAGTGTAAGATAAATTGAATACAACCCCAAACCCGCCCCCAATAGACCTGTAGTTGAGGACATTCATAAATAACATGAGCGAGGGTTCCCACAGCAGTATGGCAAGACCAACACTGGTCCCCAGCAGTTGTGTTCCATTTGGCTAGTTTTTCTGGGGTATAAAAGCATCTGTGTGCAAAAAAGAAGAGAGTTTGGGTAACAGAGGCAGACCGGGAAACCCGCACTACTTTGCTCCAGAAAACGCTCCATTGCACAGGGGTTAAAGTGGTTTGCAGTTCGCGCTCCCAGGCTTGTTGGGCTCTAAAAGTGGCCGTGTCTGTACCCTGACATAATATTTTATAAAAGTTAGAGGCTACCCCATGTGTACTACTAACAGAGTGAACTATCTCTAATAGCCCGTCCTCAGTAGGGGCAGAGGGCGGCAGGATTTGAGCACTTTTGAGGCAGTGTTGTAGCTGCATCAATTGAAAGTAGTGTTTCGCTGGTAACGCAAATTCCTTTTGCAAATCAGAAAAGGTTTTCCAACGAGCTGCAGAGAAAAGCTGTTGGGGTGTCCAGATCCCCCTTGAGTACCAGGGTTTCCATGCTATCGTTCTATTTAGAACTTGAATTTTGGGATTATTCCATAGCAGGAGTTCGTCCTGAGGACATACGTTCGGACCTAGTGATAGAATAAGAGTGTTAAAGGCCGCAAGAGTATCGACAATCATTGGTGGATGGCGGGTGTCTACTTGATAGGACATTCCGGGGAGATGGGTCAACGGAATTGGGCTACTAAGCTCCTCTTCTATGTCAAGCCAAACTGGTCTGCTGTCTGTTGAGGCATCTAGCCATCGGGCACCTTGCTTAAGTAGGAAGGCTTGATGATATCTATGAAAATCAGGAAATCTGGTACCCCCTATTTCCTTTGCAGACTGTAGTTTTTGTTTAGCTATCCTTGGTGGCTTGCCCTGCCAGAGATAACGGACGAGAAGACCCTCAATATCTTTATAAGTATGTAGCGGGAGTAAGCATGGCAGCATTTCTAAAATGTAGTTCACTTTGGGGACTATCATCATTTTCACAGTTTCTAGGCGGCCCCACCATGTAAGAGATAAGGGAGACCAACGATTTGTGAGCTCACGGACTTTGGAGACTACCTCTTTGGCATTAAAACTGATAGTGTCTTCTAAAGGAGAACAGTAATGGACCCCGAGATACTTTACCATGCGGGATTGCCAAAGGAAGGGAAAGGCCTGCATGTCAGCCTCATGCACCCAGCGGTTCAGTGGGAATGCTACAGATTTGGTCCAGTTAATTTTATAGCCCGATAATTGTGAGTATCCGTCAATCAGATCCAAGACAGCTGGAACCGAATCAAGGGATACGAAAAGCATAAGGTCATCTGCATATGCAGAGAGTTTAATCTCCCTATGACTGAAGGGGACACCTCGGATACGTGCGGACTGTCTAATAAGGAGGGCTAGGGGTTCAAGAGCTAGATCAAAGAGCATTGGTGATAGGGGGCAACCTTGACGCGTGCCTCTTTGGAGATTAAATGGCTGAGACTTGATGGCATTTACACAAATACTGGCGACGGGTTGAGTATACATGACTTGGAGATATCGGAGGAAGCCCTCCCCAAAGCCATACCATCGGAGAACTGCAAATAAGAAGGGCCATTCTAGGCGATCAAAGGCTTTTTCGGCATCTAGGGAGAGACCCACCCATGGATGATCTAGATTGGCAGCACTGGATAGCACATGGCACAAGGTCCGAGCATTGTCAGCAGTGGATCGGCCGGGTATAAAACCACATTGGTCGGGGTGGATTAGGGTGGTCATCCTGTCAGATAGCCGGGTGGCCAAGATCGTTGCGAAGATCTTATAATCGGCATTAAGTAGGGAGATTGGACGGTAGTTGGCGGTTAGCAGCGGGTCTCTGCCTTCTTTCTCAAATACTACCACATTAGCTGCAGAAAAGGATCCCAAAGAGGATGTATCTACCGCAAGGGCAGTAAAATAGAGTTTTAAATAGGGAACTAAATCTGCACTGAACGTTCTGTAGAATTCGGTCGGGAGACCATCGGGCCCTGCGGCACGGCCCGAGGCTGTTCGTTTTAGGGCAGATTGGATCTCTGAAGTAGAGAAGGGTTCATCCATCGCATCCCTATCATCTTCAGAGAGGGTCGGCCGCTGAATGCCAGAAAGCAATCGCTCAAATGTCTCTGACGAGAACTCACATTCAGATTGATATAGGCGGGTATAGAAATCCCGAAAGAGTTCTACAATGTCGGAGTCTGTGGTCAATATGCCCCCTCCCTGTGGGGCTCGAAGGGCCGCTACGCGTTTGGCTTCTTTTTGACCTTTCAAGGCGTTGGCTAAGAGTCGACCGGCTCGGTTATTTTCACGATAATAAGTCCCTCGTTGAAACTCAATACTCTTAGAAGCTGCAGTTGAGAGGATTGAATTATATTGAAAACGGAGACGCTGTAATCGAATTAATACACATGGATCAGTACGTGAAGTTAGAACTCGTTCGCCTGCTTTTATTTGTTGGTCTAGTATGAGTAGCTGCTGTTTGCGTTGTTTCCGCAGGCGGATTTGATAGCTAGTGATCGTTGCTCGAATGGCCGCTTTGAAGCCCTCCCACCAAGCCCAATTCGCAGTATCCTGGGGTAGATTAAAATGGAAGTAATCCTGTATGGCTGCTCGAATTTCTAACTGGAACTCTGGCTGAGTTAACAGGGCTCTATCAAAGAACCAGGCCCCCGAATTCCCTTGGGGTGCAGTAGTGTGTAATTGAAAGGAAATAGCAGCATGATCTGAAATATGTTGGGAGTGAATCTTTGCAGTGTCCGCCTGAGGAACTAACAGTTTTGATATTAGAAAGAAGTCTATGCGAGACTGGGATTTGTGAGGGGAAGAGAAGAAGGTGAAGTCAAGCTCATTGGGGTGTAGTAACCTCCATAGATCAACTAAAGCAAGATCTTTGATCAAAGAGGTAAGCGTGGTGTGACTCTTGGGGGGACCACTTGTCCTAGGCGGCTGTTTGTCAATCAGGGGATCAAGGACTAAATTGAAATCCCCCCCAATTATCAATGAAGTATTAGCAGAGGCCTGCGCAACCTGAGCAATGGTAGCAAAAAAGGCAGGGTCATCCACATTAGGAGCGTAAAGGCATATACATGTAACTTCAAGGCTACCTATCTTGAGGTGAACTCTGGACCATCTACCTTCTGTATCTGAGCTAGTCGCAATAATAGTAGCATGCAGAGATTTCCTAACCAGTATGGCAACCCCACATTTCTTAGAAACGGCTGGGGAATAGGCGGCCACCATGTAAGGTTTAATATTGAGTTTAAGAGTTTCCTTCGAATTTAAATGCGTTTCTTGGAGAAAAATCAGATCCGCAGCTTCCTGACTTAGGTAGCTTAGGATTTTCTTCCGTTTTATCGGATTGTTGATTCCTTTTACGTTCAATGAGAAAATCTTACATGGTGCCATCAATCGGTAATAGACATTTCAGGTAAGGGCGCTTGAAAACATACAACATAATCAGAATCTGTGCAACAATGACATAATCACCGAGTATGCTGGCTAATACACCCCATATTGAAAAGTATGTACCAAAGTATCTTAGAGAAGAAGCAAAACCCCCAATGAATATGGCGACCATATGTCTGCGGGAGGAGGCCCTAGAGAGGAAATAGAAAGACATGAAAAAAGAAAAGAAACACCAGAGTCCATAATTAACATTGTCTCTGATACTCATCGAGGCTACTGTGGGTAGATGGAGTCGGGTCACGGATATCATCAAAAGTAAGGTAAACAAGCTGCCCTCGCCTGACTCTTTGCTGGGCTGCGGCAGATCCAGTATGGCAGGTACAGCGGGTATGAGAATGCTTGCAGGAATATTCTGGAAGTCAGCGCATCAAGTCGGCTTCTTTGGAATCCAAAAACTCCGCTAGTAGATCAGGGTCCTCAAATGTTCTTGTCTGATTGTGAAGCGTGACTCGGAGCTTGGCCGGGTACATTAGGCCGTAGCGTGCTTGTAGTTGTTGAAGCCTCGGCCGGAATTCCAGAAAGCGCTTTCGGCGGTCGACCGTGGGTTTAGCCAAGTCAGGATAGAAGGAGGTCTTGTGGCTCTCAAACTCCATATGGCCCTTTGCCCGAGAGGCACTGAGAATTTGCTCCACGTGTTGATATCTCAAAAGTCGAAAAATGATAGGCCGCGGGGTCTTCCTGTTGAGCGTTATGCTTGTGGGTACACGATGAGCGCGATCGATCTCCAAATCTTTGGTAAAGGTGATTTGGAGCAGGGAAGGGAGGATTTTGCATAAAAACTCTTTCATGTCTCCCGATTCCGCTCCCTCCGGTATGCCCACGAGTCGTATGTTGTTGCGGCGCGCTCTATTATTGCCATCTTCCACCTCTTTCTGCAAGGCCCGTACCTGACGTTCAACTTTGTCGAGTTTGGACAACCGGGCCGTATGGGAGTCCAATATGCTCTCCATTTTGTCCTGACGCGAAGAGAGCCCCTCTAGCTTGCCCTGCAGCACACCAAGATCTTCCCGCAGCGCTCGGAGTGCTTCACCGTTTGACTGCACGAGGTCCTTGACCCCTCTAATCTCTGCGAGGATTTCCTGCTGCATTTCGGGGCCCTCGCGCAAGGCCAGCCCCTTCTGCGGGGACGGGGGTTCAGTTTTGGAACGTTTACCGTGAGAAGCCGCTGGAGATCCGAATTCCAGGCGCGTGGGTTTGGTCCCCGCCATCTCACCAATGTGCCCCGGCAAGATCAGAGTAGAAGATCCAAGTATGTGCGGTGTTAATTCAGGATTCTGAGTAGGCCTCTCGGGAGCCTCAGCGTTATGCGACCATCCCGCTGGACATCAGGCTCCGCCCCCCTCTGAACTCTCTTTCTAAGGTCTCCGGCCCATCTGCCACTTCTCTTCTATCTTTTTCACTTCCTTATATCTCTGGCATTTATCTTTTCCTTTCATCTTTCTTCTGTTTTTTCTCTCTCTCTATGAACTCGGGGCCCGATATTCAGGGCCGGTGGCTAAGCGTGAGTACAGTGCCTGGGCGTCTTTGCTGAAAACTAAACCTGGATATTCACTGCTGGGGTCATAAGAGACCCCGGCATTGAATATCCGGGATCTCCGCAGCCGCAGAAACTAACTGGGTAGTTGCGATATTGAGTCACTGGCTGGTTAGCGCCTACGGGTAAAGCTCGGCCAGCTTTTGCTGCCCATAGCTTTACCCATGTGTCATTAACCAGGTAGCAGTGCAATATCACTGCTACCCGGTTAGCGACCGTCACCGCCCACGACATGCCTTGATGATAAGTGGTTAGCATCGGGGCGTGTTGCGGAATTAGTAGCAGATATTCAACGTCACTAAGTGTGTTAGTGCCGTTGAATAGCCTGTTCAGTGGCATTTACATGGTTTACAGGTCTGTAAACTGTGTAAGTGCCTTTGAATATCGGGTCCTCAGATTTTACTCCTTCTTACCACCCAGTCCTCAAAACCCCTCTTGTTACTCCATCTACCAGTTTTCAACCCTTAACATAGCCCTCTCATTCCCCACCCTCTCACTCCCCACCCTCTCATTCCCCACTCTCTCATTCCCCACTCTCTCATTCCCCACCCTCTCACTCCCCACCCTCTCATTCCCCATTCTCTCATTCCCCACTCTCTTATTCCCCACCCTCTCACTCCCCACCCTCTCATTCCCCACTCTCTCATTCCACACTCTCTTATTCCCCACCCTCTCACTCCCCACCCTCTCATTCCCCACTCTCTTATTCCCACTCCTCTCATTCCCCACTCTCTCATTCCCCATCCTCTCATTCCCCACCCTCTCATTCCCCATTCTCTCATTCCCCACCCTCTCATTCCCCACTCTCTCATTCCCCACTCTCTTATTCCCCACCCTCTCATCCCCACTCTCTCATTCCCACTCTCTCCCCATCCTTCATTCCCCACTCTCTCATTCCCACTCTCTTATTCCCCACCCTCTCATTCCCCATTCTCTCATTCCCCACCTCACTCCCCACCCTCTCATTCCCCATTCTCTCATTCCCCACTCTCTCATTCCCCCCCCTCTCATTCCCACTCTCTTCCCCCACCTTCTCACTCCCCACCCTCTCATTCCCCATTCTCTCAATCCCCACCCTCTCAATCCCCACTCTCTCATCCCCACCTTCTCACCCCACCCTCTCATTCCCCATTCTCTCATTCCCCATCCTCTCATTCCCCACTCTCTTATTCCCACCCTCTCACTCCCCACCCTCTCACTCCCCATCTCTCACTCCCCATGCTCTCATTCCCCACTCTCTCATTCCCCACTCTCTTATTCCCCACTCCTCTCATTCCCCACCCTCTCAATCCCCACCCTCACTCCCCATCCTCTCATTCCCCATTCTCTCATTCCCCACCCTCTCACTCCCCATCCTCTCACTCCCCACTCTCTCACTCCCCATCCTCTCACTCCCCAACCTCTCAATCCCCACTCTTTTATTACCCACTGCTCTCATTCCCCACCCTCTCAATCCCCACCCTCTCACTCCCCATCCTCTCAATCCCCAAGCTCTCTCACTCTCCATCCTCTCACTCCCCATCCTCTCACTCCCCACTCTCTTATTCCCCACTCTCTCATTCCCCACCCTCTCACTCCCCACCCTCTCACTCCCCACCCTCTCAATCCCCACACTCTTATTCCCACCTTCTCACTCCCCATCCTCTCATTCCCCACTCTCTCATTCCCCACCCTCTCACTCCCCACCCTCTCATTCCCCACCCTCTCACTCCCCACTCTCTCATTCCCCACTCTCTCACTCCCCACCCTCTCACTCCCCACCCTCTCAATCCCCACTCTCTTATTCCCCACCCTCTCACTCCCCATCCTCTCATTCCCCACTCTCTCATTCCCCACCCTCTCATTCCCCACTCTCACATTCCCCACCCTCTCACTCCCCACCCTCTCATTCCCCATCCTCTCATTCCCCACTCTCTCAGTCCCCACCCTCTCATTCCCCACCCTCTCACTCCCCATGCTCTCACTCCCCACTCTCTCATTCCCCATCCTCTCACTCCCCACCCTCTCACTCCCCAACCTCTCTCCCCACTCTCTCATTCCCCACCCTCTCACTCCCCACTCTCTCATTCCCCACTCTCTCATTCCCCACTCTCTCACTCCCCATCCTCTCATTCCTCACTCTCTCATTCCCCACCCTCTCACTCCCCACCCTCTCACTCCCCATCCTCTCATTCCCCATCCTCTCATTCCCCACTCTCTCACTCCCCAACCTCTCACTCCCCATCCTCTCATTCCCCAATCTTTCATTCCCCACTCTCTCACTCCACACCCTCTCATTCCCCACCCTCTCATTCCCCACCCTCTCACTCCCCACTCTCTCATTCCCCACCCTCTCACTCCCCATCCTCTCACTCCCCACCCTCTCACTCCCCATCCTCTCACTCCCCACTCTCTCACTCCCCATCCTCTCACTCCCCATCCTCTCACTCCCCACTCTCTCATTCCCCACCCTCTCACTCCCCAACCTCTCACTCCCCACCCTCTCACTCCCCATCCTCTCACTCCCCACTCTCTCATTCCCCACCCTCTCACTCCCCATCCTCTCATTCCCCACCCTCTCATTCCCCATCCTCTCACTCCCCATCCTCTCATTCCCCACTCTCTCATTCCCCACTCTCTCATTCCCCACCCTCTCACTCCCCATCCTCTCACTCCCCACTCTCTCATTCCCCACCCTCTCACTCCCCATCCTCTCATTCCCCACTCTCTCACTCCCCATCCTCTCATTCCCCAGTCTTGAACTCTCCCCTTTCTCTCTTCCTCCTTCTGCATGCAGTTATCTGTCCAGGGCTGGCTCCAGAGATGATTCAATATATCGGTACTTTAAGCATACTTTACGTCTTATTGTTTAGCTTTGAATGCTTTGCTCTTTGCTCCCCCTCCCCCAAAACTGACACCCTAGGCAACTGCCTAGTTTGTCTGCTAGTTGCCCCAGTCCTGCATCTGTCCTCTTCTTTCCTCCCCTGTCCAGTGTCTCTCCCTTCTCTCTCTTGCCATCATCCAGCGCCTCATCTCCTTTTTATCACTCCACTATTCCCCCCTCTCCCTATTCCTCTCCTGTGTGCAATATATCCCTCTCTCTCCCATGTCCAGCACTGCCCTCTGCTTCCATCCATCCCCCATGTCCAGCATCTCACATCTTCCTCTCCTTATACTTTCTCACCTTGCATTTCCTCCTGTCTCTCCACGCCATGCCAAGCATTTTCTGTCTCCCTCCCTCCTTCTGTGCCCAGCATCTCTCCTCTCTCTCTCTCTCTTCATTGCCCCCATCTCCTCTCCATGCCAAGAAGCTAACCTCCATCCTCCTATGTCCAGCATCTGCCTTTTCTCCCCATCACTCCCCCATGCCCAGCATCTGTCCTATTTCCCCTATGTCCAGAATCTATCCTTTCTCCCCTAACTCTGCCCCCAGCCCAACATCTGCTCTTCATCCCCCTATGCCCCCCAGGTCCATTATCTGCTCTGTACCCCCATCCTATGTCCATCATCTGCCCACTACCCTCCTCACCCCATTGCCAGCATCAGTCACCAACCCCTATCCCATGTCTAGTATCTACCCTCCACCTCCACACAACCCCCACCAACATCTAGCTTCTGCTCTCTACCCCATCCCATATCCACCATCTGCCCTCCAACCCCCCACCCCTACCCTGTGGCCACCATCTACCCTTTGTACCTTTAGCCCATGTCCAACATTTATCCTTTCTCTCCTATCTCTATCCAAGTTTATCTTCCTGTTTTATGTAAAACCGAGCAGCCTGTTGTTCTGGTCTTTGGTTCACTGTAAACCGCGCTGATTGTAAATAGCGCGGTATATAAAAAATTGAAATAAATAAATCTCGGCCCAATGCCCAGCATCTGCTCTCCATTCTCCTATGTCCTCATCCCATGTCCAGTATTCGCTGTCTACCCACATCCCATGTCCACCATCTGTCCTCAACCTTCCCTACTCTTTGGCCACCATCTGCTCTCTGTTTCTCCTCTCTCCCACTGCCAGCATATATCCGCACCTCCATTTCATGTCCAGCATCTAACCTCTGACTCCGCATCTCCCCTGCCACCATTCAGAATCTGCTCTCTATCCCCATCCCATGTCCATCTGCCTTCCACCTCCCCCACACCCATTATGTGGCCAGTATCTGCCCTGTGCCCCTCCCCACCTGTTGCAGCCATCTTCCCTATGCCCCCCTCACTTCATGGCCAGCATGTATCCCCGGTCCCATGCTATGTCCCTCCAGGCTCCTCCCATGTCCAGCATCTGTCTCTTCCCCCATGTCGCGGTCCACCCTCCCCCAGCTTATCGCCGCTGCTGCTCTTTCAAACCCTACAGCAGCAGCAGCAGTAGCAAATACACCAACAAAAGCGTGGGGTGTTCCTGACTCCAGGCGCTTTGAAGGCCCCGCCTGCCTGCCCCCTTCTAATGTGAAGCATACGTCAGAAGGTGCAGGACTTGCAGGACTTTCAAGCACACTCATTTTGTGGAGGCCTCATGCTTTTTTTGTTTTGTGTTTTGTGCCTCTCATTGGGTCTGAGTTGGTGGTGACAGCGAAAGGCGAGGTGATGGCGCCACTACTGCAGACCTGAGAGACCTGGCGGCAGCAGCATCTGGTCTTGAAAAAAGCAAAAACAAAACTTTTTTTTTATTTTTTTTAAGAGCAGGCATAGGGAAGCGGCCACCACTGGGGTGTTTTGGGGACATTTTTGCCTCTCCCAAAACTTTGCCGCCTGAGGCAACCGCCTCACTCTGTCTAATGGTAAAGCTGCCCCTGCTTTTAGCTGCATTTGGGGGAATTGTTCCTGGGTGTACATTTTAGATAGGTTCAGAAAATGGCATATATGGATTGTATTCTCAGTGTTCTTTATTTTCCTTGCAGAATCTACCTGCACAAAAATCAGGTGCAGAGGTTCACAGGTACATTGTATCTAGGCGCATTTTAAGAGCAAGTATGTGCGCCTTTTTTTTTCTCTGAAATTTAGTACAAAGCCCACAAGTAAAAAGTACCCTGAAAGCTGTCCTGAAAGTGTAAGTCAGTCAATATTGGTAAATAATGTTTTAAACAATTCTGATAAGGACATCTAAAAACAACGCAATACCAATACAGGCCACATTTTGGCTATACTGCCTCTGCCAGGTCCTCCTCTTTTATAGCACATGGCTTTTTGTCTTCCATATGAATATGAATTTTGGAAATTTTTCTCTCTGGTCAGTAAGAGGGAATTTTGTTACAGGCTACCTAACTAGTGCAGCAAATACAGTATATTTTCTCTTTGAAAATGACCTCGCTGAAACTTCACCCACACATTTACACCTTCTATTTTTAGTATGCACAGAATTTTCCAGATGTATGTGTGTAAATCCACGCCCCCGGTTCAGCCAAGGAACACCTCTGATTCGCATGTGCACAATAGCATTGCATGCATACTGTTATGCAAAATTATTCAGAGCAGTTTATAACAAGACATTTCTGTATCTAAACTTTGCTTTATGTGCTCGGCTGTTAGTACACACTAAATACCCCAAGAAGCTAGGCTGGATGGTAGAATAAGCATTGTCGGCATATATTTGTAGGGCATGGTGCAGGCCACCTATAAGATAACCTTCTATATCCAGATTTCCTGGAAGGGCTGAGGAACTCTGCATTTCAGGGCTGGAGAGAGATTGGTTGCAGAGCAGAATGACACGTACAATTAAGTGGGGGACAATTTCTATCCTTTGACCAGATCTAGAACAAGTTGGGCATATCTAAACACAGTTACTGAAAATATCTCGAGATGAGGCAGTGTTATTTATTCCTTCAAGATGAGTAGTGCGATAGCCTGAATCTAAGGCAATTGGATAAGGAGTTCCTGGCCAGGACCTTGATTTGGGGGCAGTGGGCTTTACTTGGAGGTCCCTAGGCTTCAGGGGAGGAGAACTTGATTTGGGAGGGGGAGGGGCTTCAGAGGTTAGGGAACTTGACTTGGGGGTCTAGGGGTGGTTTGACTGGGGGGATCTATGTGGACATTTTTTTAGAATGGCCACTTTAAGAAGGCTCTCAAGAGCATCGAGTCACATAGCTTGTGAAATTGATCTCAAGCCAAGTTATTCATTTACTGCAGGGGTTATTAACCTGTGATTCTGAGTTACCACAAGTTAGTGGTTCCCGTGATAAATTAAGATACAATAAAATATAATAGTTTATGGTTTATTAAATTTTTTATACTACCTTTTTATACATTGAACAAAGTGGTTTACAATAAAAAACAATTATGAAAATTAAAGGAACTCCATTAAAATATAAAAGTTAAAAGAATAAAAGAGACAACAATAAGAGAAACATAGAAACATGATGGCAGAAAAAGACCATATGGCCTATCTAGTCTGCCCTCCATATCAACTACTATAGTCCCTTTTTCTCCTTTAGAGCAGGGGTTCTTAAGCAGGGGGGTATCCATACCCCTAAGAAGTAAGGAAACCAAATGATGGGGATATGGGACTGGATCTCTGAACAATTAAAAAAATTATTGTTAGATTAAAATTAAAATTTAGATTATTAATTATCACAGTTATCAATACGGAATGAGATGGTAAAACATTGCCTGTGGAAATACTTCAAGAAGTCAAGAACCATATGGAAGACCTAAGTACAAATTTTGAGGGTTAGTTCTCAGATATTAATAATTGTAGCATGGAATCTGTTTAGATCATGAACCTATTCTCATCTGATATATCTACAATGAGTGAAAACGATTTAGCAAAGGATGATTTCATTGAATTCCAAGAAGACCCAAGAAAGAAAGCTGATTTTGAAAAGGCTGGCAGTTTTGGTGTCAGCAAATCGCAGCTTAACCTAGCTTGGCAATGAGGGCAATGAATGTTTTGGTTCCCTTCACAACTACTTATCTCTGTGAAACAGGATTCTCTGCATCATAAAACCTGAAATCAAAGTGGAGAAATCGACTTGATGTGTCAGATGACATGCGAGTAACATTGTTAGTAACTGAACCTCGATTTCCTGTTTTGATTACACAAAAATAGCAAAAATCTCACTAGTTGTAGCTAGCTTGTGTATTTGTGATTTGCGTTTCAATTAATTTATCTTATGTTTTTATATTCTTATGGGCTCGATTTTCGAAGGCATTTACATGGTTAGCTGCCCTAGTTAACCGTGTAAATGCCTTAACTGCAGATAGACGAAGGCACCTACACAGTTAGTACCTTCATCTATCCATGGGTAAACCCCTTATGCGCCCCGATTTTTATCCGGTTAGCATTAGGGCGTGTCAGGGGTGTTCCAGGGTGGAGTGGGGCTGGAGGAAAAGGCTAACTGGGTATCAGTAATTTTTGATGCTACCTAGTAGGGAGGAGTAGCCTAGTGGTTGGGGCAAGGTACTTCAGGCTGGAAGGTTGGGGGTTCAAATCCCACTAGAGGACAGCAACTTTGGGCCGGAAGGACTGGGGTTTCTAGTCCCACAGATGCTCCTTGTGGTCTTGGGCAAGCCACTTAACCCTCCACTGCCCATGTTCCCTGTAAGTATTAGTGTATGTGTCTCATATCCCTGTGTGTTAAATGTATCCCCCAATTGTGTTGTGACCGCTTTGATTGAAGGATAAGGCGGTATACAAAAACTGTCTAAATAAATAAATAAATAATTAGCACTCAGCACCTTAAAGATAGGTGCTGGGGCTAACCAGGTAGCATCAAAAATTGCTGCTACCTGGTTAGCCTCGGCGGCTGCAGGCATTTCTGGCCAACCCAGATTTTCACTTCTGTCACTGTGGAAGTGACTGACTGGGTTAGAAACTGGTTGAGTGGGAGGCGACAAAGGATACAGGTACAGTAAATGGCGTTTACTCTGAGGAGAAGGATGTTACCAGTGGTGTGCCGCAGGGATCTGTCCTTGGTCCAATTCTTTTTAACATTTTTGTTAGTGATATTGTGGAAGGACTATCAAGTAAGGTTTGCCTCTTTGCGGATGATACCAAAATCTGCAATAAAGTAGACACCCAGGAAGGAGTAGATAACATGAGGAGGGATCTAGCTAAGCTTGAAGAATGGTCGAGAAATTGGCAGCTGAGATTTAACGCTAAAAAATGCAGGGTCATGCATTTGGGCTGCAGCAATCCAAGGGAGAAGTACCACCAAAAAAGAGGAGGATCTGGGCGCGATTGTTTCTGATGATCTTAAAATGGCTAAATGGTAAGAGAGGCGACGGTGAAATCCAGAAGGATGCTTGGGTGCCTAGGAAGAGGAATGGCCAGCAGGAAAAAGGAGCTGATATTGCCACTGTATAAGTCTTTAGTGAGACCTCATTTGGAGTACTGTGTGCAACTCTGGAGACCACACCTTCAAAAGGATATAAACAGGATGGAATCAGTGCAGAGACTGGCTACTAAAATGGTCAGTGGTCTTTGCTATAAAGCATGTGAGGACATACTTAAAGATCTCAATATGTATACTTTAGAGGAAAGACGGGAGAGAGGAGATATGATAGAAAAGTTTAAATACCTCCATGGCATAAATGCACAGGAGGAGAGCTTCTTTCAATTGAAAGTAAACTCTGTAATGAGGGGACATAGGATGAGGGTGAAAGGGGATGGACTCAGGAATAATATATGGATGCTCAAATTAAAGTCACCTGTGTGGAACGGTATCAAAGGCTTTACTAAAATCTAAGTACACTAAATCCAGGGCTCTCTCCAGTCAAAGAAATCAATCAGATTTGTCTGACAAGACCTGCCTCTAGAAAACCCATGCTGCCTCGGATTCTGCAATCCATTGGACTCCAGAAACCTCACTATTCTCCATGTTAGCAGTCTTTCAATTAATTTACTCACTACAGAGGTCAGACTAACTGGCCTGTAGTTCTCAACCTCATTCTTACTTCCGCTGTTGTGTACAGGGACCACATGTGCCTTTCTCCAGTCCTCTGGGACCACTCCCGACTCTAAAGAAGCACTGAAATGGTCAAACAGGACTAGGAAGAGGGGGAAGGAGAAGCAGAAGAAACAGCACTGCATGGGGCATAGAGACATTACCACAGCTTAGTAACTAGGCCCCTAAATGTGAAAGTTCGGACCTACAGACTGATTAACCTTTGGCCAGATAACTCAATGCCTGATCAAAAGTTAGCTGGTTAAAAAGCAGAGGATTAGAGATGTGCCAGGTGCGGAATTTTCTTTTAGTAAGATAGCACCAATATTCAGTTATCTTTATCCAACTATATTTATTGGCGCAGATTTAACCAGTTATGTCTTTAAGGCATCGTTGACTGTTTTTTTTTATTTATTTATGCAATCATTCTTATATACTGCTTTATGAATCAAAATGGTTTACATTGAACAAACTTATTACAAAGGACATATGGTAACAGGATAGGGAATAAACCTTTTATATAGGATATGGGTAGAAGATAATAAAATTATCACATGGGAGGAGATATAACAAAGCTATAACATGGGGCTGACATAAACATTTCATGCTGTATCTTTACATGGACCTGCTTCTAATGTGCTTATCAGAGACCAATATTTCTAGATATAGACATATGACCAGTTGTCCGAAGAGGGGCCGCTGAAAATCACACTAACTGGGTAAGTTCAGCTCTTGCCTGGTTAGTACTGGTACTGCCCCTGCACTAATCAGACAGTGCTAGAGCAGTCTGTGGAGATGTTCAGAAGCACTATCCAGACAGTGCTGCTGAATAATGTACTCTGACCCCTTAGTCAACCTACCTCCCGTTGGCCAGCCGTCTAAGGGCTGTCAATATCAGCTTTCAATTTCTGCAGAAAGAACCTATCTAACTCAAATGCATGACTCCTCCCCAAATATACTGAAGAAAGAGCAACTTTCACTTAGGCAATGCATATTTATTATTGTATTAGTATTATGTTACCTTTCAGTGGTATAAAGTGTAATGTGTGTCATGCCATACATCTACATAATGTTCACTAAACATCTTTATTTATTTTATTTATTTAGTAAGGACTTATATACCGCTCCTTCCAGCGATCAGAAGCGGTTTGATTACAATTACGGGATTTGTCATAAATTACAGACAGAATTATTTGGGGATTAGATAGAGAGAGCAGGGGGATACACAGCACACATATGCGGGTCCATATAAAGACCTTAGTTATTATCATACATTTACACAGGCACTAACCACCATATATTTACATTTGTACATACTGCAATTCAATTTCTTTTGTCCTTTTGGATTTTCATCTGGTATAATGACAATTGAACAGGTGCGTCTTCAGTTGTTTTCTGAAATTGCTTATGTCTTTAATTTCTCTCAGCTCGTGTGGGAGCTGGTTCCATAACGTGGGGGCAGATAAGGAGAACGCTCTGCGACTAGTACTGACCTTTACGTGTCTAAAGCTGTTTGGAACTCTTAGTGTGTCAGAGTTCATGGTTCTCCTGCTTCTGGTTGCAGGTTGCATGGAGATCAGGGTGGAGAGGAATGAGGGGGCCAGGTTGTGAATTAACTTGAATGTAGTTACCAATGTTTTGTATTGAATCCTTGCAACGACTGGAAGCCAGTGTAGTTCCATCAATACAGGTGTGATATGTTCGGTGACGCGAGTTCTCATGATGATCCTTGCTGCTACGTGTTGGGCCATCTGTAGTATGTTGGTTGTTTTCCTTGGTAGCCCCTGCAAGATGGCGTTGCAGTAGTCCAGGTGGGGCATGATGAGAGCCTGAGCAACTGATCGGAAATCGCACGGATCTAGTATGTTCCGCAGGGGTCGTAGCACTTTAAGCTTGTGGAAGATGGCTTTGTTGGTGTTGTTGACATCTGGACTTGTTGGTGTTGGTGTTGTTGACATCTGGTGTTGTTGACATCTGGACTTGTCAGGGCAGATCAATTCTAACCTCAGTTTTGTCAAGTTTGGGCTACCTGCTCAGTTCAGTTCCATAACTGATATTTTGATTTATGCAATCTCACTTTCTTTAAGAGACTGATAGAGTTGGAGACCAATTTTAGAAAGGATGTGGAGATGGGAATTGAGACATCCAGGTTGTAATGTGGAAACTTTCCTTAGTATTTTACAAAAAGCTCTGTCAAACAGGCAGAAGGAACAGTGATTGCATGTAGGTAAAGCACAGTTACTTACCTGTAACAGGTGATCTCTGGGAACAGCAGGAATAAGTCTTCACATATGGGTACATCGGTACTGACGGAGCCTGCGCGGGAACGCTCCCCAGCGTCCCAGAAAGGAAAGCTTTTGGGAACATCCCACAGCGCCTGCGCGCTGCCTTCCCGCCTTTCCTAACCGCCTCTCTCCAGTTCAAGTTTTAAAGCTGAGACAAAGAGAGAGAGAGGAAAGGAAAGATAGATAGAAAGATACAACTCCTAGGGGAGGTAGGTGGGTTGTGAAGACTTATTCCTGCTGTTCCCAGAGATCACCTGTTACAGGTAAGTAACTGTGCTATCTCCAGGAACAAGCAGGAATGAGTCTTCACATATGGGGACTCCCCAGCTAGAGATGCCTGGGAGATCCCCAAGGTTGTGAGACCCTGAGAAGGGCTCTACCTCCTCCCATGGATCTCAGGCATCCAACCAGGGATGGAGGGCAGGAGTTGATTAAGCATGGAACAGGTGTTTGAGAACAGCCTGACCAAACAAGGCATCCCGGCGGGAGTCCTTGTCCAAGCAGTAATGGGCTGTGAAGGTATGAACCGAGGCCCAGGTGGCTGCTCGACAGATCTGGTCGATGGACACAGAATTTAGATGAGCCATAGAGGTTGCCATGGCCCTCACATTGTGAGCTGTGACATGGCCCTCCAGAGAAAGATTCTTGCTCTGATAGGCGAAAGAAATACACTGAGCAATCCAATTGGACAGTGTTCTTTTAGAGACTGGAAGTCCCAAATGAGAGGGATCAAAAGCAACAAAGAGCTGAGAAGACTTTCTATGTTGCTGTGTCCTTTGTAAATAAAAAGCAAGAGCCCTCTTACAATCCAGGGTATGAAGATTCCTCTCTGCACTTGATGCATGAGGACCTGGAAAGAAGACAGGTAAGTACACCTCTTGGTTAAGATGAAAAGGTGAGACCACTTTAGGCATAAAGTGTGGATTGGTCCTAAGGACTACCTTATCATGATGGAACCTTGTATAAGGTGGATTAGCCACTAAGGCCTGCAGCTCACTGATGCGGCGAGCTGAGGTGACTGCAATAAGAAAGATAACTTTCCAGGAAAGAAATTTCAAGGAGGTAGTGGCTAAGGGTTCAAAGGGAGGCTTCATGAGCTGACCAAGAACCAGATTCAAGTCCCATGCCACTGGAGGCTGTCTAATGGGAGGTTTAGTTAAAGAAGGCCTCTCATGAATCTTGCAACAAGACGATGAGAGGAAATAGGTTGTCCATTGAGAGGCTTGAGAGATGCTGCAATAGCACTCAAATGGACCCGTACTGAATTTGTTTTGAGGCCTGTATGGGAAAGATGCAGGAGATACTCTAGTAAAGAATTCAAAGGTATTGCTAGAGGGTTAAAACCCCTCTCAGCACACCAAATAGTAAACCTTTTCCATTTAAAAGCATAGGAACGCCTAGTAGAAGGCTTTCTGGAAGCATGAAGGATATCCCTCACTTGCTGAGACAGATGCCAATCTTGAAGGTCTAAGCCTTCAGCAACCAAGCCCTGAGATGGAGAGAATGGGGGTTTGGGTGCCACAGTGTTCCCCCCTCCTGAGACAGGAGATCTGGAGCAGATCCCAAGTCCAGGGAGGGAGCTTGAGAGAGATGCAGACGTAGAGGGAACCACACTTGGCATGGCCATCATGGAGCTATGAGGATCATAGTCCCTCGATCTCTCTGAAGCTTGAACAGGGTCTTGGGAATTAGGGGAATGGGTGGAAAGGCGTATAGGAAGTCTTGACCCCAATGAAGGAGGAAGGCATCCTTGGCCTGAACTCCCTGGCACGGAATTCTGGAACAGAATCAGGGAAGTTTGGCATTCCACGGACTTGCAAAGAGGTCTATGTCCAGGGTTCCCCAAATTCGAAAGATTCTGACTATCTAGTCCATATGAAGGGACCACTCGTGTGGAAGCAGAACTCGACGAGTCTGTCTGCCCAAGAGTTTTGAACTCCTGGAAGGTATACTGCCAGAAGATGAATTTGATGCTCTCTGGTGAAGGCCCACAATCTCAGAGCTTCGTTGCAAAGCGACAGAGAGCCAGTCCCTCCCTGCTTGTTCACATAGAACATGGCTACTTGGTTGTTCATGTGAATGAGGACTGTCTTGTAGCTGAGCAGGGTATGGAAGACTCTGAGAGCCAGGAAGATTGCTCTGAGCTCTAAGATGTTGATATGTAGAGAGGTCTCCTATGGGGACCAAATGCCCTGGGTGGAGAGGTCGTGAAGATGAGCCCCCCAACCCTTTGGAGAGGCATCTGTTGTAAGGGTTGCTTGGGGTAACAACTGTTGGAAGGGGGACCCCTGCAACAGATTTTGAGTGGACTTCCACCACTGGAGAGACCAAAAGAGGCGCCTGGAGGTTGCTATTTTGTCTGACAGACCCCCTGATACCTGGGTCCATTGGGTGGACAAAGTCCATTGAGCTGCCCTCATGTGAAGGCGAGCATAAGGGACCACATGCACAGTAGATGCCATGCGGCCTAGCAGTTGTAACATCTCTCGAGCAGTTAAATGGGTTTTTAACTGAATCTGGGAGGCTAACTGCACTAAGCGTAGGCAACGGGCCTGGGGAAGATAGGCCCTTGTAGTTGTGGTATCCAGCAAGGCCCCTATGAACTCTAGAGACTGAGTAGGGGTGAGTTGGGACTTTGAAATGTTTATCACCAGTCCCAGACACTGCAGAACACGCATTGTGCAGGTTAGGGAAGTCTGGGCCTCTGACTGGGATGGAGCTCGGATGAGCCAGTCGTCCAGATATGGGAATACAAATATTCCTAGAGTGCGTAGGAATGCAGCTACTACTGCCATGCATTTTGTGAACACTCTAGGAGCAGAGGTCAGACCAAAAGGAAGTACCCTGTATTGGTAGTGCTTCCCTTGATAAAGGAACCGAAAGAACCTTCTGTGTGCTGGATGGATGAGTATATGGGTATACGCATCCTTGAGATCTAGAGAACAAAGCCAATCCTGACTCTAAAGGTATGGAAGGAGAGTACCTAGAGAAATTATTTTGAATTTCTCCCTGCATAAAAACTTGTTCAATTCTCTGAGATCTAATATGGGTCTGTAACCCCCTGTTTTCTTTGGGATAAGAAAGTAGGGGGAGTAGAACCCTGAGCCCTGTTGAAGAAGGGGTACTTCTTCTATTGCCCCTTGGGCAAGAAGGGTAGTAATCTCTTGACCGAGAAGGTCGAGGAGAGATGTTTGAGAATTGAACTGTCTCACCATGGTGTGAGGAGGAAGGTTTGAGAAATTAAGTTTGTACCCTTCCCTTATGATGGAGAGGGTCCATGCTCTGCTGTGATTTGTTCCCATCTGGGAGCAAAGTAAGCTAACCTTCCTGGAATGGTGAGAGACTCTGGTTCTGCTAGAGCCAGAAAGGCTAAGTTCTCTAGATGCAAGTCAAAGGCCCTGAGGAGGCTGAGGCTGTTGGGCTACAGGAGTCCTTGCAGCCTTAGGCTTGGCCTGTTTAGGTTGTTGACGCTTTGCAGCAAAACGACCTGCAGAAGATGTCTGTTGACCATAAACAGGATAATATCTTCCCTTCTTGGGAAAATATGGCTTTTTGAACAACCTCTTCTTGACAGGATTAGAGGTAGACTTTGAAAGCCTATCCAAAGCAGAATTTTCTGCATCCATCTGTGTGGCCTTTGCCTGCCAATCCTTGCCAAAAAGGTTTTCACCTGTACAAGGAAGATTTCCCAATCCATCTTGGACCCAAGGTTCCAGATCAGAAGCTTGTAACCAAGCAATTCTGCGTGCACCTATGACAATAGCCGAAGCTCTGCTGGCACCCTCAAAAGAGTCAAAGGCTGAACGGTTGGAAAATTTGGAAACATCTTGGGCATGCTTAAGCCAAGTGAGAAACTCTTCCCTCTTATCTTCTGGAAGAAAAGGGAGGAAAGTTTGCAGATGATCTGTAACTTCTTTTAGAAACATCCCCATATAGAGACTATAGGAGTTGATTCTAGCAACAAGCATGCTGGCTTGAAAGATTTTTCTGCCAAAGCATCTAAGGTTCTACATTCTCTCCCTGGAGGGATAGAAGAGTGCCTTTTTGCACTCTATAACTTTTTCATGGCAGACTCCACCACAATAGAGTGGTGAGGAAGCTGAGTCTTATGAAATCCAGGACAAGGCGGGACACGGTACATGGTGTCTAGCCTACGAGAGTGGGAAGAGATAGTAAGAGGGGTCTCCCATATGCCCAACATGTGATCATAAAGGATCTCATGAACTGGCAAAGTGGCTGCCTCTTTAGGAGCCTTGGGATATTGCAAAATATCCAACTTCTTGGCTCTAGGCTCTGACTCAGGGGCTACTGAGATACAGAGCCCCTTGGCCACTTCTCTTATAAAGTCCTGAAAAGACAAGTCCTCTGGAGGAGACATTCTTCTTTTTGGAGAAGAAGGCTCTTGAGAAAGGAGTACCGATGCTTCGACAGAAACCTCCGATGCATCAGAGTCTTCGGAGGAATTGAAGTATCGCCTGTCTGGATGCTCCTGTAGAGCCCGATACGTGTACTGAGTGGTATCGACATCGGGAGTGATTGGTACCGGTTTGGTACCGATGGGCATCATCGGACAGGGTACTGTTGCAGTCGACACCAAAGCCGATGTCGATGCAATCGGCACCGGAACTGAGATCGGTGCCGGAGCCGGTACCGGCAACGGAGCCTGTTGCGGTACCAGCGGCGTCGCAGCTCGAATGAATGCCGTGATGGCCTGCTGCATGGTCAGAATATTCTGATCCATCGACGCCATCAATGTCTGGACATTGGTACCGGCAGATTCCACCGGTACCCCAGAACATTGTAACAGGTGATCGGTCGAGGCCGTGCCATTGATGTCAATCTGTGACCCCATAGGAGGAGCTTTGGAAGCCGGAGCTTCCCGCCGGGGTACTTTTGCCGGTGCAAGATCCTCGAGGGCAAGCCCAGAGGCATCCCGATGCTTAGAGGGGGATCTATCCTTCGAGGACTGGCTGGATTTATGTTTGGTTACCTGAGATCCATAGGAGGAAGAAGAAGCCCTGGACGACGTTGATGCCACCAAAGCTGCATCAGAGGGAAACAGGGTATTGAGCTTAGCTGCTCAGTTCTGTAAACCTCTCTTAGACATCATGGAGCAGGATGCACAATCCGTGATAGAATGGTCAGGACCCAAACATTTAAGACACCAGTCATGGGTGTCGGTAACAGAGATGGTACTGCTGCACTTAGTGCATTTTTTAAAGGGCTTTTCCATGAGGAAATTTTCCTTAGGCCTAAGGCCCAGAGAGACAAAAAAAAAAAATATATACACTAAAGCGGAAGAATTATATTTTTTTAAGAAAAGAAAGAAAAGACCGGCAGTACCGGTCCGGCGTTGAAGAAGGCAGACGCGCGACCAAAGAAATAAAATAAAATAAAGAACTTCTTCAGCGGTGACAGGAACACGACCTGCTGGCTCCGCGGAAAAGAAGAACTGGAGAGAGGCGGTTAGGAAAGGCGGGAAGGCAGCGTGCAGGCGCTGTGGGATGCTCCCAAAAGCTTTCCTTTCTGGGACGCTGGGGAGCGTTCCCGCGCAGGCTCCGTCGGTACCGACGTACCCATATGTGAAGACTCATTCCTGCTTGTTCCTGGAGATACTTGTTATCTTAGATTGCATGCGTGTGGGAGCAGCATTTTTAAATTGCTACTCCTCAATGTGAGTGCATGGCTCGATCCTACAGCACCATTTCACCCCCAATCAACTCTGCTTGCCTACAGTTCCCCTCCCATTCCCCCCCCCCACCTGATATCCAATCCCCCTGCCTACTCCTCAAGGCAACCAATGACTCTGATAGGCAATTCCCCCCTTACAGACCCCCCCCCCCAGATATTCAGTCCCTTAGACCCCCAACGCCTAAAGGCATAGCTTTCCCACCATATAACTACCTGGCCGAAAGATCCCCACTCAAGGCTGCCCATGCAGACCATCTACCCCCTGATTGCCTGACTTTAGCTCCTACCAGGATCCAATGCTCCTTGATGTTAGTGTGAGCAGGAGTGATCCCCAGTTGCTCCTGCTCATCCTGGTCCCAGATTCCAAAATGGCCACCATGATCCCTTGCAGTATTTGGCAGCCTTACCGCTAGTGATAATTCCATAAGATTATTGCTAGGAATGCTAGGGGTCTCAGTGGCCATTTTGGAATTTGGGACCAAGACCACAGGAGTGACTAGGGATTGCTTCTACTCACGCTCAACCTCAAGGGGGATTGGCCACTGGTAGCAGCCAGGGTTGGGGGATCAGGAGTAGGGGGTCTGCTCAGAGACCTCAGGGGAGTATTTCTGGTGGGGGGAGTCAGTTGGTGAGAGGGTATGCCTTGAGGTGTCGAGCATTTGGGGGGGGATCAGATTGCTGGAGATGTTCAGGGGGATCACCTGCCAGGCAGAGGCTGGAGAGGGTCTTTGGATGTCTATGGGAGTTTGGGAGGAGGATTGATGTTCAGGTGGGAGGGATCGGCTGGGAGGACTTCTGTCAAGGGGAAGATTGGGGGACAGACCTCAACATTTACACCTGCCCCTTGAAGTAGATATTTATTCGTGCCTGGGTGCAGGTGTAAATGCTGACAAGTATTTTTTTATATCCTTGTAAGATAGGGAATCCATGTTGACATGTTAGGCCCACCCCTACAACCCCTCCTGATATCTTAAATATGGTAAGCATAACCCTCTTTCTAAAATGGTATTACACATTTATGTCGTGCTACACATATAAATGCTGCTATTTACATGTGCAGTTGCTTCTAAATATCCTCCTAATTGTGCAAGAGGACTGGACTCAGCTTAGTTTTGAACCAATAGAATTTTGATGTTCGCCTCAACCACAGTCTGCATATTGGCTTTAATCTATGTAAAGGAACTTAATGAATACAAAAGAAAGTTACCGTGGCTACATTTGAAAATGTAATATACTTTCAATTATTTTATATTCCAGGTTTCCCAGTGCAGCACCAGTAGAGTGGCCTTCTTGCCATAAGTCAGAAAAAGATATTGCCTACTGGAGAAGAAGAGGACAAGACTTTAGCATATTGCTGGGTTACACTGACAAAGGACACTCGGAAAGCAAAGGAGGTAATACTGCCAAGCCAGAAGATATGGCAGAGTCAAATGCTGTATTCCAAAGTGCTAAAGAAGGGCGGACAGATACAAGGTCAGAGAGAGAAAATCCGGTGAGGCGAAATGTTTTGGATGAGACTTGGAAACCATCAGTTGATTACCAATGGTCAAGTTTAAGCACAAAATGTACTGAAAATGCTAATAAATTGTCAAGGCAAATGTCAGATGGTGATGGTGAAAAATTACTCCAGGATTTTTATTCGTTTAACTTAAGAGATGACACACTTAATTCTCAAAGGAAAGGAAAATCATTATCATTGCCAAGAGTTCTTTCACCTCAGAGGTATGTGAATATGCCAATTCCGCCAAATAACAATCACTTAGTAAGTGGAGATAAACTACAGTCTTATCCCAAAAACTCTAAAGCCGGACGTGACTTCTACAGTTTGATGAAACCTAAGTATGGCAGGCCTCTCAAGCCTCCATCCTATGAACTGCACCAACAAGCTTGGGGAACAGTGGAAGGAGGTGGATTTCAGGAGAACCCACAGAAAGATGAATATGTCTCAATTTTCACCAAAGATAATGAACCCAGACAAGATTTTCACATCCAGGACTCTAGTTTGGAGCCTCCTGTTTATGTACCTCCTCCATCTTACAAATCTCCACCTCAGAAAAATATGAATCCTCATTCCTTGAATGAAGTGCCTCATTATAAAGTATGTTTCAGTGATGTCCAGTCGTGCTTAGAGGAAGGAACCAACGTGAACCAAAAGACATCCTCTAGCATTCTTAAGGCAGACAAAGATTTCTGTACAGATTATCATTTTCCTTGTAAAAAGCCAGGCCATCATCAGTTCATAGGTGATTACATTCATTCTGTTCAATATATTCCATTTGATGATCCACGTATAAGGCATATTAAATTAGAACAGAATGAAGGTCACCAAGATAACCTGAAACAAAGAGAAAATGTGATCACAACAAGCCCCACTGTTGGGCAGGACAAAAATATCAAAGGAATACAAAATAATTGTGCCTTTTTGGAGCCACCAAATTTACTAAATGCTGCACAATGTAGGAACATTGTTTCTGAGTCTGCCATTGGCAATAGGTGGTTGACTGTATCGTCTACAGATCATGAATGCATTACCTTGTCTGACCAAATAGACAGTTCTGCCATCAATGCTCGCATGGCTGATTGTGAAACCAGTCGAAAGGAGACAAATGGCAAAGTTCCTCTGAAGAAAACACAGTCGGATAGCGCCTATGAAATTATAACAAAGGTCAAAAAATTTGAACCTGCAACCGGGGCTCAAAGTAAATGTAATTCAAAGAGAAAAATGAATGAAACAATATTTTGTTTGGTTTCCATACCAGTTAAATCAGAGTCAGATGCATCAGATACTGATAAAAGCAATGACAATCTATCAGGAGACATGGACAAGACAAATTGGTTAAATGATAGCAAGAGTGGTTCACATGGGCAAAACCTTTTGAGAACCTCTTCCACTGACTTAGAACTACAGGCCCTCACGGGAAGTATGCCCAATAAAAATGGGTTACCAAACCAAGAGCTGCATAAGCAAGTGGATTTCAAGCAAAGGACTGACCTCAGATTAGTTCAACCTGCTAAACACAAGGAACTTACATACTCAGGTTCTTGGCCAGGTGATCAATACAGAGATCAGCAAACACAGACAAATTTCAGGGGGCGGCTCAAGGGTTCAGAATTTATCCATGATTCAAAACTGACTATTCCAAATAATAAACGTATCGGTGCAAATTGTCTTGGATCTACAATTACAGCTTTAAAGGAGCAAGGCTTGCCCTCTGGCAACTGTGAAAAAAGTATGTATGATATTAAAAGACAAACATGCTTCAGCCCATCAAGCAACAGTGCATTTATGAGGACACCTTCCTTGGTAAATCAGTTACCCAAGGCACAACAAAGCCAAAATTATGGGTCCTCCTATGGAAGTGTACGAGAAAAGGAACAAAGCCCCATTAGCAAGGGGGAAGTGCTAAAGGGGGATGTATCAACCCCTTCTGACAATAAAGAACTGTTTGGACAGTTTCTCTTGAAACCTGTTAGCCGCCGCCCCTGGGATGCAATAAGTGAATTGGAAAATTTGAACAAGGAGTTTCAAGGACAGGAAGAGAGTGATGTCAATGGAGATGCTATGGAGAATGAGGAGAAGGAGCAGGAAGATTGTGTTTTCATTGCAATGCCATCCATGCCAACCAAACGTGGATCCACAAACAGAATGGTCAACTGCAATAAGCAAAAAGCTGAAGTTCCTCAGGCTCCTGTATTTAAACAAGAAAAAGTTAAAAGTAATTCTGAAAGCTGGAGTATACAACATGAATCTGATATCCTTGAATTGTGTGATGATCAACAGAACTCTTCACAGGAAGAAGACCCCAGCAGTAAATGGGTCTGGCCAACAGAGGGAAGGGCGCCAGCAGAAACAATTCCTGAGATTACCAGCAGAATAAATAATCAAACTGTTGCTATTGCAAGTCCATCCCAGAGAATGTTGTCAAGTGGTCCCAGTGGAGCAAACTTAAACAAGATGCCCTCTAATTTCAACTGTAGGGAGGGCAGATTTAATGTTGATGATTCATTGTTGGATTTGTCTAGGCTAAGTAAAGCCAATGTCCCCAGAACAGATCCATATGAACAGATAGATCCCATAACATATTTGCCTGTCAAGAAAAATCAGGGTCTTCCTGAACAAGAACGGAACTATCTGGGATTTAGTATTAGCCACCAGCTCAGTGGAAACAAAAGTATTGAATTCTGTGAAACACAAAATGCCCCTGAAATACCTGAAAATGAATCAGTGCAGGCAAGGGCTACAAGAATTCTAGGCATTGAAGTAGGAATGGATTTTTTACTTTCTCATAGTGCACGTAATGGTGAAAACCACCATCCTAAGCATGCCTGGGACCTTGAATTACCCACAACAGGAAGATTAAGTGCTATGGTAGAGAGAGATGTGCAAAGGCAGGAGAATTCATCTTTCAGCAATGAAAAGCAGGACTTGAAAGAAAGCTTTCTTACAGAGGATCTCAATTTTTTATCAAAGAAAACTGCCAAAAGCAAATGCCAAAACACTGACAAAAATGCCAGGGATTATCTGGCAACCGAGAGAGAACTAGGGTTGGAGGAGCAGCATTCAAATCTGTTTTGCAAATCAGTTTTAAACAATCTGGAGGAAACACGTCTTGTGCCCAGTTCTGAAAAGAGAACTAGGGGCACCTCGAAGAAGATTGAAACTTTGCAAGGCAAGCTTGCTTCCATCCCAAGTCGTACTGCCATGGATCGTTTGGTTCGAATGAAAGAAGTGGATTCAGTGTCCCGCATGCGGCGCCTCAGCTGCAAAAGCACCGATTCTGGGGATGATGAAGGTGATGAGGAGAAGCAGCATCAGGTACTGGATGAAAAAGGACATAAATTAACCATCATTGGCAGTGATGCATCCTGCAAACTAACACACACTGGAGCCGTCTCCAAACAAATAATATCTCTCAATGAAAGTACGCACTTAGTCCCGAATGACAAGAAGAGACCTGAGGGTAAGTTACTTTTTTAAATGTAGCTTTTACATTTAGGGGGTAATATGATAAGTAACTTATGAGTGAAGAACAGCTTTCTGCATACATAAGTCAACTCGTGCAAAATTGCCCGAGGTCTAAACATACAAAAGTAAGCACTAGGATGGATCACATGGGGGGGGGGGATCATTTTCAAAGTCATTTACATGGTTTGCAGACCTTCCGCTGCCCAGTTAGCCTCGCAGCTGTCCGGCAAACCCTGATATTCAATGCCGGGGCTGGATATGACCCCCTGCCATTGAATATCCTGGGTTTAAGTTCAGCGCTGGTGGCTAATTGCATTAGCAGCACTAGCCACCGGTGCTGAATATCCCTCCTCCCCCATAGTGCCTCGTTTTCCGTGACATACCTGTAAGTATTTCTGAGGGTGGGCGAGAATAGTTGAAGTCAGGCAAGATCAATACTAATGCATGTATCTTAAAAAATACACTCATCTGCTAGGGATGTAGAGGGCACAAAAATGTTTGGCTGATCTTGGTTTAAAACTAACTTTCAGTGACTTTTGTGGTTTTTTTCATGTTTTTGCAAATATTCTTAATTATACACCTTCAATGCATGCTATAGCTTTTTTGCACACACAAATCAATTGTGCACGTTAATTTGTAGTCATATGCATGCACAAGTGATTTGAGTGCGCTTTTCATTTTTGGGTGCCCAAAGAAATGCTCAAACGAGGCCAAAAATGCACATCCAGTTTTCACTGGCACAAACACTCACAAAGTTATACCTGCTTTAACTGTGTGTGAAAGCCACATATCGCCTTTATAATAGAAGCACAACATAGGCACCACCTATGAGCCTTTCCTGTTTACGTCCCCTAGTACAAAATTATCCCCAGGATGTGTTCCGTATTCTTTCAGGAAATGGCTGATAAATGAATGATACCTTCCTGTCTATTTATTTACTGATGTGCTGTGGGTTATACCTTAACTGCTAGTATTTGAAGTCGTAACCTAAAATTGCACTAAATTGTAATTATTTAAATCTTAAATGATGTGAGTAAATCCATTATATAAGTTGATCAAAGGGAGAACTCTAGCTTTTCACTTCAATTGATGTTTTCAAGAGACTATATAATTAAGAAGCCACAGCTGTTCTTATGAAAGCCAAATCTCACAAAAACAAAGCAACAGTCTCTTCCTGGTGCCCAAGTTGTTTGTTTCATACTCTGCACACTCTATATATTCCAGCTCTTATGGTGTAAATTTTCAAAAGTTTAGCTAGGATCTATATATGAAAAATAAACAAGGCATTATGGAGATAATTTTATAAGGGTCGCTTAGTTTAACACACATTGTCATGCCAAATCTAGGCATGACCACTTACACCAACAGTAGACTTAGGGGCATGTTTACTAAACACCGGTGCTGTGCGGGTTCCCGTTAGTGTGCTGGTGCCATATAAGGAGTGGGCGGGCCAGGCAGAAAAAAGGAAAAAAACGGACCGTACGTGTGTGCGTCGCGCTAATGTGCGGGTCCCACATTAGCGCTGGGAAGGCTAAGTGGGGCGCTGCTGCTTAACCAAACAACAGAGCCGTAGTACAACGGTGAAAACATTGACCCATGGTGCAGGGGCCAGGGGTTCAAACCCCCATTGTGCCCAACAAAAAAGACCAGCTGAGGCATCAACTTTTATGGGCAAAAGTGGTGTAGGAGGCATATTGATTATGGGCGGCAGAAGGCGGTGCACTTATTTTTTTAAACGGCATGAGGCGGCGCACTGTTTATTGTGGGCGGCAGATGGCGGCGCGCTGTTAAGGTTGGGCGGCAGAGGGCGGCGCGCTGATAAAATTGGGCAACAGAAGGCGGCGAGCCGGTGGGCAGAAGGCGGCGCGCTGATGTGTGAGGGGGCAGCCCAATAGTGGGAGGGATAAGTGGCGCGCTGATGTGCAAATAACAGCACAATGGTTAAGACACTGACCACATGTGCAGGCATTATGGGTTCAATTCCCCACAGGGCCCATTGAAGACAGCTGGCTGAGGCAGTATTTTAAGGGGCATGCCCATGTTGGGCGCTGTTAATGTTACACGCCAGAAGGCGGCGTGCTGTTAATTGTAATTTTGTGCGCAACAAGACGGCGCGCCGATGGCTACAAGGCTGCGCGCTGCTGCCTAAACAGAGCCACAGCACAATGGTCAAGACACTGAGCAATGGTGCAGGGGCCACGGGTTCAATCCCTCACAATGCCCAGGGAAAAGGCTAGCAGAGGCAGTATGTTTTATGTTGGGGAGAGCTGTAGGAGGCTGTTTAATTTTATTTTGTGATAACTACTAGCAAACGCACACTCACAGCATATTAATATAGGGCCGCCCATAAGGCACATGTTACAGTGCACCGTCCGCCAAGGCACCCTAGAATGTCCCCTATAGGGCAGCATGTATGTTGCGACACAGGATAATGTATGGTGCACCCTATATGGATGGCAACCATACAGTGCCCTATAGGGCGCCCCATAAAGCACCCTCAGAGGCACCTTATGGTACAGTACACTGAGGGTGTCATTGCTGGCATCAACATATGTACAGTAAATTTAAAAAATGCTTTGAACACCTGTCTCACAGAACCCCACTGTGGGTTTGAACCCATGACCTCTGGCTGCACAGGCAGTGACGTAACCATTGGGCTACAGCTCCATAGCTGTAAGGAAGCCCCTGGCTGGCTGCAGATAGCCTGCACGTCACCTCACAGACAGTCTGCCAGTGTAAACAGGATAGGGTTAGGCCACACATACCCATGATGCACTGCACATGCAAATTAGCTGTCCACAGATGGACACAAGATGGGGAATGCACACCCACAGCACCTCGGCCCTGTTGGGGGGCGTGACCGGGTGCACCCACACAGTAACTCGGCCTGGTAGGGGGCACTGACCGGGTGTTTTACTGGCACAAAGTAGCTACACACCGTTACATCGTGCGGGTTCTGGGCTCACCCTGAGTGTGCAATGAGGCGCCCAGGACCAGGTCCACAACACCTTCCATGGCTGATGGAGGTCAAGTGGGAGTTCCAAAGCAGTGTTAATGTGTAAGATAGCTAGTTTCTGCACAAACACCATGGATATCCCAGTCAGGCACAGCTGCCCACCCGCCCCCCCAGCAAACATGGTCCCCATCAAGAGATCCACACTCTACCTCCCTGCAAAGTGGCAGTAGAGGGCAACATTCAACCCCAGTCCTGCTGAGGAACACATACCCCCCTCATACACAGCCATAACACAATAGCAGACAAACATATGACCAGGTTATGGTAGGTTACACCCCACCACCACGTATTCCCCTGCAGCAAGCCAACTGCACCCTGCAAGCCATTCCAGCAAGACACATACCAGCTACAAACAGTCTGCTGGTTGGTCCATAGTGCATGTTCCTAGTGGAGACACATGCACCCAGAACTGGGCTGCCAGCATACACAGCAAGCAGATAACTCAGTGACTGGGCCCCAAATAAATACCCATACCCATCACATGAGAGAAAGATTGTATAGTACTATGGGGGGGTACCTAGCCATGCTGTGGTCACTACACAGTCAGGGTGAGCGTGATCTCCCAGAGGGACATGCTTTGGCCACCCTGTCTGTGTAGGTGGTGGCCGGACACTACAGTGTCCCTGCCAGTGCCCTATGCCCGGTGCAGATGCATCCTGGCCAGGCCACCCTGTCCTGGCTATACCCATGGTACCTTGCACCACATTATGCACATTGGCCAATACTGGCAACAGTGCTGGCAGTGTGGGCTGTGGAAGGGGCTTGCAGCCAACACCCACTGTATAGACAGACACCCACTTCCACACCTATGCCATCATGGTGCTACTATTGAGGAGGTAATCAGCCTTGCCCACCAAAACCGGTCCTGAGCACGGCAAGGCATGGATATGGTAGGCAGTACAGCTGGTGGCCACTTCCCAGGGTGGTAAACACCGTCAGAGGCCAGGCCTGGAGCACGCACCGCAAACACCTAACAGATTGTTCGGATGGGATCAACTAGCAGTATGTGCGCAACTAGCAAACGTCTCAGAGCTGTGCATCGTATACCTCAGGTGTAGGGTGACATTGGTAGGTTATGCAATTGCTAGTTTTGGGAGATGCATGCAGGGTCCAATGGTCTGCCTCTCCAGGAGACATTGGCCAATGAGGCCTGTGGGTGTGGGTGTGGGTGTGTCTGCCCTTGATGGCTGCTGCTTTACGGCACAGATTCCCAACTCCAGTCCAGGTTTGCATCACACTGTTCTGGTTTTCCTGCTGTCCCTCATGGATATACATGAGCTACATCTACATACCATGGGTGTGGTGCATAGATATACAGCACAGGCATTTGTATGAGTGCCATCATGGAACCTGACTGGTGTGTGCCCCACCAGGACGGCATTTGTGTGATTCTGCTCTGGGTACTGGCCCTGTTCCTGGTGTCTGTGCTCAGTGGGGTAAAGATAGACGTATTGCCATTGCATATGTCCTCGCCAGGAAAGGTGTGCCCTTACTATCACTGTTTAATTGGGGGAAAAAAGATTGGGCTTTGAACCTGTGACTTTCTGCTCTTGTATACAGTGTCTGTGTGCACTGCACCACCATGTAGCCACAGATTGGGTGGCTTCCATGGAATGTCCATGACTGTGGATCCGGCAGGGCCTGTCTGTTGCAGTCTGTTGCAGTGGACGGAGGCCGCTGTCCTCTGTCGCTAGCAGCCACTGCCCCCTGCACCACATGTACTCGTCCGCCATCATGCTGGCATGAGCTTCTCCCATAAAGAGCAGATGACCTGATTGGAATGTGGCAGTACGGGACTGCATTTGGGGTACTTGGCTGTGGGTAATGCCCATTGTTGTGGTGTGTGCGTTGTTGGGTAAAATGTGGGTGTTTTCCCCATGCCTATGTCCCCTGCAATACAGGGGTGTCTGCGCTATCTGTGTTTAGTGGTGGGTAAAATATAGGGACTGGGCTGGCAAATTCCCCAGCTGGGTTTTGAACCTCTGACCCTCTGGTCCTAGAGGTACTGACTCTGTCTGCTGCACCACACCATGGCCATGGAGACAGTGCAACCCCTGGAGGTAGTAAGCCTGGCAGGATGGAGTCACAGACCCTGCTCTACGCAATTCTACTGTGGGCATATGCACCCTGTCTGGTGACAAACGTGCACATAAACCCCGGAAATGACCACGGGAAATGTGGGACAAAATATCACCACGCTGGGCAACAGTGATATTAATGGGCAACCATAGCAAACACTCCCAGGAAAGCTCCAAAACGTGGAAATGTTTTTTGGAAGAGTCTCCTCTCAGTAGACCCTTCCAAAATTCATTTCTTTTTTCTGGAGCTTTGCTGGGTGTGTTTTCTGTATTTGCCCATCACTATAACTGTTCCCTAGCTGAATTACTATTTTTAATAGTTCTGTTGTGGTCATTTTCTATTTTTATTTTCACTTTTGTGCTGTGCACATATATCACACTGCTCACGTTTTGCTGGTTTCCCCGGTTTTCCTGTACATTGCTGACGGAAATGGTTTCTCTTCCCTTTAAATGCTTTCTACCGCGAGTGTTTCCCTCGCGGTAGTTTTTACATGCAAATTCGGGCCCGATACTGTGCGGGGAGCCTCTCCCCTCCCCCTCTCCACCCATTGACCCCGTCCCTCCGCCCCTCCGGAGCCTTCCTCCGCCCTCCTTTCGCCGTTCCACGCCTCTATCGGACATTTGCGGGCCCGCACTTGTACGGGGCCCGTTAGTGAGCCGCGTACCTGTGCGGGGGTGACACGCACGTGTGTGGGGCGTTTAAACGCGTTTCTGCGCGTTTCAGTGCCGCGTTGCCGTGCGCTATTTTGCGGCGCGCTATTTTGCGGATTTTAGTAAACATGCCCCTTAGTTGAAATACCTGAGTCCAGATTTGTAGAAAATGAGGTTAAGTTACAGTTGTGGTCAACATTATTGGCACCCTTGCATTTTAGGTATGTTGTATATCATATCTTGAGAAATAATTGGAAATATTCCACTTGTATGTCATCATAATATTTTAATAGTATGTTCAAAGGTATACAACAAACAAAAAAAGATGTCTGTGCAACTTAGGGGTATGTTTACTAAAACCCCGTTAGGTGCGCGCCGCATTAGTGTGCAGGATGCCATAAAAGGAGTGGGCGTGTCAGTCTGAAAAAAGCAAACCGGGATTAATCATGCGCTAATGTGCGCTGTGCACATTAGCGCATGAGAAACGCGCACGGGAAGCATAAGCAGGCGCGCTGATGTGCAAGAACAGGAACAGAGCCACAGTACAATGGTTAAGACACTGACCAATGGTGCAGGGATCATGGGTTCCATCCCCCACTGTGCCCAATGAATAAGGCTGGGTGAGGCACTACCTGTTATGTGTAATATTGCATTCTGAGGCATATTAATTTTATTTTAATTACTGCTACTAGCAAACGCACTCTCAAAGCACTGTAACATAAGGCGCCCCATAAGATACCCCAGAGGGCACATTTTAAAGTGCACTGTCTGCCACGGCACCCTACAATGTTGCTGAAAGGGTGGCGTAAAGGGCGCCATATAGGGTGCCCTATGAGGCACAGCAAGGTCATAGCACTGTTTTTGATGTCAGCACTGTGCATTTCAACGCATGGAAATCTTAAGTAGGTGCGCTGAAATGCAAGGAGGAACAGCAGTGTAGCACAATGGTTAAGGCACTGACTGATGATACAGGGGTCATGAGTTTGATCCCCAGTGTGCCCAATACGTAAGGCTGGCTGAGGCATCAGCTTTGACATATAAGTATTGTTTCCTGAGGCATTTTATGTGTATTTTAATTATTGCTGCCAGCAAACACACCCTCACGTGCCGTAACCTAAGGTGCCGCATAAGGCACCCTATAAGGCACTCCATAGGGCACATTATAAAGTGCACTGTCCGCCACGTCACCCTATAATGTCCCCTATAGGGCACCCTATAAGGCGCTCCATAGGACACCTTATAAGGCACCTTATACGGACTGGCACCCTATCAGTCGCTCCATAGCATACTGTATAGTGCACCTTATATGGACAGTAACCATAAGGTGCCCTATAGGGTGCCCTATAAAGCACCCTCTGAGGCACCTTATGGGTACAGTACGCTGAGGGTGTTATTGCTGGCAGCACTAATGTACTTTAAAAATAGATAATGCTTTGGACAGCCCTATCAAATAATTCCACTGTAGGTTTGAACCCATGACCTCTGGCTCCATTGGTAGTGAAGTAACCAGTGGGCTACAGCTCTATAGCTGCTTGCAACCCTCTGGCTGGCTGCAGAAGGACTGAAAGTCATCACACAAACAGTCTGCTGTGGTCACCAGGATAGGGTTCATCCACCCATACCCATGATGCACTGCATATGCAAATCAGCAGTCTACAGATGATCACAAGATGGGGTATGCACCCCCACAGCACCTCGGCCTGGTAGGGGGAACTGACCATGTGTGGTACTGGCACAGAGTTGCTACACACCGTCACATTGTGCAGGTACTGCACTCACCCTGAGGGTGAGGTGGGGCGCCCAGCACCAGGTCCACAGCAGAGATAGGCCATGCTGCAGGTCCCCAGCAGTGCTAATGTGTGAGATAGGTAGTTTCTGCAGACACACCTTGGATATATCTGTATGTTTCAGTCAAGTGTAGTCCCTATGGACCCCTAGGAAGTTTATGTACCTGTACTCTCACCACCCTCCTCCTCCTCCTCCTCCTCCTCCTCCTCCTCCTCCTCCAGGGCTGAGGGTGGTAAACAGGGTCTCCCACCAACAGATCCACATTCTACCTCCCTGCAATGGTGGCAATAGAGGGGACCATCAACCCCAGTCCTGCTGGGGAACAAACACCCTAAAGGGCAGTCAATGCAGCTCTGTACACATCCATAACACAACAGCAGACAGACATTAGGCCTGGATATGCTAAGCTGCACCCTACCACTATCTGATATTCTTCTGCAGCAAGCCTTGAGCCGCTGCACCCTGCAAGGAACTCCATCAAGACACATACCAGCTGCAGACAGTCTGCTAGCTAGTCCATAGTGCATGTTCCTGGTGGAAATGCATGCACCCAGAACTGGGATGTCAGCATACACACCAAGCAGATAAGTCAGTGACTGGGCCCCAAAAGAAAGCCCATAAATATCACATGAGAGAAGTACTATATAACACTATGGGGGTGCCTAGCCATGCTGTGGTCACTGCACATTCAGGGTGAGAGTGATCTCCCAGCAGGATATGCTGTGGCCACCCTGTCTGTGCAGGTGGTGGCCGGGCACTACAATGTCCCAGCCAGTGCCCTATGCCCTGTGCTGATGCATCCTGGCCAGGCCACCCTGTCCGGGCTATACCCATGGTACCTTGCTCCTCATTATGCACATTGGCAGGCCAATACTGGCAACAGTGCTGGCAGTGTGGGCTGTGGAGGGTGTTTGCAGCCACCACACACTGGATAGACAGACACACACTCCCACACCTATGCCAGCATTGTGCTACTCTAGAGGAGTTTAGCAGCCCTGGCCACCACACCAGTCCTGGGCACAGTGCAGGCATGGATATGGTACGCAATACTGTTGGGGGTCACTCCCCAGGGTGGTAAACACTGTCAGAGACCAGACCTGAAGCACACTCCACAGACAGCAGAAAGGTTGCTATGATGGAGCTCAATCAGCAAACTGTGCTTAACGTAGGAATTGGTATCTGCCAGTAATCATATCAAACGTTTGATAGCTGTGTACCATATTCCCAGGTGTAGGGTGGCATTGCTAAGGTATGCAAGGGCTAGTATTGGGAGATGCACGCAGGGCCCAATGTCCTGCCTCTCCAGGAGGCATTGGCTAATGGAGCCTGTGGGTGTGTCTGCCCCTGTTGGCTGCTGCTTTACGGCAGAGGTTCCCAACTCCAGTCCTGGTGTGCCAAACACTGTTCGGGTTTTCATGCTGTCCCTCATGAATATGCATGAGATACATCTGCATACCATGGGGATGGTGCATAGATATGCAGCACAGGCATCTTTATTAGAGGCAGCATGGAACCTGAATGGTGTTTGGCCCTCCAGGACTGCATTTGGGAGACTCTGCTCTAGGTAGTGCACCTGTTTATGGTGTCTTTGCTCTGTAGGGTAAAATGTAGGTGTTTTGGGCATGTTTACGTCATCTGCAATAAAGGTTCTGTCTGTATTAGCACGTTGTAGTAGTGGGTAAAATATGGGGACTGGGTTGACAGGCACCATACCTGTGACCTTTTGCCTCCAAACACACTGGTTGTGTGCACTGCACCACCATGTTGCTATAGAGACAGTGCATTCCCTGGTGATACCATGACTGTTTGTCCGGCAGGGCCTGTCTGTTGCAGTGCATGGCACCCACCTACACAGAGCTAGGCCATGGTCTGCTCTGGGCAGCTGCCACTGGGAGGAGTGGCCTAGTGGTTAGGACAAGGTACTTCAGGCCGGAGGGCCGGGGGTTCAAGTCCCACCTGGGGACAGCAATCTCAGGCCGGAGGGACTGGGATTTCTAGTCCTATAGGTACTCCTTGTGGTCTTGGGCAAGCCACTTAACCCTCCATTGCCTATGTTCCCTGTAAATATTAGCGTATGTGTGTCATATCCCCTCGTGTTAAATGTATCTCCCAATTGACCGCTTTGACCCGGTGAAAAGCGGGATATAAATACAGCTAAATAAATAAATAAAACTGCCCCCTCCACCAACAGTACCCCTCCGCCACCATGCTGACATGGCCTTATATTGGAGACAGCATAAAACCTGAATGATTTGTGGGCCTCCAGGACTGAATTTGGGGGACTCTGCTCTAGGTAATGCGCATGTTTCTGGTGTCAGTGCTCGGTGGGGTAAAATATAGGCGTTTGAACCTTGCGTATGTTCTCTGCAATAAAGGTTTGTCCTTACTATCATGGTTTGGTAGCGGGTAAAATATGGGGACTGGATTGGCAGTAGCCCCAGCTGGGACTTGAATTTGTGACCTTCTGCTTCTGAACACACTGGCTGGGCTCACCGCACCACACTGTGCTCACAGAGACAGTGCAGTCCCTGGAGATACTATGGTTGTTTGTCAGACACAGCCTGTCTGTTGCAGTGCATGGCACCCACCTACACAGGGCTAGGCCATGGTAGGCTCTGGGCAGCTGCCACTGCCCCCCTCCACCACCAGTACCCCTCTGCCATCATGCTGACATGCCCTTCTGCTGGTGGTGCTGGTGGTGTGCAGTCTCATGCCATCCAGTGTGCAGGTAGGCGACTGCCTATGGTGCGTGTTCTGGGGTAGGGGTGCCTGCATAGGCATCCACGCTTCCCCCCAACACCGCCTGCCAATGTTCTGTGCCCTTGGGGGTACCTGCTGGGTACTATCCCCTGTGACACTGTGATAAACACTCTCGTGCCCATGTTGGGCCCTCATCAGTTGCTGTCTGGCTGTTGTTCAGTTTCAGCATTCCTATGTGCCACCTAGGCATCTGCCTGGTTCGCACTGTGCCCTGGCTGCACCACCGCATGTGCCACCTGCAGCCCTCTGTGGCCCCTTTTCAGGCATCTGACAAGTTGCCCGTTCCGACATGCCCGCCCTGCTGTTGCGGGACATGTGCATGCCATAGGACACCTGTCCGATGCAGAGGGATACCCTGATCAGTGCTATTTCTATGGGATCATTCACCTTGTATGGGGATGGAGCGTAGACCTTTCCATAATTCATATCTTTTTTTGGGTGCTTTCTTGGGAGTGTTTTTTGATGTTTCCCATTAAAACCACTGTTGCCCAGCTTGGTTATGTTTTTTCTATATTTTGTTGGGGTCATTTTCAGTGTTTATTTGCCCTTTTGTTCTGTGCACATGTATCACACTTATCACTTTTTGTAGGTTTCCCTGGGTTTGCTGTACATTGCTGACAGAAATGGTTTCTCTTCCCTTTAAATCGGCTCTAACGCGAGGTTTTCACTCACTGTATTTTTTGCCTCGGATTTCAGCCTCGCAAATGTGCGGGGAGCCTCTCCCCTCCCACTCTCCACCCATTGACCCCTTCTCTCCGCCCCTGGGGAGCCTTCCTCCGCCCTCCGGGAGCCTTTCCCCGCCTTCATCGCACATTAGCACGCCGCGCACATGAGCGTGCATATTTGGGCCCCGTACGTGACATTAGCGTGCGCTAAGGTACCTTAGCGCACGCTAACGTCACGCAGCGCACAGTAGCGCACATTAACGCAGTTTAGTAAACATACCCCTTAGACTTAGTAATTTCTGAGAAAAATTGACCTGGATAGGATTAATGGCACCCTTCACTAATATCTGGTTGCACAATCCTTGGTAGTGATGACAGCCTCCACACATTTCTTGTAGCCAGCTATAAGTTTTGTGCATCTGTCTGCTGGTAGTTTCTCCCATTCTTCAACTGTGATTTGTTCCAGCTCATGAATGTTTCCAGGATTCCTTTTACCAATGGCAGATTTCAGCTCTTTCCAAAGATTCTCAATTAGATTGAGATCAGAAGTCATTGCTGGCCAGTTTAAATCAGTCCATTTGTTCCTTTTTAACCATTCTTTTGTACTTTTGGATGTATGTTTTGGGTCATTGTCTTGCTGAAGGACCCATGACCTTAGACCCAGACCTAACTTTCTGATACTAGGTAGCACATTTCACTCCAAATACTTTGTTAGTCCTCTGACTTCATGATTCCTTTAATATGTTCCAGGCCTCCAGTTCCTGAGGCAGCAAAACAGCCCCACAGTATTATGGAATCTCCACCATATTTAACTGTAGGAAGGGGTTTTTTTCCTTATAAGCTTCATTTCTTTGTCTGTAAATGTATCGCTGGTCTACATTGCCAAAGAACTGAAGTTTGATTTCATCTGCCCACACAACATTTTCCCAGAAGGATTGTAGTTTCTCAAGGTAGGTTTGGGCAAAGATCAGGTGTACCTTTTTATGTCTGTTTTTGAGCCTACGAAGTCCTTCTTTGTTTAGTGCGCGGTTATGGTGTGGGATGAAACCATCACTCCAGATTGTTCCAGGTCAGCCTTAAGCTCTTTGGATGTTGTACGTGTTGTTTTTCCAACAGTTTGCACTAATCTCACTGGTCAACAAATTTTTACAAAAGTCATGTTACTGAAATAAAAATAGTCATTTCTTATCAATTTTTATATGCTGAACACGAATATGACAGTGAAATTGCAAAGTTGGCTCTAGTTCTTTTGTAATCTACAAGAATTAATGTTTACATCACGAAATGCATGTCAATAGTAGATATAATAGGCCTTCGGTTAATACCTGTAAAAAAACAAGTCATAGACTACTTCTTTTTTTTTTTTTAAACTTTTATTTTCATTTTGCAACAAACAAAAGAAACAACACACCAAAGGAGACAAAACAAGTATACAATAAAGAAAAGTAAACCCAATTACCCCCCACCCCACGCTTCTTCTCTAGCTGATTATGTCAGCATGTGAGCGCTTCCAAACAACAGTGATTATACATCAAAACAATCAAAAGAGGATCTGCGATACAGAATAATCATGGGACAAAGATATATACAAATTTAGACAGTCAGATGAGAGCATTGAGCAGAATGTACATAGTCATTGAGCATCTTCCATTTAGACCGATGATGAGGAGTCTGAATGGGGGAAGCAAACATACGAGGTATTTGTTCATATTTACTGTAGAGACAGACATGATTCCACCATTCATTGGGGCTCAGCTGAGAGCTATTTTTCCAGTATTTCGTGATTAGGGAAATAGCAATGCCAAGCATAAAGTCCAAAAGGAAGTAAGCCGTTTTTGGAAGAGAGGGGATCCCCGCAGCTGAGCGAAGTCCCACTATCCTCCAAGAAAGGGGCTCTTGAAAGTGCAAAATAGACTGGATACGACCCCAGACCCGACGCCAGTAATACTGTAGTGCGGGGCATTCATACATAACATGAGGTAGTGAACCAATGGCCGCATGGCATGTCCAACAACTATTGCCCTGAGTAGTGTTCCATTTGGCTAATCTGTCAGGAGTGTAAAAACACCGGTGGGCTAGAAAGAAGAGTGTCTGAGTGAGTGAGGCGGATCGGGAGACCCGTGTCACTCTACTCCAGACAAGGCTCCATTGCTCCGGGGTCAAAGTCACATGCAATTCTCTCTCCCATGCTTTCTGCGCTATAGGGGTATCTCTAATTATAGCATTACATAAGGTTTTGTAGAAATTGGATGCTACACCCGGTGAACTACCGATAGATCGGATAGTCTCCAACCAACCTTGTGTAGGGGAGGCCGATGGCGGGAGCACCTTAGCACTCCGAAGGCAATGCTGAAGTTGTACCAACTGAAAATAGTGTTTCGCTGGGAGACCAAATTCAATTTGCAATTCACTAAAAGTTTTCCAGCGACCTTCATGGAACAACTGACTAGGGATCCAAATGCCCCTAGTGTACCAGGGGCTCCACGCCATCGGCTTATTTTGTATTCGAAATCGAGTGTTATACCAAAGTGGGAGCTTGTCTAACGGACAGAGTCGGGAGTCTAAAGAGTGCATAAGATTATTAAAGGCACCTAAGGTGTCTAAATGCATTGGTGGAAAGTGGGAGTCTGATGGGAGAGTCATACCAGGGAGAAAAGTGAGAGGAATCGGTTTGCAAAGGTCCTCTTCTATGTCTAGCCACACAGGTCTACTCGGTACTGGATCTTCCAGCCAGCGAGCGCCTTGTTTGAGAAGAAAAGATTGATGATATTTCAGGAAATCAGGGAATCTGACACCCCCATTTTCCTTATCTGCTTGCAGCTTATGTTTCGCTATCCTAGGTGTCTTGTTTTGCCACAAGTATCTAGTCAGAAGGCCCTCTATATCTTTATATATACGTCGAGGGAAGAGACAGGGCAACATTTCTAAGATATAATTCACTTTCGGAACAATCATCATTTTTATGGTTTCTAATCGACCCCACCAGGTAAGTGTTAAAGGAGTCCAGCGGTGAGTAAGCGCCCGGACTTTAGAGGTTAAGTCTTTGGCATTGAAGGAGATAGTGTCTTCCAAAGGAGAACAATAGTGAACCCCAAGGTATTTAACCATGCGAGGTTGCCATAAAAAGGGGAAGGGTTGCATATCTGCCTGATGAAGCAAAGGATTTAATGGAAAGGCTACCGACTTGGTCCAATTTATCTTATAACCGGACAATTGTGAGTATTTACCAATTTGCTCTAGGACAGCCGGTACTGAGTCTATAGAGACAAAAAGCATAAGGTCATCAGCATACGCTGAAATTTTGATTTCCCTATGGGTGAAGGGGACTCCATGAATCTCCTCCGATTGCCGGATTAGTAAAGCCAAGGGTTCAAGTGCAAGATCGAAGAGAAGTGGAGACAGTGGGCATCCCTGGCGAGTGCCGCGTTGAAGGGGAAAAGGCTGAGACTTTAAAGCATTGGCACATATACTGGCTGTAGGCTGTGCGTACATGGTGCGAAGACAACGGAGAAAACCTTCCCCGAATCCGTACCAGCGGAGGACTGCAAACAGGAAGGGCCACTCTAAGCGATCAAAGGCCTTCTCAGCATCAAGTGAGAGGCCAACAAATGGGCGATCAAGATTAACTGCGGTAGTCAGTACATGGCATAGAGTCCGAGCATTGTCGGCAGTTGATCTACCAGGAATGAAACCGCATTGATCTGGGTGTATTAAGGTAGGCATCCTATCCGAGAGCCGGGTAGAGAGAATGGTGGCAAATATTTTATAGTCCGCGTTTAGGAGGGAAATTGGACGATAATTAGCTGCTAGTTGCGGGTCTCTCCCCTCTTTCTCAAAAACTACTACATTTGCCATGGAAAAGGACCCAGAAGGAGAACCCTCCTCGGCCAGAGCAGAAAAATAAATTTTCAAAACTGGAGCTAAGTCAGCGTGAAAAGTTTTGTAGAATTCAGCAGGGAGACCGTCTGGGCCTGCGGCTCGACCTGAGGCACATTTCTTGATAGCAGAATGAATTTCTGAGACAGTAAATGGTGTGTCCAAGGCCACTCTATCTTCGTCAGATAGGGTCGGTCTTTGTACCCCTGAAAGTAAGCGTTCAAATACATCTGGCTCAAAATCACATTCAGATTGATAAAGCCGATTATAAAAATCACGAAAGAGTTCTAAGATTTCGGTATCTTTAGTGACCAAGCCCCCCCCCCCGACGGATTACGGAGGGCGGTAACACGCTTGGCTTCTTTTTGACCTTTTAGGGCATTTGCTAATAATTTGCCAGCACGATTATTTTCCCGATAATATAGCCCTTGTTGTGATTCGATATTTTTAACAGCAGCAGTGTACAAAAGCTGATTGTATTGAAAACGCAAGCGTTGTAAACGGAGTAAAATACATGGGTCAGTACGGGACGTGAGGAGACGCTCCCCAGCTTGTATCTGCTGCTCTAGAGTCAGTAAATGCTGCTTTCTTTGTTTCCCCTGCCGAATTTGATAGCTAGTTATAGTGGCGCGGATAGATGCTTTAAAACCCTCCCACCAAGCCCAGCTCGCTGTGTCATGGGGTGAGTTAAAATGAAAATAATCTTGGATAGCGGCCTTTATATCAACCTGAAAATCTTTTTGACCCAGTAGGGATCTATCAAAAAACCAAGCTCGGGGAGAATCGTCCCGCGCAGTGACACGTAATGATAAAGATATGGCAGCATGATCTGAAATATGGAGAGGATGAGTCCTAGTCGTGTCTACTTGAGAAATCAGTGCTTTGGAAATGAGAAAGAAATCTATTCTAGATTGGGAGTGATGGGGGGCAGAAAAGAAAGTGAACTCTAAGTCGGAGGGGTGAAGTAGCCTCCATATATCTACCAGCGCAAGATCTTGCATCAGAGCTGTAAGGGTAGCAAGACTCTTGGGTGGACTACTCGTTCTAGGCGGCTGTCTATCTATCAGAGGGTCTAACACTTGATTAAAATCACCACCAAGTATTAAGGGAGTATTGGCAGAGGCCTGTGCCAACTGCGCAATACTTGCATAGTAAGCAGGGTTGTCCACATTCGGGGCATAAATGCAAATACATGTAAATTCACTATCTCCAACCTTAAGATGTACGCGGGCCCATCTACCCTCCTTGTCAGCACTAGTATCAATTACAGTAGCTTGCAAAGATTTCTTAACCAGAATGGCTACCCCGCACCGTTTGGAAACGGCGGGAGAATAGGCAGCCACCATGTAAGGCTTAACATTGAGTTTCAGTGTTTCAGCAGAGTTTAAGTGCGTTTCCTGAAGAAACGCTAAATCAGCATGCTCATGGCTAAGATAGCTAAGGATTTTCTTTCTCTTGATTGGACTATTAATGCCCTTTACGTTGAGTGATAAGATTTTACATAAAGCCATTCAGACAAGTTAAAAATTCTGAGCATGATAGCGCACATAATTTCACAATGTCCCTCATATTGACTGTATCTGGCTGTACATATGGCATAAAAGAAAATAAGCTTAGATAATACAATGAAGCGCCCCACATGAAAAAAGAAAAACCGCAGCGCGGTAGAGAAGAAGCAGAACCCCAAAAATTACTGGCGACCATGTGTCTGCGGGGAGAAGCCCCGGAGAAGGCCGAAATTGAAAAAACACATAACCTGTAGGACTGTGCGTGCTCCGAATCCGACCGAGGCACACATCATGGAGGGATAGGAGACCACATAACAAAAGTCATAGAAAGAAAGAAAGAAAGTCCAGGCAGTCTCTGTACTGAACTATGACCGCCGCATCGGGCCCTTCAAAATGGCGGACAGAGCCGGTAAATAAAAGTCCAAGTCATTGGATTAGCGCATCTGCTCTGCTTCTTTGGAGTCTAAAAATGTTGATAGTAGATCAGGATCTTCGAATGTCCTGGTTTGATTGTGGAGAGTCACTCGGAGCTTCGCGGGATACAACAGGCCAAAGCGAGCCTGTAGCTGTTGAAGTCGAGGGCGAAAAGCAAGGAGTTTCTTCCGTCGGTCGACTGTAGGCTTTGCCAGATCAGGGAAGAAGGAGACTTTGTGACCTTCAAATTCCAAATGATGGTTCGCCCGGGCAGCATTTAAAATTTGTTCCACTTGTTGATATCGTAGCAAGCGAAAGATAATAGGCCGGGGGGTCGTTCGGTTGAGCGCCATGTGGGTAGGAACACGGTGTGCTCGATCGATTTCCAGTTCTTTATGAAAGGTGATCTTCAGCAAGGAGGGAAGAGTTTTGAGCAGGAATTCTCTCATATCTCCCGCTTCCACCCCCTCCGGTATTCCAATGAGCCTCACATTGTTGCGACGGGCTCGATTATTGCTATCTTCTAACTCCTTTTGAAGATTCTGTATCTGGCGCTCAGCCTTGTCCAGTGTGCCCAAGCGCACCGCGTGCGAGTCGAGGACCCCCGCCATATTGTCCTGCCGTAATGAGAGACCTTCAAGTCGGTCCTGGAGCACTCCAAAGTCTTCTCGCATGGCTCTAAGCGCTTCTCCATTGGACTGCACCAATTCCTTCACGCCGCGTATTTCCTCTAGAATCTCCAGGTGCATTTCGGGGTTCTCCCGAAATGGAACCATCTTCTGTGGGGAGGACACCTCTGTTTTGGAGCGTTTTCCGTGAGAAGAAGAAGGAGACCCGAAGTCCAAGCGCGCTGGTTTATGGGCCGCCATCCCCCCCGAGGTACCCCGGTCAGCCCGGAGCGAAATAGTAAGTTTGTATAGGTATTATGTCAGGATTCTAAGTAGGCCTCTCGGGAGCTTCAGCGCGAAGCGTCTTACCCGCTGGACATCAGGCTCCGCCCCCCCGTCATAGACTACTTCTTAGATTTTTTCGCCTGTCTCTTGTACAGCTGTTCAGGAGCTTCTCTGGGGAGTGTCCAGCAGTAGTCAACTAGCATTGTAGTGGACCATTTTCCCTGGTATCTTTGCTCCGTCGTTGCAATATCGTGGTGAAAACGTTCACCCTGTTCATCACTAACCATACCACAGTTGTCAGGAAAGAAATCAAGATGGGAATCAAGGAAATGGATCTTTAGAGACATATTGCAGCCAAGTATCTGATACTGCATCAGCATGTCTTCTACTAGTTCCTTGTAGTTTTCTGCCCTAACATTCTTGAGAAAGTTTGTTGACACTAGGCGAAAAGCATTCCATGCTTGTTTCGCATCACCCTGCAGCAAGTTGTTGAACCGGTTATCTTTGAAGAGCTCTCGAATCTGAGGACCCACAAAAACTCCCTCTTTAATCTTTGCTTCGCTGAGTCGAGGGATTTTTTCATGCAGGTATCGAAAAGCTGGCGAAGTGCGGTCCATGGCTTTCATGAAGTTTTTCATCAAACCTAGTTTGATGTGAAGGGGTGGTAGCAGGATTTTGTGAGCCTCAATCAGAGCTGGGTGCTGTATATTTTTCTCTCCAACTGTTACATTTTGTTTGTGATTCCATTCCTTCCGCAAGTAGTGCCAATCCCTTGCTCGGCTATCCCACTCACATAAGAAACGCATGTATTTTATATATCTCCAGGAACAAGCAGGAATGAGTCTTCACATATGGGTACGTCGGTACCGACGGAGCCTGCGCGGGAACGCTCCCCAGCTTCCCAAAAGGAAAGCTTTTGGGAGCATCCCACAGCGCCTGCGCGCTGCCTTCCCGCCTTTCCTAACCAGCTCTCCTCAGTTCTTCTTTGCCGCGGAGCCAGCAGGTCGAGCCCTGTCACCGCTGAAGAAGTTCTTTATTTTATTTTCTCTCTTTGGACGCGTGTCTGCCTTCCCCGACTCAGGACCGGTACCGCCGGTCTTTTTCTTTCTTTCTTAAAAAAAAAAAATATATATATATCTATACTTTTCCTCACTTAGTGTATTTTTCTTCTTGGGCCTCAGGGCCCACAAGAAAATTTCCCTCATGGAAAAACCAGCCTCCGGGTTCAAGAAATGCACTAAGTGTAGCGGTACTATTTCTGTTACAGATACCCATGAATGGTGTCTTAAATGTTTGGGTCCTGAACACTCCATTCCGGATTGTCCGTCCTGTTCTCTAATGTCTAAACGGGGTTTACAGAACCGAGCAGCTAAGCTCTATGTGCTGTTTCCCGCTGATGCAGCGTCAGTAGCATCGACATCTTCCAGGTCTTCTTCTCCTGATGGATCTCAGGTAACCAAACATAAATCTAGCAGGTCCTCGAAGGGTAGATCTCCCTCTAAGCATCGAGATGCCTCCGGGCTTGCCCTCGAGGATCCTGCACCAGCAAAACAACCCCGGCGGGAAGCTCCGGCTTCCAAAGCTCCTCCTATGGAGTTACAGGTTGACATCGATGGCATGGCCTCGACCGATCACCTGTCAGAATGCTCTGGGGTACCGGCACTCCCGGTACCGATTTCCAGGCATTCATGGCGTCGATGGATCAGAATGTTCTGTCCATGCAGCGGGCTATCACGGCCTTCATTCAAGCTGCGACGCCGATGGTACCACAACAAACTCCGTTGTCGGTATCGGCTCCGGTACCGGCACCAGTGCCGATACTGGTACCAACTGCATCGACATCGACCAGGATACCGGCTGCAGCGGTTCCTTGTCCAGGGCTACTTCTCGGTACCGATCCGGTACCGAGGACGCCCGATGTCGATACCGCTCGATACGCGTATCGAGCGTTAGAAGAGCACCCTGACAGGCGGTACTTCGATTCCTCTGGTGATTCTGATTCATCAGATGAGTCTCCTGAAGTATCCATAGCCCTTCCTGAAGAGCCTTCTTCTCCAAAAAGAAGAATGTCTCCTCCAGAGGACTTGTCCTTTCAAGACTTCATAAGAGAAGTAGCTAAAGGACTTTCTATTTCAGTAACCTCTGAATCAGAGCCTAGAGCAAAAAAATTAGATATTTTAGGATACTCTAAGGCTCCTAGAGAGGCAGTCACCTTACCAATTCATGAGATTCTTTATGAACACATGATTGATTTATGGGAGACTCCTCTCACTCTTTCTCCTCATTCTCGCAGATTGGACACTATGTATCGTGTCCCTCCCTGTCCTGGATTTCAAAAAACTCAGCTTCCTCACTATTCCATTGTGGTGCAGTCAGCTATGAAGAGGATAAAGAGTACAAAGAGACACTCTTCTGCTCCTCCAGGAAGAGAATGCAGGACCTTGGATGCTTTTGGTAGGAAAATCTTCCAAGCCAGTATACTTATTGTCAGAATCAACTCATATAGTCTTTACATGGGTATGTTTCTAAAAGAAGTTGCAGAAAAGCTGCACAACTTCCTCCCTTTTCTTCCAGAAGATAAAAGGGACGAATTCCTCATTTGGCTTAAGCATACTCAAGACATTTCAAAGTTTTCCAACAGGGCAGCCTTTGACTCCTTTGAAGGTGCCCGCAGAGCCTCAGGCATTGCCATAGCTGCTCGCAGAATTGCTTGGCTCCAGGCTTCTGATTTAGAACCCTGGGTTCAAGATGGCTTAGGAAATCTGCCCTGTACAGGTGAAAATCTATTTGGCAAAGAGTGGCAAATAAAAGCCACTCAAATGGATGCAGAGAACTCTGCTCTGGATAGACTTTCAAAGTCAACCTCCATTCCTGCCAAGAAAAAGACTTTTAAAAAGTATTTTTTCAAAAAGGGCAGATTTCCTTCTACTTCTGGCCAACAATCTTCTACAGGTCGCTTTGCCACTAAACGTCAGCAACCTAAGCAGGCCAAGCCTAAGTCTACAGGGGCTGCTGCAACTCAGCAGTCCCAACCTCCTCAGGGTTTTTTACTTGATGCTAGAGAACTTAGCCTTTCTGGCTCTACAACAGCCAGAACCTCTCACCATTCCAGGAAGGTTAGCTCATTTTGATCCCAGATGGGAGCAAATCACATCAGAGCAGTGGACCCTCTCCATTGTAAGAGAGGGCTACAAACTTCATTTCTCAGACCTTCCTCCCCACACCATGGTGAGACACTTCAATTCTCCTACATCTCTTCTTGACCTTCTAGGTCAGGAGGTGACTACCCTTCTTGCCCAAGGGGCAATAGAAGAAATTCCTCTTCTTCAACAAGGGTCAGGGTTCTACTCCCCCTATTTTCTCATTCCAAAAAAGACAGGGGGATACAGACCCATCTTAGATCTCAGAGAATTGAACAAATTTCTATGCAAGGAGAAGTTCAAGATGCTTTCTCTGGGTACTCTCCTTCCATACCTTCAAAGTCAGGATTGGCTTTGTTCTCTAGATCTCAAGGATGCGTACACACATGTCCTCATCTATCCATCTCACAGAAGATTCCTACGTTTTCTTTTCCAAGAAAAACATTACCAATACAGAGTGCTTCCTTTTGGTCTGGCCTCTGCTCCAAGAGTGTTCACCAAATGCATGGCAATAGTTGCTGCATTTCTACGCACTCTGGGAATATTTGTCTTCCCATACCTGGACGACTGGCTCATCCGAGCTCCATCTCAGTCAGAGGCCCAGATTTCCCTGGACCGCACAAGGCGCATTCTGCAGTATCTGGGACTTGTGGTAAACCTCCCAAAGTCCCAGCTCACCCCTACTCAGTCCCTGGAATTCATAGGGGCCTGGTTGGATACCACCACTGCAAGGGCCTACCTTCCTCAGGCCCGTTGCCAACGTCTAGTGCAGTTAGCCTCCCAGATTCAGTCAAAGAGCCACTTAACTGCCCGGGAGATGCTACAACTGCTAGGCCACATGGCTTCCACAGTGCATGTGGTACCCTATGCTCACCTACACATGAGAGCAGCTCAATGGACTTTGTCCACCCAGTGGACTCAAGCTTCAGGAGCTCTCTCAGACCAAATAGCAACCTCCAAACGTCTCTTTTGGTCTCTCCAATGGTGGATGTCCACTCAAAATCTGTTGCTGGGGTCCCCCTTCCAACAGTTGTTGCCCCAAGCAACCCTCACAACAGATGCCTCCCAAACAGGTTGGGGAGCTCATCTACAAGACCTCTCCACTCAAGGCACTTGGTCCCCACAGGAGACCTCTCTTCATATCAACCACTTGGAGCTTCGAGCAGTTTTTCTAGCTCTCAAGGTCTTTCATACCCTCCTCAGCTACAAGACAGTCCTCATTCATACTGACAATCAAGTAGCCATGTTTTACATAAACAAGCAAGGAGGAACTGACTCTCTGTCGCTTTGCAACGAAGCTTTAAGATTATGGGCCTTCGCCAGAGAGCATCAAATCCATCTCCTGGCAGTATACCTCCCAGGAATCCAAAACTCTTAGGCAGACAGACTCAGTCGAGTTCTGCTTCCACACGAATGGTCCCTGCACATGGATCAGGTACTCAGAATCTTCCAAGAATGGGGAACCCCGGACATAGACCTCTTTGCAAGTCCATGGAATGCCAAACTTCCCCGGTTCTGTTCCAGAATTCCGTGTCAGGGAGTTCAGGCCAAGGATGCCTTCCTCCTTCATTGGGGTCAGGGCTTCCTGTATGCCTTTCCACCCATTCCCTTGATTCCCAAGACTCTGTTCAAACTCCAGAGGGATCAAGGATCTATGATCCTCATAGCTCCACGCTGGCCACGCCAAGTGTGGTACCCTCTACTTCTACATCTCTCCCAAGCCCCCTCCCTGGACTTGGGAGCTGCTCCAGACCTTCTGTCCCAGGAGGAAGGGACTTTGTGGCACCCAAACCCCAAGTCCCTTCACCTCAGAGCTTGGTTACTGAAGGCCTAGACCTTCAAGGCTTGAATCTTTCTCAGCAAGTGAAGGATATCCTCCATGCTTCCAGAAAACCTTCCATCAGGCGTTCCTATGCTTTTAAATGGAAAAGATTTTCCGTTTGGTGTGCTGAAAAGGGTCTTGACCCTCTAGCACTACCTTTAAATTCTCTGTTAGACTATCTCCTGCATCTCTCCAATGCAGGACTTAAGACAAATTCAGTAAGAGTCCATTTGAGTGCTATTGCAGCGTCCCTTAAGCCCATCAATGGACAACCTATTTCCTCTCATCCTCTCATTGCAAGATTCATGAGAGGCCTAACTTTAACTAAACCTCCCATTAGGCCTCCTCCGGTGGCATGGGACTTAAATTTGGTTCTTGGTCAGCTTATGAAGCCACCTTTTGAACCCTTAGCCACTACCTCCTTGAAATTTCTTTCCTGGAAGGTTATTTTCCTCATTGCAGTCACTTCAGCTCGCCGCATCAGTGAACTGCAGGCCTTAGTGGCTAATCCACCTTATACAAGGTTCCATCATGATAAGGTAGTCCTTAGGACAAATCCACACTTTATGCCTAAAGTGGTCTCACCTTTTCATCTTAATCAAGAGGTATATTTACCTGTCTTTTTTCCAGCTCCTCATGCATCCAGTGCAGAGAAGAATCTTCATACTCTGGATTGTAAAAGAGCTCTTGCTTTTTACTTACAAAGGACACAGCAACATAGAAAGTCTTCCCAGCTTTTTGTTGCTTTTGATCCTTCTAATTTGGGACTTCCAGTCTCTAAGAGAACACTGTCCAATTGGATTGCTCAGTGTATTTCTTTCGCCTACCAGAGTAAGAACCTTTCTCTGGAGAGCCATGTCACAGCTCATAATGTGAGGGCCATGGCCACCTCTATGGCTCATCTAAATTCTGTGTCCATCGACCAGATCTGTCGAGCAGCCACCTGGGCCTCGGTTCATACCTTCACAGCCCATTACTGCTTGGACAAGGACTCCCGCCGGGATGCCTTGTTTGGTCAGGCTGTCCTCAAACACCTGTTCCATTCTTAAACAACTCCTACCCTCCTTCCCTGGATGGATGCCTGAGATCCATAGGAGGACGTAGAACCCTTCCCAGGGTCTCATATCCTTGGGGATCTCCCAGGCATCTTAGCTAGGGAGTCCCCATATGTGAAGACTCATTCCTGCTTGTTCCTGGAGATAGCGCAGTTACTTACCTGTAACAGGTGATCTCTGGGAACAGCAGGAATAAGTCTTCACAACCCTCCCACCTCCCCTAGGAGTTGTACCTCTTTTCTATCTTTCCTTTCCTCTCTCTCTCTATTGTCTCAGCTTTAAACTTGAACTGAGGAGAGCTGGTTAGGAAAGGCGGGAAGGCAGCGCGCAGGCGCTGTGGGATGCTCCCAAAAGCTTTCCTTTTGGGAAGCTAGGGAGCGTTCCCGCGCAGGCTCCGTCGGTACCGACGTACCCATATGTGAAGACTTATTCCTGATGTTCCCAGAGATCACCTGTTACAGGTAAGTAACTGTGCTATCCCTGCTGCAGTCCCATTAAAAGGGCAACTACCTTCAAATCACCACAGAGGTGCCAGCTGTACTTGTTATAGTTAATGGAATTCAGTAGATGCTTTAAGTTATCGTATGTCTCTTTCATGTGGTCGGCATGCACTACTGGAATAGATGGAAGACAGTTTCCATTGTTCAAAAGCACAGCCTTCAGACTCAGTTTTGAAGAGTCTATAAATAGTCTCCATTCTTGTGGGTCATGAGTGATTTTTAAGGCATTCATGAGGCTTTCAGTATCGGAACAGAATACCAGATTACTTTCCTTTCTGACTGCGTATAGTACACTGCTGATGTCAGATGGCTTCAGCAGCCGTCTGGCAGTAGTATTGCATTGCATCAGAAAATGATGCAGTCAACTCTGGATGATGTGTGCATGCTGGTATTATGCAGTGTGATGCAATATTACATCATTCAAGGCTTATTTGGGATGTAGTTGATGTCCTACTGGATATATTTACGCGGTGAAACATCAAAAATGAACTACATGCAATATCTTCAAAACGAGAGCCAATAAAATCTTTTTAATGTTATATTCATGTTCAGCTCACCAAGATACTACAGATTAGGGCCTTTTAAAGTCAGTAACGATTTCAATGTTGACCAGTGTCTTCAAAGATTTCTTGGATTAATTTTCCTCTTCCCACGATGTCCTGTGAGGTTCTTGACAGTTCCATGAACAGAAAATGTCTTAACAGCATTGCGAACTATAGACACAGGAATCCCAATGTCTTTGGAGATGGCCTTGTACCCCTTTGAAGTTTGATGTTTGGTGATGATGGCTTTTCTGATAGTCTCATGCAGCTCTCTTGTCTTTACCATTATGAAAATGGAACAGGGAGTGAATGTGGCCATTTTAAACATTAGAGCCATCATTCAATGGTTGATTTAAGTCAAGTGAGTAGTGACAATTGATCACAGGTACATCTAATTTTACTGCAATGGGAATGCGGTTCTTCTATTCAAAATGATTTGAATTGCTTATAAAGGTGCCATTAATTATGTCCTCAAGCTTAATATATCCCAAAGGGCTAAAGGAAAAGGCCTGGCCCCTAAAATACAATCACTAAAGAGACCTATTCCCGCTGGGGTTCCCACTGGCAAAACAGAGACAACCTATTTTTGTCGGACTGATGTCTGTGTGAGGACTTAAACCCTACTTCAGACCATGTTCATTTAATTATGATATGCAGTAAAATATGATCAACAAAGAAAGAGTAAGCACTCTTTTAATTTGTCCAATCCTGAAACGAAAACGGCCTCCACACATGATAGAAAGAAAAATGGGGAATGACATAGCACTTCGTTTCAGGTCTATCATAACTCCAAAGACTCTGCATCAGGCAAACATCCCCATCAAGCTCAGAAGATCGTGTAAGGACAAACACTTCCAGAGAAACCTGCTTTTAAAACTGATCATGCCTGACGTCACATCACCAGGTTGGTTACTGCAAAAACCAATGGGAAGGCGAAGGCAACAATGCAGACACCTAGCCAGTCAGCTCCATTCACAAAAGGCTATGCCAATTGCGTTCCAGATTTAAACCTGATGGAGAGGCAGAGTTTAATGTGAAAATCCATCTCTTTTCCCGTGATTGAAGAAATGCTTCACAATCACCACCTCTAATAGGTGGAGAAATCCAGTCCAGTACTCGCCATTGAAATTGGCATGGGTGTTGACCATGACCTGGATGTACATGGCCAATTCCAAGGTCAGCCATTTAAATGGGGGATGCTGGGGCTAGGCCCGGAAACCAAGGTGAGGGGGTGCAGGGGGTTCCCTGCAGTCCAACCCTGGCCATGGAAGGCCTGATCGAGGGTCAACTGCGGGAAAAGAAGATGGTAAGGTTTGGCCGGTGATCACGGCTCCTGCATGGAGCTGCAGTTGCATGGCTATAGGGTGCCTAATCGGGGCACATCCTGGATGTCCAGCCACTTTGCTGCGATTTTGCTCCCGCGGGGATGTCTAGCTCCCACGGGAGCAGACTCGGGTGCATCTCCAGGCTGTCTGGATGTCTCAACATCCAGACGACCTGCAGACGCACAGCTCAGAATGGGCCTCTTAGTTTATGCTAATTCCGGTTCTGAGGGGACAGAGAAGGTGCCGATTATGGGCATGGATAGTCTCTTGCAGTTAGTGCGTGGTAAGTTATCAAGTGCAAACAGTTACCATGGCAAATAGTACGGATACATTTAACACCTCCTGAAGAGCAGGCAATAAAAGCATCCACACTAGCAGCAATGTAGTTACACCCAGCTGCTGAAGTAAAAAGACTCAACACCCCCCAAAATGAGGCAGAAGATCTCCTGGCCCTCCTGATAAGAAGCAGAAGATCCTCCTGACTCTCTCTGGCATGAGGTAGAAGACTCTCTTACCCCTCAACACCTCCCCGACATGAAGCAGAAGACTATCCCCACACACCTGAGCTCCCCTTTTTCTCACTGGGGGTTTCCCTTATTTGGCAGCTAAGTTCCTAGCAGTAGTATCATGAAAGTACTGCTAGGGATAAGATGTGCCATTTTGAACCTAGGCACTGATGGGGCAGGAACATCTAGGGATCGAACCTGCACCAACTAGTCACAAGGAAAAACTCCAGTAAGAGACTGGGGGGGGGGGGGGGGCTCAGAGAGTGGGGGGACCTTCTGCCTCATGTTGGAGGAGGGTATTAAGGAATAGGGGTCTTCTGCTTCGTGGTGGTAGTGGGGTACGGAGGTCTTCTGCCTCATGTCAGAGATTTCAGGGAGTGAGGTTTTTTGCTCCTCCAGCCATAATAACTGTAATGTCAATAGCATGGATACAGCTACGCTCTTGGAAATCCACATAATATGGTAAATGTCTGCCCTGCATGGTTCCTGAATGAGCAGATGCTGGGCACGCCCCGAATAGTTACCACACAGCCTTTGCAGTAAATTAATTTTTGAAGCTATTGCGCTGTAACAGCAAAGGTTTACTGCATTTTAATAAACAGATCCCTATGTGTACGATCTTAGTCATATGAAAGGAGGCTTGGGCTGTCTCGGTGACCCTGCTCCCATACAGAAGATCCCTGGTTTGATTCCTGGGTCAGGGCTTCAGCTGCACAAGAGCAGCATTCATAGCCCTTGGGTAGGGGGAGTTGTGGTCACTGCATAGGAGTGACTCCTAAATGGATGGAGTAAGAACCAATGCTTCTGAAGGAAATCAGGTTATATCATCCCCAGCACAGGATATTTGCTGCTGCAATTCGTCAACAGTCTTTGTTAGTGGAGTCTAGTGTGTGGAATACAGAAATAAGGGAAATAATGAGTAGAGAAAACGAAGACTCACGGTGCCAGTCTAGTTCCCATTAAAGAGGACAGAAAAGGAAGCAGGAGAGAGGCGTGTTCCAGGGGGTGTTGTGGATGTGTCTATTAGATGCACATTTGCATCCTATATTTTCATCAGATGTATGTAGATGGTGTGCACTGCTAATACTACTTGATTCCACCACTAGTTTGTTTCCTGATTGTATGCTTATAGTTTATAGTTTATTAAAGTGGATATACCGCCTTTCTGTGTACAAACAAAGCAGTGTACAAACAGTCAAAAATCAAAAGTAATTGGCCAATGGCCTAGAAAAGGAAAAGAAGTTACAATATTGATAGGACAGTAAAGAAAAGAACAGGCATACTAGACAAAGGGAGCATACAAGCGGAAAAGGGGTCAATATATTTTTGGATTAAGTTTAGACAGGTGCATCGTGTTTGACAGTCAGCTAGTTTATTGTAGGCTTAGAAGTATGGAGACTGGTAATCATAAAGAGATGTGTTAAGCGTCATATTCAGTGGTGGCGGCCGGCACTATTAAAGCGACTGGCCATTGCCGCTTTTACTTAAAACTGGATATTTGATGTTAGGCCATATCCAGATTGCTGAATATCCAGTTTCCACTCCAGTCTTTAACCTTTCCCATCATGCACGGCTTCACAGATATAGCCACTAGCGTGAAGGAAAAGACTCTGCTAGCGGCTGTGCAGACGGAGCCGGGGCCTCGCACGGGCATCCCCAGCTCCCTCTGCAGTCCCTTAGACGGCCGCGGGGCTGTTGGGGGGGGGGTAGCTAGGACTGCAAATGGGCCGTGATGGGGGGGCTAGGACTGCACAAGGGCAGTGATGGGGGGGGGCTAAGACTGGATGGGCTGTGATGGGGGGCTAGGACTGCAAACGGGCTGTGATGGGGGGGCTAGGACTGGATGGGCTGTTATGGGGGGGGACTTGGATTGGAAATGGACTGTGATGGGGAGGGCTAGGACTGGAAATGGGCTGATGAGGGGGCTGGAAATTGGCTGATGGGGGAGCTTGGAGTAGAAATGGGCTGATGGGGGGCTGGAATTGAACTGGAAAAGAGCATATGGGGGGCTAGGACTGGAAATGGGCTGATGGAGGCTGGAAATGGGCTGACCAGGGGCCGATGATTGGACGTGGGCGGATGGGGGAGCTTGGAGTGGAAATGGGCTGATGGGGCTGGAATGGAACTGGAAAAGAGCATATGGGGGGCTAGGACTGCAAATGGACTGATGAGGGCTGGAATAGGACTGGAAATGGGCTGATGAGGGGGCTAGATTGGAACTGGAAAAGAGCATATGGGGGGCTAGGACTGGAAATGAGCTGATGGGGGGAGCTTGGACTGAAAATTGGTGATGGACTTGAATAGGACTGGAAAGGTCTAATGGGGGAGTAGGACTGGAAATGGGCTGATGGGGGCTGGAATAGGACTGGAAGCGGGCTGAGGGGAGTTTGCATAGGGCTGGAAATGGGCTGACAAGGGGGCTAGGATTAGAAATTGGCTGATGGGGGAGCTTGGAGTGGAAATGAGCTAATGGGGGGCTGGAATGGAACTGGAAAAAAAGCAGATGGGGGGCTAGGACTGGAAATGGGCTGATGTGGGGGCTTGGGGGATTTGGACTAGAAGGAAGCGGATGTTGGGTGGGTCTAGAACTATAAGGGAGCTGATTTTGGGGGCGGACTAGAAAGGGTTGGGGATGGGGAATGAGAATGGAGAGGGGGAAGATATTTTGTGTGGGAGGGAAGAAAAGCCTACGATGGGCTGGGTATTGGGAGAGTAAGTGGGGATTGAGAATGGAAGGGTAAAATTTGAGTGGATGATAAAGGAATAAGGAAAGAAAATGGGGAAAGAGCAAAAGGGGAAAGATCAGTTTGTTAAAGCAGATAGAGAGAATGGAAAAAAATCTAAAAGAGAAGAAAGGACAAATGGATAGCTCGCAGAAGACACGAAGAAACCAGAAGAAAGTGACTGGAGCAATTGCAGCTGAAAAATAAAATCCCAAACAGAAGGTAGAAAACTACTTTTTATTTTGAATTTATTAACTGGAATATGTCAGGTCTGGGAAGTGTGTATTGCTAACATCTTCGCGTTTTTGCTTAGTGCAAGCGGAAATTAATTTATAGTTTTATTTCTCTAGTGTTGTACATTTCATGTTTGGCTTTTGGGGTTCCCAGTTTAATTATCATCTTCCTATTTCTAAATTGTGATCCCTTGTTCTTTGTGTGGTGATGGTCTATGTTCTGCATGTGTAACCAAGTTGAGGTATTCTGTTCATATTGTTTCTATTTGACAGTCTCACTTGTTCTCTTTCCCCAGTGAGATGTATTGGTATTTTCTGAGATGTACTGGTTTTAATATCTGCAGTGTTGCCTTTTGATAGGTAGGGTTTGGTGCTTTGTGAGTCCTGGTAGTGCTGTTATGATAGGGTGGATTTGCTATGGGTTCTAAATGATCAGTGTTTGTAGTACTTCCTAATGGGCCTGGCGGTTGTCATTGCAATATAGTAATGTAGAAATCTGTTAGTCTTTCTTTATTCAGACACTCATTAAGAGGCATGTTTACTAAAAGCACATGTTAACATTATGCAAATATTTATGCAAATGAGGTTCCTTATGCAAATGAGGCCCCACAATTAATCTCCGCACATGGCCCCGCACGCCCCTTGGGCCGCCCCTGCTGGGTACTAATCCGGTTAGAAGACTGAAAATCACTGCTAGCCAGATTAGTGCCGGGACTGCCCTCGCCCCACCCACAGCCCACCTAGGAATTAACTGGCCATCTTTACTGTCATCTGTAGGGACTTGACATTCAGTGCCACTATCCAGAGAGTGCTGCTGCACATTGGGATTTCCCGGGTTTATACAGTTTGTCAGTCTTGAAATCCACATAAACACATCTGAATGTCGACACCCAAGTTTTACTAGCCATCTAAATTTAGGATTCTAAAAAGTGGATGGCTACACAATTAGATTTAAGGTGGGAAAAAAATTAGAAGCTTATCACTGATTTTCAGCATTACGCACCCAACATAGGCTCCTAAATCTCAGCAAATGGATTGCAGGCCTTAAATGAGGAATTCCTATGTTTGAGGATCCTAAATTTAGGTGAATTTATAGCTGAAAGCTTAAGTCTAGTGTCCAAAAGATTTGTCTGGGTAACTTCATAAGTTAATTGGATAAATCCTTGTTTTGTTTTTTAATTCTCCTCTCTCCTCATCCCCCAGCTTCTTACATAAATTTTGTTTGGATAACTCATTGCCTGGACAAATTTATCCAGTTATTTTGGGCAGAGTTGGATGCTTGCCAGGGACATGGTTAACTTTATCTGCACTGTATACTGTAGTTATATTTAATTAGTATCCATAGCCCTTTAATTTCTATGGGCACAGTTGCACTTAATGCTCATTAATTTCTTTTACGCGTGTTAACGTTTAGTAAGCATGCCTCCTTGTGATGAGAGTAATGCATGATTTTTACCAAATAATGCAAGCTAAATGGCAAAACTGTGCATTATTTCACTGGCTGCAGCTTTATCTGCGACTCCCAGCATGCGTCTTGCCAGGTGGCATAGAATGTGGCAGCACGGTTACTGGCATTAAACGGATGACAGGAACATGTGACTCCTATCATCTGCTGTAGGGCCGGAGCTACGCGGTAAGTGTGCTAAGCACGACAGGGGGTGCCCATGTCAGAGGGGTACTGTCGCTAATCACCTCACCCCCCCTTGCGAGATGAAAAGTGGAGCACAGTATGACAGACCAAGATGCAGATCCTGCCCGTGGGAGCAGCATGTCATGCGGGCAGATCAAAGGCAAAGCAAGTCCACAGATGCGGATCCTGCCCATGGGACATGTTGCTCGTCCGAGCAGAAGGCAGAGCAATGCACTGACAGGCACTTCCAGCTTCTGCTCTGTAGCTGGATGACATAGCAGAAGATCCAGAGGCCCGGGAAGAGAGTGCTGTGCGGCCTGAGGGACTACAGCTGTGACTCAAGGGACGGAAGCCACCCGGGGCATTGCAGCTGTTCAGAGAGCAGGAAAGTGTGAATAGCTCCCGAATCCTAGTGCAGCCTGCGCTTCATGACCCACCAGTAAATGGCAGCCGCAGGGGTTGGGGACCAAGGCATTGACACATTCCCTGCTAGGAACTATTGCTCTATCCAGCATGAGACCGCAGTTGTTTGGGCTCTGTGAGCTGCTCCTGCTGTCCTGCAGCTGGGCTGGTAAATATGGAGGCAGAGGGGACGTGCTAGATGCTAGGGGCTTGGGAGATGAAGGGAGACGCTAGACCTGGGAAGGTCGCACAGGGGGAGCAGGCTTAGGTAGAAGCAAGGAGAGGAGAGTTTTGAGATGGAGTAGTGATGCTGGACATGGGGTTATAGGGAGACTGGGAAGATACTGGACATGGGGAATGGAACAGAGGGAGACAGAGAAGAAGTGCTAGACATGGGGTAGTAGGAGGAGAGGGACATGAAGGACATAGGGAAAGAGGGAGAGAGAGAGGGAAGATGAACATGCGGTAAATAGGTCATGAAAGAGATGGAGAGATGCTGGATATGGAAATTATAGGGATGGGATAGTATGGGAATGGGGGAGATGCTGGACAAAGGGGAATAAAAAAAAGACTGCACCTGGAGACCACACCTTCAAAAGGATATAAACAGGCTGGAGTCAGTATAAGTTCTGCTACGAGGGGACATGGGATGAGGGTGAAGGGAGCTAGATTCAGGAGTGATATGCGGAAATATTTCTTTACAGAAAGAGTGGTAGATCTGTGGAATAGTCTCCCAATGGAGGTGGCAGAGATGAGGACGGTATCTGATTTCAAAAAACCATGGGACAGACATAGAGGATCTTTAAAGAAAAAAAAAGTGGACTGTTGTAGTTGTTGATATGGAAGGACAGACTAGATAGGCCATGTGGTCTTTTTCTGTCGTCATTTTTCTCTGTTTCTATGAATAGGAATAGAGAGGGAAAGATGCTGGATACGGGGTGATAGGAAAGAGAGCGGGAGGACAAGGAAGGTTAGGGAGAGGGATAACATGGAGTTATTGGATGGAGGGAAAGAGAGAGCAAGAGGGAAAGAAACACTGTCTGGGGGAGTGAGATGTTAAATATGCAGGGGGGAGAAAGAGAGTGAATAATGGACCAGGGAAGAAGAGGTAGGGGAATGGCAGGACTGAGGCGAGGGTTGAAAAGTGGTAGGTAGATGGAGTAAAAAATAGGGGGACTGAGGACAGGATAGTTAAAAGGAATAGTGAAATCTGAGTGGAGAGAAAGAAAGAAAGAAATGAAAAAGCTGAAAGGAAAAGATCATTATCCAAGATAGAAGGAAGCAAAGAAAACAAAAGGAAAGACAAAAAATGGCAGATGGAATAGAGATCATAGTAAGTCAGCTAAGAGAAGACAGAGGAAAGCAGGAACTTCAGATTGGGACCAGTATGATCAGAGAATAAAATAGACAACAAAGGTAGAAAAAAAAATTTCTTTTCAATTTTGTGATCGAATGTTGCGCTACCTTTATATTTTGCACAGCATGGGGAAATATATCACTTTTGCTTTCTTTGGTGAGTCTGGCATCTCAGGGTTTCAGTTTAATTTTATCTATATATTTTTTGCTGCTTTTTTCTGGGTAGGCTCCTTGTTATATGAGGTTTGGAAGTGGGTGCTAGTATGGTATGGTAGATTTGCTCTGTAGATCCTCGGTGACTTTTGTAGAGTTTTGTATTAGTTCACGATATGCCTGGTTACTGGAGAATGTTTGCTTATGTGGTTACTGAGATGACCAGAATCTGATCACTTGTCAACATGAAAAAATCATCACAAATAATTTCATGTGTATTAGATAACCTATGATGAACAATGTTCAAAACTGGTTTTGTTTATGTTGTATCATGTCAGGTTTGAAACATGATAGTGCCAGAGGTTTTCCTATATTAGCTGAATTGGCATAAACTGTGCCAGTGATTACTCTACCAGTATAGATTGAAATTGCTTTTCAGGTTAATTATTTTGATTACGTATTTAGTAATAATAACACTGAAGAAATTGTTAGAAATAAAATAATCATGCCAAGACAGTATAGAAGTCATTCCAATGTTTTTTGTTATGTTTGTGGTTCGTTTGCTACTGTATCTCAACGTCATACCATAACGTCACATCTTTGCAAAATGTACAAGTTATATTTTGGATACCCACTGGGTGACCAGAATAAGCCATGGGCGCCTCACATCATTTGCACTTCCTGTGCAAATGGACTACATGATTGGTTAAATGGAAGGAAAACAGCGATGCCATTTGCTGTACTGCTAATATGGAGGGAGCCAAGAAATCATCATGACAACTGCTATGTTTGTCTGGTTAATATCAAGGGTTTCTCTGCGAAGAACAAGCACAACATTGCATATCCAAATCTTCTGTCTGCGATGCGACCAGTCCCACATGATGAAACACTTCCTGTTTCAGTTCCTCCACAGGATGGGCTGTCTTCTATACCAGATAAACTGGAGTTAGATGAAGGTGCAAGTCGCGGCCAACCTAAAGAGTCAGAAGATGCAGACTATGTGCCAGATGAAAGTGATGGCAACCCAGAGAAATTCAGCCAAGAAGAGTTTAGTGATCTTATATGAAACTTGGCACTCTCAAAAGATAGAGTGGAACTCTTTGCTTCAAGGCTGAAGGAAAAGAACTTACTTGAAAAGAATGTTCTTATTTGCCACTATTGCACTAGCGACGCTCTGTAAAGTAGATGGTCCAATGTGTCATTGCAATGATATCAACGGACGTATTGGAGCCCTCTCACAGGTATACAGACCATCAAAATGGTGCTTATTCATTGATTCTTCAACAAAAAGCCTCAAGACCTTTCTTATTCATAATGGCAACATAAAGCCGTCTATTCCAATTGCAGACTTTGTCCACTTCAAGGGGACATATAATAACCTGCAGATATTGCTCCAATCTATACACTATGGGGGTCATGCTGTCCATCCCCACTATTCGCCCCCCTGCCGGCCCTGGCAAAAGCCTCCCCATATGAACAGCGGGTTTGTACGGGGAGGCCTAAACAAGGGCAGGAGGGGGCATTCCAGAGATAGAGCAAGGGCAGGGCATGGGCGGGCCGCGACCCCAGATGTACAGGGCCGATTCAGAGGTCGGCCCTGTATGCCCAGGGCCTCGGATCTAGACGGGGGACTTATTCCACTTCAGAGGTGGATAAGTCCCCCTGGATGCGGCGTTTTGGCGGTGGTCGCCAGAGAGAGGTGAGGAAGGGGTGCAAAAGGTTCCCTGCAACTAGACCCTGGCCATGGGAGGCCGGATCGAGGGTCCGGCTGCAGGGAAAGGAAGATATCTATGGCGGCCGGCATTCGTGGCTCCTGAATGGAGCCGTGGTGCCATGGCTGATGGGACGCCATGGCTCTGCGGCTACATTCAGGAGCCTGACTGCGCTAGTCTGGTTGTGGCTAGGTGTGCTGCTGGACAGAATCATTCTCCAGCCTGCACGTCCAGGCGCTGGACCTGATTCTGATCCTACGGGAGCTTCAGGATCAGAATCGGGTCTAGCTTTGCATGGCCTGATTCTGTCAGGACATACAGGGGCTGGATGGCCTGAATGGAATAGGCCTCCAAGACAATTACCAGTAGATGATTTGAGGGGATCTTAAGGTTATTGGCATGCTGGTCGGCATGCATGGTGGATGTAGCAAATATTACTGTTTTCTCTGCCTCTGGGACAGTCGCGCTGATAAAGATCATTATGCTGTTCACGACTGATTTTTAAGAACTGCCTATCCAGGAAGCAGCAGTGTTAATCATGTTCCATTAGTCGATCCAGCAAACATTTTGCTTCCTCCTTTGCATATAAAACTGGGTTTAATGAAAAATTTAGTGAAAGGATTCAAAAGGATTTCAGTATCTTGTTTCTAAATTTCCAAAGATCAGTGCTGCAAAACTGAAAGAAGGCATTTTTGTGGGGCCACAAATTAGATAGGTGATGGAGGATGAAGAATCTGAAAAATGCCTGGATGCTTTGGAACTTGAAGTGTGGCAAGCCTTTACGTGGATCTGTGAAAACATTCTGGGTAATCACAAATCACCAGATTATGCTGATGGAGAAGAGAGGTTACTTGAAGCATAACGTAAACTTGGTTGCTGCATATGATTGAGTGAAGAGAGTGACAAACAGAGTGAGAGATTTAACCCAGATATTCAAGCCATGTGTTACCAAGGATCCTGGGATGACTGCATGATGGCAGATTACTGCTGGATGTTGTATCGTGACAATCCTGATAAACTTCACAGCAAAAAGTCTTCTGTAAAAGACTTTTAATGTGTTTCTAACATACAAACATGCCAAATATAGTTTTTAGCACATGTGGCACCTGACATTTCAGTGTTTACGATATGTATCAATACCCAATAACTCCATCTGACATGTATATAGTTACCTATTCAATGCTACGCATATGTATATAGTTTTCCCTGTTTTCCAAGTTACTTGTTCCTGTTCAATGTAATGACCTGACTTTTGTTTTATGTAAACCGCGCTGATCACAAATAGTGCGGTATATAAGAAATGCAAATAAATAAATAAAATAAATAAATAAATGTAACATTTTACAGAAGCATCTATGGATGATATCTCTAAAACCCTGCATGCTAGAGAAAAACTAATTATAGATTTAGAATCAGCGCGTAAAAAAAACACTTTAGGAAAATCTGATTTCACTTTTAATGAAGAAAAAAAATATTTTGGTGTAAACTAGTATTTTTTTTTTAATATACTGAGTTCCTTGGGCGAATGTCCTAGTTCTGCTCTGCACCCGTTATCAAGGGAGGGGTTTCTGTGGATGCAGAATATATGTTAAAAAAATAGCGAGGACCATAACACAGTTTATAACAAAATAAAATGAGGTATAACTTTATAATTTGGTGCTATAAACTGCACTGGGGGTCTTGCTTTTTCTTTTATTCCTTGGTGTGGGAGCATCTTGCATTTCTTTTGTTTTTTGACAGAATATATATTTACATTAACATCATGCTGGTCCAATGTGCAGTTTCAGAAGTTATATTGGGGTTACTAAGCCCCTCTTGATGTTTTTGATGGAGAGGGAGGTGTTGCATCGGGGTCACAAATCCCCCTTTTGTTATTGTGATGGTGGAAAATGTGATAGAGCCATCAAGTTGCTCTTGTTTTTTTGTGGAAGTGTGAGGTGCTGCGTTGGTGCTGTTGAGCTCCTCTTGTTGTTTTGCACATTTAGCGGCATGTTTCCTAAGCTCCATGCTGGTGACACATGTGGGCGACATTACCAGCGCAGCACTATAGGCTAACTGCAGGAAGGCAGGTACATCCCCCTGTAGTTACCGCTCTTCATTGTGGCAAAATGGCTGCAGGTGCAACTAACGCCACACCTTAAGGTGAATTATTCATAATGAGGAGGGGGGGCGCCCATCTATAGGTTGCAGGGGGGGGGCTCCAGGAACCCTAACACCAGCCTTGCTCTGTTTTCTCATTTTTAGGCTTATCGGGAGAGACTTCTCAGTTACCTTAGTGACTTGATAGTTCCCTATGTCTCAGGCTACCAATTGCGATCTGCGAGGTCTCATTTGCGGGCGGTTCTGTCTATGTGTGAGGCCAGACTTTCTAGGATACATACAGCCGCATTTTTCTGTAGCTGCTTCAACTATATGGAATTGCCTTTCATCATTTTTAAGAGCAGAGGGGGACTATGTTACTTTTCAAAAATAGCTGAGGGCCTTTCATTTTCATCAAGCTTTTGGGGGTAGCAGGTTTGGGAGGTGGGGTAATGCTTGCCTTATCTGTTTTGTAATTTACTTGGATAAAGTAGCGTGATAGCCACATTAGCCCACTTCAATGGTAGCTAAATAAAAATAGAAACAAAAAAGGAAAATAAGGTGATTGAAGGAAGTTTTAACCTTCAAAAGCTAGTCAAAAAATGTATTAAGTTAGTCCAATAAAAAGGTATCACCTTATTTTTCTTTTTTGTTTCTTTTTATTTAAGTTGCAATTTACTGAAATTGTGTATGTATTTCTGTACATCATTTGGACCAGATTGCCTTATGTACAGTCTATAAATATATACGAGTTTAAATAAACAATACAGGCTATATATGATTGTAATGCAATGCTTGCAAATGCATTCAAAGCACGTCATTATTATGCAAATCAAATAATGCGATCTTGCATTTAACTTAGCAAGCAGTATCTTTCTCAAAAAAATAGTGCCAGCTTTAAGGTGATGTTGTTTTTTTTTCCCAAGAGCACTGGGCTGCTAATGCATGACCCGATGTTTCCAGGGAGATACTATAGTTAAAGAGGCCAGTGCATAAGTCATCACCCCAGCACATATCCCCGTTAGCACCTGATTCTCCTCCCCCCCCCCCCCCACTACAAGATTCCCTTGGCAGATCCTTTCCCAGAACAAGATCTCCTCCCTCCCTGGCATAAAATCCCCCACTGCACAGGACTTCCCTGGCATTTACCAGGGGCCTCCCTGGTGTCTATTGGGTGGGGCAGAAGTTATTCCTACTTTTGCCCTATAAAGCACCTGGGTTCAAAATGGTATCTATGACCACATAGCAGTAAGACTCCTTATTTGGCTGCCTGATCCCCTATCGGTAGTGATGCAAAACTACTACTAGGCAGTCAGAGACACCATTGGTAAGTGCCAGGAGGAGGGGTCTTCTGCTGGGTAGGGGGACCTTGTGCCTGGGGGATCTACTGAGGAGGGACAGTGGGTAGCGGATCTGTACTGGGGGGATCAGCAGTGGGGATGATTGTTTTATGCACTGACCCTTTTAAATTGCATTAGTGGCTTGATGGCGCTGGATAAGAGAAATAAGACCTCTCCATGGCCTTTGATTTAGTTGAAAGGCCTATTTTGCTGCAGTGCTGCTGACGCTTGACTATTGGGGGTCAGGTGCTCCAGTGGATTGACTCCTTTATGTGTATGCATCGGTTTAGGGTTAAGGGGGCAGCAAGGCCCTCCCAGCTCTATTCTTGGGATAGGGGAGTCCCACAGGGGTCTCCCCTCTCACCACTTATTTAATCTTTATCTGCAGCCCCCAAGAGCCCTAGTACGCTCCTTCAGTCTGTAATTTTTTCGTATGTGGATGATCTTCAGCTCATGGCTCCCCTAGAGGATGACCACAAGGCAGTGCTTACCAGGTTAAATAATTGTCTGGGACAGGTTTCGGAGTGGCTGGCAGCCGGTAGTTTGGCTCTTAATGTGGACAAAACTGTGTTTTTCCAGTTTGGGCAAGTAGAACACATGAAATTGTGCAGTCTGTCACAAACTGATGCTTCTATACTGCAATGGTGTGAGGGGTTATTTTGGAGCGGGAGGGGGTCGTAGATAAACAGTGTAGCCCAAGTGGTGTGGACGGCCTGGCTGAAGCTTAAGCTGGTTCGCCAGGTGCACCCCTGCTTGGATGTACCAGCCCTGCGCCTTCTGATGCTGGCGCTGGTTTAGGGTGCCTTAGACTAGTGCAACGTGCGTATGTGCCCTGTTATCTGTAACTCATACGTATTTTCAAATGTACTGAGATTGTTCTGTTCTATGTAAACCGCGCTGATGATAAATAGCGCGGTATATAAGAGACTTTAAATAAATAAATAAATAAATAAATGTGGGACTGTCTAGGAGGTCTGTCCGCAAGTTGCAGATCATTCAGAATATAGCTGCTTGGGTGCTCCTGGCAGTCTCAAGGAGAGATCTGGCAGGCCCCCTACTTTGTCAAATGCATTGGCACCCGACCTGAGAACATTGCATTTTCAATCTGCTTGTGATTGCTTTCTGCCTACAGCAGAAGGGACGCCCAGCATATTTGGAGGGCGCTTTCGGCTAGTATGTACTGGGAAGGGAGTTAATAGTGTTATTTTTCCAAGAATAAACGCCACTTGTGAGGTTTAACGTGAGATGTGTTATTCATTTACCGTGGGAGTTACTAATCTGTGCTGCTGAGTTACTGCAGGTTAGGGACTCCCAAGTAAATTAAGCTGCAGCAGGATGCAATATATTATCACAGCTTAGTAACTACGGGCCCAATATTCAAAGCGATTAATGCGGTTAGCAGGCTGTACATGCCCCGGGGCATTTTGGGGCGGAGCGGAGGCGGCACCCGGCAGTGGCGATATTGAGCGCCTATCCGGTTAGTGACATGCAATGAAAGCCAGACACAGGTAACTCTGACCTAACTTCCGCCACATATCACTAACCGGGCAGCAGCTCAATATCGCTGCTGTCCAGTTACTGATCGGCAAAAGCGGCTAACCCGGATATTCAGTGCTGGGGCCAGAAATGACCCTGGTATTGAATATCTGGGTTTACTGGTCAGCACTGGTGACTAGCCACAGGCACTGAATATCAAGCCCTGCCCATATAAGCCGGCTAAAGATATACCTGCCCTCATAGTAACCAAAAGTGGAATGTGGTTTGATAAGCTACTGAATATGAAGCAATTAAAAGATCCTTTTAGGTGTCAGGAGACAAGTTTCCATATCACTGAACTAAAACCACCATCATAATTATCACTAAACATTATAGAACGAATTAAAAAATCAAACCTTTATTTAACATTTCTTATATGACACCTTTCTGGTTTATCGAGACGTTTTATATTGAACACAACGGAATTTAAGTTACATAGAACCTTTGAGAGGGTGCTATGGAAGTGGTCACATTTTATTACCTTCTGACTGGTGATAAAGGTTTCTTCCTCCCCAGACTAAAAATTGCAGCTGAAAATGACAGAATTTACAGCTTGAAAGAGGAGATGGCAACAAAGGACCTGCAGCGAGTATAAAATATGAGACGGCAACCCTGGTGAGGAGAAAGATCCCCATTCAGTCGCCATCAGTAGAGACTGACCTGAGAGAGCCTGAAACATCAGTACTAGACTAAATATGCTTATCTTTATGTTTACTCAGTGACTTGATGTACCGCCATCCATGCAAGAGCATCAGAGCGGCTCACAATAAAAGCACAATGAAGGGGACGAAATAGAAAAGGAATTCCATTACAAATGTGAGAAAATACAGATCAGTGGCAATTTTTGGGGAAGTATGAGTCAGTCAGGCATTCTGTCAGCGTTATTCATGTAAAAATTGATGTGCTCAGCGGCAGCCTGCCGTAGGCTGGGCCGGAGACTGAAGCATGGAAGGCAGAAAAAGAGGCACAGTAGAAGAGACAGAAGCACTGTGTAAACTACTAGACCTCGTCTTTTTTTTTTATTTCTTTTGCATACCACTGCTGTAATGGGATTATGTTTACTTTTATCAGAAAAAAGTGATCAGGCAGTCAGGAGAACAGAGAGTTCCCCCAAACCTACGAAGACTAGTGCTGAACCGCAAAGCCCTGCAGCTATCCATAATGAGGACATGAAAGTGGCTGGCTGCAAACTCCTGACACTTAATTCCTATGGGCTGTTGCAGCACTTAACGTGCGTTAACCTTTAGTAAACATGCCCCTTAGGGCCAGGTTAACTAAAGGCTAGTGCATGCTATCTGCCACCATGCCCATAGGAATAACATGGGCTCTTCAGCAGATAGGGCATATTCATGTTTGCTAAACACGGTATTAAGTTTAAATATCTGCCTCTGCTCTAAAATCTGCAGCCGGTGTTCACGATCACCGCCATGAGGATCCAGCGGAACGTGGTCTATTACTCTCCATCTGAAATCCGAAAAGGTGTGTTGTAGCTGTATGCAGTGTAGCATCAAGGGAGCCAAGAGGGTTTTAGTAGTAATCCTAGACCTATGTTCAGTCAGTCTTCTCCGAATGGGTCTCGTGGTCCAACCCATGTATTTCAAACCACATGGACAAATTAAGGAATAGACTACAAAGGAAGAAGCACATGTAGTATGCCATTTTGCCTTGTGTCTCCTTCCCGTCATGACATCTTCCTGATCCAATCCCGAATAGATAGATTTGCAGTGTCTACAGCGCGAGGTGTTACATGAAAAATGGCCAGAAGAATCATGGCAATATTGAGGATGATCCAAACGCGTGGCAACATGGACAATCATGTCACGAATATTGCTGCCATGCTTGAAAGCCACTATAGAGGGGAGGAGCCCATCGTGGCTTTTGAGGGGACATGGTAGTGATCGGGCACCGAACTGCTGACAGCTCTGTGCACCCGATCACTGCCATCCCTCCCCATAGATTTACCACAGGGACCCACAGTATCTGTTTTGGCACACACTGTGAGAGTTTCACTGTGAAATCTACTGAGGTAGGTAACACAGGGTCTCTTCAGGAAATGAAGAACTGCCCGGGTATCTGCAGCCACTAACCCAGGATCTCCCCTTGCAGGTAGCACAGGGGTGTTTCCTTTATGGCATGTTTTTTAGCTGCCAAACCTAACACGGTTTAGTAGACATACCCCTTGATTTAAATATAGGGTTTGTGGCATAGAGGTAGGGTAGCAGTACATTATCTCTTCTTTATCTGCAGGAGTACACTCAATTTTATTTAATCCTCATAACATTTTTAACTTCTGTGGTTTATTTTCTGACACATGGATCCATGAACAAATTCGCCATGGCCTTTATCCGTGGTAGAGATGTTATCTTCAGCTGCACTATCGCTACCACCATCATTAGCCCTAGTGTATAAGCTTTGGGTGGGCATCTTGTTATCCTGGGCAATGTGTGCCCAGTATGCATTTTTCCTACTTTCCTACCAGACTTAAATGGTAGTGTTGCTGAGGTTTGGCATAGGTTGTATACAATGGGGTCGCCGTGTGAAGGTACTCGGCAAGGGAGTCCTGTATAATATAGGGAGTCCTGCCTTTTCATAGGTAAGATTTCTGCTTTTTGACGCCTAGTAGTTAGTACTATTATAGCATGGCAAAGTTCTGCAAGCAGGAAGGCTGTGCTTGTAGCAAAAGAAACAGGCTTCCCACCTTCTAGAGAGATAGAGAAGAGTCGGACATTCTGCCACATCTCTGTCCATGTATGCTAAGACTCCAGAAAAGCCTACCATGCTGGGACCCAAACTTACTATGAGTTAAACTGCTTTTAAGTGGCACCAGCTGTGAGCAGAAGTGCGGTGAGCCCAGACTGCTTGTGTCATGGCTTCATTGCCACTGTATGCTTGGAAATTGCCACCTTTACTTCTAGGAGTGAATAAAAATGGCTGCTGGATTTGAGGGACCTGTTGTCTGAGGGAGCTTTGCACTTTCTAGTGCTTATGATTAGTGCTGTTGTATTTTAATCATGCTGTTCTGGAAAGGGGCTTATGAAAGAATACATTGCTGTTTGTGTTATTACATCATCGGATCTAATGTTTGTTATGTGTTCTTTGCCTTTTATCCAAAATTCTTCTTGTGCATTTTCTAGATTGCAAGACATATAATAAGAAAGGAAGAATTCAAAGGCATTTATCATAATATAGATTAATAAGCCATTAGTCAAAGAACAATGTTGAAAGATATACAGTATGCTCAATGATGGCAATCTGGCATAACATGAGATGGGGTTTTCGAACATTTTGCAGAATGTGAAATGTGTCAAGATGTTTGTCTTTACAGTAGACTGGTATCTGGTCATGTTTAAATGTATTTGCTGACAAGAGTAACTAGTATGGTTCAGACCTATACTGTATGTCTAGTGCCCACCCATGTTAACCTTGCCTTCCCTCCCAAAAAAATATCAGCTCTGGTTACAGCACTGATTTCTTCTAATATGAACTTAATGACCAAATTAAAAGCTACATTCTTTGGTGAAAGATGCAGACTTTGCCCAGAGGCTTGAAAACAATCGTTTTCTTCTTTTTGAATTTCTCAGAAATGTACGATCCTGCTCGGGTGGAGAGGGTCTAACCTGAAAGCAGCTGCATGCATGAGAAGGATTCAGCTTTTCGAGTAAGCGAAGGTCACTCCTTGACTTGGGCCTGCAAAGCCGACTCTGCCGCACTTGAAAACCTTTCAAATGGCCTTTGCTTTTTTATGATGTTCCCATATAACCTTTGTCATCGCCAGCAAGACATCGGTCTTTCTACTGTACATAACTCTGTTCTAGAGAGAATAAATTGGACATTTTAGCACTGCAAAGACATTGCACCAACACTCGCCAGTGATTCATGGCATGTAAATAATACCTACAAGTTTTCAGCTGGGGAAATATAACTGGATCATGCGAGGTTCTGGTATAAATTTCTGAGTCTTTTATGAAAAATTTTATACAGCAGATTACTGAAATGATTTGTATAAAGAAATGTGCTTTTTTAATGCATTTTTGTGACCCTTCCAATATAATCAAATTAAATCCTATGGGACAGTAGTCATAATTACTACTAGTCAACGTAAGTCTTGGGTAATTCAAGGTCAAGTCACTTTTGCAATCCATTTCTAACTTTTAAGTGAAATTTTACTTTAGTTGCAATTCTTTTTGTATTTATAAAGCATGAAAGCAATACTGAAAAACTAACACTTCCAACAGGCAGTTATTACATGGTGTTATAATAAGCATATATTATATTGTATTTCAGAAACTTGGCAACTAAATATTTAGTCAGATGTGAACAATTGCTCCACTGACTGTTTTGCACTCAATATTGCCAAATTTATTTTCCATATTGCTGTTAAGAAAAGCTTTGTATGCCAGAATAATTACTGCTGGTTTAAAATATAACCCATTTTAACAAGACAATTATTACGTTTTGCAAAATGCTGTCTATTTTTCTATTATATAGAGAGTATTTAGGTAGCAAATTAAAGATGTGCTATTGTCATTATTAGATAGGAAGAGGAGACATGCAGTATTTATCCCCTCCAGTGAAGCTCTCTGAGGGTCTACAATTATAGCTGTTTCTTCTGATAAGAGTCAGTGTAAATGTTACACAGGGCTTATGTTACACAGTGTTATGCTCAAACATAGATGGGCTGTCTGTTCTTATAAACACTTTATGCTGATTAGAGTGACAATCAGAGAATGAAAATCTTAAGCGTATGTTTACTAAGGTGTGTTATGGTTTTGCAGGTATCACACATTTAGGGTAGATATCAATGCACAGTACGTTCAAAAATCAGGCGTTACCTGTTGGGGTGTATAAAGAGCTGGCCCATCCACTAGGCAGACTAGGCGGCCACCTAAGATGGCAGGTTCCAGTGGGCAGTACAGAGACCTCTGGCCCTCCACAATTTTTAAAATTGGTGGCTTTCTGCCACCACTTCAGTACTGCAGCAGGCCTTACAGTGCCATGCACATGTGCCGCCCTCCGGCTACCATTCCTGCCCCTTCTGACACAACTTCCTGTTGGAAGGGACACAAAATTGCATCAGAAGGGGGCAGGCTGTGGGGGCACGCATGAGCATGCATGCTTTAAGATGCAGTATTGAAGCAGCGGCAGAAAGCTGCCGCGTTCCAAAAAAAAAAGCATTGAGGAATTGTCATGCCACCCCCTCTCCCAGGTGAGATTTTGGTGGGGGGGAGAGGACATGGTGCAGTGCAGTAAGGGGCAGCATGGTGGGACTGCCTAGGGCGGCAAAAGCTCTTGAGCCAACCCTGGGCGTGTAGAGCATGGCCCCAACAGATTCCACAGTGATTCAGACCCTAACGCATGCCAGCGGCAACACAAATGCAGGTAACACCACTCATTGAGATGGTGTCCAGTGCACCCTTGCCACCAGCAACATGGACTGCAAACGTGTACTGTCAATGCCTGCGCAAACCGTGATGTGCAGAAAAGCCTGTGTTCTACCCCTGTCCTGCTCATTTCTCCTCTCCCTCTCATGCACTAAGCAAGAGTGTGGAATTAACCCTGTGCTGTTTAGAGCATGCACTATTATTGTGGGTCATTAGCGCATGCTCAAGCCTATGTTAACAGCTAGCGTAGCTTAGTTAACATGCCCCTTAGCATCTGTGGAAGAATGATAGCCGCTGCAATTTTGCATTGGGGAATGTAACATGGGCTGTATGCTTGCTCATAAGTACAGGTTTTTGCTTAAGGGAGATCAAAAGGGGAAGAGAAAAAGGGAAATGACAGGGACAGACATGGAGGCTTGTGCTGCTCAGGGTTTCAGTTTAACGCGCACCAGTGATCAGAGGAGCTGCAGTCGATGTCTCCTGTCTATTGGCCCATTACACCAGTGCCTTTATTTGATAGAGTTGGTGGGGGAAGCTCCAGGCATGTTATCTCCGGGTACCCAAGCAACAGCCAGGCAGCCTCTTAGATATTTTTCACATCCAAAAAATTTGTAAAAAATGTATTTTGATCTTTCTGTTTCACTGTAACTGTGAAGTTATTATAAGCTACTGTGTATTAAAAAAGTATTTATAATGCTAATTGTTTATAGTAGGGTTAGTGCAACCTGCACACTGTTTGGGGCATGACATATGTGCCTCATTTTCAAAAAATGAATCTCAGAGCGTACACGTGAAAACCTGTTTATCTTGTGTTTAATATTGAATTAAACTGCACAATATTTTAAAAAAAATCTAAGGTGAAGATTTTGTTTCTATGTTCTTTATGGTGTTACTGTTTACTGTATCGGTGGTATTTGTTATTGCAGAAAGACCTATTACCCTCCAAGCAGGGCTGAATTCCGGCATAGGCAAACTAGGCAAATGCCAAGGTCCCAAATGTTTAGGGAACTCTGCCAGATGTGCTTAGGATGCAGGAGACTCAGGTTCAGCACTGGATGTTGGAAGTTTGGCTAAAGTATGTGGACATTTTGCTTTTAACGTTTAGACTTTTATAGCTCTCCAATTTTCTCCCCCTCTCCTCCCAATTCCTTGTGACTTTAAACCCTTCCTCCCTGCATCAGCATCTTATCCAGGCCCTTTGCCTGTCTCTATGGCCTGTGCATACATAGAATAGGTAGAATTTTGAAGAATGTTACCTTTGAGCTTCTGGGTTTCAGTCTCTTTGTGAGATCCTACATTTGTCTTCCAAATCCTCCCAGATGTTCTTCCCTATGTCACAGGTACCACATTGGCACCATCATCAGCACTTTCTAAATCTCTTTCTAGATGTTGTAGTGTGGCTGCCATGTCCTTAGTCCATTTGAATGCAAAGAAATAAAGGTAAATAAATAAAAACAAAAATGCAAGAAATATAAGGTTGATGCCTTTGGACTAATTTAATACATGTCTCAGCTTGTTAAGATGTCAGAATGAATCTGCTGACCTTCATTCAATTATCTGATTCATTCAAGTTTCTGCCACAGATAGAAGAGCGAAGTTTCTGCTAATGATGCCTAGTGTACACTTTTCATTCATATGCACTCAATTCTCCTGCCATTTTCTTCTTCTCCAAGAGGGAAACAGCTAGTTCAGTTCAATTCAGATGAAATCACAGGTAAGTCACAGTTCAAACAAAGCATTAATGCAAGTTTAAACTGATCATACATACGCTGCAAGAAGAGAATATTTCATAAGCTGTTGAGACTGGGAGCACATGGCCCGCAGGAATCTAAGCTCTGCTGGAACAGCTCTGAAAAGGAAGCTTTGGAAACATTAATGGCAAGTAAAAACGGCAATATACATATGAGTAAGAAGAGAATTAGAATTTCTTAAAGTTTAAATTTGGTGGAGAGTAGAAAAGTCCATCTTGCTGGCAAGGCGGAAGAACTGAAAACTGGCTAGCTAGGGGCGGGCAGGGGGTGGGGCCAGTTGGCCCCTGCTCAGAAGGGCAAAAAGCCCTTCTGAGCTATAGGAGAGTACTTCCGTCTCGGCGCCATCGGATGACATCACCAAGTGTGGCTGACTCATCCTGCTTGTCCTAGGAGAAATGAGATATCCTGAAATATTTACACATTGCCTTGGTTGTTTCAATCTTACTGCTCATTAACATTTACTCTGGGACTATAATCAAACTGCCTATATTGCTACAAACTCCACAGGTGTCCTCAGAGGTTATTTTTTACTTGTGGAATTTGCTTCAGTAATCAAATATGTGGGAGAGGTGCCTACAGTAATCTGCATCTTCTTTTTCTATGAGTACTTTATCCAGGCAAAAGTAACATGCATAGTTTAGAAAATATGAAATTATTCCTACATTAACCCTGCCTAGAGGAATTCCTCCATATAAAGTGTGAAACATTCTGCACCTTGTAGAATAATATGGGTAATTTTGTCTACAATGAGAGTGCGCAGTTTTCAAGTAGCTCAGTTCCTCGGATAAAACACTGTTTTACTCACAGAAATGGCTGTGATTATTGCCCTCTTTGGTTTTAAATATATTAGGGATGTGCAGGCCAAAACATTTTATTTTGTTTCGAATTTTCATTTTTTTTCATCTTCACATCATTTTTTAACAGTGTGCTCTATTCACTCAATAGTTTGCACTTTTTCATGAAAGAGTACATACTGTTGCTTAATAGGGTGCACTCTCACGAAAGAGGTCATACTCAATAACAGCAGGATGTGAAGCAGATGGGGAATAAGTACTTTTCTACTGCCTTGAACCTGAGTTGACAACATTATTTGGATCTAAAAGAGATGTCCATGAATAAACAATTGGTTATACGTCGGGCTGACAAAAGGGGAGCAGTTGTGATTCAGACTAAACAACAATATGATAATGAAATTATGTGCAACAGCTTAGTGACAGGAAATATAAATGTCTCCCTTGTGATCCCACTGCAGCTTTGAAAGTTCAAATAGAAGATCTAGTGATGTGTTTTTGTTACACAGAGTATTATTACTCAGAAAGAATTGGAATTTTTGTTGAACAAATTTCTTCAAATTCCTTTTCTTCCTATTCTTTTATACAGTACCAAAGATACACAAATGGTTGGAAGACCTCCCCCACTCTCTGGCCACCCTATTGTAGTTCGTAACAACTCCATTTTGGAGCCTCTTTCTATATTCACAGATCAAATTTTGAATCTGTTAGCAAAACAAACTACTTCCTATCTACGGAATACTACGCCTTTGCTTAACATTTTATCTGAGACCAGTGATTTACAAGGAGAAATTTTGTTAGTGATATTTGATGTGGTGTCGTTATATACAAACACTGATCAACAAGAAGAGGTTGATGTGATCTCCCAGTTGGATTGGCAAGATGCGCTACCTTCTAAGATTTCTAAAGAATTTATACTGGATTTGTTGTAGCTGGTATTATGCCAGAATTACTTTTGTTTCAATAGGGTATTCTGCCATCAAATATATGGTGTCCCAATGTGAGCCACTGTAGTTCTCACAGTGGCTAGCCTTTATGTAGCTACTTTTGAAAAGGATTATTTGTACAGCTCTCCTTGGATGCCACATATTCGACCATCCACAATTTAAGGTGAAAATCAGCAAAAACCATACCCACAATGCCTATCTAAATAGACCTAACTAACAATTTTTTGTCGGATCACCTACCATGAGAGGTCATCCTCTCTCATAGTAGATCCTCCTTTCAATCAAATTTATAAAAGGGCTGAAACAGCCTTAAAGACTCAAACGGCAAGCACCCACAAGGGCACCCCTCAGAAATACTTAAACTGAAATAGTACAAGTCCTTCGTCCCACCAATTCAAAAAATGTCAGGTTGCCATATTGACTGACATATCTTAACGATTGTGAGTCTTCCATGGTGGTAATTGAAAGACTCCTATGTTTATTGCCAATTGCTCCAAAAATGATGATATCCTTACGCAGCTTCAGTCAAATACCATTTCTCAAAATTACTTAGCTGAAATTGTGCATATTCTGTACCATATCTCAATCTCGATCGAGTACTGCAGATATGGGATGAGAATATGCACGATTTCAACTAAGTAATTTAAAGAAATTGTCCAGCATTTATCCTTGTGTCCCTCCCCCAGTTGTCCAGCATTTGCCCTCCTGCCCCCCTTTGTCCAGCATTTGCCCTTGTGTCCCCCCATTGTCCAGAATTTATCCTCCTGTCCCTCCCCCATTGTCCAGCATTTATCCTTCTGTCGCTCCCCCATTATCCAGCACTTGCCTCCTGTCCTTCCCTGTTGTTCAGCATTTGTATGCCTACACCTCTGTTATCCAGCATTTATCCTCCTCTCTCTCCCCTGTTGTCCAGCATTTGCCCTCCTGCCGCCCCCCTTGTTGTCCAGCATTTAACCTTCTGTCCCTCCCCCTGTTGTCCAGCATTTATCCTCCTGCCCCCCTTTGTCCAGCATTTGCCCTCCTGTCCCTCCCCCTGTTTTCCAGCATTTGTCTTCCTGCCCTCTATTGTTCAGAATTTACCCTCTTGTCCCTCCCCCCTGGTGTCCAGCATTTGTCTGCCTGCCCCCCCTGTTGTCCATCATTTAACATCCTGCCCCCTCTTTGTCCAGCATTTTCCCTCCTGACCCTCCCCCCCCCCCATTGTCCAGCATTTGCCCTCTTGTCCTTCCCCTGTTATACAACATTTATCCTTCTGTCCCTCCCCCCTTTGTCCAGCATTTGCCCTGCTGTCCCTTTAACCCATTGTTCAGTATTTATCCTCCTGTCCCCCCCCCATTTTCCAGCATTTGTACTCCTGCCACCCGTCGACTAGCATTTGCCCTCCTGTTCCTCTCCCTTCCCCCCTTTAAGAGTCCACCTAGGGGTGGAGCTCCAAGGGTTTAAAAAGAAACTGTGGCCATTCTGATTCAGAAGCCAGCAGGTTTCAGCTATGTTGTGAAACACTGTTGTTTGCAGTTTTCAGAACAATTTTGGATGGAAGATAATAAACCTCTGATGCAAATAAGTATATCAGTGTTACCCTGAAGCAGAACTTAGATGGTAGCAAGTTTGAAATGCATTTTTAATATTTTAAAAAATGTTAAAAAATGCAAGGTCATGCATTTGGGCAGCAGCAATCCATGGGAGCAATATAGTATAGGAGGTGAAGTACTTATGTCCACTAAAGAAGAGCGGGACCTAGGCGTTATTGTGTCTGATGATCTTAAAGTAGCTAAATAGGTAGAAAAGGCGACAGCAAAAGCTAGAAGGATGCTTGGGTGCATAGGGAGAGGAATTTTGCCTCTCTCTGCTCTGGGAAGAGCAGTGCCCTCGCAGTGCTCTGCTAGAGAGGTGGATATTTAACTCCTGTGACAACTTTGCTGTGAGTTCTAGCTGTCTAATTATTTATTGTTGTCTTTATTGGTATGCTACTTCACCTCCCTGTTCCCTTTAGTTTTCCACTTCAGCTTTCTCAGCTGTATAACTTACCTTGCCTCTCTCAACTAGCTGGCCTTTGTGTGGTAGCCAGGTTAACTGTTACTTTAAATATCTCTCCCTGCACTGTCCCCAGAACCTGCTGTGTTTAAAACTTTTTTTCCTGCTCTAGCCTACCTGAGGGACTACCCCCCCCCCCTTCCTGAGGTATTGTGTAGCCCTTCTTCCTGTCTCCTCCTCCCACATGTGCATAGTCTGTTCTGTTTGCCTCTCTCTGCTCTGGGAAGAGCAGTACCCTCATAGTGCTCTGCTAGAGAGGTGGATATTTAACTCCTGTGACAACTTTGCTGTGAGTTCTAGCTCTCTATTTAATTATTTATTGTTGTCTTTATTGGTGTGCTACTTCACCTCCCTGTTCCCTTTAGTTTTGCACTTCAGCTTTCTCAGCTGTATAACTTACCTTGCCTCTCTCAACTAACTGGCCTTTGTGTGGTAGCCAGGTTAACTGTTACTTTACATTAAATATCTCTCCCTGCTCTGTCCCCAGAACCTGCTGCGTTTTAAACATTTTTTCCTGCTCTAGCCTACCTGAGGGACTAACCTCCTCCCCCCTGCTGAAAGTACAGGACAGGGTACATTTATTTATTTATTTATTATTTATTTAGCATACATTTGTATACTGCTACTTCCAGCGATCAGTAGCAGGTTTGATTACAATTTGGAAACTGTCAAATCAGGACAGAAAAATTTGCAGTATATACACGTTGATTTGTAGGGTAAGCACAACAGAAAAATTTGAAGTATATACACGTTGATTTGTAGGGTAAGCACAACACAGTAATGGTTTTGTTTTGTTTTTTTGGTAGAGAGGAGCAATAACTTGCATATGTACATTTTTACATAAATGCATCCCTGGCTCCCTGGGTGGGATATCTTAGGCCACTTGTAACAGCCCTCTTTTAATAGGTCTTATTTCCCTCCCTCCCTCCCCAACACCCACCCGCCCCTGGGGTAATTGTAGCTTTATAGGTACTTACACATCTTATAGGAAAGGGGCTGCTCTCAGGTGCAGCTCTTTATCCAAATCAGTCATACATTGAGGACCTGAGATTAATTAAGCTTCAGGTGAACAAGGTATATTAGAGGGATTAGATACACTTTTATTAGTATAAGCATCTACACCAACCCTTAGTAAGTACAGAATTTAAAGACCTAAACACAAGCTTTAAACTAAGATGCAGACAACAGTCCAGCAGCAAGATGGGGGCTTTCCAGTCTTTTGCATTGAGTGTCACATATATGATTTTCTCCCAGTTGGTGAGAGGTCTTACGTATGCACTAAGTGCAAGAAGCTCTTTGCTCTCAGGGAACAAGTCCGTTCTCTAGAGGCTAGAGTAGCAGACCTGGAAGACATAAGAAAGACAGAGAAGTACATAGACGAGACCTACAGGGATATAGTCCTGAAGTCCCACATCCAGTCTGGCAGCATCCCTGTTGTCATGGAGGAGAGAGGTCACGAGACAAGAGAGCATCACCCTGGTATGTCAGGACGTGATCCTGTAACTAGGACCTGTCCTCCAGGTAATTTATTAATTTTATTTATTTAGTATACCGCTACTTCCAGTGATCAGCAGCGGTTTGATTACAGATTGGAAATTGTCAAATCATGACAGGAAATTTTTGAGGTATAAACACATTGATTAGACAGGAAAGCACAGCACACAGAGAACTATTTTACAGGGAACATGGGCTATGGAGGGTTAAGTGGCTTGCCCAAGACCACAAGGAGCACCTGTGGGACTAGAAACCCCAGTCCTTCCGGCCCAAGATTGCTGTCCTCTAGTGGGATTTGAACCCCCGACCTTCCGGCCCGAAGTACCTTGCCCCAACCACTAGGCCACTCCTCCACAATCCTCTCGCACTAAGGACGTTTCTCCAGGGCCATGTGCCCATGAGGGGAGGGTTAGGACAGCTGTTATAGTTGGTGATTCAATCATTAGGCATGTAGATAGCTGGGTGGCTGGTGGACGTGAGCATCGCCTGGTAACATGCCTGCCTGGTGCGAAGGTAGCGGACCTCACGCACCGCCTAGATAAGATCTTAGATAGTGCTGGGGAGGAGTCTGCTGTCTTGGTACATGTCGGTACCAATGACATAGGAAAATGAGGTAGGGAAGTTCTGGAGGCTAAATTTAAGCTTTTAGGTAGGAAGATGAAATCCAGAACTTCCAGGGTAGTGTTCTCCGAAATGCTTCCTGTTCCACGTGCAGGACCCAAAAGGCAGGCAGAGCTCCAGAGTCTTAATGCGTGGATGAGACGATGGTGCAAGGATGAGAGTTTTGAATTTATTAGGAACTGGGGAACATTCTGGGGAAAGGAAGGGCTCTTCCGAAGGAATGGGCTTCACCTTAACCAGGATGGAACCAGACTGCTGGCATTAACCTTTAAAAAGGAGATACAGAAGCTTTTAAACTAGAAAATAGGGGAAAGCCAACAGTCGCCCAAGAGTGCATGGTTCGGAAGAAGGTATCGTTGAAGGATACTATCAAAAGCAGTGAGGTTCCAAAAAAGAGTAAAGTAGCCCAAATGCCCTTGAGTATGGTGCAGACAGAGCATAAAGATTCCAAATTACCCATGCCTACCAAAAGCCAGATTAACAGTAATAAAATACAGTCTCTAAAATGCTTGTATGCAAATGCTAGAAGTCTAAATAATAAGATGGGAGAGTTAGAATATATAACATTAAATGAGAGGTTAGATATGATTGCAATCTCAGAGACATGGTGGAAGGAGGATAACCAGTGGGACACTGTGATACCTGGATACAAACTATATCGTAATGATAGAACTGATCAAATTGGTGGAGGGGTTGCGCTCTATGTTAGAGAGGGCATTGAGTCAGAAAGGATAAATGTTTTGCAGGAAACAAAATTTGCTGTAGAATCTCTATGGATTGAAATTCCATGTATGAAGGGGAAGGTGATGGCAGTGGGGGTGTACTATCGACCGCCTGGCCAGAATGAACAAATGGATGATGAAATGCTCAAAGAAATCAAGGAAGCTAACAAAAGTCACAGCAGAGCAGTAATAATGGGTGATTCCTTATCGTCACTCCAGTCCAGTCCCTTTACTTCTGGGTTACGCAACCCTTCCAGCAGCTTGGAGGCTGAGCCAAACCTTTTTGGAGGTGGGGCGGTATAAATACCACTGGGACCACCCCTCAACTCCAGTATTCTCAGCCTCCAAGCAGCTGGAGGGTTCCGTAAGCCTAGGGCTTACTGGAGTCTTCCTTTAACTAAATTACTTTAAGTTTACTTTTAAATTTATCATTTTGTTCCTTTATTGCCTTTAGTTTCTTTGATTTCACCTTTAAGTCAGCTAGGTTTTCAGTGCTGCTCCTTTAATTCCTCTCTGCTCTCTTCCTCCCTCCCTCCCCCCCCCCCTCAGGACGGGCCGGGCGCCGGAGGTAGCAGGGTGCAGGCTGTTTACCGGTGATATTCTGCTTTTCCCCGCCTTGTTCTGCCTCGCGCCGAAGCCCTTAAGGTGGCTGAGCGCTGGAGGCAGCTCCGGGAGTCAGATTTCGTCCGTCGGGGCCCCCCTCCCGCAGCTGAAGGACGCAGCGGTGATCCCCGGGTCTCCCGATCGCGGAGGTCTCCCGATCGCGGCGGAGGAGTTTCATCGGCGGAAGAGTTTCCCTGCCCTTCAGGATCCATCACTCTCTACCGGCAGCCTTTCTCGGCGGCGCTTTTCTTCCGGGAGGGAGAACAGAAACCCGGAGAACGCGCTCGCGATCCCCCGTTCACGCTCCACGTGGTGAGGCCTACCACGTGTAGAGCTAACGGGCAGAGATCGCTGAGTCGGGTCCACTGAGCTGCAAAAAAAACCGCAAGTACCAGGGAGCATTACTCGCAGTTTGCTTTGTGTGCCATTGCTTGTTTTTTAAGTTTTACTTGAGTTTTAATTTGTAGTTTGCTTAAATTTTAATATTTCTTCTGCTAATTGGTTTGGCCTCTGGCAAGAGGCGCTGATAGAGTGCTAAGGGTCTGGTTCTCCCTCTCTCTCTCTCTCCCTATCCCTCAAGGATAGATTGGATCCAAGGAAGAGGAAAATCAATTCTTTAATCTTTCTGCTATCCTGGGAGCTGGGGATTTGAACAGTGCCTTTCCTTCCAAACAGGATTTAGGTACCTGGAAACAAGAGCATGGCTGCTAAGCCCAGATGTCCTTCCTGTGGCACACGTAGGGGCACAGCCTCGGAGGCAGGAGTCTGCAGGGTTGTGCTGCAGTGGCTGCCTCCGTGGAACAAGAAATTAATTTGGCCATGTCCCAATCCTCTCAGAGTGCTGGAGACCGCTTGCAAGGGGAGGGGGGGTCCCAGCCTCCTTCCCACCTCAAACTCAGATTTACCCACCCCTTCCCTCCCTCCTTTCTACTCCCCCTCCCCCGGGGGAAGGGGGTACAGGGATTTCTTCTCTCCAGACTTTATTCTTTTACTCCACAAGGCCTATTGCTTGCGCAAGCAGGGTTCGGGCTCAGGGGGGAATGCCCCGACGGCCGACACCATATCCAGAGGGCAAACATCCCTGACTCAGGCCTCCCACCTAAGCGCCCACGCTTGGGCGAGGAAGAACCTCTCTCCTCCCTTTCCCAGAGTTCTCCAGAAGAGGAGGGCTCGGACAAAGACTGGGACGGGGAAGAAGAGGAACTGGAAGAAGGGAGATCCCGGAAGAAGATCATTCCAGGATAATTAGAGTCTTTCGGCGGGAAGAACTCCCGGCCCTAATTGATGAGTCTTTAAAAGTTCTCAATGTATCCTCAGAGCACCAACAGAGGAGGAGACGGTGGAGGATCCGTTAATCCAGGCCATCAGGAGATCACAGAGGGTCTTCCCTGTTCATAGTGGTGCGCCAGATGATCCAGGAAGAATGGGATCAACCCGAGTCTAGTCTAAGGGGAGTCCGATCCATGTCTCGCCTATACCCTCTCCCAGAGGCAGACAGAGAGCTACTGAAGTCCCCAAGGGTGATGCAGCGGTTTCAGCAGTCACTAAGAAGACTACTATTCCAGTGGAGGGCAGCACAGCCCTTGAGGGACTCTCAAGACAGAAAACTAGATACCCTCCTAAAACAAGTTTTGATGTGAGCGCCCTGGCATTGCAGGCCTCGGTTTCTGGGGCTTGGGTGGCGAGAGCCTGCTTAAGGTGGTCTCAACAACTGCAAGCAACAGAGGGCCCATCTGGCGAAGCTCAGGACCACTCTGCTAGACTGGAGTCCGGAACAGCCTTCCTGGCGGATAGTCAGTATGACCTCATCAGAAGCCTAGCCAAGAACATGGCCTCGGTGGTAGCAGCTAGACGCTATCTGTGGCTACGGAATTGGGCAGCGGACGCCTCCTCGAAGGCACGCCTGAGCCGCCTTCCGTTCAAGGGGAAACTGTTATTCGGAGAAGATTTGGAGAAATTGGTAAAGGACCTTGGCGAGTCTAAAGGGGGCAGGCTGCCCGAAGACAGACCAAAGCAAGGGCGCCCTGTACCCTCAGTGCGTAACCAGTCCAGGGATTCCCGAAGGTTCCGCCCAGCTAGGTCAAACCCCTTTCCCAGGGCCGGTTCCCCTCTAAGGGACAAGGTTTTAGAGGGTTTCGAGGAGCAGGCCGAGGTTTTGGCTCGTCCTCCTTCTCCTCCTCTCAAGCAAATAGAAAACAATGAGGTGACGGGGGTCCAGGGGGGAGAGCCGTCGGTGGGCGGTCGCCTAAGGTGTTTTCTTCCTGCCTGGTCCCGGTCACGTCCGATCAATGGGTTCTAGAAGTCATCAGAGAGGGCTACACTCTCGAATTCGCAAAGCAAATTCCTCCAGCCTTTGTTCAGTCTCCCTGCGGTTCTTCGGAAAAGAGAGGGGCGGTAGAGTCAACCCTCTCCCCGGCTGATAACGCTCGGGGCCGTAGTCCCGGTGCCACCAGACCAGCGCGGTTCCGGTCGGTACTTCGATTTACTTCGTAGTCCCAAAGAAAGAAGGTTCCTTTCGCCCGATAATCTAAAACAAGTCAATCGCTGCCTCAGAGTTCCACACTTCCGGATGGAACCCTACGTTCGGTTCATAGCAGCAGTCAGGGGCGGGGAGTTCTTAACATCCTCGATCTGACAGAAGCCTACCTGCATATCCCGGTCAGGGAGTCCCATCAACAATTCCTGAGATTTGCAGTGCCAAGGGGCCATTTTCAATTCCAAGCCCTTCCCTTCGCTTAGCTACGGCTCCAAGGACATTCACCCAAGGTGATGGTGGTGGTAGCGGCCTCTCTACGAAAAGAGGGAATTCTAGTACACCCCTACCTGGACGATAGGCTAATCCTGGCAAAGTCCGAGGAGGAAAGCCACAACGTTACGGCAAGAGAGGTACAAGTACTGGAAGAGTTGGGTTGTGTCAACAATCCAGCGAAGAGCAGGATGACACACTCCCAGGAACTGGAGTACCTCGTAGCAAGGTTCGACACCAGCAGAGGCAGGGTCTTTCTGTCTCAATCAAGATCAAGAGAGCTAAGAATCCTGGTAACTCAGTTTCTGGCCAGACGGATCCCCTCGCGGCGGCATTATCTGCAGGTCCTGGGAACAATGGCAGCGGCATAGAGGTGGTTCCATGGGCTCGGGCCCACATGCGGCCGCTGCAGAGGGCCCTATTGCGTCGGTGGTCGCCGCAACATCACCCCCTATCAATGCCGTTACCTTGCGCGCCACGGACAAAAGAGACGCTGCACTGGTGGCGGTCCCCGAAGAATCTGGATCGCGGATGCCCCTCGAGCCTCACCAGTGGTTATTACTGACGACGGATGCCAGTCTGACAGGCTGGGGAGCTCACTGCGAGGGCCAGTTCGTTCAAGGCATCTGGTCTCCACTGGAAGCCCAATGGCCCATCAACAGACTAGAATGCGAGCTGTAGGGTTGGCGCTCAGGGCTCTAGAGCCTTAGTACAAAAAAGGGCAATTCGCGTACTCTCAGACAATGTTACGGCGGTGGCTTACATCAACCACCAGGCGGCACCAGCAGTCCCGCCCTAGAGAAGGAGGCGGGCGCTCTGTTCCAGTGGGCAGAGACTCGGTTGGAAGCTCTCTCGGCCCAGCATGTGGCAGGAATAGACAACGTCACAGCAGACTATCTCAGCAGGTGCAAGATAGACCACGGAGAGTGGGAACTGGAGCAGGAGACGTTCAACCGGATAGTATCCCATTGGGATCCCAGTCATGGACCTCATGGCGAGGTTCGCAACCGCCAAGGTGGATCGGTTCTTCAGCCGGCGCAAGGAAAGGATGTCCGAAGCCTGGATGCCTTGGCCCAGAAGTGGCCATCGGAGTGTCTACTCTGTGTTCCCTCCATTGGTCCTTATCTGAAAAGAGCTACAACGAGTTGAGTCCCATCAGTGATATGTAATTCTAATAGCCCAAGATTGTCCTCGCCGGCCTTGTTATGCGATCTGATGAGATTGATCGCCGATCGGCCTTGGCGTCTTCCGTGCAAAAGGGACCTGCTGAGACAAGGTCCATTGCGGATGCCTCACGTGGATCGGTTCTCGCTTACGGCCTGGCTATTGAAAGGGCGAGGCTCCTAAAGAGAGGTTATTCAGGAGCGGTCATCTCTACCCTGCTAAACGCTAGGAAGCGTTCGACCTGTCTCTCCTATATTAGGACTTGGCGCATCTTCGAAGCGTGGTGCGTGGAGCACCGACGAAAACCCCTCTCCGCTTCAGTCCCCGAAATTCTGGAATTCTTACAGACAGGTTTTGACAAGGCCTAGCTCACAGCTCCTTGCGAGTTCAGCTAGCGGCAATCGCATGCTATAGAGGGAAGGTCCGCGAAAGCCCCTAGGGGCGCACTCGGATGTCTCCAGGTTCTTAAGGGCGGTAAGGCGCCTGCGCCCTCAACAGAGGTCAGTCGTCCCCCCTTGGGACCTCAACCTGGTGCTTAACGCTCTGATCAAGGAACCCTTCGACCAGTGAAGAGGGCCTCCTTAAAGGACTTAACCCTGAAGACAGTCTTTTTGGTCGCAATCTGCTCAGCTAGGCGGGTCTCTGAACTCCAAGCGCTGTCCGCTCAGCCCCCCTTCCTACTGTTTCTCAAGGACAAGATAGTTCTACGTCCAGTCCCTCCTTCTTGCCCAAGGTCATTTTGCCTTTTCATATGAACCAGGCAGTTCACCTTCCGGTTCTCTCCGCCGAGGAGGGCGGAGGTAGGGATAAAAACTGCGACTCTTGGATGTCCGGAGGACCTTGAAACGCTATCTCTCCCGCACAGCCCCTTTCCGCAAGTCCGAGCGACTATTCGTTCAGTTTGGGGGTCCACACAAGGGAGAGGCGGCGGCCAAGGCCTCTATCTCCAGATGGATCAGGGAAGCGATCGCTTCCGCCTACATCCTGAAGGGAAGCAGGTGCCAGCGGGGCTCCGGGCGCACTCCACCCGGGCTCAGGCTACTTCTTGGGCAGAATTTAGCTTGGTCCCTCCAGTGGACATCTGTAGGGCGGCAACTTGGTCTTCGCTACATACGTTCACCAAGCACTACAGGCTGGACGTCCAGAGCGCAGCGGATGCTCGGTTTGGTCTGGCGGTCCTTCAGTCCGGTTTGCCGGATCCCACCCAGGGTTGAACTGCTCTGTACATCCCAGAAGTAAGGGACTGGACTGGAGTGACGATAAGGAAATAGTAATTAGATCTTACCTGCTAATTAGTGTTCCTGAAGGAACGACAGTCCAGTCCCTGATCCCACCCGGTTAGGACCTAGCAGTCAGAAGGAAACTCGGGACCGAGCAAGGGGCCATTTCAAGATGAAGGGACACGGGAGAATAGCCGGATCGGGCAACCTTAAGCATTGCTCCTCCGTCCGGTCCTCCTCTCTCTCTTTCTCTCTCGCCCTCCCCTTCTCTCTCGCTCTCTCTCTTCCTCGCACTAACCATTTTCTATTGAAAAAAAAAAAATGTAGAGATAGGTATTGTGCATAGTTAGACAATGTTGGATAGATAAGTTTTATGTTTGATGGCTAATGGAAACTCTGTAGATCTGCTTTTCAGTCGAATACTGGAGTTGAGGGGTGGTCCCAGTGGTATTTATACCGCCCCACCTCCAAAAAGGTTTGGCTCAGCCTCCAAGCTGCTGGAAGGGTTGCGTAACCCAGAAGTAAAGGGACTGGACTGTCGTTCCTTCAGGAACACTAATTAGCAGGTAAGATCTAATTACTATTTTCAATTACACCGGTATTGACTGGGTCAGTGTTACGGCAGGACATGCTAGGGAGATAAAGTTTCTAGATGAAATAAATGACTGCTTCGTGGAGCAGCTGGTTCATGAACCGACCACAGGGGAAGCCATACTGGACCTAGTCCTTAGTGGAACACCAGATCTGGTGCAAGAAATAAGGGTGTTGGGACCACTTGGCAATAGTGATAATAGCAAGATCGTGTTTGATTTAATTGGTAGAGGAAGGATAGTAAAGAAATCCACAGTACTGCCTTTTAACTTTCGAAAGGGAGACTATGATAAAATGAGGAATATAGTTAAGAAAAAACTAAAAGGAGCGGTTTCAAAGGTTAAAGACTTACATCAAGCTTGGGTGTTGTTTAAAAATACTATCCTGGAAGCCCAGACCAGCTGTATTCCACGCATTAAGAAAAGTGGAAGAAAGTCCAAAAAACTGCCAGCATGGTTTAAAGGTGAGGTCAGAGAGGCTGTTGCTGCCAAAAAAGCATCTTTCAAGAAATGGAAAAAAGAGCCAAACGACGAAAACTGGAAACAGCACAAACACTGGCAAGTCAAATGCAAAGCATTGATAAGGCAGGCAAAGCAAGAATTTGAGAAGGAACTTGCTACAGAATCAAAAACATGAAGTAAAGACTTTTTCAAGTACATTCGTAGCAAAAGGCCTGTGAGAGAGTCAATTGGACCATTAGATGATAGAGGGGTAAAAGGGGCAGTAAGAGGAGACAAGGCTATAGCAAAGAGACTGAATGAATTCTTTGCTTCAGTCTTTACTGAGGAAGATGTAGGGATGTTACCAAGACTGAAGTGGTATTTAAAAGTGATACTGCAGAGGAATTGAGAGAAATATTGCTACACCGGGAAGATGTATTACAACTATTTGATAAACTGAATAGTAGCAAATCACCTGGACTGGATGGTATACATCCAAGAGTGTTGAAAGAACTGAAATATGAGATTGCAGATCTGCTATTAGTAATCTGTGAACTTTCATTAAAATCATCTGTAATACCTGAAGATTGGAGGATCGCCAATGTAACGCCAATTTTTAAAAAGGGTTCCAGGGGTGATCCGGGAAATTACAGACCAGTGAGCCTGACACCAGTACCGGGGAAAATGGTAGAAACCATCATAAAGAACAAAATTACACAGCATGTAGATAGTCATGGCCTAATGGGAGATAGCCAACATGGCTTTAGACAAGGAAGATCTTCTCTTACTAATGTGATATGTTTTTTTGAAGGTGTGAATAAACAGGTAGACAAAGGTGAGTCAGTTGATAAAGTGTATCTGGACTTTCAGAAAGCCTTTGCCAAGGTCCCTCATCAGAGACTTTTGGCAAAACTAAAAAGTCATGAGATAGGAGGCAGTGTACTATTGTGGATCGGGAACTGGTTAAAAGATAGAAAGCAGAGGGTAGGGCTAAATGGCCAATTTTCCCAATGGAAAAAGGTGAATAGTGGAGTACCCCAGGGATCTGTACTGGGTCTGCTACGTTTTGACATATTCACAAATGTTCTGGAAAAGGGAATAACTAGTGAGGTTATCAAATTTGCAGACAACACAAAACTGTTTAAAGTTGTTAAAACCCAAGAGGACTATTGAAAACTGCAGGAGGATCTGGATAAATTGGAAGACTGGGCATCCAAATGGCAGATGAAATTTAATGTGGACAAGTGAAAAGTTATGCACCTAGGAAAGAACAACCCACACTATGGTTACACAATGCAAGGTTCCACATTGGGAACCACCACCCAGGAAAAAGATTTAGGAGTCATCGTGGATAACATGTTAAAATCCTCTGCCCAGTGTGCAGCGGCGGCCAAGAAAGCAAATAGAATGCTAGGAATCATAAGGAAAGGAATGGAAAATAAAACAAAGGATATTATAATGCCTCTGTTTCGTTCCATGGTACGACCGTACCTTGAATATTGTGTGCAGTTCTGGTCGCCGTATCTTAAAAAGGATATAGCGTTATTAGAAAAGGTACAGAGAAGAGCCACCAAAATGTTAAAGGGGATGGAAGGCTACTCCTATGAAGAGAGGCTACAAAGGTTAGGGCTCTTCAGCCTGGAAAAGAGACAGCTGAGGGGAGATATGATAGAGGTCTATAAATTAATGAATGGAGTGGAACGGGTAAACATAGATCGATTGTTTACGCTATCAGAATGTAGAAAGACTAGAGGACATGTAATGAAGCTACAGCGTAAACTATTTAAGACAAATAACAGAAAATATTTTTTCACTCAACGTGTAATCAAACTTTGGAATTTGTTACTGGAGGATGTAGTAAGAGCTGTTAGTGTAGCTGGGTTTAAAAAAGATTTGGACAAGTTCATAATGGTCCATAAACCATTATTAAAAAGGGACCCAATACTAGCATTGTGGAACCTGTGTCTTTTGGGGATACTGCTAGGTACGTATGACCTAGATTGGCCACTGTTGGAAACAGGATACTGGGCTTGATGGACCTTGGTCTGACCCAGTATGGCATATCTTATGTTCTTATGTTCTTAATGGCCAGCAGAAGAAAGGAGGTGATAGTGCCTCTGTATAAGTCCTTGGTGAGACCTCATTTGGAGTATTGTCTGCAATTCTGGAGATTGCATCTTCAAAAGGATATAAATAGGCTGCAGTCAGTACAGAGGGTGGCTACTAAAATGGTTAGTGGTCTTCATTATAAAGTATATGAGGTAGTAGAGCAAAGCTTGGCAGCAATCCAGAGAGTACAGAGCTTCTTCCAGAGAATCCAGCTGAGTGCCTGGGAAAAATGTAGGAAGTACAATAGATTGGTTCAAATGAAAACTGGATACGATCTTTGGAAGGAACTTAGTATGGGTACACAACATTACCTTATCGCAAAGAAAATGGAGGATAATTGACAAGAGTCTAGAGCTCACTGACACATCTTGCAGAGGTGACAGCAACTGGGAAGATGGTTTTCCAAGTATGGTATTTCAATCAAGCAGATCCCAGGGGTTCAAAGGGACTGTTCATGAGCTCCAAAAGAATGACATTGAGATCCCACACTGGAGAAGATGGTTTTATTGGAGACTAGGTGTCCAACAAGCCTTTCATGAAGTGAGAAACTAGTGGATGCATGGAAATGGGTTTGTCATTTTCATGATGATGGAATTCTGCTATAGAGAGATGGTAGTGAATTGAGGAAGTCTGAAGACCGGAGTCAGATAGATGAAGGAGATAGGTGAGAATATGACTGAGGGAACATGAGGCTGGGTCCAGACCCTGTCGAGCAGTCCAAAAGGAGAAGCAAGACCATTTAAGTTGATAGGAGTGGATAAAAGGTCAGCGAGATGCTTGAAATATAGCTTGTGTTCCAAGAATGTTCTGGTCACTATTAGAGTGCAATGAATCACAAATATTTTATGAACAGCACTCAAAACAAAAATACAACACAATAAATCTTCAATATTTGTGGTGTTCGTCTTCCAGCACTTGTTATATTATTCAGTTTTTCTTAAACATATCCACATTAAAAGGATGGTCTCAGTAAACAAAGGGCCAGTGTTTATAGTGACTACAGATCATTCAGTCCCAAACACCATTATTAAAGCCCATTACACATCAGCAACCTCCTTTTCATGAATCCCCAGTGTCAGTAAAAGAACAACCAGAACAAGTAACTTATCTAATTCAGTGTAATTCTGGCGATCCAGCCCCGACGCGCGTCTTTATGGTACTTGGAGGCTGTTGTAAACGGAGCCATTTGGTAGTACAGCTGGTAAATTACGCATTTGTGGAACCTGCATGTGCAGTGCTCTGAGTTTCTTTGCTTGTATTCCTTTATTTCTGCAGGTATGATTAGAGATATTATCTGTGGTGGTAGGTATTGGGATCTGATGCTGTTTGAGTATATTACCCGGTAGGAAAATCATGTCAAGGGTATTGTCTTTGATATGGGTGGCTTGGCTGACATTTTGAATATAGTTTAGGGATTCCATTGCCTCCAGGAAGTTGTTTGCTTTGCTTGATGGTGCAGAGGCGAGGTTGAGGTCACTTAGTATCATGAGGTACTTATTGTTTGTGTTGTTACAAATGATTTCCAGAATAGTCTCGAGATTATCAGTATCAGCATTTGGGGATCTGTAGGCAAGGAATATGGTGATTTTTTGAGTAATTGTTAAAGTCTCTAAAACATTGGCAGAGGTTCTAGAGAGGGTGTGGAAGTTTAGGAACTTTCTAGCTAGGATGCAGACACCGCCACCTCTTTGGTTTGACCTTGGAGAGCTGAATATACGGTAGTCTTGTGGTACGAGTTGACTTAGTAGGACTGCGTCTGCTTCTGTGAACCATGTCTGTTATGTTTAGGATGTCAAGTTGGCTGTCAATTAGCAGATCAGATAAGATTTGTGTTTTGTTTCATGTAGATTGTGTGTTTAAAAGCGTACATTTCATTTTGCCAATTTTGTACTACAGGGTTAGGGGAAGGGAGCTGGGTCACCAGTGATTTGAGGTTGATTTGAATAAGATACTGTGTGTGTCTGTGCCTCTTTCTGTAGAGGTGGGGAAGGGAAAGGATATATGTAGTGGGTATGTGTGGATGATAGATATGAGTGATGGCATGTCTATGGAGAGGGAGAGAGAGCTGGTAGAAGGAAATGTAATTGTGAGTAAAATGGAAAGGCATAAGGTGGTAGCTAACAGTTTATTCATTGTGGCAATGTTGGAGGTAATTAAGAGGTTACCTTGGATGTTTGTTGGTGTTGATGAGCTTGTCTGGATGGCTTTGCTGAGCTGTATGGTTCCATCCTGTTTTTACTATTGATACTGATGAGGTTTGCTTTGCCTTTTTCTTTAGTTTTCTTAGGGTATTGAATTTATATCTTTTTGCTTGCTAAGAGGTCCCTGCCTAAGGGCCATGCCAAAGGGTCCTCTAGTGAGGCCCTCAGGCACGGGCCCCCAGGCATGGGCACACCTGCTGGCGCTGCTATTTAAACTGCTGCTTGAGTGCAGTGGGCCGGATTGGCCTTGTGGCGGCGATTGGGGAGGGGTTTCCTTCCCAGTAACCTCCCCGATGCCGATCTGGCCAGGAGTGGGGGCTAAGAGAGTCCTTGTGCCTGCTGGTGCTGCTATTTAAACTATTTTTTAAACTATTGGAAAGGGGATACTGGTCTTGATGGACCTTTGATCTGACCCAGTATGGCATATCTTATGTTCTAAGCACAGAGAATCCTTAGCTGCAAAAACTCAAAAAGATAGCAGAAAAAGTTTCAGTTTTCTCTTTCTAGAAGACTGTCATTTCCTTTTCATTCTTCTTCTATATCCTCGACTTCATTGGCAGACATCTCAGGCATGTACTGTATATTACTGGCCTAGTTTGTCCTCCTCAGTCATTCTCTCCTATCCTTTGACTTCCTCTTGGAGTTGGGGCTGGATTAAAGCTTTATTAGGCCTTAGGAAAAATCATATGTGCAGACCTGTACCGTGGACCTCATTTACTTATTTTATCAGCCCCCCCCCCCCCCTGTCTTCAAGAAATAGCCTAATGGTTACAGCAGTGGACTGAGAACCAGGGAGACCAGGCTGAAATCCCACTACTGCTCCTTATGCACTTGAGCGAGTCACTTAACCTTCCATTGCCTCAGGTAGAAACTCAGATTTTAAGTCCTCTGAGGAAAGGAAAAATATCTACTGTAATCGCATGTAACTTGCAGCAGCCACATGTGCTCTAGATTGGCTACATCCCGCCTCCTCCAACAAAGTGTCATAAGTGCAGGATGCAGCTGGCCTAGAACATGTGCGGATGCTACAAGGCCTGCCTCTGCACTCTTTCATTTTTTGCAGCCTGAACCCGGCGGGAAGATGGAGGTAAGGGGGCGGCAGTGGCAACAGCAGGGGGAAGAAATGGATGGTGCTGGACATTGGAGGGGGAAGAAAACGGAAGGAGACATGCTGGACATTTGCGGGGGAAGAAAAGTAAAAGATATGTGGGACATTGGTGGGGGGGTGGGAGAACAGAGAAGGAGAGATGCTAGACACCTGGAGGGGGGACGAGAAAGGAAAGAGATACTACACTGACAGAGCAGTAGGGACGGGGAGATGCAGGACTATGGGGGATGTGTATAGCTGACGGTTCACTTTGGATGTCAGATACCCTTTGCCAGCCCAGTCTCTGGTTCTCAACTCACTGCTCTAAGCACAACTAACAGCTAGGCCACTGTTCCAAGCATATGCTGACAGTCCCCATGATGCCTCACTACTGCCACTACCAGCGCGCACAGAACCAGACCTTGTAGTTTTCTCCAGCTACTTTGGGAATGATGAAGTGTGGCAGCGTGGTGGGGGGGGGGGGGGACGAAGATCCCAGGAGGGGCAGGGAAAGAGTGATGGTGATTGGATGGAAAGTGAAAGGGAATTTGATTTAGCTCGTGCCCATAAAGAGGGTGGAGGTAAGGGGGCAGCAGAAGGGGGAAAGATGGGTGATGCTGAGCACTTTAAAGCATCACTGTCAGACTTTGCTGCTACCCCTCAAAGTCTTCTGCTCTAGGAAGACATCTAGTTCCCCTGATGGTAGGGCAGCTCTGATCATGGAAGCCAGGCAAGTCATTTTCACTCTCCACTGTCAGGACTGCTGAAAAGGTATTTGGCATCCTATTTTATTTATTTTGACAGTTTTGTATACCACCTTATCCTTCAATCAAAGTGGTCGCAACACAATTGGTGAGATACATTTAACATGAGGGGATATGAGACACATACACTAATACTTACAGGGAACATGGGCAATGGAGGGTTAAGTGGCTTGCCCAAGACCACAAGTGGGACTAGAAACCCCAGTCCTTCTGGCCCAAGGTTGCTGTCCTCTAGTGGGATTTGAACCCCAGACCTTCCAGCCTGAAAAAACTTGTCACAACCACTAGGCCACTCCTCCCTCATCCTGCATCCTAGGCAGACATCCGGCATTGCCCTCTCTCTCCCACCCCAATAAACCAAGTCCCCAGCCGCTATCCCTCCTCGAGATTTTGATAATTAAACTCAGCAACCATGATTACCCCGACATCATCATTCCCAGACGTATCCTTCATAAAGACAGCATTATATATATTTTTGTGTATATTTAGATAATGAGGGCAATTTACAAAGGCCTTTATTCCAGGTAAATGGGTTATTTGAAAACTGTCCGCCTCCCTGGGGTAAAAATCCCCACTGACGCTTCCCTATGTTTGTGTGGCTGTCGGGATTTATTGTTTTGCCTTGAATTTGGGGGAGAAACTTGCACGGAGCAGTGGCTATACCTCTAGCCACCTTACTGGATAGACTAGATGGGCCATGCTGGACTTTATCTGCCTACTTGAAACACACTTTTTGTGAATTTTTGGCAAATTATGGCTCCCCACTGCCTCTTGTATAAACCAAAGCTGCCAAGGGTGGGCAGCTACAAAGAGCAGGACCATACCAACTTAGAAATGTGCCCTCTGCGATTAACACATCTGGTGCCCCTCTCTGTCTCATCCACATGCAATAACTCACTGGTTTTGAGCTTTCTGGAAGCCCAGTGATCTCATCTCTGTGCCCTTTCTGTACTTCCGCCCTGCTCGCACAGCCCTTGATATGGCCCTGCCAAAGAGTGATATTTACGTGTATCAGAAATACAAAATTGGGAAGTTTTAAATATCAAAAGTTCACAAATGAAGGAAACCAAAGATAATATTTAAATTTCTTTGGTGTTTCTGAAAGGATATAGAGTGGAGGCAATATTAGGACAATTTTCAAAAGGAATTTGCCCAGGTGATTAAATAGCAGAGTAAATGCCCAGGCTGAAACACTCCCCGCACGTAGTATGCACGCAGGTATATTTGTACCAGTGGACTTCTCCCCTTCAGCCCAAATTTCCAAAGAGAAGCTATTTCTATGGCACGGTTCCTTACAGAGAGATGGAAATGTATTCTCACTCTTCAGAAAAGCACACACATGTACGCAAACACACTCCTGCTCGTCAGACCTTGCAGACGCACACACTGTCTCTCACCTTTCAAACACAGACACAGATTCTCCTGGTACTGTGCTGCTCCCTGCTGCTCCCGTGCTCATTCACTGTGTGCACTGCCACCAGCCAGCTCTGCCCGTCATCACTTAAAGTTACTGCAGTTGCTGCCAACTCTTTTTCTCAGCCTGCAGCATCCCTCTCACACTTTCTCCTATTCCTACCCCCTCTCAGCAGTCCCCCAGCGTAGATAGCCACTGGTTCCACTGGCTCTCTCCAAGGTCAGCCCTGCACCTGCCCCCTCCCTTCCTGTGAGTGGAGCTGCCTTCCAATGCTCCGCCCCTACTGCGTTACCACTGGCTGGATGCTATCCCTGTCACTGCTGCTAGCGACATGGCTTCAGGCAGGGGACCCTGTTTCATCACGATGCAGTCCACCTTAAGATGGAAGTAGGCTGCTGGCACTAAAAATAAAAAGTTAAAAAGTGCACACTGACAATTTAGAACAATGGCATGTTTCTTCTTTGCAAACAAAAGCAATAAAACACAAGATACTGCAAAATTGAAAATTCACAGCATAGTCATTGCAGTCAGAAAATTCATAATATAATTCTTGAAGAATTTTTTTAACGCCTGTATACATTTCTCTTATTTGATACTCTTATTTCACCAAATATGCAGCTGCATTCATTCCATTCACATAGTCTTCAATTCACATATGACTCATGAAATTCATCCCTCCTCTGCTCTTTTCTTACAGGCTTTTTAAAAAATGTTATTAAATATAAATTTGAGACCAATGTATCGGCAAAAAAATGACTCTTCACTGCCAACTTCAGAGCCTTTCATGTTTAAACAATGGATTACAGGCTGGTTCTGTGCTGCCTGACAGAGATGAACTGATCATGGGAAGCAGAGACTTGCTGAAGTGTCTTTATACAAACGCAGAGGCCTAAATAACAAAACTGGCAAGTTGGAGGGTAAAGCAATGAGTGAGAACAGACACATGGATGATAATTTTATAGCAGGGGCCTAGATCGTGAATTTACATAGGTGCATTTGTTCTGTCCAGTTTATAAAGGCAATATGTGCCGTTATAAAATAGCTCCCTAAAAAGTAGGCATAGCATTTACACTTGCTCTGTGAGAGATGTGAGTGGTCTAAGTTTGCATGGATACATGAGTATTTTATAACATATTCACATATCCGGCAACTCCACCTAACTTCTACTCAACATCCTCCCCAGGAACACCTAGGATCATTACGCATAACAAGACACGCACTGCATTGGTAGCATGTAGTTTTATACACTTATATCCCCCGATATCCATTTACTTTAAGGATGACAAACAGTCAAGTAGTAACATTTCAAAGGGACACAGGCCAAAGTTTTGAATCCCTATGGATAGAAATTCCAAGTGAGCAGTTTAGTGGTGATGGTATACTACAGTCTTCCAGACCAAATGGTGCAAAATAGATGGGGGAGATGCATACTGAGATCTAACAGGACAACAAAGGAGGAGACATAGTACTAAAGGGGGGCTTTAATTACCCCACCATTGAATTGCTGGATGTCTCCTCAGATCATGAAAGGGAGGCGAGATTTCTGTATTCTATACATAAAACTGCTTCTTGGAGCAGTTTGCCTGAGAGCCCATGAGACAAAATTTTACCCTAGAAGTAATCCTCTGTAGAATTCAGGACCTTCCGCAAGGGGTAGCCAGGGTGGAAACACTGGGCTACAGTCAGCACAACATGATCAAATTCCAGGAACCCACTGAATTAAAAGTCCAGGACAAAGCTGAAAGGAGACGATGACAGATTGAGGAATTGTGTTAGAAGGAAACGAAAGGAATCCAGAAGGAGGGTTCAAGACATTCAGAAGGTATGAAATATTTTTTAGAAGTACCTACTGGAAGCCCAGATGTGTATGTCACTCATTCAAAAAGGCAGAAGAAGGGCCAAGAGGTTACCAACAGTGAAAGTAAGAGTCTTGTAAAGAAAGGAAATTGAAAATAATGAGAATAGAAGGGAACACAAACAGTGCCAAAGTAATAAATCATGGATAAGGCAGACCAAAAGGGAAGAAGCTCACCAGGAAGGAGAGAAACAGTTGTACAATTATTTTCCTGTAATTCAAATGTCAGAAGTCAGCTAACCCAGTAGCCAGCTAAGAGTTATCATGGCCATAACTGATAAGCCGAATGCCGTTTTGTGCATTGTTCTTCACCAGGAAGGGTGCCCAGGTGAAACCCAAACCAGAGACCTTCCTCGGGCCTGATGCCTCCGAGGTGCTAAAGGACAGTACCTGGAAGCAGGAAGAAGTAATGAGAATTATCGATAGCACCAAGTCCCAGGCTGGAAGGAATCCACCTCAGTGCTGAAAAAGCTACAGAGCATGCTTACTAAATGACAGCATGTGTTAACGTCACTGAGCTATAGAATTAAAAGGGCTGCAGTGGCCCGTAGCACATTGCTGGAGAAGGTTTCGATACTCACGGCTAACTTTCTGCAGGAAGTCTCCAACTTGGGCCTACAATCTTCAGAAAGTGATCTTCAGAAAGTGTCTGCCCTATCTTGCAGTAACTAGCATCTATCTCTCAGACCCCTGTCCCCTCATTTTTTTAACTTATTATTCCACCAGGACCCTAGTCCCCTCCCCCTTCCCCCCCATCCCATGCTACGATATTCTTATTTGACAGCCTGACCTCTGACATTGGTACCTCCACAGTATCAAAGTTGCCAAGTTACCCAGTTCCAAGAGTGAGATTTTAAGCCTGTTCTGGTTTTTAAAGTTGCATTGCAATGCAATATGGTATTTGTAGTCTTGATTTTACCCATTGGAGTCAGTGCTGCAGGTCCCATAATGCATCAGCATGAGATTTGTCAAATCCAGGACCAGCTTAAAATCTCACTCCTGGAACTGGGTAACTTGGCAGCTCTACAGTACTGCTAGGAGCCTGCTGGCTGCTATGCTTAAAGAGGACAACACTAATAATGTCACTTCCAGAGTGAAATTGCTTATCTCAAGCCAAACAAAAAATCACTCTACTAATGTTCAAACTTTCACAGTAGGCTCATCCAATTCTTCAGTATACCAAAAAGGAGAAAAAGGGCCTCAGAACCGATGACATTTAGAGCATCGGCACAAGGCAAACACACACATTAGCCTTCCCTCATCCTCAACGGCCCTAAAATAACTTCTTTGATTGTCAATGATCTTTTCTTTTATCTTTTTTATCTTTTTCTTTCTTCTTTCTTAAGTTATCTTCTTCCTCACAGCTCTCTCTTAGAGCATGCAGAATCGTACACAAAAGGACATCCAGGAAATGATTTTACTTAGCTAAAGTTTACTAAGCTCTACTTAGTTTTATGGTACTGCTGATTAACCAATCTTTTCCCATCAGCTCCCCGATGCCATTCACGGTACCAGCTGAGCGTTTCACTGCTCGCTTCTTCAGGGAGGGGGTACACTCTAAACTTTTAATGCTGTAAGGGAGAGCAGAGGATTATCAACTGTAAAACCACCTACGTGAAATAACCATGGCAGACATTGTATCCCTTCAGCATACATAACCCCAGCATCTGAAATAATTCATAACACATACCTTCTTGATTCACACATCCGTTATTCAGCATGCCCCGGAGTTCAATGATTAGCATTCCAGAACACCACACACGCGCACACTTAAATCCCTTACTCAAGCCTCGTTCCTGAACTGACTCAAAGCACATACCTTCTTGATTCTCACATTAGTTTTTCAGCATGCCCCAGAGTCCAATAACACAGGTACACTAAAAAAATTTTTTTTTAAACTGCCTCTAATGTTTCGATTGATTTTTACGTTTTTTGGTGCGCTGAATCCAAATCTGGTAACCAATTTGCTCCATCACGTACAGATTTTTTGCTACATTGGGTTAGCAGTTTGAGGTGAATGTTTCAGATTGAGTGCGATCGAGATAAAAGTTTCTTGGATGAATTCTTTATACTAATTGTTTAGTAGTTATTCAAATAAGAATAAAGAAAATTGTAACAAGGCAGCACATAAGAATAGAGTAATGTCAACAAAACACACTGTGATGGTAGCAAAATTGTCTGCACTTAAAACAGCCACATACATGTGCACAAACATTGAGCATATAAGAGCGAGGTTAGACACAAAGCAAAGCAAAGAAATGTGCAAAAAATGTTGTACAGGTATGTATGTAAGAATAGAAAACGCAAACCGCACCATTGCAATACATGAAGACAAACACCCGATGGTGTGAAAATAAAATTCTAATAAATGAGATCCGACACTGTGGTAATAACTAGCAAATTTTTATTTCAAAGTTTAGTAAAAACACAATATTTGTCAACACAGTTTAGATTTTAAAGTCATTCTTGGGTCAATCAATCTCCTGGTGGGCCCGTTTCTTCTTCCCCCGAATGCTTCTCTTGGTGCGCTGCTTGGCGTATTTTTCATCTGGGGTTTCCCGCAGCAGCAACCAGCAGAAATCAGCCATCATAGTGGTGTTCCATCTTCCTTGGTACCTTCTCTCTGCGTCCTTGATGTCCTGGTGAAACCTGTCACCTTGTTCTTCACTGTACGCCCCCAAGTTTTCGGGAAAGTAGTTCACATGGGAGTGCAAGAAATGGACTTTCAGGCTCATGTTACAGCCTTGTTCTTTGAAGGCATTGAGCATCCTGGCAACAATATCCTTATAGTTCTCATCCCGCCTGTTCCCCAAGAATTTGAGAACAACATCCTTGAAGGAATCCCAGGCTTCTTTTTCCTTCTCAGACATCGTTTCAGCGAATGCTCCATCTGAAATGAGTTTCCTTATATCAGGGCCAACAAACACTCCTTCCTTTAGCTTTGCTTCAGAAAGTCGGGGGAACTTTGAGCAAAGGTACCGAAAGCACTCACCATCTTTTGGAAGGGACTTGATGAATTGCTTAATGAGACCCAACTTAATGTGGAGAGGTGGTAATAGAATTTTATCACGAGGTACCAAGCTCTCATGAAGAACATTTTTCTCACCGGGTCTCAAATACTCCCGAATTGGCCAGTCTTTTTTTCCCCCAGTGTAGGTCACGGGCCCGGCTATCCCACAAGCAAAGGAAGCAGGGATATTTGGTGAAACCGGATTGCTGCCCTAATAGCATGGATAGAATTTTAAAGTCTCCACAAATCATCCACTTATGCTCATCATAACGAATCTTCTGAAGAATCAGGGCCAAATTCTCGTATTTTTCTTGGAGAATAACAGAGTGAGCAATAGGAACTGAAGCGAATGTGTTGCCATTATGAAGAAGAACACCTTTTATGCTGTCTTTTGACGAATCAATGAACAGCCGCCATTCAGCAGGATCATACTTGAGTTTAAACTTTTCCATCACTCCGTATATATCGTTGCAAAATACCAAATCTTCCTCTTTGCTGAAATACTTCAAAAATTGTGTCTCGCGGTTGCGGTACCAATAAAAAGTTGTTCCTGGTGACAATAGATTTTTCTGTTTAAGCCGAGAACCTAGCAGTTGGGCAGCATCTTTTGGGAGTCCTAAATCCCGGACTAAATCATTCAATTCAGCTTGAGAGAAAAGTTCAGGTTTCGGATCTGGTTCAGTTTCAAACTCGGAAGTACTGGACTCATTGGGAAAAGCCATCTGATGAGTCTCATCATGATCAGAACCGTCCACACAAATATGATCCAAAGATTTTGGTGGTTCAGGCACAGGTACTTCGTTGCTATGAGGCATAGGCCTAATTGCTGAGGGAAGGTTGGGATAACTTATTACGTTCTTATTTTTTAAGTTGTATCCCTTCACAATGCAAGAGCAAAAATAGCAGTCACTGCTGTGGTCTCTTTGTTCACACCACATCATAGGTATTCCGAAACGAAATGCTTGTTTTTTACCTTTCATCCATAAGCATAGATCTTCCTCACATGTCTTGCACACTTTGTGAGGAGCCCACGGTTTATCTTGATCGCCTAACTTCAAACCGAAATAGGCGAAATATACTTTTTTAATAAATGCAGAAATGTTCCTCTGCCGCTTTTTCACGGTATATTCCCCACAAATAAAACAAAAACTGTCCGGAGAGTTGACGCAACCTCTGGCTCTGTGAGCCATCACAAATACACAGCACTGCAAACTACAACTGTAGTGAACCACTTCGGAATAAAGCTGGGTTACGACTGAGCAAACAAAAGGTAATAATGAACTTGCAAGAAACTGAAATTTGACAGGAACGTTCATGTCGCAACCACCGTGTTTGAGCGAGCGAACGAGGCGAGGCGAACAGGAAAGAACATGCGCCAGCGCGAGTACTGGATTTAGCCCCCCGCCTCCCAATTGTCCTGTTAATGTATAAAATGAATACAAAACACTCTAAAATATCATGAGGGAGTGTTTCTAGTTAGTTAACCATTACAACCTCTATTTTGGGCCAAGAAAATAAACTGCAGTCGGCTAAAAAGAAATTATGTGAACATTCCTTATATGGGTAAGAAATCTAATTTTGCAAGAAAACGTGACGTGATGGAACATTTTGGATATTTTTCCTGGATTCAGCACCCCAAAATCTATAGGAATCAGTTGCAAAACTGGAGGCAGTTTTTTGGTAGTGTACCTGTGTAATTAACATTTCAGGGTGCCATGCATGCACTCATTTGAAATCTTTTCTCAAACCTCGTTTCTAGGGCCTCATGTCTATCCCAAAACAACATGTGTCGTTCCTGCTCATGTTGTTGTTAAGTGCCATCGAGTCTGTGTCAACTCATGGTGACCCTTTGGATAGTTGTCCTAAACTGTGTTCGGTCTTCAGTCAGGCGGCTCATTGTTGACTGTCTGGTACCCGTAGCTGCTGTTATTGTATTGATCCATCTCATTGCAGGCCTTCCTCTTTTGCGTTGACCTTCTACCTTGCCAAGCATGATGCTTTTCTCTAATGATCTCTCCCTTCGCATGATGTGTCCAAAGTATGAAAGTTGAAGTCTTGTCATCTGAGCTTCTAAAGAAAGCTTAGGTTTGATCTCTAGTACTGACTGGTTTGTCCTTCGGGTAGTCCATGGCATACACACTATTTGCCGCCAGCACCATAATTCAAAGGCATCAATTTTCTTCCTGTCTATCTTTTTCACTGTCCAGCTTTCACATCCATATGATGTTATTGAGAATACCATGGCTTGAACACGTCAAATCTTTGTATGGAGAGAGACATCTCTGCTCTTGAGAATCTCATACCATGCCAATCTATCAAATTCGTCACGACTAAAGCAATATCACTTCTAAGCAGACAAATCAATTGAGAAATAAAAATAGTGATGCATTTCACCCGTACTGTGCAAAATATAAAGATAAGCGACATAAATTCTAAAAATTGACATGTTCAAATGACTAAATCGAAAATAATTTTTATCTAGCTCCACTGTTCCCATTGCTAGAATCAGGGACAGGAGGCTGCCAAACAGGTGTGAGTCGGGGGACACAGTTCTAAAATCAGGGACAATCCCCCAAAATTAGGTACATCTGGTAAGTGGCAACCTTACCCCAGAAATACCCCAATAGGTGCTGGGAGATATTGGTGTGTGGGGGGGGGGATGGGGCAGCCAAATTATTTTAAAGGGATAAGGGTCAGCGTCAGACAAATATTTTGTAGCGAATAGAGTTGGAAGTGTTGAGGGGAACCTCTAAATAAAAAAAAATAATAATAATTGGGGGGGGGACTCTTTTTCCCCATTCACCAATCCATATGAATGCATCCCCTGGCTTATCAGTGTGAGAGCGCTAGCAGTTAATAACACTGTTTATGGCGTTAACTTTCCATGCAGAACACAAGTTGCAAAGTTGAATGCAAGGTGCATTATTTTGCATAATTACAAGCTGCTTTGCATGCCTCACAGCTCATTATTATTTAATATGCAGTGGGGTGAAAATGTTTCAGTTAAGGGCAACTAACGTGTTAGGACTATAACAGAGCTTAGTAAACAGACCCTCTAAGTTTGTGCTTGAAGCACTGGAGGGTGAGGTAACTTGCCCGATGTATATGAGAAGGGGTTTAAGCTTTGGCTTCTCTAGAACTCAGTCTGCCACTTTAAGCACTAAGCTACCCCCCCCCCCCTCCCCTCTCTCTGTGGGAAATATCCACAGGTAAAGGCTAAGCTATGAGGTGGAGGATCTTAATTGCTCTTGGAATAAAGGGTAGGGTTTCTGTATGGCAGCATCCGGCACCTGGCTGGCAACCCTGCCCTTGGATTTGCGCAGGCCTAAAGCCTTAGAATACAATGGGCAACATGTATGATACAGGAAGCACATCTGATATATGCACTTCTTCTCAAGCAAACCATAAAGAGACGCAGCAGCCAGCCCACTGCAGATCACCTGACAATGAAAGGACTGTACTGCTGGTCAATGGGGGAGGGTGTCTGGTCCACCTAAGGTCATTTTATCAGCATGTCTGGGCCACCCCTGCAGCGCATGGTTTCACATCATAGCTGCCAAGTGACCCAGGTCAAAGAGGCTGATTTAAAATCTATCCAGAATTTCTAGAGTTTCCACTACATCAAGTACCACGCAATTCAAACAGCCAAGCTAAAACTGTGAACTGTATGGGCAGGAGAAGCAGTAAAGTAGAAATTTTGAAAAGAACTGGGCCATTGGATCTGTAAACTGGAGGGGTGGAGAATCTGGCTGAGCTGGTGTGAAGAGGGTTGTTGGGCTCTGGGGTGCAGATCGTCTGCTTAGGTTGCTATTAAGTTCTATAATTAATTGCCAGGCTTTATTAGCATAGTAAAGTGCAGAAGCTAAGCTATTTTCTCAGAGTTTTGTCCTATCAAAATGATTTCTTCTTCAGCGCCATGATCGTCCTACAGTGATATGTGACTATTCTATGTTGGCTCGCCATATGTTTTGCCACACTGCCACCTCCTGGAAGCCAAAGGGAAATGCTCAGGAAGAGTTAATGTATCCTCTGCATGGGAGAAAAAAAATAGTTTAGCCTCCAGGAAATAATTTATTAGCATTTTTCAGAAAAGTTAAGCAGAATGACTTGTGGTTATTTTTAAAAGGTTGGAGTCCCTGACCTTAATAGCAATCATCTGCCATCTAACTCTGGAATTAGCTGATATTGGGGCCGCCTTATTCAAAGGCAGCAAATATTTGCAGTTGCTACAAGTTCAATGCAAAAGTCTTGTGTGGCAACTGCAAAGCCTCTGTGGATATTCCTAGCTTTCTCCCAGACTGTGAGCGCAGAGACAATATACAAACTGTGCATTAATTGCATTGCGGGTAGCACAGATGCACCCAGCAGCAGCATCAATTGAGCTGCTGTTAGAGTAAGGGATCTGCCTTATGTGCTGCATGAACTGCTCACTTCCACTCCCTGTCCCATTCTACGCTATGCAGTGAACATGGGAATTAGCACACATGCAGAGTCAAGCTACCACATGAACTGATAGCGTGCGCTAATTCCCACCTTAGATGCCTAACGTACCTTTGTCTCCTTATCCCACCGTATGCTATTGGCAAAGTAGAATTGATTGAAAATAGGGGATTTTCTTTTTTTATTCATAAATTTAATACAAGGTGTGATCAAAAAGTACCGACTTGTTGTATGGCTATATAACACTACGTCACACCACGATGCTATTAAGCATGCAGTGACCTAGTTACGTGTTCTGCATGTGCAGAGTGTAACATGGCTGCAGCACACCTGTATTTTTTTAAATTACGCAATGTTTGGTATTGTGTAAAAGCAGTTCATAAAATTTACTATAAGTTAAAAAATTGAACAGTGAATTTGCATTAAATTCTGCCAGAAACTTGGACTCGTGCAAAGAGACAGCACAAGTTACAGCAAGTGTATGGTGATGAACGGATGAGTTGTGCTTGAGTTTATGGCTGGTACAAACATTTCCAAGAGGGCCAGCAAAGTATTGACAGTACTGAGCATTCTGGAAGGCCATCCACAAGCAGGAATGAAGACAAAGCTGAAGCAGTGTGTGCCGCAATACACTCAAATCATTAATTGACTATCAGGGAGCTTGCTGAGAACAAGGACATCAGTTTTGGGTTGGTACAGTCCATTCTTACTGTCGATTTGGGGGATGAGATGTGTGTCTGCAAAATTTGTGCCAAAACTCCTGTCCCCTGACCAAAAGAAGATCGACTCTGCAGCCAGGGGGTTGGAATGCTTTGAAAATGACTCCGATTTCATCAATAAGATTATTACCGGTGATGAATCATGACTTTATGGTTGTGACCCAGAAACAATGGAAGACTCCAGACTCTCCCAGATCCAAGAAAGCCTGTCAGGTAAGGTTGTAACCTACTCCTTGCTGGTTTCTCTCTGAATCATCTCTGTCCCCTTCAATCTATTCAACACTCTGCTGCTCGGCTAATCTTCCGCCAGCCTCGTCATGCTCATATTACTCCTCTTCTCAAGTCACTTCATTGGCTCCCTATCCATTTCCGCATCCCGTTCAAATTTCTCTTGCTGATCTATAAGTGCATTCACTCTGCAGCTCCTTACTACCTTTCCTCTCTTATACCTCCCTACACCCCTCCTTGGAAACTCCGCTCTTCTGGCAAACTACTGCCCTGCAGGTAAAGAGATGCAGAAAAAGCTCTTTACTTGTAGGAGCTAACCGGGTAGTGGCTCAATATTGCTGCCGCCCTGTTAGCGTCCGGACCATGTGGCAAACCCAGATATTCAGTGCTGATGGCCGGATATGGCCCTGGCATTGAAGCGCTAGCCACCGCCACTGAATACCGGGCAGTAAAACTCAAGGTGACCTAACAGGAAAAGGGGAGGAGACATAAACCAATAAAAGAAGGAAATGGTCGAAAAAGAAATGCAAGAGAGGCAACATCATAATAAGCCAGTACGTGTCCAGCGCCAAGACCACAAGGCTAATCATTTGCAGAAGACTGTACGCTTTTCTTACAAGCCGGAAAATCTCTTAAGAGTCTAGGGTAGAAAAAAACATAGCTAGCATTCAGGTATTTCATTGCAGATTTTTTTTTTAATTTTATTTTTTAAGTTTACAAATGAACAGCAAGAAATACATGCTTACAAATATCAGCCAAGGAAATATTTATTTTATTTAGACAGTTTTGTATACCACCTTCAATCAATATGCACAAAAATAATCAAAAGAAACAAAAGCTCATTAGTCTACTATAAGTGGGGCGTGGGTTATAATCGGAGATACTCTAAGAAAAAGGCAAAAGAAAAACAAGCGGTTACAAGTAGGCCCATTCCCCACTCCATAATGAGGATTAAGATCCAAAATCCTATGCGGGAGTAGGGACAACTTCTCTCCTAGCCAAAATAAAGACTGTTACATGCACTGGGTCAAAGAACAGGAACCTATTGGCCTGATAAGTTACTAAACATTTACAGGGATAACGCAGACGAAAACTAGCTCCAAGTTGCAAAACTTGGGGCCGGAGCTATAGAATCTGCTTCCTTTGCTTCTGGGTGATTCTGGCTACATCAGGAAACATACGTAGCTTAGAATTCACAAATAATACATCTTTATGTTTAAAGAATATTTTCCAAAGCCAGTCCCTGTCAGAATCCAAAGCCAGTTGAACTATCGAAGTAGCATACTGAACCAGTTCCTCTGCAATTTGCTCAAAGAATTCAGTAATATTGAGGAGATCCATTCCAGAGGTCTGTGCACCATCAGAGGAAATTTTTCCAGTGGGAATATAATGTATATAATGTATAATGTATATTAACAAAAGGAGGTACAGACTGCTCTGGAATTTTCAGAGCCTCAAACAGATATCTTCTAAACATCTCGGAGGGAGAGGTTAAAGCAGCTTTTGTTGTATACACTAGTAAATATAAAAAGTCCCATCTACAGCAACATGATTGAGTGCATTCTGGAAGCACAATCCTGGCTCGCCAAAAACAATCTCCAAATTCATTAAAAAAAAAACGGAAATTATGATCACGACAAGTAATCCAGATTTTACTCCCCCTTGCGAATTCAACATACAAAACACCACGATCCTAGTAAAGCAGGAGGTGAAATACTTGGGCATCATCCTGGACAAGTCCCTCAGTATGTCAACCCATATAAAACAAACAGCTAGGACCATATTTTTCAAACTAAGATTCGTCCAGAACTTCAGACCTCTCCTTGAACCCAACGATTTCCGAACTGTGGTCCAGGCACTAATAACTCCCCATTGGACATCTTACTACAGGGCCTCCCCAAAAAAAACAATCAACACCTTATAACTTGCCCAAAATGTGACAGCCAGAATTATTTCAAGAACTCACCTAACAGATCATATCACACCTGTGCTTAAAAATCTACATTGGCTTCCAATAACAAGTAGAGTAAAATATAAAACAATAATTACCACTTTCAAACTAATTATGACATCTCTCCCTCCTTCCTTAAATCTAGAATCCAACCGCAAACAGACTCTAGGAACAGAAGAAAGAGTAACCAAAACATACTCGCAATACCTTCCTCAGTCCATAAAACAAAACAACCAGCAACAGGGCCTTTACTTACACCGCACCGACACTTTGGAACTCATTACCAGATCCCATCAGGTCAATCAAAGACCTGCAGACCTTTCGAAAAGAGCTAAAGACTCTTCTTTTTACAGAATACTTTAACAACATTGACCAAGGCAATATTGTCACCCATGCCCATGCCCATCTGCCTCTTTAAATTTGCATAAATGTAAAATATGTAGTAAGTTGTAAATACTTTGAAATTTGATATCCTACCGGCATATAGTTATTTTACAGTTCTATGTATCTGTTATAATTCTATAGTTGCACATTGTTCCATGTACTTTTTGATATTGTTTGATGTAAACCGCCACTGATCTTGGGAAGTAGCCGTATATAAAGGTTTTGCAAATAAATAAATAAATAAAACCCTCAAATTCAAGTTTATGTTAACAATTGCCGCTTAATTTCATGATCAAGAAACTTACTTTGTACATAGTTTATTGTATTTATACTTATGTTTCACATTCTCATGTAACTGTAAATAGTTAAACCATTTTGGTTTGTAAAACTGTTCTATGTAGCTGGTTTGTTTCAATGTAGACCGCCCCTGATCTCTGGAAGGGGCGGTATAGAAAAACTGTTTAAATAAATAAGTAAAGCTTCCCAGCCCAGCCTTCATCCTGGTGACTTTAGCACTCAGTTTTCTCTTGGGCCAGCATGATCCATTGTGCAAACTGTCATTTGTATGGGGCCAGGCCTAAGTTTAGCAATGTAGTGACAGAGGGCGGCGAGCAGACAGAAAGGCAGAACACCCGGACCTCAGCTACAGAAATCATGTGCACACAGAAGGTCGATGCATCTCCAGCCCTTCTGACACAATTCCCTCTGAATGAAGGGAAGAGGTCATTGGACCTTCGGTGCATGTGTGACCTCAAAGGCCTTCTTGCTGCTTTGTTTGTTTTTAGGGTTGGTGACCGTGGGAGGAGCAAAGGAGGAGGAGGAGGGAAAGAAAGAGAAGGGTGAGATGCTGGACTACCAGGAGGGAGCAAGAAGATGCTTCTTGATAATGGAAGGAAGAGCGAGAAGGGAGATGCTGCTCTGGGGACAGGGATGACAGGAAGAAGCTGGGCCATGGGATTGGAGGAGAAGGGGAGATGCTAGACTGCGATAATGAGAAGAGAGGACAGGGAGATTCTGGACCATGGCAGTGGAGGGGTTGGAGAGATGTCAGCCTGTGGGGAAAGGAAAGAGAAGAGAGGGACAGAAGATGCTAAACTGTGGGAGGGAAGAGGAGAGACAACAGATGCTGGGCATGGGGAAACCTTGTGGGAGAGTCTGAGTGGTTGGCAAGGAGATGAGTCAGAGGAGAATAGATGGAAATAGAGCTGGGGATGTACTCTAAGGTGGTAATCTGAGACTTGAGTACAGATAAGACAGATGGAAGAGACTAGAGGCAAAGGAGGGATTGATCGACAGGAGCTGAAGTTGGTGAGGGGGTGAGACAGGAAAGTAGATGAGTACAGAGGGTGGAAATGTAATGTAGGGAGGGTGAAAGCAGACAGGAATAAGAAGCAGGGGAAGGAATGAGACAAGGGGAATGAGGGAACTAAGGGAGATGGACTAGGCAGAGATTGAGGATTGGAGGATGAGGAGGGTGAAAATAGAGGAACGAGAAAAAAAGGGAATGTTAAATATGTCAAAAGACCGAAGTAGGGGAGGAATGAAAGAAGGCAGGAGAGAAGAAATGGCAAAAGGACAGACACTGGAAAGAGACTGAGGAAAGCAGAAGAGGCTGGGACCAATATAATTGGAAAATTAAAATGCCCAGAAAACAGAGAAAGTGTTTTATTTTGGAATTTATTAATTGGAATATGCAAGGTTTGGAAAATGTGCATCTCTGTCTTTATTTTTTTTTAACTTAAACTTATTGGATCTATGTATACTGAGCAGTAGAAAACATAAACAAGCAACTAATCTTTACAAACCGATGCAGAATTTTAAACAAGCGTAATCTTAAAGGCCTATAACACAGTCTGTCAGCATCAGTTCACCATAAGCGCCCCCCCCCCCCCCAATCCATCCATCCAGGGCTGGTGTGACATCAGGTGAAGCAGGCAGTCGGCTAGAGCACCAATGGCCAGAGGGTGTCCATTGCTGCTGCTATCGCCCTTCTCGGGGACATGCAGCGGTAATTATACTTTTAAAAAGGACACCAAAGCACAAGAGTTATCTTCTTCTGGCCTTAAGCTTAATATCGCGCGATAGAGGGCGCCTCGGTGTTTCCATGCGATAGTGTGCGGCACTGCACTTTGCGTGCCGTAAGCCTCATTATGTACAAGTGCTATGATAATAGCTACAGAGGTGTAGTATGCTGGTTAATACAATGTTTGCAGAGACAGCAGTCATGAGTTCAATCCCTCTGGGTGCATACAGTATGGCATCCTGAGGCAAACCTGCTTTTAATGCATGTAACGGGCACATATGAACAGAGTGTGCTGCCAATCGAAAAACCAGCGATGTAGTGCAGTAACCTGATGTGCATATGAGGGCGCCCACCATAAGGTGCCCCCTGATGCGCTGTAGTTTGCCACCCCCCAAGGCACCATCTAAGACAACCCATGAGCTGGTGCAAACAAAGGTGCAAGTAAAGATGACCAAAGGAGGGCAAGGGGATGCCGGAAAAGGTGGTCAGTGGCATTAAGGGGTCCCAAGTTGATAAGCACAAAATGTATGGCCCAAACCCAGATGTGACCCTGCCACTGCACAAAGTCCCAAGGAAACCCAAACAACAACCCCTGGAGGGTATCACATGGCCAACATGAGAGTGTGTGGCAGAGGATGTGAATACGTGTCCACCACAGCAGGTAGAAGTGGCAGCATAACAGGAGGACAGAAGAATAGCAGTGCCATGCAGAGCATATACACGAGAGGCAATCATGAGGAGCCGCAATGCAGAAAAGGGTCCTAGCGCAGGACATAGGGTAGTAGCCTGCACATCAGGGCAGGATGCCACACAGCTGGCAGACACAGAGAGACGGACAGAAGGATGCTTTGCAACTGTGATGAGGCTAAAATGTGCCACCACACACATCTGCACAGATATGACTGTTACAGGAAGGAAAAATAGTTGTGCAGGACAGGCAGAATAACAAGAACACACAGGAATCAAATCCATGACCACTGGCTGTGAAGTCAGTGTACCAACCACTGTGCTATGCTGCAATGTGCCCATCAGAGCAATGGCTGGCCACACAACACCTGTAGGTCACTGCACCAAATATCTGCTGTGCTTACTGCGGCAGGGCAAAAGCACAGCCAAGGCACTGTATAGGGCACCGTAGGTAACACAAATGAGGTGAGGGTGGTCTGTGTGCTAAAATCTGATCTCCGATATATGTCTGTCTGTCACAGCCACAAAAGGCAGTTGTGTAGCACATTCTGACTAAAGGAGGCCTTCTGTGGGATTGAACCCCTGACAACTAGCACATAAGTTAATGCTGAAACCATTATGCCTACCCCACCAACGTGAGGCAAACAGCAAAGGCTGCATACAACAACACTGCATGCCACCACACAAAAAGCCTGCTATGTGCCAGGAAAAGGCAACCCCCAACAATAATCATGATGTAATGCACATGTAGTAGAGCTGTGTACAGGGCATATTACAGTCTGTAATTGGGACAAGAGCCATATATACACAAATGCACACACACAATAAAATGGAAGGGCGGAAAGGCTGTCGGGTAAGGTTTGCCTCTTTGCAGATGATACCAAAATCTGCAATAGAGTAGACACCCAGGAAGGTGTAGATAACATGAGGAGGGATCTAGCTAAGCTTGAAGAATGGTCTAGAATTTGGCAGCTGGGATTTAATGTTAAAAAATGTAAGGTCATGCATTTGGGCTGCAGCAATTCAAGGGAGCAATACAGTATAGGAGGTGAAGTACTTTTGTCCACTAAAGAAGAGCGGGACCTAGGCGTGGTTGTGTCTGATGATCTTAAAGTAGCTAAACAGGTAGAAAAGGCGATGGCAAAAGCTAGAAGGATGCTTGGGTGCATACGGAGAGGAATGGCTAGCAGAAAAAAGGAGGTGATAATGCCTCTGTATAAGTCTTTGGTGCGACCTCATTTGGAGTATAGTGTGCAATTCTGGAGACCGCACCTTCAAAAGGATGTGAACAGGATGGAGTCGGTGCAGAGGGTGGCTACTAAAATGATTAGAGGGCTTCATTATAAAGCCTATGAGGACAGACTGAAGGATCTTAATATGTACACCTTAGAGGAAAGGTGGGATAGAGGTGATATGATTGAGATGTTTAAATACCTCTGTGGCATAAATGTTCAGGGAGAGAGCCTCTTTCAAATGAATACAAGTTCTGCTACGAGGGGACATGGGATGAGGGTGAAGGGAGATAGATGGAAATATTTCTTTACGGAAAGAGTGGAGGTGGTAGAGATGAGGACAGTAACTAAATTCAAAAAAGCATAGGACCAACATAGAGCATCTCTAAAGGTAAAAAGTGGACTGTTGTAGTTGTTGATATGGAAGGACAGACTAGATAGGCCATGTGGTCTTTTTCTGTCATTATGTTTCTATGTTTCTATGTTAGGCAGTCGAAACAGCATGCATAAGAGCAAGGAAAAGGAACCCAAAGGGTGGCAGGGGATGCCCTATGTAGCAGGGTAAAATGGGGAATAGTTGTGAAAAGGAGCATGCAGGAATTGAACCTGTAAACAGAAGCTGGGACAGATCAGCCTAACAACAACAATAACAGTCACCCAAGCATACCAGCCACTTGGACAGTACAAAGGAACAGCCACATGTAATAGCCAATATGCGGCACATAGGCTGCATAAAGGGCACACTGTACTGTACAAAGAAGCGATGGAAGGGTGTAAAGGAGAACTGACGAAGCTGCAGCCAGCTCAAGGTCAGGGTAGCACAACACCAGGAAAAAGGAAAAGCCTGTGGGAATCAAACCTGCAACCTATGGTGCTCCAATGCACGTCTGTAACCACTATCCCAAACCACCACTACAGGGACCATGGAAAAATGTTCCATAAAGGGGATGTGTGTATGGGAACTGCTAACACCCAGACGTGGCAGACAGCTGCCACCGTACAAGGATGTGAGCACAGGTGGGCCATGTATATCACCCGTAAAGCAAGAAATACGTGCATCAGTGTGTTGAAGCAGCAGCAGATACAAATGTGTGTTGAACACATATATTTTATTGTTGCAAGTTATTGGACATATTGTATATACTGTGAGTCATGATATGAAGCTAGTTCTTTCACAGGGAACAAACTGAAACCACATTGAGTACGCCAGCTACCCACATGAGCGTACAAGTCCCTGGCCCCACCACAGATGATGAGTAGTACAGATAATACGCAGTAGGTGCATGTTGTGTACCATGCCTTAGCCCCACACACCCCACATGCTGCTGCATGCCCCAAATGCCTCATTCACATATGTGTGCATGTAAACATTAGGTAGGGCATGATGATAGCCCCACACATACCAGTCATGAAGATGTAACCAAAACATATCTGCCCTCCAAAAACAGGTGGCACAAACCTCTAAAGGCGTACGTATCAACATCTCAGCAACTGCACACACACACACACACACACACACACACATATATCTACATCACAGATGTTGCATAAGGCGTCATATAGCACATTAAGTGCCACCTACGTCCAAAAAAGCACTGTGCAAATGCAAAATGAGGATATGGTAACAGGTACAAGAGGAACATGATCCCAGAGAATAAAGGAAACGCAAACGACGACACATACAGAGATAGCACTATGCATACGGTCTGCTGCAATGGTTGCTGTGAATACAGTATGCATATACATACGACACGGCACATGGAATGCATCCATGAAGGATGAACACGCACACCCACAGTACCACACTGCCAAATTACTGGTGCGATGTGAGTCACGGAATGTCAGGAGATAAAGAGTACTGTGCAGACATGCAGTGCTATGTCTGTAAATCAATGTAGAGCGTTACATCTGTACACTACCCAAACACACAAACCTGTACATAGAGGTTGAAAGAAAGGTCAAACATGGCCCAGTAATTGGCACAGAAGCCACACTGCCACATACCCTGGTGTACCAACATATTCAGCCACATGCACATGCATCGTGTACATACAACAATGACACAGTAATGCCCCATATGCACTGTAGCCAGAATCCAATGCTAAAGCACGTGCACCACGTCAAACAGCACAAACCAGTCCAAAAAACGTGGAAAGATTGGAAGAAAGACCTTTATTGCTTTTTCATAGACCACTGGCCCGACACAGGCCATGTTTCGCTGCCTTCATCAGGGGCTAAATGGCTATGCAATCTTGTATGTAAGGTCAACCTTATTGACTTCCTGTTAAAATCCACACAGCTATTTAAGGGCCAAAACTAAACTTTCAGCAGCCTTCTTCAAAGCTGCTGTATGGGTAAAAATGCACTCTGACTCCGTTAAGCACACGCTGGCGCTTGCGCGTTCAGAGATCTTGGACTCTATTCGACCATTTATCCAGAGAAACAGGAAGCTGTTTGTTTCATTTACTCACACCTCGAATACACACTTCAACTTCGTTAATCAAACGCGAGCGCCAATCTTTCCACGTTTTTTGGACTGGTTATTCCATATGCACTGTAGCACATGTGGTGAGGGCAAATATGGACCAAAGATGTTGGCCCACATCAAAGTGGTGTGGTGGTAAATACCGTGTCATGTACAAGTGCAGGGTAGGCCCACAAATACCCGAGGACCTATACAATATCACCCCTGTGCCACACGCATGGCTGTATGCTCTTGGTGAACTAAACAGATGAGGATATCCTGCGGTGCAGGTCACACATATAGCCAACATACACCAACACAATGTCAGATGGATGTACAATTTACAGCAAGTATGTCAGTCCCTGCTGCACACGTAGGGGCCTGTACACAGTGTACATAGTGCAAATAGCCTCTTTGAACCAACATGTCCCAAGAAGACTGTCTGTGAATTTCTGTGCCTGCACACACAAGTGTGACATACCAATCTGCTACGGTACACATAAGGTCATGTATGACCCCTGCGATGAACACCATACCCAGCCAGAGCACGGTAGCAACATTGTAGAGGACAGGCCGTCTATGCTGAAAGTAGCAGTCCAACATCAATGTCCATCATAGGCATGTGTGCCACACGCAGAGGTCAGCCATCCTATGCCTCCAACTTCCAGAAATAGCTGCATGGTCCTGGTGTGTTCTCAGACATGTGGGTGATGGTGCCTGCAGATCCATTGCAGTCGATGTGCAGTGTGTGTGCTCTGCCCTGTATCAGAAGAAGAAGAAACACTGTCATGGTATGTTGCACAGAACATCAGGGGACATTTCAGGTAGGCAGACATCAATATGTATAGAATGCAACGCCAGACATGCAAACATGAAATCAGCACAACACATAACACAGTACATGTTGGGGAAATGTGGATATTGAACCATACATGAGGGTGTCCCATGGATATGGTCATGTCCATGCACATATTACACAGGCGTCTCATGGTCCGATCCCATGTCCATCGCTGTTGGTGCATAGTGACCCCACAGGAAAACCCCCTGTAAAACACAACAAAACGCTAACATAGAAAGGCTGATGTCAGACCCAAAAGATCCAAGATGCAACCTACCGTCTGTCTGCAGCAGGTGTCTGCTAGGGACTGTCAGAGGCAGGAAAAGGCAACACCATGTCACAGTGAATACTGAAGATGTCAGAAGATTGTGTAGAATCACCATATCCCCATCTCCAGCAGCCATTGGCGCATGTCCAAATTATAGTGTCTTCTGTGATAAAGAAAAGCTGATGGATAGTGGTCAGACAGCACAAAAGAGATGGGTCACATCACAACATAAATCAGATGCGCACAATGTATAAGAACATAAGAACATAAGATATGCCATACTGGGTCAGACCAAGGTCCATCAAGCTCAGTATCCTGTTTCCAACAGTGGCCAATCTAGGTCATACGTACCTAGCAGTTTCCCCAAAAGACACAGGTTCCGCAATGCTTGAACTGGGTCAAGCATTGATATCCTAGGTCCCTTCTTAATAATGGTTTATGGACCGTACCTCCAGGAACTTGTCCAAACCTTTTTTAAACCCAGCTACACTAACAGCCTTTACTACATCCTCCGGTAACAAATTCCAGAGTTTGATTACACATTGAGTGAAAAAATATTTTCTTTTATTAGTCTTAAATAGTTTACCCTGTAGCTTCATTGCATGTCCCCTAGTCTTTCTATATTCTGATAACGTAAACAATCGATCTACGTTTACCCGTTCCACTCCTTTCATTAATTTATAGACTTCTATCATATCTCCCCTCAGCCGTCTCTTTTCCAGGTTAAAGAGCCCTAACCTTTTTAGCCTTTCTTCATAGGAGTATCCTTCCATCCCCTTTACCATTTTGGTGGCTCTTCTCTGAACCTTTTCTAATAACTCTATATCTTTTTTAAGATACGGTGACCAGAATTGCACACAATATTCAAGGTGCGGTCTGACCATGGAACGATATAGAGGCATTATAATATCTTTTGTCTTATTTTCCATTCCTTTCCTTATGATACCTAGCATTCTATTTGCTCTCTTGGGTGCCACTGCACACTGGGCAAAGGGTTTTAACATGTTATCCACAATGACGCCTAAATCTTTTTCCCGGGTGGTGGTTCCTAATGTGGAACCTTGCATTGTGTAACCATAGTTTGGGTTGTTCTTCCCTAGGTGCATAACTTTGCACTTGTCCACATTAAATTTCTTCTGCCATTTTGATGCCCAGTCTTCTAATTTATCAAGATCCTCTTGCAATTTTCCACAATCCTCTTCGGTTTTAACAACTTTAAACAGTTTTGTGTCATCTGCAAATTTGATAACTTCACTCGTTATTCCACTTTCCAGGTCATTTATGAATATGTCAAAAAGCAGCGGACTCAGCACAGATCCCTGGGGTACACCACTATTCAACTTTCTCCATTGGGAAAATTGGCCATTTAGCCCAACCTTCTGCTTTCTATCTTTTAACCAGTTCTTGATCCACAGTAGTACACTGCCTCCTATCCCATGACTTTTTAGTTTTGCCAAAAGTCTCTCATGAGGGACCTTGTCAAAGGCTTTCTGAAAGTTCAGATACAGTGTATCAACTGACTCACCTTTGTCCACCTGTTTATTCACACTTTCAAAAAAACACAACAGATTAGTAAGACAAGATCTTTCTTGTCTAAAGCCATGTTGGCTGTCTCCCATTAGGCCATGACTGTCTACATGCTGAGTAATTTTATTCTTTATGATGGTTTCTACCATTTTTCCCGGTACTGACGTGAGGCTCACCGGTCTGTAGTTTCCCGGATCACCCCTGGAACCCTTTTTAAAAATTGGTGTTACATTGGCGATCCTCCAATCTTCAGGTATTAGAGATGATTTTAATGATAGTTTACAGATTAGTAATAGCAGGTCTGCAATCTCATATTTCAGTTACAATGTCCCGGACGTGTGTACGTGCGGCCCACCACCACAACACCTAGGACATGTGGACACATGCAGCTCTCTTGGATGTGTTCCTGAAACAGTGCTGGAGAAGATGAGCTGGGCAGGAACACATGTGCCTGTGTGTGACAACAGTAACATATGGGATATGGGGTTGCCCACCAAAGAGGTAAGCCACAGCATATGTACGTTGGGACAGATGACCCCAGACATGATCTGTGGCAGATAGTCCCCACACACCATTTACCCGTATGTCCACCTACCCCATTCTCCTGTATGTTGAGTGGGGTACAGACAGCTGCCATTGCACCACAGCACCAGGGAGGTCACACAACATATCCTGTCAATGGATAAATACACCAGAAACATACATATGTCATGTTTGAGCTGTGTAACACACACAGCACCATCACGTCATCACCCCTCATGCATCTAAAACCCGCCTCAGTCTGGCATCTGTCCGTTACACTGTACAGAACAGCCCCTGCCGAAGCCCCCAAATACATGTTATTTCTTAAAAGTAAAGGGCCTGGACTCCATACGGCCCATGTCACCACCTCTCTGCTGCCTCAGACACTGTTGTCAAACCCGTCACCCTGATATACAGTCCTCACATATCCATACTGCCTCCGTACTAAACACTTGCACCTCATATCTCACACGTCACACCTCCAGTGTGTGTTGTGATGGTCCCACCTCCCCTGCATGCCTGCACCCATATGCTGGAACACAGGGATATTTCCTGTGTCTGCATGTTCCAGATTTCTATCCCAAATGCCCTGTTGGGCCTACCTGATCCCCTGCCATTCACCTCCAACTGTATGCTGATGAGTGCAAAATATATCCCACCATCCCTGAACAGTGCCTGCCAATCCAGACCCTGAGCTATGTTTGTGTGTCTGACAATGTTGACTTGATGTCTCCACGCAGTCTGAAACTGAACCTGCCCACGACCCAACATCTAATCTCTCTCCGGAAACCCTGCCCCCATATTAAGTGTCTGTGTATAGGTTGCGACACATTGCCCCATATAGATACGCAATGTAGGGGTTGTCCGTGACCCCTCCCCCACACATACGCATCATGTAGCTAAGACATGTATTGTCATTCCAGATAACATGAGCTATATACCCCCCACCCACCCTGAACACACAAATAAAATGTGAATGCACCCCTCAGTCACCTCCCGTTCTGCTAACTGTAACCTACCCCTTGCTGTTATCCCCTTGAATCAGCTGTGTCTGCCTCGAACCAACCAACACTTTGCTGCCTGGCTCATCACCTGCCGGCCTCACCATGACCATCATACATCGACTGTCAAACCATCTGCCAATCATGATGAATTGATAAGATGTCTATATAGTCTCTATGAGCCCTCAGAGCGGGGTTCAGAATTTATGAAACTTATTTTCTCTGAGCCTCTGTGTGCACATTAAACGCAGCTTGCTTCCTGAAAAGTGACTCCTGAGTCTCCTTTCCTTCCTCGTTAGCTGTTACATTTGGTGCGTTGGTCTGGAAGGACAGGAATGGAAAAAGGTTTTTGCCTCTGGGTTCGATCGGTTTGAGTCAGAGGGTGGCGAATGCGGGAGGAAATACCAGGCGCCACCAATTGTTCTGGAGAGTATTGCTTCCTGATTCACCACGGCTGCTGTTTTTTTCCTATCGACACCTATGAACCCCAGAGTCCAGGAACCAACCCATTTGTCTCCAGAAGACATCTGAATGGGGTAAGTGACAAAAGGGTCTGTCTCTGAATCTGCAGGTCAGAAAAATCTGTCCTTCCTACGGGGAGAAGGAGAGCTTGATCACCTCTCGGAAACGTCGTAATAGCCCAACACTTGGGTGAAACCGCATTCCTTTATAGTCAGACTGTTTTCTGGGGGACTGGGAGAGTGTCTGTGTGTTGGTGTTTGATTGATTTAGGTGTTTGAAACAAGCAGAGGCTTGTTGAGTGAGAGTGCAATCCTGAGTAGCGCTGTTCCGGGCGACCGCGCCCAGGTCCGGAAAAGGAGGAAGCGCCATTTTGTTAGTCACCCATTTTGTGTCTAGGGCAGCAGGATCCCTTATTTCTTTGATTTGTGTTTTCAGAGACTGAAAGAAAGATATGGGGGGATCAAAGATGAAATGAAGCCCCTTAGAGTGTATGGTAAAGCATTTCAGGAAGGGATTCTCTGTAGATTATGGGGTTCGTATGACTCCATCCTTGTTAAAGAAATATTGTGAGAATGAATAGCCAAACTTAAATGCTGATTGGCCCCGAGAAGGAACCTTTGATTATGACGATTAGCAGAGCGCACCAAGTTGTGATAGCTAAACATCCTGATCAATTCCCTTATATTGATTCCTGGCTGGATGTCTGTAGGCAGAAACCTAAATGGCTAAGGAGATGCAATGAGGAATACTGTCGCATACTTCTGTCTCGTAGTCCACAGAAAATGCAGCCTAAAGGAAAAATAAAACTACCAGTTTTAGTACAGGAGCCAGAGACAGAAGAATTTCCTCCCCCCTAAGTTCCCCAGCAGATGACTCCGGATAGGTTAGCAGGCTCAGCAGGGACTCTAGCTAGGATGGATTCAACTTCTCCCCCGCCCCTTTCGACAGCTACTACTTTTCTGATAGTCAGAAGAGCACTGCTAGTGAGGCAAGAATGCCATTTTCAGATACAGACTTGCCCAGCACTTCAGAAAGTTCCCTGAGTCCCAGATCTGAGGGAAGTCAGTCTCAGATTAATACACCTCCTCCCCCAGTACTGTAGCATCACGACCTCAGGAGAGACCCCCATACAGTACGTGCTAGCAAACAGTCTCCAGAAGTTAGTTTCCACTTACCCCTCTGAGAGGCTCGAGGACCAGCTGCCTTTAATGGCCAGGGAGAACTCGTTGAACGCTCTCGAACCTTTGTATATGTACCCTTTTCTACCACAGACTTGTTGAACTGGAAAACTCAGCTATGATAGATTTGTTTTCATCTATTACACAGGTACACTAAAAAATTTTTTTTTTAAACTGCCTCTAATGTTTCGATTGATTTTTACGTTTTTTGGTGCGCTGAATCCAAATCTGGTAACCAATTTGCTCCATCACGTACAGATTTTTTGCTACATTGGGTTAGCAGTTTGAGGTAAACGTTTCAGATTGAGTGCGATCGAGATAAAAGTTTCTTGGATGAATTCTTTATACTAATTGTTTAGTAGTTATTCAAATAAGAATAAAGAAAATTGTAACAAGGCAGCACATAAGAATAGAGTAATGTCAACAAAACACACTGTGATGGTAGCAAAATTGTCTGCACTTAAAACAGCCACATACATGTGCACAAACATTGAGCATATAAGAGCGAGGTTAGACACAAAGCAAAGCAAAGAAATGTGCAAAAATGTTGTACAGGTATGTATGTAAGAATAGAAAACGCAAACCGCACCATTGCAATACATGAAGACAAACACCCGATGGTGTGAAAATAAAATTCTAATAAATGAGATCCGACACTGTGGTAATAACTAGCAAATTTTTATTTCAAAGTTTAGTAAAAACACGATATTTGTCAACACAGTTTAGATTTTAAAGTCATTCTTGGGTCAATCAATCTCCTGGTGGGCCCGTTTCTTCTTCCCCCGAATGCTTCTCTTGGTGCGCTGCTTGGCGTATTTTTCATCTGGGGTTTCCCACAGCAGCAACCAGCAGAAATCAGCCATCATAGTGGTGTTCCATCTTCCTTGGTACCTTCTCTCTGCGTCCTTGATGTCCTGGTGAAACCTTTCACCTTGTTCTTCACTGTACGCCCCCACATTTTCGGGAAAGTAGTTCACATGGGAGTGCAAGAAATGGACTTTCAGGCTCATGTTACAGCCTTGTTCTTTGAAGGCATTGAGCATCCTGGCAACAATATCCTTATAGTTCTCATCCCGCCTGTTCCCCAAGAATTTGAGAACAACATCCTTGAAGGAATCCCAGGCTTCTTTTTCCTTCTCAGACATCGTTTCAGCGAATGCTCCATCTGAAATGAGTTTCCTTATATCAGGGCCAACAAACACTCCTTCCTTTAGCTTTGCTTCAGAAAGTCGGGGGAACTTTGAGCAAAGGTACCGAAAGCACTGTGATGGCGAAGATGGTCAGGTTCCCATGGAAATAGAGAAAATACAGGAATTTTCCCCTAGGCAGAGGGAAATGAAAAAAAAAGGCTCACTTTAAAACTACAGCTAGGCTTGAAAAAAAGAGTCAGTCAAAACTTGTTGAGCAGAAGCCACGCCCCAGCTCCATAGTGGCTAAGGGTTGTGATGCAGCACAGCTGGGGGCAGGGTGGAAGGAGAGCAGCAAGTCACATGCTTATAAGCCCGAGAGGGCAGGGATTGATAGTTCACTTGATAGTTCAGCTGGGAGAACGTTGAGTTCAGCGTTGAGTCCCGTGAGGTCAGCTAGGAGGAAAGGAGCTGACAGAACTGCAAGCTTCCCAGGAGAGGAAGGGAGACTAACCCCAGTCTCAGGACAAGAAAGGAGGAGAGCTAATCTCATTACAGAGGAGGAATCTGGAAGGAAGCCTTACTCAAATCAGGAGCTGTATTCCTGTAGGAGGAGGGGAGATGATCAGGCTGCAGTTAACCTGAAACAGCATGATTTCAGAAAGAGCAGAGAGCCACTGCTGAGAAGACGTCACAGAGGTAACGCTGATAGTGTTAACAGCCTAAGGTCTCAGGAAGACTTCCTAGCCAGCCAGCTCTCAGTGTTAAAGCAAGAGCCAGCTTATAGAAAATCCTTTAACCAGGAAGGAACAAATGTTTTAGAGCTGGTACAGCGTTTGTTACAGAACCAGGAAGTAATTAGCCAGGAGAAGTACTCTGTTCCCGGGGAAGAAGCACAGCTGCTTGTTAATGAGGAAACAGACCTCTCCGGTTCAGATTGTGAATCCATGGAACTTGGGGAAGGCATTCCATTAAGTGACCAGGAGGAATTGATGGAGTGTGATTTGTCCCGGGTGGTCAAATGAAAAGCTAGCCTTTATCTATGCTAAAGAAAAGTACAGTTTGTTTGACTTGCCTAAGCTTTTATAAAGCATAAATGTTTTAATCAGGATGTTTTGCTATGGTGAATGAGACACAAGTATGGCTACTGTTTCAAGTCTCATATAGACTGATTAAAACTATCAACAGCTCTGGAAGTGAGAAGAGAAAAGTTATCTTCTAGGAAGAGAGTTTTTGTTTGCATTTGAAGATTACAACAGACATTTCTGTTGCTGAAGTAAGCAAGTTTTGTTTCTTACCTTGTATTCCTTGTTTACCAAAATACCCGTGTTATGCCAAGCTTCTGTTTGAAGTTCTCTATGCCAAGGGAGGCTTAAATAAAAAAATATTCCTGTTTTGCTTTCAATCTCGGCTCAAGCTTTTTGCTACACAACTACATGTGCTCTGAACTACGACTCCCAGAAGCCCCTGCTTTGGGAAGTCATCATTGAAGGTAATAATCACCCCCCTATCTCTCGTCAGGCAGCCGCCTAGGCAGAGTAGGGGACACGACAGCACTCAGCATCTTTTGGAAGGGACTTGATGAATTGCTTAATGAGACCCAACTTAATGTGGAGAGGTGGTAATAGAATTTTATCACGAGGTACCAAGCTCTCATGAAGAACATTTTTCTCACCGGGTCTCAAATACTTCCGAATTGGCCAGTCTTTTTTCCCCCAGTGTAGGTCGCGGGCCCGGCTATCCCACAAGCAAAGGAAGCAGGGATATTTGATGAAACCGGATTGCTGCCCTAATAGCATGGATAGAATTTTAAAGTCTCCACAAATCATCCACTTATGCTCATCATAACGAATCTTCTGAAGAATCAGGGCCAAATTCTCGTATTTTTCTTGGAGAATAACAGAGTGAGCAATAGGAACTGAAGCGAATGTGTTGCCATTATGAAGAAGAACACCTTTTATGCTGTCTTTTGACGAATCAATGAACAGCCGCCATTCAGCAGGATCATACTTGAGTTTAAACTTTTCCATCACTCCGTATATATCGTTGCAAATCTTCCTCTTTGCTGAAATACTTCAAAAATTGTGTCTCGCGGTTGCGGTACCAATAAAAAGTTGTTCCTGGTGACAATAGATTTTTCTGTTTAAGCCGAGAACCTAGCAGTTGGGCAGCATCTTTTGGGAGTCCTAAATCCCGGACTAAATCATTCAATTCAGCTTGAGAGAAAAGTTCAGGTTTCGGATCTGGTTCAGTTTCAAACTCAGAAGTACTGGACTCATCGGGAAAAGCCATCTAATGAGTCTCATCATGATCAGAACCGTCCACACAGATATGATCCAAAGATTTTGGTGGTTCAGGCACAGGTACTTCGTTGCTATGAGGCATAGGCCTAATTGCTGAGGGAAGGTTGGGGTAACTTATTACGTTCTTATTTTTTAAGTTGTATCCCTTCACAATGCAAGAGCAAAAATAGCAGTCACTGCTGTGGTCTCTTTGTTCACGCCACATCATAGGTATTCCGAAACGAAATGCTTGTTTTTTACCTTTCATCCATAAGCGTAGATCTTCCTCACATGTCTTGCACACTTTGTGAGGAGCCCACGGTTTGTCTTGATCGCCTAACTTCAAACCGAAATAGGCGAAATATACTTTTTTAATAAATGCAGAAATGTTCCTCTGCCGCTTTTTCACGGTATATTCCCCACAAATAAAACAAAACTGTCCGGAGAGTTGACGCAACCTCTGGCTCTGTGAGCCATCACAAATACACAGCACTGCAAACTACAACTGTAGTGAACCACTTCGGAATAAAGCTGGATTACGACTGAGCAAACAAAAGGTAATAATGAACTTGCAAAAAACTGAAATTTGACAGGAACGTTCATGTCGCAACCACCGTGTTTGAGCGAGCGAACGAGGCGAGGCGAACAGGAAAGAACATGCGCCAGCGCGAGTACTGGATTTAGCCCCCCGCCTCCCAATTGTCCTGTTAATGTATAAAATGAATACAAAACACTCTAAAATATCATGAGGGAGTGCTTCTAGTTAGTTAACCATTACAACCTCTATTTTGGGCCAAGAAAATAAACTGCAGTCGGCTAAAAAGAAATTATGTGAACATTCCTTATATGGGTAAGAAATCTAATTTTGCAAGAAAACGTGACGTGATGGAACATTTTGGCTATTTTTCCTGGATTCAGCACCCCAAAATCTATAGGAATCAGTTGCAAAACTGGAGGCAGTTTTTTAGTAGTGTACCTGTGTTATTCAAACCCATCATCCAACTTGGGCAGACTGTCGTCAGCTCCTTTTTAACCTTACTCAGTACTGAAGAGAGATACCGGGTGACTAGGTCAGCCATGAAATGGTTGGAAGAGAACCCTCCAGGTGAACAGGATCCCCAGTAATCAGCTCTGAGGGACTTTCCTGACCTAGAACCTAATTGGGATGCAAACAGTGATACATTTCGCCTTGCTCTGAATTGTTATCATCGGGCTCTCCTTGAAGGCTTTAAAAAAGGGGGGCCAGAAAGCGATGAATTTAGGGAAAAATATCTGAGATACTGCAAACCCCCGATGAGAGCCCTGGCCAGTTTTATGAAAGACTCTACATTCGAAGGAAACTTCAGAAACTTGAGGGCTTTGCTGGAATGAATATAACCCAGCTGATGGAAGTTGCTATGAAAGTATTTGTGAACAGAGATCAGGAGGTGAAGTGTGAGTGTGAACGAAAGATGAAAAAGAAAGCTGATATGTTAGCAGCGGCACTAGTCGAGAAAGGACAAGAAAAGTCAACGTGGGAACCAAGAAGCCGAGGCCGGGGTAGAGGAACCCGGCGAGGATCATTGGAGCGAAGACCATTGGAACGAGATCAATGTGCCTATTGTAGAGAAATGGGCCACTGAAAAAGAAAAAAATGAATGTCCCAATTGTGTCAGGCAATATTCCCTGCCCCGAAGAGATGTTGAGGGCATTCATAAACATCTCCAGCGATTACTCAAGTTTGGACTCATGAAACCATGCCAGTCACCTTGGAATACCTCTTTGCTGCCTGTTCAAAAACCAGGTACTAATGATTACCGACCTGTACGGAACCTACGGAAGGTCAATGAAGCTTTTGTTACCATCCATCCCATTGTGCCAAACCCTTACAATTTACTGAGTTTGATTCCTGCACAAGCAACCTGCTTCACTGTTCTGGACTTAAAGGGTGCCTTGTTCTGCTTGAGACTGGCCACTCCTAGCCAGCTACTGTTTGCATTTGAATGGGAAGACACTATTACTGGCAGTAAGGGACAATTGACATGGACACGGTTACCCCAAGGATTCAAGAATTCCCCCACGCTGTTCGGGGATGCACTTAGTCAAGATTTGCATCAGTTCCAGTCTTGCCCTTCTCAACGCATATTGTTACAATATGTGGGCGATTTACTCATTGCTGCTGTTTCCCGGAAGAATGTTTAACCGCTACTTCAGAACTTCTACACCTACTTTGGATATCTGGCTATCGGGTGTCCCGAAGTAAGGCCCAATTGTGCCAGACTGAAGTCAGATACTTGGGATTCCATGTTGTCCAAGGCCTTCGAAGACTGGGCTCTGAGCGGAGGGAGGCTGTTTGCTCTATTCCTGATCCACAAAATCGTAGGCAGTTGAGAGCCTTCTTAGGTGCTGCCGGTTTTTGTCGAATTTGGATACCCAACTATGCAGTGTTGGCAAAGTCCCTGTATGCAGCTACAACAAGGGGAGAATGAGAACTTTTCGACTGGGGTCCAGACCAAAAGAAGGCCTTTCAGAATATGAAGAAGGTTTTGCTATCAACACCCAGTCTAGGACTGCCCGATGTGGAAAAACCATTCCACCTGTATATCCATGAAGAGAGGGGGATGGCAGTTGGTGTCCTCACTCAGAGCCTAGACTCCTGGAAACGACCGGTGGCTTATCTGTGCAAACAGCTGGATCCAGTGGCAAGGGGTTGGCCTCCCTGTCTTCGCGCAGTAGCAGCGACAGATCTTCTAGCAACAGAGGCTGATAAATTGTCCCTTTGGCAAGAACTGTATGTTAAAGTGCCGCATGCAGTACTGACCCTGATGGAGTACAAAGGCAATTATTGGTTTACCAACGAGCGGATGACAAAGTACCAGAGCATGCTGTGTGAGAATCCTCGGGTTCACTTGGAGATAGTGAAAACACTCAATCCTGCTACTCTACTCCCTGTAGCACCTGGGCTACCTGATCATGATTGTATCCAAGTTATGGATGAAGTGTATTCCAGCCGCTCAGATCTGAAGGATGTAACGCTGGCCTCTCCTGATGTTCAGTACTTTACTGATGGCAGCAGTTTTGTTGAAGATGGACAGCGGAAGGCTGGATATGCTCTGGTCACTCCAGGGGTTGTTGTGGAGGCTGAGCCCTTACCCCTGGGGAACTCTGCCCAGAGAGCTGAACCCATTGCCCTTACTCGAGCCCTCCAGTTAGCTGCAGGTCTGAAGGCAAACACTTTCACTGATTCTAAGTATGCATTCACTACACTCCATGCCCATGGGGCCCTCTATAGAGAAAAAGGACTCATAAATTCAAGCGGGAAATCTATAAAGTATGGGAGGGAGATTTGGGAGTTACTAGAGTCTGTGTGGGCACCAGAAGCGGTGGCGGTTGTTCACTGCAAGGCACACTAGCGAGGAGACACTCTGGTCATCCAGGGTAACCGCAGGGCTGATAGGGAGGCCAAGCTAGCAGTCCAGCGAGGAACAGTCCCAGTAAGTGTTCAAGCCCCCCTGTTTCCCATTCCTATGTCAGAGTGGGACCCACATTATACCAGGAAAGAGATGGATTTCTTCACTCAGGAAGGGGCTACTCTCACCACTGCTGGGTGGTTGCGGTTACTGGAAGATCCACCCCAATATGTTATCCCTGAGAGTCTAGCGCCTGCTTTTGTCCGCCAATTTCATGAGACCACCCACTTAGGTAAGACCTCCATGCAAAACATTCTACAGTCTTACTTCTATGTCCCACATCTGACTGCCTTGACGGCAGCTGCAGCACGTCGCTGTCTCCAATGTGCCAAGAATAACCCCCGCCAAGGGCCTCTACCTCCCATTTCTATACAGGCAGTTGGTGCTGCCTTTATGGAAAATATTGTTGTTGATTCCACTGAGTTACCCTGAGTAAGGGGTTATCGATATCTGCTGGTGATAGTATGTACATTTTCAGGATGGGTTGAGGCCTACCCCTGTAGAACAGAGACAGCCCGAGAAGTTACTAGGGCCCTGTTGAAAGAGATCATTGCCAGATTTGGCCTACCTCTTACTTTAGAGTCAGATAATGGCCCTGCGTTTGTTGCTAAGTGCATTCAGGACCTCTCCAAGGCCCTCCAGATTACCTGGAAACTTCATACTGCTTACCGCCCACAGAGTTCAGGGAAAGTGAAAAGGATAAACTGAACCCTAAAGCTCCAGTTGTCCTTACTCTGTCAGGAAACTCATCTTAAGTGGGATCAGGCTTTACCAATAACCCTTCTCCGTATTCGGTCCTCTCCAACTCGGACCCTGGGAATATCCCCTTATGAAGTACTGTATGGTCAACCACCACCCATTGTTCAGTGCCTTAAGGGAGACTTAGAGCAGATAGGTAATGAACTTACGAGACAACAACTACTGGCATTGGGATCTGTTTTTCAGTCTTTGAACAGGTGGATACAAGAGTGATTGCCTATCTCTTTGTCAGCTAATATTGAATTCCTGAAATTACTCCACTTTAACATGCAGCTATTATTAGGGTATGCGTGGTGCTTATCATTCATTAAGCTCTCTTTTACCCAATGTGTAGTCTCAGACCAATGCAGCGCTTATGATCACTATGTTTAGTAGAAAACAAGGCACAGCTCAAGAGCATCAATGACTACTGGGTAAACTGTCTTTTTTTTGTGTAGAAAGTATTTTGGTTATAATTCTCACCACCTATGTTGCATTCCCTTTAAAAGTGTTTAAACATATTGAACAGGCTTATCTTTTGCTCCACTAGGGCTTAGTGGTTCTCCCTTTCGCCGAAGCTTGTTCTCTTCGCCGAAGCTTGTTCTCAACGCCTCACTCGGCACCTTAGCGTTTCACTCTCACAAGAGAGTTTCTTCAGGAGATCTATATATGAACGAAAGCAATGTTGGTAATACCTGTTGATAAACTCCAGTGCTGCTTTAACACTATTGAATTATATCACTAACACTAAAAGTCTTTAAAACAACCAGTCAACAATTCTATCTATATATCTTTTACTCACTGTTGACTGCTGCCCACGTCTCTCTGTTTTTTTCTTTGAAGAAAAACGCCGCGCATGCGGGTCTGTGTCTTTCTCCTCCCTTATAAACTAACAGCTGATTGAGCCAGGATGCAGTCATTTACATACTTGCCATTCCACTGAGGCATTTAAACCAAATGGTTTGACCGTATTTAATAAGAAGATCCACCTCTGTTCATAAAATAGTAATGTTTCATCCAGGGTTTTGCCTCTTTTGGGTTTATCAATTCGATCTATACAAAAACAGCGCAGTTGAAAGAAATCGTGATTATTATCTATGCAATGTTGTACTAACGGTGCCGTCATTATTTTATTCAACAGCCGGCTCTTATGTTCTTGCATGCGAACTTTAAACATTCTACTGGTCTTTCCTATGTAGAGTTTCTGGCACGGGCATCGAACAGCATATATCACGAACGTCGTAATGCATGATGTTGTCCTTTTAAGGAAATACTTATTCCCGGAGTGTGTGAATTCGCTAATCTCTTCTGTGATCTGACAGATAGTGCAATGTCCACATGCGGTATGGCCTCCGATTTGCGGTTCTCCTTCCTGTGTCTGAACAGAGCCCATCTTAGTTGAATTCAACTGTTCTTTCAAATTATTATTTCGTTGCCACACGCATCTTATGGTCTTCTCTGCAAGCCCCGGGATCGTTCGTATTATGTGCAGATTTCTTGTAATGAGACTCTGAATTTTGTAGCTAAGAGGAGAGAACTTAGTGATTAAATTTACACTGTCTTCCATCTTTTTTGCACTACTATTGGTAATGGAGCGTATTAACCAAGTTCTATCATTGTTTAGAGCTCTTTTATAAGCCCTGTTTGTAATACGCTCAGGGTACCCTCTGCCTCTAAAATCTTTAATCAGCTGTTTAGATTTTCTTTTAAAATCTGACGTCTCCGAACAATTGCGTCGAAATCGCAAGAATTGCGAAAATGGAAGGCTATTTTTTAGCTTAACTGGATGGGCACTGGTATAGTGAAGAAATGTGTTCCGGGTTATGGGTTTTTTATAAATCGTGGTTATCCATCCCTCGGGACCTTTTTTCACTGACAAGTCTAAAAATACTATTGCTTTGGAAGCTATATTATGAGTGAACTCTATGGCTGTGTTACAGCCATTGAGCCATGAAACAAACTCCTGCGCTGATGTTTGTGATCCTTTCCAAAGTACAAAAATATCATCTATAAAGCGGGTCCATAATTTTATTTGATGGAACCACGGAGATGTATTCAACCAATCATGCTCAAATCCGCCCATAAATAAGTTTGCAATCGATGGAGCACAGGACGCTCTTTGTCAGAGCTGCTCCACTCCCACCAGCAGGGAGATTGTGTGTGGATTAAGGAATGGAAACGTGAACCACTGTGCCCTTCCTGGAGAGGTCCTTACACAGTTCTCCTGGCCACACCATCCGCAGTTAAGGTTGCAGAGGTTACCCCATGGATTCATCATACCCGTCTCAAGAAAGCAGCTCTTGACCTGGATGACAAGTGGACGGTGCATGAACAGTCTCAGGATCCCTTAAGCCTCACATTTATTTATTTATTTATTTATTTACATTTTCTTATATACCGTGCTATTCAACATCAGCGCGGTTCACATGAAACATAAAACTTGCACATTACATTGACTGATCAGTGCTTATAAGAAACAGGTAATAAAACTTGGATAACTTGGGGTAACTATGTACATTGAGGCATCATGGAAATCTTATCTTGCTAGTCGTATTCATGGTTGTCTTGTAGGAAGAATACAGCTGTAAGGCCAGTCTAGATCGTGAGTTGGGCTATTGTATCGCTGACTAACGGGAAGTACATGAGGAAAAGGTAGTGCTTCAATGCCTTCCCAAACTGGTCTAGGTCAGGGATTGCGCGGATGCTTGGTGGTAGGGTGTTCCAGCATCTGGGTGCGCAGAGATTGAAAGCTCTGTTTGCAGTAGCCTGGGTGCATTGCATTATTGCTTTCAGTACTACCAGTGTGTTTACAGTTACCAATCTTCTGGACCTGTTTGGGGGTGTGATCTGTATAAGTTCTGCTAGGGATGCAGAGGAGAGCCCATTGATGGCTTTGAAAATAAGTAGCAAGATTTTGAATGTTATTCTGCCCTGTATTGGAAGCCAGTGGAGATGTTTCAGGATAGGCATGATGTGGTCTCTCTTGGATGCTCCAAGTAGCACTCTAGCTGCAGTATTCATCGCGAGCTGTAGTGGGTTCAAGGTGGCCTGAGGGAGTCCATGTAGGACTGAATTGGCGTAATCAAAGTGTGGTATGATCAACGCTTGAAAGATTGTCCAGAAGTCATCGGATTCCAGCAGGAAGCGTAGGTGCCTGAGGGTGCGGATCTTATGGTATACCGCTCTCACTACGTTGCTTATGTGAACCTTCATGTCCAGGCGCTGGTCTAAGGTGACTCCGAGGTACCGGATCGTAGGTTTAGTCTGTAGTTCCGCTTCCTTGACCTTTAGGTAGGGCGGTGTGATGAAGTTTTGATTCCTCGTGATGAACAGGACCTCTGTTTTCTTGTGCTGAATTCACATTGCAAAGAACCAGGGAATCAGCAGATGACAGAGCCCTGCGCTAGCCGCACACCGGAAGCCAGCTAGTCTATGCACGGCGGAAGCTTGAGGAATCATCTTCAGATACTGCTAAAGGACCAAGGTGTAGTGGAACACCAGCTCCATGGTTAATATGCACCTGCTTATGTTGACTTTGGTTCTGGCATTTGTGTGGGGCTATCCCTTGTTGGCCTCAGGAACTATAAACATGGTAACGTTACTTGCCGAGACTGCATTGAATACTTCGAACTTTTGTGTATGTAGTACATCTCATGCTGGAGCCCCGTTATCAACTTATTGCTGTGCCTTCTAATTTGTGTGAAATGCAGAAGTTTACAATACTGAACAATTTGAACTGTAAACAGCCTACACTAATGTTTTCTACCTTATTCTACTTTATTGGTGTTACATATCTTTCCTCAGCCTATTATAACAAAATCCTTTTTTCCTTGCAGGTTGCCTCCACGCTCAAGGCCACAGATTGCTTTATTTTTGAAAATGCTAATATTGGTGCTTTTGATTTATCTAACACTGTATTATCTTACAAGTTTATTACCAAGGTTTCTTATGGTCATTCAGAAATGTATCTTCCTTTAGGATGGTTCTTGATATGTGGTCAAAATGCATATACTTATGTTCCCGCAAAAGCTATGGGTGGGCCTTGCACCTTTGGTAGACGAACTACTGCTGTTTTTTTCTCATATTCCAAGGAATGTGAGTTCCCATTCCCGATATCCCCAGTCAAAGCCAATGCCCCCTAACTGTAACTCCAATGTAGAACCTTATAGTGATCAGACAGCTCTGGGACTGGCAATATCCATCGTAGGAGCACCTGCGTTAGCTCTTCACAATGCTATGGAAATAAGCCATATTGCTTGTTTCTTGGCCAAATCCATTCATCTTACCTCAACCATCCTAGCCACCATGAATCATGAGATGTCTGGTCTGCGGACGGCGATTCTGCAAAATAGGATGACCATTGATTTTCTGCTCCTACGTTTAAATCATGGCTGTGAAGAGTTTGAGGGTATGTGTTGTTTTAACCTCACTGATGAGAGTGTTTCCACTGAACGCTCTATTCAAGACTTACGTAATCTGGCAAATCATATTGCTGCCCCTTCTACAGGTGCCAGGTGGTTTGAGGGATGGTTCAGTTGGTTAGGTGAACTTAAAACTCTAGTGGCAGGGGTTCTTCTTATTCTCCTGTTATGTCTTATCCTGCCATGTTGTCTCCCTGTTCTTATACGATTTATTACCTCCACCGTTGAGACCATGGTGGAGTGGAAAACTGCTGCCCATGTGATGGCAGCAGGGCCGGATTTACGTATACGCCATGTACGCCATGGCGTAGGGCCCACAACCGGCAGGGGCCCACAAAAAATAGAACCAGTTTTTTTTTTTTCTCAACTCGATTAAAAAAAAAAACTGGTGGCTGCCGCCGCGGGGCCCCCTCTGCTGCCGCGGGGGCCCCGTCTACAAGATGGTATGGTCTGGTCTGGTCTGGTCTGGTCGGGTCGGGTCGGGTCTCGTCTCCCTCCCTCCCGGCTGCGAGAGACGCGAAGATAGAGCGTCTCCTCGCGTCTGTGTTAAGCCCGCAGGGGCTGATGGGATTTCCCATCAGCCCCTGCGGGCTTAACACAGACGCGAGGAGACGCTCTCCCTTCGCGTCTCTCGCAGCCTGCAGCGAGGGAGGGAGAGAGACCCGACCGGACCGGACCCGACCGGACCCGACCCGACCCGCTGGTAGACGGGGCCCCCGCGGCAGCAGAGGGGGCCCCGCGGCGGCAGCCACCAGGTTTTTTTTTTAAATTAAATTTTACTTTAGGCCGGGGGGGGGTAGGACTCCTACCCCCCCCCCCCGGCCTAAAGTAAAATTTAATTTAAAAAAAAAACCTGGTGGCTCCCCCCGCGGGGCCCCCAATGCTGCCGCGGGGCCCCCGTCAACAACATGTTCGGGTCGGTTCGGTTCGGGTCGGGTCCGGTCGGGTCTCTCTCCCTCCCTCCCTCGCTGCAGGCTGCGAGAGACGCGAAGATGCGTCTCTCGCAGCCTGCAGCCTGCAGCGAGGGAGGGAGAGAGAGACCCGACCCGACCCGACCGGACCCGACCAGCTTGTAGACGGGGCCCCCGCGGCAGCAGAGGGGGCCCCGTGGCGGCAGCCACCAGGTTTTTTTTTTAAATTAAATTTTACTTTAGGCCGGGGGGTAGGACTGGTAATGGGCTATGGGGGGGGGGTAGGACTGGTAATGGGCTATGGGGGGGGGTAGGACTGCTAATTGCCTATTGGGGGGGCTGGGACTGCAAATCCACGGGGAGGGTAGGGCTGGTAATGGGCTAGGGGGGGGCTGGGGCGGGAAATGGGCTGGGCTTGGGGGGGTTAAGGCTAGAGGTGGGCTGATGGGGTTAGGACTGGTAATGGACTGTGGGCTGTTGGGGGGGGGGCTTAGAACTGGCAATGGGCTTTGGGGGGGTTAAGACTGGTAATGGGCTGTGGGCTGATGGGGGCTGTCTGGTAATGGGCTATGGGGGGGGGCTAGGACAGGAAATGGGCTGGGGGGTTAAGGCTGGAGGTGGGCTGATGGGTGGGTTAAGACTGGTAATGGGCTGTTGGGGGGGGTTAGAACTGGTAATGGGCTTTGGGGGGGTTAAGACTGGTAATGGGCTGTGGGCTGATGGGGGTTGTCTGGTAATGGGCTATGGGGGGCTAGGACTGGAAATGGGCTGGGGGGTTAAAACTGGAGGTGGGATGATGGGGTTAGGACTGGTAATGGGCTGTGGGCTGATGGGGGGGTAGGACTGGCAATGGGCTATGGGGGGCTGACTGGAAATGGGTTGATGGGGTTAGGACTGGAAGTGGGCTGATGGGGGGTTAGGACTGGTAATGGGTTATAGGGGGGGCTTAAACTGAAAATGGGGTGATGGGGGGTTAAGGACTGAAAATGGGGTGATGGGGGGTTAAGGACTGTAAGTGGGGTGATGGGGGGGCTAGGACTGGAAATGGGCTGATGGATGGCTAGGACTGGAAATGGGCTGATGCAGGGACTAGAAGGGAATGGATGCTGGGTGAGGCTGGAACTAGAAGGGAGCTGATGTTGGGGGAGGATTAGAATGGGATGGGGCTGGAAGAGTAAAATGGAGAAGGGAAAAATATTTTGTGTGGGAGGGATAAAAAATCTACAATTGGCCGGGTATTGGGAGAGTAAGTGGGGATTGAGGATGGAGGGGTAATATTTGAGTGGATGAAATAGGAATGAGGAAAGAGCAAAAGGAGAAAGATTAGTATGTTAAAGCAGATGTAGAGAGAGAATGGAAAAAAATCTAGAAGAGAGAAGAAAGGACAAATGGACAGCAGACGATGGAGAGTTAGCAGAAGACACAAAGAAACCAGAAGAAAGTGGCTGGAGCAATTGCAGCTGAAAAAAATGCACAAAGGTAGAAAAATATCTCTTTATTTTGAATTTATTAATTGGAATATGTCAGCTCTGGTAAATGTGCATCATTAACATCTGTGCTTTGTTTAGTACAAGAGCAAATTAATGTATTGTTTTATTTCTACAGTGTTGTACATTCCAAGTTTGGCTTTTGGGATTCCCAGTTTAATTATTGTCTTCCTATTTCTAAATTGTGATTACTTGTTTGGTGATGGTCTATGTTCTGCATGTGTAACTGAGCTGAGGTGTTCTGTTTATATAATTCCTATTTGACATTGCCACTTGTTCTCTTTCCCCAGTAGGTCATGTATTGTTGTTCTCTGAAATGTATTGGTTTAATATTTGCAGTGTTGCCTTTTGATTGGTAGAGTATGGTGCTTTGTGAGTCCTGGTAGTGCTGTTAGGATACGGCGTGTTTACTATGGGCAGTGTTTGTAGTAGTTCCTAATGTGTCTGGCAGTTGGCACTGGATTATAGTAATGTAGAAATCTTTTAGTCTTTCTTTATCCATACACTCATTAAGAGGCATGTTTACTAAAAGTTAGTATATGGTAGCATTATGCAAATATTTATGCAAATGAGGCCCCTTATGCAAATGAGGTCCGCACCCCCCTTGGGCCGCCCCTGCTGGGGGCCCACAATTTTTGTTGGCGTAGGGCCTCACTCAAGGTAAATCCGGCCCTGGATGGCAGTATGTAAATACAAATCCCTTTCACAGTCAGATCAGATCATATGAGAAAATTGGCCTCCTTCATTACGAAGGCAAATTTTTCCTTAAAAAGGGGGGAATAATGAGGTGGAATCCAGACAGGTAAGAGTTAATTTGGTGATATTGTGTGAAAAAGGATACACCCACTTGGTGAAGTCATACCCTGATAAATACTTATCCCTCCCCTATTCCTTTGTCCTGCCTTTCTCTCTGCTTCACTAGAGATAAGAGTATAGTAGAATTTCTCCAATCGGGACTACACTGTAATAAAGTAGGACCAATCATGAAGAAATGCTGTGATGAATTGATAAGATGTCTATATAGTCTCTATGAGCCCTCAGAGCGGGGCTGAGAATTTATGAAACTTATTTTCTCTGAGCCTGTGTATGCACATTAAACGCAGCTTGCTTCCTGAAAAGTGACTCCTGAGTCTCCTTTCCTTCCTCGTTAGCTGTTACACTTTGAATCACATATCTCTTCTTCAGTTAAGTCCTTATTCTTCACCTTACACCAATTCATTTCCATCCAGGCCTTTCTTGAGCTCACCAATTAACATACCTCTCATTCGTGCCTCCATAATGTCTCATGTGGATTACCGTAAGATACAAACCAGGAAATTTTCAAAGGCACTACCCGTGTAGGTGCCTTCAAAAATTCCCTGTTAAGACATTTACATGGTAACTAGGGCAGTTACCCTTGTAAATGCCTTCAAAAATTAGGCCTGTAGAAATCTGATATCCTTATTGTAGTGCTTCTCAACCCTCTCTGAAGGCACACCAAGCCAGTCAGATTTTCAGGATGACCACAATGAATATGCCTGAGATAAATTTGCATATGCTGGAGATTCACTATATGCAAATCTGTCTACTGCTTATTCCTTGTGGTAACCCTGAAAACCTGACGGTCTCAATGCCCCTCCGGGACAGGGCTTAGAAACACTGACTACACGTGTAAATTGTGTTCAGACACTCATGTGAAGTGTTCATTAAACTGGTTTTGGGACAGAAGAAAAACTTGTGAAGGACTCTGTTGGAATCCGCAGGGGATGTAGGGGAAGCATGGTCCTTAGACACATATTGCAGCAAACAAGGTAGCAGTGTTCCTGCAATGATGCCAAGAGGGGAGGGAAAGGGGAGGTGTGGGGGAGCGGCTAAGTCTGCAGAGGAAGGGGTGATGGGGATCAATGTCTTGGAGGTGGGGGAAGAGGGTATGATGACGTATGGCATGATTATTTATTCTGTGATATATGTTTTTTAAATGTATAATGGTTGTCATTTTGTGTAATTTGCTTTGGAGTTGGGAACAGGTGGAATATCTGGTAATCTAGGCACGTGTATTAAGCTTACAGTAAATTCTGCATGTCTGAATGACGGCTCTCTGTTTTAGGAGAGGGAAGGAGTTTGCTTATGCTCACTGAATAGCACATCAAAAATAAGTGATCATATTTGATCAGTATCTATTCCTTTCCCTCTTTACCTTCTTTCAGTAATCTTGTAACCTGTAGTAATAAATGAGCATCAGAAAATGGGAAGCAATGAATTTTTGGATGTTCGGTTGAGACGCTTTAATTTCATGGTGTCAGCATTGCTGACATATGACTACATCTGATGTTAGACAGCTTCATTGCATCAGGGTATCTCCAGTAGTTCAGAAAAACATCTAAGGGCACAGAACATTTTATTATTCGCCAGGATGAACAGTTCCAGGCAATGGGGGTGGAGAGGATCCTTTTTAAGGACAGCATGTCCAGGATAAACTGTCTTGCTCTGGAAACAATGGTCAGCAAATCAGCTACAAGCATTTCCTGTTTTACTGGACTCTTTTTTTTTAACAGCATTTTTTCAGAGTTATGCTCCAGACTGTGTATGACTAAACTGGAAGCATACATCCCAGGGAGAAGAGGAGGATCGGCAGCATGGACAGTCACTGTTCCCTGTTAAGGTTTCCAAGCTGCCATGCTGTAGCCCGTAGCCTGTAGACCAGATTGAGTAGCGAAAGGAAGAATATAGCCAGAAGCTGCCTGACACACCATCCGGTCATACCAAAATCATGAAGGGGGTTTGTACAAAGCTAGTTGTAAGTATACTAAGACAAATGAAACGTTATCAGAGCCCATAACAAATCAGAGAGGAATGATAGCAGAGGTTTATCAAGAACTAGAGAGAGACACGGAGCAGAGAAGAGCGTAGGAACTACAGCAGCAGATGCAAGGGTAACAAACTGAATTCTGTAGTTCCTCAACAAATTAGCATGGACTTGACTGCCATCTAGTGACTAAAGCTAGCATTTACCTTCTAAGCAGAATCAATACATAACCAGTTACAACTTAATGACTGACCTTTCGGTAAATAAATCTTTTCTCTATTTCTGCCACATTGCTTGAGGGTGGACTCCTGATGTACCTGTACCTGGACATCTAGGCCAGCCTACTAATTAGAGTAGTGGGACTAGGAACAGAGCAGCAAGAGTTCACTGCTGCCGCTGTTGTTAACATTGTGCTGAGTACTGTACCAGGGATGTACAAGTTCATTCTTCTCTACACTCTCTGGATGCTTTGCAGCTAAAATGAGCACTATTTGTGCCTCAGAGCAGGTCTAGGGTTCCACGTGACCCCAGATGTAAACCGCACTGATGCAGAATAGCGCGGTATATAAGAGAATGTAAATAAAATAAATGTAAGAGATGTCCATGAAGTTTCTGTGATCAGGCGAGGATGTCCCAGGCCCTGGGTATGTCCTGGCCACGCCTCCTCCAGATTCAGATGATATCCCTAGAGCCGGCTTCTAAAATGGCCCTGGAGATGTGTCTGTGCTTTCGATATCTCTAAGCCCATTTTCAAATACCCAAAGCACGAATAAGGCTTCTAAAATGACCCCCTTAATATCAGTAGTCTGTACCGCTGCGTACCCCCTCAAACAATGCCCTGTGTATAAAATAGTGTAGCCCTATACATATGCATGCACACTTATAATGATGTTCCCAGCCCCCTCGGCACCTGAGGCGGGGATGAGATTTAGGGCTGGAGAGAAGAGCAGCCAGGCCTAGAGCGGAGGCAGCCCAGCAAGCCAGCTTTATCGTAAGCTTGCCACGCTGCCTCCGTGGGCCTGGCAGGTGTGTACCCCTCCTGGCCAGCACCTACAGGGGCCTGTCCTTGGTAAGCCACTGCACACTTATAACTCGAAAAGGGCTGGTACTCTCATTTTTAAACTTTACAAATTACTGAATGCTACTTAGATAAAGTTACCCTGACTTTTAGGGATTGTCTCCGATTTTGGAGCTGTGTCCCCAACTCACCTGTTCGGCAGCCTCCTGTCCCCGATTCTAGCAATGGGAACAAAGGGAGTAGAATGTTTTTTTTATTTTCAATTTAATTATTGGAATTTACATCCATTAACTTTCTGTTTTCTAAAGTACAGGGGAAATACATCATTGTTTCTACTTCGCTGATTTTTCTGCTTGGAAGTGATATTGTTGCGGCTATGGGATGGATGGGGAGGGGGGCAGGGTGATGACTCCTCTCCTCTATGCCTTCTTACTCAAATATGGAACTCAGATGACCCACCCTACCGCCCCTCCCTCCCAACTTCAGATATCAAGGGTTCCAGATTTGTCTGCAAAAATCTGGTAACCTTATACTTAGATGATTTCAAAATATGTGGGAAAAAGATGCCTGAGACATGAGAATCTCTGCTCTTCCCAGGCCCGCTCAGTCCAGCCCACGTGTCCCAGATTTGCCCTCCTAGACCTGGTAGCCACAATGCACAAGGAGGTTTCAACCTGATTCAAATCCTAGCTTAGTGGTTCCCAAACCTGTCCTGGGCGATTCCTAGCCAGTCAGGTTTCAGGACATCCACAATGAATATACAGGAAGTAGATTTGCATGCAGTGGAAGCAGTGTCTGCAAATCTCTTCCATGATTATTCATCATGGATATCCTGAAATCTCAATTGTCTGGGGAGTCTGTAAGGCCCTGTTACTTACAAGAGACCGATTACTAATTATCACTAATTTCCTGTATAGTCCAGATCCAAAAGTCAGTACAGGTGCAATCAGAATCTCTGTTTATTAGATTACTGATGAACAATACAGGCAGGAGAGGAGAATTTCTGTCAGTCATCAGACATCAGAATCCCTCCTCTCACTGAGTACAATAGTCGTGTTACATATATACGTTTTTTGCTTCCGTGTATGCAGTCTCCACATTCATCCCTCTGTGAGGCCTCTCTGTGTCTTTTCTCCCCCCTCCCTTCGTTTCCTGCTGCTGACCTCTCTGACCCCTCTGTTCCTGTTTCAACATCCCTAAGGCCTCTGTCTTGGTTATACTCACCACCTGTCAACCGTCTACTGTCTTCAGGGCTAACGGCCCAGCTTATGCTGTTTGCATGGTTTCCTGTGTATGTGCCTTCTGCAAAAAGTCTCTGCATGGATCCTTCAATCCAAGCATACACTTTGCTAAGGCTTATGATATATGATATTTCCTTATATGGTTCTTTATGCTGGCCTGTTTCTCCTTGCCCACTGTATAGTAGTTTGGTTGACATATTTTTATTAGAGCAGAACAGAGGCCATTGAGTGATTATGAACCAAGAGCATTATAATCCCTTAACCCTTAAAGTAATCCGCTAACACTTAACCTCACACTTAACCCCTACAACTCCCCCATTTTTTTTTTTTTGTGGAGGAGATAAGACCAAATCAGAGAATTCTGAAGTGGGGACCACAGCATAGGAAACATTCACATGTGTATGGCATGTTAACCAATTACCTACATTCAGTCTTCCCTTAAAGTCATCAATATGTAAATCTGACAGGTGGCATATTTTATCCATAGCATTAAGCACAAACACTGAATGATTCATTATGACTATACAACAAATAGTGGCATTGGTAAAAGATCAAAAGGCCTGCTTCAAATGCAAGGAGCAAATCTAGCACTTGTCTATTTTTGCAGAGTCATTTGTGTATTTTGCTCCAATGACTCTGACAACTTACTAATAGAATCAATAACAGCTTTCATTTGAACATACAGTAAGCATTGCAGACGGCGTATAGCCATACCAAGTTCAGCAGTTATGGCAGGGGTCTGGAAAGGTATCAAGGACGTCCAGCATCTAACCTACATGTAATAGCAATGGAAAACACAAGGGTATCAAAAAGTTCAGCAGAATGTTCCAATAAGAATTCAGTTCAAGGCAGGGTTTGATTGAGAACTTCTTTGGAGATGTGGGTTGTACTGTGAACACGCAGAAGTAAAACTAATTGTCCATCAGGATGAAGGAAACAGATGGTGTCCCAAGGAGCAGGTTTGGCAGCAATTATCTTGGTCAGCAACAGTTCATACAGGAAGGAAGTAGATCAAACAGAGGTGACAGTTGGAGAAACCTTCAACTGACTGACATGAGTCCAAGTGTCAGTATCAATCAAGTGGGCAGCAAAGGGGGAAGCAACGGTGACAATGGTGGGCTGGATACAGACTGTGTAGTAGCCACCCGATCAGCAATTTCTTGAAACGCGATCTGAAGCCAAGGCTCTGGTCGAACCTCTCTAATGTAATTAGTCAAATCAAATAGACAATGTGGGAATCACTTATTCAAAAGTAGCCTTAAAGAGATAAGCTTAAAGCATGGCTTAGAAAAAGAGCAGAAATACAGCCTGATACACTAGCTTCCAGGCATATATTCCTGGATACATGATAGCATTTAAAACATAATGCAGCAGACACTTGTCACTCTCCAGAGAGAGCAGAAGGAAAGAACACACAATACTGTTTATACCATTATACCATTCTATATAAATTGCAAACAAGCTTGAACCAGTTCAAAAGGTCACACAAAAGTCAGCATTATGTAGTTGCAGTAGGGGTCGCTGTTGTCCACAGGTGTGCTGCATCAGATCTGAAATAACTTCTTATCAGAATGTCCTTCACACGCGCTCCACCAATTCAGTTGCCTGAAATTCTACAAGTACAAACAAAAAGAATGCTATTTCCCTCCCCCCTTCTTCTTCTTGGAATGCGTTCTGGGATTGCTGCTCACACACAACAGCTAATCCTGCTTCTAAAACAATTGTTAAAAGTCAAACAAATGGGAGGCAAAAAATATAAATTTAGATTCTAAAATAGTGTCCCAGTCCCACTAACTTAATTGGTGTAGTTTTGAATGGATATATGTGCTCATTCTAAACAGCAACTAAAGACATTTCATGTAGCTTTGCCTCTCACTAAGGAGGAGAGGACTATCTCCACTATACAAAAGAAAAGAGCACAGGTATTCAGAAAGAGGGAGAAAAGCACCTCAGAAGCTCACCAGTGCAACAAAGTAAAGGGCTATGATGGACCAAGGGAGGCAAAACTTCAAGGCCTAAGCTGGGATAAGAAAAATATTCAAAGCTCTCAAAAAGATACTTAGGCACCAAAGGTATCTAGAAACATAGCAAATGATTGGCCATATGGTCTTTACCTGCAATCTGCCCATCTGAAATAGCTTTATTAGTGATCCTCGAAAATTAAGTAGCAAAAAGCAACAAAGAAAAGCGTAAATTCAATCAAAGTCTTAAGGAGACATGAAGTACTCACTCTGGATTTCTTCTCCTCTCTCCTCATGGGTTTCAGAGTGGGCACCTCAATCCCCTTTAAGCATATCTGCAACCCACTGCAAACCACTCCTAAGCTTTAGTATCTTAAGTATCTATTGCGCAATGGCTGATCATACAAAATCCCCAAATTCCATCCCCAAATTCAGAAAAAATCAGTTACTACAAAAGCTGAAAACCCTCCATGGACTGAGTATTCGGGATGCACTAGGGAGACTGGTGCCTTGTGGCTCAGCTCTGTGTCTCCCAGTGTCAGAGATGAGATGCACCTGGTTGGTCTCATTCCACGTACGGAGGGAAAACGATTCCTCCGATAGGACCCTTTGGCACTGCTTGGCTGAGTTCTTTGTACTTTCTGGTAGCATGCATCTAAATAGCTCTAAAATTCATTTACCCCCTGGGGACAGACAGAGCCATAGTATCAAGGACTGTCATGAAGAAGAGCGCCAGAAGGGCGCTGGAGGGCTGAGAACCGTGGTTACAAATAGAGCCACGGGTCAAAGCTGTGGCACAGGTGGCACCAGCAACAGTGGCTGCTGCATTCGCATGTGGACCATGGTGACTGGGAAGACCTGAGAGGCTGCAGCAGTGCAGGGGTGGCCTGAAGGAGAGAGCGCCATGGGGGCTGGCAGCCAGTGGGACCATAGCAGGAGGGAAACCATGGCTAAAGCCAGAGCAAAAAGCATGACATGGGGGAGAGGCAGCCAGAAGAGGCTCAGTAGCAGAGAGAGAGAAGGAGGCAGGCCATTGCAGCAGCCACACCGGCGAGAGGATCCAGGCCCGACAGAGAAGGACATTCAACACCAGAAATGGGCCCATGCCAGAAAACAAAAGCAACAGGAAGAAAGGTGACTACCTAAAGCCTATTGAGAACCTTTCAGCATAGCACAGGAAGAAGACAGAAGAAAAATAAAGACGCCCATTGATCCTTTATGATGGAGAAGAAAAACAAAAGGAATCTGGATGCTGAAGGTGATAAACACCTGAAGGAGGAGGAGCCGGATCAGAGGGCATAAGAAGAGGCCCCAAATAGTGGAAGTGTCAGTGACCCAGGAGCTGTGGATGGGAGAAGCTGCAGAGGAGGTTCCCAGAACCTAACGAAGGAGGTGACCAGAGCCAAGCAGCAGCATGAGAACATGGGAGAAGGACCAGCAAAGCAGGGAGTTTCCAGATGCAACCACAGCAGAAGAGTTATGAGAGAACATGCGGCCCTGGGAGAAACTGCTGAGGGACCGGAGCCCAGCAAAGGCAAAGGGGCACACAGCAGAGAGCTGCAGGGAGACAGGGGGCCTGGAGGGAGTTCAGCTGAGAGACCCACAGGGGGGGAAGACTGCTTGCTGAAATTCAGGGAGCCGCTGACATAGCCAAACGTGAGTGGCCACAAAATAAGTGCCTAGAGATGCTGTTGGAAAAGTGGATTTAGGATAGACCAGAGGCAGCGGCATAAGTTATAATGGAAGGCCTCCATGCAAAATTTTGCTAAGGAACCCCATGGTGGGGGGAGGCGGCCTTTTCCCCTCCCCTCCCTGCAGCACAGCAAAAAACTTACTTTAAATTAATTTTGCTGCACTGCCTCCCATCAGTGCTTCACAGCAATACTTTTCTTGCTTGGCAATCATCACTTTCCATTGCCAGGCCGAAGTCTCATGAAAACAGCCATGTCATTTGGTGATAACACCGGGGCTTTACACTTGCAAAGTATGAATTAACTGTCGAGGGTGTGGACAGCATGTTCCTGGTAGTAAGCGCACAGTGCCATACCCGAATGTGAGGCATTAGTACACTTTACCTACTAAGGAGCGGTAATTACATCTGTGCTAACTGAAAGAGTGACAGCGTGCAGTGTTTACCTCTGCATTACCACACCCCCTCTCCATCCCTAGCCCACCCATTTACCACTCTAACGCGCAAATTGCAGTTAGTGCATAAATCAGCCCATGCCAACTGTCATGTCTCTGTGCCAGCAGTTACCATGCATCGAAACCCACATTAACAGAGTAATGCAGTTTAGCAAAAGGGCCCTTAAATGTTCTTGTACTGCATATTTTGGAAAGAATGGAGGATGTCTATTAATGGCGCAGCAGACAAGAGCAAGACGAATAAAAGACTCCACCCTTCAATAATGAAAACACAGCTTTATTTGAATTCAACCCCTACACGGGCAGTGTTTCAGCAAACTGCCTTCTTCAGGGGGTTAAAACCTCCAACAATCAGAAAACATAGACCCAATATTAAAATCATAAATAAGCATATATAAATAGAAATAAAAAACATGCAAAAAATAACCTATAATCAAATCATAATCATAAGGGCAGTTATATAAGTTAAAAACATCATGACAGTTGTAATGCATATAAAAGGAGTACCAGGGCAGACAATAAGAGCTGAGCAGAAAAAACAAAATAATGATGTGTGTATAATGGAAAAACCCTATAAGGGGAATATTGTGAGAGGATTATAGGAAGGCAAGTCAAAAACATTCATTAAAAAGATAACACATGCATTTAACAATAGGAAATAAGTAAATGAATTTATAAACACAAGAAGCTAAAGACAGTAAAACTGCAGGGTTTCTAACAGGCCCATACATACCTAAAACAGAGCACATAGACAGTAAAAAATAAATATCAGAGGGATCAGTTCAAAAAAGGGGAACCTATAAAATCAACATAATGTTGGCACGGAGAGAGGTGACCATCCAGAGTTCCTAATAAAAATATGAGCAGAGGATACAAAACATGATTAAAATGTGTGTATGCAAATGAAGAGAGGAACCACACTGGTATTGTCTGCATTGCTTTACTGAGTATTGTTTGTATGAAGACATTATTGAATTACCTGCTACCCTGATCTTTGATCTGAATCCAAATCCCATCTTACCTTTCGGAAGAAGGAAAATACATTTCTTTAAATATCACCTAGCCCTTCAGCTTACCTGGAGGTGCACTGAATAACCTTTTTTAATATTTTTGTCCTAGGGAGAAGGGACTATCTCCAAATGCCTTGACAGGGTGGAGCTATTCATTGTCCCTATGGAGGGATGGGATTGAGAGAAAGACCTGTAGGGTAACTATTCATTGTCCCTATGGAGGGATGAGATTGAGGGGAAGACCAGTAGGGTAACTATTCATTGTCCCTATGGAGGGATGGGATTGAGGGGAACACCAGTAGGGTCTTCCCTCTCATTTTCTGTGTTTCAGGTGACATGGAAGCAACTTGAAATATCTAACCCCAACCGACACTCTTGACAACCTGAAGCAGGAGTCTCCTACATCCCTGGGATTTCAGCTTTGGCTCTTCCATCAGCCAGACCCCTCTGGGTCTTGTCTACTTTCTCCTCTCCTCCCTCTTTTCTCTGGTATCACAGACTCCCTGTTTTCATATGACCTAGCCAGCCATCATAGAGCTGCCTCCCAGGCTGTGCCAGAGCCCTCCCCAGGTTCCTGCAGGTTTTCCTTACCCTTGAATTCCTGTGGAGGACACAAAAGACCCCAAGCTCCTACAAAAAGGGCTCTTATGTGTCTCTCTAAAAGCACTGCAGAAGACATCCCTAACTAATAACTGGCAGGCAGGCCCATCCTCTCTTACCTCCCACTTCAGGTAGGGTCCGAGGTGGAGCAGGGATTCCGGAATGTTCTCCTGTCTGAACACAGAGGGCACATTGTGATGCCCTGCTGCATTAGTAAATGCTGGGCCTGTTTCTTTTGGGTCACACAAGTTTGGTCAGAGCACCACAGTTCAATTTGTATTACCATTTCATTTTTGTGTAGGATGGAATATAGGAACCTGCTAAAACCCAGTAAATTTCTGATTATTTTAATGTGGTTAGGTGTAAAAGTACCTTGTAAAGCCCTTTATAAGGCAGAATAGCACTTAAAATGAGAGTAGAAAAAGCTGATGTCAAAAAGAGGGTTTAGACTAGTATTCTTCAATAATGAACAGTGAAATTCCAGCCTCAAACCAGAAACCCTCTCCTAGAGTATCATGTTCAAATCCTGGAAACATACAGCACAGAGAATAGAAGAGACCCTGGCATGTAAGAGAGTAAATATAGTTTTTAAAAAGCCCACAGGAAATCCTGTAGGACAATAAACTTTCCCATACCAAGTGCAGTCTCAATGAAGCGGGAAACTTCACTTTCCACTGCCCAGGTTTTGCTGGTGAGTTATCGTTGAATAAAATGAAAACAGCTTTACAACAACAAACAAAATCAGTTCTACAGTCAGCAAAGTACCCAGATAGCATTGTTTTGATACTGAAAGCCGGTTCCTGTCTTGGGCCATACTTCCATATTAAGCAGTTTATGTAAGGATGACCTGTGCTCAGGGACGTACCATGCGCTATGCGAGGGGTGCGATCACACGGGCACAAGTACAGAAGAGGCACTGATATCATCACAGGGCTTCCTGGGAGCTCAAAAAGAGTGAGTTACTGGATGTGGTTGGGTGGAGGGGGCACCAGATTCATTAGTCGCAAGGGGTGCATTTCTAGATTGGTACGGTCCTGTCTGAGCTGCATAGGGCTAAATATATGCACTTGTTTGCTACTAGGCAATATACGTTCTTTTAATGCTCTACACCAGACATTCACAGTCTTTTTAGTTGTGTAGACCCCTTATTGACCGCCAAAAAGTTCACTTTTCCCAGGCCCCCACCCCTCAGCGCCAAGCCTGCCTCCTTTTTGCTTCCTGTTTCTACTAATCGCTCTCTCTCAAGTCAGTCTCCACCGGTCTCAGTCTCTCTCTATTCTCTTTTCTGTGTCCACTGACCACGGTTTTTAGAACCACTGCTCTATGCTTTCAGTTTAACTGAGGGTTGCCATTGCCTGCCAGCCAAAAGCTGCAAGATTAAAACTGGCAGGTGGGAAGAAATTTCACATGAGAAATAAAAAAAAAAAAACCCCACTGTTCCTTCATCATCCTTCTGACCAGCTGAAAACCGATCGTACTGCCTTCTGCAGACACATCCAAAGGGTCAGTGCAGCAAAGTGCGCAGCCGTTAGCGCAGACAACGGCACAATGTTTGCAAAAAATTCTCTGCATTAGTGTGGGCACAGAACATAGGAAGAGATCTAACATGAGCATTTATCTGGACTGCAGTGGAGCAGCCTAGTAGTTAGAGCACTGGCAGGGTAACCAAGAGAGCGGCATTTGATTGCCACTGGCACGCCTTGAGCAAGTCATTTAACCCTCCATTGCCTTGGAAGAAAGGCCTGACAATCTATTTCTGGCCACACTGCCAAGAGAACCCAGGAGCTGCTGGGTTGGCAGGAGTCAGTGTTGACTCGGAAGCACACGTTGCATCTATACAGCACAGGTGCTGAATGCCAGAAAGCTGAGCTCAGCGCTGGGATTTTAACATGAGGTTTGAAGAGACATTAGGGGTTAGCTCATACTGTGCAGCAGGTCTGTGGTCAGTGCTGGTGAGGAATTTATGCCTCTTTCTTGACTGCACAGCCCCTGCAACCTTTTTCTGACTTTGCTGAAGAGAATGCTGAAAAGAAATGTTACACGTGTGTGCTGGAATGCTACTGGGCACATAAACAGCAATATTATTCTGCACAGAAGTATTTATTTACGAACATCAATATTATTCAGAACAGAACTTCTGCGCAAAATAACGTTGCTGTATATGCCCCCGGTAGCAATCCAGCACGTGTATAGAGGTTTGGCTGTTGTGCGCATGTGCTGAATTGCTATAACCAGCTGTGAACATTTTACATTTTCATCCCCCTCAGCTCCCTTCCTCCATTCCCACAGAACCCCCCTGCAACTAACTACCCCTTCCCCCATTGTAACAGGGCACACACCAATCCACTACAACCACAGCAAATCCACAGAAGAAAAGAGATGAAATGAAAGAAACCCAACCCCCCCAAACCTTCCTAATTTCCACTCAACCCCCAATCCCAGGTACCATACCAACTCCTTCCCCCCATCCCCTACCCACTGTAGCATAGAGCAGGAATCAAGATTGAGGAGACATGCACTGGTCCTGTCCAGGCCTGGGTGCCACAAACTCACCTATCCGGGGAGGTAAAATGCCACAAGGTCCTATAAGGTCACCAATTCATTCCTCGCCCTGGGTGCCAGCCAAGCTATATACACTCTCCACAGGGCCTGAAAGGCTTCCTCCTTTTGCGGAAGTTCCCTAGCCACTAGACTTTCCATCACCACCAACTAGTACAGAGTGTTACACCATTCCCATTATGAAGAGGCTCAAATTCCCTCCAATGCCTCAAAATACACTGCTTGGCATTTAGGCAGGCTTTCTTCATCAAGAGCCTCACCCCTGAGCCTTTAACACCCAACCTGAAAACATCATTTAAAATAGCCCCTTCCAGCATCAGGACTACTCATACTCACCTATAAACTGCTGCACTTGAGCCCAGAAATCCCCCAGGCACCCACAGCTCCAAAATATGTGCCGGGCCCCGCTCTGCTGAAATCGAGGGCAGCTCCCCGATTCCACAAGCACAGCCTTTAAGGCCCTGGCTGGAGAATAATAATTCTTTGTGAGCACTTTATACTGAACCTTCTGGAGACGTGCCACTACACCAGGGACATAATGCATTTCACTGCTTGTATCTAGTGAAACCCTTCCAAACTGCAATCCAGTTCAGCAGACCATTTGTTCTCCCGCATTACATAGCTCCATTGGGGCATTAATTCCCTCAAACTCTTATGATAACCGGAGATGGATAACTATTCCCTGTCCTCAAAGTGGAAATTTTATCAGGGTGCTTCTTTTCCAACCACAGTCTTCAATGACATGATGTAATACCGTAATTGTAATAGGCAAAGAAATGCCTATTGTGTAAGGTAAACTGTTCCTTCAGATCTTGAAACAACCACACAGTCCCCTCCTCATCCATAATCTGAGACAGCAATCTCAGATTCTTACTTTCCCAGACTCTGTAAAACCTCCAATCCAGGCTCAATGGTAAACCCTCATTACCTTGAATCAGCAAAAACCCCTTATGCAAGGACTCTCTGCCAACAAAAGCACACAGATGCCTCCACCCAGCCCACAAAGGACACAGCAGAACACTACTGCAAAGATGGTTAGGCAGAGACCATGCCTCAGCATGCAAGACAGACAACAGACTCCTTGGGCGCACCCAAACCTCTTTCAGTGAACACTGCCGCAAATCCCAACCAATCCCTAAGATGTTGCATAATACACATAATAGGTATGAAAATCATGAAAACCCACCCCTCACAGGTCCAAGGCTCCTTTAACCAGCAAGTACCACAGGAGGTTACCAGACCCCCCCCCCCCTCCAAAAAAAAACACCCCACAAATACCTCATCAGCTCATGCTCCATCCTACGAATATCAGTCGGCAAAAGATAAATCAGGAGAATCGGCAAAACATATAAAATCCTGGGGAAGATCACCATCTGATACTGTGCCATTCTCCCCAGCAATGATAGAGGAAATGGCCGCCACTCTTGAAGCTTACCAATCAAAGACGCTAATAAATGCTGCATATTTAAACAATAGAGTCTTTTAGGATCTGCTGGTAGCCAGATACCCATGTATTTGAATTTACCCTCCAGCCAACGCAAAGGAAAGCCTTTTGGCCATGCCTCTTTCAAGCCCCTCCAATATGTTCACAGCTTCCGACTTAGACATATTTAATTTCAACCCTGCGATAGTGCCAAATTCCACCACCTCCTCTAATAAGTTCTCCAAAGACTTCATGGATACGTGGTGGTCAGACAGCATATTTTGATGCCAAACCTTCATTTTGCCAGTAGTTGCAATACCTCATTTGCTTGCCCTACTCCCAGCTATGCTCTGCTGTCTCCATCCCTGGCTATGTGGCCAGTTCTTGCTGTTTCACTGAGCATAAGCCCTATCTCCCAAACCACATAGATTGTATTTTCAGTATTGCAGTATAGTAAATAAAACATAGCCATAACCATAATCATCTTCTCCACAGCTCATCATACCAGTGCAGACATGAACATCATGCTGCCCAGACAGAGGTTGCAGTGAATGTAGATGTGTGCCACTCTCCTAGCAGGTACAATCAGGTGCTGCAGGCCCTGTCAGGCTATAGTGTTCCGCTGCTATGGCATACATACCATGCAGTCCCTCTGATACTGGTGCCCTAGACAAATACTTGGATCGCTTATGAACATTGCCAGCCAACACTGTCAATACTGGTATGTGTAGGATGGTTCTGGCCTTTAGACTACGTTAGCAAGGCTGGTGCAACTACTGCATGGTCAGAGGCTGACAGTAGTTGCTCGCACACTAGCGGAATCTTTGATGACCGGAAGCACTAGTAGCATGGCCAAGCCAACCATGCACAGTTGCTAACTAAGAGCTCAGAACAGACACAATCAATCAAGCTAATGCAGAAAGACTAATGTGCAAATAACGCAAGTTATATGCAGAAGTTCCTAAACGTCAAATGAAGAAAAGAGAGTGACGTGCGTATAAACAGCAAAGGAAAAGTATGCACACACAGTAATGCCAAGCATATTTAAATTATATGCAAATGAGCTGTGCATATTAAAATGGCATGTTAATATTATCTGCACTTGATGCAGAGATAGCCTTAGAGGATTAATGTAACCAGCCAAAGCACCAATATCTCTATGCCTGGTCTGAGGTGGCTTAAATGTCTTGCATATGTAGGGAAAACAAGCCCCTGGTGGCCCAGCAGCCCAGATCCCCCCCCCCCCCCACTCATTCACTAACTAAACAAAAATCTCTGCTGGCCCAGTGGCCCGATCCCTCCACGCACCCAATAAAAAAAACAACCCTGGTGGCCCAGCAGTCCCGATTCCACCCACCCGCCCAATAATCAAAATGCTTGGTGGCCTCTGAACCCCCCGCCCCCCTTCCTGGTATCTTTTTTATTTTATTATTATTATTATTTATTTATTTCTCTTATATACTGTGCTATTTGATAGCAGTGCAGTTTACATGGAACATCAAGGTATTTTACAGTGGGGGATTACACTGTAATTACAATTGTGGCACATAGTGCCATGCCATGTGGGGGGGAGGGGCGCGTCAGCAGCATGTGGGGGCACTCACCCTAGGTACCAAGGGGACTGGGAACATCACTGTCACCACCTATTTGTATCTCTATCATTCTCCTAGTCCCTAGCAGATGTCCTATAGCGAATATCCATTTGATGGTTAAGTATTAGAAGCCATAATGGCTGGATAGCTGGATCAATACTTAGACAAATTTGATTGCCTGGATAACTCACAATTTGGTTTCAGGAAGGCATATAACACTGAGTTGCTTTTAGGGACCCTCACTTCAGGTATAAAGGGGAGGCATAGAGGGGTAGCCTAATAGTTAGAGCACTGGCTCTAGAACCAAGAGACCAGCGCTCAGTTCCCACTAGCACACCTTGGGCCTCCATTGCCTCAGAAGAATCCAGGTTATGAATGTCCCTGTTTAATGTACATTACCAAGTTTAAGTTACAATGCAAACCACTTTGACTAAAATGATAAAGCAGTATAAAAAAACCCTATTAAATAAATAAAAACACTGCTTTATCTAAAGGCCATATAGTGGTTTTACTACAATTTGATCTCACTGCTGCCTTTGATTTGGCTGACCATGACATTTTGTTAGCCATTTAGGATCATCTTGGGATTTCAGGGTTAGTGTGCAAGTGGGTTTTGGGCTTTTTAAAGAACATGTTATATCAGGTTAGGACTGGCGTGGATTGCTCAGGAGGTTGGAGAGCTTGTTGTGGTGTTCAGCAGGGCTCCCTGCTCTCCCCAGCACTCTTTAATGTTCAAAACTATATACATTTGCAGATGACCTTTCCATTCTGTTAACATTCACATCACCATCAAGTGACCTTTATTCAAAAATCAGTCTTTAGTTGGAGCATTAACATGTTTAAATCTAGTCTGACCCAGTACTCCATGTTCTTTGGCGTTCTACTAGATGAAAACTTATCATTTGAGGCTCATATCAATTCTGTTGTAGCGAGGTCCTTTTTGAGGTTATGTTAATTACGTAGAATCAAACATCTTTTCTTAGTAAATCACTTTCGGCTCTTAGTTCAAAGTTCCATTCTTGCTTATTTGGACTATGGAAATTGTCTGTTTCTGAGCTGTTTGCAGAAGCTCTGTGAAAATACTTCAGCTCATCTTATTTGTGATATAACTAGATACACCCCAGTGACTCCATTGTTTCAAGAATTGCCTTGTTTTAGGGTCTTGAATCAGATTAAATTTAAATTGTACATAATTCTATATACATTTTTCAGTGACTATGTGCCCGAATATCTCTCCTCACTTTTGCTTCCAAATTTAGCAACTAATTCCAAAGGCTTGCAGGCGTCCAGTGTTATCTTGTTTCCTTCACGCAAAGGCAACAGAATAAAATCAGGATTTAAACAGACAATTCCATATATGGCAGTGGAATTATACAGTCACAGCTACCAAAAGAGATTAAATCTATTCTATCCTTCCTGCGCTTTTGCAAAACTTTAAAATCCTGGTTGTTCAATAACTAATAAAGTTGTGTTTCTTAAGAATTTTATTTTTGTTAAGCGCACTAAACCACTGGGTCTGGGAGTGTTGCAGTATATAAGTATGAGTTAGATTAGATTAGTTGTTGTGTTGTCTGATGAGCAGGGGCTGTTTCTTGCATGTATATGTACAGTGCTGTGTCCACCTGGTAGTGCTATACAAATAAGTAGTAGAAGTAATAAAATTTGTCATGTCATAAAGCGGGGTCCAAGGTTCAGGAGTTGCTCTACCAGTCTTTGCTCCACAAGATCTTACTGTTTTCTTCAGCAGTTGAATGGTGTACCCCGTGCTGCAAAAATAATAAAGGACTGCTCTGCTTAGATTAGTTGCATATCTTTTTAATTTCTCTTGCACAGCACAACTTTGTATTTGTTTGCTAAAGGTCTGCCTCTGCTTTTCAGTACCTTTCTTTCTCACTTGATTTAATTGGTAACGTGTAAACTGTTTACTTATCCTGGTGAACCCCCTCTCCATCTGGGCTAGGTGGTGAATATTCTCCTATACCTAAGGAGGGCCCTACACTGGTTTTCAGTGTCACTCCCTAGTATAACTCCGTGTCCCAGGAAACACACAAAAACCTTACGAATGAGAGAGAAAACAAAAATGTGATAATATTAAAGTTAGGCTCTGGGCTCTGAACAATGTATACACAAGAGGAAGAATAAAAGCGAATTCACTTAAAAATGTCCTCTAAGGAAAGAAAACAATTAAATGTTGATTTAAGAACATAAAAACAGAAAAGTGCCATGTGAGACAGAGCGATGGCCTGTCACGCCCAGCATCCTGCTTCAGAGAGCGACCAGTCTGGGTCCCTTGATAAAACCAGCAGATCCTAATTTGAATACAAGTGTTTTCACTTACACAGGCAGACAAATATCAGAAAGAAGATAACGGCAACAACTCTGTGGGGGAATGTTTCTTTGGAACTGCTGGATATGTTCAAATACAGCGAGTTAAGGTAAAGTTATATTAGTGAGAAGAGGAAGGGCAAAAGTGGTATTGTCAGACTCAAGGGTGCAGGGGGGGAATATGTAGAAGCTGATAAGGATAAAGCGGAATTGCTTAACAAATATTTTTGTTCTGTGTTCACAGATGAAGAACCAGGAGCAGGACCTCAGAAAACACCCACAAATAAGAACAGAAGCGAGGGACATCTTGAACAATTTTCAGAAGACTGTGTTCGTGAGAAACTAGCTCAACTTAAAGTAGACAAAGCGATGGGACCGGATGGGATACACCCTAGAATACTGAGGGAACTTGGGGACGTTCTAGCAACTCCACTGACTGACCTTTTCAATGCCTCGTTGGAGTCGGGAGTGGTGCCAAAGGACTGGAGAGAGGCTCATGTGGTGCCTTTACACAAAAGCGGAAGTAAGGATGTGGTTGAAAACTACAGGCTGGTTAGTTTAACTTCGGTGGTGAGTAAATTATTGGAAACGCTGCTGAAAGAGAAAATAGTGAGGTTTCTGGAGTCCAGCGGATTACAGGATCCGAGGCAGCATGGATTCACCAGAGGTAGGTCACTCTGAGGAGAAGGATGTTACCAGTGGTGTGCCCCAGGGATCTGTCCTTGGTCCGATTCTTTTTAACATCTTTGTTAGTGATACAGAGGAAGGGCTGTCGGGTAAGATTTGCCTCTTTGCAGATGATACCAAAATCTGCAATAGAGTAGACACCCAGGAAGGTGTAGATAACATGAGGAGGGATCTAGCTAAGCTTGAAGAATGGTCTAGAATTTGGCAGCTGGGATTTAATGTTAAAAAATGTAAGGTCATGCATTTGGGCTGCAGCAATCCAAGGGAGCAATACAGTATAGGAGGTGAAGTACTTTTGTCTACTAAAGAAGAGCGGGACCTAGGTGTGGTTGTGTCTGATGATCTTAAAGTAGCTAAACAGGTAGAAAAGGCGATGGCAAAAGCTAGAAGGATGCTTGGGTGCATACGGAGAGGAATGGCTAGCAGAAAAAAGGAGGTGATAATGCCTCTGAATAAGTCTTTGGTGCGACCTCATTTGGAGTATAGTGTGCAATTCTGGAGACCGCACCTTCAAAAGGATGTGAACAGGATGGAGTCGGTGCAGAGGGTGGCTACTAAAATGATTAGTGGGCTTCATTATAAAGCATATGAGGACAGACTTAAGGATCTTAATATGTACACCTTAGAGGAAAGGCGGGATAGAGGTGATATGATTGAGATGTTTAAATACCTCCGTGGCATAAATGTTCAGGGAGAGAGCCTCTTTCAATTGAAAGCAAGTTCTGCTACGAGGAGACATGGGATGAGGGTGAAGGGAGATAGATTCAGGAGTGATATGCCGAAATATTTCTTTACGGAAAGAGTAGTGGATCCATGGAATAGTCTCCCAGTGGAGGTGGTAGAGATGAGGACAGCAACTGAATTCAAAAAAGCATGGGACCAACACAGAGGATCTCTAAAGGTAAAAATTGGACTGTTGTAGTTGTTGATATGGAAGGACAGACTAGATAGGCCATGTGGTCTTTTTCTGTCATCATGTTTCTATGTTTCTATTTGGGTAAATGGCAGTCCAAACCCATTGGAAAGCAGTGTTTGCTAAACACAGTCTGCATCTTTATTCTTTCCTGACATATCCGACATCTGCATTCATTCTGAATATACACTGAGCAGCAAGCATGCTGGGGACTGACAGATCTGACATAGCTCATTTCTGTCCCAAGTCCGTTCTAAATATGGTAGAAACTTTACACCAGGATCCAGAAGGCTGGAGCTGAAATCATTCCAAGTAATTACTAATCGCACAGAATCGTCCAACAGACAAATTTTACTTAAAAATTCAACTTCAAGTGTAATGATCTGACACAAAATAAATTTCCTAAGAGATGAATCCATTACATCAGTGGTACAAACACAATCACACTCTTAGAATCCTTTAGTTTCTCTGACATAGGCTATGGAGTGGACTCTGCAGTTTTCCTTGCACTCTGGGACACACGTGGTACCTGACATCCAATGATCTTCTTTGGATACTGCAGGACAGCCCCTTTCTTCTGACATAGATACCGGTGGACACACTCGTCTTTCTCTCCTCCTAGCATAGTTCCTGAGTGGAAGAAATCAAGGTGGAACTCAATGGACCTGGTATTAAAAAGCACCTATGTGTTTTGCAACTGCTACCAATTATATAAGTGCTCTTTAAGAAATTACCGGCACTTATATGGATAATGTTTGACCACATAAATCATCACATGGCTTACATAAGAACATAAGATATGCCATACTGGGTCAGACCAAGGTCCATCAAGCCCAGCATTCTGTTTCCAACAGTGGCCAATCTAGGTCATACGTACCTAGCAGTTTCCCCAAGGGACACAGGTTCCACAATGCTTGTACTTAAGTTATCCATTCTGAAATGAAGTGGTCCAGGGACATGGCTAAACGTTGTATGCAGACCAGTGAAATTCAGCCATTCTCCATTTAACATATGCATTCAAGTCTGAATGCAGCAGTAGCCAGAATAACCTTCAAATGATGATTTATTCATTTAAGGTTAGATGTTGGTTGCTCCTCTGGAAATCTGGATTTGGATTGAGATTTAATTACTTGTCTTTCCAAACTGCCCCACTTTATTCAGTGTATCAGTGGACAACTGCTTGGTATCCAGATTTTTTGCTGATAAGGTATCAGAAAAAAAAGTAGCACTCTCCTGACTGCAAAACATGGCTCTGTCTTACCTGTTAAAAACAGCAGGGGATTTTGACAGTTCTGTGGGAAGTCTTGTTACCCTGCTGTTTGCATTTGTGATTTTTGTGGGGGTGTCCCTTTGTTTTTCCATCTTAGCAGGGACAGAAATCCCAAGGGTGAGAGCTATTATTCAGTCTTGGGGTATTCTAACACCTTCACCAGGGGCACCCACACAAAGGATGGAAAATTTTTAGTTTCACGAACTGCTTCTTTCAGAATGAGATCTCAAAAAATCAAAAAAGAGGAGATATTACTCACAGACTCATTCCTCTGGTCTTGTGGTCATTCTCGATACACAACGCAGATTCAACACTGACTGTTTCTACTGCACTTCTCATGCAGACACAGAAAGGAAAAGGACCCTTCAGCTGAATACTTCTTTAGCCTTAACCACTGCTTACTCCTTCCAGAAAGCTTTAGGGGTGTCTGCATCAAGAATTATGGGCCCGATATTGAGCGGTGGTGGCTAGTGCTTGTAAAGCACATAATTATCAATGCTGAATACTAACACCAGATATTCAAGGCCAAGGCCTTATCCAGTCACTGGCACTGAATTTCCAGGTCGCCACACAGCCCGTAAGCTAACCAGGCAGTGGCAATATTGAGCCGTTGGCCGGTTAACTCCCACAGGCAAAGTTCGGCTAGCCTTTGCCATGCCTAATTTACCCATGCATCACTAACCCGGCAGTGGCTCAAAATTGTCGCTCCCTGGTTAGTGATGGGTGCCGCCTCCACTCCACCCCCGTAACGTCCATAACACACCTGATGCTAACTTCACCCATGGATATCCAGCAGCACTAATCATGGTAGAGCCACTGAATATCTCACTAACCGGCATTTATACAGTTTGCAGGTCTGCAAACCATGTAAATGTTTTTGAATATCAGGCCCTATATATTTTGTTGGCTTCCTATGGAGAGGCTTGAAAAAATGGGTTGGTCCACTAATCTGTACTACACAAACATGTCCTTTGTACAAGAGACACATGACCTAGCAAAATTCTTCAAACAAAAAGGCTACAGTCCCAAAGTCATCTCCAGGAAGAAAACCACTTCACTCAAAACACCCAGAGACAACTTACTACAATACAGTAAAAAGACAAACTCAAAGAGTCCCCCTTATAGTGACATACAAACCAGAGCTAGAAAAACTGAGAGAAATCATAAAGGGTTTATAACCGCTACTCCAGAAAGATGGATTGCTGAAAGAGATATTCCCTGCTGCACCAATAGTGGCATTTAAAAAATGCAATGTGGGCCTTTGAGTCAGTCCTGACTCCTGGCAACCCAGAAGCTCCTGGGTTTTCTTGGTGGTGTCACTAGAGCTAGATAGCCAGACCTTTCTTCTGAGGCAATGGAGAGTTAAGTGACTTGCCCAAGGCCACAAGGAGTTCAAGCTAGGGAATTGAATTTCTTGTGGCCCTAGTGGGAATTGAACCCTGGTTGCTTGGCTACCAAACCAGTGTTCTAACCACTAGGCTACTCCTCCACTCCAGTGACATGTAAGCAACCTCCAAATCTGAAACAAAAACTAGGACTCCAAAAAGATGAGAATGGCACAAGTCCCTGAAATATATCTAGCTGCAAATTATGCCATAGTAACTCACAAGGGAAAAGCATTTTATTTATTTAAAATATTTCTAGCCCGCACTATCTAAAATCCTAGGAGGGTTACAAAATTGCATACATAAAATATACAACAGAATAAAATCATTAAAACAAATCTGAGTTAGAAAAAGAAAAGACTGCACAGCTTACAAATCAACTTAAAGTAAGCCTTCAACTTCTTCCAGAATAAAGGAGTATCAGGATTGAGTCATAGCTCAGAAGATAAGGAATTCCACAACTGAGGAGCTACAACAGAAAACACATGACAGTGAGTTTCACAAAGACGAGCACCTCGCAAAGGGACAGCCAAAAGAGATTGATCACCTGACCGCAGACTATGTCTGGGAATAAATATAATAAGAATGCTTTCCAGCCAACGCCTGAAAGACTAACATCAAAATTTTAAACTTCTTCCTCCACAATACTGGAAGCCAATAGAAAGAAACCAAAATGGGGGATATATGATCAAAATGACTAATATCAACTAACAGCCACGCCGCAGCATTCTGCACTATCTGCAGGGCACACACAGATCTAGCCAGCAGCCCCAAAAGATGGCCATGTGTGTTAGCACCAAAAAGTGCAATATGGTATGAAAATCTGCGGAGTCCAAAAATGGCTTCTTTTTTTTTAAAATTTTTACTTGCGTTTTAATAGTACATTCAGGATTACACTTGACTAATAAGGAAACATGGCCAAACAGAAAAAAACATTATAATCAAAAATATTCCAAGAAGCAAATATAGCCAAACTTAGACCACAAATCAGGAATTGAAAGAGGCATCAGGAAGTTATACAAAAGAAATAATATGTATAGGGCCCGATTCTGTTCATGACGTAGATCTCCATTGTACATCCAGGCTGACCCAGACGTACAAAGGAGATTGCGATTCTGATCCCACGGAGCACGTCCAGTCCCGTGGGATCAGAATTGCTAACAGCATTATATGTGTAGTCCGGGATTGTGATTCAGTCCCGGCCTGCACATACAGCATTAGCCCGGCTAACTCAGCCAGGGCTTTTAAATGGAGCTGCAGCACCATGGCGTCCATTTACCATGGCACCACGGCTCCATTTAAAAGCTGTGATGCCAGCCGCTGCCCCAAAAAGTTAATTCCCCACAGCCCGACCCCTGATCCGGCCTCCTAAAAAAAAAAGTCCAGGGAGGTTATTCCACCCCGGGGGTGGAATAACCTCTCCGGCCAATTCACCAGCCCTGGACGTACAGGGCTGACATTAGAATCGGCCCTGAACGTCCAGGGCCAGCGACCACCCACTTCCCGCCCACTCTCTGCCCCCGGGCCGCCTCTTCCCTGCCCCTGACTAGCTTCCCCACACAACCGCTATTTCCTGCTATTTGTGGTTCGGAATAACCCCCATAGTATATATATAATCAAGGTGGAGTATGACTTACGTGTTAGCTGGAGTAGATGCAACATTAACAGCCAAAGGTTTCCTAGCCACCAGAAATTCCATTAATTGTTCAGGCTCAAAAAACAGAAACAACTTATCTTTAAAGGAAACATGACACTTCGCTGGAAATGTTAAATGTTAAGATAAATGACTCCCCTAGGGAGAGAACCCTGCGCTTCAACCCCTAGAAACTCTCTCCTCCAAAGTTGGGTAGCCCTAGACAAATCAGGGAAAATACAGACATGAGAGCCAATAAACATACCACTGAAATTCCTAAAATAGTACCAAAGAATTAACGTTTTATCTGATTCTAAGACTAAGATAACCAGGAGTGTGGATCGAGCAGTAACTATCTTCTGAGAGATCTCAAGAAATCCAGTCAAATTAGATGTTCCAAGAGAGCCATCCGGAGTCTCACCCTGGCCTCCAGTCCCAACGGACAAATACTGCACCCTAGTAAGGGGGGGGGACAGGTGCTCCAAGGGTATCATTAAGACTTCCCTGAAGTACCAGCGCACCATCTCCTGAGGTGACACCATAGGGGATCTAGGAAAATTAAGTAGTTGCAAGTTGGTTTTATGGGTCTGGTTCTCCAGATACTCAATTTTCCTAACAGTCACAGTACTGTCCTTTATTTGGGCATCTTAGAAGCCCTGAATACATCCCAAATCCTCTTCCAATTGGGACATCTTCACCTCCTGGTCTTTAACGCCCCAGAAAGCACACACAAATCATTTTTCAAAGTAGAAAAGCCATTAACTTGTGCTATTGCATCACATAATGCATCCATTGTCACTATAGCAGGCTTAACCATCCCCTGATGAACCTCGGACAATACCTGCTCCAAGTGCACCCCTGGAGCTGCCATCGATGCTGAGGCATCCCCTCCAGCGCCACCAGCTCCAAAAAGAAGATCAGAGCCTGATGACACCATGGCAGGCATGCCCTCTTCACTCTCCATAAACAACGTGCTTACAACTATGCCAGAGAGAAGCACATCATCAGGCTACTCAGCTGTTCTGAGTCTTGGCGGGGCTGCCCTCTGGTTGGGGGGAATAAACCCCCCCACCCAACAAAGCACCCAGGTCCATTGAGGAAATCTCTCGCGGACCTGCTGAGGACACTGCATCGGAGCCAGAGATGGCAAACCCACATGCCACCAAGGTCCTCTGCCCTGACGCGGATGCTCCAGCTTCACCCGAGTGTAGGTGGAACTGTTTCCATTTTCTACGCCCTATCAGGTGGCAGTCAGAAGCAGAGACACACAGTGCTCAATGGGACCCCCGCACCGGCTCAGCAAACCACCACCATCTTTCTTCTTCCTTCTCTCCCAGAGAGAATCAAAATGGCTTTAAATGACACAGCAATGAAAGCTTTTAAAATGCATCCTTAATGACAGAATCAACTTGGAGCCTCAAATTTAATTTTATGTCCAGCAAAATTCCAAAGTCATGAACCTGTGTTAGCAATGGGACAAGCAACTCATTAAGAGATACAGGACTCAACACAGAACCTACTCATTTCTGGGACAGAAATAAAAGTTCCATCTTTGTGATATTCAAAATCAATCTGGACTCAGTCATCCAACCTTTAACTGCTATCACAAATGACTGTACAACAGTTGGAGCTTGATCTAAGATGCTAGAATAGGTAATAAGAATTTTCAGATCATCAGCATAAATAAAATATTGTACCCCCAACTCCATCAGCAATTTACACAAAGGCAACATACATAAATTAATCAAAGTAGCTGACAAAACTGAACCTTGTGGAACATCTGTTTGAAGGTCATACTATGGTGAGAAATTTCATTGATACCTCACCTGCAGCTGTTGCCCAAACTGAAAAGATTGAAACCACGCAAATACACTACCAGATACTCCAACCATCTTCAAGATATCATGATCCAATGTGTCAAAAGTTGTGGCAACATCTAGTAGAACTAAAAAAGAAATGAGATCCAGTATCATAACCCCACAAAATAATATCAGAACAAGCCACCAACAAAGACTCCATGCTATGATTAGCCCGAAACCCAAACTGAAACTAATCCAAAATCTGATTGTCAGGTAAAAATGCATCCAATTGAAGCAACAACAATTTATCCAAAAGCTTTGAAATAAAGACAAAAATTCAAAGGATCGCTCAGATCAGGCTGTGGCTTTTTCAATAACGGGTGCATACTAGCTTTCTTCAACAACTCAGGAATCACTCTGTCTTGAAAGGAGCCATTCATAATGGATGTCATATAAACTGTCAAATCAGACCTCAAAGACTTCAAAATGGATGTAGAACAGGGATTAAGTGGACTTGAGGATCAATTCAAAGAATCAATAGCATACAACACATCCCCTTCCGACACCTACTTAAACACTATCCAGAATTCCATGACATCTGCTACCACAGACCCTAAATCAATATCCAAAGATGGAGGCAATTGACAATGCAAATCATTAAGCTTCATCTGAAAAGTATCAACAAATTCCGTGGCAGACAGCGGAGAAAGTACAACTGAATGTCCACCTTTCAATAATTTCAAGATCACCTCAAAAAGCACTTTTGGATATGTATCCTTTGCGAAAAATACACTTTTCACTTCCTGAACTCTATCCTGATATTCTTGTACAATGTAACAGCACTTGGAAACCTCCGCCAACAGCACTCAGCATGCCCCAAAGTACTCGTCAAATCCTTAATAAATCATGAGGCACTTTAGTCTGCCTCAAGACCAAAACCTCACTGACTGGAGCAATCTTATCTAATGTATAACTAAGCATAGAGTGCCAGTAATTAACCACAGATGAAACATCTCACTGCAAACAGTCATCCAGTAAAGATACCCATTCAACATAAGGAGCTCCTTCAATGTAGCTTACATGATTCAATGCAGGAAATATAAAAAGGGCTGCTATGATGGAGAGACAAGTCAAATGACCAGGATAAATGCTCACAGACATGTGACAATGCAGCCCAGAACAGACTAAGGTGTGAATTCAGCTGCCCCAGCCTTCGCTGTTAGACAGCACTTCACAGGGCCAGAGCCTGATGATTTTATGACAATCTTCCTGAAAAACGAAAAGAAGATTTAATCTATCCAGGACTATAAAGGTTTTGAAATGAAATTACTTTGAATCATACCAGAGACATTGCTTCCTGTCACATGATGAACTACATTCAGGTACAGTAAGCATGTCCCTGTCCTCAAAGGACTTACAGTTTAACAGGCCGATGCAGAAAGATGGTGCTAGACTTGCGCTGGATTGATTTTTTAACGTTCCTGACAACACACACGTTTTAATGTGTGATGCAGGAAGGTTAGGGTATGCAAATGCCCTCCACAGTAACCGTGTGCATGCAAATGAGCTACTGTGGCATTAAGCTGGGAGAGCAAACCAAAGACATGAGCACAAGAAGTCTGCGCTAGTTTGGTTTGCTCTCCAGGCACCGCACAGCTAATTTGCATTTTTTTTTACTTGGGGTTGATTTCACATTTCCTTTGAGGTGGGGGGTTGAAAGGCCGCTAGACCACCAGAAAAACGTTACTTTATTTTTCTTTGCTTGGGGGGTGATTTTACTTTTACCTTGGGTGGGGTGTTCAAAGGCCGCTAGACCAGTGTTTTGATGGTATCGGGGGCTTTTCCCAATGCCATCAAAATACTGTCAGGGGGGATGGGGCCACCGGGGATTCTTTTTTGTTGGGAACGACCTCCGCTAGTATTTTGATGGCATCAGGGGCTTTTCCCAATGCCTGATCATCTAAGGAGAAGATGATCTAGGTATTAGGAAAAGCACCTGATCCCATCAAAATACTGGCAGGGGCAGCGTTAGAGGTTTACTTCTACTCAGACCCTGCAGTAAACATTTTGGGGCTATGGCTGGTTGCAAAATCCTCTACACCTGTCTCTGCATCGGGTATAGCCAGGATTTGCAGACCAGCCCTTCTGATTAAAATACATTTGAATAATTAGGATTCATTTAAATAGATTTAAATATGGCTGGCTTACATTGGGCACTAATTTTTTCATTGGCATTTACTTCTATTTCCTGAATTTCCTCATAAAGCCAGTGCTAGCTTTCTGCATCAGCCTGTAAGTTTGTACCTGAGGCAGTGGAGAGTTAAGTGACTTCTCCAAGGCCACTAGGAGTATCAGGGATTCGAACCCTGGTCTTTCTAATCCGCGGCTGCTGCCCTAGGCTACTCCTCCCCTCCTGGTCACCTGCTGATCAACCATCCATCCTGCCCCTCCCCCTCCTGTCAATGGACTGCTGTATTGATTCCTTTATATATTTTGGTACCAAGATCTATTGCTCATACTGTCCTCACCTGAGGAAGAAGGTTTTACCTTCAAAAGCTAGTCCACAATGTATTAAGTTAATCCAATAAAAAGGTATACCTTTTTGTTTCTCTTTTTATTTAACTACCATGATTTAGCAAGGAATCTGATAGTCGTTACATGAGGAGTAGTTCAAAACAGGTGCCAAAAGCCTTTTTCTGAAACATCAACTGATCTGCCCACAGGTGGTTGATAATTCAGCAACGATTATCTCATCCATCTGCTGTATGTTATTATTATACTGCACCTCATGTAGCGGGGATGAATGGGTCACAGGATGAATAGATATTGCCAGATGTTTCTTCTTCATAGAACTAATACATGACACACAACTGCTGTGAAAAGAATGGGCGGGATTTACACCCACTCACGCAATCCATTATTTACCAACCTGAATGGAAAGAAAGAATGGGCCGCATCACTGGCACGGGACTCCACGGGCATAATGTGCAGTCATCTACCTGCTATTTTCATTTCACACAGCTCCCGTCTCTCCATCTAGCTGACTAAAGAAAACAGAGAAGACACTGAATGTGTATTGGACTTGGAAAGCAGTCAGCAAGCCCAGTATATAGATCAGTGATGGCTAACCTTTTTGAGCCCGAGTGCCCAAACTGCCGCACAAAACCAAAGAATTTCCTCAAAGTGCCAGCACGTCAATTAAAGCCCCATTTGCATAAGGTGCTTCATTTGCATAAATATTTGCATAATGTTACCATACACTAACTTTTAGTAAACATGCCTCTTAATGAGTATATGGATAAAGAAAGACTAAAAGGTTTCTACATTACTATAATCCAGTACCAACCGCCAGGCACATTAGGAACTACTACAAACGCTGCCCATTTAGAACCCATAGCAAACCCGCCGTATCCTAACAGCACTACCAGGACTCACAAAGCACCATACTCTACCTATCAAAAGGCAACACTGCAAATATTAAACCAATACATCTCAGAGAACAACAATACATGACCTACTGGGGAAAGAACAAGTGGCAATGTCAAATAGGAATTATATAAACAGAATACCTCAGCTCAGTTACACATGCAGAACAGACCATCACCAAACAAGGAATCACAATTTAGAAACAGGAAGACAATAATTAAACTGGGAACCCCAAAAGCCAAACTTGGAATATACAACAACACTGTAGAAATAAAACTATATATTAATTTCCTCTTGTACTAAACAAAGCGCAAAAATTAATGATGCACATTTCCCAGAGCTGACATATTCCAGTTAATAAATTCAAAATAAAGAGATATTTTTCTACCTTTTGTGCATTTTTTTTCAGTTGCAATTGTTCCAGCCACTTTCTTCTGGTTTCTTCGTGTCTTCTGCTAACTCTCCATCTGCTGTCCATTTGTCCTTTCTTCTGTCTTCTTGTTTTTTTTTTTCCATTCTCTCTCTACATCTGCTTTAACATACTAATCTTTCTCCTTTGGCTCTTTCCTCATTCCTATTTCATCTACTCAAAATTTACCCCTCCATCCTCAATCCCCACTTACTCTCCCAATACCCGGCCAATTGTAGATTTTTTATCCCTCCCACACAAAATATTTTTCCCCTCTCCATTTTACTCTCCCAGCCCCATCCCATTCTAATCCTCCCCCAACACCAGCTCCCTTCTAGTTCCAGCCTCACCCAGCATCCATTCCCTTCTAGTCCCTGCATCAGCCCATTTCCAGTCCTAGCAGCCCCCCAACCCAATACCAGTCCTATCCCCCCCCTCATCAACCCACTTCCAGTCCTAACCCCCCATCACCCCATTTTCAGTTTAAGCCCCCCCCCCTATAACCCATTACCAGTCCTAACCCCCCACTTCCAGTCAGCCCCCCATAGCCCATTGCCAGTCCTAACCCCCCCATCAGCCCACAGTCCATTACCAGTCCTAACCCCATCAGCCCACCTCAAGTCCTAACCCCTCCCCATCAGCCCATTTCTTGTCCCAGCCCCCCCATATCCCATTATCAGTCCTAAACCCCCCCATAGCCCATTACCAGTCCTAACCCCATCAGACCACCTCCAGTGTTAACCCCCCATCAGCCCGTTTCCAGGCCGAACCCCACCCAACAGCCCACCTCAAGTCCTAACCCCACCCCATCAGCCCATTAGCAGTCCTAACCCCCCCTAGCCCATTAGCAGTCCTAACCCCCCCTCTCTAGCCCATTAGCAGTCCTAACCCCCCCCATAGCCCATTACCAGTCCTAACCCCCCTCACCCCATTTCCACACAGCCCCCATCAGCCCAAAGCCCATTAGCAGTCCTAACCCCCCCTAGCTCATTAGCATTCCTAACCCCCCCCCCTCCTAGCCCATTAGCAGTCCTAACCCCCCCCTAGCCCATTAGCAGTCCTAACCCCCCCCCCCCCTCCTAGCCCATTAGCAGTCCTAACCCCCCCCCCTCCTAGCCCATTAGCAGTCCTAACCCCCCCCCTCCTAGCCCATTAGCAGTCCTAACCCCCCCCTAGCCCATTTGCAGTCCTAACCCCCCCCCCCTCTCTAGCCCATTAGCAGTCCTAACCCCCCCCCCCCTCTCTAGCCCATTAGCAGTCCTCACCCCCCCCAGCGCCCATTCCCAGTCCTAACCCCCCCCTCACCCCCTTACCCGACAGCCCCCCTAAGCCCACAGCCCATTAGCAGTCCTAACCCCCCCTAGCCCATTAGCAGTCCTAACCCCCCCCCCCGCCTAGCCCATTAGCAGTCCTAACCCCCCCCCCCCCCCCGGCAAATTTAACAACAGAAAAAGCGGGCTCTGGCTGCTGCCGCGGACGCGGCAGCATGCAGTGTCCCGCGGGGCCCCCTCCGCCCGCTAAGCCCCTCTGCAAGGGCTTTCAGATTCGCAAGGGAGACAGCGTCTCCCTCGCGTCTCTGTTAAGCCCGCAGGGGCTAATGGGAAATTTCCCATCAGTCCCTCGCATCTAAAGGGGCTGATGGGAAATTTCCCATTAACCCCTGCGGGCTTAACAGAGACGCGAGGGAGACGCTGTCTCCCTCGCGAATCTGAAAGCCCTTGCAGAGGGGCTTAGCGGGCGGAGGGGGCCCCGCGGGACACTGCATGCTGCCGCGTCCGCGGCAGCAGCCAGAGCCCGCTTTTTCTTTTTTTGCGGACCTTCACGCGTGCCAGCTGCAAGGCCTTCGCGTGCCACAGCTGGCACGCGTGCCATAGGTTCGCCATCGCTGATATAGATTATTATTATTAACATCTGTAACAACTGAGAGCATTAAACATGGTTTTCCTGTGCTGATGATAAAACAGAAATGCTGATTCCAGCTACCAGCCAGAATTCACAATGTGTACATCCAGCATACCACAGTCAGTCTTTAATGTGGTGTGCTTTCAAAGTGCCCCCTCTTCATCCTGTTTTGGAAAGGCCGAGGTCTCCCAACAAGTTCCCAGGAAGCATCAGGATAAGTGGAGCAGTGAGCTCAAGGGCATTCTCAACTACTGACTGGTCCCACATCAAATTTGAATTCATCAGTAGAGGATAAGGCCAGCATACATACTTACAAACACCTCCCCCCTTCTTTAAAAAAATGTGCCCTGCTTCTACAAGTCTCATCCTGGATACTACGTCCTTGAACGTAGCCATGCACAGCATAAAGTGGCAGTATATTCAGCAGTGCCTGCCGTTTACATGTCGCTGCTCAATGTACATGCAAATGGCGAATGCATCATTTCTTCTACACATAGTTAAAATGCTGTTACGTTGACTTACCTAATGTGTAGACATTATGGGGTAGATTATGAGGTGGTAAATCTCCCTGGACAGTGGGACTGTCAGCAGATGGTGCCGGTAAACAGGGTAAGGGGATTCCCCACAGCTTGACTCTGGCCATAATAGGCCCGATCGAGGGTCAGATGGAAGGGAATGAAGAATGTCTGGGTGTGCCGGGGACTGTGGCTCCTGCATGGAGCCACGGTGCCATGTCAACATGACTCCATGGCACAGCGGCTCCATGCAAGAACTTGGCTGGGCTAGCTAGGTAAGTGTCGGGACGTCTGAGATGCCTGAATCGGGGCAGGTCCTGGACGTCCTGGCCTTATGCCATGATTCTGCTCCTGCAAGACTGTCTAGCCCCAATGGTAGCAGAACTGAGTGCATCCCCGGGCCGTCCAGATGTCTGGATGTCCGGACAGCCCAGGGACGCACATCACTGAATTGGCCTTCACATGTAGAAAGGCTGATTTTCATTGTTTCTAATCCCACCTCTTGGCAGAATGGCTATGAAGGACCTAGACAAGATTCTCAAGAGCAGAGATGTCTCTCGTCGTACAAAAATTTGACTTGTCCCGGCCATAGCATTTTCAATAACATCATACGGATGCAAAAGTTGGACAGTGAAAAAGATAGACAGGTAGAAAATTCATGCCTTTGAATTATGGTGCTAGCGACAAATACTGTGTATACCATGGACTGCCCGAAGAACAAACCAGTCAGTACTAGAAGAGATCAAACCTAAGCTTTCCTTAGAAGCTCAGATGACAAGACTTCGACTTTCATACTTTGAACATATCATGCGAAAAGAGAGATCATTGGAGAAAGACATAGGGGTATGTTTACTAAACCGCGCACACGTGCGCGGCGCACATTATCGGACGCTAATGATGCACTTAAGTGCTCTTAAGCGCCGCGCACGCGTGCGCGTCACATTAAAGGGCCGGCACACGTGTGCGGGGCGCTGATGTGCGATAGAGGCGGGGAAAGGCTAACGGAGGGCGGAGGAAAGCCCCCGAGGGGCAGAGGGACGGGGTCAATGGGTGGAGAGTGGGAGGGGAGAGGCTCCCCGCACAGGAGCGGGGCTGAATTTCGGCATTAAAAATACCGCGAGTGAAACCCTCGCGTTAGAGCCGATTTAAAGGGAAGAGAAACCATTTCCGTCAGCAATGTACAGCAAAACCGGAGAAACCTGAAAAACGTGAGCAGTGTGATACATGTGCACAGAACAAAATAGCAAATATAAATTGAAAATGACCACAAAAAATCCCAAATAAATCATAATCCAGCTGGGCAACAGTGATATTAATGGACAACCATAAAAAACACTCCCAGGAAAGCTCCAAAAAAAAGAAATGATTTTTGGAATGGTCTACGCTCCGTAGACTCGTTCAAAAATCACTGCATTTTAATGGAGCTGTCCTGGGAGTGTTTTTCATATTGCCCATTGATATCACTGTTGCCCAGCTTGGTTTTGGTTTTTTTCCCCTTTTTTGGAGGTCATTTTTGAGGTTTAATTGCACCCCTGTCCCCATACAAGGTAAACGAGCCCACAGTAAAATTGTGCAGAGCAGGGTGTCTGACTTGTGCGGCCAGGTTTCCTATTTCCAGAGACTGCACTGTCTCTGTGGCTACAGTGTGGTGCAGCAGACACAGCCAGTGCCTGTAGGACCAGAGGGTCACAGGTTCAAATCCCAGCTGGGGCTACTGCCAATCCAGTCCACATATTTTTCCTACAACTAAACCGTGATAGTACGGACAAACCTTTATTGCTGAGAACATACGCATGGTTCATATGCCGATATTTTACCACACCAAACACAGACACCATAAACAGCCGCATTACCTAGAGCAGAGTCTCCCAAATGCAGTCCTGGAGGGCCCCCACACCATTCAGGATCCATGCTGCCTCTAATAAAGATGCCTGTGCTGCATATCTATGCACCACCCCCATGGTATGCTGATGTAGCTCATGCATATCTATGAGGGACAGCATGAAAACCCGAACAGTGGTTCGAACACCAGGACTGGAGTTGGGACACTCTGCCGTAAAGCAGCAGCCAACAGGGCCAGACACACCCACACACCCCCACAGGCCCCATTGGCCAATGCCTCATGGAGAGGCAGGACATTGGGCCCTGCCTGTATCTCCCAATACTAGCAGTTGCATACCTTAGCACTGCCACCCTACACGTGGGTATATGGTACACAGCTATCAAACGTTGCCCATGATAACTGGCAGATATCAATTCCTACGTTAAGCACATTTTGCTCATTGATCTCCACCATAACAATCATTGTGATGTCTGCGGTGTGCGCTGCAGGTCTGGTCTCTGACAGTGTTTACCACCCTGGGGAGTGACCCCCAACAGTAGTGCGTACCATATCCATGCCTGTACTGTGCCCAGGACTGGTGTGGTGGGTATGGCTGCTGGACTCCTCTATAGTAGCACAATGCTGGCATAGGTGTGGGGGTGGCTGTCTGCCTATCCAGTGTGTGGTGGCTGCAAACACCTTCCACAGCCCACACTGCCAGCAATGTTGCCAGTATTGGGCTGCCAATGTGCATAATGAGGAGCAAGGTACCATGGGTATAGGCCGGACAGGGTGGCCTGGCCAGGGTGCATCTGCACAGGGCATAGGGCACTGACTGGGACATTTTAGTGCCTGGCCACCACCTACACAGACAGGGTGACCTCAGTATGTCCTGCTGAGAGATCACTCTCACCCTGACTGTGCAGTGACCACAGCATGGCTAGGCACCCCCATAGTGCTATATAGTATTTTTCTCATGTGATAGATATGGGTTTCCTTTTGGGGCCCAGTCACTGATTTATCTGCTTGCTGTGTATGCTGCCATCCCAGTTCTGGGTGCATGCATCTCCACTGGGAACATGCACTGTGGACTAACTAGCACACTGTTTGCAGCTGGTATGTGTTGTGATGGAGCAGCGGTTGATGGCTTGCTGCAGGAGAATATCAGATAGTGGTGGGGGTGCAGCTCACCATATTCAGGCATAATGTCTGTCTGCTATTGTGTTTTGGATGTGTATAGAGCTGCATTGACTGCCCTGTGGGGTGGGGGGGGGTGTCTGCTCTTCAGCAGGACTGGGGGTGACAGACCCCCTCTACAGCCACCTTTGCAAGGAGGTAGGATGTGGATCTATTGATGGGAAACCCTGTTTGCCACCCTCAGCCCTGGAGGAGGAGGTGGTGGTGGTGGTGGTGGTGGTGCATGGCCCACCTGGGGGTCCATGGGGGCTACACCTGACTGAGTCAGACAGAGATATCCAAGGTGTTTAGTGCAGGAACTACCTATCTCACACATTAACACTGCTTTGGACCTCTGGCATGGCCTCTTTCAGCCATGGAAGGTGTTGTGGACCTGGTCCTGGGCGCCTCATTGCACCCTCAGGGTGAGCACAGTACCCGCACAATGTGACGGTGTGTAGCTACTCTGTGCCAGTAAAACACACGGTCAGTACTCCCTACCAGGCTGAGGTGGTGTGTGGGTGCACATGGTCACTTCCCTCTAACGGGCCGAGGTGCTGTGGGGGTGCATTGCCCATCTTGTGTTAATCTGTGGACAGCTGATTTTCATGTGCAGTGCATCATGGGTATGGGTGGGCTAACCCTATCCTGGTGACCACAGCAGACTGTCTGTGTGGTGACGTGCATGCTCTCTGCAGCCCACCAGGGGCTTGCTAGCAGCTATAGAGCTGTAGCCCAATGGTTACTTCACTGCTTCTGAAACCAGAGGTCATGGGTTCAAACCCACAGTGGGGTTATTTGATAGGGTTGTCTAATGCATCTTTTTTAATGTACATATTTTGATGCCAGCAAAAACACCCTCAGCGTACTGTACCCATAAGGTGCCTTTGAGGGTGCTTTATAGGGCGCCCTATAGGGCACCTAATGATTCCCGTCCACATAAGGTGCACTATACCATATCCTGTGATGCAACCTATAGGGTGCCCTATAGGGGACATTTTAGGGTGCTGTGGCGGACAGTGCGATTTATAATGTGCCCTATGGAGTGCCTTATAGGGTGCCTTATACGGCACCTTCAATTACGGCACGTGAGGGCGTGTTTGCTGGCAGCAATTAATAACATAAAATTAAAGTGCTGCAGGACAAAATATGTACAATGCAAAGCTGATGCCACAGCCAGCCTTAAGTATTAGGCACACTGGGGAGCAAACTCATGACCCCTGTATCAGCAGTCAGTGCCTTAACCATTGTGCTCCACTGCTGCTCCTCCTTGCCTGTCAGCGCACCTACTTATGCTTTTCATTCCTTAAACTGCACAGTGCTGCCATAAAAAACAGTCATACAGCACCCTCTAAAGCGCCCTATAAGCAACATTCTAGGGTGCCTTGGCTGACAGTGCACTTTAAAATGTGCCTTATAGGGCACCTTATGTTAATACGCTTTGGGAGTGCGTTTGCTTGTAGTGATAATTAAAATGCCTCCTAAAGCCATCTTCCGCTTAATATGTTATGCCTCAGCCAGCCTTGTTCATTGGGCACTTTGGGGGATTGAACCCCTGATCCCTGCACTATTGGCCAGTGTCTTAACCATTGGGCTGTGGTTCTGTTCCTGTGCTTATATATCAGCGAGCCGCTATATGCCTCACAATATTAAAATGCCCCCAAAAACATCAGCACGCTGCCTTATGCCCATCAGCGCGCCGTGCCTTATACGCCTCCTAAAATAACACCTCAGCCAGCCTTGTGCATTGGGCACTGTGTGGGATTGAACCCATGATCCCTGCACCATTGGACAGTGTCTTAACCATTGGGCTGTGGTTCTGTTCCTGTGCTTGCTCATCAGCGAGCCGCCATATGCCTCACAATATTAAAATGCCCCCAAAAACATCAGCGTGCCGCCTTATACCGCCCATTATTTATATGCCTCCTAAAATAATGCCTCAGCCAGCCTTGTTCATTGGGCACTGTGGGGGATTGAACCCATGATCCCTGCACCATTGGGCAGTGTCTTAACCATTGTGCTGTGGTTCTGTTCCTATCCTTGCACATCAGCGAGCCGCCTTATGCCTCACAACATTAACAGCGCACCGCCTTATGCCGCCCAAACCGCCGAAACTTCAATGCACTGCCTTATCCCAAAATTTACAGCGCACCGCCTTATGATGCCAAAACTTAACAGCGCACCATCTTATGACGCAAAAGATTAACAGTGCGCCGCCTTAGGCCTCACAAAATGAATATGCCTCCTATAGCACTTTTAGAAAAACATCATTGCCTCAGCCAGGCTATTTTGTTGTGCACAGTGGGGATTGAACCCCTGATCCCTGCACCATTGGGCAGTGTCTTAACCATTGGGCTGTGGCTTGGTTCCTGTGCTTGTACCTCAGCGAGCCGCCATATGCCTCACAATATTATGCCGCCCATTATTAATATGCCTCCAAAAAGATTAGCGTGCCGCTTTATGCTGCCCATTATTTCAATGCCTCCTAAATTAATACCTCAGCCAGCTGTCTTTATTGGGCTCTGTGGGGATCAAAACCCTGATCCCTGCACCATTGGTAGGTGCCTTAACCATTGTGCTGTGGCTCTGCTCTTCTGCTTGCCCATCAGCGTACCACATATGCCTCCCGCGCAGCCATCTGATGCGCTAAGGTGCGGGGTGCACAAGGGCGCCGCGCACCTTAGCGCATATTTAAATTCTGGCTTTTCTTTTTCAGGACAGAACGCCCACTCCTTATATGGCATCCGCACTCTACCGCGGCCCGCACTCTACCGGGGTTTTAGTAAACATACCCCATAATGTTTGGCAAGGTAGAAGGTCACCATAAAAGAGGAAGGCCGGCAATGAGATGGATCAATACAATAACAGCAGCTATGTATACCACTCTATCAACAATGAGCCGCTTGACTGAACACCGAACAAAGTTTAGGTCAACTATCCAGAAGGTCACCATAATACCAACTCGATGGCACTTAACAACAACAATCTCACTTACCAGTCCACACAGAGGTTTTAGGCATAGACCACAGGATGATGCATTTTACACACCAAATTATACATCTAACTGAGGCAAATTAAAAAAAAGACTAATGTGGTTAATACCAGCATCAACTGTATGAGGATTTTCAATATCGGACCTATTGCAATTTAAGGTTCCTAAATTTAAGCTGATGCCAGCTTTTTTAAATTCAAGAGTTGAAGCACCTAATGCTTGAAAATGAGCCTTTAAAGTCCTAGTGTGAATGATAAACCTGCCCAACAAAACAAATATGGCTTTAGATGTTGAGTGCTAAATAGCTGGTATGCTCTTCTCCATGTCACTGTGGTGGCTAGTCTTTCTAGGGCGAGTATACTGTATGCATGGTTTGTGTGGATTTTGGCTGAGAGGTGACAGGAGGAGAGGGAAGAGGTATCATCTGCAGCTGAGAGAGAGACCTGGGCTCCTGGACTTGTCAGAGGGACAATGGCAACATAGATTTAGATTTGATGGAGTTACATGGTGAGTTGTAGCCTTCCACTCGGAGATCATCACAGTCCTTACCCTTCTGGCCACTGCATTTTGCACAGCTCACTTCTGAGTGCTTTTCTTGGGAGAATCAATCAATATGTTTCTTTTGCTAGGCATATACATACAATTTTATGACATTGATCACTTTCCATCGGTTTTGGGGTCAACAGATCACACACATACTTTACAATCATGCCACCTGCAAAGAGTGACGCCAGCTATTGAATCGCAAGATCTTTCACTCCCTCGACGTGCAGATGCCCTGCAACTCCTCAGATCTCACCACTGATGTTTTCTCATGCTTCCAGTCTCCTTGCTGAGATGACTTCTAGTTAAAGAAGGACACCACTGTTCTTTTCTCTTCATGCAAACTTGTCATTCCTTCATGCAACTCTGCAGAAGAAGCTTCAGGATGGTCCCAGAAATTCTTAGGAGGCCTCATGACCCCCCCCCCCCCCATCATTGCCCTGTGGAGTGTAGCAGAAAAGTACTCCATGGCCCACAGGTAGACAAGGACTTAAGGCATTTTGCTAACTTACACCCTGGAACATGAGCTCACTAATGAGTGAGCCAACATTCCCAGGGCTGCTTTCAAAGGGGCCAATGAAAGGTAAGAATTGAGGCGGATGGTCCAGTTAGTATGTTTCTGTGAGAGAAAGAGAACAAGGGTGCTGGAGGCTCCCAGATGAAAAGGAAAGCCAGAGGAATAATTCCTATCAGCCCCAAGGGTTCTGATTGACTAGATTAAGGGACCAAAAAAGTGTGCGTGAGAACTGTGCCTGGTTTTAAATGCCAATGCACCATAGCAGAGAAAGTGGGGGCTGATTCCTAGGAGGTACGAGCAGACAGGACTGTATGGGATGTACTGTCCTAAGAAAGAAATCAAGGCTGCAGTTTATATGGAAGAGGAGCAGCTGGAGGCGAGTGTGGGAAAGATTTGAAAACCACCATTGTGTGATTTCCACAGTTTGTAAGGTGAACCACAGCTGTGAAAAAAAAAACATACGTAACCCATGGGAAATGATACTAAACATTAATCGCTGCCAGAGAGACAATCCCACAATAAGAAAACCCTAGCCAAAAGTGGTTTGGACTGAGAGAAATTTAGCATTTAGCATCATTTAGAACACTGCCCTCAGGATAAGGAAATTGAGACCATCTGCATGATGACGTAAGGTACTGTGTGTCTTCCACCCGGCGGTGTAATTGAACATGCACGGAGTGACTGTCAGATTACCATATTCAGGAAGCTCAACACGCACTACCTGAATTTCTGGGAAAAACAGGTTTGAGTGTCAGAAACCATAAGGGGAGAAGCAGACCCCTGTGTGAGACCCCTATGCCTGCCAGCAGGGTATTAGATAGGGAAACTCATGGTCTGTGATTTCTTTTGCACTAGTGAGCCTATCACAGTTTCACTAATGAGTGAGGGAACACTTAGAAACATAGAAAAATGATGACATAAAAAAGACCACATGGCTTATCTAGTCTGTCCTTCCTTATCGACAACTACAACAGTCCCCTTTTTTCCTTTAGAGATCCTCTGTGTTTGTCCCATGCTTTTTGAATTCAGACACTGTCCTCATCTCTATCACCTTCACTGGGAGACTATTCCACGGATCCACCACTCTTTCCGTAAAGAAATATTTCCGCATATCACTCCTGAATCTATCCCCTTTCACCCTCATCCCATGTCCCTTTGTAGCAGAATTTCCTTTCAATTGAAAGAGGCTCTCTCCCTGAACATTTATGCCACTGAGGTATTTAAACATCTCAATCATATCACCTCTATCCCGCCTTTCCTCTAAGGTGTACATATTAAGATCCTTAAGTCTGTCCTCATATGCTTTATAATGAAGCTCACTAATCATTTTAGTAGCCACCCTCTGCACCGACTCCATCCTGTTCACATCCTTTTGAAGGTGAGGTCTCCAGAATTGCACACTATACTCCAAATGAGATCACACCAAAGACTTATACAGAGGCACTATCACCTCCTTTTTTCTGCTAGCCATTCCTCTCCGTATGCACCCAAGCATCCTTCTAGCTTTTGCCGTCACCTTTTCTACCTGTTTAGCTACTTTAAGATCATCAGACACAACCACGCCTAGGTCCCGCTCTTCTTTAGTAGACAAAAGTACTTTACCCCCTATACTATATTGCTCCCTTGGATTGCTGCAGCCCAAATGCATGACCTTACATTTTTTAACATTAAATCTCAGCTGCCAAATTCTAGACCATTCTTCAAGCTTTGCTAGATCCCTCCTCATGTTATCTACACCTTCCTGGGTGTCTACTCTATTGCAGATTTTGGTATCAGCCACAAAGAGGCAAACCTTACCCGACAGCCCTTCCGCTATATCATCAGATTCACAGTAGCGTTAAGAAATATGGAAGTTGGGAAAAGTGTACTTTTGAACTGTGACACATTGATGTATTTCCCCCTTTCACAAAATCAGGCATGTGGAGCGTGCATGTGTGTGTGTCAAGGGAGTTGTTGAGGAGTTCATCTGTGTGTGTCAGGGGGATGTCATAGGGATGTATGTGTGCCTGCATCTTGGAGACCGCGTGCATTCTGTATGTGATGAGGGTGCTGTTATAAAGATAAGTGGGTGACTGCTTGTCTTTTAAATACTAGCATATGGGGCAGAAGATGCACCTTGAATGTGGGCAAGAGCAGTGTAAATGTTTGCATGTGCTTTATGCATGTAAACATGTCGATCAAGGAAATTTATAACTGATGCACGTATGTGAAAACTCTGCCCATGCTCCGCCCAGACCACACCCCCAGCTCCGCCTCCCAGCCTAGTGCACACCTTCATGCCAAATCACATGCTTTTATGCTGGTCAGCGTTTTACAAGAGGTCATTTAGGCATGTTTATGACCACATACATGTGCGAATGACTTTATAACATTACCTCTACTTTGTCATGAGCACTTGAGTATCATTCTCAGAACTTGCCAAGTGGAAGAAAAACATTGGTTTCAGTTAATGCATTTTAACATCATTCTACCCTCCAATTATTCTGGAGATAAATAACCATTTATTCATTTTCTGCCCTAGCCTTTCCCTTCAATCTCCAGGAAACTGCCTTGATGGACCTTGGTTTGACCCAGTATGGCATATCTTATGTTCTTTTGAGACCCACTGATAGGATGGGACTTCTCTTTGTACAAGGGACCCTGTAGGAAGGTGGCATAGAGGGGTAAACAGCAAGGTTTTCCTTTTAATTTGTGCAAACCCTAGTTGTGGTTAGGGACAACATGAACCATCCGTTCCTCAGAGTCTCTGGGCAATGTGCAGCAAGGATCACTCATATCCTTGGGGAGCTACCTAAAGTTAAATGTAGAATTTGAGCAACTGAGTTTCAATACATTAAGGCTAAGAAAATGACAGCATGTTAATAGTGTTCACTCACAACCAAGGCTATTTTTATTGCATTGCACATCAAGTAACATTTTAGCCTGCATATTACATTTTTAGCACCCATACGCTAGCACATTTTTGGGTATAACCTTACCCTGTGTCTGCAGTTTTGATGTGTGGATTTTGTTTCAAGTTGACCTAAAGTAAATATTAAGGATTAGAGTTTTTTTTCCCATGGCAAACAGAACCATGGAAAATATTTTCCATGGGAAAAAACGCAGCTTCTGCAGATTTGTGTAGAATGTGTTTCAGTTTCACAAGAAATGCTGTATCCCTGCTACCAGGATATGAACGTAATGGGGTGGTAGAATGAAAGGAGGTGTCTATAACCAGGATTTTCTAGCAGATAAGAACATAAGAACTTCCATACTGGGTCAGACCAAAGGTCCGTCGAGCCTACTACCCTGTTCTTCCGGTGGTCAATCGAGACACAAGTACTTGGCAGGATCTCAAAGAGTAGATGGCCTTCCATGCTGCTTAGTCCAGGGATAAGCAGTGGTTTTCTCAAGCGTTACCCAATCAATAATGGTTATGAACTTTCCTCCAGGAACTTGTCCAAATCTTTTTTAACTCTGTCCCTGCTCCATGCAAACTGTTGCTCCTGGGAATGGCTACACACAGCACAAAATAAACACATTTTGAGAATCTTTACAGGCTCCCTGTTTAAAATGATGTGTTTTATGCTTCTTTCCCTGCTTTCATTGGCTTTCAGTAAGTAGCATCATGACTTCTCAAGAGTTTGGAACCTAATCAAATAAAACGTTTCCTCCATAGGCACAAAATGGGAAAAAAAAATCCTTTTAAAATAAGGTTTCTAAGATGCTACCATATTTCTATGCACACTATTGTCTATAAATTCAACTCTCTTACATTCTGAATATTCAGACTTTAGAGTCACCGAGAAACTGAAGCACTTTCCCTAAAACAGGCTGCTCTATCCTATGATATTTATGACATAAACATCAGTAATTACAGTTTATGGTTTGAAAAAAGGCTGAAGTATTCATCTGTATTGATTTGTGAATTGTTCAAAAAAATTCAAAGAAATCTGGCAAAGTCCATCAGACTTCAATTAGCATAACCCACACACCAGCCTGGGCAGGGTCAGTCCCCTGGGTTCCCCTTGCATAGCAGTGCCCGGTCAGGATCACTGAGAAACAACCCTCCCATGGGGTGGGGCACAAGGAGACACCACCTCTCCATAGTGTGCTTAGAATAATCACGAATGGTGCTTTAAAAAATGCTAACCAAATACAAAAATACCCTAGAGGACGGGGAAAGATTGACTGTCAGCAGAGAATAAACAGAATAAAGGCAGGATTGAAGAACATAAATGCAAACAATGCAATGAAAAAAAATTCAATATTTCTGGACACTTTCAAATTCTACTGCCTCAACGACAACCACAAGACTTTACACTTATCACATAATACCATTTTGGCATATGCACAACAATTTTCACTCCCATGTACTTTCACTTTTGGAGCTAAAGCTTATTAATCACAAAAGAAAAATCTTTACTTTCAATGAGTGACCCTGGGTGCACTAGCATAGTGTCTCTGTCCCAAGGTGAGGATTAACCCTGCGCCCTAAGGGGGGTCAGATTAAAAGCCCTATTCATCAGTTAGATGTCTGAAAATGGGCACTTAGCTGTGTAAAGCATAGAGACGTCCCTGGGGCCATTTTAGAAGCTGGGTATATAGAGGTCCCCAGTGTGAGAACGTCCATGTAGAACGGGGGCATGGTGGAGTGTGTAATGGTGCGATTTCAGAAGAGTACTAGCATGTCTGGCCCTGGTTGGTGAGATGTTCATACCTATATTTGCTCCTGACCATGAATAAGGCGAACATAAGAACATAAGATATGCCATACTGGGTCAGACCAAGGTCCATCAAGCCCAGTATTCTTTTTCCAACAGTGGCCAATCTAGGTCATATGTACCTAGCAGTTTCCCCAAGAGACACAAAAAAGTGCTTGGTTCATGGAAGCAACACTACCGGGGGAAAGCGTATAATGTGTGTTCATTGACACAGTTATTATTTCCTACCTGAAGAAACCTGCATGTAAATCCATGCTCCAAACAGATGACAGACCCACTGCCACATGTCTGAGTATTTCAAACGGCAGGCCAGGACATGCTAGCCTCAGGACATTGTTGCCCCCCTCTCAAATGGATGGGAGAACCCCACTGCTATAGTGCAAATTTCCTTGCCCCACAGGATTAGAATGAAATGAAAGAAACAAAGTTTTCAGACTCTGAAAATGAATCGCAGAAGCTGTTGTTGTGAAAATAAATGAACCCAAAATTTTGCCATGACACATCCCTAATATATTTTGACTTCAAATCTACCAAACACTACTAGAAGACAGTAGCAAAAGTCAGGAGGTGGCTAAGGTGCATAGAGAAAGGTATAAGGAGAAGAAAATACTTCACAGGTAACACCAGCATACAAGTCTTTATGAATTCTTATGAGGATTGTGTCCCACTTTGAGATGCACCTCCAGTAAGACGGACAGAAAAGAGAGCCTGCACCATAAACCTAATGTGAGATTTAAGATGTAAACCCGTATGCCATGGACAAAAGGAGCTACAACAGAGAGATTCAGAAACCTCAGAGGTATGAATAGTACATGAGAAGCAAACAGTTTGCAGTAGAAGGGAAGATTCAGAGCAAAGGATCCTGATAGGGAGCTGGAAAGAGCCAGACCACAGAGTCTCTTTTGTTTTCTCCTATTAAATGTTTGTCGTGCTTGAGAAAGTTTCTGGATTGGCTTTCCATTTCTGCACAGAAGAGGTGCGGCACCGGCAGTGACAGTACAAGCTTCCCCTATTGTTTTGCCAACGTGTCCAAACTCTTTTCTGAAGGGATCGCTGCCAGCTCTGACTCTAGACCTGCAGCATCTTTGGACATTCATCTGAATCCGCCAAAAAGGGGTGCCAAGAAGGCAGGACTGTGATGATGTTTTCTTGTGTACTGTTGAAATGTGTCTACTGGGAATGTGACTGAGGCTAACAACTCAAATCATCAGGAGCACGTAACAGTTTTCGGTGGGTAATTGCATGCTCCAGTCTTGAGATATTGGCCTGGAGGCAAAAGGCTCTAAAACACCATGCCAGTTGCCTTGAATCACCCAGTTCCTCACTCTGGCAGTTTAGTTTTCTTTTACAATGCCAAACCTGAGAATTGGAGAAATAAAATTATGAAACTCCATGCCATTGGCTGGATGAAGATAGGTTTTATTTGCATGAACGGTTCATCTTCTTTCTGTTCCAATACATCCTAAGCACTTCCAGTAAAGTTAATGAATTGTTATGACCACAGATATTAAAAGTCAGGTCAACATTTTGAATGAAGTTTGCTAGAAGGAACAGGCATTCCTCATCTGTCACACCACTGAAAACCAATGCACCATCAAGGGCAGTTAATTTGGTAACTTGTTTTCTTGAGAATATGACCAGAATGTACTTGGCCTCCAAATATGAAAGAAAAGGTCAGAGTAATACATTTCTGAGCTGGCTTGCCGTCTGCAGACATTCTGCTCATAATGTGTACAATGTGTAATGGACTCTGCTCTTCACGGTCACACAGGCAGTGTTAAAGGTCAACAACGAGGCCTTCCTTCACTTTCACTAAAAGGCTTTCTTCCCTTGTTTGCCTGCTACGTGGGTATCCTTAAAATAAAATCTAAACTAATCTTCTGATTAAATGTCAACAAACAGTAATACACTGTTCAGAGGGGCTGCATAAGAAAGAAATTAATAAAATATGGTCAAAAGGAAAAGGTCATTGAAAAGTGTCTAGAAATGTATAAAAATACCTTTCGCCACTGACATAACTCAAGAATAAACCCGAGCGCTTCTGCTTCTGCTTCTTGGGAAATAATGAGAAACCAGAAGACAAGAAAGGCTTGGAGAACAAATATCAGAGAGAGAGAAAGGAAGTGCTGAGGACAGGGGAGCCGTGGCATCTTTGGGGGGTCGTTACTAAAGTGTGTTGAGGGAATAATACATGATTTTTGCCCCTGAATGCAAAATCATGCCTTATTTTACTATAACGTACTTTATTTCCCCCAATGCACATTACTTAATAATGAGATGCAAAGCATGCAAGTGCATACACAATACTTCATTAGTACACAAATCCTGGAAAATAGTGCCAACTCAAAGCTGGATTTATTTTAACTTCCTGGAGTATAGGACTACTAATATGTGACATGAAGCTTCCAGTCTCATTTTTAAAGGGACTGGCTCAGTGAGAATAGAAGGGAGGTCTAGGGGTCCCCGCCCCAACAGCCCTAGCAAGCAAACCCCGCCCCCCCCCCCCCCAAAGATACCCTCTTCTCATACAAATTTCAACCCTTCTGAAGCCACATTCCAAGACACCCATCACCCTCCTTAGGGAACCCCGGAACTACCTGCAGGAATTCCTGCTGGTCTAGGGGGATCCAGACAGAATCCATCCTCACTCGCTCTTATCTGGGCCAGCAGCGGGTTCAAAATGGTGCACGTGACTCCTAGCGATAGTCTTGCGGAAAAGGTCAAGCTGCCATATAAAAATTGAATATTCAGTGCTGTTATCTTCAAAATGGCAAGCAGTGAATATCCAGTCACTGGAATCAGCATCAGTACTATCTGTATAGCAATGCTTTTCAGTGGCACTATACGGCTAGCTACCCATGTAACTTAGGCCAGCAAAACGTTGTCCTAAATTGTTATTTGGTTAGCTATCTGCATAGTGGTGCTGAAAAGAGCTGCTATATGGATTGTTCAAAGGAACAGGACAAAGGTGAACTTCCGCAAATCTTATCAGAAACAAAAAGACCAAGAGGAAGAAGACCAGGTACAAGCAACAAGACTTTATTGCAGGGCCCTGCAATAAAGTCTTGTTGTTTGTACCTGATCTTCTTCCTTTTGTTTCTGCTATACAGATTGTGCTAGCGGTTACCACAGTGGCTGGATACTCAGCACCAGCCACTATCTAGATGCCAACGCTGAATACCCAGTGTTTATGTAGCCATGGCAGCTGGCATTTAAACACAGGTTAAATATTTACCTAATAGTATTTAACTAGCAATGATCTGGCAGGATTTACAAAAGGCAGATCCTCACTGGATAATCTAAACATTAGTGATCTGCACTGGCAAAAAAAATTTGGCATGTTTTCATTTTATTCTGAATTTTTCATGATTTGGGCGTGGTTTGTTAGTTCAGTTCAGAAATTTTTTAGCACATGCTATAGCATTTTAGCAAACACATCAACTTGATGTGCATCCTATTATAGGTTAGTATACCTTAAATCAATTGAATTTGCATTATTTATTTAACATGTTTTTTTATTACTGCTTTATCATTACAGTCAAAACCATTTGTATTGTAACTTAAACTTGGTAATGTGCATTAAACAGGGACATTGATAACTTGGATGTTTCTGAAGCAATGGAGGTTAAGTAACTTGCCCAAGGCCACAAGGAGTGCTAGTGAGAATCAAATCCTGGTTTCTTGGTTTTCTAAGCCAGCGCTCTAACCATGAGGCTACACCTCCACTCTGCTTTTGCAAACATTACATTTTCTACTTTTGCACTTTGGACCCATCATGTGACGCATGAGATCATTAGAGAAAGACATCATGCTTGGCAAGGTTCAGGGACATGGTGCTAGGGTTTCTGGTGCCCCTGCAACCTATAGATCAGCACTCCCCTTGACCATTACTATTAATGCTGGCTACACCTCCCCCCTTCCCCCTCTTTTTCCTCAAACTCCTTTCTAAACTCTTTTTGCATGATGTCCAACAACAAGAGGGGCTTGGTAACCCCAACATAACTCCTCTGAAATGGCACACTTTGACCAGCATGGTATCAATATAAATATATACTCTGCAGAAAGCAATAGAAATGCAAGATGCTCGCAGTCCAAGGGACTAAAAGAAAAAGCGAGAACCAGAGCACAGTTTATAACACCAAATTACAAAATTATAACTCATTTTATTTTGTTGAGATAAACTGCATTACGATTCGTGCTTTTTCTTTTTGAACATATATTCTGCATCCACAGAAACCCCTCCCTCGACAAGAGTGCAGAGCAGTACTAGGACATTCACCCATAAACTCAATATACTGTATATTACAACAATCTGATTCTGCTTTCCTGCGCTCTCTGCAGATTGTGCATTAACTGAGCACCTGCACGGAGAGAGGGCAGAGAGTGAGGGTACCTATAATGTGCCTTTACCTGGGGCGTTGACAGCGCACAGTAAATGCACGTTGGGAAGACATTGCAGGTGCAGCAAATGCCTTCTCAATGGGTGGTGTTAGCTGCATCTGCAGTACTGCTGCTCTGCGATCCCTGCAGTTTGGCGGCATTATCTGCTGTGGAAATGTGTCTCCAGCAGATACACATGGCTTTTGCAGATAATGCAGCACTAGCAACACTAACATATGGCGTTAACTACAAAAGCCGAATGCACCTTGCTATACATGCCCCAAAGATAGCGCAAAGTCTGATTACTAAATTATTTTGTTCTACTTTTGTTGTCTGATCATTTTATTCTCTGATCGTGCTGGTCCATATCTGAGGTTTTTGCTTTCCTTTGTCCTCTCAGCTCTTTTTCTACAGTCTCTATTCTATCTGTCATTTCTTGTCTCTCCTTTTGTTTTATTTACTTCTACTTCTTTCCATCAGGGATATTGATCTTTTCCTTTTACATTTTTTCCATTTATTTTTCTCTCCCTGTCCACTCAGATTTTACTACTCCCTCTGACTATCCAGTCCTCAAACTCGCTCTTTTTTACTGTCTACCACTTTTCAACACTCACCCCAATCCTCCCAATCTCCACCTCTTCTTCATTAGTCCATTATTCCCCAGTCTTTCGTTTACTCTCTTTCCTCTCCATGTCTAACATCTCTCACCCTTCCCATCCAGTGTCTCTCTCTCTCTCCATCTCTTTCTCTCGCTCTCTATCCTTCTGTGTCCCCCCTCCTATCCCCATGTCCATCATCTGTCCTCTATGCCTATCCCCCTGTGTCCAGCATCTCCCCATCTCCACACCACCCCTCCCTATCACTCCCATATCCAGCATCTCCCCATCTCTTTCTCAACCTACTTACCCCATGTCAATCTTCTCCCCTCTCTTATCCCATGTCCTACACCCCCCCCCCATTTCCATCTGTTTAACCCCAATGTCCAGCATCTTCCCATAGTCTCCCTATAGCCCCCCCATGTCCAGTAGCCCCACTCCATCTCAAAAATCTCCACTCCTTGCTTACCCTTGTGCCCATTCTCCCTATGTCCACTTCCCATGTCAAGTACGTATCTCCCCTTGATCTCCCTAGCTCCAGCATTTAGCATGTCCCTTCTGCCTACTTATTCCACCCCTGCATCTAGCATTTACCCTCCATCTCCCTGTGCCCCTCCACATCCAGCATCTCCCCTTCACCCTCCAAAGTCCCCTGTTTTCCTGTGATCCCTTCCCCCTTGTCCAGCATCTGCCATCTGTTTTCCAGTGATCCCCTCTGCTTCCGACATTTTCTCTCCATCTTCATTCACCTCTCCATTGCCCTATGCCCCCTCGGAGTCCAGTATCTCCCTCTGTTTCCCTAGTCCTCCATACCCATATCCAGTATCTTCCCTCCCTCCTGCTATCCCTCCCCCCTCCCCCCAATTCTCTATTCTCCTTCCCAGACTTTGTCTCTTTATCCCAAGTTCTATGCCCCTCCGTCTATCTGCGCCCCCAACAATTGCCCTTGCACTCCCTCCTCGGGACCTGCAACAGGCACCGTCTGGCTGGCAGATCTTTTGCCCATCACAGCCTTGCATGCAGAGCTCTGCTGCCCCATGGGATTTTTTGCTCCTGCGGGCACACTCTTCCTATCTGGACTGTGATTGCGATGCAGACATGATCGCAGCCCAGAAGGGAAGACTGTGCCCGTGGGAGCAGCAAATTCTGTGGGCCGCAGAGCTCTTGCTTTCTGGGCTTGGCAGGAGGAGGGGGTGAGCCAGATGGGGGACAACAAGCGCTGGCACCCCCTTGATATCGGCACCCACCCTGCAGTGCTTACTCCGCTTACTGGGTAGTGCCAGCCCTGTATGTGTGTGTAGGAGGTGGGGTGCCTGTGTGTGTGTATGTGATGCAGAGATGGGGTGCCTGTTTGTGTTCATGCATTTATAGAGTGGAGCTGGGGTGCGTGTCTGTCATGTGGAGGTGGGGTACCTTTGTGTGTTCGGGAGGAAGGGGAATACACTTTGGCAATACCCTGCACTCTTCCTTCCCCCTCCAACCACTCTCCTCCTGACTCCTCTTCTCTGTTCCCCTTCCGGATTCTCCCCACTTCACCAAACTGCCTAGCACTCCCTTGTCCTAAAATCCTTCCCTCCATCCTCCTTTTTTCTAAACATACCACCCCTTTAAATTTTCCTTGCCTTCTCTACTTCAGTTCCACCTCTCCTCCCCCCCCCCCCCCCCACCCCCAAAACCTTTTTTGTTGCTGCAGGAATCACTGGTGGCTTTCTTCTTGCTTCTACCTAAGGGAATCCGATCTCCCACAGGCAGACAGCAAAGATCTTTGCTGATCGTGTAGTGCTCTTCTGTTCTGCATGTGGGAATCTGAACTCCCGTGGGCAAACAGAAGAGACCTTTGCCACAATCGGGCTGTGCTCCTCTCTTCTGTCTGTGGGAGATGGGGTCCCCACAGGCAGGCATCTGCATTGAGGCTACCATCATGGCTATGCTCTGAATGGTTTGCAGCCATGGGGGGGGAGGGTGAGGGGGAAGGGTCAAGCAATCCGAGGCAAGCACATAAGAACGTTTTTTTAAGCACTATCTACTTACTTGAAACTGGACCAGACAGACCACGATAGTCCTTTCAGCTTGTCAGTCCTCATCTTCAAACTGCTGGCATGTTGGCGCCTTTAATTCCTGCCAGACTACTTGCTGCGTAACAGTCCCGGAAGGTCCCTCACACCAGAGGCTCCCACTACTCCCTCCTCCATGGTTGTAGTAGCACCTCATGGGATGGAAGGAGCGAGAGATCTGGGAACATGTTGGGTAAGTGGCTGCTGCAATAACCACCTAACTACTTTATTTTAAATGTCATGATAGGCGTGATGGCTTGGCTAAAAATAACAATGGAGCCTGTTTATTTTAAATGGTAGTTGATTGGTGTGACAGTGCCCCTTTCCATCCTTAGCGCTTACCGTGTAGCGCCAACCCTGGCAAGGTTGAAGGTCAGTGCAAAGGGCAAGGCCAGCAATGAGATGGATCAATACAATAACAGCAGTGATGGGTGCTACTCTATCAACAAGTAGCTGTCTAACTGAAGACCGAACACAGTTTAGGACAGCTATCCAGAGAGTCGCCATAAGTCAGCACCGACTCGACAGTACATAACAACAACAACATTTTTTTTTTATGGTGCACAAATGAACCTTGTGTGCACTAGTGAATGCATCTCCTTACTAATGTGTCATAAAGGAAATCTCTATGATCCAATCAACGAAGTTATGAAGCATGACATGACACAACTATCTGACCGTAGAATGGAATCTGAGCGAGTGGGACTCTAAACACACCGTACTGAAGAACGAATGCCCTGCTTGTTGTTTTCTGTGATGGGAAAAAAGCAAAATGCAGGCTCTAAAGACAGAACAGTATTTACAGGCAAAGTTTCAAAATCTGAAAAAACAGCCAGATGTGGTCACTGTCATCTCTATGTGTTGTCTTAAAACTAGAAGTGTTTGTTCCATTATTGAGAAATTGTCCCGGTATTAGTAGGGAGAGGAGGCACATGCAGTAAATCAGCACCGTCCCATGTGATGAGACCCTTTTAACTTGCAGTTACATCGTTCAGATTTACAGAAATTCAACAAACTTGTCATAGTACTGGCTCCCAGAACAAAATAAATCATGATAAATGTAGGCACTGCTAGGCCAATTAGTAAACAGAATGAAATTAAACATCAGTTGAATTTATTATTTCGTTTTACAAGGGCTAAGGCTGCATGAATTCCATTGGGACATAGAATAGATAGAGGCAATCTTTAGAAATATAGTAATGCTCTATTATGAACTCATTTTAGAAATGAGATATACAAATGGAAATGCTTTTTTATTAGTTGGATGGGACTTGCAAGTACCAGATCTAGAAGTGTCTCTTTACTTTCCATTTACATGTTTTACGCTACAGTTACAGGCCCATCTTGAATGCAAACATTCGAAGTTTAGCAAAACCTGGCTTTTTTTTCTTAAGCTTTTGGTTGGAGTCTCTGTGAAATTACAGTTCATGTTTTTATAGATATGAATGCTCTTGGTTACTCTAAGTTTTGTTTTGGGAAGGCTCCCTTCCTTTCTGAGCTTTTATAGGGGCCCTTTAAGTAAAGTGCTATGTACATGTAATGCATGTTTTGGCACGGTAAGTCACCGCAGGGGCGTGGTAAGTCACATGCATGCCATTTTTTGTGCTACCTGCCAAATGGGTGGATTAGAGGCAGAGAGTAGTCATGGTGAGGATGGTGCAGTTAGCACGGGGCGACATATCACACATGCTATCAATGTTGTAATTAGCATGGGTGCATTTATGGCCATCTCAGTATGTGGAGGTTAGAGCACCCTCAGTAACAGTGCAGAGTGTTAGGTAGATAGGTGAAAGGCAAAAAGTTGGAGATTAAAGGACTGGAGAGTGAGAGAAAAGGAAAGTAAGGGGTAAAAATCTAGATATGGATAAATAGCGAGACAAAGGAGAGAGCTGGGGGAAAAGGGGGATACAAATAAAAGATCACCATCAAAGACATGAAGAGAAAAAGAGAGGAGGGGAGAGAAAAAAAATGGAAAGAAATCACTGAGAAGACAGGCACAAGAAAGTACAAAAGAGAGACTAGAACTAGCTCAGTTAGAAAAATAAAATGGCCAACAACAAAGGTAGAAAAAATGAAGGGAGATAATCTTCTTAATCCCTCCTGTAAAGGGCTTGCTAAAATGCACACTCTTTCAAAACCTACTCATGCCTGGAAGCAGGTGTAAACAGGGCTGGCCCTAGGCATATGTAGGCGTTTTTTGCACACAGTCCCGTACATAGCCCTGTTCTCAGCTCTCTTTCTGTAATCAAGGAGAAAAAAAATAACACATAAAGACGAGCCCCAAATAATTTTATTTTAAATTTAGCGATTGGAATATGTCCAGTTTTGTTATTAATGTGCTATCTTTATATGCTTCTTGGGGTTTCAGTTTAATTTTTGTCTACCTATTATTATTTTTAGTTTGTGGTCCCTTATTCTCTACTTGGTTAGAGTTTATCTTGTTCTAAATGTGTGACTAAGGCCAGGTATTCCGTCAGCAATGAGTTTCTATATAAGGATCTGTAGTAATCTGGCTTCTTCAGTTTCCCTGGTAGGTGTATGGATTTTCTAGGGCTCACAGCAATATGCATGGTGCTGCCCTTTTCTAGGCAGGCTTCTTGTGGGAGTTTTGGAAGTTGGTGCTCGTATGGAATGGTAGATTTGCTCTATAGGTTCTGTGCGGTGGTTCCCACTTTTTCATTTTCTTTCCTATGTGGAGTCAACAGTAGGGTGTTGGTCTGAAATTTCAAATATTTTGTTGGTTCAGATTCAAGGAAGTCTTAAATGTTAAGGAAATATCAGTTTAGTTTGGTCTAGTGGCCTGACCGCTTCACTCTGACTGATTTCTGGGCTTTTCCAGCTCTGGCACGGTCTAATTCAGCCTGCACATACTCATTTGAATTTCCTGCTAGGAGAATTTGTTTTCTCATTTTATATCTTCCTTCCTTATCATTAAACTGGTCATAGCACTGGCCAAATAAGTCCGCTTGCCATTATTGTTATGCAAATGAGGCCCTGAGGATATACAAATGAGACCCCCGCAATGAGTCTCCGCACATGGCCCTGCATCAACCTTGGGCCACCCCTGGGTGTAAATCCCAGCATGGCAAATTATGAGATAACCCGTGCATTCTCTACATGAAATGGGGAATATAGGAGTAGAATTTTGTTCTGCTCAGACCATGCCCCTGACACACCCACATGCAATTTTGACATGGCATGGACATCCACGTGTAAATCAGACCGTTCTAAAATGGCATTTACATGTGGATGTGATGTACACGTGAAATCGCAAATAGGGCTTCTAAGCAGCCAAAGTTGAGGTCCTCTACCACAGGACTGTAGGGAAATGCCAATGCCCTCTGAGACTGCTGCAGCTTTCCCCACAGGCTCTCTGAGGTAAAATGGGGTGCTTGAAGGTGTACTGCTGGTTGGAAGTAAAGCCAAAATGGATGAAGAAGAAAAGAGAGAGAGAGGACAAGGAAGAGGGAAGCGGTGGAGGAGACTGCAGGAGGAAGACAAGAGAGGCAGCTGGTGCTAACAATTAAAAATGAGAGAGACGGGGGAAGCTTTTAAACTAGATGATGACAAAAAGCTGGCAGTCACTCAGCGGGGTATGGTTCACAGCGATGTCTCTTCAAAGGATGCTGCCGAGGCAAGGAAGCTAAAGATCCTTGTCAGGAGGATGTGGTTAAAAACGGAGTGAGCTCAGACAGATTTAAGAACAAAGAACAGAAAGATAGGAAGTATTCCAAATGACATAATCACCTTCTGACAAACGGGGCGTGAAAAGGAGTTGAAGGAAAAAGTTAGGTATCTGAATGGAAATGCCAGAAATTGAAAACACATGACCAGAGAATTAAAATATATAACACTGAATGGAGCTGATAGCCAAAAGCACTTGTACGTTCAGCGATGACATCGGTTGCATAAGTGCTTTTAAAATTTGTAAACACTAGCCGCCACTGTCAGTTGAAATCCAAATAGTCAGTATCCGGATTGCGACTGGCACTGAATATCCAGATACTCGGTCAATCTTGGCACAATTTGGATAGCGACAATTTCCGGTCTCTATCTGCAGAACACTTAAGACCGCAGGAACCTGTTAATATACAAATCAGCTTAGTTAATAACTTGGCTGGTGCATTCAAGTCGAATCTCGACTGCTAAGCTGATGCAGTCAGGAGTTAGAGAAATGGCTATCACTTGGGTATCCACAGACTGAAAGTTTACTGAAAATAAAGCTACAGCCAATTGTATTTCGAGATGTAACAGGTCCTTGTTTCCGACTCCAGGTGCAAAAGCCAGAGGGGAAGTGAGATGAGAAGTCATAGTTGCCCAGGTTATGTGAGATTTCCATTAGCCCAAAATTGATTAAATGACATAAATAGCTACTTCATGGACCAGCTGATCCCGGAATCAATGAGAGAACTAATTTAGATCAAGTTATCTGGGGGAACAGTGGTGGGGGCTCTTGATAGTAACAATCTGATCTGTGTGTTGCTATGTGATGTCTTAATTGTCTATATAGTCTTTTGTTTATATCCTCCAACCTGTTTTTATCCTTTATCCTCATCTGGTTTCCAGAATTCCACATGATTCTCCAGATGAGGTCTCACCAATGACTTATACAGAGGCACCATCACCCTCTTCTTCCTGCTGACTATTCCTCTCCCTATGCACCCAAGCATCCTTATGGCTTTTGCCATCGCCTTTTCTACCTGTTTAGCCACTTTAAAATAATCAGAACAATCACCCCTAGATCCCGCTTTTCTTTTGTGGACAGAAGAACTTCACCCCCTATACTGTACTGCTTCCTTGGATGTTTGTAGCCCAAATAGAGGGTCCTGCATTTTTTTTTTACATTAAATCTCAGCTGCCAAATTCTCAAACATTCTTCAAGCGCCAATAGATCCTTCCTCATGTTGTCTACACCTTCATGGGGTATCTACTCTACTGCAGATTTTGGTATTATCTGCAAACAGGCAAACCTTACCCAATAACCTTTCTGAAATATCACTTACAAAAATGTTAAAAAGAATCAAACCAAGGACAGATTCCTGCCGCACACCACTAGGAGCATCCTTTACCTCAGACTGAGCCCCATTTACCTGTACCCCTTTTTCTCTCCCAGTTAACCAATTTCTAACTCAGTCAGTCCCTTTAGCATCCATCTCTAGGGCACCCAATTTATTTATGTCACCTGTGCAGAAGTGTCAAAAGCTTTACTGACATCTCCATACACCAATCTAGGGCTCCCCAATGGTCCAACTCTCTGGTCACCCACTCAAAGAAATTAATGTGATTTGTCTGACAAGACCTGCCTCTAGTAAAACCATGTTGTCTCAGATCCTGCAATCCATTGGATTCCAGAAACCTCACTGTTTTAGCAGTGTTTCCATTAATTTACTCACCACAGTGGTCAGACCAATCAGCCTGTACTTGCCAACCTCATCCTTACTTCCGCTTTTGTGTAAAGGGACCAGGGCCATATCAAGCGTGAATCACGCCCTGTGCGACTTGCACATTGGGCACATGCCCCCCCCCCCCGCACCTCCGTCCAGACACTTTCTGGACAGTGGCAGGAGAGAAGAGGCGCGCCCATTGTGCAGTCGCCGGCACTCTAAGCAGATCTGTCCCTCCCTTCTCTGACATCACATCAGAGAAGGGAGAGACCAGACCTGCTTAGAGTGCCACGAGAAGACTTAAGGGGCACATTTCAGCTGTCTGCTGTTGCCTGCCGCCGCTGAGTGAAGAAAAAGTGGCAGCGGCAGGCAACAGCAGACAACTGAAATACGCCTCTTAAGCCTTTGTGCCCTGTGCGACCACACCGCTCACACAGAGCTAGGTACAGTCCTGAAAGGGACTACATGCAACATTCTCCAATCCTCTGGGATCACTCCCAAATCTAAAGAAGCATTGAAAAGGTCAGACATTGGAACCACTAGAACTTCCCTTCAATACTCTCGGATGTATCCCATCTGGTCTCATCACTTTGTCTACTTTTAGTTTGGCTAGCCCCTCACAAACACAGTCTTCTGAAAATCATTCAAGATTTACCTTACTTCTGTTCCTATTTGTCAGTATTTTCTAAGGTTCTTCTCTTGGCCCTTCATTTGAAAACACAGAACAGAAACATTTGTTAAGCAATTCCACTTTAATCTTATCAACTTCTACATATTCCTGTCCTTCACTCTTCATTCTGACAATATCTCTTTTTGCACTTCCTCCTCTCAATAACATAATTGAAAAATGTTTTCCCTCCAATTTACTGTGTTGGCTATGTTTTCTTCCACTTGTATATTTGCTTTCCTGACTACTTTTCTAGCTTCTTTTATGTTTCTATGTTTTTAGCTTTTCCATATTGATGCTTATCTTTCTCTTTCTGTGATGTCTTGTATTTTATGAACCAAAATTGGGAAATACATCCAAAAAATATATCGCTTGTTTGAGCAAATATATAGTTATGTAAACTATATCTAACTGCTACTGGATGGTCTCAGAACTCTATAGCTTCTATCCCAGAGACTAGAAAGTCAAACTTAAGGGAAAGAAAGCTAAATGACATCAACGACCTCCTTGGTAGCCAGCAGTCATATAGTTAAATAACCTGCCCCAGGCGAATCAGTGCAAATATTCTTCTAATTATAGCACAAGAGCAGGTATATAGCTTTCTTCTCAACACTGCTGTAAATGCGCAAACAAACTCTTAAATCGATCCATACTCTTCAGTCATCCCGACGCCTCCCCTCAGCGCCTTTGGAGCGTTTCTCCACAAATGGTTCTTCAGGGGATATATAACTGGATCACAAAAACTGCTGCCCACGTCAAGCACCACAGAACCTTGCCAGCTTTCAGTCCTTCCAAACTCACAGAAAGCTTATACAGTGATCCAGTTATATATCCCCTGAAGAACCATTTGTGGAGAAACGCTCCAAAGGCGCTGAGGGGAGGCGTCGGGATGACTGAAGAGTTTGGATCGATTTAAGAGTTTGTTTGCACGTTTACAGCAGTGTTGAGAAGAAAGCTATATACCTGCTCTTGTGCTATAATTAGAAGAATATTTGCACTGATTCGCCTGGGGCAGGTTATTTAACTATATGACTGCTGGCTACCAAGGAGGTCGTTGATGTCATTTAGCTTTCTTTCCCTTAAGTTTGACTTTCTAGTCTCTGGGATAGAAGCTATAGAGTTCTGAGACCATCCAGTAGCAGTTAGATATAGTTTACATAACTATATATTTGCTCAAACAAGCGATATATTTTTTGGATGTATTTCCCATTTTTGTTACATTTAACGCACATTTTTTGGAATATAGTTTAGCGTTTACGAGCTGACCAGTTGATTTGTATTTTATGAAGGCAACCCTTTTTTTCTTCACCTTTTCAGCTAAATCTTTTGAGAACTATAGCGCCTTCCTTTTCCTTTTACAATTATTTGCTTTCCCACTGCTCTTCTACATCTCCCAGCCGTTTCCACCCGCTAACGACTCCTTGAGGTATTTTCCCATCTTGAGAAAGTTAGTTTTCCTAAAGTCTAAGACCCCCACATTTGAATGGACTATATCAATCCTTGTCCTAATATTGAACCACATCATTTGATGGGCACTGAATGCGAGATGATCACCCACTATAACATCAGAAATACTCTCCCTATTCATAAACACCAGGCCTTGTCTGACCTTCTCATGTCGATTCTATTACCAGTTTCTAGAATAGTTCTCCCTGTAGCGAATTCAGGATCTCCTTACTTCTAGGTGACATGGCAGCAGGGATGTCCCAATCAATATCCAGCATATTGAAAACACCTATCAGAGCATTTCTCCTTTCATAGCAATAGTGACAATGTCTTCAATTAAAACTCTTTCTACCTCTTCTGCTTGTGAAGGAGATCTATATATCACACAAATGCAAATGGATGCTCTATTCCCTTTTTCTAGTTTAACCCACAGTGCCTGCTCTTTCTCTCATAAACCCTGCATATCTGTATCTTTAATATTATTTTTACATATAGTGTCACACATCCCCTCCCTTTCTTCTTATCCTATTCTTCCTGAATAAATTATAGCTCAGTATAATTACATCCCAGCCATGGTTCTCTGTGAACCATGTCTCCATAACTGCCACTAAATCCAAGTCAGCCTCTTCCATTTATTTATGTATTTTATATTTATTTAATAGTTTTTTATACCGTCTTTCTACATGTCAAGATGGTTTACAAGTAACTCAGTGTGATAACAGGAAACATAACAAACAGTGGTGCACATTACACCAAACATGCAATGCAAGCCTTTGAGTCCATGCTGACTCCTGACAACCCAGCAGCCCCTGGGTTTTCTTAGCAGTGTGACTGGAAGTAGATTGCCAGGCCTTTCTTCTGAGGAAGTGGGCAGTTAAGCAATTTGCCCAAGGTCACAAGGGGCACTAGTAGAAATAGAACTCTGGCTTCTTGATTAACAAGCCAGTGCTCTAACCACTAGACTACTCCTCCACTTGTTTTGTGGCTAATGTTATTAGCCAATTCTCCATTAAAGCTTTAACAACTAGCATCTTATTTCCCACACTACAGGAATTAATATTCACTACTTTCCAGAGGTTGCCTTTTTTACCCATGTTTACAGAGGTATTTAATGTTTTACTTAACTGAGGGCTTTCTTCACCTGTCATATCAGGCTTTACAGATAGTGAGTGGACACCCTACAGCCATGTACTGGTAGATTGCCTTTCCAGATATCCAAGCAGCTGTCTTACTTGTCCAACAGTCTCTTCTAGCTGAAAATATGGCCTTGATCACAGTCCTAATAGTTCTAGATATGAAAGTCCAGGATGTGATCCCTTCTAGCTGAAGAATCTGCATTGCCTATTTCACTTAGGCAAGAGGAAATAACGTCTCTCTTACACATAGAAAACAGTTTTTCACCAACACCTCTTGAAGCATCGGACAACCCTGATGAGCAGCAATTGTCCCAGTCTATGTTATGTTTTAAATACTCCTCAGGATGGCCTCCTAGGTCATCAGGTTCAAGAAAACTTGGCTTTAACCATAACCATCCTTTGCCCCAGGGGTGGTTCAAGGCAATAAGCTGCCTGAGGTGAAGGATGAGATGGCGCCCACCGCCCCCCCCCCCCCGTAGAGGTGGGCGGGGCTTTTTCAGAGCTCCAATCAAGGACTGAACCAAACCAAAACGCCGATTAGATTATATGGAGGAAATGCAAGATGTTTGCACACCAAGGAACTAAAAGAGAGCGAGAACCAACAACACAGTTTATAAAATCAAATTATAACTCATTTTTATTTTCTTGTTATAAACTGTGTTATGGTTCTTGCTTTTTCTTTTTCAACATACATTTTGCATCCACAGTGGGTGCAGAGCAGAACCAGGACATTCACCCACAGAACTCAATATCTTAAAAAGAAAATCTGATTCTGATCATCTCACTAACAACCAACATTCTCCAGTACCAGGCATATTGTGAACTAATACAAAACCCTACAACAAAGAGCACATCTACCATACCATACCGTACCACAGCATACCATATCAGCACCAACTTCCAAAACTCACATAAGGAGCCCTTGTAAAAAAGGTCACCGTAAATACTTCAGTGGGCCCTGGAACATCCATACACCTATTTGAAAAGCTGAACAAGTCAAATTAATACAATACAGTATAGATCTTTATGTACAAACTCCATGTTAACAGTACAGCTGGTCTCAGTCACACACTCACAACACAGACCCTCACCAAGTATAGAATAAGTAACCACAATCTAAAGTAAAAATAAAAATATGTAGATAAAATTTAAACTGAAACCCCAAGAAGCCAGACTCCGCATGCTGTGCAACATCAGATAAATAAGAGATGCAGTTACCACATACTGTGTAAAATATAAAGATAGCACAAAGTCCAATCACTAAAATTAAATAAAATTATTTTTTCTACCTTTGTTGTCTGACCATTTTATTCTCTGATCATGCTGGTCCTGATCTGAGGCTTCTGCTTTCCTGTCTTCTCTTATATCTCTTTCTATGCTCTATGGCCCATCTGCCATTTCTTATCTCTTGTTTTGTTTTCTTCACTTCCCTCCATCAGCCCATTTCCAGTTCCAGTAACTCTCCCCAGTATCAACCCCCTTTCCAGTCCTCCCCTCACAGTACCCTCCAATGTCAACTGCCTTGCTATTCTCACGACTGCCACTGGTGTCCATTCCCTTCCAGTCCCCTCCTTCCCCACTGTCCAGCCTCTTCTAGTCCAAATACCATCCCAGGTATCAGCTCACGTCACTCTCAGTGCCACCCCCCCAGTCAGCTCTCTTCCAGTTGCCCTACCCTCTGTCCATCCCCCTTCCAGTGCCATTCGCACATGTCAGCTCCCTTCCAACCTCCTCCCCATTTCCCAGCAACCTACCACTCCCATTCCCAAGTATCAGCTCCCTTCTAATCACCCTTCAGTACATCCCAGGTGTCAGCTCCATTCCAGTTCCCTCCTTCCCCCATTATATCAGCTCCTTTCCAGCCTCCTTCTTTCCCCGTGTCAGCTCCCTTCCTACCCCCTCCTTCCGCTGGCAGACCCTCAGTATCCGCTCCCTTCCAGTCCTATTCTCCCATCCCTGTACATCAGCCCATTTGTAGCCCTAGCCCCTAGTTTTCTTCCAGGGCCAGCAGCACTCTTCTCCCCTCCCCTCCCCTCCCCTCCCCTATTAGCCCATTTCCAGTCCCAGCCTATTTCCAGTCCTAACCCCCTTATCAGCCCACTTCAGTCCTAGCCTCCCATTAGCCCATTACCAGTCCTAACCCCCCAATAAGTCCATTCCAGTCCTAGCCCCCAATTGGCCCATTTCCTTTCCTAGCCCCCCTAATCAGCCCATTTCCAGGCCTAACCCCATCAATCAGCCCATTACCAGTCCTAGCACCCCCTCTCGATCAGTCTATTTCCATTCTTAACCCCGCATCAGTCCATTTCCAGTTCTAACCCTCCCGATAGCCCATTATCAGTCCTAGCCCCCCTCCTGATCAGCCCATTTCCAGTTCTAATCCCCCATCAGCCCATTTCCAGTCCTAGCCCCCCCATCAGCCCATTTCCAGTCCTAACCCTCCTCCATCAACCCATTACAGTGCTACCCCCTCCCCCCCCAGCGCAGCCCAGCCCAGCCCAGCCCGACCTTCAAAGGTAAATTTTAAAAAAAAGAACGATCAGAGTCACTGCCGCTGCTGCTGCCACTACGTCAGCAGCAAAATAAAGTGCCCCGCGGTCCACCCGCCTCCCTGTCAGAGCTCTCCTTTCAGCGCCACTAAGGGAGAGTTTCCCTTTCTCGCGGCTTTGTTATTTGAGCTCACCGGCGCTGATGCGAAACAGGCCCTGTACATCTGGTGCCGATGATCGCCCACTACCTGCCCTAACGCCACCTCTGCAACACCCCTTTCCTGCCCCATCTAACTTTCCTGTACAAGTCGATGGACCTTGGTCTGACCCAGTATGGCATATCTTATGTTCTTATGACTGGGAAAAGGCATGAGTAGCAGGGATGCGACGTCCATCCCTGCTATTCATGCCTTGGAATAACCCCCAGTATGTATACACTGCCATCAGAATGCACAGCAAGTGCGCAGAGACTGCAAACTCTAGAGCCGGGGTCTCAAACACGCGGCCCGTGAGAGAACTTTGTGCGGCCCGCGATGGAGGGAAACAAAAAAACAAAACCATGGCTTCTGCTGCTGCCGCTGCCGCCATGGCAGCAGTAGAATCAACTCTCAATTTAAAAAAAAAAACTGGCTTCTGCTGCTGTAGCCGTGGCAGCGGCAGAATCAGCTGTCCCGCGGCCCCTTCCCCTCTGCCCGGAAGAGCCCTGCGTCTGCTCCATCAGCGGCGAGCTTTTCAAGCCGCAAAGAGAGTATTTTCCTCTTGTGCGGCTTGAAAAGTGAATAGGCTTAAGCCGCGTGAGAGGGAAATACTCTCTTCGCGGCTTGAAAAGCCCGCCGCTGATGGAGCAGACTCAGGGCTCTTCCGGGCAGAGGGGAAGGGGCCGCGGGACAGCTGATTCTGCCGCTGCCACGGCTGCAGCAGCAGAAGCCAGGTTTTTTTTTAAATTGACAGTTGATGCTGCCGCTGCCACGGCGGCAACGGCAGCAGCAGAAGCCAGGGTTTTTTTTTTTTAAATTTACCTGGGCTGATGGGGGGGGAGGGTGGGTTAGGACTGGAAATGGGCTGATGGGGGTTAGGAAGGACTGGAGGTGGGCTGATGGGGGGGGTTAGGACTGGTAATGAACTATGGAGGGGCTAAGACTGAAATGGGGTAATGGGGGGTTAGGACTGGAAGTGGGCTAATGGCAGGGGGGGTTAGGACTGGTAATGGGCTATGGTAGGGGCTAGGACTGGAAATGGGCAGATGGGGGTTAGGACTGGAGGTGGGCTGATTGGTGGGTTAGGACTGGTAATGGGCTATGGGGGGGCTAAGAATGAAAATGGGGTGATGGGAGGGTTAGGACTGGAAGTGGGCTGTTGGGGGGGCTTAGGACTGGTAATGGGCTATGGAGGGGGCTAGAAATGGTAATGGACTGGGGGGAGTTGCTAGGACTGGAAATGGGCTTAGTGTGGGGAGCTAGGACAGGAAATGGGCTGATGGTGGGGCTAGGATAGGACTGGAAATGGGCTGATGTGGGGACTAGAAGGGAGCGGATGCTGGGTGGGGCTGGAACTAGAAGGGAACTGATGTTGGGAGAGGATTAGAATGGGATGGGGCTGGGAGAGTGAAATGGAGAGGGGAAAAATATTTTGTGTGGGAGGGAAGAAAAATCTACAATTGGCCGGGTATTGGGAGAGTAAGTGGTGATTGAGGATGGAGGGGTAAAATTTGAGTGGATGAAATAGGAATAAGAAAGGAGCAAAAGGAGAAAGATTAGTATGTTAAAGGAGATGTAGAGAGAGAATGGAAAAACAACTAGAAGAGAGAAGAAAGGACAAATGGACAGCAGACGATGGAGAGTTAGCAGAAGACACAAAGAAACCAGAAGCAAGTGGCTGGAACAATTGCAACTGAAAAAAAATTATTTATTTATTTTATTTATTTAGCTGCATTTATATCCCGCTTTTCACCGAGTCAAAGCGGTGGAACATTGAACGAGGGGGGGGAGGGGGACAATAATCAATTGTAAGGGTCTGGGCTGTCACCAGGTGGCCGACATTATTTATTTATTTATTTGTGTGCTTTTCTATACCGCCCCTTCCAGAGATCAGGGGCGGTTTACAAGGAACTTAAAACAACAATATAGCAAAACAGTGCAATATTGCATTACATTAAACATTAGGTGAACATAAAACTAGATTACATAAGAACTAGGTTACATGGAAAACAATGTGTGGGTTATTAACATAAAAGGAAACATAAAACTATGTTACAAAGAACCAAAAAGTAGCTTTACATGGTTAGCAAGAGATTATAATAGTTATTTGCGATCATAAGTACAGTGTTGGGAGTAGACTAACTTGGGTGGATATGAAAATGGAATTAGGTGGGGTAGACTTGTGTTTGGTTTGTTGCATGTTTTTGTGTAGTAAATTTGATTTCAGGTTGTATGTTGCTATAGTGTTGACTAAATAGGTAGGTTTTAAGTTCCTTCCTGAAAGTTGTAAGATCTTTAATCTCTCTGAGGTTTAGTGGCAGTTTATTCCATTGGCTGGGAGCATAATATGAAAAAGCAGTGTTGGTGGTTATTTGTTTTGATTTTGTCACTGCAATGGGAATTAATAGCATGTTGAGGTTAGTTTTTCTTCTGGTTCTGTTTTCTTGTGGGGTTTGGAGTAGAGTGGCCAACTGTGATGGGGCTAGGTCATTAATGAGTTTAAAAGTGGTGACAAGCAATGTTCCCTCTAATTTTCTGTAGGCTGTGTGCGCATAAAATATCAGCTGTGTGCAGCTTTTGAAGGAAGGTTAAATTTTTGTGCGCCACATAACGACACTCGGAGTTATATACTTTAAAATTTGACTACACATCAGAATACAATATGTACACCACATTGATTTTAATCAAATTAAATGAAAATAGATGATTACTAAATGAAGTGGGAAATTTCTAGTAATTATAATCATAACTTTTAAATTTTAAGACGTCTGTGTTGTTTTATATCAGAATCAGAGCTGTAATTTTTGTGCGCTCTATGGTAAAGTTTGTGCGCTCGCTCGGCGAGGTGTGTGCGCGCGCACACGCGCACAGCTTAGAGGGAACAGTGGTGACAAGTGTTTTATATTGAATCCTACTATAGATAGGAAGCCAATGGAGAGCGTATAGGATAGGAGAGATGTGATCGAATATTTTAGCTTTCATAATGATTCGAGCAGTGACATTCTGAGCTCTTTGAAGGATGTGTAAATTCTTTTTGGATGTTCCTTGGAGTATGCCATTGCAGAAGTCTAAATGTGGCATAATGAGAGCCTGGACAACTGTTCTGAAATCGTTGATGACATTAATGATTTTAACGGGTGTTTGGGACATAGACATAGACATAGACATTTGAGCTACAGTCTCATTTGTGGTGGTTTGTTTCAGGTCCGAGGTATTCCTGGAATAGTGTGTTTTTTAGCTGTTTCCTGAAGGATAGGGGGTCTTTGTTGTTTCTGATGTGATTCGGTAGAGAGTTCCAGATGGATGGTGCATATAGTTCCAAAAAAATGCACAAAAGGTAGAAAAATATCTATTTTGAATTTATTAACTGGAATAAGTCAGCTCTGGGAAATGTGCATCATTAACGTCTGCACTTTGTATGGTAACATTATGCAAATATTTATGCAAATGAGGCCCCGCATCTTATGCGGCCCGCGGGTTACTTTACAGTCCTCATTTGGCACTCAAAGCAATTTGAGTTTGAGACCCCTGCTCTAGAGCCATAGACAACAGGCAGAGGTGCAAAGCATCCAGACCAATGCCCAGAGGTCAGGGCCAGCCTGTTTACTAGGCAGGTTAGGCGGCCGCCTAGGGTGACACACCTCTGTGGGCAGCATGGCACAGCATCCACGGCAGGCCATGTGCTTTGGCACAAATAGCCTTCCACTCCTAACTCTCCTCTGACAGGAAGTTGTGTCAGAGGAGGTTCAGAAGCAGCAGGCCATGTGTACCGAAGCACAAGGCCTGCTGCTGCCGCCATGTCAAACCACCCCCTGACCGTGCCAATGGAATCAGCAGCATAGTGGGGGGGGGGGGGATGGCACAGCCGGGGCATCTCTCTAGTATTTTTCAAATTTGTGGCTCCCTGAGGATATCTCTTTTTGATAGTGCAGCCATTATAAAACAGCCATAAAAGAGATACCCTTGCAGATTTTCACATTGGTACCCTGTTATAAAAGTAGCCCCATACCGATTTATATGTAGAAAGTATCCATTTACTGGTAGGAAACGTTTTCTTAAAGAACCACCGCTTTGACCCGGTGAAAAGCGGGATATAAATACAGTTAAATAAATAAATAAATAAACCTTTGCTGTTATCAGGTTATGTTTGCAGATATGATCTCAGAAAGCTAGATTGTTTTACATCATGCATCTACAAGAGCCATCTCTTTTGAAGGGCACCATTGGTTCCTATTTCCAGGGCCAGCTCTACCTTTAAGCAAGACTAGGCAGCAACTAGGGCAGCAGCTTCTGAGGGGGGTAAGGAGCAGGAGCAGTCAAAGAAAAATGATATTATGCTGTCAACCATACTAGCTCAAAGAGCTATCAGCATATTCATTTACCTGCAGGAAAGGTTGGGCACATGCATACAGAAAGCAAAGTTTAATGTTTAAGTATGGAGGGGAATTTTAATAGGGATATCCAAGTGCTTCTTTTGTGTTCTTCAAGTGCAATCTTGGACATCTAAGCCCGAAAGTCTGAAACAAAAGTATGCACATCCAGGAGCAGATACGATTTTACAAATGTGGATGTGCTCAATATGCATGTCTGTGGGGGATCTATCTAGATATCTCCAGAACCGTATTTCAGAACATGGATGCTAAGGATTGATGTTAAAGTCCCGCTGCTGCTATCGCTGAGATTGTGCTTGAGCAGTGGGGATGGTGGAGTGCTGCCTTCTTCTTCTGGATGCTTGTCAGCCAAAACAATAACTTTTCAGGTGCCTAGAGCAGATCTAAACTTAGGCTTGACACCGCACATCCATAACATTTCTGAAATCAGGAGGGGACATCTAGGTTTCTGGGAACACCCTGACCACACCTCCATCATGCCCCCTGTTCAGACGTGGACGTCCCCAGAACTGGCTTCTAAAAGTGGCTCTGGAGACATTTCCATGCCCGTTTCCAGACATCCAAAATACAAATAGGGCTTCTAAAATGGCACCCCATGATATCCAATTAGGCGTTTTTACAGGTTTGCTGTGAGAGGGGTGGTGTTGGGTTAATCATAATTGTTGAGTTAAATTTATCAAAATCCCCAGGGGGTGGGGAGGCTTAAGGCTGACGGTTTGCCTAGGAAGCTAGCATCTTTGCACCAGCTCTTCCTATTTCCAGGAATGTTTTATGTGGCAAAGGAAAACTGAGGCCTTTTTTTTGTGGCTGAGTAAAATGATACAGGCTTAGAACAGAGGAATCAAGTGACAGTCGCAAACTTCTTGTAAGAGCACAATTACTTGACTTTTGCATCAGCAGTAATAGTCATGCAGGTACTTCAAAGGAAATATTTTCCAAACATAATGAGAGAAGGAGATTAAATGAGATAGCATTGTATTGGGTTTTCTGCAGGTAGCGCCATTAATAACCCAGTAAGAATGATTCACTCTAATGAAGAACGCGTGTGGGTATTTCGTAGGAAGTTCTTGTCCCAACCATAATTCTGCTCCAGCTGCTGAAACAGTCTTCTAAAGTGTCAGGGTTTGATGTGGAAGATTTATGCTTTGATTGCTATTATTACTTTGGCATAAGCACAAAGCAAAAGTCGTCCTTGGACGAGTTTTGACGTTTCTGCGATGCTGAGCACAGACAGAGTCTGAAGCGTCCGTATGCTACATAACTTAGCTTAGAAATAGCTATCAGCAGATTTTTGCTTCACTCTGCAGGTCTCAAAGCTACTTTTATTTGCCGATGAAAGATATGCAAGACTCAAGAGGCTAGCCTCTACTTTCAGGGATATGACAGAGGTTGATCTGCCGTTCTGCTAGGATCTCCTCCTGCGTTCGGTACCACTGACACATTCTGCAGAGGGAAGAAGGTGCATTTACTAGTTTTCAATGGAGAATTGCAGTTACTACTAGTACCTGACATTTCTATAGTGCTACAAGGGATATGCGGCACTGTACATACTCGTACATGTAAGAAACAAGCTATTCAAGACAAACACACCAAACAGGGGACCAGGGTAAACAAAGAGGAAATGATTGTAACATACGAGGGTAGCAAACAGGAGAATAAGGGGAGGTGGGTTTTTAGTCTGGATTTGAATAGGAGCAGGGACGGAGTCCGGCGTACTGACTCAGGTAGTCTATTCTAGGCATTTGATGCATCAAGCTGGAAGGAATGGCAGTGGAAGAGAAGGACACAAATAAATGCAATTTCCCTGATGAGTGGAGTTCCTGAGAAGGGGTATAGGGAGAGAGAAGAGAGGAAAGGTAGTGAGGAGCCGTTTGAATTTATTTATTTAGTTTAAAAACTTTTATATACCACCATATGCAAACTGCACTCAAGACAATGTACAATACATAAAATGTCGTCATCATACTAACAACCAGACTACTAAAAAATACTGGGCCCCAAACTCCCCCTGCTGCCCAACTGACCTGGCTCTATCTCAGCTGCTCCTCACCTCCCCCGACCTAGGGAACAAAAACATTTTCTCCACCTTCCTGAATACTAACAAATTCAGTTCCCCCTCAAGTCTACCACATCAGGACAGCTACTGAAAAACACCGTTCCCTTTAAGTGCACCTGCTGGAAGCCTGGAACCACCAACTGGTGACCCTGGCTGGACCGTAACTCCCTCCCTGGCTGATACCAGGACATCAAATCCCTCAGGTATCCCAGCCCCTGATTTCACACCATCTTAGATGTCACCAGCAGGAACTTAAAAATGTTCCACTGGAAGCCAGTGTAGTTGACATAATGCATCTGCTACTGGTTCCCTTTGACTGCACCCAGAGATCACCCTTGCTGCCTCATTCTGCACCATCTGCAGCTTCCACAGCTGATACTTGGGTAGCCCTACATGCAGCAAATTGCAGCAATCCAATACCGGCATTACCAGAGCCTGGATCAAAAGGCACATCGCTCCCTCATCTAAATAGGGTTGCAACTGATGCAGCAGTTTGCCATAAACAATCCAGACCACATTCGCTACCTGGGACTGAAGGTTCAATTCCACATCCATCACCACCCCCAAATTACAAATCTCAGCCTTTCTTTCCAGCCTTACCTCATCAATCCTCAGCCAATCTTTCAAAATTCCTTGCTCTACTCCCTCCCCCCACCATCAGCAATTTTGATTTCTGAGCATTCAACACGAGACACTTCTCCTGCAACCATTCATTAACCTTCCCAACTATGGCCTTCATCAGATGTTCAGAAACCAATAGGGAGCCAATGAAGTGACTTTAGAAGAGGGATTATGTGGGTTTAGCGACACTGGCGGAAGATTAACCATGCGGCTGACTTTTGAACGGATTAAAGGTGAGAGAGATGAGTCAGTGAGAGATCAGTGAGGAGCAGGTTGCAATAGTCTAAGCGAGAGGTGCTTTGTTAGTCCACTTACATGTGTGGTAATAAGGGTCAGCACACAAATTGAAGGTGGAATTGTTTTTTTATTGAACTAACTTAATGTATCTTTGACAAGCTTTCAAAAGTTATCCACTCTTCCACAGGTCAGTGAAGGTGCAATGCAGTTACTCTGGGTTTAAATAGCACAAACTCATCTAGGTCATGGGCTATCTGCATATGTAATTACAGTTCAATCCACTAGAGGATAGACACAGGTGATGAGACAGTGACACGTTATAGTTCAAAAGCCTATATCTGATAATGGGTGGGAAGCCAACATTTCTTTTGAGTCCTTTGTGCCCGTCTCAGAATGTTTGATCGTTCTGACTTCAGGCATTTTATTGTACGGGCATTAAGGGAGTGATCATTCTTTGGCAGAGCCGTCACTCTGTTTTTCTGTAATAACCTATGGTGCATCTATGAAGATCGATACATGCTCTCAATTGTTGGCTTGTTTCTTCAATGTAACACCCTTTTTCACATTTTCTGCACCTGATCATATACATTATACGAGTATTCATAGAGAAGCATGAATGTGAGTCTTTTAGTTTGAATGTCTATTCCATGTGGGTAGTTGTAGGGCCTATGATATGTGCCGGCATTATTTGCATCATGCTGTCTGACACGGTTTAGTCCCATTTTCTTCTATTTAGGATTCTGTTCGGAGTTTACTTCTTATAAGTTTTTGTTTCAAGTTGGGTAGAAGGTTAGAATGACGGAGAGGCAGGAAAGATTTCTTTTAGTAATTCAACTTCCAGAAATAAGAGTTGAAGGTTTTTGATCATTTTCCTTAGGTTTTCTAGTTCTGGGTTATATGTTACTTTAAGTGGTGCACATTCCATAGTTTTCCTCTCCTTGTATTGTAGAGGGTTCCCCTAGATGTTTGGAATGAGGAAGCAATTTTCTTGGAGATGATTTTGGAGTGATAGCCCTTCGTTAAAAGGATTCTGTTGGAGCTTTAAGGTGTTTATTCTTGCTTTGTGTGTTAAAGAAAATGTGGCAGTATCTTGTAACTTGGCTGTATGTCATGGATTTTTTTATGTGTGGGGAGTGGAAACTGGAGCTGTGAAGGTAGTTCATCTGTCATTTCATTTCCTGTACATTGATGTTTGTAAGTGACCATTGCAGATTGAAATGACATTTTAGAAGGGACGTCTAGGAAAAATCTGGGATGTGCAGAGCAGAATGCCCAAAATCCGAGGGAGTGGCAGCAGTGCCTTCTGAAATCGCCCTATCTCAACCCCGAAAAAGAACGTCCCTGTAATCGGTTATGGAGGTGGACCCCATGCAGTCTGCAAGGCCAGGTACGTGTACTGGTGTAGGCCAATTCACAAATGTGGAAGTACCCAAATTGCACAGCCGCAGATTTGGGATTTGTCAAATACTTGTGACCTGGATTGGCCATTGTTGCAAACAGGACACTAGGCTTGTTGGACCTTTGGTCTGACCCAGTATGGTAGTTCTTAAGTTCTTATGATTTAAATTTGTTCTTATGCTATTGTTTCTGGCATATTACATGTTACATAAACCACCTTAATGCAAGTTTTAAATTCTGAATGGTGATCTATCAAATAACACAATAAATAAAATACAAAGACATTAGGGATGTGCATTTCCCAAGCATAATATATTCTAATTAATAAATTCAAAATAAAATACTTCTTTTCTACCTTTATTTTCTGGGCATTTTATTTTCCAGTCGCTTTGATCCCTGTCTCTCTTTTCTGCTTTTCTCTGCCTCTCTTCTGCTAACTCTCATTCCAGAGCACAGCATCCCCCCTCTCTGTTCTCTTCTCTCTTTCTCTTCCCCTTCCGCTACTCCTGCATCTTCTCTCTCTCCCTTTCTATCCTTTTGCCTAGTCCGGCATTTTCTCCTCTCTCTCTTCCCTCTTTCCTAGTCCAGAATCTCCTCTCTCTTTTCCACCCTTTCCTACTCCAGCTTCTCCTCTCTTTCTCTCTCTCTAGTTTCTCTTCTCTCTCTATCTTTCCCCCCCTCTTCTAGCCAAGCATCTGCCCCCTCTCTTCCCCCATTTCCTAGGCTATCATCTCCCCATCTTCTTTGCTTTCTCCTACACTCCCATGATCCAGCATCTCCTTGTTCCCTCCCCCCCCCCCCCCCAGAATCTAGTATCTTTCCGCTTCCTCTTTCTCCCATAGTCCAGCTTCACCCTCTTGTAATCCAGCTCTTCCTATCCATCCTCTCAATGGTCCAGCATCTTTCCCCTCTCTGTCCTCTCATTTTCCATCCCTCCTTCCCTCCACCAGCAGTCCAGCATCTCCCTGCTTCTTACCTGTTTCCCATGGTCTAGCATGACCTTCCCAACCATAGCCCAGTATTTTCCCCCTCTCCCTGGTACTCCAGCATCCCTCCGCTCCCTTTTCCCTTATAGTTCAGCATTCCTTGTTGTTCCCTACCTGATGGTCCAGCATTTTTCCTTTCTCCCTCCCTGTCCTTTGTCGCTGCTGCTTTAGTGCCAGGTGGCAGCTAAGCATGGGGCATTGGTGTGCACGGAAAGCTTGCCATGTCCCCACCCATTCTGTAACAGGAAGTCTGTGTTGGAGTGGGTGGGGCTTTGTCTAGCCTTCAGCATTTGCAGGTGCTAAAGCCCTGTGTTTCCTTTTTATTTTAGCTTTCAGCCTTCCTGCTGAGTTTTGATGCTCACCGCCTGCTGTAATTGAGTGATCTTGGCTGGGGGGGGGGGGGGCTGAGCCAAAGGTGGAGGGGTCCAGGGCTCCAAGGCCCCCCATGGCTATATCCCCAGGGTCAGGAAAAGAAGAGAGGGGGTAAAGCAATGGGAAGGGAAGGGAATCTGTGGAAAGAGGTTGGGAGGAGAAGGAAGAGGTAAGGGGACTGCAGAATAAGAGACGGGGGGTGGTGGGGGTAATGGATGAGAGACAAGTGTGGGGAGAAGCACAAGAGGTGGCATAGAGAGAGAGGGTGTTGCTGCACATTGTGCAGGAGGAAAGAGAATTGAGAATGTAGCAGCAAAGCGCAGACAAACCAATGATACCAGGAGTCTGTTCAGAAGGTCCAAATCATTTATTTGTGCACAAGTCTCGAACCAATCAATTTCAAAATGACTGAGCAAAGTTTTCAAGCATTACAACAACTTTTATAGACTTCTGTTCCATTCTAGGTATAGAAAAACACTTCATTGGTCCCGGTACTCTCCCGTACCTCCCGTACCTCTTCCATTGGTCCCGGTACTGATAAGTTTATCCAATTATGTCCCTCCAGTGGGCATGACACCTGCATACCCCCCTTCCAGTCCCAATTACAATGGTCAGTTCATCAACTTGTTACTTTCACACTCTCAAGGTTATAGAACCAATTTGTACGTGCAGAGGAGCTGGGCTCTGCAACTCATCTGTCAGCACTCCCAATTATTTCTTTGCAGATGTACTTTTTCTTATCAGTAACTTTTAAACATGTCTTTTCTGTATTTTTCCATCTTTCAATACTGCAGTTCTGCTTACCTAAGCTAATTCAATATTTCTACTGAGTTCTATCTTACAATAGCAGCATATTGGGGGATGTGCAATCCTATATGCCTCTCCACAGGCCTCATTTACAGGTCAAGCTAGCCATGCTGGCCTGCTTATGTTCAGACACTGTGGGTCACAGGCCTGCACCTGCCACATTCCCCCCTTTGATTAATCTCACCCTATTACTTAATAAGGTGTGAGAATTAAATCACTTTCTGAAGAATCACATCCTGGCTAAAGGATTTCTACCAGGACTGGCTGTATATAAAGCCATGATTTTTGTTGCGGTCTTCCGCTCTACTGTACTATCAATAGTGTTATGAATGGAACGCATACAACATGGGATTAAACATGGTAATAAGAAGATAACAGCAACAAGGATTAGTACCAATACGATGAAAGTCTTAAATCCTCCCACCCATGAAAAGAGGTTAGCAAACCAATTAGGAAATTTCAATGAGTGCCACGTCTGCACTGGCACATAAGCATGTCTTTGCATATCTTTAGCAATTTCTTCAACTACTTGACCTTTATCATCTATTTTCAAACAGCAATTGGTTAAATTCAGTTTACCACATACTCTTCCTTCAGCTGCTAACAAATAATCAAGTGCTAAGCGGTTCTGATATATCGCAGTGCGCATCTGTGTACTTTGTCTAGCTAGAAGCGTAAGAGCATGACTAGTTTCGTTAGTTATTATTTCAACTACTGCTTGTAAGCGAATAATACGATTAATCATATAAATTGGGGTACGATAACCATACATACCATCATCATTCCAAGTGGCGGGTCCATAATATTCAATGATTCTTTCTGGTGGCCAATCATCACCTTGCCATTTCTCCCACTTGCCTATCTGTAAGGCCTCTCTCTTCTGTCTTAGTGCTCTTTTGTGTCGGTGGGTAGTGTATACTGGGTATCCTAATTGTTCTCCATGTTCAGTGTTTAAAAGAAAGAAAGAAGGTCTGATGGTTCCTAAGACACATGCTCCTCCCCAGTGTGGTGGGAGTTGTGCATATGCTCGGTTTCCACAGATCCAATATAGGCCAGGTGGGGCTTGCCAGGCTTGGACTTTAGCAAGGTTAGTCCATAGACCTGCAAGTTCAGGAAATCTGGCTAATGGGTTAGGAGGTTCAGGATGTTCGATTCCTGACCACCATGCTATCTTCTTGGTCGTGGCATTATAGTACTTCTGGCTAAGACAGACCAGCTGTCCTACCTTTTGGGTGAACTGAGGTCCAGTTCTGGCATAGCAAAGACGTCCAACGATTGAGTGCGCTAACACCCATTCACTGGTAGTCTTGTGTAATTCAGTCTGATTGTAAATCATGGAGTAATTCAATTCTTGGGCTTCCCATGGCCACTGATCTCCCATTTGGGTTCCGCCACAGAAATAACAATCTGTGATCTTAAGACTAGATACTACTGCTCCGGCTAATTCTAGAAATAAATTCTGTGAGGGGTGAGGGATCTCAAACTTATTTACATGCATGGCTTCATATAAAGTATTATGAATATGATATTTAGATGACTTGTGGGCTTGGGTATTCAATCTGATATACACAATGGTCCCTGGATCTATTGCTCCTCCAGCAATACGTAAACCAAACTTATATCCTTGTTTCCATGCATGGGGATTGTGTATACGTAAGTGTAAGGGGTTACAAGCATCTTTCTGACATTTATCATTTGTGGTTGGCTTGGTTAAAGTAGCCATTCGTTTATCTATTTTCTCATCAGTTATACCAGTGTTCCAGGTAGCATAAAAAACACATCCCCAATACGGGCAATAGTAGTCTGCTGCTGGGGCAGTACTATAGCCTGGTTCCTTTTTACCTGTACACTTTCTCCATCCCGTGGCACCTTCTGGACACATATACTTATGGTCATTTCGATACGCTTTCTCCCATGTACCACAGGTGGAATAACTATCTCTATTAATAGCATTGCATGCATCAAAATTCAAAACAGCAGGTTTAGTAATGTCCTTGAGCGGTGGCGTCGCAGCTAATATAGGTCCATCTGCATCCTTCCATCTTATTTCCATCATGTAATAGGATGGATTCTGATGCGGATTATAGCATGTTTTAATTTTTCCATGAGTGCAAACATTTAGTTCAGTGGTGTTATAGATACACCGAGTTACTGTCCCCTTGCAGGTATAGTAAGAATGATAAAGCAAAGTCTGAGTTACTTTCAGTCCAATTCTAGTAGAAGTAATGCAGGCAGTGCATGGAGGTAAAGCATGAGTCTGTTCAAAACCTCCAAAGAAGGCAACCAAAGCAAAGCAAAAGTAAAGATACATGTCGATGTTGATTGGAGTTCTTCTGAATCCTCAGCTTGCTGATCTTGATCACGACGGTCTTGTATTCTTCGTCCCGTCTGCTAATGAAGCAATTTAACGGGTGCTGAGTGTTGATTGAAGATCCTCAGGTTGGCCAGTACACATTGACCAACTTTTTAGCAATTTCAGTTGGCCTGTGAAGTCTGGCTTAGTCAATGTAGTCTCAAAGTAGTGTGTCAAATCACACACAAATTGGGTTCGTTGAAACAAAGCTGTTGCTGCATAGAAAACAGCAATCCTCTTCGAAAGACTTGGCTGCTGCAAAGCACTTGTGATGAAGTGTCTAAGCTGCTGGTTGCCGTCTCAAAGTAACTCGCAAGGGTGCATCAAGATGCTGTTCTGCTGTCCACTGCTCAGGTTCAGGATTGGCGGCGGGCTTGACTCTGCTGTGGTGGATCCAGGCGTCGATCTCGGCTACCTTTACTGCAGTTGGGGTAGACAGGATGACGGTGTACGGTCCCTTCCAATGGGGTTCCAACGGTGTCTTCTTCCAATCTTTGATCCACACCGAAGTACCAGGCTGATAGGGATGCAAGGGTTCCGTCAAGTTGATAGGCAACTGATCTTGGATCCACGTATGGAGAGTCTGCAGAACAAAACTAAGAGCTAGAAGTTCTTGTCTGGTTATTTCCGAACCAATTTGGGCTAGAATTCCTTTAATTCCCTGCACTATTGGTGGGGGTTTACCATACAAAACTTCAAAAGGGGAAAATCCTGTTGACTTTAGAGGAGCTGAGCGTATTCTGAATAAAGCTATGGGGAGCACTTGGGGCCACTTCAATTGTGTCTCCTGACAAAGCTTAGACATTTGGGCTTTCAAGGTACGATTCATTCGCTCAACTTTCCCTGAACTCTGGGGTCTGTATGCAGTGTGGAGTTTCCACTGTATCTGCAAAGCTTTTGCTAACTGCTGAGTAACTTGGGAGACAAATGAGGGTCCATTATCTGACCCTATTACTGCTGGAATTCCAAATCTGGGGACAATCTCTCTCATTAAGACCTTGGTAACTGCTCGGGCTTTCTCAGTTCTGGTTGGGAATGCTTCTACCCACCCAGAGAAAGTACATACTAATACTAATAGGTAATGGTACCCATTGGCTTTTGGCATTTCGGTGAAATCAACTTGGAGGTTGTGCATGGGGGTCACACCTCTTGACTGAACTCGGGGTGCTGTAATAAGACCTTGCTTGGCATTATTCTTTGCACAAGTTTGACATTGTCGTGCTACTGAAGCTGATATGGTTGTCATCAGAGGGATGTAGAAATGTGGTCTGAGTGCTTTTTCCATGGCACTCTTCCCATAGTGGGTAGCTTCGTGGAAAGCTTTGACAAAGGCTGGTCCTAATAGTTCAGGAATTACTATTCGTCCTGGAGGTTGACTGCCCTCTTCTGGTGGCAGCTCAATCCATCCATCTTTCAGTACTCCATTTTCTCTGTCACAATAGTAATCCAATTCTTTGGTGGTATATCGTGGGGTCCATAGATTCAAAGGTACTGGAAACAATGCTGCTTGCATTGGCATAGCTTGTGGGGCAATTTGTCCTGTCATAGTTGCTTGTCGTGCTGAGGCATCTGCAAATCTATTTCCTCGGGCAACTTCTCCTTTTCCTGCTTGATGTCCTCGACAATGCATGACAGCTACATGTGTTGGGGCCCAAACTGCATCAAGTAACATCAATATTTCGGGACCATATTTGACTGATTTTCCTCCGGATGTGATGAGTCCTCTTTCTTTATAGAGAGCTCCATGGGCATGCAGGGTAGTGAAGGCATATTTGGAATCTGTATATACATTCAGTATAAGTTTTTCTCCTAACAACAATGCTCTGGTGAGTGCTATCAATTCGGCTTTCTGGGCTGATGTGCCTGAGGCTAGGGCTGATGATTCAACTACTTCATGTTGAGTGACGACTGCATATCCGGCACAGCGTCGTCCATCAAGGATGAGACTGCTCCCATCAACATAATAGGTTTGGTCAGGATTGTCTATGGGCACATCTGTCATGTCGGGTCGGCTGGAGAACACAGTCTCCATGACTTCGATACAGTCATGTTCTGGGAGTTCTTCACTGATGGGTATCAAGGTGGCTGGATTCAGGGCATGGCTCACTTCAAGTTGTATCTGTGGGTTTTCACATAACATGCTCTGGTACTTCAACATTCGGGAATTGGTGAGCCAATAATTTGCTTTCTGTTCCATAAGGGCCAGGACTGCATGTGGCACAGTGACTCGTATGTTCTGTCCTAGTGTGAGTTTGTCTGCTTCACTCACTAGTAGCGCTGTAGCTGCAACTGCTCTCAAGCAAGGTGGCCATCCTTTGGCCACAGGGTCCAATTGTTTCGATAGATAGGCTACAGGTCGCTCCCAATTTCCCAATTTCTGAGTCAACATGCCTAAGGCATTTCCCTGTGCTTCATGTACAAACAAGTGGAAAGGTTTATGGACATCTGGTAGTCCAAGTGCTGGTGATGACATCAATTCTTCTTTTAACTTTTGGAAGGCTGTATCCTGCTCAAGTCCCCACTCCAGTGGCGACTTTTCTTCTCCTTTTGTGGCTTCATACAGTGGTTTGGCAATTTGGGCAAAGTTGGGTATCCAAATTCGGCAATATCCTGCCGCTCCCAGAAAGGCTCTGACTTGCTTTCTGGTTGTTGGAGTTGGAATTCTGCATACTGCTTCTTTTCTTTCTCTGCCTAATCTTCTGCTTCCTTGGGTGATACGAAAACCCAGGTATTTCACTTCTTTTTGGCATAGCTGTGCTTTGGCTCTGGAAACTTTGTATCCAGCTTCCTCTAGTAACTACAAGAGATCTTTAGTGGCTAGTATACATTCACTTTCTGATACGGCAGCTATCAACAGATCATCCACGTACTGGAGAAGCACTCTCTTCCCCGGGGCTACTGGATAGCTTGAAAGGTCTTGATTCAGTGCGGCACTAAAGATGGTAGGCGAATTCTTGAATCCTTGGGGTAATCTTGTCCAGGTAAGTTGGCCCCCTCTTCCAGAGATGGGGTCCTGCCATTCGAATGCAAACAATATTTGGCTTACAGGGGCTAATCTTATGCAAAAGAATGCGTCTTTTAAATCCAGTACAGTGAAATGGGTAGCTTCAGCAGGTATCAGTCCTAGGAGGGTGTAAGGATTGGGTACGACTGGATGTATGGTCTCAGCTGCATCATTTACTCTTCTCAAATCTTGCACTGGGCGATAATCATCTGTCCCAGGCTTCTTTACTGGGAGAAGTGGAGTGTTCCATGGGGATTGGCATACTTTTAGTAGGCCATACTCAAGCAATCTTTGTAGGTGGCGATGAATGCCTTCAATTGCGGCTCTTGGGAGAGGGTACTGTTTGACGTGCACTGGTGTAGCACTAGGCTTGAGGGTTACAATCACTGGAGCTATATGTTTGGCTAGGCCTGGGGGGCTGCCTTCTGCCCATACTCCAGGTGGTGCATCAATGCTTTTCAAAGTTTGTTCAAAATAGGTATCTTGAATCGAATCATCAATGTAGTATCTCCATTCTTCTTCTCGGGGAACTGTCAGCAGCATCACTCCTGCTGGTTTGGTTTGGGGATTTACTGTCATTTGCATTTCTCCTTGCTCAGAGAAAGATATTTGTGCTTGAAGCTTGGCTAACATATCTCGTCCCAGTAGTGGCACTGGACATTCGGGCATGTAAAGGAATTGATGAGTTACTTGCTGTCCTCCCAGACTGCATATTCGGTTTTGAAGGAAAGACTTTGTGGCTTTGGCACCAGTTGCTCCTATAATGGTGACTGCTTTTGTAGTGAATGGGGCTATCTTTTTGTCTATTACTGAATGTTGTGCTCCAGTATCAACCATAAAGTCCATAATTTGGTCTCCTATTTGTATTCCGACCATAGGCTCCTGGAGACCTAAAGCAAACTTGGAGCCCGGTCTGTCCTAATCCACGTCATTCTCATCATGGGCTGGTGTGGCCAATGCTTGAATGGCTCCTCCTCTCTCTCGCTGGAATTGTTCTCGATTGGCTCCTCCTCTCTCTCGCTGGAATTGTTCTCGATTGGCTCCTCCTCGGCTTCGGGGATAGCTTCGTCTTTCTTCTCGCCACTGATGGCTGCTGTCGTCATCATGCTGGGCGTCTTCGAGTTGCGGGCACGTATCTCTCCAATGTCCTTCCTCTCTGCAATAGGCGCATTGGTTCACGCCTAATCTCTGGGTCCGGCCTCCGCCTTGACCCCGCCCTCTTCCTCTGCTCCTTCGACTAGGGACACCTCCCCTTTTCTGTTCCACTATGGCCGCAGCCAAAAAATCAGCTTTCTTCTTCATCTTTCTATCACATTCTCTCTGTCTTTCAGTATCACGATTCACATACACTTTATGAGCGACTTCCAATAACTGTGTTGCATTCATGCCCGCAAACCCTTCTAACTTCTGTAATTTGCGTCTAATGTCTGGTTGAGACTGGTTTACAAAAGCAGAATTCACCATACATAAACTTCCTGGTGCCTCGGGATCATAGGGAGTATACATTCTGTAAGCTTCAGTTAATCTCTCATAAAAATCTGCTGGGCTCTCATCTATCCCTTGGATAACTCCTGCAACTTTGGAAAGGTTCATAGCTTTCTGGCCCCCCCTTTTCAGGCCTTGTAAAAAGCCTTGGCGAAAACGGGCTAGGGCTGTGGATCCTTCATCTGTATTTGGATCCCATTGGGGGTCTTCATTCGGGAATTCTCTCTGAGCTGCTTCTCGACGGTCTATTATGTTCTGCCCCTGTGCCGGAGCTACAGGGTTCTCTGCCATCCATTCAATAGCTGCTTTTCTAATTCTTGCTCGCTCTTCTGTCGTGAATAGGGTGGTCAGGAGCTGACGGCAATCTGGCCAAGTGGGTTGGTGAGTTTCCATAATACTAGTTACTAATTCTGTCAGCTCCTGGGGCTTACTAGTGTAGGAGGCATAATGTGACCTCCAATTCAATAAATCAGTTGTAGAGAAAGGGATATATACATAAGTTAGGGGTCCCGCTACCACTTCATCATTATCATTCTTTACGGGCACTCCCGGGACTTGCCGTAAGGGAAACAGTTTGGCTGCCATAGGTGTCTTTTGGGATCTAAGGGTTATCGTTGTTGCCTTTGCAGGAGTCACTTTCTTTTTCTCAACAGGTTTTGCTTTGGGTTTCTCTCTCACTGGCGTGCTAGTGCTAACGCTAGCTTTCTCAATTATTTGTACACTTTCCTCCTCATCTGGGGGATTCTCTCTGTCTCCTTCTTCTGTCTCCACTTCTGACTCGCTTTTTAGGTCCTCCTCTTCTTTTCCCGCTAATTCTTCCTCTTTCTCTCCTCCGGGTGGGGGATCAGGGGTTGGGTCCCGCCTCGGCTCTGGCCGTCTCTGGGGTTCTGGGGCAGGACGCCGGGCTACTCTCACTGGACCTGGGGTTCGGGACTGCCTGAGAGTTATTTCTGGGGAATCAGGATCTGCCAGGATGGGCTTCTTTCTGGCTTTCGTATCCTGCTCTTTCATTCTAAGCTGTTCCGTTTTCTGTCTAGAATCTGTTTTAGCTAACATTATTCTGCACTGTTCCTCATAACAGCGCTGCGCCCAGGGGGCGGATCTTCACAAATACTTAACCAGGAATCTATATAGGGGTACTGGTCGGGGTGCGCTATCCGCACTCTACGGTGTATTGACTGAATAATCTCTACTTTGAACGTTCCCTCTCGGGGCCAGATGGGGTCTAGATCGGGCCACTCCCTAGTACACAAAATCTGCAAACGGGCTGCTGTCATTTTAATACCATAATCTCCTGAATATCCCTCTTTAAAATGTGCGATCATACATTCTAATGGAGTGTTTCTAGTAGACCCCGCCCCTCCCATTTCGATGTGTGCGCGCAACAACAGACAGAAGGGAAAAGGAGGGCGGACCGTGGGTAAGGGGTCCACACGGTCCTGGAAACGTATAGGGAATACAAATAACAAGACAAGACGACAATCGCTTCCCCCTTTTCGCAACCTGAACACGGTCGCCCGGTCAGGAAATGCGCTACTCAGGGGTCCGCCTTCACTTGGTCCGTGCTGCCAGACCTCTCATTCACACTTCGTTCACACAATCATGCTAGCAACGTATCCCAGAATGCATTCGTTTCTATCTGTTCTGACTAGTCTTTTCCAATTTCCCAATTACAAAAAGGATGGGGGTTTCACCCGGCGAATTCCCATGCGGGGTTACTCGGCCCTTCCTTGAGAGTTGATCATGCTCTCTTACCAATTCCCAATATCTCGAGATTACAAATTCCAAAGTTCCAAGTTCCAATGGCAGTACTGCTCTTTCTATTTCTGTCTAGACCCAAAATCAAAACTATACTCACCGGATCCGGTCCTCAAACTTCCCAAGCAGGCGCATGAGTTGGACCTCGGACTCCCCTCACTCGGGTTCGAGGCGTTGACTCCAGCCGGGCTCGTCACCCGCCGAGGTCCGACCAGCTCCCTCCGATACAAGGGACCGGTGGCGCCAGGGAGCAGCCCTCGTCGGAAGGGCGCGATCCCGGCAGGACCAAGCCTATAGAGGCGGAAAGTCGTGGTATATTGCCCTATATACACTTTGATTCCACAACTTCCCGGCCAATGCACCAAGGAATATGTAGCAGCAAAGCGCAGACAAACCAATGATACCAGGAGTCTGTTCAGAAGGTCCAAATCATTTATTTGTGCACAAGTCTCGAACCAATCAATTTCAAAATGGCTGAGCAAAGTTTTCAAGCATTACAACAACTTTTATAGACTTCTGTTCCATTCTAGGTATAGAAAAACACTTCATTGGTCCCGGTACTCTCCCGTACCTCCCGTACCTCTTCCATTGGTCCCGGTACTGATAAGTTTATCCAATTATGTCCCTCCAGTGGGCATGACACCTGCATACCCCCCTTCTAGTCCCAATTACAATGGTCAGTTCATCAACTTGTTACTTTCACACTCTCAAGGTTATAGAACCAATTTGTACGTGCAGAGGAGCTGGGCTCTGCAACTCATCTGTCAGCACTCCCAATTATTTCTTTGAAGATGTACTTTTTCTTATCAGTAACTTTTAAACATGTCTTTTCTGTATTTTTCCATCTTTCAATACTGCAGTTCTGCTTACCTAAGCTAATTCAATATTTCTACTGAGTTCTATCTTACAATAGCAGCATATTGGGGGATGTGCAATCCTATATGCCTCTCCACAGGCCTCATTTACAGGTCAAGCTAGCCATGCTGGCCTGCTTATGTTCAGACACTGTGGGTCACAGGCCTGTACCTGCCACAAGAAGAAGTATAGGTGGTATTTCTGTGGGGGTCAGTGGTATGATGTTGTGGTCACTGAGCCCTTCTTGTTGTTTTGCTGGAGTGAAAGATGTTATGTTGGGGTCCCCAAGCCTATTCTGGAATAAACTATATAATTTCAGCAAATGTTGCAAGTGATTTTCAGAAAGAGATGAAGATATGACATTGTTAACTAGCTCTGCTTCAAGCATTAAGGACATTTCCACGATTGTTCCATGAAGCTGTACCAACTGTCAGCCAAAATCTGTGACTGCATTAATTTTTAGAAAGGTTACACATTGTGTTAATATTTAGAACATTTATTGAATCTCCTACTGTAAATGTCATCATACACCAGCCACAACATGAAATGTGCATTATTGTGTGTGTCTTTCAATGGTTCGCATATCTTTTAAAGGGCCAGGCTGGTGCTCAGTCATAAATATACCTCCACTCTGATCCCTTTTCAAATTCCCTCTAAGGCCTCCAGCATCTCTTATACCCTTTCAAAATACCCTCAAAACGTCAATAACTCCAATCACTAATCCCCCTACGTCCTTGATCCCTTTTCAAAATGTTCACAATCTCCTTACAGAATACTCCCCAGACTGCCACTCCCCACTACAGGGTATCTTCCTCATGGCCAAGAGGGATCTCTGGGTACTCCTGCCCTGGTTACTCTCTGAATCAAAATAGTGACTTCAGCCTCTTAGTGGTAGTCTCACAACACTACCACTAGAGGGTTAGGCTGCCAAATAAAGGAGTGGTAGCAACAGAAGACCACTGCAAGGGGGCTGAGGTCACTGTTTTGATTGAGAGAGCAGCATGAGCTAAATACATAGACATAAATAAATAAATAAAATAATGGTTGGCCGACCCTAGGGACCTCAGCCGGAAGATGTGCAGCCACTGACAAGAAGTCCATTTAGGAGAGAAGAAAAGAGTGAACCACCACAGAACTGGCTAAAGGCCAGTTTTATTAGCCTTAGTGCTAATGACAGGTTAAAAACAGCACATACCCTAGCACAGGGATTTTCAACCCAGTCCTCGGGGCACACACAGTCAGTCAGGTTTTCAGAACATCCACAATCAACATGCATGAGATAGATGCATGTTCATTGTGTCGCCACTGAATGAAAATCTGTCTCATGCATATTCATGGTGAGAATCCTGAAAGCCAGGCTGGCTGGATGTGCCCCGAGGACGAGGTTGAGAGCCATTGTGCTAGCAAGTGTTCAAAGCAAAATTCTAATGAAGCAAAACATGCAAGAACATGAAAAGACATGGCAGGGCAGGAGACCAGGAATCCAGTACAAGAGCAGCAACTGGACTAGAAGCCAAAACAAGACACATGGCAGGAATGACGGAGCTGCCAAGTCACCCAGTTCCAGGAAGCAGACTTTTTGGCCAGTCCTAGTTTTAAACTTGCATTCTAAAGCAGTGTCGTATTGGTAATCCCTAATTCTATCCATTGAAATAAATATTATTGCTCCCATAATACACCAGGATGGGGCTGTCAGAAATCCAGGACTGTCTAAAATCTCCTTCCTTGGCAGGTCTGGAACAAGACAGGAAACAGATGCAGTGATCCAGCACTGAACAACCCAGAGACTGGGCAGATAAATCTTCAGCTCTCCCAGAGAAGGCCAGTGAAGACAAGACACACCCAGACAAACCAAGACAGACAATAGAGTGGAGTGGAGGAGTGGCCTAGTGGTTGGAGCAAGGTGCTTCAGGCCAGAAGGTTGGGGGTTCAAATCCCACTAGAGGACAGCAACCTTGGGCCAGAAGGACTGGGATTTCTAGTCCCACAGGTGCTCCTTGTGGTCTTGGGCAAGCCACTTAACCCTCCATAGCCCATGTTCCATGTAAAATAGTTATCTCCAAGTTATAATACTCTGTTCAATGTAAACTGCACTGATGCAGAATAGCATGGTATATAAGAGAATGTAAATAAATATAAATAAATAATGCACAGGAGTACCCACACCCAACAGAGATGGACAAGAAGAGAAAACATCAGAACACATACCTGTAATTCCCTGTCAATGTGTAGCCCTGGCAACATCTGCTTCTCATTGCTCAGCAGACAGTGGTCACAACCATCAAGAGCAATGCAATCTTTCAGTCTCTGCTCCTGGGCAATAATGTAGTGGGTTCTTTGAATGGGACCAATTACAGTGGGAGGCCCTGGCATTTAAACTTCCACTCACCCCTTCTCAAAATAAATGAGTCCAGTCTAGATTTTGTGTTTTGAACCAAGAGTTTATTTAAGAAGTTTAGAGTCTCTGATACAAAAACACAATAGCAACTCTATTACAAACAGTTAATTCCTTCTCCTATCTCTCAAAATACGAGTATTTATTTATTTTTATTTATTTAACAGGTTTTTTATACCGCCTTTCTTACAATCAAAGCGGTTACAAGACTACATCAGGTTAGCATGAAATACAGACATAAAAACATCAGACTACAAAGACAAAACAATGCATCCAATTTTATACCACCTTATCAAAATATCAAAGTGATAAGCAATGGATCTATAGGTAACAAAGGAAGACTACATCAGGTTAACATGTAATACAGACATACCTCTAAACGGAAGAGCATCTAAAGGGAGAGACAGACAGAGGAAGTATGCTATAAGCAGGTCAATTCTTTCTCTTCTCAGTTTGCTATTGTTATACAGTTCTCTCCCAGTACTCTTATTACTCTGATACTACATATTTACTTCAGGTATTCCTTTACCTCTTACCACTCTTTGCTGTTCCCTGAGAGGATGCCCACCTCCTGCTCTATTAACCTTTTTCAGTGTATCTTGAGCTGGTAGCGGTGCAAACTCAGGTCCCTGATACTGCCCTGTGGTCACTACTGGCTCTGTGACACTGGCTGCTGATGGATTCCTGTGGTTCTTCTCCTCAAAGTAGATGGTTTCCCCTAATCCAGGGGTTCTCAACCCAGTCCTCAGGCCACATCTTGCCAGTCAGGTTTTCAGGATAACTACGATGAAAATGAATGAGGGAGATTTGCATTCAATGGAGACAGTGTATGCAAATCTCTCTCATGCATATTCAGTATGGTTATCCTGAAAATCTGACTGGCTAGTGTGTCCCGAGGACTGGGCTGAGAACCCCTGCCCTACGGTGATTGCCTTCGCTCCGCCTTGCTCTGGCTGCATTGCTCTCCTCCTGATTAAGTGGAGGTGCTGGCAGGGTTTTCACAGTCACAGAGGAATGCTGGAGTGGGATTGATCCCAAACATCGTCCAATCTCTCTACTCTCTCTCCTTCTGTAGCTTTAGCCTTTGTGGTTGCCTAGCTGAAATGAAGGCCCCGGGGCAGCCACAGTCTCCTCTACTTCTCCATAGTGTCATGGATTTCTTCCAAAGAAAGCTGCCTCTAAGGGCATATTCTCTCTACTCAGATTCGCCAAGTTACCCAGTTCCAGGAATGAGACTTTTTGGGCAGTTCTGGCTTTAAACTACCATTGCAATGCAGCATGGCTTTTGTAGTCCATGATTTTACCCATTGAAATCAGTGCTCCAGGTCTCATAATGCATCAGGAAGAGATGATTCAGAATCCAGAACTGGCGTATAATCTCACTCTTGGAACTAGGTAACTTGGCAGCTCTGTCTAAATCTCCATGGTGCAGTGGCAGGCTGCCAATGACAGACGTCTGCACTACTAGGGATCATAGTAGACGCTTGTTTTATGAGGCGAAATAGGTGCCTATAGTGCCTTTAGAAGATACGCAGTCCTCACACCCAGAACTCAAAGATAGTGATAATAAAGTGTGTTACTCACAGGCACCAGCAGAACAAGCCACCAACTGCAGCAATTCCTATGCTGCCATTCATCAGTCCTGCAAAACAGTTTGTATGAATTTCAGTAGAAAGGCTTTTAGTGCAATTTTTAGACTGCATGAACTTTGATAATTTTATCGATTTGAAGGCTTTAAAATATTTTTGATAAATCATTTTGAAGGTTTTGATATGAATTTTGTATAGACTGAATTAGTTAATATGAACTGCAAAGTTATGCACCTAGGAAAGAACAACCAAACTACGGTTACACGATGCAAGGTTCCACATTGGGAACCACCACCACCCAGGAAAATGATTTAGGGGTCATCGTGGATAAAAGGTCGAAACACTCCGCCCAGTGTGCCGTGGCGGCTAAGAAAGCAAATAGAATGCTAGGAATCATAAGGAAAGGAATGGGAAATAAAACAAGGGATATTATAATGACTCTGTATCGTTACATGATGTGGCCATGCCTCAAATATTGTGTGCAATTCTGGTCGCCATATCTTAAAAAGAATATAGCAGAATTAAAAGGTACGGAGAAGAGCCACCAAAATGGTAAAGAGGATGGAAGGATACCCCTATGAGAAAAGACTTAAAAGGTTAGGCCTCTTCAATTGGGAAAAGAGACAGCTGAGGGGAGATATGATAGAGGTCTATAAATTAATGAAAGTAGAAAGGGTAAATGTAGATCGGTTGTTTGCTCCATCAAATAATAGAAAGACTAGCGGACACGCAATGAAGTTACAATGGAACTCATTTAAGATTAGTAAAAGAAAATATTTTTTCAATCAATATGTACTCAAACTCTGGAATTTGTTACCAGAGTATGTAGTAAAAGCTGTTAGTATAGCTGGATTTAAAAGAGGTTTGGACAAATTCCTGGAGGAAAAGTCCATAAACCATTATTAAAGAGGAGCGGGAAAATTCACTGCTTACCCATTGGACAAGCAGCATGGAATCTGGATACCTTTTGGGAGCCTGACAGGTACTTGTGACCTGGATTGGCCACTGTTGGAAACAGAATACTGGGCTCAATGAACCTTAGTCTGACCCAGTATGGCATTTCCTATTTTCTTATGTAACTGTGGGAATAAGGTAGCATTTTAAACTTCCATAGACAACACTATTGTGCCACATTAGATGGACACTGTGGGCCTATGTGTTTATGTGGAAGGTCCAAAAAGGTGTCTTTATAAAGCATGTATTATAAAGGCAACATAGGCACATATGTGCCTTTTTTTAAATTTTCAACAAAACTTTATTGTAAATATAAAGCAGGAGTACAATCAAGTCCACATCAAGAGGAATACTACCCATTACATCAGGAATATTCAAATTACACAGCAAAACTACTAGTCAAACAAGATATAAACTTCAAGTAACTTAAATCAATAAGAAAAATGGATCCCAAATAATTTTTAGCCCTAATGTACTAGGAAAGGAAGGATAAATAAACTTAACCATTTTTTTTACCAATCAAAAAAGCCTCCAGTTGCCCAACATCAAGGAAAACATACTTAACACTCTCGCATATCAAAATACATTTACAGGGGTATTTTAGGAAAAAGGAAGCCCCCACAGCCAAACCCCAAGCTTTTAATGCCAAAAAAGCTTTCCTCCGTTTTTGGGTTAATCTACTAACATCGGGAAAAATCTGAATAGAGCTACCACAAAAGGCTTGATGATCCTTTTTCAAAAAATACAATTGCATTATTAAATTTTTATCTGCAAGAGATAAAAAGGAAGCGATTAGGGTAGCACGATAAGAAATAACATCCAAAGAAGATTCCAAAAAGGCAGAAACATCAAGAGACTCAGCCGTGGGAGGATTCCCTCTCTCCTTACTATTTGGAGAGGAGGTCTCTGTAGTAGGCAAAAAAGGAACATAATAAACTGAGGAAAATTTAATTGACTCAACATCTTCCATTAATAAAAACCTCCTTAAAATATTTTTGCAACGGAATTGTAGGAGTAAGATAGTGAGTACAAGGAAAATTTTAAAAACGCAAATTCTTAGCATGAGCAGCATTTTCTAATAACTCTAACTGATGGTGTATAACAACGCTGTCCCTAATAGAAGAAGAAACTGCAGCCTCCATCACAGAGACCTCACCTTCCAACTTATTTAATGACTTATTAGACTTATCCAAATGCTTATCATGTTCTGAGAGTTTCTGCACAACTTCCTTGGAAAACTGCGTGACTTGAGATAACGATGCACAGAGCGAGAGCTCAATGCGTGCAACCACCTCCCATACATCATGCAGAGAAACGTCAACAGGAACATCAACAGAAGAAACAGCAGAAGAAAATTCCAGTGAAGAGGGCAGCTTAACTTTCTCAACCCCTTAGGCAATAGGCAAGGGTAACAAAGAGGCTTCTTGACCCACAGGAGAGTCTACCCCAGGTAACTCTTCCCTGGGGAAAGACATCTCAGAAAGCACTTCCTGTCTGGGTAGGGCAAGACCCAGCGTAGTAACAGATACGTCTGAAACAGTACTCACAGTTTCACCCAGTCGTTCTTTCTCCGGGTGATCAGCCTGGGCATTCAAAAGATGGCGATCCATTGGTCCAACAGTTTTTAAAGATTTAGTTCCCAAGGCGGGAAAGATCTTTTTTCTCCTCCTACCCATGTGAAACTACAGATGGCTCCTCAAGCTCCGAAGGGGCTCTAAAGGGGCGGGACCTGCCCCTTTGGTCACGCCCCTTCAGGCACACGCGCACGGGTACGCGCCCGCGGGTCACGTTCCGCAGCAGGCCGACGCTCTTATGCTGGCCAGAGAGGGGTGGGGACACTGAGCTCCTCCTCCACCACACAGCCGCACCGGGATCCGATCAGGAAACAAGTAGGTAGCAATCCCAAAACAGCACCGCGGGCTGATGCTCTTATGCCGGCCAGAGAGGGGTGGGGTCACCGAGCTCCTCCTCCACCACACAGCCGCACCGGGATTCGATCAGGAAACAAGTAGGTAGCAATCCCCCATATGTGCCTTTTATAAAACAGGCTTCTAAAACCAGCTCCAATTGTGTTCAAATGGACACACACACCTGCTCTGAACTTGGTGTAAAATGCGAGCATGCCGAGCATGCCACAATTCCTCTCTCGCTCAGTCCAAACTATGCTGCACACATTGTATAAAAGTAGGTAGGTATTTCTTAAAGGCATATGTGGTCGCTCAGCTTTACACATGGGAAAAGCTTTATAAAATTCCCCCAGTATGAGTATTCATTAGCAATGTAAAAAAGCCCTATTGATTCTACAGGGTTAGGGTCCACTTTCAGAGGTTGCCATGTGAAAAAACACTAGTAGCTGCTGTGTTTGGAACACAGACTTGAAGGACATTTTCCTAATCCCCTTACATTGCTCAACAGAAGAGTCCCTCGGTTGTTTTCTAGCTTTGGAAAATACTTCTCTATTATTTCTGCGATTTAAGCCCATTGTACTGCTACCAGATGTAGCATTTAACAGACAGCATGTTGCACTTTATAGCTGGCAAGATTAATGTGTTATAGACTACCTTACCCAGAGTGCCATCAGCACAGCCCGATGACTTTGGGGCTCCTGGCTGTGAAAAGATGCCACGACTCTGAGGTGTTGTGCCAAAGGGGCATACCTAAGGGGCAGGTTATACCCATTAATGCATAGGTCCCAGTAGCGTTTTAAGTTCCTTGTTCAGCCTTGAGTGTTAGTTGATGGTGGTTATTTCCAACCCTGTCAGCACAGCAATAAGTTGCTATGCTCAATTTCAACCGCCCCATCATTCAAGACACAGTTGGCAAGATGCAAACTTGTTAGTGCTCTGCAAAAGTACTACACATTTACAGGAAAGAGCATCAGTCAAGAAAGGACTGGTAAATGCTCACTTGATGAAAAACAAAACAAGTTTAAAAGTGCACACTTGCTGTGTGATGCAAAGGTGTAGAATGAGGCATTCAGGAGGTTCATCTGTGTGTGTCATAGGAAGTGTCAAGGGGGTGTATGTGTCTGTGTGTGTGTCATAGGAACTATTGGGAGCTACATGTAGTGTGCACGTGTATCATGAGGAGTGTTAAAGGCTGCATGCATGTGTGTGTGTGTGTGTGTGTGCTTGTGCGTGGGGCTCTGTATGTGCATATCTGTCATACAGTGTATATGAATGTGAAAGAGCACACTTATAGGGTGACAAAATGGCACATTTTCCCTTTCTTCATTTGCAAAATCATACATGTTACGTCTGGTCTGGGTTGTAGAAGATTTCAGAGATGATAGGGTGTGCCTGTGTGCATATGCGTGTGTCTGGTGTGAGAGTGAGGTGGCTGTGTGTGTGAGTTCAGCTCTGGAGTGGAGTGGTGTGTGTGTGTGTATGTGTGTGCGTTGAAGGGGTAGTGTGCCCATATGTATGTGTGTGATGTGTGTCTGGTGCAAGACTGGGGTAGCGGTGTACATATCTGTGCCAAAGTGGGGTGTCTTTATGCATATATGTGAGTTTGATGTGGGGTTGGGGTACCTGTATATGTGTTTTCAAGTGCGTGCATGTATCTTGTGTGGGTGTAGGGTGCATGTCTGGCTGCATGTTTAATGCAGGGGTGGAATACCTGTGTGTTTCTGTGTAGTGTGTGTGTATATGTGTGTGTGTGTATGTGGTGCAGGGAGTCGGGTGCCTGTGCGTGTGTGTCTGATACAAAACTGGGTTGCCTGTGTACATATCTGTGCCAGGGAGGGGTACCTGTTTGCATATGTGTGTGTTTGATTTGGAGATGGGGATACCTGTGTGTACAGTGTGTGTGTGTGTGTGTGTGTGTGTGTGTGTGTGTGTGTGTGTGTGTGTGTACATGTGCCTGTATGTACTGATGTGGCTGTGGGGTGCCTGCCTGTCTGCATGTTTGGTGCAGGGGTGGAGTACCTGTGTGTTTCTGTGTGGTGTGTATATGTGTGGTGCAAGACTGGAGTGCCTGTGTACATACCTGTACTAGGATGGGGTGCATGTGTGTGAGTTTGTTGCGGGGTTGGGGTACCTGTGTGTGTGTGTGTATGTCTGTGCGTGTATGTACTGATGTGGGTGTGGGATGCTTGTATCTCTGCATGTTTAATGCAGGGGTGGAGTACCTGTGTGTTTCTGTGTGGTATATGTGTGGTGCATGGAGTGGGCTGCCTGTGTGTGTGTGTGTGTGTCTGGTACAAGACTGGGGTGCCTGTGTGCATATATGTGCCGTAGTGGGTACCTGAGCGCATGTATGTGAGTTTGTTGTGGGACTGGGGTGCCAGTGTGTGTGTGTGTGTGTGTGTACACCAGGGTGGAGTGCCTCTGTGTTTGGTGTGAAGTGGGGTGCATATGTATGTATGTGTTCTACATGGGAATGGGGTGCCTCTGTATGTGCCTGTGTGCATGGTGTGTTGTGTGGGGCCTGTAGATCTTCTGGGGAGCTGGGGGATTGTGCCTTCAGTATATACACATTGTGGCCTTTTCTTTCCAATGCTTTCATCTATTTAACCTCGAACACCTTGCACTCTTACTTCCTACCTTTCACACCTATGCTGCTGCCCTCCCAAACTCTGTCCCTTTTTTCCCTCCTCCTTGCACTCTAACCATCTGTGCTCTATTTGTCCTCCTCCAATCTTCATCTCCCAAAACCATTGCCCTTTAATTATCTCCTAGCTTCTCTGCCTCTAACTGACTCAACAACTCTCCTGGCTACGATCACAGTCTTACTCTCATCTTCTGCCCACAGGAGCAGTTTGGTGCAATTCTCCATCCTCCATTTGCAAACATATATGTCTGGGGCATGGAAGAGGAAAGAGTTCAAGAAATGCTAAAGTGTGTCTTGTTATAGTAGCAGGGGCTGTATGAAGCCTCTTTAAATATAAATACTGTATGTGGATAAGAACAGTTATATCTTCACATAGCGGATCTTTGTGTGTGTGTGTGTGTGTGTGTGTGTGTGTGTGTAATGCGGCAGTGGGTGCCTTTGTGTGTGTGGGATGAGGGGCTGCTGTGTATCAGTTTGTGCTATAGAATTGGGAAACCTCTGTGTGTATACAGTATGTGTGGGACAGAGGTAGGGTGCCTATGTTTGTGTGGTGTGTGTAGCGCGGAAGTAGGTGCCCATGTGTTTGTAGTGCAGAGGTGGGGTACCTTGTGCATGTGATGCAGAGGTGGAGTGCCTCTGTGTGTGTGCATGTGGTATTGAATTAGGGGTGACTATATAATGAGGCCGAGTGAGGCAGTGGCCTCAGGTGGCAACTTTTTGGGGGAGGCAAAAATTGCTTCCACAAAGACCGACTCACTTGACCTTAAAAAAAAAACAACGATCGGAGCTTCTGCTGCCGCTGCCGCTGCTGCTGCCACCATAGCAGTGTCAGAATAAAGTGCCCCGTGGTCCCCCTGCCTTCCCGGCAGAGCTCTCCTTTCAGCGCCGTGAAGGGAGATTTTCCCTTTCTCACAGCTCTATTTGAGCCCGCCGGCACTGATGGGAAATAGCCCATGGCGCTGAAAGGAAAGCTCTGCTGAAGAGGCGGGAGGACCACGGGGCACTTTATTCTGCCACTGCTGTGGTGGCAATGGCAGTGGCTCCGATCGTTGTTGTTGTTTTTTTTAATTTCCCTTTGAAGGTCCGGCTGGGCTGGTCTGGGCAGGGCTGCGCTGGGGGGGGGGAGGGGGTAGCACTGTAATGGGTTGATGGGGGGGCTAGGTCTGGAAATGGGCCAATGTGGGGGTTAGAACTGGAAATGGGCTGATTGGGAGGGGGTCTTAGATTGGAAATGGGCTGATGGGGGTTAGAACTGGAAATGGGCCGATCGGGAGGGGGACTAGGACTGGAAATGGGCTGATGGGGGGCTAGGACTGGAAAGGGCTGATGGGGGCTTAGGACTGGAAATGGGATGATGGGGGGCTAGGACTGGTAATGGGCTATCGGGAGGGTTAGAACTGGAAATAGACTGATGGGGAGTTAAGAATAGAAATAGGCTGATCGGGATGGGGGCTAGGACTGGTAATGGACTGATTGGTGGGGTTAGGCCTGGAAATGGGCTGATTAGGGGGGCTAGGACAGGAAATGGGCTGAAAGGGGGGCTAGGACAGGAAATGGGCTGAAAGGGGGGCTAGGACTGGAAATGGACTTATTGCGGGGGTTAGGACTGGTAATTGACTGATGGGGGACTAGGACTGGAATGGGCTGATAAGGGGGATAGGACTGGAAATAGTCTGGGACTGGAAATGGGCTAATGGGGGTGGGGAGGAGAGTGCTGCTGGTCCTGGAAGAAAACTAGGGACTAGGGCTACAAATGGGCTGATGCGGGGGGATGGGAGAATAGGACTGGAAGAGAGCGGATACTGAGAGGGTCTGCCAGGGGAAGGAGGGGGCAGGAAGGGAGCTGACACGGGGGAAGGAGGGGGCTAGAAAGGAGCTGATATGGCAGGGGAAGGAGGGGGCTGGAATGGAGCTGACACCTGGGATGTACTGAAGGGGGATTGGAAGGGAGCTGGCACTTGGGGATGGGAGTGGTAGGTGGCTGGGTAATGGGGAGGAGGCTGGAAGGGAGCTGACATCTGCGAGTGGCACTGGAAGGGGGCTGGACAGAGGGTAGGATGACTGGAAGAGAGCTGACTGGGGGGGGCAGCACTGAGAGTAGATGTGAGGCTGATACCTGGGATGATATTTGGACTAGAAGAGGCTGGACAGTGGGGAAGGAGGGGAACTGGAAGGGAATGGACACCAGTGGCAGTTGTGGGAATGCAAGGCTGTTGACATTGGAGGATACTGGGAGGGGAGGACTGGAAAGGGGGTCGATACTGGGGAGGGTTACTGGAACTGGAAATGGGTTGATGGAAAGAAGTGAAGAAAACAAAAGAAGAGATAAGAAATGGCAGATGGACCATAGACCACAGAAAGAGGGATAAGAGAAGACAGGAAAGCAGAAGCCTCAGATTGGGACCATCATGATCAGAGAATAAAATGGTCAGACAACAAAGGTAGAAAAAATAATTTTATTTAATTTTAGTGATTGGACTTTGTGCTGCCTTTATATTTTGCACAGTATGGGATAACTGCATCTCTTATTTATCTGATGTTGCACTGCATGCGGAGTCTGACTTCTTGGGGTTTCAGTTTAAATTTTGTCTGCACATTTTTATTTTTACTTTAGATTATGGTTACTTATTCCATACTTGGTGAGGGTCTGTGTTCTGAGTGTGTGACTGAGGCCAGGTGTTCTGTTAACATGGAGTTTGTACATAAAGATCTATACTGTACTGTATTAATTTGACTTGTTCAGCTTTTCAAATAGGTGTATGGATGTTCCAGGGTCCACTGAAGTATTAACAGTGATCTTTTTTTACATGGCCTTCTTATGTGAGTTTTGGAAGGTGGTGCTGATATGGTATGCTGTGGTACGGTATGGTATGGTAGATGTGCTCTTTGTTGTAGGGTTTTGTATTAGTTCACAATATGCCTGGTACTGGAGAATGTTGGTTGTTAGGAGATGATCAGAATCAGATTTATTTTTTTTTAAGATATTGAGTTCTGTGGATGAATGTGCTGGTTCTGCTCTGCACCCGCTATGGATGCAAAATATATGTTGAAAAAGAAAAAGCAAGAACCATAACACAGTTTATAACAACAAAATAAAAATGAGTTATAATTTGGTTTTATAAACTGTGCTGTTGGTTCTCGCTCTCTTTTAATTCCTTGGTGTGCATACATCTTGCATTTCCTCCATATAATCTAATCGGGTTTTTGGTTTGGTTCAGTTCCAGATTGGAGCTCTGAAAAAGCCCCGCCCACCTCTACGAGGGAGGGGGGGGATTTGTCATCTCATCCTTCGCCTCAGGCAGCAGTTTGCCTTCAGCCGCCCCTGTATGGAATGGAGTGTTTGTATGTGTGTGGTGCAGAGGTTGGGTGCCGCTGTGTGTGTGAGTGTGCATGTGTGTGGTGTAGAGGTGGGATGCCTGTGTGTCTGTGGTACAGAGATGAGGTGCCGCTGTGTGTGTGTGTGTGTGTGTGTGTGTGTGTGTGTGTGTGTGTGTGTGTGTGTGTGGTGCAGAGGTGTGCTACTCTCAGGGGCACACTTCACCATTTTGCTGGGTGATGACTACAGTAAGCATACACATGTTTGTTTGTGGATGCTTATGCCTGCGCATACAAACATGCATATGGACAGACAACTTGACCCTCGACAAAAGGTGTCATCACTTATGCAAAATGTGCCTAATAGAATGACTTTGTGATCTGACACTGGAAGCTTGATGTGATATTTTGTGCATCACTGAAACATGGATTCCTGAATATGATATGACTGTTTAGAACTGCTCTGTCTTTCAAATTTCAGAGTGGAATCATGTTTTCGAGTTGTTGGTTTGGGGGTGGACTGTTAGTTTTACTGTGAGATAGTTTTAAATACTGAGGAACAGTATGAGCCACAGGCGTCAGAGTGGAGTGGGCCACATGGGCCCTATCCCCACCGATATTTTGCCTGGCAGCAGGAAGTTAAACTTCATAACTTCCTGCGGCAGGCTTTGCCACTCCATGTGCAGTTGGCACCAGGGCCAGTGCTACTGCAGGAGTGCCAACATCGTGGCCTGCAGTGCTGCTGTGTGCCTCTGGGACAGGCTGCTCCCACCAGCTGCATGAGTAGAGAGAGGTCAGCAAGAGTGCTGCAGGAGCTGGGATCAAAGACACGCAGGAGGAAGGAAACATTTAAAGGGGCAATGGCCTGGAGAAATAAAGTTGAGGGAGGGGAACGAATGGAGGACAAGGCGGAAGGAAAAAGGGACAGGGCTGGGAAAGGAACGAAGTGGGGGAAGGCAGCAGGGAGGGGTGAAAGAGTGCAAGGGGTTGGAGGCTGAAAAGAGGAGAGAAAAGGGCACATAGGCACTCCAGCCCCCACTAGGCACATAGGCACTCCAGCCCTGCAACACACACACAGGCACCCTTCTCCCACACCACACAAACAGGCACACAGGCACCCCACCCCTGCACCACCCCTGCACCACACAAAGACACACACACACACACACACAAAGGCACCTGACCATCATAGCACTCACACAGAGGCACCTGAACCCCACCACACACACACACACACACACACAGGCACCCCACCCCTGCACCACACACACAAACAAATACAGGCAGGCACCCCATGCATACACACACACACAGCTTCGCATCCACACACCACACACCCTCTGTCTGAAGAGAGATATATATACACATAACACCAGTTATAAAGATTCCTCATACAGTACAGCCCCTGATACCATAATGAGACACATTTTAACATCTCTCTTTGAAATCTTCTTCCATTCCAGATACATATAATTTTGCAAATGAAGGAAGGGGAAATGCATCACTTTGCTACTTGCACAACACACAATCCTTGACAGATATTAACATACACAACCCCGCACACACATATGTGTTATTTGGATATGCCTGTTGTACCTGTACCTGGTTAGACCACTTCCTTATTTCTTTTAACTATAAAAACCATAGAGGAAAACAAGAAGTTCAGCCCTGACAGTTCTCAGTCATATGGTCTGAGACTGCCAAGTACTTGCCATGCAAAATTTGATCTTTGAAGTACTGCAGCTAGTCTAGAAGTTGGAGGTTTTTCAGAAACTTGCGCCTCTACAGCTGTTGAAAGCTTCAGTTAAGATTCATCAGATTCCTTGCTACTCTGATGAAAGTATGTATACCAAGACAATCCTGAAAAGGACTGAGAAAAAAAGGCAAAAGTTTAAACCTCCTGAGTGCAATCTCACCTTGCTTCCGCTCTCATCAGGAATCATATAGCTGCACTTAGCGGCTTTGTATATAGTTGCCTTTTGTACATAGTTTATTATGTTCGCTGTTAAGAAACCTGTTTAATGTAAACCTGTTTAATGTATTGCCCTGTCTACATAGTTTATTATGTTCGCCGTTTAAGAAACCTGTTTAATGTAAACCTGTTTAATGTATTGCCCTGTTCATTGTAAGCACTGATCAATGTTGTGAAGTGTAATTTCTGTTCACTGTAAACCGCGCTGATGTCGAATAGCGCGGTATAAAAGAAACTTTAAATAAATAAAATAAATAAATAAAAGAGCGCTGCGATCGTGGCACAGATCCCTCCTGTCGACCCGCGGGAGATCGGAGGGGAAGACAGGTCCGCTGGCCCAGGGGCGGAGCTTCCCCTCCGGACACAGCCTTCGGACGCCTCTGAAATCAGCCGAAGTTGGAACACTTGGCCCCACTGCTCTCTGATTGCTATCTCTTCAATGAAAGGTAAAGCTGTCTATGTCCCACGTCACCCCAAAGACGGAAACGTCCTCTCCCAGTACCTGCCAAGCGACTGGGGATCAGGAATTGCACACGCTGAATTCAGAGAGTCCCCCAGGAGCCCCTACTCACCACCGTGTGCTCTGGCAGCAACCAGTCCCTGCTGATGAGTAGAAGCGCTTCCTTTTCACCTGCTCCCGGCTTCGGCGTTTTTGTATGTATAGGTAAGTGCGTACGCATCTCGGGCACGAATCACTCTGTTGGAATGTGCACTGACTGACTATAAACTTCTCTCATTTTATGAAAGAAATACATTGCATAAAAGTTTTGTAAAATAACTCTTTTTATGCTTTTCTACCTTAAATTGATCTAAACATTTAATGTTACAAATTTAAATTTAATTTATATTAATTCACACATACACACCGTCCATCTACTCTTGGTCCGGCCCCCGGGTCCAATATATGAACCCATTGCGGCCCTCGGGTCAAAAGGTTTGCCCACCCCTGCCCTAGACAGATCTTAAGCTTTATACAACCCCACCTCCCCGGCTGTCAAAATTTATTATCTAGCTTTGAATGCCCTGCTCTTTTTCGCTACCCCCCCCCCCTGAAATTGCCACCCTAGGAGACTGCCTAGTTTGTCTGATAGCTGGGCCAGCCCTGGTTGTGAGGGTACAGGAGGAATTTTACTCTCACCAGTTAAATACAGTGATTCTAAACTGTAGGCACTATTTCATTTGCTGAACAGGTTTATGACTAAAAAGGTAAAGGCGAATTTGCGAGCGCTGTCGACCCTCAGAAATATGCACCACCTTCAAAGGAAGGCGCTGACCATGGAGATCAACATTTAAGTGGTGACACGTCATTTGAGGACCTTACTGAACCTTTGGCTCAGAGTGGACAGAGTTTACTGAGGTGTTCAGAGAGTATAGGGTATATTGCAAAGCTTTTAGAGTGTCTATCTAGGACTTTTTCCAGATGTGACCCCATTCACTCATGTTGTTTTAAGTCTTCCAAAGATGTGTTATTACTATTTTTGGTTGCGTTAACATTAGTCCTTGAAGCAACATTTCTTGCCTCCCATTCTAAAGCTGGAGAAATGGGGGCTGGAACCCCCCATTTTGGGCAATTTTTGCCCAGTTTCCAGCCTTCAATATGTATCTAAGCTCAATGAGCATGTGGTTTTAGACTAATTGCATATTTATCTTGAGCAATGTTTAGCTTTCGATCCATCTCAGTTTGGATTTTGCACAGGACAAATCACCTCTGCACTGGAAAGTTGGCTAGTGACACTGGGCTGTGGTCAGAGTGTAATGGATGCCTTCTTGGGCATGTCTGCAGACTTTGATTCTATCAGTCGCTAGGTTTTGCTTAGACACTTTGCTGCATTAGGGATGAAAGGATCAGTTTTTGAATGGTTCCAACCATATTTCTTTGATGGAGAGCAAAGAGCTTATGTGGGTCACCAGGTCTCTGATTCATATAGCCTCAATCGTGGCCTTTCACAGCGTTCTGCTATATCTGCAGTATTATTTAACATTTACATGTGCCCTTTATGAGATCTAATGCGATCTTTGAAGGTTGACTGTCATCTATATGCAGATATGTTATTTTTTCTTGTCACTAACGATGCTGCTCTTTTAGATTTAGTACACTGTATACGGAAGGTTGCACTTTGGTTAGGGGCTGAAGGCTTAGGTTTGAGCCTTTCACAGTCTGAGTTGTTCATACTTCAGCAAAATTCAGCTTTACAGTTGCCTGCAGTGGTGGACATTGAAAATCATAAAGTTTCCATCGTTCAGCAGGTTCGTTATCTGTGAATTCTGGAAAACATGCAGTATTTCTTTCATCCCTATCTGAGGAACTTAGTTAAATGATCTTTTTACAGATTGCGTCTGCTAAGGAGGTTGAAGAATTATCTGGATTTGGCTGACTTCACAACTGTAATACAATCCTTGGTCCTGCCCCCATTAGATTATTGCAGAACCATCTTGCTTGGGCTTCCAGTAGTACCTCTGAGAGCACTGTGAAGAGTACAAAACGCTGCTGCCTAATTGTAAACTGGAGCTAAATTACACAAGCATATTTCTCTCCATCCATTTGGAGGCTTTGCACTTCTTGACGTTTACTTACCGAATCTAATTTAGCGCAATGATGTTAATATTCTAAAGTTTTGAAATTATGGGTTGAGTTACTATTGACTATCCTTTGGGTAGCCACTAAGGAAGTTGAGATCGCAGGGAACTTGGCTGTTGCAGTGCCCTTCCCTCGCACAAGTCCGTAGTGTATGAGTATTAAATAGCATTCTATCAGTTGCATGTCCTTTAACATGGAATCAGCTTTCATCCAAGCTTAGGCTATTGGAAAATTACCTTGAATTCTGGTTGAGGCTGAAGGCATTTTATTTCAGGCATTTTATCTTAAAAAGGATATAGCGCTATTAGAAAAGGTTCAGAGAAGAGCCACCAAAATGGTAAAGGGGATGGAAGGATACTCCTTTGAAGAAAGGCTACAAAGGTTAGGGCTCTTCAACCTGGAAAAGAGACGGCTGAGGGGAGATATGATAGAGGTCTATAAATTAATGAACGGAGTGGAACGGGTAAACGTAGATCGATTGTTTACGTCATCAGAATATAGAAAGACTAGGGGGCATGCAATGAAGCTACAGGGTAAACTATTCAAGGCAAATAAGAGAAAATATTTTTTCACTCAACGTGTAATCAAACTCTGGAATTTGTTACCGGAGGATGTAGTAAAGGCTGTTAGTGTAGCTGGGTTTATAAAGGTTTGGACAAGTTCCTGGAGGAAAGGTCCATAAACCATTATTAAGAAGGGACCCAGGATATCAATGCTTGAACCAATACAAGCATTGTGGAACCTGTGTCTTTTGGGGAAACTGCTAGGTACGTATGACCTAGATTGGCCACTGTTGGAAACAGGATATTGGGCTTGATGGACCTTGGTCTGACCCAGTATGGCATATCTTATGTTCTTTTGTTCTTATAGAACAGTGATTTTCAACTGCTGTGCTGCAGCACATTGCTGTGCCACACATGGTCCACTGCTTAACCGGGAGAAGCAGCATAAATTGTGTCTACGTTTTGGGAACCTGAAAGGTACTTGTGACCTGGATTGGCCACTGTTGCAAACAGGATACTTGGCTTGATGGATCCTTGATCTGACCTATTATGGCATTTCTTATGTCATTCTTCAGTCAGCTGTTGTTCGGATTGGGTGTGTTATTCCGTGTGAGCTTGCACTACTGCACACAGAAGTGAGATGGCTATCTTCAGGATGGGTGCTTTCAAGGTTGTATGAACTAAGGGAAAAGCGTCTAAATTTTTTTACGCCAGAAGAGTCTGAGCTGTCTGACCTGCTTAGTGATGAGACCTAGTGCAATAAAGCTGTATTCCTAGCTGACATTTTACAAGCCTTGAACACTCTTAACAAGAGTATGCAGGGAAAGAATGAAAATATTCTTACTCGTACTGACAAAGTTATCTCCTTTAAGGAAAAAGTAACACTGTGGGGAGCCAGAATCAAAAAAAGAGAACAAAGTTGAGAGAAACTTGCAGACTGGGCAAAAATGTTATAGATTTAACTCTACAAAGTTTGTCACTGCTGAGTAAAATCATTGAAAAATATTTCCCATTACTTTATGAATCTTCCTTGGACTGGTGAGAGATCCGTTTGTGTTAAATGCATTATTCAGGAACAAGCAGGAAGTCAGTTCTCACATATAAGTGAAGTCAGCACCGACAGAGTCCGCGCGGAGCATTTCCCCAGCTTTCAAAGAAAGCCTTTGGGAATGCTACCATGCATTCGTGGTCCCCTTCCCTCTCAAGAGTGCCATCTTGCTCAGTCTCCTTTTTTCCTCAGAGCCCAAATGACGAATGTCCATATTCCCTGGAAAAATTCCTTAAAAATTACCTTCATAGTTGAGTTTTTTCCCAGTTTGCGTACCAGTTCCTCTTCCCACCTCGAGCCTGTGCCTCCTCAGTGCTGTTTTCAGCTCCCCTTTCCCTTTTCCATCGAGGTGTCCCTCCACTGACATTCACACCCTTTTTCGCCCAGGGTCGTCAACCCCAGCCAGGTATGATCACCGTGTCTCCCAGTGGTTTTAAAAAATGCGATCGTTGTGGTCAAATATGTCTGTCACAGACACCCACTACTTCTGCTTGCACTGTCTTAGCCCAGACCTCCCGCCCTCCATCTTGAGGCCTACTTTGTCAGATTCAAGGCCAGCCTAAAGACCCATCTCTTCTGTGCTGCCTTCGATCTGACCCCACCATCCTCCCCTCCTCCTGTCCCCCCCTAGCTTCATGCATAGTCTGTTCTTCCCTGTTTAGTCTGTTCCCCCCTGTCTTGCTTCTGTCTGTCTGTCTCTACTCTTGGTTCTATCCCTTTATTATCCAACCAATGGAGTTCTGTTTCCCTTTCCTGCAGTCTTTAATCTAATTTTTATATTGTAAACCGCTCTGGTACTTCTGTGTGGGTGGTATATAAAGTGATGAATAAAGATAAAGAAAGATAAAGTACCTCCTATGACCTGTGCCTGGCCATGACTTCGCAAACCAACAAGAAAAGGTCAGAGTTGCAGGAGAAGATGTTCCCACGGTTGACGACCCCTGGGCGAAAAAGGGTGTGAATGTCAGTGGAGGGACACCTCAATGGAAAAGGGAAAGGGGTCCTGACCAAGTCTGAGGAGAACCAGCGCACCAAAGAACTGGAGATCCTCCAATATGAGTCCCCATCAAAGGAGGCTCTCTCAGTACCAATGCAACCCATCCTCGAGTGGCTGCTCTTACAGATGTGGGAAACCCCGGCCTCGGTGCTAGTGGTCAGCCGATGCCTCGACATCATGTACTGTGTCAAGAGGAGTCCAGGCTTCCAGAAATCCCAACTTCCCCACAACTCTATGGTTGTGGAATCCTCGATGCAGAAGCTCAAGAGTCAGAAAACCTATTCTTCTGTACCCCTGGTGATGACCCCTTGGTGATGACCATCCGGGACTGCTCTAAGTTCCTGCCCGGGCCACCTACGTTGGTTTTGGGGCAGCAGATGCAGGCATTGGTGCTTGGCACCAGGCTTGGCTGCAAACCTCTGACCCCGAGCAGTGGGTCCAGGAAAAGCTGCTGGATTTCCCCTGCACCAGGGAGAACCTGTTTGGAAAGCCTATGGCCGATAAGGCAGCCGAAATTGAGGCCGAGATGGTGACCAGGCAGAGGTTCTCAAAGAAGACCTCTATTCTTCCCTGTAAGAAAACCTCAGGGAAAAGGCCAGTTTTCTCGAGGAAGAAGGACCCTTTCCACCAGAGTAACCACTACCAAACCTTCCAGAGCCAGCAGCAACAAGGATCCCAGCCCAAAGGCCAGGGACATAGACCCAGAAAGCCAAAAACCTCCAAGCTGCAGATACCAACTCTGGCTCAATCTGGTGGGAGCTTTTGACTCCCAGAGCGAGGCCTCCCTCCCCCTGGGAGACCCTCTCCAGCCCACAGGGGTCTGCTTGGCACTCTTCACCTACAAGTGGCCCAAGGTTACCTCAGACCAGTGGGTGCTCTGAGTGGTGAAGGAGGGTTACCACCTCCACTTCCAGTTGCCACCTCCGGGACATTTTACAGGAGAGCCAGTATGAACTCTCCTTCACCAAGTCCTCTTGCTCTCAGAGATAGCAGGCCTGCTAAGGGACAGAGTAGTAGAGCCTGTTCCCCAGCACCTCTGGGGCAAGGGCTTCTATTCAAGGTACTTTCTTGTCCCCAAAAGAACTGGGGTCTCAGGCCTATTCTGGACCTCCGAGACCTGAACAGGTTCCTGGTGAGAGAGAAGTTCAAAATGCTCTCTCTTGGGACACTGTTGCCCTACCTCCACCAGGGAGATTGACTTTGCTCCTTGGACCTAAAGGATGCCTACACTCACATCCTGGTCCTCCCTTCTCACCGGCAATACCTGAGATTCATGGTAGGGGGAGGCCACTACCAATACAGGGTACTTCCCTTCAGCCTAGTCTCTCCTCGCCAAGAGTTTTCACAAAGTGTCTAGCAGTGGTAGCCACCCATCTGCACCTATAAGGGGTGTTCGTCTTCCCCTGCTTGGACAACTGGCTCATCAGAGGTGGCAGAGCCGCAGAGGCCAGCCAGGGCACAGAACGTAGCATCCTCCTCCTGGGGTTCGTCATCAACTACCCCAAATCACATCTCTCTCCAGTGCAAGTCCTAGAGTTCATGGCATGGTGTGGCCAGAGCCCTCCTCCCTTGGGACAGGCAGAATGCCTCAAACAGCTGGCAGGGGAGGTCCAACACCACAGAATGGTGCTGGCTCACTTTCTCCTCCGCTTGCTAGGAAACATAGCCTCAACGGTCCATGTCACACCCCTAGCCCACCTGCATATGCGGTCAGCCCAGTGGTGCCTGCGTACTCAGTGGACCCAGGCCACGGGCTGACTCTGAGACAGGGTCAGGGTCTCTTGCCAGCTGGCAAGATCCCTCAACTGGTGGCAAAACCTAGACTTCCTCCAGGCAGGAATACCCTTCCAGGCACCCCTACCACAGAGGACCCTGACCATAGATGCTTCTCTCCAGGGCTGGGGAGCTCACTGCGGAGTTCATCGCACTCAGGGGTGCTGATCCAAGGAGGAGTCTCTACTTCAGATCAACCTCTTGGAGCTCCAGGCGGTATTTCTCGCCCTACATGCATTCCGCACCCTCTTGCAGAACAGACCTGTTTTGGTCCAGACGGACAGCAAGGTTGCAATGTTCTACATAAACAAGCAAGGGGCACAGGCTTGTACTCCCTCTTCCGGGAGGCTGTAGCCCTCCTCTCCTTTGTAGCATGCAATGGCATGCTCCTGAGAGCAATCTGCCTCCCTGGCCAGGACAACTACCTGGCAGACAGACTCAGCAGAGTCCTGTGCCCTCACGAGTGGCATCTTGACCTTGCAGTGGTGGAGAGGCTCTTTCGCCTTTGTGGCTGGCCCGAGATGTCAGAGTCAGCGAGCTTCAAGCACTGGTGACTGACCCCCTGTACACCAGGTTCTTCAAGAACAGGGTAGTGCTCCCAAAGGTGGTATCCCCATTTCAACTCAACCAGGAGGTGGTACTCCCCACCTTCTACCCACAGCCTCATTCTGGCAGCAGCTCATACTCCACACACTTGACTGTAAGCGGGCCCTGTCCTTCTATCTGCAGCGGACCCAGAGCCACCGAAAAACACTTCAGCTTTTCATGTCCTATGACCCCAGCAGGCTGGGGCTCCCTGTAACCAAGTGTACCCTATCCTCTTGCGTGGCAGATTGAATCACTCTCACTTATGAGCGAGCAGACCTCTCCCTGGAGCACCAGATTACAGCACACCACATGAGGGCAATGACCACATTAGTGGCCCACCTACCTTCTGTCCCAGTGACAGAAATTTGCAGAGCCACTATTTGGTCATCCATTCACACGTTCGCAGCACACTACTGCTTGGAAAGAGAATCCTGTAGGGACGGTGCCTTTGGTCAGGCAGTGCTCTGTAATTTATTTGGAGTGTAGGCAACTCCTGCCCTCCAACCCTCTCTGTTCAGGCTACTGGAGTGATAGTGTTGCTGACGCTAGGGTCTTGCAGAGTCTCTCAGCAGGGACTCACCTTCTGCAACTGACGGCCACCCGACCGGTCACCGTTGGTACTGTCGTGGTTTGGTCCTCGGCAGCCTGGAGCCCCGACTTCCTGCTTATTCCTAGAGAAAGCATAGTTACTCACCTGTAACAGATATTCTCTGGGAACAGCAGGAATCAGTTCTTACAAACCTCCCTCCTCCCCTAGGAGCTGCCTTCCCTACCTTGCTTGATTTTTTTATTGCCGTCTTAGCTATGTCACTGACTGAAGAATATGGCAACCTTGGGTGAGAAGGGGGCTATGCATGTGTGGTAGCATTCCCAAAGGCTTTCTTTGAAAGCTGGGGAAATGCTCCGCTCGAGCTCCATTAGCGCCAACTTCACACATATGTAAGGACTGATTCCTGCTGTTCCCGGTAAACACCTCTTAAAGGTGAGTAACTACACTTTATTGAACTTTAAACACAATCTAAATATTCATTTTTTAAATGATAAAATAAATCCTTAAAAAACTGATGTTGTGCCTTGACAATTTTAGCACCTGTGCCATGAGATGAAAAAGGTTGAAAATCACTGCTATAGAGAAATATTTGCTGTAATTTTTAGGATTATATATTTTAACTGTACTGTGTGATTTTATAATTTTAGAGTGGTGATTATCATATGTTGCATGTGTCTAGTTTGTTTGTTGTTCTTGTTTTATGGTGTAGTTTATTATTTCTTATAATATTCTGTAAACTATGAAAGATGTAGAAGATTACCAATCTGCAAGGGGCAAAATAAATAAATAATAGAACTGACTCAAATGTTGTTTGAGTCAGAAAAGGCTCCACGTTTGCCCTTTTCTAAGGTACCATGTTTTGCCTTTTCTAAAATATCATCAGAACTACATATATCCTGACCGCAACATCTCAATTCTAGTCTTCATGCACTATCTATAATGTGCTTTTTAATCTCATTAGCAAACATATTAAACGTTAAGAGAGTATATGATAGCCAAAGTAAAAAAAAATTCAAAGAGTATATAAGTAGAGATTATATTTTAAGAAGCTAGATTTTGTGTCACCTCGTATTATCAATGGTCAAAGTACATAAAAGCAATGACCATGAGGAAAGTAGGATTGCTGCTGAATAAGCAAAAGGGTCCCAGCTTTACAAGGACTTTTTTGAAACTGATAGTAGAGTGTTGGTTTGAAGCAGATCTTGATGTTAAGGATATTCACTGGAGGATGCTAGAGATATTACAGCCCACATGACAGGGAGGAGATTATGAACATATGTTAAATTTTAAGGGACAACAATGAATTTTCTCTCTTAAGATGATAGCACCAGGGGGGGTTAAATCAAGAATTAGAGGGCATGTCACTGATTAATGCTGAATATGTGATTGAATTAAAGAGATGACACCTGACTACAAGTTTGTTTTTTCAGGAATGGAGAAGTGATCAGCTCTATTTGGGCATTTAATGCTAACTCTGAAGCAGATGGTTCTTTCCATCAAACCGTAAAGTTATGTCACTTTCTAGAAAACTCTATTGGGTGCATTGCTATGGGAGCTGCAATATTCAGATAAGTGAATGATCTATTGGAGTTTGCTGCTGAATTTTAACATGAATTTGAAAGAATGAATTTTACTTTGTTTACATTATCAGAATATAGAAAGACTAGGGGACATGCAATGAAGCTACAGGGTAAACTATTTAAGACTAATAAAAGAAAATATTTTTTCACTCAACATGTAATCAAACTCTGGAATTTGTTACCGGAGGATGTAGTAAAGGCTGTTAGTGTAGCTGGGTTTAAAAAAGGTTTGGACAAGTTCCTGGAGGAAAGGTCCATAAACCATTATTAAGAATGGACCCAGGATATCAATGCTTGACCCAGTACAAGCATTGTGGAACCTGCGTCTTTTGGGAATACTGCTAGGTACGTATGACCTAGATTGGCCACTATTGGAAACAGGATACTGGGCTTGATGGACCTTGGTCTGACCCAGTATGGCATGTCTTATGTTCTTATGTTCTTGCACTTTAAATGATAAATAATAAAAGAAAATGAGAAATCGGATCTGGACTGATGGTGAGTTTTACAGCTAAATGCTAATGTGAGAAATAGTTTTTCAGCCCTTTTAGATTGAGCTCCTGAGCTCCCTTTTTATTTATTTATTTATTTACTTTTCTTATATACCACGCTATTAAAATCAGTGCGGTTTACAATTGAACAAAACATACTGCAATGTCACATGACAGTTGAGTTTACATTGAACAAGGACAAGATAACTTGGAGGTAACTGGGGTAACTATTTACAGAGTAACTATTCACAGAGTATAGTATAAATTTGTACATGGAGTTATACTAACTGCTTATTTACATAATATAGGTCGGTTTTCAACAATTTTATAAGAGGCTTAATCAGTAAAATGTGGGGTCAATACCAACGTTAAACAGGAGAGGGGACATAGTGGTAGAGCTAATCGTTCTCTTTATGGTGTTGGATTGTGGGTGGGGTGAGGTAGGGTGTGAAGATGGGTGGTTGTTTTCTGTGGTTGGGTTCTGGGTAATGGATTAGGAAGAGGTGGTGTTTGAGGGCTTTTCTAAAGACGATAGGTCTGGGATGGCACGGAGCTCAGTAGGGAGTGCATTCCATGCCATGGGTGCAAATATGGAGAAGGCCCTGTTGGCGGTAGCCTTTGTGCACTTTGTTAGTATCTTGGGGACCTCAAGAGTGTTTGCTTGGTTAGATCTCCTGATCCTGTTGATCGGCCGGCTTTGAATGAGTTTGCTGATGGGCGTATGGGTCTGGTTCCTTAGGGCTTTGAATGTCAGCACTAGGGACTTGTACTGGATTCTAGCCTGAAGTGGAAGCCAGTGGAGGTCCATCATGACTGGAGTTATATGTTCAGCTCTCGATGTACCTGCAAGTACCCTTGCTGCAGCATTCATTGCAAGGTGGAGAGGTCCTAGCGTTGACTGAGGGAGGCCATGGAGAACGATATTTGCGAAGTCCAGATGTGGGAGCACCAAGGCTTGGAAGATTGTTCGGTAGTCGTTAAAGTCCAGTAGGGGGCGCAGGTGATGTAGTATCCGGACCTTGTGGTAAATTGCTTTCGTGGTGTTCTTCACGTGTGTAGACATGTCGAGCCGTTGGTCGAGCGTGATACCTAGATAGCGGATTGTTGATTTTGCTATCAACTCAACATTGTTTACTTGTAGTGTGGAGGGTGGGGTGAACTTCTGGTTCTTGGTAAGGAATAAGACATCCGTTTTGCTATGGTTGATCCTTAGGTTCTGTGCTGTAAGCCATTCTGCTACAGCTTCGAAACAACTCGATATTGTTGAAAAGTCTGGTTGATCAATCAGGAATGGTGAGTAGATTAGGATGTCATCTGCATAGATTTATGAATTTAGAAACAGAGAAACCTGACGGCAGAAAAAATACCACATGGCCTATCTAGTCTGCCCTTCCATATCAATTACTACAATAATCCTCTTTTTTTCCTTTTGAGATCCTCTGTGTTTGTCCCATGCTTTTTTGAATTCAGATATTGTCCTCATCTCTACCACCTCCACTGGGAGACTATTCTATGGATTCACCACTCTTTCCGTAAAGAAATATTTCCACATATCACTCCTGAGTCTATCCCCTTTCACCCTCATCCTATGTCCCCTTGTGGCAGAGCTTGCTTTCAATCAAAAGAGACTCCCTTCCTGTGCATTTATGCCAGAGAGGTATTTATTTTAATTTTAATTTTCAAGATTTCCAATATCAATACAGGCAATGTCAATATAAATTTATCAATACAAAGAAATATCAAAAGGAAATATAACATGCCTTCATTACAATTCGGCCATAAATTTGGAGGCAAGAAAAGATAAGACTTTGGGAGATAATCAATAAACAATGTAAAGACTGTGGAGCATGCATAACCAGCGGGACATACACTATGGCCCCCCACCGCTAGCCCCAAGTCTCCCCTCCAAAGAAACTATAAGCTCAAGGAGCTGTTTAGGCTCAGCAAAGTAATAATTTTTGCCCTCAAAACTAATATAACACAGTGAAGGAAATTTCAAGAGCCAGGTTCCTCCAAGCGAAAGAACATGAGGCCATAAGGCCAAGAATTCCTTTCGTCAGGCATGGGTCTGTTTAGAAACATCAGGAAATATTCATATAACAGCCTAAAAACTGCTCCTGCATGGGCCGGAAGTATAAACAAAGAACAGATGTTTTGTCCTGCTCAAATGTGAAAGTCACCAGCAATGTGCAACGGACTTTTACCATTTCCAAAGACCCTTCCAGAAACCTGGTCAGGACCAGCTCCCGGGCACACCACTAGTAGAAGACAGGTAATAGGTCCTAGCTATAGAAGGAAACTTGTCCAATTCCCATCCAAAAACGTCCATCATATACTTTTTTACCAACTCCACAGGGCCAAGCAGGGGGAACTGGTGAAAACACAAGAACTGAAGATTGTTCCTCTGGGGCTGGTTCTCGAGATATTGAAGTTTTCTCCAGAGCCTCAAACTCTCCTTAACATTGGTATCCTTAACTTCCCTCAACTCTACCATCTGCTCTTCCAGCTGCCCCAATTTAGCAGCATGCTAGGCTATTTCACTGTTTTGAGAAGAGACAAGTTCTGCCAAGGAATCCACCTTTGTACCAATCTGTAACAAGTTTGAATTGAAGAAAACTTCAGGGCTTTAATCGAGTCCCATGAACCCCTAGAGAAGCTCCCAGGCTCTCCCCAAGATGACCTGCAGGCCTACTGCCTTCCCCTTGCCTCAAACCTGCTACCTTGAGGGGGAGCCCAGCGAATCTCCCATCTCTGGCTCAGCAACTACGCTTGTGCGCAGGAGAACTCACCTCCCCTAATGGAGCACTTCCAGGTTGCCTGAGAAGAGCCCGTTCTTTGGGGCTTAATGATGCCCCCTCCGTGCTCCACTCTGAAGGAACACCACCAGATCAGTCCAAAGCAGCTGCCGACTCCTTCATTGGGTGAACACAGAGTTTATCCAAGGTAAGCTGCCCTCGTTCTCCCACACAAGACCCCACGGGGTGGATCGGATGTTTGCCCTTCCACTATGGCATGGAGCAGGAAAGGTGAGTCAATCCTCCTTTGAATGCTTGGAGTTCAGTACAAGCAGCCTTCTGAATCCGTTAAAACACTAGGTGATAGTGTTTTAACACACCAATGCTTCTGTGAACTAACCCACAGAGATATTTAAACATCTCTATGATATCTCCTCTATCTCACCCTTCCTTTAAAGTATGCATATTAAGATCTTTAAGTCTGTCCTCCTATGCTTTATAACAAAGATCACTATCCATTTTGTTAGCCACCCTCTGTACCGACTCCAACCTGTTTATATCCTTTTGAAGGTGTGGTCTCCAGAATTGCACACGACACTCAAAATGAGGTCGCACCAGAGACTTATACAGAGGCACTATCACCTCCTTTTTTCCTGCTGGCCATTCCTCTCGTTATGCACCCAAGCATCCTTTTGGCTTTCGCCGTCACCTTTTCTACCTGTTTAGCAACTTTAAGATCATCAGACACAATCACAAGCCCAGGTCCCGCTTTTCTTTTGTGGACAGACGTACTTCATCCCCTACACTATACTACTCCCTTGGATTTTTGCAACCCAAATGCATGACCCTGTTTTTTTTAGCATTAAATCTCAGCTGCCAAATTCTATACCATTCTTCAAACTTAGCTAGATCCCTACTCATGTTATCTACTCCTTCCTGGGTGTCTACTCTATTGCAGATTTTGGTATCATCTGCAAACAGGCAAACCTTACCAGCCCTTCCGCTATATCACTAACAAAGATGTTAAAAGAATCGGACCAAGGACAGATCCTTGCGGCACACCACTGGTAACCTCCATCTCCTCACCCTTTGTTGCCTCCTACTCAACCAAATTTTAACCCAAGCAATAACTTTAGGGGTAATCCCTAGGGTGCTTAGTTTGTTTATAAGTCGCTTATGCAGAGTGGTGTCAAAGGCTTTACTGAAATCTAAGTACAGCAGATATAGGGCTCTACGTCAGTCTAATTCCCTGGTCGCCCAGTCAAAGAAATCAATTAGATTTATCTGTCAAGACCTGCCTCTGGTAAACCAATGCTGCCTCGGAACTTGCAATCCATTGGACTCCAGAAATCTCACTATTCTCTCTTTTAGCAGTGTTTACAATAATTTACTCACCGCAGAGGTTAGACTAACCAGCCTATAGTTTTAAACCTCATCCTTACTTTCACTTTTGTGTAAAGAGACCAAATGTGCCTTTCTCCAGTCCTCTGGCACCACTTCTGACTCCAAAGAAGCATTGAAAAGGCAGTATTTTGCATTGAGTGTCACATGTATGATTTTCTCCCAGTTGGTGAGAGGTCTTAGGTGTGCACTAGGTGCAAGGTGCTCTTTGCTCTCAGGGAACAAGTCTGTTCTCTAGAGGCTAGAGTAGCAGACTTGGAAGACATAAGAAAGACAGAGAGGCACATAGTCGAGACCTACAGGGATATAGTCCTAAAGTCCAGTCTGGCAGCATCCCTGTTGCCATGGAGAAGAGAGGTCATGTGACAGGAGAGCATCACCCTGGAATGGCAAGAAGTAATTCTGTAACTAGGACCTGTCCTCCAGGTGATGTAAAACCCTCTCACACTGAGGAAGTTTCTCCAGGGCCATGTGCCCATGAGGGAAGGGTTATTCGATCATTAGATAGCTGGGTGGCTGGTGGACGTGAGGATCATCTGGTAACATGCCTGCCTGGTGCGAAGGTAGCAGACCTCACGCGCCACCTAGATAAGGTCTTAGATAGTGCTGGGGAGAAGTCTGCTGTCTGCTCCTATGTCAGTACCAATGACATAGGAAAATGTGGTAGGGAGGTTCTGGAGGCTAAATTTAGGCTTTTAGGTAGGAAGTTGAAATCCAGAACTTCCAGGGTAGCGTTCTCTGAAATGCTTCCCGTTCCATGAGCAGGACCCAAAAGGCAGGCAGAGAGGCTCTGGAGTCTCAATGCGTGAATAAGACGATGGTGCAAGGATGAGGGTTTTGGATTTGTTAGGAACTGAGGAACATTCTGGGGAAAGGAGGGGCTCTTCCAAAGGGATGGGCTTCACCTTAATCAGGATGGAACCAGGCTGCTGGCATTAACCTTTAAAAAGGAGAAAGAGCAGATTTAAACTAGAAAATAGGGGAAAGCCGACAGTCGCCCAAGAGCGCATGGTTCAGAACAATGTATCCTTGAAGGATACTACCAAAAGCAGAGAGGTTCCAAATAAAGAGTAAAGTAGCCTAAATGCCCTTGAGTATGGAGCAGACAGCTTAAATATTCCAAATTACCCATGCCTACCAATAGCCAGATTAATATGAATAAAATACAGTCTCCAAAATGCTTGTATGCAAATGCTAGAAGTCTAAAAAATAAGATGGGAGGGTTAGAATATATAGCAATAAATGAGAGGTTAGATATAATTGGAATCATATGGTAGAAAGAGGACAACCAGTGGGACACTGTGATGCCTGGGTTCAAACTATATCGTAATGATAGAGCTGATCAAATTAGTGGAGGGGTTGTGCTCTATTTATTATTATTATTATTATTATTTATTTATTATATTCTCTTATATACCGCTCTATTCTGCATCAGTGCGGTTTACATTGAACAAACTGAAATTACATTGAACAGGGCATAATAACTTGGAGATAACTATTTTACAGGGAACATGGGCTATGGAGGGTTAAGTGGCTATGTTAGAGAGGGCATTGAGTCAGAAAGGATTAAAGTTTTGCAGGAAACAAAATTTGCTATAGAATCTCTATGGATTGAAATTCCATGTAAAAAGGGGAAGGCGATGACAGTGGGGGTGTACAATTGACCGCCTAGCCAGAATGAACAAATTTATTTATATTCTCTTATATATCATGCTATTCTGCATCAGTGCAGTTTACATTGAACAAACTGAAATTACATTGAACAGGGCATTATAACTTGGAGATAACTATTTTACAGGGAACATGGACTATGGTGGGTTAAGTGGCTTGCCCAAGACCAGAAGGAGCACTTGTGGGACTAGAAACCCCAGGCCTTCTGGCCCAAGGTTGCTGTGCTCTAGTGGGATTTGAACCCCTGACCTTCTGGCCTGAAGTACCTTGCCCCAACCACTAGGCCACTCCTCCACTCCTCCACACAAATGGATGACGAAATGCTCAAAGAAATCTAGGAAGCTAACAAAAGTTACAGCACAGTAATAATGGGTGATTTCAATTACCACGGTATCGACTGAGTCAGTGTCATGGCAAGACATGCTAGGGAGATAAAGTTCCTAGATGAAATAAATGACTGCTTCTTGGAGCAGCTGGTACATGAACCGACCAGAGGGGAAGTCATATTGGACCTAGTTCTTAGGGGAACACCAGATCTGGTACAAGAGATAAGGGTGTTAGGGCCACTTGGCAATAGTGATCATAGCATGGTCGCGTTTGATTTAATTAGTGGAAGAGGGATGGTAAGGAAATCCACAGTACTACCTTTTAACTTTTGAAAGGGAGACTATGATAAAATGAGGAAAATAGAAACATAGAAATATGATGACAGAAAAAGACCACATTGCCTATCTAGTCTGTCCTTCCATATCAACAACTACAACAGTCCAATTTTTACCTTTAGAGATCCTCTGTGTTTGTCCCATGCTTTTTTGAATTCAGTTACTGTCCTCATCTCTACCACCTCCACTGGGAGACTATTCCATGGATCCACTACTCTTTCCATAAAGAAATATTTCCGCATATCACTCCTGAATCTATCTCCCTTCACCCTCATCCCATGTCCACTCGTAGCAGAACTTGCTTTCAATTGAAAGAGGCTCTCTCCCTGAACATTTATGCCACGGAGGTATTTAAACATCTCAATCATATCACCTCTATCCTGCCTTTCCTCTAAGGTGTACATATTAAGATCCTTCAGTCTGTCCTCATATGCTTTATAATGAAGACCACTAATCATTTTAGTAGCCACCCTCTGCACCGACTCCATCCTGTTCACATCCTTTTGAAGGTGCGGTCTCCAGAATTGCACACTATACTCCAAATGAGGTCGCACCAAAGACTTATAGAGAGGCATTATCACCTCCTTTTTTCTGCTAGCCATTCCTCTCAGAATGCACCCAAGCATCCTTCTAGCTTTTGCCGTTGACTTTTCTACCTGTTTAGCTACTTTAGGATCATCAGACACGACCACGCCTAGATCCCGTTCTTCATTAGTGGACAAAAGTACTTCACCCCCTATACTATATTGCTCCCTTGGATTTCTGCAGCCCAAATGCATGACCTTACATTTTTTAACATTAAATCACAGCTGCCAAATTCTAGACCATTCTTCAAGCTTAGCTAGATCCCTCCTCATGTTATCTACACCTTCCTGGGTGTCTACTCTATTGCAGATTTTGGTATCATCCGCAAAGAGGCAAACCTTACCCGACAGCCCTTCCGCTATATCACTAACATAGATGTTAAAAAGAATCGGACCAAGGACAGATCCCTGGGGCACACCACTGGTAACATCCTTCTCCTCAGAGTGAGCTCCATTTACTTCTACTCTTTGTCGCCTCCCACCCAACCAATTTCTAACCCAAGCAGTAACTTTAGGGTCCATCCCTAGGGTGCTCAGTTTGTTTATAAGTCGCCTGTGAGGAACAGTGTCAAAGGCTTTACTGAAATCTAAATACACCACATCTAGAGCTCTCCATCGGTCCAACTCCCTGGTCACCCAGTCAAAGAAATCAATCAGATTTGTCTGACAAGACCTGCCTCTGGTGAATCCATGCTGCCTCGGATCCTGTAATCCGCTGGACTCCAGAAACCTCACTATTTTCTCTTTCAGCAGCGTTTCCAATAATTTACTCGCCACCGAAGTTAAACTAACCGGCCTGTAGTTTTCAACCACATCCTTACTTCCGCTTTTTTGTAAAGGCACCACATGAGCCTCTCTCCAGTCCTTTGGCACCACTCCAGACTCCAACGAGGCATTGAAAAGGTCAGTCAGTGGAGTTGCTAGAACGTCCCCAAATTCCCTCAGTATTCTAGGGTGTATCCCATCCAGTCCCATCGCTTTGTCTACTTTAAGTTGAGCTATTTTCTCACGAACAGAGTCTTCTGAAAATTGTTCAAGATGTCCCTTGCTTCTCTTCCTATTTGTGGGTGTTTTCTGAGGTCCTGCTCCTGGTTCTTCATCTGTGAATAGTTAAGAAAAAACTAAAAGGAGCAGTTGCAAAGGTTAAAGACTTACATCAAGCTTGGGTGTTGTTTAAAAATACTATCTTGGAAGCCCAGACCAGCTGTATTAAATGCTTTAAGAAAAGTGGAAGGAAGTCCAAAAAACTGCAGCATGGTTTAAAGGTGAGGTCAGAGAGGCTGTTGTTGCTAAAAAAGCGTCTTTCAGGAAATGGAAAAAAGAGCCAAATGACGAAAACTGGAAACAGCAGAAACACCGGCAAGTTTAATGCAAGGCATTGATAAGGCAGGCAAAAGGAGAATTTGAGAAAAAGCTTGCTGCAGAAGCAAAAACACGTAATAAAGACTTTTTCAAGTACATTCATAGCAGAAAACCTGTGAGAGAGGCAGTTGGTCCATTAGATGATAGAGGGGTTAAAGGGGCACTAAGATGCAACAAAGCGATAGCGGAGAGACTGAATGAATTCTTTGCTTCGGTCTTTACTGAGGAAGATGTAGGGATGTTACCTATGACTGAAGTGATATTTAATGGTGCAGAAGAATTGAAGGAAATATCAATACATCAGGAAGATGTATTACAACTATTTGATAAACTGAAGAGTAGCAAATCACCTGGACTAGATGGAATACATCCAAGGGTGTTGAAAGAACTGAAATATGAGATTGCAGACCTGCTATTAGTAAGCTGTGAACTATCATTAAAATCATGTGTAATACATGAAGATTGGAGAATGGCCAACGTAACGCCAATTTTTAAAAAGGGTTCCAGGGGTGATCTGGGAAACTACAGACCAGTGAGCCTGACGTCAGTATCAGGAAAAATGGTAGAAACCATCATAAAGAACAAAATTGCTGAACATATAGATAGTCATGGCTTAATGGGAGACAGCCAACATGGCTTTAGACAATGAAGATCTTGTCTTACTAATCTGTTATGTTTTTTTGAAGGTGTGAATAAACAGGTAGACAAAGGTGAGTCGGTTGAAATAGTGTATTTGAACTTTCAGAAAGTCTTTGACAAGGTCCCTTATCAGAGACTTTTGGCAAAACTAAAGAGTCATGGGATATGAGGCAGTGTACTATTGTGGATCAGGAACTGGTTAAAAGATAGAAAGCAGAGGGTAGGGCTAAATGGCCAATTTTCCCAATGGAGAAAGGTGCATAATGGTGTACCCCAGGGATCTGTGCTGGGTCCGCTGCTTTTTGACATGTTCATAAATGACCTGGAAAAGGGAATAATGACTGAGGTTATCAAATTTGCAGATGACACAAAACTATTTAAAATTGTTAAAACCCATGAGGATTGTGGAAAATTGCAAGAGGATCTTGATAAACTGGAAGACTGGGCATCAAAATGGCAGATGAAATTTAATGTGGACAAGTGCAACGTTATGCACCTAGGGAAGAACAACCCAAACTATGGTTACATGATGCAAGGTTCCACATTAGGAACTACCACCAAGAAAAAATATTTAGGCGTCATTGTGGATAACTTGTTAAAACCCTCTGCCCAGTGTGCAGCGGCGGCCAAGAGAGCAAATAGAATGCTAGATATCATAAGGAAAGGAATGGAAAATAAAACAAAGGATATTATAATGCCTCTGTATCATTCCATGGTGCGACAGCACCTTGAATATTGTGTGCATTTCTGGTCATATCTTAAAAAGGATATAACGTTATTAAAAAAGGTTCAGAGAAGAGCCACCAAAATGGTAAAAGGGATGGAAGGATACTCCTATGAAGAAAGACTAAAAGGTTTAGGGCTCTTTATTTATATTCTCTTATATAATGTGCTATTCTGCATCAGTGTGGTTTATGTTGAACAAACTGAAATTACATTGAACAGGGCATTATAACTTCGAGATAACTATTTTACAGGGAACATGGGCTATGGAGGGTTAAGTGGCTTGCCAAGACCACAAGGAGCACCTGTGGGACTAGAAACCCCAGCCCTTCCTGCCCAAGGTTGCTGTCCTCTAGTGGGATTTGAACTCCTGACCTTCTGGTTTGAAGTACCTTGCCCCAACCACTAGGCCACTCCTCCACTCCACTCTTTAATCTGGAATAGAGATGGCTGAGGAGAGATATGATAGAAGTCTATAAATTAATGAACGGAGTGGAACGGTTAAATGTAGATTGATTGTTTACGTCATCAGAATATAGAAAGACTAGGGGACATGCAATGAAGCTACAGGGTAAACTATTTAAGATTAATAAGAGAAAATATTTTTTCACTCATCGTGTAATCAAACTCTGGAATTTGTTACCGGAGGATGTAGTAAAAGCTGTTAGTGCAGCTGGGTTTAAAAAAGGTTTGGACAAGTTCCTGGAGGAAAGGTCCATAAACCATTATTAAAAAGGAACCTAGGATATCAATGTGTGACCCAATACAAGCATTGTGGAACCTGTGTCTTTTGGGGAAACTAGATTGGCCACTGTTGGAAACAGGATACTGGGCTTGATGGACCTTGGTCTGACCCAGTATGGCATATCTTATGTTCTTATGAAAAGGTCAGTCAGTGGAACCACTAGAACATCCCCAGTTTCCTTCAGTATTTTCAGATGTATCCCATCTGATCCCATTGCTTTATCTACTTTTAGTTTAGCTAGTTCCTCACAAACACAGTCTTCTGAAAATCATTTGAGATCCCTGTCACTTCTATTCCTATTTGCAGGTATTTTCTGAGGTCCTGCTCCAGGCCCTTCATCTGTGAACACAGAACAGAAATATTAGTTAGGCAATTCCGCTTTATCCTCATCAGCTTCTACATATTCCTCTCCTTCACCCTTGAGTCTGACGATACCACTTTTGCCCTTCCTCTTCTCACTAACATATCTGAAAAATGTCTTATCCCCCCATTTTATTGCATTAGCTATTTCTTCTTCTTTTTTGACTCTTTGCTTTCCTGACTACTTTGCTAGCTTCTCTAAGTTTTTCCAAATATAGATGCTGTTCTTCCTCTCTCTGTGATCTCTTGAATTTCCTGAAGCCCTCCCTCTTTTTCTTCACTTTGAGCTACTTCTTTTGAAAACCATAGCGGCCTCCTTTTCCTTTTGCATTAATTTACCTTTCTATTAAAAAAGGTTTGTTGCCCTTAAAATATCCCCTTTCAGTTTTGCCCACTGTTTTTCTACATCCCCTAGCTATTCCCATCCCGCTAACCACACCTTGTGGTATTGGCCCATCTTGGCAAAGTTAGTTTTCTTAAAGTCTAAGACCCTCACTTTTGAATGGATTTTATCATCCTTAGTCCTAATACAGAACCACACCATCTGGTGATCACTGGATGCGAGAAGATCTCTCACTATAACATCAGAAACACTTTCCCCATTAGTAAGCTTGAAGTTCAGAATGGCCCCTTCACATTTGGGTCCTGTTAGTAGTTACATGAATAGTTCTCCCTGTAGAGAATCCAGGATCTCCTAGATGACACCGCAGCAGGGATGTGCTAAACAACATCCGGCATATTGATATCACCTATCAGTCGCACGTTTCCTTTCATGGAAATACTGTGTATGTCTTTTATTAAACTGGTCCAACTAAGAGCAAACAGTCACGTCAGAAACAGTCCACAGTGGAGGAACGTGATGTATCCAAGGAAAGAACAAATTAATCATATAATATTGAAAAAGAGGCTTTTATTTACAATACCAATGGATGATGCCCACCCGACACAGGCCGTGTTTCGTTTAATAAAACTTCATCAGGGGTACAGGGCAACTCATTGGTCAAAACTGTAAATGTCTCCTCTTTAACACAATTTTTCCAAGCCTAACAGGGCTGCACAAATCGCGGCACTGAAAACGTGAAACTACGTGTTACACCCAGCGTTGCATCGCATGGCTCAAGTTATGCCAAGGTTGTGCGTCGTCTTTAATTCTATAGCTTTAATATTATTTTTATATATAGTGTCACTCTTCCTCTCCTTCTTCCTACCCTGTCCTTCCTGAATAAAGAATAGCCCGGTATAATTACATCCCAGTCATGGTTGTCCATGAACTATGGGGCATGTTTACTAAAAGCCGTACAATTGCGTGCCGCACAATAGCGCACGGAAACGCGGCACTCAAACGCTCAGAAACGCTCTTAAATGCCCCGCACAAGTGCGCGTGGGCCCCGCACAGTTGCGCGCCGCACTAACGTGCCCCGCACAAGTACCCGGCCCGCAAATGTCCGATAGAGGCGTGGAAAGGCATTCTGAGGGCGGAGGAAGGCTCCCGAGGGGCGGAGGGACGGGGTCAATGGGTGGAGAGTGGGAGGGGAGAGGCTCCCCGCACAGTATCGGGCCCGAATTTGCATGTAAAATTACATGCAAATTCGGGCCCGCGGGAGAAAGCATTTAAAGGGAAGAGAAACCATTTCCGTCAGCAATGTACAGGAAAACCGGGGAAACCAGCAAAACGTGAGCAGTGTGATATATGTGCACAGCACAAAAGTGAAAATAAAAATAGAAAATGACCACAACAGAACTATTAAAAATAGTAATTCAGCTGGGGAACAGTTATAGTGATGGGCAAATACAGAAATCACACCCAGCAAAGCTCCAGAAAAAAGAAATGACTTTTGGAAGGGTCTACTGAGAGGAGACTCTTCCAAAAAACATTGCCACGTATTGGAGCTTTCCTGGGAGTGTTTGCTATGGTTGCCCATTAATATCACTGTTGCCCAGCGTGGTGATATTTTGTCCCACATTTCCCGTGGTCATTTCCGGGGTTTATGTGCACGTTTGTCACCAGACAGGGTGCATATGCCCACAGTAGAATTGCGTAGAGCAGGGTTTGTGACTCCATCCTGCCAGGCTTACTGCCTCCAGGGGCTGCACTGTCTCTGTGGCCAAAGTGTGGTACAGCGGACAGAGTCATTACCTCTAGGACCAGAGGGCAGAGGTTCAAAACCCAGCTGGGGCACCTGCCAGCCCAGTCCCTATATTTTACCCACCACTAAATAAAGATAGCGCAGACACCCCTGTATGCATGGGGAAAACACCCATATTTTACCCAACACCGCACACACACCACAACAATGGGCATTACCTACAGCCAAGTCCCCCAAATGCAGTCCCATACTGCCACATTGCAATCAGGTCAACTGCTTTTTCTGAGAGACGTTCATGCCAGCATGTTGGCGGACAAGTACATGTGGTGCAGGGGGCAGTGGCTGCTAACCACAGAAGACAGAGGCCTAGCCATGTGCAGGCTGGCACAGTCCACTGCAACAGACAGGTCCTGCCGGATCCACAGTCATGGACAGTCCAGGGAATCCAACCAATCTGTGGCTACACAGTGGTGCAGTGCACACAGACAGTGCATACAAGAACAGAAGGTCACAGGTTCAAAGCCCAGCTGGGGCTACTGCCAATCCTGCCCACATATTTTTCCCACAACTAAACAGTGATAGTAAGGACACACCTTTCATGGCGGGGACATATGCAATGGTAAGACATCTATCTTTTACCCCACTGAGCACAGACACCATGAACATGGGCAGTACCTAGAGCAGAATCACCCAAATGCAGTCCTGGTGGGCCACACACCAGTCAGGTTCCATGCTGACACTCATACAAATGCCTGTGCTGTATATCTATGCACCACCCCCATGGCATGTAGATGTAGCCCATGCATATTCATGAGGGATAGCAGGAAAACCCGAACAGTGTGATGCAAACCTGGACTGGAGTTGGGAATCTGTGCCGTACAGCAGCAGCCATCAAGGGCAGACACACCCACACCCACAGGCCCCATTGGCCAATGTCTCCTGGAAAGGCAGAACATTGGACCGTGCATGCAGCACCCAAAACGAGCACTTGCATAACTTACCAATGTCACCCTACACCTGAGGTATACGGTACACAGCTCGGAGACGTTTGCTAGGAGCACAGGCAGGCAGTTATCCATACGTTACGTACATACTGCTAGTTGACCCCATCCAAACAATCTGTTAGGTGTTTGCGGGGCATGCTCCAGGCCTGGCCTCTGACGGTGCTTACCACCCTGGGGAGTGACCACCAGCTGTAATGCGTACCATATCCATGCCTTGCCGTGCTCAGGACCGGTTTGGTGGGCAAGGCTACTTACCCCCTCAATCGTAGCACCATGATGGCAGAGGTGTGGAAGTGTGTGTCTGTCTATACAGTGGGTGTTGGCTGCAAGCCCCTTCAACAGCCCGCACTGCCAGCACTGTTGCCAGTATTGGCCAGTCAATGTGCATAATGAGGTGCAAGGTACCATGGGTATAGCCAGGGCAGGGTGGCGTGGCCAGGATGCATCTGCACTGGGCATAGGGCCCTGGCAGGGACATTGGCTGGGATATTGTAGTGTCCGGCCACCACCTACACAGACAGGGTGGCCAAAGCATGTCCTTCTGGGGGATCACGCTCACCCTGACTGTGCAGTGACCACAGCATGGCTAGGCCCCCCCATAGTGCTGTATAGTAGTTCTCTCATGTGATAGATATGGGTTTCTCTTTGGGGCCCAGTCACTGATCTATCTGCTTGCTGTGTATGCAGACAGCCCAGTTCTGGGTGCATGCATCTCCATTGGGAACATGCACTATGGACTAACCAGCAGACTGTTTGTAGCTGGTAAATGTCTTGCTATAATGGCTTGCAGGGTGCAGTGGCTGTTGGCTTGCTGCAGGGGAATATCTGGTGGTGGAGTGCAGCTTACCATACCCTGGGCTTATGTCTGTCTGCTATTGTGTTATGGCTGTGTATGGAGCTGCCTGCCTGGGGGGGTGGGGGTGGTGGTGTTCCTCAGCATGACTGGGGTTGATGTTGCCCTCTACTGCCACCTTTGCAGGGAGGTAGAGTGTGGATCCCTTGATGGGGACCATGTTTGCCACTGGGGGGGGGGTGCCTGATGGCGGCAGACAGGGATATCCATGGTGTTTGTGCAGAAACTAGCTATCTTACACATTAACACTGCTTTGGAACACCCACTTGGCCTCCATCAGCCATGGCAGGTGTTGTTGACCTGGTCCTGGCCACCTCATTGCACACTCAGGGTGAGCACAGTACCCGCATGATGTAACGGTGTGTGGCTACTCTGTGCCAGTAAAACACCCGGTCAGTGCCCCCTACTAGGCCAAGGTGCTGTGTGGGTGCACCCGGTCACTTCCCCCAACAGGGCCGAGGTGCTGTGGGGGTGCATTCCCCATCTTGTGTCCATCTGCGGACAGCTAATTTGCATGTGCAGTGCATCATGGGTACGGGTGGCCTAACCCTATCCTGTTGACACCAGCAGACTGTCTGTGAGGTGACGTGTAGGCTATCTGCAGCCAGCCAGGGGCCTGCTTACAGCTATGGAGCTGTAGCGCAATGGTTACATCACTGCCTGTGCAGCCAGAGGTCATGGGTTCAAACCCACAGTGGGGCCCTTTGGTAGGGCTGTCCACAACTTTATTTTTATTTACTGTACATATGTCTATGCCGGCAAGACCACCCTCAGCTTACTATACCCATTAGGTGCCTCTGAGGGTGCTTCATAGGGCGCCCTGTAGGCCACCTTATGGTTGCCATCCCTATAGGGTGCACTATACATTATCCTGTGTCGCAACATACATGCTGCCCTATAGGGGTCATTCAAGGGTGCCTTGGCGAACAGTGCACTGTAACATGTGCCTTATGGGCCGCCGTCTGTTAACATGCTGGGAGAGTGCGTTTGCTAGTAGTGATAACATAATAAAATTATACAGCCTCCTACAGCACTCCACAACATAATACATACTGCCTCAGCAGGCATTTTTCACTGGGCATTGTGAGGAGTTGAACCCCTGATCCCTGCACCATTGGTCAGTGTTGTAACCATTGTGCTGTGGCTCTGTTCCTGTGCTTGTGCATCAGTGCGCCGCCTTGTGCCTATCAGCGCGCCGCCTTCTGCCGCCCAAGGGGACCAGTGCGCCGCCTTCTGCTGCCCAAAACTAACTGTGCGCCGCCTTATGCCGCCCAAAAATAACTGTGCGCCGCCTTCTGCCGCCCAAAAATAACTGTGCGCCGCCTTGTGCCGTTCCAAATTAATTTGCCTCCTAAAACAATGTTAATCATTGCAGTTACTGCCTCAGCTGACCTTTGTCATTGCGCACACTGGGGGATTGAACCCATGGCCCCTGCACCATTGGTCAGTGTCTTCACCGTTGTACCACGGCTCTGTTGTTTTGTATACTCAGCAGCGCGCCACTTTGCCTTTCCACGCGCTAATGTCAACCCCCGCACATTAGCGCGACGCACACACGTCCGGTTGCTTACTACCGTTTTTTTTCTATTTTCTGCCTGAACCGCCCACTCCTTATATGGCACAGGCACACTAGCACGGCCCCGCACGTTAGGAATGTTTAGTAAACATGCCCCTATGTCTCTGTAACTGCTACTAAATACAAGTCAGCCTCTTCCATTAAAGCTTAAACATCTAGGATCTTATTTCCTATGCTACAGCCATTTATACACACCGCTTTCCTGATGTTGCCCCTTTTACCCAATTTGTATTATCAAAGGTGAATTATTTGAGTATACAGCGATCTTTTCTAAATGCTGCATAGGCAGCTATGTGCCTTCATAAAATACCCTCTTTCCATGACCCATAGTAGTGCACAAATGCTCTGACACAACTGTGAATGTGTACATGTACCTGAGTACCTGTAAAATACACATTTACATCAAAACTGTGTTCCTGCTTTGCCCAACCTGGGAGCAACAACACATCGCTCACATATAAGTATTGGCCATCTTGACAGCAAACGTACCTATAGGCGCATATTTGAACATTCAAATTTATAAGAGCCATTTCCCACATGTAAAATGTGCCTTACACCCAGAAAATGCTTTATAAAATTACCCCTATCATGTACTTACCCAACAGGACTCTCTCCTTGTATAGGAAATCAGCCTGCCAGGCACACCAGAGTTTGAACCCATGACTCCATGGGCTAGTGACTGTGGACCTATGGTTAAGCCACAGAGCCTATACAGCCTAGAGCCAGCCCCAGGAAACTTTGAGTAGAGGCAGAGGAAGGCGCTCCCCACCCCCAGAGGAACACATTGGACCAGCAAGAGGTATGTCAAGCATATATAAGGAAGTCTACTCCACTTACCCTTGCTGGTCTAACAAGTCATCTGATAAGCCTGATCCATGCCTGACTTGTTGGCTGGTTCCACAGTTTTTTGGTGGGCCTGCTCCAGGGCCAGCCTAAGAGTATCTGACACCCTACTGTAAGTGAATCTTCAGCCATGCGACCTCCCTCAAGGGGTAGCTCAAGGCCCTACCCACCTTCCATAGTACAATTATCTCCTCTTCCTCCAAAAAGTTGTCCGGAATCTTCCCTTCTCTTCCCCTCCCCCAAGATGTCCAGTATCTGCCCTTCCTTCCCTCCCCCCCCCCCCAAGGTGTTCACCCTCTCCCCTCTCACTCCCCCTGTATGTTTTGCCAACATCCAGGTACATAGAGAAGCCAATGCTACTACATGTTACTGTTTGGATGACTAAGTGATATCAGATACATGTGCGCATTCTAGAATACCGTGCTGGACACATCTATATTGACGGTTTTGGAAACCGCGCATTTATAAAATTGCCTATAAAACCTACATGTTTCTTGAGCTTTATCCTGCACATTCCCAGTTACTTCTTTCTGGGGAGGGATGAGTTGCTCTTAGTAGGTATTTACACGTCAGCCTTCTCTGATGCCCCTCCCATGGAAGTTTGGACATTTTGACCTGGACATTCCAGATGGGACCTAAACGGCCTTTTTAAAATGTTCCTTCACATATGTGGTAGCGTTAAATATACATATTAATTTAAACACCAGTACCAGCATTTTAATTAATTTGGTGGCCTTCAGCATTGAAAATCCAGCCCAGGATTGCTAGATAGAAAAAAGGAAGAGCTCCCAAACCTAGAATATCTAAGGCATATTTTTCCATTACCTACTCAAAAAGTTCTGTCATCAGTGTGGAAAGGGTGCAGTTAGGCCTTCAGGCTCCTGGGCAGGAGCAAAATCAGCTGAGGATAATTAAAAAGGAGGCACAGAAACCCCACTAATTTTTCCTCTTCTGGGGTAACAAACTCTCTTCAGAAGACAAAGAAACTTCCCTACAGAGAAACAGATCAACGTTTAGAAAGATGCAGTTGGCTGAAGCAATCAAGGTAGATAGCAGGTAGCTGACACAAATCAGGCAATGGGGGACAGAGCTAGTTGGAGGAGGCACAAAGGTACTGAGAAATAGGCCATAGTAGGCAAAGACAGAAAAATAATACTTATCTGATGTAGCATCTGGCAGAATACACATGTATCTACTTAGCTCCCAATTAGAAAGGTACACCCTTGCTTTATAAACATGCACATACTCACAACCGAGTACATATACAATGACTGCCAAGAGAGGAAGACTTTATTTTATTTATTTATTTATTTATTTACAGTCTCTTATATACCGCACTATTCAGCATCAGCGCGGTTCACATGGAACAAAATGCTCAGTACATTTAACACGTATGAGTTTACAGGTAACAGGGTATAAATAACTTGGATAACCGGGGTAACTATTTACAAAACATACTACTTGGAATCATATACACAGAAGATACATAGGGAAACCAGCCCACTATAGGAATGAAATATCACACTTGGTGAGTTGTTGATATACCCTAGATTTATCTGGGACTGGTATCAGTGGGTGTTATTGGGCTCTAGGTGACGCCATTGGGTTCTATAAGGTATTTGTTGAAGAGGTGGCATTTGAGGGCTTTCCTAAACTGTGTCAGACTTCACTGAAAATCCAGTTTTGCCCCAGAGGAGGTTGGCCTGGTAAAGGAAGTGATTAAACATTTTAAAGTCTTTTATCATTCCACCTCCACCAAAGTCAGTTCATATCAGAAATAGAACACCCGGTGAAGCATTTGTCATAAACTAAATGCCATCTTTCATAATAACCAGAACTTTGAAGACCTCCAGAAGAAATGGAGAGACTTCACAAACAAGGCCTATGTGAAGAAGTCTATAGTACAGTAGTGATAGATGAGTCTCTAGTTAGGTGACCCTATCACAGGTTGGGAGCCAAGATTTGCTCATTCTGGATTATGCCTCTATCACTGGGGTGAGCCAGCTGGATACCTCCTAGTCTTCCACTCAGGGGTCCCAAGTGTTGTTCCATACAATAAGGAAGTAATTTTATAAAGTCATTCCTGCTCGTTATGTAGCTATATATGCACATAAATGGCCTCTTATAAAATACCAGCCATGTAAAAGTACATGCTTTACCAGGAAGGTGCATACTTTACCGGTAGGCAGAGTCTAGGTGCATACAGTGCTGAGGACACAGCCTCGACAAAGCACAGGTGGGGTTTTCACATATGACCATAGATTATGAAATGCCTTAATCTACATGCTGTGTGTAAAGTGCATGCAAGCATTTATATCTCTTTACAAACAGGTGTAAGTGATCATGCCTACATTCCAGGTACATTCTTTGCCATATATTCCAGCATTTTACGAAGACAAATAGCGGCACCCTGTTATAAAATTACCTTCCAAGTGTGCAGCTCATATATGTAGCCTAGGGTACAATGTATCCCTTTTCGTGTCCAACGTGCTGGGGAAGAGAGGTCCAGGTCAGAGGAGGTAAAAGATGACTCAAGTGGCCTGGTGAGGGAGGAAGAACCAGGGTAGTCAGAGGTAGCATTCTCTGGAGCTAAGGGGAGACCAGAGGCAACTGCTTTTATGAGGCAGAAGGAAGAGAAAGAGCAGCAGGAGCCAGAACAGGATGCAGATCTGCCAGATGAAAATCCATCTAATGAGCAGGAGGCGATAGGGTCCATCCAAATCAGCAATGTTACTACCAGCAGTAGAGGAGGCTTTCCTGTCATAGCCAGCAACTGAAAGGGTGCTAAGCCCTGCAGAGACAGAGCAAGAAGGAAACCTTGTAGGTGTGCTGAATAACCGAACAAAACAAGAGGAATGTGCATTTAGTTTCATCACAGGCTTGGCTCAAACCAGCCATCTTGCAGAAGAGCCATCACATCTCCACGGGGAGTGGCTCTAGCCAGCCTGCTCTTAACTCTGTTGATGATCTTCCTTCCTGTTTCCTAAGTAGACAAAGTTTGTCTGGTATGGAGCTCTATGTAAAATACTAACTGGATATTTTTGCCTTGTGAATCTATGGATTCCTGCTGTAGAGATTTACTCCAAAGATTTTTCTTTTCCCATCTTCTTGTGTAAAATTACATGTCTAGGTGACACCCCTTTACACATGTATAAATCTAGTAAATACATATGTAGCAGCTCATATTACAAACACTGTTAGCTGTACTGAATCTGCTCAAAGTATAGTGCCCAAGCAAGAAGAACTCACCAGGAAGGACAGTTTCTGCCAGGATGAGGTGGAACACAAGTTACAGGAGTTCCTAAAGCACTAGTGTCTTCTCCTGGGCCATGATAGAGTCTGCATGAGTGCTTATCATAAACAAAAACAGTGGATGGACATATGTAATCATGTGCATACAATTTACCACAAAAATAGAGATGCGGGAGATTTCAAACGGGAGTGGTGGGAGGTAAAACGCAAAACCAAGCTGAAGGCCATGGATACTGGAACAGATGAACAGCCTCTGTCCCTCAGCAACCTGCTGGCTACTAAAGATGAATAGACAATGAAGGTAATGGGAGACCCTTCAAGAGCCTCCCTGGAACACAGTAAATATGTCTAGAATACCTTCCTACAATTTACCTTCCCTTTCCTTCATGCTCTGGCACCTATTATTGCTACCTCCCCTCCATCTGGGCATAATGTTGAGGCTTGTGGTCAACCATCACCCTCACCTCCCAGACTTTACCTATTATAGTAACATATATACATAGTATATGACAGATAAAGACCAGTATGGTCCATCTAGTCTGCCCAGCAAGGCAGCAAGAGTAGATGCACCTGCCACTCCATGCAGGTCACCCCTCCCCATGCCATGCTTTTAGAGGGGTTCATACAGCAGTTTCCAGTGGTGTCTTCTTGACATGGCATGATGTTCTCTCAACTCCCTGCAGTGCCAATGCTGTGAAGATCTGGCTACTGTCCTGTGAATGTCCCCCTCATTTCATATTGTCTGCAGAGGTATTTACCCACATTGATGTGCCTCGATGGTCAGGCAATTCTCAGGACAGCACCCTATAACTATAAATGTTATATGGGTTGATACAGAGAGGGGCTCCAAAGAACTGTTAGGGCACTCTCCTAGTCTTCTGCTATGAGGGCTCAGGAGCTCTATGCACCTCAGTCATCCCTTTGTGGCCCTGGTTCCTGTGCCCTACACTGAGCCAATCAATACCCTCTGGCCCTACATCAGATTTCCCACCTGCATGTCCCTCTAAGGAGTGCTTCATCGGTCCAAGGTTTGTGCCACCATACCTATATATGGCCTGATCAGTTTCTGCTGCATGTGCATTGGTATGTGTATGTGGTGAAGGAATACCTCCTGACCCTCCGCTGTAGCAGCATCCACACCCAATGTGCAGTGAGGAGGACGTGGCTTTATATTGACAAGCACAGTGAGTGGCATTCAGATCCTTCCCATGGCAGGTCTGCTTACAACTTTGTCCTTTTCATTTGTATGGTGCCAGTAGACATGGGTATCACTTATGCTATAAGGATCCTGGGCATCACTGAGGATGCCATCCTCAATCACACACTGTGCACATCTGCACCAGAAGGGATATCTGTGTAGCACAGGTCATACATGCTTGATGTCAGAATGGATAGATATATGCCTTGTACACGGTGACTGACTGCATTTCATTCCTATCTAGAGGAAAGAATGAGGCTGAGTTTGTCTATTTTATTATGTATGTATGTTGCAAACCATCCAAATTAATAAATGAAATGAAATGAGGATGGCAGTGCAGACATCAGTAGACAGACTCCTTGAGAGGGTCCCATGCCACAATCCCTGGCATCCAGGGAGGAAAGTGGCACCAAAAGGGATCAGGTATTCAAAGCAAAGCAAAGGGACATCCAGATACCAAGAGCGAGGACCATACAGATATCCATGTGGAGGGCAAGGATGACATCAAGACGGAATGACATATAGCTTTAGCCTCCATCTCCCTTCAATGATGGCTAGATGTCTAGGGAGGGTAGAGGAGCAGCTGTGGAGCCAGACATCTCTAGTGCCAGTTGGCAGAGTCATTATCTTCTGCACTGTGGTGAATGTCTGCTGCAGCAGAATATATAGCTCCAAATGCAGTAAGAAGAGGAACTTGAGCTGTGGAGAATATCTCTGGCCCTCAAGGAATGCTGTATCCACTTACAAGAGAGACAGCTGGAGGCAACATTGACCCTCATTGAGGATTTCAAGGGGCTACACAGGGACATGCACCACTTCCTAATGCCATGACCCCCTCTGAAACTTTGTTGACTGGCCCATTGGCATCTGAGACCCCAGTGACCCAGTCTGCACATGTGTCATTCCTCCCATCCTCCACCACCAACTCAAGTATATCTGCATAACTGCTTGTGCAACCAACACCACCTTTTTCCCACATTTTGGGACCAGTGTTCTGTGAAAGGGGAAGAACCCCTTCAATTTCCCCCTTTCTATAAGGCCTCCCAGTGCTCTGATGGTCTGGATGATTTCTCTGGCAGCTTCTCAGATAGCACTGAGACATCATCAATCAGGAGCAGGAGACAGGGAGTAAGGACATGAGGGTAGGGAGTGGGGGAATATGCACCTCCTCCGATCATATGTGCCTCTTTATGGGGAGAAGAAAAGGGGCTGGTAATGTGGGCAATAGGATTAGGCAGAGAGATGCCTCATGGAGGCAGTTTGAGGGGATAAGTATCACTGGGGAAAGGAGATTAGTGGTTGTGCAACTGGGCCGGTGATAGAGGGTTGTACAGGTCAGGTGCTGGTATGGTGGAGATGGTGATTTGAGTAGGGATAGGCAGGAAGGTAGGAGGAGGATTGTGTTGGGTTGTGTGCATAGTTTGTATGTGAGCAAATAAATACCTACCTTTACATGAAGTGCTTGTGTTTGAGGTCATCTATTTCAGTCATGCCCAGATGGTATGGATGGCCAGTATCCTCCTGCTTTAGCAGACAGATTCCAGGCCTCCACTAGCCATCAATCACATGAAACAGCCCACTACTAAAGCCTAATGTGTCCATTCTCCCCCCCCCCCTTTCTATGCAGATGACAGAGGCTACCCACTGAGGAAGTGGCTCCTGATCCCTATTGGGACACTGCAGAAACAGGCCAAGAAGTACCACAACAGGGCCCAGAGTCACAAGTGAGCAATCATTAAGCGCACCTTTGGCCAGCTCGAGAGCCACTTATAGTGCTTCAACCAATCTGAGGATGAACAGTTGTATATACTGGTCAGGTTATGTGAGATCCTCATGGCCTGCTACAAGGAAACAGGACAATAATATCAACAAGTAGTAGCTGCAAGGAATGACCCATATACAGGCCCTTGATCTGAATGTAGATAGGCAATGGTGAACTCACATAGTATGTACAGCACTGGAAGCATCACTCCCCAACCCCCAGGTTCATACCCCCAACCACCCCTGCACTAGACCCATAAAAAACCCTCCTCCCAATCCTAGTCGCAGCACCATCAATCCCCTTCCTTGCCCCTGGCATTCATAACCACAACCTCCCCTTCCCCCCACCCCCCCAGGAGGAAGCACTCAGTCTCACACAACTCCAGCCTGGCAATAGCCTACAATCATCCCCCCCTCAAGAGCAATGGTGGGGGGGAGTGTATGCTTCCTGTATACACTCCCTCCACTCCTGCTCCTCAGCATCTTACCAGACACTTCCCTCTACCAATCCAGAGCATGCTGTCTTGAGGTTATTTTATTGATTTGCTAATGTTTAGCTTACACCCTTCCAGTAGTAGATCAAGGTGAGTTGCAATCAGGTACTGTAGGTATTTCCTTGTCCCAAGAGGATTTAGAATCTAAGGTTATACCTGAGGCAGTGGAGGGCTAAATGACTTGCCAAAGGCCACAAGGAGAGTCAATGGGATTCAAACCATGGTCTTTTTGATCCCAGGTTGCCGTCCTAACAACTAGGATGATGTCTCACTGATATCAGAAGAGCTGTTGGAGACATCATCCAGCCCGTCTAAGGTTGGAGGATCTTGTGAAAGGGGGAAATCAGAGGGGTTCCCCCTACTCATGGATCATGGGTCCCAAAAAGTGGGAAGAAGGGGCCAGTGGATAGCCAGATGGTGGCGCTGATGTATCTGAGCTCATGAAGGAGGTGGTTCTGCACAATGGAGATGCCCTTCGCATTATTGCTTGTGCAGATGTGGACACCAAGGGCATCAATGGCATTGTGGTGGAATCCAGAAGTGAAGAGGGACCATGGTACGTTATGTAGTACATAGTGGCAGATCCCTGTGCAGCCCCATCTTGGTATCATTGAGTGTTTCTAATGCTTGGAACTGTCTCTCCTACAGGTGACTTTGGTGTTCCTGGAGGGCAAGGTTACTGTCTCAGCAGCCCTGTCTTCCCTGCATGCAGTGCCTGATGTTGGACATTGCGATGCATTAGACATTTGGCACAGTGCACTGCAGTGAATGAGGCTAGAGATGTTCTAATTATCATCTGCCCTGGGACCTCTCCAGATGCCAGAACATCATCAAAGGGAGAATGAAGTGGAAGCTGTTGATCAGCCCCCTTGATGACATCCTCCTCCTCCTCCTCTTCCACCAGGTCAGTGGCATGCTCATCACCTTTGCTGGCATGATGCACCTCTACTCTGGATATACCAGCATATGCACCTCTGCTGGCATGCTTCCATCACAATGGGCTGTGATGTGGGACCCCCTCCAGGGGTATGGCTGCTGGGATCTGTGCTGTGCCCTCCACTGCACCTTTAGAGTGGAGGAGTGGCCTAGTGGTTGGGGCAAGGTACTTCAGGCCGGAAGGCCAGGGGTTCAAATCCCACTATAGGACAGCAACCTTGGGCCGGAAGGACTGGGGCTTCTAGTCCCACAGGTGCTCCTTGTGGTCTTGGGCAAGCCACTTAACCCTCCATAGCCCATGTTCCCTGTAAAATAGTTATCTCCAAGTTATAATGCCCTGTTCAATGTAAACTGCACTGATGTAGAATAGCGCAGTATATAAGAGAATACAAATAAATAAATAAATAGACCCCTCATCTTCTGTAAGTAGGACATGAAATTCATTCTTTCACAATGTTTCACCACACACATGGAGTAACTGGTGTGTTGTGGCACAGTTTGTTTCAGGTGAAGGCATTCCAATTGGCATGATGCCTATCACAGCAGTCATGGCAATGGCAACTAGCACTATGCAGATGAGAAGACCAGGTCTGGGGACATAATGCATCTAGAGAGGGTCTCCCAGCTATGCCCTCTACTGCTACACACACTATGCATCTCCACAGCAAGCCACATGTTAAACACTACACAATGGGAATGGGTGTAATCATGGTGCAGGCCAGGGCCGGATTTACCTTGAGTGGGGCCCTATGCCAGCAAAAATTGTGGGCCCCCAGCAGGGGCGGCCCAAGGGGGGTGCGGACCTCATTTACATAAGGGGCCTCATTTGCATAAATATTTGCATAATGTTACCATATACTAACTTTTAGTAAACGTGCCTCTTAATGAGTGTATGGATAAAGAAAGACTAAAAGATTTCTACATTACTATAATCCAGTGCCAACTGCCAGACACATTAGGAACTACTACAAACACTGCCCATAGTAAACCCGCCGTATCCTAACAGCACTACCAGGACTCACAAAGCACCATACTCTACCAATCAAAAGGCAACACTGCAAATATTAAACCAATACATTTCAGAGAACAACAATACATGACCTACTGGGGAAAGAGAACAAGTGGCAATGTCAAATAGGAATTATATAAACAGAACACCTCAGCTCAGTTACACATGCAGAACATAGACCATCACCAAACAAGTAATCACAATTTAGAAATAGGAAGACAATAATTAAACTGGGAATCCCAAAAGCCAAACTTGGAATGTACAACACTGTAGAAATAAAACTATACATTAATTTGCTCTTGTACTAAACAAAGCACAGATGTTAATGATGCACATTTACCAGAGCTGACATATTCCAATTAATAAATTCAAAATAAAGAGATATTTTTCTACCTTTTGTGCATTTTTTTCAGCTGCAATTGCTCCAGCCACTTTCTTCTGGTTTCTTCGTGTCTTCTGCTAACTCTCCATCGTCTGCTGTCCATTTGTCCTTTCTTCTCTCTTCTAGATTTTTTTCCATTCTCTCTCTACATCTGCTTTAACATACTAATCTTTCTCCTTTTGCTCTTTCCTCATTCCTATTTCATCCACTCAAATTTTACCCCTCCATCCTCAATCCCCACTACTCTCCCAATACCCGGCCAATTGTAGATTTTTTATCCCTCCCACACAAAATATTTTTCCCTTCTCCATTTTACTCTTCCAGCCCCATCCCATTCTAATCCTCCCCCAACATCAGCTCCCTTCTAGTTCCAGCCTCAATCAGCATCCATTCCCTTCTAGTCCCTGCATCAGCCCATTTCCAGTCCTAGCCATCCATCAGCCCATTTCCAGTCCTAGCAACCCCCCAACCCAATACCAGTCCTAGCCCCCCCATCACCCCACTTACAGTCCTTAACCCCCATCACCCCATTTTCAGTCCTTAACCCCCCATCACCCCATTGTCAGTTTAAGCCCCCCCTATAACCCATTACCAGTCCTAACCCCCCATCAGCCCACTTCCAGTCCTAACCCCATCAACCCATTTCCAGTCAGCCCCCCATAGCCCATTGCCAGTCCTACCCCCCCCATCAGCCCACAGCCCATTACCAGTCCTAACCCCATCATCCCACCTCCAGTTTTAACCCCCCAGCCCATTTCCAGTCCTAGCCCCCCATAGCCCATTACCAGACAACCCCCATCAGCCCACAGCCCATTACCAGTCTTAACCCCCCCAAAGCCCATTACCAGTTCTAACCCCCCCCAACAGCCCATTACCAGTCCTAACCCCATCAGCCCACATCCAGTCTTAACCCCCCAGCCCATTTCCAGTCCTAGCCCCCCCATAGCCCATTACCAGACAGCCCCCATCAGCCCACAGCCCATTACCAGTCTTAACCCCCCCCAAAGTCCATTGCCAGTTCTAAGCCCCCCCAACAGCCCACAGTCGATTACCCGTCATCACCCCATACGCCCACCTCTAGCCTTAACCCCCCCCAGCCCAGCCCAGACCAGCCCATCCCATTTCCAGCCCCAGCCCCCCAATAGCCCCTTACCAGCCCTACCCCCCCCAGTCCATTTCCAGCCCCAGCCCCCCCAATAGCCCATTACCAGTCCTACCCCCCCTCCATACCCCCCCCCAGTCCATTTCCAGCCCCAGCCCCCCCAATAGCCCATTACCAGTCTTAGCCCCCCCCCATAGCCCCTTACCAGTCCTACCCCCCCCATAGCCCATTACCAGTCCTACCCCCCCCAATAGCCATTACCAGTCCTACCCCCCCCATCCCCCATTACCACGCCTCCCCCCCCCCCCCCCGGCCTAAAGTACAATTTAATTTTAAAAAAAAACCTGGTGGCTGCCGCAGCGGGGCCCCCTCTGCTGCCGCGGGGGCCCCGTCTACAAGCTGGTCGGGTCCGGTCCGGTCCGGTCCGGTCGGGTCGGGTCGGGTCTCTCTCCCTCCCTCGCTGCAGGCTGCGAGAGACGCGAAGGGAGAGCGTCTCCTCGCGTCTGTGTTAAGCCCGCAGGGGCTGATGGGAAATCCCATCAGCCCCTGCGGGCTTAACACAGACGCGAGGAGACGCTCTATCTTCGCGTCTCTCGCAGCCTGCAGCGAGGGAGGGAGGGAGAGAGACCCGACCGGACCCGACCCGACCCGACCAGACCTGCTTGTAGACGGGGCCCCCGCAGCAGCAGAGGGGGCCCCGCGGCGGCAGCCACCAGGTTTTTTTTTTAAAATGAGTTTAAAAAAAAAAACTGGTTCTTTTTTGTGGGCCCCTGCCGGCTGTGGGCCCTACGCCATGGCGTACATGGCGTATACGTAAATCCGGCCCTGGTGCAGGCTCTGGAGGTGTTGCACACATCCCATCTATCCCCATACCCACAACAATGCCCATGCACTAAATCCCCAAATGTCCATAGATATGTGCAGGGCCCAACTCAGGGCAGTTTAATTATGTGTAAAGGCACTAGCAATTACAAAGCGAGACATTGGCCATGAATGCATTGAAGAGCCAGGTGCAGGGCTAGAGGATAGGGGCCAAATAAGGCGGACTGCAGTGGCTGCTGTACACATCTCCCCAGGGCAGAAGATCAGGAGAAAGGCCAATGTGTCCCTTAGAGGCCCCTTCAGATGCTGTTAGACACCTATAGCAGTGTGGGAACTATTTGTACAGCTGCCTGTTCATGTCAGCCAAGCTGTGTGGGTCACAACCTCTGTACACATAGAGTAAACTAGAGCTGCAGCAAGTCACTGCAGCATTCCTGCCTCTGGGAGTGGGGACAACCCAACAGCAAGCCCATTACACACCACTAGTGACTGTGATGCTAATCCTCCCCACTGTATGCACCCCTGTCAGGCCATACATGCCCATAATGAGTGAGGTCTGAGATGAGGATGATAGATAATTGCATGCCTACACACAACACCTAGGCGGAGGAGAGGAAGCAATAAGAGGTGGCAGGGCACGCAGGGAGAGGTAAGATAGGTATGGGAAGGTGAGTAACAAATACCCATTGTGTTTCAGGGAGACTCTGGATGTAGCCAGGACTCCAATCCTCCTTACAGTCCCTTCAGCAAATGTCTGTAGCACCTGTTCCTCCAGGTCAGTAAGGGTTTGTGGTTGGCCAACAGACCCTTTCTGCTGCGCTTTGGTCTTCATCCTCCTTTTGAACCTCCTTCACTTGCATTTTAGGTCCTCAGCCTCACACTTGCAGTTGAAGATGGTATATAGCCACTGACAGGTGCCCAAACCAGAGATTTGGCCTGTGATAGTCACTTGCATGGGTTCCCCCATTGCACAGGTGCAATGTCTGGTGCCTGGGTACCTCCCACTACAGGAGATCTACCTCATTCTAGAAGACAATGTCCTTTCTGGTGCACTACCTCTTTGCAGCCATGATTAGGCCTGAGAGAACACTGATTACAGTGTTTATAAAATGGATCCATACATCAATCGGCCCGTGTTGTCCACATGTAAAGGGATACCGTCATTATGTCACATTTTTGCACATGTTGTTATAAAATGGGCTGCAAATGTAGATCTGAACAGAATACTGTATAGACGTGTACGGTAACCATTTAAGAAGATGGTACAGATCAGATATCATAGCTTACCCTGCAGGATTCCTCCCTTTCAACCTATGCCTCACTGGCCAGCAGCCAGGCAGTAATGACAGAGGGAAAATAATGCATCATTTCAGGTTTTTCATGTCATTGTCTGTTTCATGTCAATACAACACAACAAAGCAAATGTTGTATATGTTTCCTATTTTATTCCTAATGCACGCCCGTACCTACCTTCTAGCAGCTAGCAATACCTGCTATATGTAGGAGTGGCTTAATGGTCAGAGCACTAGCTTGGGAACTAAAAGACCAGGATTTGATTCCCACTAGCACTCCTTGTGGCCTTGGACAAATCACTTAACCATCCATTGCCTCAGAAGAATCCAAGTTGTCAATGTCCCTGTTAAATGTATATTACTAAGTTTAAGTTACAATGTAAACTGCTTTGACTAAAATGAAAAAGCAGTATTAAAAAACTGTTAAATAAATAAAATAAATGTACCTCCTCATTCAGACCTGTCCAGTTGTGGACCATAGGAGCTGTGGCATGTTGCAGGGATGCTGGTAACCAGCTACTCAGCATTTGTTGGGGGAGGGTGACTGTGGCAATACACCATCATGCATTGTGGAGCTCCCGCTGAATGCTACATCCACATGTGCTTCTGTTGTCACACTGTATGCAACAGTTTTGGCCAGTGTGGTAAAACTACCATGCCTGACCTATGCCCATCCTACCACCATGGCATCCTCCGGCTGAGTCTATAATCCTTCATTGTGTGTTTTATACCCTCTGAACTTATGTCACTGGGTGTCCCTGAGGGGAGCCTTGTACCTGTGTCCCTCACAACCTCTGGAACCTGTGTGTTGGAGGGGGCATTACTTGCTGCACCCATTGCCTTCTGTCATGGTCTGCCATCTCTATCCTACACACTGTTGTTACCTACACCTTTGCTTGGGTGCTGACAGTGGAACCTGCACAATGCTCTAGTGTACTACCTTCTCAAGCCATCAACATCTGCCACTTATTCACATACAGGCCTGTCAGGGTCCCCTATGATGCCCTCTATATCACTGTGACCCATCCTGTGAGTTTCTGGTCCTAGCTTCTGGCCTTCTCCCTACTGCCACGCCATCTATTAGCAGATACCATGTCCTGCTGGTTGCCCCTTGGGCCCTCTCTATTACATGTGCCATCAAATTTTCAGGGCTGTATGCTGCATGATGCAATTCTGACCTATGCCATGACTGCTGTGGCAGTGCAGCTGCTGCCCCTGTGAGGTGAACCATGTTGTTGATGCATGTTGTGGGCATGCATTTTCTGGCCTTGTGCATTGTAGATGACAAAACAGGGACCCAATCCCATATGCACCATCTATGCTGCACGCAGCAGGGCTTACCTTGCTGCTGCTACTGCAGCTTCCACAAGAGGCACCACAGCAATCACAGCCTGTTTGCCTGCATTGCCTGGAAGTACACCTTGATCATCTCAAGGTTCCTGAGAATATGGAAGTGCTTGGAGGAGATATAAGGAGATATACTTAGCCAGACCCTCATTTCTGCTGTTTTTACCATGTGATCTACCTAACTCTCACACTTGTCTTTATTTATTTATTTTATTTGCTTATTTAATTGGGTTTTTTTTAATACCGCCTTATCTGTGAATCAAAGAAACAGGAACATAAACAGATTTACATAGAACTTTGAGGTATTTAACAGTGATAACGTGTTAACAGTTGTAACTTATATACAGCAACTTATATACAGAGGGAGGTTGGGGAGAAGGGGTGGGAGGGGCACAGGGGGAGAATGTGAGAGTGTCCAGAGGTTGGTATAGAGGAGAGCAATGCTTAGATGTCAAAGTGATCCTTGAATAGAGTTTTGAGATCTTTGTGAAAGTTCTTGAGATCATGAGTTTCCCTAAGTTTGCTGGGGAGTTCATTCCACAGGTCAGATGTGTACGTGGAGTAGGCTCTGTTTTGAGTGTTCTGGTTTATGCATGTTATTTCAGTCAGTAGGTCGAGGAGGTTTGCACTGCATATTCGCCTTGTCCTGTTGGTAGTTATGTGCGGATGAGAGATGATAGATATGTTGAAGATTGATCATGTAATGCTTTGAAGATGATCATGGTTGTAGAGGTAGCCAGTGTAGGTTTTTCAAAATTGGTGTGATGTGGTCTCTCTATTTTGCATTTGTTAGGGTGCATGCTGTGGTGTTTTGGGCCAACTGTAGCCGGTGGAGAAGGTGTTTAGGGAGTCCTTGGTATATATTGTTACAGAAGTCAAGTAGGGGGAAAATGAGTGCCTGAAGTACAGTGCGGAATTCTGAGGTTTCTAGTATGGGTTGAAGGTTGCTTAGTACTTTTATCTTGTAAACCGCACTTGATCCCTGGGAAAGCACAGTATAAGCACAGTATAAAAAATGTTTACCAATGTAAAGTCATGAAGGTGGAGCAGTGGACGGAGCTGTTTTAGAAGTTTAAGTTTATAATGTATCTTTTTTGCTGTGTTCTTGATTATTGCTATTGCTTGCGTGGTTTTGTTGATGTGGGGGGTGAAGGTGAGCTGTTGGTCGATTGTTGCACCCAAGTATTTCACTTCCTGCTTGGTTTCTAGTTCCATGTTGTGTATTTTGATAATTTTGGGGGATAAGAGAGATTTGTTTCTAGAGATATTTTATTTTATTTATTAAACATTTTTATACCGTGCTTTCCCAGGGATTAAGTGCAGTTTACAAATAATACAAGTACTTATTCAGTTACATGGAACTTTGAAGAACTATTTATAGTGATAATTAAAATATTAAACAGTAACATATAACATGATAAACTATATACAGTACTAGAGCATGTAGGAGATGTTTTGGGGTGCACTAACTTAACAGAACGGTCATCTTACTATATTTGCTGCTCTATTTGTGCTGTTGTGTGTGTGTGATGTGTTGTTGTCTGCTTGTGTGCCAGTATTTGGTTGTGAACCATAGTGTAGAGTAAAAGGGTGTGTCTTTAGTGTTTTGCGGAATGCCTTAAGGTTATTCAGTTCTCTGAGGCTTTCAGGTAGATTGTTCCAGAGGATTGGGGCAAAGTGGGAAAAAGCTTTGTTGCTTGTTCATTTTTTTGGATTTTCTGAAATCCGTCGGGGTTACAAGTTTGTGTTTGTTTGTGCTCCTTTGGTTTCGATTAGATGTTTCCTTAGTGATTAGGGTGGCAAGAAACGAAGGAGCTATATTTGAGTATTTTAAAAGCTGATACGAGTATTTTGTAGCTTATGTGGCTCTGAATTGGTAGCCAGTGTAGTGTAGATAGTATGGGAGTAATATGTTCAAGGGTGCTGACATTCAAGATTGTTCTGGCTGCTACTTTTTGTGCTAACTGGAGCCTTCTGAGATTCTGTTTTGAAATGCCCTGAAGTATGGTGTTAGCGAAGTTGAAATGTGGTGTGATGATTGCCTGGATTACTGATATAAAGTCATGAAGGTGGAGCAGTGGACGGAGCTGTTTTAGAAGTTTAAGTTTATTAATGTATCTTTTTTGCTGTGTTCTTGATATGGGATTCCATATTGAGAGTCTGATCAAGGATGACCCCTAGGTATTTCACCTCCTTTTTTACTACAATGTTGGAATTCTGAAGTCAAATTGAGGTTGGGGGTACAAAGCTTTGGTTTCTGGTGACATATAATACATCAGTTTTTGAGAAATTTTTGAGGATATCAATGCTTGAACCAATACAAGCATTGTGGAACCTGTGTCCCTTGGGGAAACTGCTAGGTACGTATGACCTAGATTGGCCACTGTTGGAAACAGAATACTGGGCTTGATGGACCTTGGTCTGACCCAGTATGGCATATCTTATGTTCTTATGTTCTTATGATGTAGAGGTTGTGGTTTTTTAACCATTGTGAAATTTCATTGAAACAATCTGAAAGCAATTGGGATGGTGGGTTTGGAATTTCAAATGGGAGGTATAACATTATGTCATCCGCATAAATGTGATAATTTACACGGAACCATTTAAAGATAGAACAGATGGGTTGTAGATATATATTAAAAAGGAGGGTTGAGAGGGAGGATCCATGTGGAAGACCTTGCTCCTGCTTGAATTTTGTTGAGGTTTGCTGGTTGATTCTCACTGTTTGTGTTCTGTCATGTAGGTACGAGGGAAACTAGTTAAGGACTGTTGCATTTAACTCTATCTGTTGAAGTCTGCTTAGCATTAATAGGTGATTCACACTGTTGAATGCTGCAGTGATGTCCAAGAATAATAGTATAAAGGCTTGCTTTGAGTCATCTATTCCTTGCGTCAAGGTGTCAATTAAGACTGTGAGTAGCATTTCTACTCCATGAAATGGTCGGAAACTATATTGATGTTCGTCTAGGGGGGGGGGGGGGGCAATGAGTCGATGTAATCCTGTAGTTAGATTTGGATGATTTTTTTTAGTTAGTTTAGCCAGGAATGGTAGGCTTGAAATGGGTCTGTATGAATTGGGGGAGCTTTTGTCCAGGGTGTTATTTTTTTGGATTGGGCAGATTTGAGCATGTTTGAGGGAGGGTGATAAGTAACCCTTCTTGAGAGATAAGTTAATCATGGGGAGGATGGAAGATGAGAGCTCAGGCAATGTTGCTTTTAACTAGTATACCGGACAGGGATCAAGGTAAAAAGTAGTGGTATTTAGTAGTACGTCTGTTTTCTTATAATTGATCTGTCATCCATGTTCGAGGAGCCATTGTGAGATTTCTTGGAAGCATGAAGATATTTTGAGAAGGTTCAGGTTGCAGATTTCAAAAGGGGTGAACATCATGATATTGTCTGCATAGATCCTGTACTGAATGTCGTGTTTGTGAAATATGGCACACATGGGTTGCATGAATATGTTAAAAAGAAGTGAGGTTAGTGCGGAGCCTTGTGGGACCCCTTTATGTTGTTTGTATGGGGTTGATTTAATTGTTCCTATGGTACTTGTTGTTCATGATCTGAGAGGTATGATTTCATCTATTTAAGGGGGGTGCCACCAATTTCAATAGACTGTAGTTTAGTGAGTAGGAGATTGTGTGGGATTGAGTCGAACACTGCAGTTATGTCCAAGAAGATTAGGATATATGCATGGTTGATCTTCTCGATGCCTCTTGTTAGGGATGTGATGAGAGTTTCAACCTCGTGGTGTTGTCTGAAACCATGTTGATGTTGATCTAGTGGGGCATGTTCATCTATATGGTTCTGGAGTTGCTGGAGTGCTATCTTTTCAATTATTTTGGAAATGAAGGGTAGGCTGCTGATGGGTCTGTATGAGGCAGGGTCTCCTTTGTCAGCTGCAGAGCTTTTTAGCATTGGACGGATTGACACCACTTTGAGGTCATTTGGGAGGCTACCTTGTTCAAGAGAGAGCCGTGTTAGCTTGCAGTCTTGGCCATCTTGATCCAGCTGACAGGGCATGGATCCAGTGGTGACGTTGTGGTGTTGAGGCTGCTGATGACGTTTTCTATATTTTTATTCGAAATGGTGTCAAAGACTATCCATTGTTTTTTGGTTGGCATGGTGTCCATTGAACTGTATTGTGTGTTGTTCGTGGGTCCCATTCTGTTTTGGAAGAAGTCTGCTAGGGTCTGCGGGAGGGGGGAGTATTCCGGTGTCTCATGGCTGAGTGGGGTAGTTAGAGATTTCATGATGCTGAATAGTTCCCTTGGGCAGTTTATGGAACTCATACGATTTTTGTGTGATGAACTTTTTTTGCGTTGTTCACACTGTTTTGGTATTGTTCTAGTGTTTTCATGAATCTTGTTTTTAGCTCAAGATGTTTGGATGCTCTCCATTTTCTTTTGATTCTTCTTAGTTCTTGCTTTAAGATCCTGAGGAATTTGGTGTACCATGTGGCATTTGGCTTGTGTTTTGGAGAGGAGCTGGTTGGGGACATGGTTGCTGCATTATATAGTGTCTGGTTCCAGTTTGCGATCATAGTTTCTATGTCACATGTCTTAGATTGGAGATGGGGTGTAATTTCTTCCAGGAAAGCTTTCTTGTCAAAGGTGCAGAATCTGTGTATTGTGGAGTGAATATGTTTTTTTGTGAGGGCACTGGTGTAGGATGGGGTGGAGAAGTTCAACATAGAATGGGCGAACCATGGGACTAAGAGTGTTTGTGTTATTGAGGCATTGTTATCTAATGCAATGAGCTTGGTATGAATATAAGATCTAGTTTGTTTCCTTTTATGTAGGTAGGGATGTTTACTGTCTGTTGGTAGTCGAGGGCCTCCATTGCCTCGAGGAATGCATTCACATGGTTTTGGGGAAAGTGGTAAGGTTGAAATCTCCAAAGAGTAGTAAAGGTTTGTTTGGAGTATTTGTTTCCACTTGCTATTCCTAGTATATTGGTTAGATTGTTGGAGTTGGTTGAGGGTGTTGTGTACACAAGGCAAATGGTGATACAGTCGTTTATAATTGACAAGATGTCTAGATCATCTAGGGATACAGTCTCTGAGATTTGGAATTGTAGGTTGGTTTTGATGACAATTAAGACTCCTCCTCCTCTTTTTCTTATAAGTGGGCAGTTGAGGGTTATGTATTCTGTGGTTATAAGTTGGTTAGAGTACAGTGTCTGCAGCTGTAAGTCAGGTTTCTTTTATGCATAGCAGATCTGGTTCATCTCTCTGGATTATGTCAATGATAATTGGGATTTTGTTGCACCTTGAGCGTGCATTGATTAGAGAGCATTTCAGATATTGCTTGGTGCTTGGATTGGTTCGCTGTTTGTTGAGGGCATGTAGAATGGGTTGTATTTCTATGATTTTGTTGTGGTTTCTGAACCAGGAGTTATGCTGTGCGTTGTGGTGCTGCTGGCATTGTGTCCTGATGATTATTGGAATATGTTAAGTAATGGTTGTTAGAGCAGAAGAATGTAGTATTGTGATGATGAGTATTAGAAGGAAGGTTACAAGTAAGTGTAGCTGGTCATTATGGTTTGCTGTGGGGGTATCCGGGTTGTTGAGAGCTGAAGTTGTTAGCCGAGTATGGAGTATCGTGGTTTGGCTGACGATAGAGTTTCTGTGAAGATCTGTCTTGTAATTGTAAGTTTACAGGTGTGGTGGATTCTGTGGGATGTGGAGTTGAATTTTGGGTTTGTTGCAGCTTTTACAGTCGAGTTTGGTTGTGACGGTTGTTTATCATACTTTTTGTGCACTTATGTGAGTTGTAGTATAGCTGGAAGACCTTGCTGGGGGTATTATGATTGGTATGGAGAATCTGTGTGGAGGGAAGTTAGTTGGTCTAGTGTCTTAGGTTTGCAGGCAGGGCTGTTGTGTAGTAGTGCCATTTTCAAGGATGGAACTGCTAGGTGGAGTGAGAGATAGTTTACAAGACCCTTACTCCTTAGTGAAGCGGAGAGTGTCTCTGGCGGTATAGAAGCTTGGAGCTGGCATGTTGGGCTGTTGATAACCCAGCCGGGAATCTCTTCAGGCTGTGTGTTCACTCAGTTTCTTTAAATGCAGCAGTACTTTGCCAGGAGGATAGTTCAAGAGGGAAAGTCGTCAGTGAGTTGCCTGAGCATTCCTTTTGTTGTTGTTGGATGCTCTGACATTCTTTCCTTCTAGTGTGGTCCCTGCTGAAGGGCCATGCCAAAGGGCCCTCTGGTGAGACACTCCAGGGTAGGTCTGCCAGGCGCTGGCATACCTGAGCACGCCGATATTTAATTCTGTGCTGGCTGGTAGGTTCTTCAGCCCAATTGGCCACATCAGAGGGGAGCATGGAGGAGCTCACCTACCTGCTCTCCCTCGATGCTGCCATCAGGTCAGAGGAGATGGAAAGGATTGGCCTGTGCAGGTGTGTAAAGGCTGTGGCATGTGGCCAAGGGGTGCTCCCTGGTTTCAGATACTAAATGCATCTTCCACCCCTGACTTTAGCCATCCTGTTTCCCAGCACAAACCATGCTTTCTTGGCTTCCGAGCTTACTGCACAACACTTGGGTACTTGCAGAGGTTCCATGGGAGGGGGGCAGGGGAGAAACATATCTGTCCCAGTTGCACATGCATTTCTCTGTGTTGCAAATGAATCCCTATTTTGCCTTACCCTTGCATGTTTCTAGCACCTTTATTAGCCCTGGGGAAGCTGAGCATGCTCACCACTTCATCTTTCATCATGCACACGTGCAAGTCTTGCGATGGCAGAAATGTGTAAATCTGGAGATGTGCAGGAAATGATTTTATGCAGGCCATGCACATCTATGGAGCCATTTCCACACCTTTCTATTTTCTTGTCTCTGCAGCCACCTGTATAGACTTTCTAAAATACGCCTTCCCATGCGCATTAATTTGATTAATGCATAATAAAAGTTCCAACACACAGTAAAACATTTTTATTAACACAAATGTGTGAAACAAACTGAATACACGTCAGAAAAGTAGGACAAATGACTGAAAATAACCAAAAAACAAACCAAAGTTTTTTTCAGTGCACCCTATTTTCCTTCCTTTATTTGCACTATTAGAGTTGTGGCCTAAAACAGATTATTTTGGCATTAGCTTTTAATTTTAATCTGCATCAGGATTTCACCGAAACAAAATATCCGAAGATCTGATCCATTCTTACATAACTCATTTTATTAAACTTCAATGGCAATTTCAAATTAACACAATGTACTTGTGATCAGTGGCCATTCTAGAAGCCTAGCGAAATCCTCACTCAGCTATAGACAATGCAGTTTATATCTCTTAAAGGTCAAAGGCCCCAGGTTTCCAGGGAACAGAATAGCGAGGGACATTTTCTTCTCTATAATGTAGTGAGGGAAATGAATAAGTGAAAGTAATCTTGCAAGTCCTCATAATGCAGCAGTTTAACCTTTAGCCTGTAGTTGTTAGATAGCCTGTCTAATATATTTTAAGCCATAAAAACAATCCCATACTCTGCCTTACAGACCCCACTCTTCATGAAGCATTTTAGAAGCAATTGACTTTGGCAATGAACCATTCTGAAAGTGATAAGAGTACCTGGAAACATTCGAGAGCCTGCCCTCCTGCAAGTATTGAAGGCAATCAGCTACCTGACCCTGAATATATTATCTGTTGCTGAGTCAACAACCAGCTGTACATGCAGACCATTAAGGAAATCTGAGAGGGGGGAATGTGGTAAATTATTCAGAAGGTGGTTCCTTGGCTTCGAAAACCAATTGCTTTGTGCTCATAAAATCAGAAAAGCCAACCTTTAGAGCATGCATTGAGCTATAAGACCCCTTATTGCATGGAGTCAAATCAGGAAATTATGTAAGCTAGTAAAAATAATTTTAAAAATATATACAAAGAAGCCAGTTCTCCTCGTTCTCCAAGAACATTTAATTCTACATCCATTAGATTGCTTTTCAAATGCAAATATTAACTTATAGACCAGTAGAATATTGACCTAAACAAAACACTTAAGCCTCGATAAAAATAGCATTGCATCAGAGCTGTGTGCTATGGCTCCGGCACATGGTTTCCAACACAAGGTTAATGCAAAAATGTTATAAGAACATGAGATACGCCATACTGGGTCAGACCAAGGTCCTTCAAGCCTGGTATCCTTTTTCCAGCCAGTGGCCAATCCAAGTCACAAGTACCTAGCAGGTTCCCTAAAAGACACAGAGGTTCCACAATGCTTGAATTGGGGCAAGCATTGGATTTCCCGGGTCCTCTTTAATAAAGGTTTATGGACCTTTCCTCCAGGAACTTGTCCAAAACGTTTTTAAATCCAGCTACACTAACAGCTATATCCTCTGGTAACGAATTCCAGAGTTTGATTACGAGTTGAGTGAAAAAATATATTTCTCTTATTAGTCTTAAACGGGTTATATTGTAGCTTCATTGCTTGTCCCCTTTGTTTATGCAACTTTGTGATGGCATAAACAACTGATCTACGTTTACCCGTTCCACTCCATTCATTAATTTATAGACCTCTATCATATCTCACCTCAGCCGTCTCTTTTACAGATCAAAAAGCCCTAACCTTTTAAACTTTTCCTCATAGTGGTATCCTTCCATCCCCTTTACCATTTTGGTGGTTGTTCTCTGTTCCTTTTCTAATTCCACTATATCCTTTTTAAGATACGGCAACCAGAATTGCACACAATATTCAAGGTGCGGTTGCACCATGGAACAATATAGAGGTGTTATAATATACTTCGTTTTGTTCTCCATTCCTTTTCTTATGATTCCTAGCATTCTATTTGCTTTCTTGGCCACCGCTGCACACTGGGTGGAGTGTTTCAACGTGCTATCCATGATGATACCTAAATCTTTTTCCTGGTGGTGGTTCCTAATGTGAGTGATTGTTGACTTTCCCCTATTTTCTAGTTTAAAAGCTGCTCTATCTCCTTCTTTTTAATGATTAATGCCAGCAGCCTGCTTCCACTCTGGTTAAGATGCAGCCCATCCCTTTGGAAAAGCCTCTCCTTTACCCAGAATGTTGCCCAATTCCTAACAAATCCACAACCCTCTTCCTTGCACCGTCATCTCATCCACACATTGAAACTCCAGAGCTCTGCCTGCCTTTTGGGTCCTGCATATGGAATGGGAAGCATTTCTGAGAATGCTACCCTGGAAGTTCTGGAATGCAGCAAAATATAATACACAAAAGAGCTATAAGCAAAAATATGTGCAAAAGAAGGAAGAATGTGACATGTATGCACACATAGATCTACATTTACTGCAGTTTTGAGCATAAGATACATATAAGGCATTATATGTACCACGTTGGATCAGGCACCGACATTTTCCAAGATGGTGGCATGGACACAGGAGCATATGGACATTGCTCCTGCACCCCAAAGAGAAAGGTACCCAAGGGGATAGAGAAAATTGGAGGCAAAGGCATCAGAAGGCTGTGTTCCATGGGGGAGCCAAGCTCTACCCCCTTGGCCAGCCAAACTCCATGCAGCTGGGAGAGGAGCTGGGGGTTTGGGGCCACCAGGCTACCAGGACAACTTGAGGGGATCTGGAGTAGAAGGTTTCAGAATGGTTTAGCGAGGGATCGGGATCTGGACGCCATTGAGTTATTTGAAGTGTCAAACTTCACCTAAAATGATCCTTTTCTCCCCACTGCATCTTTTTGCCTTGCTCATTTGTTTGCATATGATTGCATACCCACTGTGCCAGGGGTGGCTTTATCATGAGGCAGGGTGAAGTGGTTACCTCAGGTGGCAAATTTTTGGTGGCAGCAATAAAATGCCCCCAAATCACACCAGCGGAGGCCACCTCACACTGCCAAAAAATAAAACCCTCAAACCCCGGAAGATCAGCGATTCAGCACAGCTATGTCCTGCTGCTTTTCCTTTCTTGGGGTCAGCAGCAGCAGAGACAGGCTGCCGAAGCTGAGACTTAAAAAAACAAACAAACATCCAAAGAAACCCAGAAGCACTGGCCCCAGCTTCATTATGCTCCTGTGAGCAGCCCGACCGATCCTGCCCCTTACATCGTCCCGCTCAGAGGCTCCTGCCCAATCGGGGCAGTGGGAGGCAGATAAAAGCGGCGGGCCCACACCTGAGGGCCCTTTGGCATGGCCCTTAGATGCGGCCACAGGAGCAACCACAGCAACAACCCCAAAAGGGCCCAACAAGAGATCAACAGCGTCAGACTGCAGGCAAGGACTCTAGGAGCAAAGAAAATCAACAAAAACACCTTACAGTAAGTCCATCTGAACTCAACATGTCTGCAACCATATATCTGCCTATATGCCTCCTCCTCACCCAACTCCTTCCACAGCACACAGCCACCCACTACCTACCCACAAACATCCTATGGCCAACAACAACCCTACCGATCTACACCCCTCTCCAGCATACAACCTGGAACACATACAAGAAAGCCAAGCACAATAAACAATCCAACCCCAAGACCAACACCCACGCAAACCTAAAAAAAGCCACCAGAGCAGTAAACTTGCCAACTGCTATCTCCATAGAGCTCATCAACACCAGATCCATACGAAACAAAATTAACACGCTAGCAGACCACATAGAAGCTCAGCAACCTGACATCCTCTGCATCACTGAAACTTGGCTCACCCCCACTGACATTGTACTCCTTAATCAATTACTGCCCTCCACGTACGCAGCATTCAACTGCCCACGCACACACAGGAGAGGAGGAGGGGTTTTGATAATCGCAAAGAACAGCCTAAAGCTCAAGTCCCGAAGCTCCTCAAACACAGACCAATGCAACACAATCATCGTTGAAAACAAACAGGTGGCCCTGTGCCTCATCTACAGAGCCCCCCATGCTCCATCAGATGAGCTAGCCTCCACACTAGAAGCTGTCTGTGCAGTCAACACCAACCACAAACCACTGCTACTATTGGGAGACTTCAATCGCAAATCTGCCACCATCGATGATACAGAAACCTTCCTACAAGCAATGGCCGCCCTACAATACACTCAACTGATCAATACTCCGACACACAGGCACAGATCATCACCTGACCTCATATTTGCCCCCAACTACCTACTCGACAGAGGTTGCATATCAGCGCCCTCTGTGACACCTGTGCCTTGGTCAGACCATCACAGAATTGCCACAAGGGGGAAAACACAACGAGACTCAAGACAACCCACCCGTGCAAAGAAGATTCAAAAAGCTTCGACAAGGACCAATTTCTACAGGACACTCTATCCCACCTGAACCCTGAAACAGAGGATTTCGACGAGCAAGTCAACAAATGGAACAGTATCGTCAATGCTGCCACCAAAGCCAATGAATACAAAGCCAAGAAAACTTCCTTCACCAAAAACCATCACACATCCTGGTACTCAAAGGACATACGTAATGCAAAAAGGGATCTAAGGAAACTAGAACGCCGATGGAGACGCACCAAATCTCCCACCACTCAGACACTATACCTAACGAAGCAAAGGGAATACAACGAACTCATCAACCAGACAAAAAGAGAATTCCACACAAACATCATACTCAAAGCCTACAACAAACCAAGAGAACTATTCGAGATAGTAAAATCCTTACCAATGAACCCAATACTGAAAGAGATGTGCAGATAGATCCACAATCCTTTGCAGACCACCTACAAGAAAAATTGGATATCTCACCACAACTAACGACAAGCATAACCGCTAAACCAACCAAATCCTCCAAAACATGGGACAAATTCAGCACTCCATCTACAAAGCAGATCTCAGACATCATCACCATGGTCAACACAAGCACCACACCAACAGATCCATGCCCGGTGACATGGATTAAAGCAACGAAGGAAAGCTTCATCCACACCATACACAACATGGTGCACAGCTCACTGCCCCAAGGAGCCATGCCAAACCAACTAAAGCTAGCTACAATAAGACCAATCCCGAAGAAATCCCCACTAGACAAGAGTAACCCAGCAGCTTACAGACCCATCTCAAGCATACCCCTACTGGCAAATATTATAGAAAAAGTACAGTATCAACTCCAGGACCACATTGACACATGTGCCCCACTGGACATCCACCAACATGGTTTCCACCCGAACCATGGAGTTGAAACACTCCTGATACCTCTTCAACGACATAATCCAAATCATAGACAACCGCAAAAGAGGAACACTTATGATCTTCCTAGACATCTCTTCAGCAGAATTCTGCTAGCAAGACTGCAGAGCATTAGACTACACAGCACCACCATGAGGTGGTTCAACTCATACCTAACGGACAGACAGTTCCAGGTCAAGATTGGCCCAAACACCTCCCGACCCTCAAAAATCAAGCAAGGCATCCCACAAGGCTCTGCCTTATCCGCACTTCTATTTAACCTCTACATTCAACCGATCTGCAGCATCATGAAAGAACACAAAATACAATACACAATCTATGCCGACGACATCAGGATATACACCCCAGTCAACCTCGACAACCCTGACTACACCAAAATAACAGACTGTCTCAAACATATGTCCAGCTGGTTTTAAGACAACAACCTGACCATCAACTAAAACAAGACTGAGGCACTACTCATCACACGAAACACCAGCTTCATATCTCCACCCTCCATCAAGGTCAACAACACAACAATACCATTAAAGCCGGAAGTGAAATACCTCAGAGTGACGCTCGACAAAGAACTAAACCTACAGTCACACATCAGCAGAACCACCAAAAATGCATACCTCAAGATGAGACTAATCAAATGCCTCAAACCCCTCCTCACTCAAGATCATTTTCACATAGTCTGTCAAGCACTAATAACTCCCATCCTAGACTTCTGCAACCCAGTCTATATTGGCCTAACTAAACAGTCACTCAGGCCACTGCAAATGGCTCAAAACACGGCTGCACGCATATTATCAGGCTCAGCAAGACAAGACCACATCACCCCCATTCTAAAACACCTCCACTGGCTCCCAATCAGCTCCCGCATCACGTATAAGACAATCCTAAACATATTCAAAATCAAACACCGGACCTCAGCACTCAGCCTACAACCACTCATACAACCCGACATCAGCACAAGACCAAGGAGGAGAGGCACCTCTGACACCATCAACACACCAAAAGACTTCACCAAGGTTCGCAAGAACACCGCAAGAAGAGTACTATCGATGGCAGCACCTGCAATATGGAACGCCCTCCCTGACGAACTATGATCGACAGAAGACATTAAGGACTTTCGAAAACAACTCAAGACAACGCTCTTTATTGAGCACTACAGCGAGAGCACATAATGGTGCCCAACAGCTCCTGGACTAACACCAGACCCCCCCCCCCCCACCCTTTTTCCTTGTACATAATATTGTATAAAAGCTCATGCTGTAAATAGCCCACCTCGAATCAACGCCAACTTATACACACACACGCACATTCACTGTATAACACTGCATGATAACACAAATGTAAATATAATTTGATTGGTTGCTGTGTACACTGCCTTGATTAAAGGAGAAGGCGGGATATAAATACTTTTAAATAAATAAAAATAAATACATGACATCAGAGGGGGCGGGCCAACTGGGCCACTCACATGAGCGGAATGATGCACAAGCTCGTGCTTTATTTTTTTTTCTGGGGAGAAATCTAGGCAATCAATTTTCGTCCATAATTTTTCATAATGTTACTATGGTTTCAATAGATTTTTTCAGTTCTGTTTCTGACTTACACTGGGGACAATGTAGGCAGGTGGGCATACTATGGTACATTTGGTGGGACTCTCAAGTTATTCTAGCTTATTGGGAGGTGTCACATTTTGTTTCAGAAAATTTCAAGAGAACGTTTCTAATACTATTATGCCTGCTGGACTGAAGCCTGACGTTTGCAGCCTTTTGTTTCCATGTGTCATAGCAGTGCATTGGGATGATAATGAAAGGTCTATGATGGTAAAAAATAGACTTTATCCCTTGGTTGATGGTCCCTTATATATATATTTTTTTTACAGATGAGCAGTTTAAAGTAGGTGCTAAGTGCTGTCAATATTAAGAAAGAAGTTAAAAGCCTCCTGCATTTTAGTGTTTAATGGGTAATATTTGGTTAGCAATTCTCTGGTGAAAGCAGGGGCGGCTCTATCATTAGGCAAAGCAAAGCTTTGGGAGGGGCCAAAAATGACCCCAAAACAGCCAAGTGGCTGTCACCTCACTCTGCCTCCCCCCACCACCGCTGCCGCAGATCCGAGGACAAGCAGCAGCAGCAAGCTGTTGTTATGTGGAGTGGGAGGAGTGGTCTAGTGGTTAGGACAAGGTACTCCAGGCCGGAGGACCGGTGGGTCAAGTCCCACCTGGGGTCAGCAATCTCAGGCCGGAGGGACTGGGATTTCTAGTCCTATAGGCACTCCTTGTGGTCTTGGGCAAGCCACTTAACCCTCCATTGCCCATGTTCCCTGTAAGTATCAGCATATGTGTGTCATATCCCCTCATGTTAAATGTATCCCCCAATTGACTGCTTTGACCCAGTGAAAAGCGGGATATAAATACAGCTAAATAAATAAGTGCTGTCGAGTTGGAGTCAACTCATGGCAACCCTCTGGATAGCTATCCTAAATTGTGTTTGGTCTTCAGTCAGGCAGCTCATTGTTGACAGACTGGTACCCGTAGCTGTGTTATTGTAGCAATCCATCTTATTGCTGGCCTTCCTCTTTTGCATTGACCTTCTATCTTGCCAAGCATGATGTCTTTCTCTAATGATCTCTCTCTTTGCATGATGTGTCCAAAGTATGAAAGTCGAAGTCTTGTCATCTGAGCTTCTAAAGAAAGCTTAGGTTTGATCTCCTCTAGTACCGACTGGTTTGTTCTTCGGAAAGTCCATCGTATACACATTATTCGCCGCCAGCACCATAATTCAAAGGCATCAATTTTCTTCCTGTCTATCTTTTTCACTGCCTAGCTTTCACATCCATATGATGTTATTGAAAATACCATGGCTTGAACAAGTAGAATCTTTGTATGGAGAGAGACATCTCTGCTCTTGGGAATCTTATCTAGGTCTTTCATAGCCATTCTGCCAAGAGCAATGCGTTGTCTGATTTCTTGACTGCTTGTTGCTTCTTTATTGATAGTTGATCCAAGTAGGTTAAAGTTGTTCACTATTTCAATTTCTTCTCCTTCAGCGATGAACCTGTTGATTATGCCAGGTGTCATGATCTTTGTCTTCTTTACATTAAGGTGCAGGCCCATTTTGAGACTATGTTCTTTGATTGTGAGAAGCAAATGTTTCAGATCATCTTCACTTTCAGCCAGTAATGTTGTATCATCAGCATAACGAAGGTTGTTGATGAGTCTTCCACCAATCTTCACACCTCTGTTGTCTTCATACAGTCCTGCTTCTCTGATGATTTGTTCTGCATATAAATTAAACAGGTAGGGGGAAAGTATGCAGCCTTGTCTTACACCTTTGCTTATTTTAAACCATTCTGTTTCTCCTTGTTCCGTTCAAACTGTTGCTTCTTGATCAATGTACAGATTGTGCAAGAGTACAATCAGGTGTTCTGGTATACCCATGCTTTTTAATGTGGCCCAGAGTTTCTCATGGTTTACACAGTCAAAAGCCTTGCTATAGTCGATAAAGCCCAAATAGATATCCTTTTGGTATTCTTTAGTCTTTTCAAGGATCCATCTCACATCCGCAATGATGTCTCTCGTTCCTCGCCCTTTCCTGAACTCTGCTTGCACTTCAGGTATGGTTGTAGTCTCTTTTGAATAATCTTCAGTAGAATCTTGCTGGCATGTGGGATCGGATCGATAGCGTGATAATTTCCACAGTCAGTTGGATCACCTTTCTTTAGTATTGGTAAAAACACAGATCTTTTCCAGTCAGTTGACCATGATGTTGTCTTCCATATTTCTTTGCAGAGCCTTGTAAGTACGATAACAGCTGCATCAGATTGCTGTAATACTTCTATGGGAATGCTATCAATGCCTGGTGCTTTGTTCTTTGATAAGGCTTTCAATGCTGCTTCAACTTCTTCTTTCATCACCAATGGTTCCCGATCATAAGGTACAGGTTGAAATGGCTGTTGGTCCACTTGATCTTTATCATATAAAAACTCTGCATATTCCTTCCACCTTTTTTTTTATCTTCTCAGCATCATTCAACATAGAACCTTGAGCATATTGTAACATTCCAATTCGAGGCTGGAACTTTTTCTTTAACTCTCGTAGCTTTAGGAAAGCTGATCTTGTTCTTCCTCTAATAGTTTCTGCTTCTATTTCCTTGCATGTGTCATTGTAGTACTTTTCCTTGTCCTGTCTTGCTGCATGTTGGAAATCTCTGTTGAGTTCTGTGATTGTCTTTCTTTCTCCTCTGGCTTTAGCTTCTCTGCATTTCTGGGCAATTTTCAGAGTTTCTTCCATCATCCAATTTGGCCATTTTTGCTTTTTCACCTTTTGTAGAGACTTCTCGCTTTTTTCCAACACAACCTTCTTGATGTCATTCCATAACTCTTCTGGAGCTCTGTCATTTGTATCTAAAGCAGAAAATCGATTTTGCAGGCAGTCTTTAAATTCCAGTGGTATATTCTCAAGGTCATATTTTGCTGCATTCATGATTGGTTTGGTCTTTTTCAACTTTAGCTTGAGTTTGCATACTAGTAGTTGATGATCTGTACCACAGTCAGCTACAGGTTTTGTCTTTGTTGATGTTACAGAGCTTTTCCATCGTTGACTTCCACAGATGTAGTCAATTTGATTTTTATACAATCCATTGGGTGAAGTCCATGTGTACAGTCGCTGCTTGTGTTGCTGGAAGAAGGTGTTTGAGATGAATAGATCGTTGGTCTTGCAGAATTCTATCAGTCTTTCTCCAGCTTCATTTCTGTTGCCAAGTCCATATTTTCCAACTATTTTGCCTTCTTCTTTGTTGCCAACCTTTGCGTTCCAGTCACCCATGACTATCAGGATTTCTTGTTTGCATGTTCTGTCAATTTCAGCTTGTACTTGTTCATAGAACTCTTCAATTTCATTCTCTTCTGCAGCTTTTGTTGGGGCATATACTTGAATTATAGTTGTGTTGATAGGCATTCCTCGTAGACGAATAGAGATTAAGCATTCACTGACTGCAGTGTATTTCATTACAGTTCTTGCAAGTTTCTTCTTTATTATAAATGCAACACTATTTCTCCTTTGTCTTTCATTTCCAGCATAGTAGACCATGTGATCATCTGATGCAAAGTGCCCGATGCCAGTCCATTTCAGTTCGCTGACACCCAACAGATCAAGTTGTACACGTTCCATTTCATTCTTGACCACCTCCAACTTCCCTTGGTTCATGCTTCGTATGTTCCATGTTCCAATGTATAAGACATCTTTACAGCTTCTGGCTCTCATTTCATGCGCAGCTACATCAGCAGTCAGACGTCACGAGGGCTTTGATCCAACCACATCATAAATGCTGGCTTTACTCTGAAAAGTCTTCAGCTCTTCCCCAGTAGCTAGTTGAGTGCCTTCCGACCTGGGGGTCTTATCTTCCAGCACTATAGCACAATTTGTTTTGTTGTAACTATCCATTGGGTTTTCATTGACACCAGTGGCATTACTGGAAATGCAAGGGGGTTGACATTGGAAGGTATTGGGAGGGGAGGACTGGAAAGTGGGCTGATCCTGCAGAGGGTTACTGGGACTGGAAATAGGCTGATGGAAGGAAGTGAAGGAAACAAAAGAAAAGACAAGAAATGGCAGATGGACTATAGACCATAGAAAGAGAGCTAAGAGAAGATAGGAAAGCAGAAGCCTCAGTTGGTAACCAGTGTGATCAGAGAATAAAATGGTCATACAACAAAGGTAGAAAAAATAGCTTTATTTTCAATTTGGTGATTGGACTTTGCACTATCCTTATATTTTACACAGTATGGGGAACTGCTTCTCTTATTTATCTGATGTTACACTGCATGAGCAGCCTGGCTTCTTGGGGTTTCAGTTAAATTTTTGTCTACATATTTTTATTTTTACTTTAGGTTGTAGTCACTTATTCTGTACTTGGTGAGGGTCTGTGTTCTAAGTGAGTGATTGAGGCCAGGTGTTTTGTTAACATGGAGTTTGTGCATAGGAATCTATACTGTACTGTAGTAATTTGACTTGTTCAGCTTTTCAAATAGGTGTATGGATGTTCTAGAGCCCCCTGCAGTATTTATAGTGCTGCTTTTTTTCTGGTAGGACCTTTGTTGTATGAGTTTTGGAAGTTTATGCTGGTATGGTATGGTAGATTTGGCCTTGTAGATCTTTGGTGGCGTTGGTAGTGTTTTATATTAGTTCACCTATATGCCTGGTACTGGAGAATATTTATGTTGTTGTTAGTGAAATGATCAGAATCAGATTTTTGTTTTTTTGGACTATCACAGCCTCTTTGAATTGATGCAAAGTATTTACTGCTAAGTAGTTATTTTATTTTGGCTATGCATTTGCTCCTTCACTGCAATTTTCTTACAACATTGGATTTGAAAGAGAAATATTAGCATCACGTGAAAAGAGTTCACAAAGGAATTTTGGGAAAAAGGAGAGTGGGGTGTATCCAGCATTAATAATAATGAGGGAGGGGCACCGATTTATAAGTTGCATGGGAGCGCCAGAAAGCCTAGCATGGCCTTACCAGGGCCGGCCGTATGCATGCAGCAGGACAACTTCTGGCTGCGATCAGGGCTGTCAGTGGCAATGGTGGGCTCAAGTCAGCCCTGGGCAGCAGCAGCAGAATTTAAAAAGAAAAGTGAAGCCACGGAGCTAGGCTTAGGCAGCATATTGGGTCATGCAGGCAATGGGGAGAGCCACGATCACCGTGGCTGCTCCCATTTAAGGCCCACGGTGCTTGTGGCTACTCCCGGGCACTGCCACAGCAATCCTCACAGCAGTCCAGCGCTCTAGCCACAATCATGCAGCTTCACTTTTCTTTTTAAATTCTGCCACTGTTACCCAGGGCTGACTCGGGCCCACCACAGCCGCTGACAGCCCGAAGGTGACCTGCTGCCCTGCCTCAGCATCCATGAAAAATTGTGGCTGTAGTTTCTTTAAAAATAAAACTTCTCTGCCGCAGTTCTCCAGCGTGGTCCAGATGCTACGGAACCCTGGTAAATACTTGTTTACTTTTTTTTTTACACCTTAGGTTACATTAGCACTGGAATAGGACTGGAAATGGGTTGATGCTGGAGGATGAGGGGACTGGAAGGGAGATGATACTGGAGGAGGACTTATGCTGAAGGGGGGTGCTGGAACTAGAAGCGATGATGCTGGGTGGGACAGGAACTGGAAATGAGCTGCTGCTGGGAAGGACTGGAACTAGAAGGGAGAGCATGCTGGTTAGTGCTGGGACTGGAAGGGAGCTGATGCTAGGTAGGGCTGGAGCTAGAGGAGCAGCCAAGTGGTTAAAGCACTGACTTGAGAAATCAGGGTTCAATTCCCATCAGCACTCCTGGTAGCCTTCAGCAAGTCACTTAACTTTCCATTGCCTCAGCAAAAAAAGTCTGGTGATCTATTTCTGGTGACACTGCCAAAAAAAACCAGGAGCTGGTGGTTTGCCAAGAGTGGGCATTGACTCAAAGGCACACATTGCATCGCCTAAAGCCCACAAGCAAGTTATTCCTTTTTCAGTCTCAGACTGATCTGAGGCCCTCTCTGGCTTGTGGGTCCAGGGCAATTGCCAGGTGGCATCCTTCCTAATAGCAGTCCAGACGTTTGCTGTCTTTTATTTTATACAGTACGGGGGAAATGCAGTTCTATTTCTCTTGTGTTGCACTATATGCAGCATCTGGCTTTCTGAGGTTTTAGATTAATTGTCTATATATTTCTCTTTTTGTTTTGTGTTCATTTATTGATGAAAGCTTGTCTGTATTGTGTCTGTGTGTGTGTGTGTGTGTGTGTTTTTGGGGACAGAGGGCAGGACAGGGTGTGAGTCAAGGGTGGGGTGAGGCAAGACAGGGGGCAAGGTGGGCATGGGCATGGGCAGAGCATGGCTAGCCAGAAGTGGTGAGTTTTTCTCTTTCATAAAGTTGGCAACCCTAACGTATGTGGGTGCCATCGGGACTGTTGGGTATTACGTACACGAGTGTGTGAATGTTTCTGTTTTGTGTATGCATGTCATGGAGCCTACTGGGGGCTATGTGCATGTTTGTGTCATGGAGAGTATCAGGGGCTGCAGTTAATATTACTATTACTATTACTACTGCTACTACTGAACATTTGTAGAGTGCTACAAGACGTACGCAGCGCTGCACAGACACATGTAAAAGACAGTCCCTGCCCATCAGAGCTTACAATCTAGTCAAGACAGACAACACAGTAGCTGTAGACACGGGTACATCTAGCGGGAATGGTAAGGAAACACAATGGAGCTTGGATTTGAAAAGAGAAGGCACCCTGTGTACGACTCAGGTAGTTTGTTCCAGGCATAAGGAGCAGCAAGGATTCTGAGCCTGTATTCTATCCCTGGCTGGTAGTGTCTTTAAAACAGTAACAGTATTATCTGGTTCACGTTCTTACAGACACCGTTTCCCTGAGTCACGGACCGACAGCCTGGTCACACCAGCAGCCCAGTAGGAGCGGTGGTAATGGACAGAAAACTAGGACTATTCGCTGCAGCTGCTGCCGCCGCACTCAATACATGCTGAAAAGAGAGCTGCATTTGAGATGGATCCTGCTTCATTGTGCCTGCATTCATTTCTGAAGCCTATCGGCAACTTTCTGTGTGGTGGCCACGCATGTAGGAGGTCTGGCACATGAGACTGGTGGAATTATCTTGACGCTTATCATACTGAGAGAGTACAACTCTACAGGGTATTAAAACACGCTAAAGTTGCAAAAACCTGGTTACTGAAGCCCAGATATATTTTATATGACCTTACCTACCATTTATATGTACCAGGTAACTATTTGACTCATGAGCAGAACAGATTGCCCATAAATTGTACTGCATTTTATTTACTTAATCTCATTATCTTATAAACTAAGTATTTTCAATTGTTTTGATTAGGTACTCAATGCTTTTACATATTATCTGAATTTTTTCCTGCATCGCTCTCCTCTCTGTCCATCCCCACCATCACCCCCCATCTTAAGTTGGACTTTCATCTCCATTTCTTATGACTCCATACCACTTTTTCTTCCTGTTTCCTCAGCTTACAACCTTGGGGTTGTCTTTGACTCTTCTCTCTCCTTCTCCACACACATCCATCTGATAGCTAAGACCTGCCATTTCTTTCTCTAAAACATCAACAAAATCCGCCCATTCCTTTCTGAACACACTACTAAGATGCTTATCCACTCCTTAATCACCTCCCGTCTTGACAACTTTCCTTGCTGGTCTCCCTTTGAATCATCTCTCTCCCCTTCAATCTGTTCAACACTCTACTGCATGGTTGATCTTCCGCCAGCCTCGTCATGCCCATATTACCCCTCTTCTCAGGTCACTTCATTGGCTCCCTATCCGTTTCCGCATCCAGTTCAAACTTCCCCTGCTGACCTACAGTATAAATGCATTCACTCTGCAGCTCCTCACTACATTTCCTCTCTTATACCTTCCTACATACCTCCCCAGAAACTCTGCTGTTCTGGCAAATTGCTTCTATCCGAATCCAGAAAGAAGGAATGTCACAAGTCAAAGTCAATGAGAAAGGTACAGGTGGACTTGTCAGGAGGTCGATAAATAACAGCTAATCAGAGAGGTTGTGGAATAAAAAGCTTGATGGGGTGGACTTCAAAGGAGGGAAAGGAGTGAGACTGAGGCAGAAGGAGGGGTTGAAATTGGCAGGAAGGAGAGAGTAGAAGCCCAACACCTCTATGTGCATGTGAAAACATCTCCCCTTCCTTCATCTGCAAAATCATACATCTCTGGATGTGTGTGTGTGGAGAAAGAATTCAAAGAGAGATGATGAAGTATTTCTTCTTATGCTAATAGGGGTTATATGAGGAATCTTTATAACTGGTGATATCTATAGATATGTCTCTTTTCAGATATTGCATGTGTGGTGCATGGGTGTGGTGACTGTGCGTTTATGCGTGTGGTGCAGTGTAGGGGTGGTGTGTGGTGCATGTGGTGCAGTGTGTGTGTATTATGCAGGGATGGTGTGTCTGTGTGTGTGAGAAGCGAGGCTGGGATGCATCTGTGTATGTTTGTGTGCTGCAGGGGTCGAATGCCTGTGTGTCTTCTGGTGGGGGAGGGGGAGGAGATGTGCCCTTTAGCATATATTCATTGTGCCCTTTTCTCCCGTCTTTTTAACCTCTAATGCCGTACAATCTCATGCCTCTCCCTACAGCTCCTCTCCTGCTGCCTCCCCCCACTCCGGTGGCATAGGAGGGGCGAGGTGGTGGGAGTGGTCCAGCAAAAAGGGAGGGTGCCTAGAGAGATGACGGCAGCAGCGGCGCTCACATCCGTGCTTGCGACAGTGGTGGTGAGACAGTAGATATGTGCAAGACACATTGGAAAGTGAGTATATTTGTGGTGTTTTAAGCTAATACTTGTCTTCTGCATGAGATAACTAAGCAGAGTCCACATGAAGATGGTGTCTTGAGAGCAGAGCTCTGTCTATAAGGGTACAAAGCAAAAATCTGGAAGGGTTTATTAAACAAGAGATGACAGCAAGTGTAAGAGAGCAAAGCATTACCGGCAGGGCCAGATAAAATCTGGATATCCACCAACACTCGGGAAGTGTGCCTCTCTCTAGAAATCAGAATGTGGGAAATGGGGACCTGAACCACAGCTGCCCAAATCTTCCTCTTGGCTTCCCTCATCGTATCTTCCTTTGAAGATCACTCAGGCCTGCCCCCACTGTCCTCCTCAGCAGTGTCCTTCTGCCCTCAGCAGCACCAATTTGAACAGATGTCAGTGTGCGGCAATGGCTCTACTTCCTCCACCCACACTGGTTACCTGTTACCAAGGAGACCTCTGTTGGAGGCAGGGGTGGGTGAGTTTTGTGCCACCACCTCTGCCAGATGATGGGCCCGTGGGGGAAGCGGAGGGGAAGTGTTGCTGCTGAATATTGCAGGCATGGGGGCTTCGTTCTAGGTGGCGGTGGGGGTAGAGGTGGGGGAGTGATCCTGGGCAGAGGGGCAGAGAGAGGGGCTCAGGAGTGAGAAACGGATGCTTGGGAAGAGAGGGGTTTTGGGAGAGGGGAACTGATGCTGGGCAGAAGGGCAGAGAGGCAGGTTTGAGGGACTGGTGCAGGACAGGGGAGAAGGGGTGCTGGGCAGATGGGGAGAGAGGGAGTATGAAATGGGGGTAAGGATCTGAATTCTAACAGTTCTATAAGCTGGCTTGTACTTTCCTTGGAAAAGCAGGCTAAGGATTCCACGTCTGCCTTTCTAGGGTAGGGGAGTACAGGGGGGATGGGGGAGGAGGCAAATGAAAGGGGAGCGGAAGGCATACCGGCACTGGGCAGAGACTAGGTGTGGAAAGGGAGAAAATCTTGGGGGACCACTGTGCTCCCCATCATTGTTGTTGGGGAGGGGCGATGTTATGTTGGGGGCTACTGAGTCCATTACTACTTATGCAGGGTGTGTTTTCTATGGGGGGCATTGAAAGTCATTTAGGTGGTTTGCAGACCTGCAAACTGCCTAAATATCACTGAATATCCCCAGGTGCCACCACCGAATGGCCCGATGCCAGCCGATTATCCGGAAGCAGTGAACGTTAAGCACCTGAGAGGCTCGTCTCACTTTCACCACTGAAGCTAGCCAGACAGTAGCAGAATATTACCACTTCCCGGTGCTAGTTCAGCATTATCCAACCAACCTGGATATGGCCCAGCACTGAACATCTGGGTTTAGAGTTCAGTGGTGATGGCTAGCTGCTTTATAACTGCCAGCCCCGCCACCACAGAGTATCCCTTACCCCCCCCCTACCCCCCCCCCCCCCCCCGTGTTTTCAGTGCCAAACCTTTCAGTGCTGGTTTTGAGGTACATGACAGATCTTTGCTCTTTCTAACCTCTGCAACCAAGTATATGCATCTGCTTTTGTTTTGGGATTTCCTTCTTTCTTCTTCTGCCCTTATGCTCTCATTTACATAGAGATGCTTTATTTTCTTGCACTTTTTTAATGGTACCAGTGGAATTGTCTGTTTGTACTGGGGGGAGGGGGGGAGGTATCTGAATGCAAAATGCTGTGAGTATGTGTGTGACAGTAACAAAAAGGGAAATATGGCTTTACTTAGGGACAATTTCTCCAAATGGGCTAGTTTTGCACATACCATGACAGTCATGAACTTCACTTCTAAGCCAGGATATGTGGAATATGATTTCAGTCTCTCAGATTTACTGCTAAAGCTGGCTGTAATACTTGCATCGTGCCAGAGAGCTTCCTTCTGGAGTTCATGAGATGTAACATGTATAGACAACTTGTTAAGATGCAATTGGAAATTCCTCTTAATGAGGCCTGTGGCTCCCACTATGATGGGAAATATTTCTGTATCTTTCTGCCACATTTTATTTGGTCTCTGACTGCATTTCTTGGTATTATATCAAAATCTTTTCCCTCGCCAGAAGATTCACAGAATAGTCACTTTGAACCGACACCTCTTATCAGTGCCATTCTGGTGTTTTTCTTCTTTACCACTTTGTCAGGTTTCTTTGCATCTGGCTTCCTATCTCTCAGAATGGGAATGTCCCAAGTGATCATAACTTCTTCATTCTCCGCAATTCTCTGGCTGTGAGTGAGCGAAAGTGATTGTGTGTGTGTCCGAGGGTGAAAAGCTGGCAGAGAGGAAGGAAAGAGAGCTTTGGGCGGGGAAAAGGACTGAGAAAGGTCCTACATCCTAAGCTAGGGAAGGTGACTGATAGGATATGTCAGTTGAAAGAAGAGTTGTGAGAGGAGATGACAGGAAGAGTAGGGGAAATGATTATTATCTGTATTTCTCATCCAGTCCGGTCACTGATCTAAATAAGGTATTTTCTCCAATGAGGAGGAGGTGGGGCAGAGAGGTAGGTATGAAGGATGGGTGCTGAAAATCTCTTGCTTAAAAATTGCTCCTCTTGGAAGGTCTGCTGATAGTGCCCATGAAAGACTTGCTGCCAATGTTTTTGAGCTGGCACAGTAGAGCTCAGACGGAGCCCTGCAAACAGCAGAAGCGGAAGAGCAGAACGGAGCGAGAAAGCAATGCCCAGAGTGCTAACTGTTGTCACAGCTTCTATGCAAGGCTGGCCCCAGAGTTCAAGGTGTTGTAGCCCCAGAGTTCAAGGTGTTGGTGCCCCATGCAGACCTTAAGCTTTACAGTCCCTCCCTGGCTGTCAAAATCTGTGGTTTAGCTTTGAATGCCCTGCTCTTTGCCAACCCCTCCCCCAGAAATTGCCACCCTAGACAGCCACCTAGTTTGCCTAATGATTGGCTCAGCATTGCTTCTATCTGCAGGCCCAAAATTAGGGGAAACATAATTTAGTACAGGAACAACAGCCTGCACGTCATCTTACAATCTAGTTGTATCTGAGACCCTGGAGGGTGAAGTGACCTGCCCAGGGTTATAGACAGTGTCAGTGGGAGAAGCAGGATCCTTGACTTACCAAGTTCACATCCTCCTTCTCTAACCACTAAGCAAGGAATGAACAGGAAATAAAATCAAGAAGCAAGTAAGGAAAAGGAAAGTGAGAGAACCAAGCAAAGAAAGAGTGAGATGCAGAAGTGAGAAAGGGAGAAAGTTTGGAAGAAAGGAAGGAGGTAAGGGATAAGGAAGCAGAGCAAGGAAAAGTGAAGGAAGGAGTGAGAAGGGAAAGAAAAGAAGGAGACAGGGGAAAGAAATTGGAAGGCAAGGAATCAAAGGGCACTAAAAGAAGCAGACCTTAGGAGAGGAGAAGACAGAAGAATGGAAACAACCTGGAGAATGGGGCCAGAAAAGGAAGAAGGGCCAGGCAGATGGAGAAGGAAGAGGGTAAAGGAGAGTGTTGGGTCAGCTGGCACTATTTTGGATATTGGTTTTGGTGTGACAAGAGCAACTAGGGATTGCTTCTGTCCCATTATGGACCAGGACGCACTGGCTGGTAAAGAAAGTGATCTGGGAGGGGTGTTTTTGCAATTTTTGGCACATTGTGAAGATGGGCTTATGAGTCAGAGGTGAGGTTTACTTCTTTGCACATGCTGGGGTATGCCACAGAAGGGAACCCAGAGGGGATTCTCTCTCAAGAGAAGGCTTTGCTACAGAAAGGAAGTGAGTCTTTCATTGATGGGGGGTTCGCAATTCAAACTTTGTTGTTGTTGTTAAGTGCCTTAAAGTTGATATCAACTCAGGATGACCTTACAGATAGTTGCCCTAAACTGTGCTTGATCTTCAGTCAAGCATCTATTCTTGATAAAGTGGCATCTATAGCTGTTTTTATTGCATCGATCCATCACATTGCCACTCTTCATTTTCGGCACTGACTTGCCACACATGATGTCTTTCTCTAATGATCTTTCTCTTCATATGATGTGTCCAAAGTATGAAAGTCGAAGTCTTGTCAAGAGAAGTTTAGGTTTGATCTCTTCCAGTACTGATTGATTTGTTCTTAGGGCAGTCCATGGTATATGCAGTATTCTTCACCATAATTTGAAAGCATCAATTTTTTTCCTGTCATGCGCCTTCACTGTCCAACTTTCGCATCCATGTGATATTATTGAAAATGCGTGGACTGGTAGTGCCCTTCGAAAATCCCGAATATGTCCCTAACGCGCCCAGATGCTATCCGCATAGCATTGGGGTGTGTTAGGGGCGTTCTGGGGCAGAGGAAAGGGCTGCACGGGTAGAAGCGATTTTTGATGCTACCCACGTAGCTCTCTGTGCTTTTAAGGTGAAGAGGATATGCAGGTAACTTCAAAAATCACTGCTACCCATGTAGCCTCTGCAGCTGCTGCGGAAGTGAAAATCCAGGTTAAAGGGGTCGGCGGGCAGGCTATGCGCTGCCATGGCACATAGCCTGCCTAACTCAAAATCGGGCCCAAATTTCTTATCTAGGTCCTTCAGAGCTGTTCTGCCAAGAACAATATGTTGTCAGATTTCATTTTTATTTATTTATTTGTTTAACAGGTTTTTCATACCGCTTTATCATTTCAGTCAAAGCACTTCACATTGTAACTTAAACTTGTTAATGTATATTAAACAGGGACATTGGTAACTTGGATTTTTCTGACGCAGTGGAGGGTTCATTATTATGTATCCAAGCAGGTTGGCGTTGTCTACTAGTTCTATTTTTTTCTCCATAAATGATGCAATTGTTGATTTTGCCAGAAATAAGGATCTTTGTCATCTTCATGTTTAGGTGTAGGCCCATTTTAAGAGTATGTTTGGAGTGGAGTGGAGGAGTAGCCTAGTGGTTGGGGCAAGGTACTTAAGGTCGGGGGTTCAAATCCCACTAGAGGACAGCAACCTTGGGCCAGAAGGACTGGGGTTTCTAGTCCCACAGGTGCTCCTTGTGGTCTTGGGAAAGCCACTTAACCCTCCATAGCCCATGTTCCCTGTAAAATAGTTATCTCCAAGTTATAATACCCTGTTCAATGTAATTTCAGTTTGTTCAATGTAAACCATACTGATGCAGAATAGTGTGGTATATAAGAGAATATAAATAAATGTTTCTTGATTCTGATAAGCAGATGTTTAAAATTATTTTCTCTTTTAGCCAATAACATGGTGTCATCAGCATAGCAAAGGTTCTTGATGAGTCTTCTACCAATCTTCACACCTCGTTTTCTTCATACAGTCCTGTTTCTCTGAAGATTTGTTCTGCAGATAAATTGAACAGGTATAGAAAAGCATGCAGCCTTGTTGTACATCTTTGCTGAATTTAAACCATTCTGTGTCTCCTTGTTTTGTTCCAACTTTTGCTTCTTAGTCAATGTAAAGGCTATGTATGAGAATTATCAGGTATTTCTGCCTCTCTCTCCAGGCTCTGCAGTGCTGGCAATTGCCCCACAGTGCTTACCTTAAACCTCACTAACCGTATTGTATTTCATTACAGTTCTTGCAAGCTTTTTCTTAACTATAAATGCAATACCATTTCTTCTTTGTCTTTCATTTCCAGTGCAGTATACCATGTGATCATCAGATTTAAACTGCCTAATGCTAGTCCATTGCAGTTCTCTGACACCCAACAGATCGAGTTGTGCATGTTCTATTTTGTTCTTCCATCTTTTCTTGGTTCATGCTTTGTACATGCCATGTCTGAATATGTAAGATATCTTTGCAGTTTCTGACTCTCATTTCATGTACAGCTACATCAACAGACTCCCAAGGGCTTCATTCCAACTGTATCATAAATAGCGACTTTACTCTGAGGAACATTCAGCTCTTCCTCAGTAGCCCATTAAGTGCCTTCTGACTTGTGGAGCTCATCTTTCTACATTATATCACAATTTGTTTTGTTGTGACTATACATAGGTTTTCATGGCAAGATATGGAAGTAGATTGCCAGGTCTTTCTTCCATGTAGGTAATGCCAGTGTTGTTACCATTGTCACAGAAATGTGGTCCTTGGCCTCCAGTACCATCCCATACTGCTGCTGCCTAGGTGACGTATGCCAGGGAAGGAGGCCCAGAATGGATTCTTTTTTAAGAAGTAGCTTTGCTACAGAGAGAGGGTGGTTCTTTCATTGATGAGGGACTTCACACTCGGAGCTTTATACCCCTTGAAAGCCTCATGGTTAGTCCCTGGAGAAGATCTGTAGGCTACACACTAGCCTGCCAAAGCTCTTAACAAAAGTTTACCTTTATACCTCTTGAGGTGTAGTTGAAGGACTACAAAAGGGGACTGCTACTTCTGGAGAGACATCTGCAATTGTAAGTATTTACTTCTGGGAATTTTTCTAAATCTTGGGGAAAAAGGAATCCTTTAGATTAAAGCTGATTAATCTGTGAACCCAGTGTATTTGTTAAATCAGTCAGGACCTAGTAGCAGCAAAGAGCTTTCAGTTAAATTTAAAACACAGCAGGGAGCTTTATGGTTAAATTTAGACCCAAGACTCCCTCTATCCAAGCAAGGGCTATGGGACTCCCCCTGGAAATTCATCACAAATTACCTTAGAAGCACAGGACAGGGTTATGTGTAGCAACCAGCTTTTAATAAGACTTTTACCCTCCCTCCCCAACACCCACCCACCCCTGGGATAATTGTAGCTGTATAGGTGCATAAACCTCTCAAAGGAAAGGAGGTGCCATATTCACTCTCAAGTGCAGCTGTTTGTCCTCATCAGGCATACATTAATGACATGAGATTAATTAAGATTCAGGTGAACAAAGCACATTGAATATATTAGGTATATTTTTAATAGTATAAGTATCCCTACCAACCCTTAGTAGGTAAAGAACTTAAATACCAAAACAACCTTAAAACTAAGATGCAGACAGCAGTCAGCAGCAAGATGGGGGTTTTAGATTGTCACATGTATGATTCTCCCAGTTGGTGAGGGGTCTTACGTGTGCACTACGTGCAAGGAGCTCTTTGCTCTCAGGGAACAAGTCCGATCTCTGGAGGCTGGAGTAGAAGACTTGGAGGATCTAAGGAAGACAGAGAAGTACATAGACAAGACCTACAGGGATATAATACTGAAGTCCCACCTCCAGTCTGGCAGCATCCCTGTTGCCATGGAGGAGAGAGGTCAGATGACAGGAGATCATCACCATGGTGTGGCAGGAAGTGATACTGTAGCTAGGACCTATCATCAAGGTGATGTAAACCTGTCTTGCACCGAGGAGGTTTCTCCAGGGTCAAGGACCCATGAGGGAACGGTTAGGATAGCCATTATAGTTGGTGATTTGATCATTAGCCATGTAGATAACTGCATGGCTGGTGGATGTGAGGATCGCCTGGTAGCATGCCTGCCTGGTGCAAAGGTAGCTGACCTCACGCACCACTGAACCAACTAGTGCTGGGGAGGAATCTGCTGTCTTGGTACATGTTGGTACCAATGACAGGAAACTGTGGTAGGGGGGTTCTTGAGGTTAAATTTAGGCTTTTAGGTAGAAAAATGAAATCCAGAACTTCCAGGGTAGCATTGTCCGAAATGCTTCCCATTCCATGTGCAGGACCCAAAAGGCAGGCAGAGCTCTGGAGTTTCAATGTGTGGATAAGACATTGGTGCAAGGATGAGGGGTTTGGATTTGTTAGGAACGGGGGAACATTCTGGGGAAAGGAGGGACTCTTCCAAAGGGATGGGCTTCACCTTAACCGGGATGAAACAAGGCTGCTGGCATTAACCTCTAGAAAGGAGAGAGAGCAGCTTTTAAAATAGATAATAGGGGAGAGCCGACAGTCACCCAAAAGTGCATGGTTCGGAACAATGTATCCTTGAAGGATACTACCAAAAAAATAAAGTTAGGACATATCAACAAAGAGGTTCCAATAAAGACAAAAGTAACCTAAATGTCCTTGAGTACGGAAGAGACAGAGCTTAAAGATTCCAAATTACCCCTGCCTACCAATAGCCAGATTAATATGAATAAAATACATTCTCTAAAATGCTTCTATGCAAATGCTAGAAGTCTAAAAAATAAGATGGGAGAGTTAGAATATATAGCACTAAATGAGAAGTTAGATATGATTGGTATCTCAGAGACATATTGGAAGGAGGACAACCAGTGGGACACTGTGATACTTGGGTACAAACTATATCGTAATGATAGAGCTGATCAAATTGGTGGAGGGGTTGAGCTCTCTGTTAGAGAGGGCATTGAGTCACAAAGGATCAAAGTTTTGCAGGAAACAAAATTTGCTGTAGAATCTCTATGGATTGAAATTCCATGTAAAAAATGGAAGGCAATGGCAGTGGGGGTGTACTATCAACCGTCTGGCCAGAATGAACAAATGGATGATGAAATGCTCAAAGAAATCAGGGAAGCTAACAAAAGTTACAGCACAGTAATAATAATGGGTGATTTCAATTACCCCAGTACTGAATGGGTAAATGTCACGTCAGGACATGCTAGGCAGATAAAGTTTCTAGATGAAATAAATTACTTTTTCTTGGAGCAGCTGGTTCCTGAACCAAACAGAGGGGAAGCCATTTTGGACCTAGTTCTTAGTGGAACACGAGATCTGGTGCAAGAGATAAGGGTGTTGGGGCCACTTGGCAATAGTGATCATAGCATGATCGCATTTGATTTAATTAATGGAGGAGGGATGGTAAGGAATTCCACAGTACTACCTTTTAACTTTTGAAAGGGAGACTATGACAAAATGAAGAAAATAGTTAAGAAAAAACTAAAAGGAGCAGTTGCAAAGGTTAAAGACTTACATCAAGCTTGGGTGTTGTTTAAAAATACTATCTTGGAAGCCCAGACCAGCTGTATTTCATGCTTTAAGAAAAGTGGAAGGAAGTCCAAAAAACTGCCAGCATGGTTTAAAGGTGAGGTCAGAGAGGCTGTTGTTGCCAAAATAGCATCTTTCAGGAAATGGAAAAAAAGAGCCAAATGACGAAAAATGGAAACAGCACAAGCACTGGCAAGTTAGTGGTAAGGCATTACTAAGGCAGGCAAAGAGAGAATTTGAGAAGAATCTTGCTGTGGAAGCAAAAAACGCATAACAAAAACTTTTTCAAGTACATTTGAAGCCAAAAACCTGTGAGAGAGTCTGTTGGACCATTAGATGATAAAGGGATAAAAGGGGCACTAAGAGGGGACAAGGCTATAGCAGAGAGACTGAATGAATTCTTTGCTTCGGTTTTTACTGAGGAAGATGTAGGTATGTTACCCATAACTGAAGTGGTATTTAAAAGTGATACTGTGGAAGAATTGAAAGAAAAATCGATATACCGGGAAGACGTATTACAACTATTTGATAAACTGAAGAGTGGCAAATCGCCTGGACCTGATGGTATACATCCAAGGGTGTTGAAAGAACTGAAATATGAGATTGCAGACCTGCTATTAGTAATCTGTGAACTATCATTAAAATCATCTCCATGAGTGGAGGAGTGGCCTAGTGGTTGGGGCAAGGTGCTTCAGGCCAGAAGGTCAGGGGTTCAAATCCCACTAGAGGACAAAAACCTTGGGCCAGAAGTACTGGGGTTTCTAGTCCCACAGGTGCTCCTTGTGGTCTTGGGCAAGCCACTTAACCCTACATAGCCCATGTTCCCAGTAAAATAGTTATCTCCAAGTTACAATGTCCTGTTCAATGTAATTTCAGTTTGTTCAATGTAAACTGCACTGATGCAGAATAGCACAGTATATAAGAGAATGTAAATAAATAAAATCTGTAATACCTGAAGATTGGAGGATGGTCAATGTAACACCAATTTTTAAGAAGGGTTCTAGGGGTGATCTGGGAAACTACAGACCAGTGAGCCCGACGTCAGTATTGGTAAAAATGGTAGAAACCATCATAAAGAACAAAATTACTGAAAATGTAGATAATCGTGGCTTAACGGGAGACAGCCAACATGGCTTTAGACAAGGAAGATCTTGTCTTACTAATCTGCTATGTTTTTTTGAAGGTGTGAATAAACAGGTAGACAAAGGTGAGTCAGTTGACAGGGCCGGCCCGTCCATTGAGCAAGAATGTTTTTTGCACAGGGCCCTGCGTTTCAGGGGGCCCCGCGCAAAGAACATTCTGCTTTTTTTAAAAATTAAATTTAAAAAAAAAAAGCTGGCTGCTACCACTGCCGCTGCCGCCGCGGCAGAATGGAGTGTCCCGCGGGGCCCCCTCTGCCCGGCTGAGTCCCTCCCTCCCTCTGCGACGGCTGAGCCCCTCTGTGCCGGCTTTCAGATTCGCGAAGGGAGAGTGTCTCCCTCGCATCTCTGTTAAGCCTGCAGGGGCAGATGGGAAAGGCCACATTTGTGCCAGACAGAAGGGGGTTATCCCGACAGTTGGAGACCATTGCATTGTGCCCTAGGGTGGTAAGAAAGAGGAAGTTTTCTTCAGAAACTTGGTCTCATTTTGCATCTGTTTTTGTTTTGCTTTGTTTTCTATCAAAATATTTTTGCACTTAAGGGTATGTTTACTAAAGTGCTTTAGCTGTTTTCATGATGCTAACATGGGATTGTTGCGCCACGAAGACAGCTAACGCTGGAAAAATTCAGATATCACAATGCTTTTCTGCGATGTCTGTATTTCGCGCAGTAGGTGTAGGCATGGTCTTGTTAAGGGCAGAGAGTGGGAGGAAAGTGGGCGCGCTTGCAATGGGCGATTACCATGGATGTTACCATCATGCAGTAATTACCAAAGTTTGCAGGCTTTGCAAATTCAGCAATTGCTACCTCAATGGGTGGCGATAGGTGCATCCATGAAACTTGCCCCCCTGCAATCCCTGCCTTTCCTCTGAGAATGCTCCTTGCACCTACTGTGGGACTTTTGTAGCTAATGCCAGCTGTTTGCAGCTACTGCCAGCGTTAACTGCAAAAGTCCATCTTAGCTCAGTAAACATACCACTTAGACTCAGTGGACTCCTCTTGCAATTTTTTGGTGGCAAAAAAAAAACAGTACAGTGTTATTAGAGAACATATTAACAGAAAAAATAATGCTGAAATGGTTAGACCATACTTCAAGAAATATCATATCTACTGAGTTTTCGATGTTCTGTGCTTTCCAAACTTTTTATTTTTCTGGCAAGGAAATCTTTGAAGTAAGGCTAACAGATGCTCACGAGAATACATTGGTCAAATCCCGGGCAGTCTGTCCACTAAGTGGGCTAGATGTCTGCTAGGGCAACACACACTGATGGGCAACACGGTGGCCTTCTGCCTCCAGTTTGGTGCCTGCGGCAGGCTATGCACTTGGGTGTCCACAGCACGAAAACCATGGCCTGCCATTTCTGACCTCTTCTGATGCAACTTCTTGTCAGAGGGGGGCAGGAGCAGTAGGCCATGAATGCATGCACGGGCGCCAAAGTGCATGGCCTGCAAGAGCGCTGAAGCAGCAGCACAAAGCCGCTGCTTTCAAATCAGGGGAAGAGTTGTGCTTGTGCTGCCCCTCCCCCTCAAGATGAGACAACGGAATTGGTGGTGAGGGGTGCAGTGCGGCCAGGTTCCTGCCTGGGGCAGCAGAAACCCTTGAGCTGGTCCTGGTGCCAGCATGGTGTCCTGTGCTTTCCCGTCCCTGCAATCCTTAGGGCCCCATAATCTTATTTCATAAATTGCAGCCTAAAAAATGCAGATGTTTAGAAAACAGGCCTTATAATATTCTTTTGCATTAGGAGACTATTTCCTCTGATGCCAGCCCCAATCCCAACTCTTTTTGGAGGGGGGGGTGGTGACCAGTAGTTTTTCTCCCATTCCTTTCTTCTTCCAGCCCAATCAGACCAGGGCTAGGATCTGGCACCACAAGCCTTCATTTGCAATTCCCTGGGAATTTTTTCCTCTATTTTATATCTCCCCACCCACCCCTCTGCCCACATGTCTAGTCTAGTTTAGACATGTGCACTTCAAGCTCCTTTGGGCATCTAAAAATTAAGGTGCTTCTGAGTGCATATAACTACAAATGAACACGTGTACAATCAATTGGTACACGCAGAAAAGTTATTGCATACATAGAAATCAAACAATTAAAATGAATGTGCAAAAGCATGAAAAAAACAAACGAAAATTGCTAAAACTTCATTTTAAATAAAGACTAACCAAACGTTTTTTGAGCTTGCACATGCCTAGTCTAGCCATTGCCGTGACAGTCAGCCCGAGGCTATGTGCTGAATCCAGCCACTATGTGCCACCCTTAAGCACTGACCTCCACGACCCTCTTCCCCAGATCATGTCTGACTTCTGTGAGGAAGGTTTTGTAGCATATGATACCACTGATATCCCGGAATAATGATTAAACAGAAAAAAAGAATTCCAAGACTATACAGCAGTTATTATCTAAGGGGTAAAGAATTGAATTGAGTTCAAAATCAGTGCAGATCATAGCTTCGTAATATCAAACATGTGGGCATATGAAACAGCATTAGAAAACACGATGTGTTCATTATATGATATACTTTAAATGTATTGAAAAGCGAAATTAAAAACACATGCTGTGAACGAAATATAGAGAACACTGCATTATGTTGGTAACATTTTCTTTTCATTGAAAACTCATGTAAGCCCTTGCCTTTGATGCTATATATTCAATTATCTAAATTCTTATGGCTTTACAGTTCATGAAATAATTGTAGTACTTAGGCCTTCCCTAAGTCCTTTAGCTTTTAGCAATCTGATTCTTGTGTTAGCCATCTTCTCTCATTTCATTTCAGGGAAGCATGGTTTGCTGAAATGCCTACGGGTTCAGGGCCAGTGCAAGGCTATGAGGCACCCTAGGCGACCGCTCATCCCTGCAGCCCCTTTGCTTGCACCCCGCCCCTGCTGCTGCCACTGTTGCTCCTCTCCAGGGCCTGCAGAGGGCAGCAGCGGGCCACCCTCTAGGTGACTGCCTACTTAGTCTAATGACAGCACCAGTCTTGTACGGGTTGTTTTGGCCCTTGGGTGACTAGATCTTCCAATGCCTTACTTTATCCAAGTGATGTTACTTTTTGTGTGATGTGTCTCAGTTAAAAATACGTTTCTTATATTTTTCCTTCTTTTTTTGAAAATCAAATGGTGTAACATCCCAAAATAAACTGAAAATAAATCCAACAAAAACCTTTCCTAGAGATGATGCCTTTATAAAGATGCAAACTTGAGTCCACCAGTCTCTTTCTTAGCAGTGCCATTGACCGAGAAAGGAACCACAGTAGCTATGGCTTTCTTTAGCCTTTGCACAACTGAACCAAGTGCACCAGAATATTCTACAGTCAGGACCCTGTTTGATAAGCAATCAGGTGCCAAGATGGCACTTGGGTGTCTGCCAGCCATTATGCCTAGCAACAGCTTAGGGAACCCTGTAAAGTAAATTACAAAATGTTTTTGTATATGTAGCCTGCTGGGGCAGAGGGTGTCATTCAATACTGGGAATGGAGTCTCTTCTGTAACTCCTCAGTCACACACTCTGTTCTCCTTGGAGAATCCTCCAAAAAGGGGATGGGTTACAGACACTGAAGTAAAATGATTTAATGTAACCTGCCAGGTACTTATCACTTGAATTGGCCACTGTTGGAAACAGGATACAGGGCTTTATGGGCTTTGGTTTTGGTCCTGTTGTTCTGGTCTTTTGTTTTAATGTAAATCACGCTGATGGCGAATAGTGCGGTATATAAGAAACTGTAATAAATAAATAAAATAAATAAATTTGGTCTGACCCAATATGGCAAATCGTATGTTCTCTAACACTTATTTAAAAGCCAACGTCACCCAGTGAAGGCTTTGGGGCATTTTGCCTGCCCCTGTCTATCAGGCGCGAATATTGGGCTTGATAGACAGCACTGATAATTTTTCAGTGCTGGCAGCTAGCACTGCTAACATCACTAGCTGCTGGTGCTGAACATTATATCTGGATATTCAGTGCCAGGGTCATATCCGGCCCCAGCATGCCGCATAGGCCCATCGCTAACCAGGCAGTGGAGAACGTTAGGCCAGGGTTACCTTCGCTGGGCTTTTGCCACATATTGCTAACTGGGTAGTGATGGGAGCCGCCTCTGATCCACCCCGGAATGCCCCTGACCAGTATCGGGGCACGCTGAGCCAGCAGCCATGGATATTCAGCAGAACTAACCAGCTTCCACCACTACCGAGCTCCCCGATGGGGATTTGAGCAGGGGAGGAGGAAAGAAGACTCTTCCCCTGCTCCAGAGCTCAGGCCCAATCGGCAGCCAAAGAAGGACTTTAAATTTAAAGTGCCATCAGGCGCAGAGCAGCTTCCACCACCACCGAGCTCCCTGATCAGGGTTTGAGCAGGGGAGTGGGAAAGAAGACTCCTTCCTCGCTCCAGAGCTCAGGCCCAATCAGTGGCCGAAGAAGGACTTTAAATTTAAAGCGCCATTGGGTGTAGAACAGCTTCCACCACCACAAAGCTCCCCAATCGGGGTTTGAGAGGGAAGCAGGAAAGAAGACTCCTCCCCCACTCCAAAGCCCAGGCCCAATCGGTGGCTGAAGAAGGACTTTAAATTTAAAGCACCATTGGGCACGCCCGCACCTGGTGAACCCATGACAGAGGGTCCTTTGGTGTGGCCCTTAGGCGTGGAACGCAAAAGGCAAATCAAGCCTGATCAATTCCAGTACCTGCAATCAGGCCCTACAACCATCAAAACAATTCACCAGTCTCAGCACTTCAAGACCGCATTACATCAAGCAGTTGATGCTTCTCCCATCTCTTAAAACTACCGTACACAACAACACATGCTATCCGCAAGAAAGACTCCAAACTGTAAGTACCTCTCAATCACAATGGATCCCAGCTCTGTTGGAGCCCCACCCCTACCCCCCCCCCCCCCCCCAAGATTCTGCTAATGAACACAGATCTTCCATTAAGCCACAGAAACCAAACATACTGGCCATCTTAATAGTATACATCATCATCCTCGTCTTGAATCTGCTCTGCCACCTTTCAACAGCTACTGAATCTATACTACAAACCTCCCCACCACAGACCCATACTCTCCTCTACTTTACATGCCCAGCCACATATTTACATGGTATAACACCTACACCTATAAGTACTCCAACAGAAGAACCTCCAGATTAATAAGAATTCAAATCACTACCTGCACATCTGGCCATCATACCGTACCCATCCCGGGCACTTACATCAGAATTGAGCTAAGACAAATACTATCATTGACCTTAGGAAATACCATCAAAGTGATATTCTCTGCATCACTGAATCCTGGCTAAAAGCCACTGACCAGGTTATCCTGACTCAAATCACACCACAACCTACACTGCCCATGCACCCACAAAAAAGGCGGTGGAGTCCTAATCCTTGCCTGAACAGACCTCCAACTTAAAGCATCCTGTTCCACGAGTTCCAAATATTGCAACTTATTAACCATAGAGAACAAATACCTAGCTATCAGTCTCACCTACAGAGCTCCTAACGCAGCCATTGAGGAAACAGCCATCATACTTGAAGCTGTGTGTTTGGCCAACTCCCCCACAAGCCTCTCATACTACTAGGTGACCTAAACCTAACCGCAGTATCTAATAGAGAAGAAACAGCTTTCCGTGAAGCAATGGAATCATTCCAATTCTGCCAAATCCTCAAGGACCCCTCTCATCACTCAGGCTCTACCCCTGACCTCATCTTTGACCAAATGAACTTTCTTGAACAGAACAACATAACTATCCCTCAAGTCACACCAATACCCTGGTCGGATCACTATGCCATTCACTTCAAGATACACCTCCCCCAACCTGGAAAACCACAGAAGAAGATTTAAAGGATTCAACAAAAAACAATTCCTCAATAAAACCCTCCCCAACCTCCCCAAGGACTTCTCAAACCTGGATGAAGCAATCAAATCCTGGAATACCACCATTAATGAAGCACCTAAAGCACCACGCACCCAAACCCCCAAAATAAAGAGGGGAGACCAAATCAGCCCCATGGTACTCTGAAGCCATAAGAGATACAAAGAGAAAACTTTGCCAGTTAGAAAGAAAATGGAGACACAACTGGTCACAATCCATTCTAACTCAATACCAAATAATACAAAAAGATTACAACAACATAATCAACAAGCACGAACAAGAATATCACACCAACCTCATCTTAAAATCCTGCAACAAACCTAGAGAACTGTTTGAAATCGACCGTACTCTCACAAAAGAGACACCATCCAAAGAAGAAGACATGATTCAACCTCAAATCTATGCATATTTCCTCATCAACAAGAACAGACCACTCCTGAGAGTATTACCCATAAACACCCCAGTACCCCAAATACTGAACCCAACATCACACACAAATGGGGTGAATTTCACATCCCCACTACAGAACAAACCCTCCGCACTATTTCTGCCCTGAACACCAGTACTGCTCCATCTGACCCATGCCTGGTAGGATGGATCAAATCAGTCAAATAAGAGGTCATCAACTTTATCCACAACATAATAAGCAAGTCCCTGTCTCAAGGCTACATGCCCCATGCTCTCAAGCAAGCCACCATCTGCCCCATACAAAAAAACACTTCAACAGGCAGCTCAGATCCTACATCTTTCCGCCCTATCTTCCCTTCCTGTCCAAGATAATTGAAAAAGTAGTTCAGAGACAACTGCAAGACCACATTGACTTACATGCTCCTCTGGATCCACACCAACATGGCTTTTGCCCTAACCACAGCGTCAAGACTCTCCTCACCAACCTATTTGACATACGTTTCAGAACGAATTGACAATATAAGAATTAGATTCTTACTCGTCCTTGTTGATATCTCTTCAGCCTTCAACACTGTTTCACATATCACCCTTTTAAATTGACAAGCCAACATTGGATTATACAACAACCTCAACTGGTTTCAATCCTATCTCAGTGACAAAAACAAAATGGTCAAAGTTGGACCAAACACCTCCATCCTTTTCAACACTACACAAGGAGTCCCACAAGAATCCTCCCTGTCTACTCTTCTCTTCAACATCTATATACAGCCAGTTTGCAACATCTTCAAAAAGCACAAGATCCACTATACCATTTATGCAGATGACATCATAGTCTATTCTCCAAGCCACCTTGACACCCCAGACTATACAGCAATCACAAATTGTCTTCAAGAGATGAGCAACTGGCTCTCTTCCAACAACCTGCAAGTCAACCTCAAAAAATCTGAGACACTATTCATCTCTCGTAACACTTCATTTACCTTCTCAACAGCTATCTCCTTAGCAGACACTCCAATCCCAGTAAAAGAAGAAGTTCACAACCTAAATGTCACCCTTGACCGATTCCTAAGCCTGCAAACTCACATCAATAGAACCTCCAGGAAGGCTTTCCACAAGCTTGCCATCATACAAAGACTAAACCCCATCCTCAGCCAAGAACACTTTTGCATTGTCTGTCTGACTGTTATCACCCCCATACTTGACTATCACTCGACCTTTACAACTAGCACAGAACACTGCTGCCTGTATCATCACTGGGTCATCCAAGCACGAGCACATGACACCCCTCTTATTTCAACTACACTGGCTACCTCAAGAGCCAAATACAAAACAGCACTAACCATCTTTAGGATCAAAAACAACTTGTCAGCAGGAACCCTACAGGCAATGCTATGCACAAAACCAAACAACAGACTGAAGAGATAGAACATTAGAGAAACTATCCCAACTCCCAGCTCATACACTAAACCTAACAAGAATACAACGAAGAAGGCTTTCTCGCTAGCAGCACCTGCCATCTGAAACTTCCTGCCTGAGAAAATAAGGACAACCAAGGACTTTAAAGACTTCAGGAAACAACTCAAAATGTTCCTGTTCACTGACTGCTTCAGAGAAGATACCTAGCCCTTCTCCTCAAGACACAAACTCTTACAAAAAATTGTACCTATGTACAGATGTTTTAATTGTAAATAGGTTTGCTCCAGAGCATCTTCTGTATGTCTCCCCCATCCCAAGTTTATAACATGAGTTCTCTGTACTTATTTTGAGTTTCACTGTAAACCACTTTGGTTCTAAGATAAGGCGGTATAAATAAAACCTGTTAAATAAATAAATAAATGTTAGTGCCTCTGAATATCCCATTCACGACGATTAATGTGATTAGCAGCTCAGCTAACTGTAATAATCGCTTTGAATATGGGGCCATTTTTTTTTGTGTGTCCTATTGGGGAAGCAACCTAACACCACTACCTCGGTGGACCTGAGCTACATAAGACCCGGAGTTTCAGCATCACTTCCAGTCTTGTCTTTCAGCTGGAGCAGTTCTCTATCCTCAGCTGAACATATTATTTTGCAAAGTTGAGCTCGTGATTGATAGCACAAAACCATTTTAAGTGGAAACGGGATACATTATACACTTTCCAAGAAAGGCAGGTGGTAAAAGTCCTGAGGTCAATCAAATTACTCTGTTTTCTTTCTTCATATATGGCCCAAGTTCCTAGAAAATAAAAATTACCATAATCATTCCCAGTATTCTGAAAGCATTGCCGAGAGCAGCAACCACTGAGGATGCAGACATGGGATTGGTATGTGCTTAAACCTAAAGAAAAGCGAGGGTAGAGAAACGTTTTAGTTCTTATACCAGCACTAGGGAAAGCATGTCATGCCCAGGAAAGACAAAAACAGAAACACAAAAAAAACATACAATGTAAGACAGTAAAGCTTAAAGAACAGGAGACACTTGCAGCACTCATCGGACACACAACTTGCCAGCAGATAAGTACACAACATAACAGCTTTAGAGGGTCTCCTTCCCCTTTGTGAGTAACTTGGAATGCAAAGAGTATTATTCTGTTTGGCCTCTTATTAGGACTAAGTAAAATGTATTTTTTGTTATTTGGTGGGTGAGGTAGCGTGATTCTTGTTTGTGCTGTTCTCAGAGCCGGCGTGACCCACTGTGCAAGTACTGTACTTGCACAGGGTGGCGGCTCCAAGGGGGCAGCATGGGCTTACCAATTGACTTTCCATGCAGGCCTGGCCCCAATAGTTTCATTGCCTTAAAAACATTTTTTCCAGCTGCTTTGCTACCGCTGCTGCTCCCATCGCTTCTCCCGGGTCTGCAGCAGCGGCGGTATCACTTCTCCTCCCCGTCCTCCACCCCTACTGCCGCTGCTGCTGTTGACCCAAGCCTGTCTAAAGCAGTAGCGGCAAAATAGCAACTTTAAAAACAACAACTACAAAGTGTGGGGTCTTCGAAACTCCCAACACACTTGCAAAGCCCTGTTAGTCCTGCCCACTTCTGACGCATGCTCTCGCATCAGAGGCGGGCAGAACCAGCAAGGTGTTGCAAGTGCGTTGGATTCAAGAAGCCCCCATGCATTGTTGTTGCCATTTTAAAGATGCCACAGATGCTGTAGAGGGGGGGGGGAGAGAGAGAGGCTGTGCTGGATAGCGGTGGGGGCTGCAGAGATGGGGGCTGGACATGGGGACAGGGGGGATAGAGGTTGGGAACCAATGCTGACCATGGGGAGAGGGTCAGGAGGATAGATGGTGGCCACGGGAAGGTGGAGGATAGTTGCTGGCAAAGGGGAGAGATAGGGGAGAGAGAGCAGATGGTGGCCACAGGAGGAAGTGGAGAAAAGATGCCAGCCATGGGGTGAGAAGGCAGAGGGCAGACGGTAGCCACAGGGGGTATAGAGGACAGATGCTGGGCATGGCTATGGGGAGAGATAGGGAAGAAAAGGTAAATGCTAGGCATGTGGGCATAGAGGGCAGATTCTGGGTATGGGGGTAGAGATGGGGAGAAAGGACTGATGCTTGATATGAAGAGAGAGAGGAGAGATGCTAGACATGAGGAGGAGAAAGGAGAGATGCGGGGTACAGGGGGAAGAAGAGAGAAAAGAGAAATGATGGACAAGGAGAGGAGGAGAGATAGAGAGAGGTGGTGGACACAGGAGGAGATGCTGTACATGGGTTGGAGAACTAGGAGGAAAGACTAGGCCAGAAAGGGGAGGGGAAAGAAGAGGAAGATGTGAAATGCTGGACATGGGGTATGGGGAGAAGTAGAGGGGAGAGAAGAGGGATGTATTTGATAGAGGAGAGGGGGAATGATGTACAGCTAGGTTAGGGTGAGAAAAAGGAGGTGAAAGGCTGGATGGAGGAAAGAGAAAGGGGACAGACATGGATAGGGGAGAGATGCTGGATGAGGGGTGAGAAAGAAAGAAAAGGGAGAAAGTTAAAAACTGGGAATAAGAGTCTGGGACAGGAGAGAGAGATGAAGAATGAGAGGACTGTGTTAAGGACTAAAAAGTGGTAGATGCAATAATGAGGGGGATTGAGGACTGGATGGTAAGGAGAAAGAGTAAAATCTGAGTTGACAGAAATATATGTGGCAGAAAGCTCAACGGAAAAGAGATGAATGAAAGTAGAGACAGGAGGAGAGAGAAGTGGCCGATGGGCCAGAGACCCTATAAAATGAGTTAAGAAAAGATAGAAAAAAGCAGAAAACAGAGAATGAGATCAAATAAAATGGCCAGTCAACAAAGATAGAAAAATGAATTTTATTTTTAATTTTGTGGTTAGACTATGTCAGTCTTTGGCATTTACATGTTCTATCTTTATATTTTGCACAGTACAGGGATATATGCATCTCTTTTTATTTCCTCATTATTGTACTGTATGCAGGGATGTAGCCAAAGGTTGGATTGGGGGGGCCATGGCCCCTCCACTTTGGTATCAGTGACAGTAAAACAGTCAATGAGAGTTTAACTGGAGGCAATATCAACATTTGTACTGCTGTGTACCCACCCATGTTAATCCCAGGCCCCAGGGCCAGTCCAACCACTAGACAATTAGGTGGCCGCCTATTTATTTATATATTTAACTACTTTTCTATACCACCTTATCAGAATATCAAGTCAGTTCACATATTAATATATTAACAAGAATATTGAAGTTACATATGAACAAATAGGAGCAAATGAAAGCAAGGAACAATGGGCCCGATATTGAAAGGGCAGTTACACGGTTTATGGCCTGGGGGCTTTCTTCACCCATCTCCAATGAATCTAGTTTAAAGCCCTCTTCATAGGTTAGCCAGTCTGCTGCAGAAGACACTTTGGGGTATGTTTACTAAACCATCTTAACGCCGCAGCAGTGGTATTATCACGCGATAAGTGATGTTATCGCGCGATAATTTATCGCGCGATAATTTATCGCGCGATAACGTCACTTATCGCGCGATAATGCAGCGGCGGTGTTAAGGCACACTAACGCTGTGAAATCCGGGTCTGAAGGGTGGAGTAAGGATTCCCAGAGGGCGGAGAGAAGGGGTCAATTGGCGGAGAGTGGGAGGGGAGAGGCTCCAGGCACACTAACGCTGTGAAATCCGGGTCTGAACACTAACGCCAGTGAAACCCTCACGTTATGGCACACTTGCAGGAAAGAGAAACCATTTCAGTCAGCATTGTGCAGCAAAGGCAGGGAAACCCATAAAGTGATAGTTGTGATACATGTGATACATGTGCAGGGAACAAAGAGGCAAATAAACATATAAAATGACCAGAACCACATTTAAAATCCCAATAACCAAGCTGGCCAATAGTGATATTAATGATAAACATAAAGCAACACTACTGACAAAGCGTATAAATTAAGCTATCATGTTTGGAAGGGTCTATGCTCTGTCCCCCTACAAAGTGAATGATCACGCATTGAAATAGTGCTGATCAGGGTTTCTGTCGTTTACATTGGGCAGGTTTGTCAGGGCATGCACACGTGCAGCAACAGCAGAGTGGGCACGTAGGAAATGGCAACTGTACTGATGCTGTAAATGGGATACAGGGGGCTGCAGGCGGCACATGCTGTGGTCCAGCTGGGGCACAGCACAGGCTAGGCAGATGTCTAGGTGGCACATAGGAATGCCAAAACTGTAAAGCAGCAAGACAGCAACTGATGAGGGTCCAACATGGGCACTAGTGTGTGTCCCACTGTGTCACAGGGGAGATTACCCAGCAGGTACCCCCAAGGTCATATAACATTGGCAGGCGGTGTAGGGGGGGGGGGAAGTGCGTATGTCCATGAAGGCATCCCTACCCGAGAACCCACACCATAGGCATCTGCCTACCGGCATACTGGATGGCCTGGGACTGTACACCACCAGCACCACCAGCATAATGGCATGGCAGCATGGTGGCGGAGGGGTGCTGGTGGCGGAGGGGGCAGTGGCATCTGCCCACAGCAGACCATGGCCTAGCCCCGTTTAGGTGGTTGCCGTGCAATGCAACAGACAGGGTCTGTCTGATGAACAGTCATGGTATCCCCAGGGAACGACCTGTTCCTGTAGCAATTGTGTGGTGCCGTACACACAGCCAGTGTGTTCAAGAGCAGAAAGTCACAAGTTCAAGTCCCAGCTGTGGCTCCTGCTAACCTTTTACCCAGTACTAAACCGTGGTAATAAAGACATAACCTCTATTGCAGATAAAATAAACATGCCTGAAACGACTATATTTTACCCTACAGAGCACAGACACCATAAACATGTGCAATCCCTAGAGCAGAGTTTCCCAACTGCAGTCCTGGAGGGCCAAACACCATTCAGGTTTCATGCTGTCCTTAATAAATATGCCTGTGCTGCATTAGTATGTGCCGCCACATTGTATGCAAATGTATCTCATGCATATTCATTAGGGACAGCATGAAAACCTGAACAGTGTTTGGCCCACCAGGACCGGAGTTGGGAAACTCTGCCCTAGAGCAGCGGCCAACAGGGGCATAAACACCCACACCCACAGGCTCCACTATCCAAAGCCTCATGGAGAGTCAGGCTGTTGGGCCCTGCGCGCAGCAGCATCTCCCAATACTAGAACTTGCATACCTTAGCAGTGCTGCCCTAAACTTGACACAAATATCAAAAGGTTGCTATGATTAATGGCAGATATCAATTCCTAAGTTAAGCACAATTTGCTGATAGAGCTGCATCATAGCAACCTTTCTGATATCTGTGGAGTGTGTTTCAGTTTTGGTTTCTGACAATGTTTACCACCCCGGGGAGTGACCCCAACAGTATTGCATACCATAGCCATCCCTGCACTGTGCCCAAGACTGGTGTGGTGGCCAGGGCTGCCAAAAGCCTCTATATTTGCACAATGCTGGCATAGGTGTGGGAGTGTGTGTCTGTCTATCCAGTGTGTTGTGGCTGACTACACCTTACCCAGCCCACACTGCTTGCACTGTTTCCAGTGTTAGTCTGCCAATGTGCATAATGAGGAGCAAGGTACTGTGGGTATGGCCCGGACCGGGTGGCCTGAGCAGGATGCATCTGCACAGGGAATAGGGCAATGGCTGGGAAATTGTAGTGCCCGGCCACGGTGGCCACAGCATGTCCTGCTGGGAGGTCACTCTCACCCTGACTGAGAAGTGACCACAGCATGGCTAGGTTCCCCCCATAGTGCTATGTTGTATTTTTCTTAAGTGATATTTATGGGTTCTCTTTTCTGGGGCCCAATCACTGACTTATCTGCTTGGGGTGTGTCTTCACATCTCCTCTAGGAACATGCACTATGGACTAGCTAGCAGACTGTCTGCAGTTAGTATGTGTATGGCTGGAACACCTTGCAGGGTGCAGCGGCTGGAGACTCACTGTGCTTGCTGCTGGAGAATGTCAGATAGTGGTCCGGAGCAGCTGAGCATTTCCAGGCCTACTGTCTGTCTGACATTTGCCTTATGGATGTGTACAGATCTACATTGACTGCCCTGTAAGGTGTCTGTTCCCCAGCAGGACTAGGGTTGATGGTCCCCTCTACTGCCAGCATTGCAGGGATGTAGAATGTGGATCCGTTGGTGGGAGATCCTGTCCCCCACCCTGAGCCCCAGAGGGTGGGTTGGGTGGTGCTACATAATCCGCCTATAGGTCCAAATACCCCCCTTCACTTAAATCATGTGACCATGGCACCCACACAGGATATGCCCTATTCTGGGTACATCATAGTCCACAAGGACTAGATGTGACTGGGAAATACAGATGGACACAAGTTTATCCTAGGTGCGTCTGCAAGGACTACCTATCACACACTGGCACTAATGGCGACCTGCAGCATAGCCTATCTCAGCTAAGCCAGGTGCTGCGGACCTGGTGCTGGGCGCCCCACCTCACCCTCAGGGTGAGCACAGTACCCCCACAATGTGTCGGTCTGTAGCTACTCTGTGCCAGTAACACACACGATCAGTTCCCCCTACCAGGCCGAGGTGCTGTGGGGGTGCATACCCCATCTTGTGATCATCTGTAGACTGCTGATCTACATGTGCAGTGCATCATGGGTACATGTGGGTTAACCCTATCCTGGTAACCAGAGCAGACAGTTTGTGTGGTGACCTGCAGTCCTTCTGTAGCCAGCCAGGGATTTGTTAGTAGCTATAGAGATGTAGCCCACTGGTTATTTCACTGACTGTGAAGGCAGAGATCATGGGTTTGATCCCACAGTGGTGTTATTTGATAGGGCTGTCTGAGGCATTTCCTTTTTTAATTTAAATTAGTGTTGCCAGCAAAAACACCCTCACAGTGCTGCAACCTTAAGGTGCCTCATAAGGCGCCCTATAAAGCGCCCTATAAGGCGCCTTATAAGGTGCCTTGGCAGACATTGCACTTTATAATGTGCCCTCTGGAGTGCCTTATAGGGCGCCTTATGCGGCACCTTAGGTTTCAGCACTGTGAGGGTATGTTTGCTGGCAGCACTAATTTAAATTAAAAAAGAAAATGCCTCAGACAGCACTGATTTAAATTAAAGGGTAATGTCTCAGATAGCCTTACTCATTAAGCCCACTGGGGGATTGAACTCATGACCCCTGGTTCATCAGTCAATTTGTTAACCATTGTACTACACCTCTGCTGTTGTAATGTTTGGTCAGCGTGCCTAATTAAGGCTAAAGCGCGTTAACGTGCCACGGCTCCCTTATCGCGCGATAAGGGACTTTATCGCACGATAACCCGAAATGCTACCTTAAGACCGGAGCGCCCACTACCTTATATGGCATTTGTCACAGTATGACTGCAACTAACGCCAGTAACATTAAGACGGTTTAGTAAACATACCCCTTGGACAGATGGATGCCATCTCTGCTCTGCAGCCCTTGGAACATCATCCCATGGTCCAGGAAACCAAAACGCTCTTGATGACACTATCCACGCAGTCATGCATTCATCTCCAGGATGCTAGCTTCTCTGCCTAGGCCTTTACCCTCAACAGGGGCGATTGCAGAGAATACCACCTGGGACAGAGGGTGAAGCAAATATGTGCGCAGGTGGTATTCTCTGCATGACTGAAGAAAGCCCCCTAGTAAATGAAAGCCCCCAGGTGAGTGAAACATTAAATACCTCTGTAGAAATTGGTAAAAGGGGCAATATCTCAAAAGCAGTATGTATAAATGCCTGTAGTATGGGAAATAAGATTCAGGTTCAGAGAAGAGCCACCAAAATGGTAAAGGGGATGGAAGGATATCCCTATGAAGAAAGGCTAAAAAGGTTAGGGCTCTTTAACCTGGAAAAGAGACAGCTGAGTGGATATATGATAGAAGTCTATAAATTAATGAACAGAGTGGAACAGATAAATGTAGATCGTTTGTTTATGTTATCAGAATATAGAAAGACTAGGGGACATGCAATGAAGCTACAGGGTAAACTATAAAGAAAATATTTTTTCACTCAACGTGTAATCAAACTCTGAAATTTGTTACTAGAGGATGTAGTAAAGGCTGGGTTTAAAAAAGGTTTGGACAAGTTCCTGGAGGAAAGGTCCATAAACTATTATTAAGAAGGGACTCAGGATATCAATGCTTGACCCAATACAAGCATTGTGGAACCTGTGTCTTTTGGGGAAACTGCTAGGTACGTATGACCTAGATTGGCCACTGTTGGAAACAGGATACTGGGCTTGATGGACCTTGGTCTGAACCAGTATGGCATATCTTATGTTCTTATGTTCTGATGTTGAGGCTTTAATGGAAGAGATTGACTTGGATTTAGTGGCGGTTACGGAGAGATGGTTCACAGACAACCATGACTGGGATGTAATTATACGGGGCTATATTTTTAAAACTGTAGAATTGCAGGACTTAAAAGGGAGCGAGGAGGCACTGTGGGTTAAACTTGAAAGAGGGAAAGAGAAATCCATTTACATTGGTGTGATATAGCTTTTCTTCATATAGCTGTCCCAGAGCCATGAAGTCACTTTTGATATATTGGGAGAGATAACTAGCAGTATCATTTGTGCCAACATGGATGAGCAACATCAGATAATAGTCAATAGGCTTGATAAGTCTCGGCAAACTCTCTGTGACATCTCGGAGTTTGGCATCTGGCAGTCAGCACACCTCTCATCAAGTCTGGTCGGGAGATGGATGCCTTAGAACCCCTCAGAAGAGAGTCACCAATCACCACTATCCTTTGTTTTCTTGTGGTCAATGATTCTGCAACTTTGGGGTGATCAAGCTCTGGTTCTTCCCTTTCCTGGGATGTTGTCACCTCCTCCATTTCCAGGGCTGCATACTGGTTCTTCATTTCAAGGTCTGGTGGAATTGGATTGTTGATTTTGCAGGCTCTAGTGACTCTTGTCCAACTTTCTTCATTCTGTAGCGTCCTATCTTCACCTCTGTTGGACAGCTTGGATGTTTCAAGAAACATCTCATTAATGTACTTTTCACTGTCTCGAATGCTTCTCCATCTCGCCACCTCTTCTCTGAGCTCCTCCACTTTTTTAATGAGGCTTCAGCTTGCAAGCAACCTGCACATGGAACCAGTTCTTCGACTGGCATCAGGCTCGCTGTCTGGACAGAGGCAGAAGCTGTAACAGGGACAACAACTTTGGCAATATGATTTTTGTTCCAGCCATCTTTCAGTTGGTGGAGTTTTGATACCTGTTGAAGTAAATGAGAGAGACCCACCAAAGATCTAACTTTTCCTCAGCTGTCCCTTTCTAACATAAGTTTTTTTATGTTTCTTTAGAAAGGGGCTGGATTATTGGCCAGCCTCTCAATGAGTAGAAGTATACGTGCTCTTCGAGAGGCAAAGTGAGGGCAGGGGTTAGAGATATGCCTGTAGTTTTGCATAAGATTTATGGGATATATTTACTAGAATGTGCTAATGGCTCACGTAAGATTAGCACAGCCCTGTGGTAACCGCTACCATTGCTAAATGCGGACAGCATGGTAAAAATCCAGCACTAACTGGTTTCAGAATGATGAGGCAGGATTGGGGTGGAAAGTGGGCATGGTGGCCAGTGACAGCTAACGCATGGGATGTTGCCACGTGCTAGCTATCAAGACTGCTAATAGCACAGCTACACCTATTACCACCTCAAGAGATGGCATGAAGTGCAGCTGCTCTATTGGCAGGTTGGTAGAGCGGCCACTGCCCATTGCTAAAGGCAAAATAAAACTCTGGAATTTGTTACCGGAGGATGTAGTAAAAGCTGTTAGTGTAGATGGGTTTAAAAAAGGTTTGGACAAGTTCCTGGAGGAAAGGTCCATAAACCATTATTAAAGGGGACCCGGGATATCCACTGCTTGAACCAGTACAAGCATTGTGGAACCTGTGTCTTTTGGGGGAGACTGCTAGGCACTTGTGACCTAGATTGGCCACTGTTGGAAACAGGATACTGGGTTGATGGATCTTGGTCTGATCCAGTATGGCATATCTTATGTTCTTAAATGTGGTTACGCCGGCGCCCTCTTTCTCTTCCTGAGCACAATACCCTGCAGCAGCTGATCCTCCCTAAAGAAAACCCCCTTTGCATCCAATCTCCCCCCTAAAGAAGAACCCCCATAATCTGATGCATATATCAATCCAAGGCCCCTCTGATCCACTGACCCCCAACCCCGAAGAAGATCCCATGGCAGCTCCCCTCCCTCGACCCCCCAGGTACTCACAGATTAGCTGTCCCTGGTGTCCAGTGGTCAGAGCAGGAACACTCCCCATTTGCTCTTGCTCTATTTCTGCCTGGGTTTAAAATAGCAGATATGACCACTCTCAATAATCTCACGGTACTGCCACTAAACGATATTGACCCTTAGCAGCAGTACTGCGAGATTGCCACTAGGGATCAGATCCACCATTTTGAACCAGGGTGGCAATACAGCGGGAGCAAAGGGGGATTGCTGCTGCTCTAAGCGGTAGACACAAGGGACAGCTATTTTGTGAGCATCGGGGATGCTGAGAGGATCCTCTGTGGGTGGGAGATTGGATGCAGTGGGTTTTCTATGGGGAGAAAGATTGGATAAAGGTAACTATGCTGCTGGGGTGGGGGGAGGAGGTGTGGTTCCCCAAGCGCCACTGCACAGCTCTTCTTTATTTTACGATAGATCTCCTCTGCCAGGCCTGTGGTTCCTGCATTGGTATGTAGCATGGCTGCCCCCATGCTACCTGCCAAGGCAGGGAATGCAACTCCCTCATGCAAAAAGTGTGCCATGTCTGCTAAATACAGGGCAGATGCTGGACACATTCCTTGCATTTACTGCACTTTAGTAAACATGCCCCTAAGGGAATATTTTCTAATAGCTAATAATTTTCCAGGGTGCAATAATCAAAGCAAAAACCTGTGCAAACCTTTGCTTTGATTATCGGTGCAATTAGGTGTGAATGTAAAAAAATGTTCATTCATTTTTAAATATGTTGGCCAATTTTCAGACTTTTTTCTCTGTTTCAGAAATTTAAAATATATAAAATTTGATTGCCACCTTGTAAAAAGTTTTAGTGTACACAAACAAGCTTTATGCACATTGGGGGGGGGGGGGATATTCAGTGGCGGTGTCTAGTGCTTATAAAGCACCTAACCGTCGACACTGATGACTAACTCCAGATATTCAATCCCAGGGACATATCTCACCACCAGCATTGTATATTTGCTTCGCCACAGAAGCTGGAATCTACTGCCTGGTCATCTCCCACAGGTAAAATTAGGCCAGACTTTGCCATGCCTTACATTATCCATGTGTCACTAACTGGGAAGCAGCTCAATATCGCTGCTGCCCGGTTAGCACTCGGTGCTGCCTCCAGTCTGCCCCGGACACCCCTGACATGTCCCAGTGCTCAGCACTTAGCATCGGGGCATGTATGTAGCAGCAGCAGCCGCGGATATTCAGCGATGCTAATCATGTTAGTGCCACTAAATAGCCAACTCAGCAGTATTTTACACAGTTTGCAGGTCTGCAAATCGTATAACTGCCTTTGAATATTGTCCCCCCACCATTAATATTTATATCTTATGCAGTAAAGTTGATATAGTGTACGTTCTTTATGTGCATAAAATTTTACAAACCAAAACTGGAAACAAAGGCACGTCCCTATTGTAAACCCGTAGATGAAATTACCAGTTTGGCTGTTTTGATTAAGGGATTTTTTTTAGCAAAGCAGGGTATGTGATATATAGGAGGTAATTTTATAAGGAGCTAAGTAAAGTTACATGCCATCAGCAGACATAAGTCATGTATGTTCAATGACTTACACATGTGGCTGGGTCTTTGTGTGTGGAGGAGTGAAGTGGAAGCATGGAGGAGTAGCCTAATGGTTCAGAACAGTGGCTTAGGAACCCAGAAACCAGAGTTCAATTCCCACTAGCACTCCCTATGGCCTTGGGCAAGTTACTAAACCCTCCATTGCCTCAGAAAAATCCAACTTATCAATGTCCTCTTGCCATTTTAGTTCCTATAAAGGCAAGAATTTTCTGTTTTTTTGAGCCAAGACAGGTGCTGAAATATTTGGTGGCCAGGGAAGAGCCCATATCTGTAGTAGCTTCCTGCCCGGCTGATGCATGAGACTCTGCTCAGCCTGTATGATTTTGTTTCTTTATTTGGGTTTCCAATTGAAGTATTTCTTTGTTCCCCTCTCCTTTTTCCTTCTATTGTGGGCTTAATCATAGTATTTTTCTTTGGAGAGTGGATTGTACTCTCTTATTTGTTTTTTCCTTTTCTTTATGAAGTTATATAATGGAATTAACCATGTATTTCCTTTCATTCATGATTATGTGTGAATGTTTATGAAAAAAACCTAATAAATATAAAATTTTTAAAAAAATCTAGGCATGGGCTAGGGCTGGTGTAATTGCTCACACCTAGATTTAACGTGCGTTTTCGGACACTTATGCTCCTATTTTGTAAAGAAAAGTAGGTGCCTGCTTTTCTTTATCAAATAGGCATAAGATAGGCAAGTTATGGATGCCTAAAACTAGGTGCCCGGTTATAAAACTACCATCATAATATTAAATGTCCACTCAGTGGTGTTCCAACCCCTGTGGGCACCTGGAGTGGGTGCACCCCCCTCACAGCAAACACTCCCCCTCCTCACGGTGCGATGCAGCCACTCCTGCTGGGTCCACATGGTGGTGCCAGCATGGCAAACCTACCTTAACGTGGTGGGTGGCTTGCCAAGCTGCCTCCGCTCCACACCTGGCAGCTCTTCCTTCCCTCACAGTCTTTAAAAGAGAAGGGAAAGGAGAATGTTATTTGCAGCACTCTGAATTCTCATTACAAGTTTATGAACAACTTGTCTCCAAGAGTTGGGAGTGATTTTCTGCTAAGTCCCTTGAGAAACCACCCCATAAGATAAAACGCCTATTCCAGTCCTCAGACTCCTGAATTGGTGCTTAGAGCCAGCAGAAATGCTTTGAATGCTTTAAACACAAAGTACAGTTTATTTTAGAGATAAAAAGAAAACGCTGACCCATGGTCCCAGGGTGTGCCTGTCTTTATTTATGGGATATGACAGTTCATGCTTCACTGCCCTCCTCTAGTCCCTCATCTTGACTTGTGTCAGGGTCAGGCCTCTTCCCCTAGTTCCTGCCTAAGACTCCCTGGTGCTGATTCCTAGATGCTTCCTTAATCTTTTCCACTCGACTGTACCAGTGGAGTACTAAGGGCTGGGCAGTGGGTGTGGCCCACCCTGGATACCTGCCAGGAGGGGTGTGCACCTCCGGCTGGGCCCAGGGAGGCAGCATGGCAAACACAATTAAGCTGATTTGCAGTGATGCCTCATGCTCTAGGAGCCGGGTGCTCTTCTCTTCTGGCCAAAGTCTAATGAATCGCGAGATATCAGCCGGAAGAGAAGAGAGTCCAGTCTCTTGAGCGAGAGGCACCACTGCAAACCAGCTTAATCATAGGTTTGCCGTGCTGCCTATGTGGAGCTGGCTGGGGGGATGAGGGTGCATCGTGCTGCATGGGTGGGCTTCAGAAGCATAGGCGGCGCCCTCCCCGGCTGATGGGGGATTAGGAATGCTACTGGACTGTCCTGTAGGACATTTAAATTTTCTCATTCTGATCGTTTGTCCCACTCTGTGGAACATATGAATAACATGCTAGTTTATGGCCAAAATACAACAAGACTGGTTACTGTGGAAAGTGTATGTTATATTGGTTGTAGTTTAGAAGTTTCTTGTTAAAAATATTCCGACCTGGTATAGAAACATAGAAACATGATGACAGAAAACGACCACATGGCCTATCTAGTCTGTCCTTCCATATCAACAACTACAACAGTCCCCTTTTTTCCTTTAGAGATCCTCTGTGTTTATCCCATGCTTCTTTGAATTCAGAAACTATCCTCATCTCTACCACCTCCACTGGGAGACTATTCCATGGATCCACCACTCTTACCGTAAAGAAATATTTCCGCATATCACTCCTGAATCTATCCCCTTTCACCCTCATCCCATGTCCCCTCATAGCAGAGCTTGCTTTTAATCAAAAGAGGCTCTCCTCCTGTGCATTTATGACACAGAGGTATTTAAACGTCTCAATCATATCACCTCTATCCCACCTTTCCTCTAAGGTGTACATATTAAGATCCTTAAGTCTGTCCTCATATGCTTTATAATGAAGACCACTAACCATTTTAGTAGCCACCCTCTATACTGACTCCAGCCTGTTTATATTCTTTTGAAGGTGCGGTCTCCAGAATTGCATGCTATACTCCAAATGAGGTTGCACCAAAGATTTATACAGAGGCACTATCACCTCCTTTCTTTGCTGGCCATTCCTCTCCCTATGCACCTAGGCATCCTTCTAGCTTTTGCTGTTGCCTTTTCTACCTGTTGAGTTACTTTAAGATCATCAGACACAATCACACCTAGGTCCTGCTTTTCTTTAGTGGACAAAAGTACTTCACCCCTATACTATATTGCTCCCTTAGTTTGCTGCAGCCCAAATGCATGACCTTACATTTTTTAATATTAAATCTCAGCTGCCAAATTCTAGACCATTCTTCAAGCTTAGCTAGATCTCTCCGCATGAGCGACATAGAAAATTTGTTTGAGCGGAAAGGGTTAACTCTTCCCAGTTCCAGCTCAGTTAATCATTTCCATCTGTCTACTTGGCTCAGCCTCTGGATTTTTCATTTTAATGACTTGCCTTGTCAAATTTAATAGTTGATTCCCTATCCAAGAGGACTTACAATAGAAGAGATAGATTTACTGAAGTCCGCTACTTCATGTTATTACTAACTATGTATAAAAAGGGACCTGCAGTAAATAACACATGTTAATGTATGTTAGTGCGTGCTGACAGACTAGAGCAGTTTGTAACTCTAACCCTCGTTTTGTATCTGAGACAATGGACAGTTAAGTGATCTACCCAAAGTCACAAGAAGCAATAATGGCAGAAGCAGAATTTGACAGCCCACTACTCTAACCACTATGCTTCTTGTCCATTCTGCAGCTCTCTTCTGGGCTTGCCTCGGGTCTAGTCTCTGAATCTGGGGAGTAGTAGCATCTCACAACTCAGGCTTGTTTAGTATCTGTGCCTTACAGCTGTTATGCTGTCTAACTCCACAGACATTTGCAACGTATCTCTAATTCTCACTTTCCTAACTCATCTCTAATTCTCTAATTCCTAACTTGTAGACCTGGGAAGGCACGACTGGTTTGGGTGGAACTGGGTCCCTTCTTAGAGCGTTATCTCAGTCACCCCTTTTTTTTTGTACTTTTTGTTCTCCTTATCTGAGGACTTGTTTCGTGTTCATGCTGTCAAGGTCAAGTATGTATCCATGCTCACATGCTGGACAAGAAGCCAGTAGCCTGGTTTCTTCCTTCAGGTTACAGAAAGTTAGCATTCACATGTTATTTTCCTGGTCAATATTGCTCTAAGAACAGGCGAAAATGAAATATACTTCCCTTCTTCCGCACGTGCAGCCACTAGAGAGGTACATGAACCCTGATCAGCATGAAAAGCTTGTCTGGCAGATAGTACTGGATTAGGATTCTACTTCCTATGGCTAACCTTTTCATTTGTTTTAGGAAACTACATTCTACTCAAATTTACCACTGGGGGGGGGGGCATTTTGAAAATCCTATTCATGCTTTGGATCTCTGACAAGAGGCATAGACACATCTGCAGAGACATTTTAGATGCCAAGTCTGTGGATGTCCCCAGTATGAAAACATCCAAGTCTTTATGGGGGCATGGCTGGAGTGTTCGCAGGATCCTGGAAGTCCCCACCTGATCTCAGAAACCTCCAGTGTCGCGTCTAAGTTTAGACCTGCTTCAGGCCCCTGAAAAATGCTTGTTTTAGCTGAAAAACATCCAGAGGCTGTAGAGAGCAAAGCATTCCATCATCCAAAGTCTCAGTACAATTTCCACAGCAGCAATGGGATTTGAACCCTGGCTTTCACTGTTTTTCTTTCACTGCTCTAACCATTAAACATCCCAGGTTATATAATATTATTCTGGGGATATCTAGGTAAACACCCTGGCAGACGTCCATATCGAGCACGTCCACGTTTGTGAAGTCATGTCTGTGACTGGACATGCCTGCTATTTTTTCAGGCATTCTAGCTTAGACGACCCAGATTGCTTTTGATACTCCTTTCTAAAATCCCCCTCCAGATAATGATCTCCATCTAACATATGAACTTATCCAGCTCAAAGGCTGATCACAGAAGCAGAGTTTTGCAGCACAAACTCTTTGTTAAATAGGGCTGGCTTAACCATTAGGTAGATTCTGCAATTGCCTAGGGTGGCAGCTTCTGCGTGCGCCAAAGAGAAGCTGCAGTCAAAGCAAAGCAATATGTCTCAAGAGTCACACAAACTCAAAGAAACAATAGGGGGCACTTTACCAGCAAAGAGGAGGAGGAGGGTGGGCAGTTTTCAATTAGCTCATTTACTCAGATTATTCTGGAAGAGGTAGTGTTGAGGTGATTATTATTGTTGAATTTAATTATAATTGGTTCAATCTGCTGCTATTGAACTCCTTGTAGGAACTTGCCAGGCAGATCATGCCACTTGCTCCCTATCAGTACGTGCCTCAAGTTTAAAATGTTGACCCCAGTAGATAGGGCCTTTTACCAAGATCAGCCCCCCTTTCTTGCTTCCTTGATCTCCCTGCACATTCCTTCACGCTCCCTGCACTCTTCTCAAGCCTTGATGATATCTCTTCTCCCCCCCCCCCCCCATCCCTTTCACAGCTTCACCTAGAGATCTCCCATCACTCGTCCTTTTCTTATTTGGGTCCATTTTTATGGAATTCCACACTCTTGTACTCCATACTCCTTTGACAGGAAGCCTCCTTTCTGAAATTCAAGCAGGCCCTAAAGAGCTAATTTATTCAGCTCATCTTTGCTGACTCCCTCAGGGAGCAGAGATAAGAACTAGTCCTTTCCAGTTTCATTGTCTCATTTCTTTCCTTTCTCCACCCTTTCATCTCTCTATTACTGTGCTTCTCTGTTAGTTGTTTATATTGTACACCACCCTGATGGTCTTTCAAGCTCAAAGAGTAGTTTATCAAATCTTGTGAATGAATGAATAAACATCTCAAGAGAGGTCAAGGTGCTAAGTTAATTGAAGGGAAAGTACAAATAATGCACCTAATACCTTTGTACCAGCCCCGTTGAAGTCCACAAGTTCCTCACATGGCCATTGTTTAGGTAGAAAATGTTCTGTGAGGAGCCCAGGCACTGGTAATGTCCATCTCCTTGGTCAATTCCATTTGTGGGACAACAGTATCTGTGAATCTTGGGATGAAGTTAAATTACAAGAGGATTGTGAAAAATTGCAAGTGAACCTTGAGAAAATAGGAGACTGGACGTCCAAATGGCAGGTGAAATTTAATATGGACAACTGCAAAGTTCTGGACTTAGAGAAGAATAACCCAAACTATAGCTAGAAATGCAAGGTTCCACATTAGAAGTCACCACTTAGGAAAAGGATCTAGATGTCATTATGAATAATACATTGAAATACAAAGTTGCTCCTTGTTAGGTGGTTGAAATATATTCTCCCTTCTGATGATTTTGGACTGTTGCATAGTCTTTACTCTGATAGATTACTGCAGCACAATTTTGTTTGTCTTCCTAAGTCATATTTAAATCCACTTCAGAGAGTTCAAAATGCAGTTGCCCATTTATTAACAGGTGTGAAATTTTGTGATCATATCTCTCCTATTTTGGAGAGGCCTCATTTTTTGCCTTTAGAGTTTCAAAGCACTGAAAATGAATGTAGAGGTCCCTCTAAAGGTCCCTTGGGAGGCTCTTGCCTCTACGCATTTACTAAGGGGTATGTTTACTAAACTTTCTTAATGTTCCCGGCACTAGTTGCAGCGATAATGTGAAGGATGCCATATAAGGAGTGGGCGTTCCGGTCTTAAGGTAGCAATCGCGGGTTATCGCGCGATAAAGTGCACCGTGTCCGTTATCGCACGATAGAGGGAGCCATGCATGTTACCGCGCATTAACCTTAACTTCACGTGCTGACCTACAATCACAGCAGCAGAGATGTAGCACACTGGTTAATGCAATGACTGCTGAGACAGGGGTCATGATTTCAATCCCCAGTGGGCCTAATGAATAAGGGAGGCCAAGGCAATTCCTTTTCCTGCTTGTGACAGTCCAACAATCTGTGCTGCTAGCTAAAAATACCCGCACCCCAGTGCCATAACCTAATGCACTTTTTAGGGCGCACCAGAAGGCACGTCCTAAACCACCACGTCAGCCAAGGCGGGTTATAATGTGTCCCAGAGGGCATTTTGAAAGATTGTCAACCCCCAAAGCACCATATTAGGTGCCCCACAAGCTGGCTGAATCTAAGGTGTGGCTAAAGATGCCTCAAGGATGTATAGGTGACTCAAAAAATGTTGGTCAAGGGCACTTTGGTCACCCAAGTTGAAAAGCAAGAAAGGCATGGGCCAAACACAGATGTAACCCTAACACTGCACAGAGCACCAAGGAAAGACAATGTACAAGTGATGAAAGGAAATAGATCTGAGCTGATGGACCAGACAAATCTGCGTCCAGCCCATGTGGCAGCTGGAAAAATGGACAAACATATTGGGGGCAGCTGTAGTGATGCTCAGGGTGATGGTAATGTACCGTGCAACAATGACAGTGTGTGGCAGAGGATGGGAAGACGTGTCCAGCAGAGGAGGTAGAGGTGGCAGGATAGGTGCAATGACAGGAGGACAGAGGAGTAGCAGTGCCATGCAGAGAACACACAGGAGAGGCAACCAGGAAGAGCTGCAATGCAGTAACGTGTACCAGTGCAGGACATGGGGTAGCATCCTGCACATCAGGGCAGGATGGCACACAGCTGGCAGACACACATAGATGGACAGAAGGATGGTTGGCAACTGTGATAAGGGTACAATGTGCTAACAGCACAGATCTGCACAGATATGACTATTACAGGAATGAAAAGTAGCTATGCAGGACAGGCATACAAATGAAAGATAACAGAGAGGATCAAACCTATGACCATTAGCACAAATGTCAATGCACAAACTGGTAGGCTACACCACCAATGTGAGGTCATTAGCAAAGGATGCATACAAGAATATTGCAGGGCATCACACAAGAAGCCTGCTGTCTGCCAGGATAGGCAAACCTCCAACAGTAACCATGATGGAATGCACATGCAGATCTGGTGTGTACAGATCAGATCACAGTCTGTAATTGAGACCAGAGACACATATAACTACATGCACATACACAATGAAATGTTATGCAGTGGATACAGCATGCAAAAGAGGAACGAACCTAAACCCAAAGGGCGGCAGGGAATGCTCTGTAGAGCAGGGCAAAATATGGAACAGAACAGGAACATGTGAGAATTGAACCTGCAAACAGGTGTGGCACAGACTAGCTGAACCACAGCAATGCTAATTCCCCAAGTGGACTGCCTAGGTGAGCACTACAAAGAAAGAGACATATGTAACAGCTAATATGTGATGGTTAGGCAGCACAGAGGGCACACTTTGGTGTACAGTGAAGAGATGGAAGCGTGTGTGGATAGGTGATGAACCTGCAGGTAGCTCATGGTCAGGTTAGCACAACACAAAAAAATAAGGAAACCCCATGTGGGAAACAAACCTTGTGACGCAGTAGCAGGGCTGGAAGCCATGGAAACTGATACTGACCCGCTGGAAGGTTCAGGTACTGCAGGTAAATGCAAGGTTTTCCCTTCTCAGCACAAGATGCACAGAGCTAATCAGCTAACACAGCTCACCTCAGAGGAGGAGAGAAGCAGAGTTTCTGATTGGGCACGCCCTAGCTGGAGGCGGGCTCCCCAGAGCAGGGGCACCTTGTTAAACAGAGAGAAGGAAGACAGTAGTGGAATGAGTGGAATTAGAATGAGTATCAGAAGGGGAAAACGAATGAGAAGGCAAAGGACGTTGGAAAAGCAACAAGGAAAGGAGAGTGAAGATGGAATAAGGCAAGAAGCTCTCTTTGATACAGAAACCTTTGACCTAGCAAGAGAAACACTGCCCAGCTGTGATAAAAGGAAAAGGGATTCAGAACCAGGAAGTAGGTACCGGGGATACTCAGTGCCTGAAAGAACCTTCTGGGAGCAACAGAGGTTAGAAGCACTGAGAGACCCAGGGTTAAAGCCTAGGTTTCTGGAAGAGACAGCTGACCCTTGGAGAGGAAGGCAGCGTGGCAAGGCATTCTCAGACAAGCCTCATTATAAGGTACCTGGTGTATTTAATTCATATGACAAGTTTTATGAGAACCCAGAAAGAGTGAATGCTGACTTTAAAACTCAGGACAACCTCAGGCCTTGTGAAAGCAGTTGGCTGCAGCCTGAAGTTCGTTTAAACAAACCCAGCTTTTCTCACCAGACAGCTGAAGCTTTTAGCAAGCAGGATAATATAAAGAATACAGCTGAATTGTTCAGGGGAGAATTAAGCCAGGATGTTTTAGGAGGTCCTACCTTTGAATCACTCCTTAGAAACACTCCTCATACAAAGGAACTTGTTAACCCGACACCTGCATACAGAGACAAGTGGGGGAGGGGTAACTCCACTGCAGTGAATGAATGTTTGAACAGAGACGGCATTGCTTGCTTTCCAGAAGTAAACTCTGTAAACAATTACTTACCCAAGGAAGGAGTAAATCCTCAGTCTAGCCCAGCTAGAAAGCAGGCTGAATTTCTCCTTAAAGAGTTTAAACAATTCTTAGATAAAAGAGCTATTGCTGAACAGAAGTTAGTGCAAGCAGGAAAGAATCCTGAGGTAGAAATACCATTAGCTTCTCCATTGCCCATGATTGAAGTGAATCAGCCAATGGACTGCTCAATCAGTCTGATTGACAGAATTAACTAAAGCAAAGCTTGAATGGTCATTTTCTAGCATATCCTGAAAGGTATGTTGTTTAAATACCTGGATGAAGAGCTTATAAAAATGCATGTTGTTTAAGTACCTGGATGAAGAGCTTATGAAGCAGTGAAAATAAGCTAAAGCATAATTTGGATACAACTCATGAACAGTATTGTTTTCCCTTGTTTATTGTGATTGCAAAGTAAGAGGACACATGATGTAATGTGAACTCCACTATGAAAGGACATTTTAAGCACAGCATTGAAAAACCTTGATTTTCTTTTGTTCCTGTTTTGGTTTAATCCTCACGCCTGTTCCATTCCACCACGGAGCGGGGTAAATAAATCCTTATATAAATAAATATTCTTGTGCCCGCCTATCATTTGGCCCCACAACTACAAAGGCCCATCCCTCCTTAAACCCTCAAGGTTAGGGAGTGGATGCTAAGGGTAACAAGTGGCGTAGTATTAAGGATTTTGGCGCAGACGCAGAAGGAGCCACAGCAGGAGCTGCAGAAATCTTCTTCCAGTGGACCCCGGCTGAAGAGCTGACGAGCCCAGCAGAGGAGGAGAGATCGCAGAAGGCTTCAGGAGCCATTGCTGACGGGCTTGATATACACCTTAGCCAGGTAAAGGGTATCCACCCCGGGTTGTGAGGATACCAGGGCGAGGGTGTCCCCTAGTGGCAACTGGGGGGAGAAAAAAAAAAAAGGAAAAAATATTTATTTTTTTTGAGGAAACCCAGAGATAATTTAAAGAGTGTGTGATACCGCACTTGGGTTCGTGTTCTGTTTGTGTTTCAGGAGTTCCCAAGATGGCAATGGATCCACAAGACATCATCAAATGGATGGCGACGCAACTAGAGCGCCAAGCTGAGCTTGCATTGGAGGCGCAGCAGAGAGCCAGCGCCAGTTTAAAGGAACAGCAGCAACCGCTACTGACTCTATTGGAAGAGTACTTAAAAGAAAGGAAGCAAGCCACTGTTCCAGCGCCAGAAACAGGTTCCATTGTGACTAACGTAGTACAGCCTGTCAATGTACAAACAGGGACTTTGTTTAACTTCGGGCAACTCACTGGTCAAGAAGATATTGATGATTATTTAGAAAGCTTCGAAAGGGTGGCACGCCTTAGCTTATGGCCAAGGGAACACTGGGCCTTAAGGCTAGCCGCGTCCCTTACTGGGGAAGCAAGGGCAGCTTACCGAGCCATGCCTCCAGAGTTTTCCGGAAGCTATGATGAGTTAAAAAAGGCCATACGGGAGAGACTGGGACTCACTCCGCTCGTATACCACACTCGCTTGAGGAGCGTGAGACTCAGGCCGAGTGAAACTCCTGTCCCTATGCCACAGAATTCGTAGTTTACTGAACAAATGGTTGACTCCAGAAGGGAGGTCGGTGGAATCCATTCTAGACGAATTAGTGCTAGAGCAGTACATGGACGCTCTACCACAAGAAATCCGCACCTTCCTGATCCTGCAAAACTGCAAAACTCCCCAGGAAGCGGTTGCTCTCTCTGAGAGATATATAGAGGCAGAGTTGACTGCCCAGAGAGGTAGCACCCCTTTCCATGAGAACAGCAGTAGCGGATCAGAAAGGAGACGGCGGATCCAAGAGGATCCAGTAAAAATGTGCATGCCTCTTAGGAAAAGTTCTGCATGTAAGATAAGATGCTACAAATGTGGGCAGGTAGGACATGTACAGAAACAGTGTCTTGTAAAAACTGCATTAATAGCGGATACCTATGTGGAAGATAGACCAGGATTTTTGCTGGTTGTATGTGTACAGGGAATTACCACTCAAGCTTTGCTAGACTCGGGAGCCGAGTTAAGCATGATCTCGGAGGAGTTCTGGAAAGCAATAGAAGCCAGAGAGGCCCCAGAGGTAATTCAGCCTATAGACGAAGTAAAGATAAGATGTGTTCACGGAGGAACATCTCCCTACCCCGTGTACAACCTACACATAGCAGGCTTAGGTGCCCAGAAAACTATCCCGCTAGCAGTTGTCCCACACCTCCCACATTCGATGATTTTAGGCCAGGATTGGCCCCAGTTTCACCAGGGTCTAGTGCAAGGAATAAGGGAGAGAGAGAGTTCCCACGTAGAAGAAGGCCCTGATGAAGTGCAAGCTCTGGCCACGCAAAAGGTGAATTCGGTGCTCCGACCCTTGGTGCCTCAGGTCAGTAAAAATAAAAGGAGAGAAACTCCAAGAGATACCACTACTGAAAGGCCCAAGTTTGTCTTAAAATTTTGTAAAATGACCCCTAGTGCTCAAGCCCCCAAGAGAGCCACGCCTAATGCCGCAGGATTGGACCTCAGCAGTGCTGAAGATGTAGTTGTTCCTGCGGGCGGAAAGGCGCTCGTGGATACGGCCCTGCAGATAGAGCTGCCTGGGGGGTGTTATGGCCGACTAGCTCCCCGGTCAGGCTTAGCACTAAAACATTTTCTAGACCTAGGGGCGGGTGTAATAGACCCAGATTACCGTGGTTCCATAAAAGTGCTTCTCTTCAATTTTGGGAAAACTGACTTCCAGGTGAAGACCGGCGACCGCGTAGCACAACTAATCTGTGAGCGCGTCGGGATTCCCCCGGTGGAAGAGGTGCCTGCTCTGTCCACGACTATGCGGGGTACGCAAGGCTTCGGGTCAACAGGGACTAACAGCCTGCAAGGCTTGGCAGCTTCAGTGGAGAGGGAGGACCTGGAAGAGGAGGACCTCGGACCCCAGCTGACAGACTGTAAGCAGAATCCGGAACCCCGGTTGGACGAGGGGCTTTCATGGGCACAAAAGCAGGAGCTGAGACAAGTACTATCCCGGTATAAAGATGTCCTCACTCCGATGCCAAGGGAAACCAGGTTAATAGCCCACGAAATAGTGACAGCTCCAGGCGAAGTGGTTAGGCAACGGCCTTACAGACTCCCAGAGGCCAAGAAGGTAAGAGAAATGCTAGCCATGGGTGTTATTGAGGAGTCCCGGAGCCCTTGGAACAGCCCTATTGTGATGGTTCCAAAACCAGATGGATCGATTCGCTTTTGTATAGACTTTCGAAAAGTGAATGCGATATCCCGATTCGACTCCTATCCCATGCCTCGAATTGAGGAGCTGCTCGACCGCCTAGGGCAAGCCAAGTACCTCACAACCCTTGATATGTCTAAGGGGTATTGACAGGTCCCCCTTACGAGAGAGGCTAGGCCAAAAACCGCCTTCAGCACCCCTATAGGCCTCTACCAATTCAGGAGGATGCCCTTTGGCCTACATGGTGCCGCAGCTACGTGCCAACGCCTTATGGATATGGTCCTACGGCCTCATCACGCATATGCAGTCGCTTACATGGACGATGTGGTGATTCACAGCGAGACCTGGACCCAGCATGTCCAAAGGATCGAAGCCGTATTACTGTCAATTCGGAATGCAGGCCTCACCTTGAACCCAGCCAAGTGCCTCTTCGGGGGACAAGAGGTGAAGTACCTGGGTCACGTGGTGGGCCGAGGAATGGTAAAACCCCTGCTTAGTAAAATTGCCAGTGTGCAGGCGTTCCCAAAACCTGCCAACAAAAAGCAGTTACGCAGCTTTTTGGGTCTAGTGGGGTATTATCGAAGGTTCATTCCGCATTTTTCAGAGAAAACAGCCTCACTGACAGATATGCTGAAGAAAAATGCCCCCAATAAGCTAAAATGGAGTACGGAAGCTGAAGGGGTGTTTGATCTCCTGAAGAAACAGCTTTGTGAAGCACCGGTGTTAAGAGGGGTGGATTTCTCCAAGACTTTCATAGTGCAAACAGACGCCTCTGATACGGGTCTCGGAGCGGTCTTATCACAGCGACATGAAGGTGTAGAACACCCAGTCTTATTCCTGAGTAGGAAGCTGACGCCGCCGGAGCGGAATTACTCCACAATTGAACGCGAGTGCTTGGCCATCAAGTGGGCTATCGATGCGCTGCATTTTTATTCACTGGAGAGAAAATTCACCTTAATTACGGACCACGCATCCCTAAAGTGGCTGAATCAGATGCATAACCACAATTCCAGGCTTACGCGGTGGTTTATGGCGTTACAAGCCTTCGAGTTCCAAGTAGAACACCGAGCAGGAAAACTCCACCAGAACGCGGATGCATTAAGTCATATCGCGTGCTGTCCGGATTCTCCTAAACCAGCCCGTGATATCTTAAGGGGGGGGGGATCTGTGACGCTGTAGCAGGGAAACTGATACTGACCCGCTGGAAGGTTCAGGTACTGCAGGTAAATGCAAGGTTTTCCCTTCTCAGCACAAGATGCACAGAGCTAATCAGCTAACACAGCTCACCTCAAGGGAGGAGAGAAGCAGAGTTGCTGATTGGGCACGCCCTAGCTGGAGGCGGGCTCCCCAGAGCAGGGGCACCTTGTTAAACAGAGAGAAGGAAGACAGTAGTGGAATGAGTGGAATTGGAATGAGTATCAGAAGGGGAAAACGAATGAGAAGGCAAAGGACGTTAGAAAAGCAACAAGGAAAGGAGAGTGAAGATGGAATAAGGCAAGAAGCTCTCTTTGATACAGAAACCTTTGACCTAGCAAGAGAAACACTGCCCAGCTGTGATACAAGGAAAAGGGATTCAGAACCAGGAAGTAGGTACCGGGGATACTCAGTGCCTGAAAGAACCTTCTGGGTGCAACAGAGGTTAGAAGCACTGAGAGACCCAGGGTTAAAGCCTAGGTTTCTGGAAGAGACAGCTGACCCTTGGAGAGGAAGGCAGCGTGGCAAGGCATTCTCAGACAAGCCTCATTATAAGGTACCTGGTGTATTTAATTCATATGACAAGTTTTATGAGAACCCAGAAAGAGTGAATGCTGACTTTAAAACTCAGGACAACCTCAGGCCTTGTGAAAGCAGTTGGCTGCAGCCTGAAGTTCGTTTAAACAAACCCAGCTTTTCTCACCAGACAGCTGAAGCTTTTAGCAAGCAGGATAATATAAAGAATACAGCTGAATTGTTCAGGGGAGAATTAAGCCAGGATGTTTTAGGAGGTCCTACCTTTGAATCACTCCTTAGAAACACTCCTCATACAAAGGAACTTGTTAACCCGACACCTGCATACAGAGACAAGTGGGGGAGGGGTAACTCCACTGCAGTGAATGAATGTTTGAACAGAGACGGCATTGCTTGCTTTCCAGAAGTAAACTCTGTAAACAATTACTTACCCAAGGAAGGAGTAAATCCTCAGTCTAGCCCAGCTAGAAAGCAGGCTGAATTTCTCCTTAAAGAGTTTAAACAATTCTTAGATAAAAGAGCTATTGCTGAACAGAAGTTAGTGCAAGCAGGAAAGAATCCTGAGGCAGAAATACCATTAGCTTCTCCATTGCCCATGATTGAAGTGAATCAGCCAATGGACTGCTCAATCAGTCTGATTGACAGAATTAACTAAAGCAAAGCTTGAATGGTCATTTTCTAGCATATCCTGAAAGGTATGTTGTTTAAATACCTGGATGAAGAGCTTATAAAAATGCATGTTGTTTAAGTACCTGGATGAAGAGCTTATGAAGCAGTGAAAATAAGCTAAAGCATAATTTGGATACAACTCATGAACAGTATTGTTTTCCCTTGTTTATTGTGATTGCAAAGTAAGAGGACACATGATGTAATGTGAACTCCACTATGAAAGGACATTTTAAGCACAGCATTGAAAAACCTTGATTTTCTTTTGTTCCTGTTTTGGTTTAATCCTCACGCCTGTTCCATTCCACCACGGAGCGGGGTAAATAAATCCTTATATAAATAAATATTCTTGTGCCCGCCTATCATTTGGCCCCACAACTACAAAGGCCCATCCCTCCTTAAACCCTCAAGGTTAGGGAGTGGATGCTAAGGGTAACAACCTGTAATCTATGGTGTTACAACACATGTTGGGAACCACTATCCCAAACAACCACAATGCAAAGATATTACCTCAAAGGGAATGTGTGTATGGGAACCCGTAACACCCAGTGACGTGGCAGATGGCTGGCAGATAGACAGCTGGCACTGCACAAGGATGTGAGCACAGGTGCGCCATGTACAAGACCAGGAAATCACTAAATACGTGTGTCAGTGTGGTCAAGCAGCAGCACAGACAAATGTACGTCCAACACATATATTTATTTTGGTTAATCATCAGAGATAGTGTAGATACCGCCTGTCATAATATCAAGGTGATTGGATAACAGGGCAAAAATCAAAAACACATTTTGCAGGGCAGCAACCCACATGTTACAGAAAAGTCATTGGCCCATCTACAGAGGATGGGCAGGAGAGATAATGTGCATTAGGTGCATGGTGTGCAGTATGTATTAGCCCCCACCCCCACATGCTGCTACACGCCCCAAATGCATCAGTTACATATGTGTGCATGTAGACAGTAGGCAGTGCATGATGAGGGCCCAACATGTACCATCAATCAATCATGATCTGTTAATAAGAATATATCTGTCTGCCAACACAGGAGGCACAAAAATGAAACAGCATATGTTGTTAAGAGTAAGAAAGTGTAAACACAGAAATCAAAATATATGTTACAGCTTTCACATAATGCCTGATATAGGAATCAAAGCAGCAACAATTTAATCCTAAACAATGGTCAAATGCAAAATGAGGATATGCTTACAGGTAGCAGAGGCACATGAACACAGAGAATTCAAATGAAACAAGCCACAGAAACTTGCAGAGATAACACTATGCAGAAGGTCCCCTGCACTGGTTGGTGTGGATACAGTGTCTGTACACATATAGCACGGTACATGGAATGCACAAATGAAGGAAGAAAATGGATAGCCACACTGCAACACTCCAAATATAACGGGGCAATGTGAGTGCTGGAACCTCAGGGGATAAATAGGACTGTGCAGACATGCAATGGTAGGTTTGTAAATCAATGCAGAGTGTCACGTCTGTACAGTAAACAAACACAATAACCTGTATATAGAGATGGAAAGAAAGGTAAAACATGTTACAGTAACCCACACAGAAGCCATATTGCAACCTGCTGTGTTGCACCAACATAGTCAGTCACATGCACATGCACCGGGTACATTGAAACATCATACAGTGATGCCACACATGCACTGTGACACCCTTGGTGAGTGCAAACAGCAATCCAAGATGCTGGTGTGCAGTAAAGTGGTGTCGTGGCAAATACTGTGTCATGTCCAAGTGGAGGGTAGGCGGACATGGACAAGAGGACCTCTCCATTATTCCCCCTGTGCTACATACATCGCTGTATGCTCGTGTTGAAACAAACAGATGTGCGTATCCTGCGTTCCATGAAACACACATGGGCAAAACACAACACAATGTCAGAAGGATGTACAACATACAGCGACAATGTCAGTCCCTTCTGCACACATGGGGACCAGTACACAGTGTCCACAGTGCAAAGTGTGTCTGCAACCCAACAAGTCCCGTTAACACTGTCCTTGAAACCCTGGGCATGCATAGTCAAGTGTGACATTCCAATATGCCACAGTACTGGAAAGGTCATGTGTGTCTCCTGCGATGAACACGACAACCAGCCAGAGCACAGCAGCAATGGTGTGTTGGACAGGCCTGTCATGTCCAAAGTAGCAGTCCAACAATAATACTGTCCATCCTAGGCATGTGTCCCACTTGCAGAGGTCAAACATAGAAATGCAGCACAGGCATCTTTATTAGAGGCAGCATGGAACCTGAATGGTGTTTGGCCCTCCAGGACTGCATTTGGGAGACTCTGCTCTAGGTAATGCGCCTGTTTATGGTGCCTGTGCTCTGTAGGGTAAAATGTAGGTGTTTTGGGCATGTTTACGTCATCTGCAATAAAGGTTCTGTCTGTATTAGCACGTTTTAGTAGTGGGTAAAATATGGGGGCTGGGTTGGCAGGAACCACAGCTGGGACTCGAACCTGTGACCTTCTGCTCCTGAACACACTGGCTGTGTGCACTGCACCACCATGTTGCTACAGAGACAGTACATTCCCTGGGGATACCATGACTGTTCAGCAGACAGGGCCTGTCTGTTGCAGTGCATGGCACCCACCTACACAAGGCTAGGCCATGGTCTGCTCTGGGCAGCTGCCACTGCCCCCTCCACCACCAGTGCCCCTCTGCCACCCTGCTGACATGCCCTTCTGCTGGTGGTGCTGGTGGAGCGCAGTCTCAGGCCATCCAGTGTGCGGGTAGGCGGCTGCCTATGGTGCGTGTTCTGGGGTAGGGGTGCCTGCATAGGTGTCCACGCTTCCCCCCAACACCGCCTGCCACTGTTCTGTGCCCTTGGGGGTACCTGCTGGGTACTATCCCCTGTGACACTGTGGGAAGCACACTCGTGCCCATGCTGGGCCCTCATCAGTTCCTGTCTGGCTGCTCTACTGTTTCAGTATTCCTATGGGCCACCTAGGCATCACCCTAGTCCGCACTGTGGCCCAGCTGCAGCACAGCATGTGCCGTCTGCAGCCCTCTGTGTCCCCTTTCCCAGCATCTGTCCGGTTGCCCATTCCGACATGTCCGCCCTGCTGTTGTGGAACATGTGCACCCCATAGGAAACCTGTCCAATGGAGAGGGAAACCCTGATGAGCGCAATTGCACTGTGGGATCATTCACCTTGTATGGGGACGGAGCGTAGACGCTTCCAAAATTCATATCTTTTTTTTGGAGCTTTCTCGGGAGTGCTTTTTGATGTTTCCCATTAATATCACTATTGCCCAGCTTGGTTATGTTTTTTTTATATTTTGTTGGGGTCATTTTCAATGTTTATTTGCACTTTTGTTCCGTGCACATGTATCACACATCACTTTTTGTAGGTTTCCCTGGTTTTGCTTTACATTGCTGACAGAAATGGTTTCTCTTCCCTTTAAATCAGCTCTAACGCCAGGGTTTCACTGGCGTTAGTTTTGAGCCTCGGATTTCACAGCGTTAGTGTGCGGGGAGCCTCTCCCCTCCCACTCTCCACCCATTGACCCCTTCTCTCCGCCCCTGGGGAGCCTTCCTCCGCCCTCCGGGAGCCTTTCCTCGCCTTCAGCGCTCATTTGCGCCGCTGCGTGCGTTAACGCGCGCTAAGGTACCTGAGTGCCTGATAAAGCGCCATTATCGCGCGCTAAGGTACCTTAGCACGCGATAACGTCACAGAGCGCACATTAAGAAGGTTTAGTAAACATGCCCCTAAATGTCAGAGCATGAAAATACTTTTTTTCCTCTTCCCTGTGTCCTGCGGACATCCTGTAATGGTCTCACAGACCCCCAGGGATCTGCGAACTACAGGCTGGGGACCACCGAACTAGATGATAGCAAAGCTGTAGTATTGAAAATGATAAAAGTAAACAGAATATGAACCCTGTGGGTCAATGGAATTGTGACATTATTCCATTTAATTAGTGTTAAAAAATGGCAATGATAGGTGTACACCAGCCTTAATGCTGTAGCATATCAGTCATTCTGCAAAACCTCCACTGGCTATCAGTGCTCTATAAGGCCTATTTAAAATAAACACTCTCTCTAACCTTTAGAATTCTTAGAGTAGAGGTTTCCACCCTTTTCACTGGTGTGGACTCCGAGTCCTTATTAACCTCCAAAAGGTTCAGGAACCCCCAAGTTCATCCTCACCACGCTTTTCAGACCCTTTCCCCAGGCACAAAACCTGTCCCCAGTAGCTGTATTTATCTCCTTTCCCCTTCCTGTCTCCACCAGTCTCTCTCTCTGCCTCTAGCCAGTATTAACCAGTCTCAGTCTCTCTCCCCTCCCCCCCCCCAGCCAATTCCTTTCAGTCTCTCTCTCTTTCCCCCACCCATCCTCCATCAGCCTCTCTCTCTTTTTTTCTCTTTTTTGTTTTCTGCAGACCCCTGTAATGGTCTCATAGGGGTATGTTTACTAAACTGCGTTAGTGCGATTCGCGTTAGGAGCCGCGGTAGAGACAGAAATCCCAAATAAGGACATGTGCGGTACATCGTTACCGATAACGCGCGTTACAAGGCGCCATAAATGAACGAGCGCTACAGGGCACGTTACCGTGCGTCAATCTTAAGAAGGCGCGCAGGCATACAAGCACAGCAACAGAGCTGTAGCACAATGGTTACAACACTGACAGATGGTACAGGGGTCATGGGTTCGATTACCCAGTGGGCCTCATGTATAAGGCTGGCTGAGGCAGCACCCTTTACATTTAAGTAGTGATTGTTGAGGCATTTGACGTGTACTTTAATTAGTGCTGCCAGCAAACACACCCTCATGGTGGCATAACCTAAGGTGCCGCATAAGGCACCCCATAAGGCACTCCATAGGGCATATTATAAAGTGTACTGTCCGCCAAGGCACCCTATAATGTCCCCTATAGGATACCTTATAAGGCTGTGAACAAAGCCCTGGCTGGCTGCAGAAGGACTGCACGTCACCACACAAACTGTCTGCTGTGGTTACCAGGATAGGGTTAACCCACCCGTACCCATGATGCACTGCACATGCAAATCAGCAGTCGAGAGATGGGCACAAGATTGGGTATTGTCGCGCCCTTCCCCCGCCTAGGCGGCTGCCTGACGAGGAAAGGGGGTGCGAATGTTCCTTTCAATAAACTCCAGGGCAAAGGCCTCTGGGAGTTGTAGTACTTTGAGCAAATGTAGTTGTAAAAATGCTGAGCCGAGAGTTGAAAGCAAACGCAGGAATATTTTTATTCGCCTCCCTTAATAGCGGGAACTTCAAATGAAGCTTGGTATATCACGTATACAAACATCCACAAGAAACTAAGGTAAGAATTGCTCTTGCTTACTTCAGAAAACAAATGTTATTTCTCCCAAAAATAAACTTCACTTCACAGTACTTTAACTAAACTCAAAATGTTCATTGAAACTTCAATGCAGCAAAATTCCAGCAAACAAACTTTTCTTCTTTGTTTCAAAAGCTTTAAGGGTTTCAATTAGTCATGCAGAGACTCCAGGCAGTCCTCCTGAGCAAGTCTCATTTTAGAGCAGCAGCCATACTAATTAAAACTTCTTTGCTCTTTGAAACAACATGCATATCACAGAAATGGAATTTTCTTCAAACTTATATTTCCAAACATTCTTATTTCACTACCAGGGACAACTCACATTCCATAGCCTGTTCAGTCTCACTCAAAAGATCATTTTTCCCGATGTCCATTGACTCACATTCTGAACACGATTGTTCTGTGACGTCGTTAGAAAACAGCTGTTCCTTCCCTCGGTACACAGAACTGTTTTCTCCCCAGGTTACTTCCTGGTCTTTCAGCATACGTTTTACCAGTTTTAAAACATTTAAACTTTCTTTACTGAGAGGCTTCCTTACCAGCTCTTCCTGGGTTCTTGAACCACCTACAGGTTTCCTATAACCCTGGTGCTGGTTAAACTGCTGGAGCTGGCTCTGGGGATATCCTTCCCTCCACTTGCTGTCTGGGAACTCTTCCTGAGACCTTTGGCTAGTAACTTTAGCAGCAATACCTTTTGGGAGTTTCTTCAGCAATGCTTCACTGCCACCTCCCTGGCCATGCTGTTTCCTGGTTAAGTTAGCCCTCTCGTCTCTCTTCCTCCTGCAAGAGTGAAACTCTTGCCCAGAATGAGGCTCCCTTTCAGACTCCGCCTCTGAAACAGAGTCAGCTCTCTTCCTCTCGTGTCCTGGCAATCTCCTTGCCTGTCCTGGGAATCTTCCTGGTCCTGGTAATCTATTCCTCCCTGTTCTCTGGGGCTTATATGAGTGGGACTGGCCGGTATCTTTCCACCCCGCCCCCAGCTGTCCTGCATTACCACCCTCAGTTGCCATGGAGCTGGGGCGTGGCTTTTGGACAACAACTTTTGACAGGTTTTTCTCAACCTTAGCTGCACTTTTAAAATGACCATTTCTTTCCCTTTCCCTCTGACTAGGGGAAACTGCTTGTACTTTTTCTATCTCCATAGGGACCTGGCTGTCTTTGCCACTACATATCCCCCCACTTAAGATATTACGGGCTGGCGTTTCTACTTCAGCACAGCTCGTAATACGCGAAAGGGCGTCAGCGTTGGTGTGTAACTTTCCTGCCCTATGCTCTATATGGAAGTCGAATGCCTGTAAGGCCATGTACCAACGGGTATGATGGGGATTATGATCCTTCATCTGGTTTAGCCAGCGCAACGGGGCATGATCCGTCACTAATAAAACTTACGGCCCGTCAGGTAAAAACGCAAGGCGTCCACCGCCCACCTTATGGCCAGACATTCCCTTTCTACTACAGAGTATTTCCTCTCTGGTGGTGTTAATTTTCTGCTGAGGAACATAATCGGATGTTCCTCCCCATCAAACTTCTGTGACAACACAGCGCCTAACCCTGTATCGGAGGCGTCTGTCTGTACGATAAAAGACTTACTAAAATCTACACCCCTTAATATTGGTGCCTGGCAGAGCTCTTCCTTTAACCTAGAAAAGGCTTGTTCTGCTTCCACTGACCATTTTACCTGGTTGGGTGCATTCTTCTTCAACCCCTCTGTTAAGGCAGCGCTCTTGGTAACGAAATGGGGAATGAATCGGCGGTAATAGCCGATTAAACCCAGAAAACTACGGAGCTGTCTTTTTGTCAAGGGCCTAGGAAATGTCCTAACACTTTCCACTTTTTCAAGTAGGGGTTTTACTGTGCCCCGCCCTACCAAATGTCCCAGATATTTTACTTGCTTTCCCCCAAACATACACTTGGCCGGGTTCAAAGTAATACCCGCACCACGCAAGGCCTTTAAAACAGCATCAATGCGTGCCAAGTGCTCATCCCAGCGAGAGCTATGGATCACTATGTCGTCCATGTACGCGGTCGCGTATTGTTGATGGGGACGTAAGATCACATCAACTAGTCGCTGGCAGGTCGCAGCCGCCCCATGCAATCCAAAAGGCATGCGACGAAACTGGTACAGACCGATAGGGGTGCTGAATGCGGTCTTTGGGCGAGATTCCCTGGTGAGGGGAATCTGCCAATACCCCTTGGTCATATCAAGGGTGGTCAGGTAAGACGCCTGGCCTAATCGGTCCAGCAATTCTTCTATCCTGGGCATGGGATAGGCGTCAAACCGGGAGATGGCATTCACCCTGCGGAAATCAATGCAAAACCGCATTGTTCTGTCTGGCTTGGGTACCAGCACTATGGGGCTGTTCCAGGGGCTATGGGACTCTTCAATTATTCCCATCTTAAGCATGTCCTGCACTTGGGAAACTACCTCCTGGCATTTTGCCTCAGGTAACCGGTAGGGTCTCTGGCGTACTATCTCCCCTGGAAGGGTAACTATCTCATGAGCCACGAGTCTTTTCTCACCTGGAATAGGTGTTAACACATCGGGATACTTCCTTAGTAGCCCTAATACCTCCTGCTGTTGGGACCAGGAAAGTTCTTCCGCTAACCTGGGGACTGGATCTCCCTTGCAATCGGTTAATTGCGGGCCTAGATCCTCCTCCTCGGTCACCTCACAGCTGGCAGCTAAACCTTTCACCTCTGTTTTACCGGTGGAACCAAAACCTCTGGTCCCCCTGGTGGTAGGAGTTAATTCCGTTACCTCCTCCAGGGCCGGAAAACCCACCCGCTCACAGATCATTTGGGCTATACGGTCCCCTATATTTACCCTGAAATCCTCTTTAGCAAAGTTGAATAGTAGCACCTTAATCGTCCCTCGGTAGTCGGGGTCGATTACTCCGGCGCCTACATCGATGAAATTCTTCCAGGCTAGGCCTGAACGAGGGGCAAGACGCCCATAACAACCCGGGGGTATTTGCACTTGTACTCCCGTTTCTACCAGGGCTTTTCCCTGATGGGGAATGACTATCTCCTCTGCACTACACAGATCAAATCCAGCTGCCATCTGGGTAGCCCGCTTAGGAACTTTGGCATTGGGAGTAGTGCGACAGAAACTAAGAACAAATGGGCACTTCTTAGGAGTGTCCTCCTTCCTAGCTACCTCCCCTTTGGCCTGTTGCTGTTTGGCTCCAAACAATGGTTGAGGAACTGACCTAGCCTTAGTGTTCCCTATACATGTAGATGGGGCTTGGTCTCCCTCACTCTCCTTCACCTGGGGTACTCTCCCACCCTCCAAATGAGGTGAATCCCCTGATGATGTTTCTTTCTTGGCTTTTGGTGGTGCTAAAGTGGATGCCTTACCTGCTTTGTTCTGAAGACCCTCTGCTATCCCATGCCTGAACTGGGGCCAGTCTCTTCCCAGGACTAATGCTTGTGGGAGCCTTGGTACTACCGCAACAGGTATTTTGCGCTTTAGCCCTAAGCCTTTCACAGATATAACATAAATAGGGTACAATGAGGCTGCCCCATGAATGCATCTTATCTTTATGGACTTTTCTTGAGGCTCGGGAGTCGGATCAATCTGGGATGCTATCTCTTTCCAGAGCTTCCTCGAAATCATTGACTGGTCCACTCCGGAGTCCAACAAAGCCTACACAGGAACACCCTCCACCTCTACCTCTAGAAGAAAACCTTCTCCGCTCTCTTCAGAGTGGGAGGTCATCAGGGCTGTCCTAGCTCTGCAGTTTCTTTTCATATGTCCTTCTTCTCCACATGAAAAACATTTCCTGCTCACATAATCAGGTTTATCCAAAGGCAGTGCTTTCATACCTTCTCTCCATATAGGCTTTTCCTTCCTTTCTGATGCTACTTTTACTGCTTGCGACAGACCACCCACCTTAACCGGGCTCGCCACACTGGCCTCCAGGTAACGCTCAGCCAGTGAGGTCGCTGTCTCGGTGGTCCTGCAGTCTTGTAGGATCAGGAAGGATCTCATGTCCCTTGGAACAGCGTCCATAAACTGCTCCAAGATGATACAATCAAATAAGGACTCCTTTGTTTGAGTCTCAGGTGTTAGCCATTTTACCGCCAACCCCTTGATCCGCTGGCATAGAGCACGCGGTGTTTCACTGGGTTACAACCGGGAGCTTCGCAGAAGGCGGCGGTAGACCATGGGATTTAGGCCCAAACGGTCTCTTATTGCCTTCTGTACCTCCTTGTAATCAGTGGCTAATTCCACGGGCATAGCCCTAAACGCTGCTAGCGCTTCCCCGGTTAACGAAGCGGCAAGGCGTATGGCCCATTGCTTTTTATCCCACCCTGATAACAAGGCTACCCTTTCAAAAGCGGCTAGAAAGTCATCAACATCGTCCTCCTTTGTCAACTGTCCAAAGGAAAGTGTCCCAGTACCAAGCATCCCAAACCCTGGGGTATCCCTTAAGGAACCTGGTACTGTCCTTGGTGACTCTGCTGTTGGTTTCTGCATGCCCAGCCAACCGTCCATCTTCTCCAACAACGGCTTCTGCTGTGCTTGGAGCATGGCTGCTGTATGTTCCAATGTCCGTGCCGACATCTCCTGTTGTTTTTGGAACTGGTCAGCCATCCATCTCAGTAGCTCCGTCTGCTCCATGCTGGGTGGTGGCTGAAACGAGAAAAACAGAGAAAGAACACCAAGTGCGGCCCTCCAATGTATAGGCCCTTACTCCTTTGATACCCTGGTGTATTGCTGCAGTCCCACCCGGCTCTGGTATCCGCTTATATCCCTTATAAATACGGATTACCTTAGGCAGGTGTAGACTCGGGCTTATCAATCAGCAGGAACGGCCTCAGGAACTGCTCCAATCCGGTCCTTCTGCTGTTGATCCAGGTCTTCTTCCAGCAGCAGCTTGTATCTCAGCATGAAAAAAAAAAAAAAAATTCCCTTTTTTTTTTTTCTTTCTTCTTTCTGTAGTTCCGGTGTCTTGGGAACACGTGACCAAGGCGTGATCCTTAATACTACGCCACCTGTCGCGCCCTTCCCCCGCCTAGGCGGCTGCCTGACGAGGAAAGGGGGTGCGAATGTTCCTTTCAATAAACTCCAGGGCAAAGGCCTCTGGGAGTTGTAGTACTTTGAGCAAATGTAGTTGTAAAAATGCTGAGCCGAGAGTTGAAAGCAAACGCAGGAATATTTTTATTCGCCTCCCTTAATAGCGGGAACTTCAAATGAAGCTTGGTATATCACGTGTACAAACATCCACAAGAAACTAAGGTAAGAATTGCTCTTGCTTACTTCAGAAAACAAATGTTATTTCTCCCAAAAATAAACTTCACTTCACAGTGCTTTAACTAAACTCAAAATGTTCATTGAAACTTCAATGCAGCAAAATTCTAGCAAACAAACTTTTCTTCTTTGCTTCAAAAGCTTTAAGGGTTTCAATTAGTCATGCAGAGACTCCAGGCAGTCCTCCTGAGCAAGTCTCATTTTAGAGCAGCAGCCATACTAATTAAAACTTCTTTGCTCTTTGAAACAACATGCATATCACAGAAATGGAATTTTCTTCAAACTTATATTTCCAAACATTCTTATTTCACTACCAGGGACAACTCACATTCCATAGCCTGTTCAGTCTCACTCAAAAGATCATTTTTCCCGATGTCCATTGACTCACATTCTGAACACGATTGTTCTGTGACGTCGTTAGAAAACAGCTGTTCCTTCCCTCGGTACACAGAACTGTTTTCTCCCCAGGTTACTTCCTGGTCTTTCAGCATACGTTTTACCAGTTTTAAAACATTTAAACTTTCTTTACTGAGAGGCTTCCTTACCAGCTCTTCCTGGGTTCTTGAACCACCTACAGGTTTCCTATAACCCTGGTGCTGGTTAAACTGCTGGAGCTGGCTCTGGGGATATCCTTCCCTCCACTTGCTGTCTGGGAATTCTTCCTGAGACCTTTGGCTAGTAACTTTAGCAGCAATACCTTTTGGGAGTTTCTTCAGCAATGCTTCACTGCCACCTCCCTGGCCATGCTGTTTCCTGGTTAAGTTAGCCCTCTCATCTCTCTTCCTCCTGCAAGAGTGAAATTCTTGCCCAGAATGAGGCTCCCTTTCAGACTCCGCCTCTGAAACAGAGTCAGCTCTCTTCCTCTCGTGTCCTGGCAATCTCCTTGCCTGTCCTGGGAATCTTCCTGGTCCTGGTAATCTATTCCTCCCTGTTCTCTGGGGCTTATATGAGTGGGACTGGCCGGTATCTTTCCACCCCGCCCCCAGCTGTCCTGCATTACCACCCTCAGTTGCCATGGAGCTGGGGCGTGACTTTTGGACAACAACTTTTGACAGGTTTTTCTCAACGTTAGCTGCACTTTTAAAATGACCATTTCTTTCCCGTTCCCTCTGACTAGGAGAAACTGCTTGTACTTTTTCTATCTCCATAGGGACCTGGCTGTCTTCGCCACCACAGTATGGACCCCCACACCACCTCGGCCTGGTAGGGGCAACAGACCATGTGTGGCACTGCCACAGAGTAGCCACAGACAGTCACATTGTGCGGGTACTGTGCCCACCCTGAGGTTGAGGTGGAGCGCCCAGCACCAGGTCCACAGCACCTTTCATGACTGAAATACGCCATGCTGCAGGTCCCCATCAGTGTGTGATAGATAGTTCCGTTAGACACACCTAGGATACATCTGTGTCCTGCTGTATGTCTCGGTCATGTCTAGTCCAGGGGTGATCCGGGAAACTACAGACCGGTGAGCCTAACGTCAGTACCGGGAAAAATGGTAGAAACCATCATAAAGAATAAAATTACTCAGCATGTAGATAGTCACAACCTAATGGGAGACAGCCAACATGGCTTTGGACAAGGAAGATCTTGTCTTACTAATCTGTTATGTTTTTTTGAAGGAGTGAATAAACAGGTGGACAAAGGTGAGTCGGTTGATATTGTGTATCTGGACTTTCAGAAAGCCTTTGACAAGGTCCCTCATCAGAGACTTTTGGCGAAACTAAAGAGTCATGGGATAGGAGGCAGTGTACTATTGTGGATCAGGAACTGGTTAAAAGATAGAAAGCAGAGGGTAGGGCTAAATGGCCAATTTTCCCAATGGAGAAAGGTGAATAGTGGTGTACCCCAGGGATCTGTGCTGGGTCCGCTGCTTTTTGACATATTCATAAATGACCTGGAAAGTGGAATAACGAGTGAGGTTATCAAATTTGCAGATGACACAAAACTATTTAAAGTTGTTAAAACCCAAGAGGATTGTGAAAAATTGCAAGCGGATCTTGATAAATTGGAAGACTGGGCATCAAAATGGCAGATGAAATTTAATGTGGACAAGTGCAAGGTTATACACCTAGGGAAGAACAACCCAAACTATGGTTACACGATGCAAGGTTCCACATTAGGAACCACCACCCAGGAAAAAGATTTAGGCGTCATTGTGGATACCATGTTAAAACCCTCGGCCCAGTGTGCAGCGGCGGCCAAGAGAGCAAATAGAATGTTAGGTATGATAAGGAAAGGAATGGAAAATAAAACAAAAGATATTATAATGCTTCTATATCGTTCCTTGGTGAGACCGCACTTTGAATATTGTGTGCAATTCTGGTCACCGTATCTTAAAAAGGATATAGCGATTTTAGAAAAGGTACAGAGAAGAGCCACCAAAATGGTAAAGGGGATGGAAGGATACTCCTATGAAGAAAGGCTAAAAAGGTTAGGGCTCTTTAACCTGGAAAAGAGACGGATGAGGGGAGATATGATAGATGTCTATAAATTAATGAACGGAGTGGAACGGGTAAACGTAGATCGATTGTTTACCTTATCAGAATATAGAAATACTAGGGGACATGCAATGAAGCTACAGGGTAAACTATTTAAGACTAATAAAAGAAAATATTTTTTCACTCAACGTGTAATCAAACTCTGGAATTTGTTACCGGAGGATGTAGTAAAGGCTGTTAGTGTAGCTGTGTTTAAAAAAGGTTTGGACAAGTTCCTGGAGGAAAGGTCCATAAACCATTATTAAGAAGTGACCGAAGATATCAATGCTTGACCCAGTACAAGCATTGTGGAACTTGTGTCTCTTGGGGAAACTGCTAGGTACATATGACCTAGATTGGCCACTGTTGGAAACAGAATACTGGGGTTGATGGACCTTGGTCTGACCCAGTATGGCATATCTTATGTTCTTATGTTCTTATGATAATGCACCCAGAATAGTGCATATCCTGTGTTGGTGCCATGGTTACCTGCTGTAGGTGAAGGGGGGGGGGGGTGTATGGACCCATAGGCAGATTATGTACCACCACAAAACCCACCCTCTGGGGCTCAGGGTGAGAAACAGGATCACCCACCAATAGATCCACAGTCTACCTCCCTGCAATGGTAGCAGTAGAGGGGATCATCAACCCCAGTCCTGCTGGGGAACAGATAGAGCGGTACACATCCATAACGCATCTAGTGTGGCCATCTAATTGTAGAAACTGCCAGGATAGCTTTCTGCCCCCCCCCCCTCCCCGCCCTGAAATAGAGAGGGCAGAATGATCCGGGAGAGGATTCCATGTGGCAGCAGAGACAGGTTTGGGCAGGGACATTCCTTGCCAATGAATATTACACTGATCACCAGCAAACAATGAGGCTCTTGCAGTCTGCCAAGGATTAATCCTCCTACTCTAAGGGGTATGTTTACTAAACTGTCTTAACGTGCGCTCTGCGATGTTATCACGTGATAAGGTACTTTTTAAGGCGCACAGGTACCATATCGCGCAATAACGCGCGCTGCGGCACAAACAAGCGCTGAAGGCGGGGAAAGGCTCCCGGAGGGCGGAGGAAGGCTCCCCAGGGGCAGAGAGAAGGGGTCAATGGGTGGAGAGTGGGAGGGGAGAGGCTCCCTGCACACCAACGCTGTGAAATCCGAGGCTCAAAACTAACGCCAGTGAAACCCTGGCGTTAGAGCTGATTTAAAGGGAAAAGAAACCATTTCCGTCAGCAATGTACAGCAAAACCAGGAGAATCTACAAAAAGTGATGTGTGATACATGTGCACGGAACAAAAGGGCAAATAAACATTGAAAATGAACAGAAGTAAATGTAAAAAAAACATAACCAAGCTGGGCAATAGTGATAGTAATGGGAAACATCAAAAAACACTCCCAAGAAAGCCCCAAAAAAAAGATATGAATTTCGGAAGGGTCTACGCTCCGTCCCCATATAAGGTGAATGATCCCACAGTGAAATAGCACTGATCAGGGTTTCCCACTCCATTGGACAGGTTTCCTATGGCATGCACATGTTCCACAACAGCAGGGCGGGCATGTCGGAATGGGCAACTGGACAGATGCTGGGAAAGGGGATACAAAGGGCTGCAGGCGGCACATGCTGTGGTGCAGCTGGGGCACAGTGAGGACTAGGCAGATGCCTAGGTGGCACTTAGGAATGCTGAAACTGTACAGCAGCCAGACAACAACTGATGAGGGCCCAACATGGGCATGAGAGTGTTTATCACAGTGTCACAGGGGATAGTACCCAGCAGGTACCTCCAAGGGCACAGAACATTGGCAGGCGGTGTTGGGGGGAAGCGCGGACATCTATGCAGGCACCCCTACCCCAGAACACACACCATAGGCAGCCGCCTACCTGCACACTGGATGGCTTGAGACTGCACACCACCAGCACCACCAGCAGAAGGGCATGTCAGCATGGTGGCAGAGGGGTACTGGTGGTGGAGGGGGGCAGTGGCAGCTGCACAGAGCAGACCATGGCCTAGCCCTGTGTAAGTGGTTGCCATGCACTGCAACAGACAGGCCCTGCTGGACAAACAGTCATGGTATCACCAGGGAATTCACTGTCTCTGTGGCAACATGGTGGTGCAGTGCACACAACCAGTGTGTTTGAAGGCAGAAGGTCACAGGTTCAAGTCCAAGCTATGGTGCCTGCCAACCCAATCCCCATATTTTACCCACTACTACAACATGCTAATACAGACAGAACCTTTATTGCAGATGACGTAAACATGCCCAAAACACCTACATTTTACCCTACAGAGCAAAGACACCATAAACAGGTGCATTACCTAGAGCAGAGTCTCCCAAATGCAGTCCTGGAGGGCCAAACACCATTCAGGTTCCATGCTGCCTCTAATAAAGATGCCTGTGCTGCATATCTATTCACCACCCCCATGGTATGCAGATGAATCTCATGCATATTCATGAGGGACAGCATGAAAACCCGAACAGTGTTTGGCACACCAGGACTGGAGTTGGGAACCTCTGCCGTAAAGCAGCAGCCAACAGGGGCAGACACACCCACACCCACAGGCTCCATTACCCAATGCCTCCTGGAGAGGCAGGACATTGGGCCCTGCGTGCATCTCCCAATAGTAGCACTTGCATACCTTAGCAATGCCACCCTACACCTGGGAATACGGTACACACCTATCAAACGTTTGCTATGATTACTGACAGATAGCAATTCCTACGTTAAGCACAGTTTGCTGATTGAGCTCCATCATAACAACCTTTCTGATGTCTGTGGAGTGTGCTTCAGGTCTGGTCTCTGACAGTGTTTACCACCCTGGGGAGTGACCCCCAACAGTATTGCATACCATATCCATGCCTGCACTGTGCCCAGGACTGGTGTGGTGGCCAGGGCTGCTAAACACCTCTATAGTAGCACAATGCTGGCATAGGTGTGGGAGTGTGTGTCTGTCTATCCAGTGTGTGGTGGCTGCAAACACCCTCCACAGCCCACACTGCCAGCACTGTTGCCAGTATTGGCCTGCCAATGTGCATAATGAGGAGCAAGGTACCATGGGTATAGCCCAGACAGGGTGGCCTGGCCAGGATGCATCTGCACAGGGCATAGGGCACTGGCTGGGACATTGTGGTGCCCGGCCACCACCTGCACAGACAGGGTGGCCACAGCATGTTCCGCTGGGAGATCACTCTCACCCTGACTGAGCAGTGACCACGGCATGGCTAGGCTCCCCCATAGTGCTAACTAGTATTTTTCTCATGTGATATTTATGGGTTCCCTTTTGGGGCACAGTCACTGACTTATCTGCTTGGTGTGTATGCTGACATCCCAGTTCTGTTTGCATGCATTTCCACCAGGAACATGCACTATGGACTAGCTAGCAGACTGTCTGCAGCTGGTATGTGTCTTGATGGAATGCCTTGCAGGGTGCAGCAGCTGAAGGCTTGCTGCAGGAGATTATCAGATAGTGGTGGGGTGCAGCTTAGCATATCCAGGCCTAATTTCTGTCTGCTATTGCGTTATGGATGTGTACAGAGCTGCATTGACTGCCCTGTAGGGTGTCTGTTCCCCAGCAGGACTGGGGTTGATGGTCCCCTCTACTGCCACCTTTGCAGGGAGGTAGAATGTGGATCTGTTGGTGGGAGACCTGTTTACCCCCCTCAGCCCTGGAGGAGGAGGAGGGTGTTCATACATAATCCTCCTAGGGGTCCATAGGGGCTAAACCTGACTGAGACATACAGATATATCCAAGGTGTGTCTGCAGAAACTACCTATCTCACACATTAGCACTGCTGGGGACCTGCAGCATGGCCTATATCTGCTGTGGACCTGGTGCTGGGCGCCCCACCTCACCCTCAGGGTGAGTGCAGTACCTGCACAATGTGACGGTGTGTAGCTACTCTGTGCCAGTAACACACATGGTCAGTTCCCCCTACCAGGCCGAGGTGCTGTGGGGGTGCATATCCCATCTTGTGTTCATCTGTAGACGGCTGATTTGCATGTGCAGTGCATCATGGGTACAGGTGGGCTAACCCTATCCTGGTGACCACAGCAGACTGTTTGTGTGGTGACGTGCAGTCCTTCTGCAGCCAGCCAGGGGCTTGCTAGCAGCTATAGAGCTGTAGCCCACTTGTTCCTTCACTGCCTGTGGAGCCAGAGGTCATGGGTTCAAACCCACAGTGGGGTTATTTACATTAATGTACATTAGTGCTGCCAGCAAAAACACCCTCAGCGTACTGTACCCATAAGGTACCTCAGAGGGCACTTTATAGGGCGCCCTATAGGGCACCTTATGGTTACCGTCCATATAAGGTACACTATACAGTATCCTATGGAGCGACTTATAGGGTGCCCTATAGGGGACATTATAGGGTGCCGTGGCGGACAGTGCACTTTATAATGTGCCTTATAGGGTGCCTTATGCGGCACCTTAGGTTACGGCACGTGAGGGTGTGTTTGCTGGCAGCAGTAATTAAAATAAAATTAAAATGCCTCATAATGCAATATTACACATAACAGGTAGTGCCTCAGCCAGCCTTATTCATTGGGCACAGTGGGGGATTGAACCCATGACCCCTGCACCATCAGTCAGTGTCTTCACCATTGCACTGCAGCTCTGTTCCTCTGTTTGCACATCAGCGCGCCTGCTTATGCTTCCTGTGCACGTTGCTCGTGCGCTACTGTGTGCGGCGCACATTAGCGCGCGGCGCACATTAGCGCGCGATAATCCCGGTTTGCTAGGTTAAGACTGAAACGCCCACTCCTTATATGGCATCCTGCACACTAGCGCCGGGCGCACATTAGGACGGTTTAGTAAACATACCCCTAAGAGAGCTTCTAGAAGCACTGCCACATAATGCTCTAATTATCATCTTTGTTGAATCATTCTGTATAAACATAGCCATGTTGGTATGTTATAGATATATCATTTTGGAGAGCAAACTGAAACCCTTTGGGGAAGGGTAACTGTTTTAATTATTACCTCAGTGGTAAGAACTGGAGATCTGGTCATATTATTTCACACCTAAGGCTGATCTCACCCAATGGACTATGATTGTGGGGAGCTGCTACAAGTCACAACCTTTTCATTCTTCTCTAGTCCTGAACTGTCCATGTAGCTGCCTATCTGCTTAAATGCTAAGCTCAAAAGTTTCAAAGAGCAAAGACAGTGGCCTCCAGGAGTCCGCAGTCAGGATTTTCCAGACAGAACAACCAGGAATAGTATAAGCAATCCATTACTGTCCTACTCCAGTCTTTTGAGAGCTGTAACAACAACAAAAAAAAGCAAACGTTCCTTCAAGTTGTTGTTGCATAGTGTTTATTAGGGGGGGTCAGTATTTAGGGAGTCAAGATCTGCTAACTGGATAAGTCCTGCTGGGAGGAATATCCAGATAGTGCTGAGGTGGTCACAGGAGATATTCACTATAGGGCTCATTCTTTCCTGGATGTCCAGCCCCTCTGAATGTCTGGTTTGACCAGATGTACAGAGGGGCTTGTGATTCTGATCCTGCAGGGCATGTCTAGCCCTATGGAATCAGAATTGCAATCAGGCCTGTATGTGCAGGCCAGGACTGTGATTCAGTCTGGCCTGCATGTACATGCACTGTCTGACTAACTTGGTCAGGACTTTTTTTATTTTACATTTCTTATGTGCTACCTTTCATGATATCAAGGTGGTTTACATTGAACAGGGCATTATAACTTGGAGATAACTATTTTACAGGGAACATGGGCAATGGAGGCTTGCCTGAGACCACAAGGAGCACCTGTGGGACTAGAAACCCCAGTCCTTCTGGCCCAAGGTTGCTGTCCTCTAGTGGGACTTGAACCCCTGACCCTCTGGCCTGAGGTAATGTGCCACTAGGCCACTCCTACCCATGGAGCCGCAGTGCCATGGTGTCCAGTTGCCATGGCACCACAGCTCCATTTAAAAGCCGCGATACCAGCCACTAGACTTCAAAGGTGAATTCCCCACAGCCCGACCCCCAATCTGGCCTCCTAAGGCCAGGGTCGGGCTGTGGGGAATGTCCTCAGGCCCCCCTGCCCTATCCGCACCACAGGCCTGAAAAAAAAATCAGAGGTGGAATAACCTCCCCACACAAATCGCCAGCCCTGGACATACAGGGCCAACATTAGAATCAGCCCTGTACATCCAGGACCAGCAACCGCCCACCTCCTGCCCAGACTCCACCCCTGAGCTGCCCCTTCCCTGCCCCCATCTAAATTCCACGCACAACCGGCGGGGAAGTTTGTTGCCAGTGGGGAAGGCAAGAATAGCAGGGATGGATGTCCCATTGAGACGTCCATCCCCGCTATTCGTGTGACAGAATAACCCCCTATCTGGATAATGCCAGAATGGTCCATGGGCAGAGACGAGGCAGAGCCGGCACGTATTGATATAGAGGCAATTTTCAGCACCACTATCTGGATAACAATCTATACAACTTTAGAGAGCAGTCCTCAGTGCTATGCAGATCACCTCTCTGGAAAGCAGCTAAATATTGATGCTATTCAGGGAGCGCCGGCACTGACTGCAAGGTCTGGATATTTGGTGCCAGTCGCGTTCTGGGTACTGGCACTGAATATCCGGATATTAGGGGGTATGTTTACTAAACCGTATTAACGTCGCAGCTGTGGTATTATTGCACGATAAGTGACGTTATCGCGTGATATTATTGCGTGATAATGCGGCGTTAAGGCACACTAATGCTGTGAAATCCGGGTCTGAAGAGTGGAGTAAGCCTTCCCAGAGGGCGGAGAGAAGGGGTCAATGGGCGGAGAATGGGAGGGGAGAGACTCCAGGCACACTAATGTTGCGAAATCTGGGTCTGAACACTAACGCCAGTGAAACCCTCGCGTTAAGGTACATTTGCAGGAAAGAGAAACCATTTCAGTCAGCAATGTGCAGCAAAACCAGGGAAACCGAGAAAAAGTGATAGTTGTGATACATGTGCAGGAACCAAAAAGGCAAATAAACATATAAAAGGACCAGAACCACATTTGAAATCCCAATAACCAAGCTGGCCAATAGTGATATTAATGATAAACATAAATCAACACCACTGACAAAGCCCAGAAAATAAGATATCATGCTTGGAATGGTCTATCCTCTGTCCCCCTGCAAAGTGAATGATCCCACATTGAAATAGAGCTGATCAGGGTTTCTGTCGTTTAGATTGGGCAGGTTTGTTAGGGTGTGCACATGTGCAGCAACAGCAGAGTGGGCACGTAGGAAAGGGCAACTGTACTGATGCTGTAAATGGGATACAGGGGGTTGAAGGCGGCACATGCTGTGGTCCAGCTGGGGTACAGCGCGGACTAGGCAGATGCCTAGGTGGCACATAGGAATGCCAAAACTGTAAAGCAGCAAGACAGCAACTGACGAGGGTCCAACAGGGGCACGAGTGGTGTCCCACAGTGTCATAGGGGATATTACCCAGCAGGTACCCCCAAGGGCACATAACATTGGCAGACGGTGCTGGGGGAAAGCACGCATGTCCATGTAGGCACCCCTACCCGAGAACCCACACCATAGGCAGCTGCCTACCGGCACACTGGATGGCCTAGGACTGCGCACCATCAGCGCCACTGGCATAATGGCATGGCAGCATGGTGGGAGAGGGGTGCTGGTGGCGGACGGGGCAGTGGGTGGGAGAGGGGTGCTGGTGGCAGACGGGGCAGTGGCATCTGCCCACAGCAGACCATGGCCTATCCCCGTTTAGGTGGGTGCCGTGCAATGCAACAGACAGGGTCCTACAACACAGCCGTGATAGGCTATGTTGTAGGACCCCATCAGTGTCAGTGTGTGATAGGTAGTCCTTGCAGACACACCTAGGATACACCTGTGTCCATCTGTATTTCCCAGTCACGTCTAGCCCTTGTGGACTATGATGCACCCAGAATAGTGCATATCCTGTGTGGTTTCCATGGTCACATGTTATAAGAGAAGGGTGGTGTTTGGACTCAAAAGCGGATTATGTAGCACCACCCAACCCACCCTCTCTGGGTCAGGGTGGGGACAGGATCTCCCACCAGCAAATCCACACTCTACATCAGAGGCAGTAGAGAGGACCACCACCCCAGTCCTGCTGGGGAATAGGCACTCTCCAGGGCAGTCAATGCAGATCTGTATGTATCACATAGGGCACTGGCAGACAGGCAGTAGGCCTGAAAAAGCTCAGCTGCCCCCCATCACTATCTGACATTCACCAGCAGAGAGCACAGTCAGTCTCCAGCCGCTGCACCCTGCAAGGTGTTCCAGCCATACACATGCTAACTGTAGATAGTCTGCTAGCTAGTACATAGTGCATGTTCCTGGAGGAACTGTGTGTACCCAAAAGTGGGATGTAAGCACACACACCAAGCAAGTATGTCAGTGATTGGGCCCAAGAAAAGAAAACTCATAGATATCACTTAAGAGAAACAGTGTATAGCACTATGGGGGAACCTAGCCATGCCATGGTCACTGCTCAGTCAAGGTGAGAGTGACCTCCCAGCATGACATGCTGTGGCCTCCCTGTCCAGCCTGTGGGTATAGGTGTTTATGCCCCTGTTGGCCATTGCTCTAAGGCAGAGGTTCCCAACTCTGGTCCTGGTGGGCCAAGCACGATTCAGGTTTTCAGGCTGTCCCTAATGAACATGCATGAGATACATTTGCATACAATGGGGGGCACTGCATACCAATGCTCCTCATGCATATTTATTAGGGACAGCATGGAATCCTAAAGGGTGTTTGGCCCTCCAGTACTGCAGTTGGGAACCTCTGATCTAGGGAGTGCACATGTTTATGGTTTATGTGCTCTGTAGGGTAAAATATAGTGACATGTTCTGCAGGAGCCACAGCTGGGGCTTGAACCTGTGACCTGCTGCCCCTAAACACACTGGCTGTGTGTACTGCACCAAACTGTTGACACAGAGGCGGGTCATTCCCTGGGGATACCATTACTGTTCATCAGACAGCCCTTGTCTGTTGCACTGAGCGCCACCCACTTGAACAGGGCTTGGCCTTGGTGTGCTGTGGGCAGATGCCACTGCCCCCTCCACCACCAGCACCCCTCCACCACCATGCTGACATGCCCTTATGTCGGTGGTACTGGTGGTGCGCAGTCCCAGGCCATCCAGTGTGCCGGTAGGCGGCTGCCTATGGTGTGGAATCTGAGGTAGGGGTGCCAACATAGACATCCATACTTCCCCCTGGCACTGCCTGTCAATATTATGTGCCCTTTGGGGTACCTGCTGGGTACTGTCCCCTGGGACACTGTGGGACACAGACTCGTGAGCATGTTTGACCTTGGTCAGTTGCTGGCTTGCTTATTTGCAGTTTCTGCATTCCTATGTGCCACCTAGGCATCTGCCTAGTCCACCCTGTGCCCCAGCTGCCCCACTGCATGTCCCTCCTGCAGCCCCCTGCACCCCATTTGCAGCCTCACCGTAGTGCCCTTTCGTACTTGGGCACTATGCTGTTGCTGCACATGTATCACTATTATCACCTTTCTTGGTTTCCCTGCCTTTGCTGTACATTGCTGACTGAAATGGTTTCTCTCTCCTGCAAATGTGCCTCTAACGCGAGGTTTTCACTGGCGTTAGTTTTCAGACCTTCATTTCATGGTGTTAGTGTGCCTGGAGCCTCTCCCTGCCCACTCTCCGCCCATTGACCCCTTCTCTCCGCCCTCTGGGGAGCCTTACTCCACCCTCTGTGTGGCTTAACGCCGCCGGAGATGTTATCGCGTGAAACCTCACGCTATCGTGCGCTAATGTTACTTAATCATGCAATAACGTTATGTATCACGCGCTAATTGCGTCGCTGCAACATTATCGCTGTTTGGTAAACATACCTCTATATTTCCCTGTCTGAAAATCAGCCTGTTCTTCCCAACTGAAAATTATTACGGGCCTGCAATAGCACATGCAGTTATTACCGGACTGTTAAGCCACGTACCTAGAGGTGTGTTTAGGAAAGGAAAATAGCATGCCCTATGTATGCAAAGTTGTCAAGTTACCCACTTCCAGGAGTGAGATGTTTTGCCAGTTCTGGTTTTAAATTTGCATTGCAATGCAGTATGGTATTTGTAGTCCCTGATTTTAACAGAAATCCAGGACTGGCATTAAATCTCGCTCCTGGAACTGGGTAAGTTGGCAACTCTGTATGACATTTCCTATCAGGATAAAGTACTGATGCTAAAAGCACCTAAAGACTTCACAGTTCCATGTATTTTGTTGGGGTAGATTTTATCTTACATTGGTGTTCACTGAGTACCAAATGCACAGTCATGCTAGGTCAGAAATTCTCAGCAAGGGCGAGAAACAGCTCTCGTTTCCAGGATAGCCTCAAGGAGTATTCCTCATGTGTACTTGCATACACATGGTCTAAGGGAAAGAGCAATTAGCACAGCTTGATTATCATAAAAAGCAGACCTTCAAAGACCAGAACTAAGAATCTCTGTGTTAAATGCCCCACAATTAAAAATCAATGTGCCCTTTGAATGAGCAGCTCATATTTATTTATTAGTAGTATTTAGCTCGCGCTTTCCAGCCATAGTTCAAGGCGAGTTACATTCAGGTACGTAGGTACTTTCCTGTCCCCAGAGGGCTTACAATCTAAGTTAATGGTGATGGTAATGGAGAACTTGGCATCTCTCGCACTAGGTTTTAAGCAGGTCCGATCTTTGTCTTGGGCATCTATGCCTTGCAAACCAAAGACATATGAACTGGGTAAGGCTGAGGCAGTCAGTTGTGCTGGTGGAAACTGAAAATTCCTGGCACATATCTCTCCTTTATGTGGGCGACTCACACCTGCAGGAAATATTTGAACCAAAATGTTTCAACTTTATTTGAAATGCAGTTTTCCAGTGGTCTCGGTTTTCTTTAAAAGAAAGGGAAAAGGGAAACCAGAAAAAAGCAATCAGGTTGAAACTGCTTTTTTAAGCAAACTTGAATGGGAGCTCTCTGGGTGCAGTTTCATTTGCAATCTATTATATCCAGGGCAAAGTTAAGCCTATGTCAAACCACCTAATACTATTACGAGACTGACATGGCTTGGCTCTGACTGTAGGTGTATAACTGCTTTGTTGTATTCTGTAAAATACCTTGGCTTAAGATACGAAAAATGTGCTATTAATAAAAATGTTTATGTGGATTTGACAGCAACCACATACCAAGAAGGAAAAGCATACTCCTGGTGAGAGTACATGTGTGGAAGTGGAATTCTTCTGCTCCTGTCCTCATCTCCCTGTTTCCCTTCATCACCTGCAACACTGTTGTTTGTGATCTTCTGCATCTTCTTTGTGGTAGTGTGAGTCTCTCTGTTGCGTGCTTGTCTCTGTAGCATGTCGCTTTCTGTACATTGATGCCACAGTAGCATTTATCCACCACTGATTTACCACTGAAGCCAAGCTTTAATTTCTGCTGAAACAGCCTGGAACACAGTTCTACCACTTTTTTCAGACTCCAAGGCAGCAGGAATGTTCTGCTTCAGTGCTCCCCCCACCCCACCCTGAAGAGGAGGAGAGGGGTTGAGCCTGAAGCAGAGAGCAGTCACTTAACTCCCTAATATAGCCCCTCTTATGTTCCTCCTTCCCTGACCCCTTCCCCCCTCCCCCCATGACTCCATACTTCCATTTCCTTTTAGTCTACAAATTAAGCTCTGACTGAAGTGCTCTTTCCTGTGTGACATTAGCAGCATTATTTTTCAGTTCCTGCAGTACCCAAACGTCCCAACTTTCTGTACCTCAGATACACCACCAACAACTCTAGAAACTGAAGATTTGTGAGTTTAACACAACTGCTCCTAAATGCCACAATCCAGAGGATGGTAGATACCATGGTTTTGCTAAGAGCAGTAGATCATAGGCAGACAGATGGACAGACATAGCAAAAACCATAAGGTGAAGAAGAATGCCTTATGGGTTTTTACCCATATTGTAAACCGCTCTATGCCTAAGGTTCAGGCAGTATATTAAGTTTTAAAATAAAGATAGATAAAGACATCTGCTGTCCGGGAGGTGTATTGTCTGCCTTGTGCCAAGATCCAAGACATTATGGAGAATTTGCGCAGACTCCTCAAGCCTACTGACTATTATCCAATGCTAAGAACATAAGATATGCCATACTGGGTCAGACCAAGGTCCATCAAGCCCAGTATCCTGTTTCCAACAGTGGCCAATCTAGGTCATAGGTACCTAGCAGTTTCCCCAAAAGACACAGGTTCCGCAATGCTTGTACTGGGTCAAGCATTGATATCCTGGGTCCCTTCTTAATAATGGTTTATGGACCTTTCCTCCAGGAACTTGTCCAAACCTTTTTTAAACCCAGCTATACTAACAGCCTTTACTACATCCTCCGGTAACAAATTCCAGAGTTTGATTACACGTTGAGTGAAAAAATATTTTCTTTTATTAGTCTTAAATAGTTTACCCTGTAGCTTCATTGCATGTCCCCTAGTCTTTCTATATTCTGATAATGTAAACAATCGATCTACGTTTACCCGTTCCACTCCATTCATTAATTTATAGACTTCTATCATATCTCCCCTCAGCCGTCTCTTTTCCAGGTTAAAGAGCCCTAACCTTTTTAGCCTTTCTTCATAGGAGTATCCTTCCATCCCCTTTATCATTTTGGTGGCTCTTCTCTGAACCTTTTCTAATAACTCTATATCCTTTTTAAGATACAGCGACCAGAATTGCACACAATATTCAAGGTGCGGTCTCACCATGGAACGATATAGAGGCATTATAATATATTTTGTTTTATTTTCCATTCCTTTCCTTATGATACCTAGCATTCTATTTGCTCTTTTGGCTGCCGCTACACACCGGGCCGAGGGTTTTAACATGTTATCCACAATGACGCCTAAATCTTTTTCCTCGGTGGTGGTTCCTAATGTGGAACCTTGCATTGTATAACCATAGTTTGGGTTGTTCTTCCCTAGGTGCATAACTTTGCACTTGTCCACATTAAATTTCATCTGCCATTTTGATGCCCAGTCTTCTAATTTATCAAGATCCTCTTGCAATTTTCCACAATCCTCTTGGGTTTTAACAACTTTAAATAGTTTTGTGTCATCTGCAAATTTGATAACCTCACTCGTTATTCCACTTTCCAGGTCATTTATGAATATGTCAAAAAGCAGCGGACCCAGCACAGATCCCTGGGGTACACCACCATTCACATTTCTCCATTGGGAAAATTGTCCATTTAGCCCAACCCTCTGCTTTCTATCTCTTAACCAGTTCTTGATCCACAGTAGTACACTGCCTCCTATCCCATGACTCTTTAGTTTTGCCAAAAGTCTCTGATGAGGGACCTTGTCAAAGGCTTTCTGAGAGTCCAGATACACTATATCAACTGACTCACCTTTGTCCACCTGTTTATTTACACTTTCAAAAAAACATAACAGATTAGTAAGACAAGATCTTCCTTGTCTAAAGCCATGTTGGCTGTTGGCTGTCTACCATTTTTCCCATGTTGGCTGTTAGCCATGTTGGCTGTCTACCATTTTTCCTGGTACTGACGTGAGGCTCACCGGTCTGTAGTTTCCCGGATCACCCCTGGAACCCTTTTTAAAAATTGGTGTATTGTCTGCCTTGTGCCAAGATCCAAGACATTATGGAGAATTTGTGCAGACTCCTCAAGCCTACTGACTATTATCCAATGCTATTTATCCATGTTGGCACAAATTATACTGCTAGGTTCCTACCTGAGCATATCAGAAGTGATTTTGTGGCTCTTGGAGAGAAGATGAAGCAATTAGATGCACAGGTGATAATCTCCTCAGTCCTTCCTGTTGGAGGTCAGTGCTGAGGCCGAGATCCTTGCATCCTGGAGATGAATGGCTGGCTACGTGGATGGTGTCACTGAGAGCGTTTTGGCTTCCTGGATCCTGGTATGATTTTGCAAGAGCTGCAGAAGAGAACTAACATCCACCTATAGAAGAAGGGGAGATGTGTCTTCTGTAAAAGACTAGCTAATCTACTGAGGAAAGTTTTATACTAAGATGTTTATGTTTATTTTTATTAAAATTTGATATACTACCTTTCATGTTTATGACTAGGCGATTTACAATAAAACACGTCCAAGAGAGGAAGGGAGTGGAAAGGAAATCCATAAAATGTTCACATTCGTACTAAGAAAGGCTGAAAGAGGTAGGACAGGAGAAAAAGCGCCAATGCTACAGGCCAATGGTGGTGTCAGCTAATAGGTAGGTCAAAGACCTTATGGAATAGAAGTGTTTTAAGTTGAGTTTTGAACTTGGTATATGATAGATGTTTATGCTTATTATTACATTTGATATATCGCTCAGGCAGAAGCATCAGAGCGGTTTACAATACAATATAAATGTTACGGAAAATAGGAAAAGAACGCCATTTGTAAGATAGGACAGAATAAGAGACACAATGATAGTCAAAAGAATAGAAGAAGCAAAAGTAAAGGAAACGGCAGATTATAACCACGATATACCAATAAACTCACAGCTTTGTTGTAAGAAAAATAGTTTAGAGAAGGGAAAAAATGGCAACATCTGGAGAGCTGCTCTAATCTATTCAGGAAAGATAGGATAGGAAGAAAGGGAGGAGGAGTGGTGCTATATGTATAAATTAATATTAAAGCCATAGGACTGCAGGACTTACAAGGGAAGGAGAAGGCATTGTAGGTTAGTCTGGAAAGGGGGAATGGAAACCATATATACATTGGTGTGATATACAGACCTCCCTTGCAGACAGAAGAAAGAGATAGTGATTTAATTGAATACATTCACAATATTACTATGAAAGGGGAAGTACTGTTGGTAGGGGATTTCATTTTATCAGATGTTCACTGAGATATCCCTGCTGTGATGTCATTTAGAAGTAGGGAGGCGATGAAATACCTCAAGGCATCATTAGCTTGATGGAAACATTTGGGGGCAGTAGAACAATAGTGGTCAAAATAAAATGAGATGCTTTAAGGGCAGCAAGTCTTTCTGTCAGCAAAGTAAATAAAAGAGGAAAAGGAGGGTGTTATGATTTTCAAAAGTAGCAGAAAAGGTAAGGAAAAAGAGGTTAGCCTTCAAAAACTCTAAGAGATTGCAGAAAGAGGAAGACAAACAGCAATATCTGGAGAAGCTCAGGGGAAGCTGGTAAAGTAGATAGGAAAGCAAATAGAAATAACAATAGCAAATATAACAAAACATGGGGACAAGTCTGTCTTTTTTTTAAAGTATGCTAGTGACAGGAGGAAGTGCAGAGTCGGCATTGTGAGAATCAAGGGTGAAGGGGAGGAAAATGTAGAGGCTGATGAGGATAAACTGGAATTGCTTAAGGAATATTTCTGTTCTGTATTCACGGATGAAGGGCCGGAAACTGAACCTCAGAAAACAAACACAAATAGGAATGGAAATGAAGGAGAACAAACCATTTTCAGAAGACTGCTCATGAGGAGGTAGCAAAACCAAAAGTGGAAAAAAGTGATGGGGCTGGAGAGGATTCATCTGAGGCTATTGAAAGAACTTAGAGAAATACTGGTGGCTCCGCTGGCTGATGTTTTCAATGCTTCCTTAAAGTTGGGCTTGGTCCCAGAGGACTAGAGATGGGTGCAAGCGACCAGTGCAATACCTAGACCTGGGCGAGCGGTTCAGCTGCACAGGGCACAAAGGATTAGAGGTGCATTTCGGGTGGTTGGCCTCGGCTCCCCCATACGCTGCCTGCCATTGCCCTGCCGCCGCCACCACTTTTTGTTTTCTTGTCGGCAGCAGGGCCAGCAACAGTGGAACAGATCTCACCTCAAATTATAAAAAAAACAACACACGTGGGTCTTTCCGACTCCACACTCGTGCGCAGGTCTGGTCCCTCCCACCCTTCTCTGCCGTAGGTCGCATCAGAGGAGAGAGGGACAGTTGCAAAGACCCGCGTTTGAATGGCTGCTCTGGTCCTTCCTTCCTCTGATGCAGAACAGGGAGGGATCCGATCTGCATAGAAGCACAGAGTTAAAGACCCGCATGTTTTGTTTTGTTTTTTTAATCTGAAACCAGGTCTGCTCCGCTGCTCCTGGCACTGCCAAGAAAACAAAAAGTGGCGACAGCAGGACACGGGCAGGCAGCCAGCTGGGCATAGAAGTATGGGGGAGATGGGGGAGGGGGAGAGCGCACCAAATATGCAAGTTGCACAGGGCGCAATTATGGCTTGGTACGGCCGTACATGTGACTCCTGTCCCCAAAGGCGGAAGAGAGGAAAAGGTTGGTAACTATAGATCGGCTAGTCTGACCTCCGTGGTGAATAAATTAAATGGAAATACTGCTAAAACAGAGCATGGTCCAGTTTCTGGAATCCACCTATACAGATTACAGAATCTGCAGCAGCACGGCTTTACTAGAGGGGGGTTTTGTCAGATGAAGCAGATTGATTTCTTTGACTGGGTGGCCAGAGAACAGGATCAAGAGAAAATACTAAATGTGGTATACTTAGATTTCAGCAAGACCTTTGACATCGTCCCTCATCAGTAATTTATAAATAAACTGAGTGCCTTTGGGATGGACCCTAAAGTCTCTGGCTGGGTAAGAAACTGATTAAGTGAGAGGTACCAGAGAGCAGTACTAAATGGAGTTCATTCTGAAGATAGGGGCATTACTAGTGGTATGCCACAGGAATTGGTCATTAGTCCTGGTCTTTTTTAAATTTTTGTAAGCGATATTGTAGAAGGTCGGTTGGGAAGGGTATGCCTCTTTGCAGATGTTACCAAAATCCGTAACAGGATAGATACCCTGGAAAGTGTGGATAACATGAGGAGAAATTTAGCAAAGCTTGAAGAATGGTTGAGAATTTGGCAGCTATGATTCAATGCTAAAAAATGCAGAGCCATGCATTTGGACTGCAAAAAAAACCAAGGGAGCCGTGCAGTATAAGAGACGAAGTACTTCAATGCATGAAAGAAGAGCATGACCTGGGGGTAATTGTATTGGATGATCTTAAAGTGGTCAAAAAGATAGAAAAGGCGATGGCAAAAGCCAGAAGGATGCTTGGGTGCATAGAGAGAGGAATGGCCAGCAGGAAAAAGGAGGTGATAGCATCTCTGTGTAAGTCTCTGGTGCAACCTCATTTGGAGTATTGTGTGCCAGCATGGAGATCACACCTTCCGAAGGATATAAACAGAATGGAGTCGGTCCAGAAGGTGGCTACTAAAATGGTCGGTGATCTTTGTCTTAAAGATTTCAATATGCATACTTTAGACTCAGGAACGCCCGAATGCTATCCATGTAGCATCGGGGCAAATAGCGGCAGTATCCGGGGATAACTGTGTTAGTGCTGTTGAATATCCCGCTTAGGGGCTCAATATAGCTTCCGGGCTGTGCGGCAACCCCAAATATTCAATGCCGGTGCCTGGATGTGGCTCTGGCATTGAATATCTGAGTTTAGCGTTCAACGGCAATGGCTAAGTGCTGCAATCGCACTAGCCATCACCGTGGAATATTGGGCCCATAGTCTTTATAAGTTCCTAGGTAAGAATCATTATTTGAGAAATAAATAAACTGCAAGATAATTTTAAGCAAAGTTTTTCAAACTGTTTATTTCTTGCTAAAACTGTAAGTATGTGTCTGTATTAAGAACACGATGAGGAAAACCATTTAGTCAGTTAGTTGCAGTATATATCACAAAACCAGCTTTCAAAGTGACCTATATACCCTTCTTTTAAGAGGCTGCACTAACGTTTTGCTGTTACCCACATTAGAAAAATAGTGGTAACTGCAAACTCTCTGTTAACCTTTGGGGACGTGCCCACCATTTTCCCATACAATTCACACAAAGACAATATTCTTATGGCAAATGAAACGCATTGCAGACAGCACAGTGGGGTTCGCTCCTTTGTGTTATCTGCTCCTCTAACACTTAGCTCTTAATGAGGTACCATCCTTTAGCTACAAGGCACAGCCCATGCCCAGCTTTTGTGGGAAATAGCACGCACTAAATGTCAAACTGTTAGCACCTACTAATTCTCACATTAACTGCTTAACACGCTTTAGTAAAAAGGCCCCTAAACGTTTTGCCAAAATTCATTTTCCATGACCCATCTAATAAACTGTGCATCAGCAGATTTTAGGGTTTGTGCATTAGCTGAATACAGACATTGGCACATGCCCATGTACAACCAGTGTTAACACATGGTATCTGCATGCACCTAGCATCGCTACCATTTCCCCAGTGATACCACCAGTACACATACAGAGGACACCTTCCAATAAAATCTTAAAATTGCCTCATTGGGATATTAACAGTGTATTAATAACTAAGCGGTTTAACATGGAACAAGTGAGGCTGCACTCTTAAGAATGTTACAGGAGGTGAAGTAGACCTCTATTCCTATCCGCCTGGAAGTCAAAGCTCTCAATCATCCACTTCCCATACAATCTTCCTCCCTGTTCACCCTCTTAAAATACTGATGAATTTTCGCCTTCCAGAGAGAGCCAGTTTATGGGTATGTTTCGCTTTGGCATAGCACCTATTGTCAAGAGTTAAGACGGCTGGGCAAATTGTGTTTGTCCATACACATGTTTGCACATGCATAAGCATGCGTAAATAAATGTGTATGCTAACCCCCATTTTGGAGCAGCTCCTGAAAACCGCAGCGTTTCACACATTCCTCACCGCGATCGGCTCTCTGTATGATTGAGCCATACAGTGGAGAATTTTCAAGCTGACCTCGTTATTTTAACCCCCTGCATGCCTGAGATTTTAAACTGAGAGATCAGCTTGAACGTCCTCCACTGTGCGGCTCAAACATGTAAAGAGCTGATCGCAGTGGGGAAAGTGTGCAACAATGCATTTTTCAGGAGCTGCAGCTGGGCACAAGAATCAGTGAGTGAGAGGGGACTGGATGAAGGGATAGTACTGAGAGAGTGATAGAGACTGGTAAAATCAGAGGGAGTCGTGAGATCATGAGAGAAAGAGAAAGTGGATGAAGCCTGGGAGGGGAAGTCATGAGGGATAGAGATAGGGTGAAGCCTGTGGAGGGCACTCATTACAGAAAGAGAGACATTGGGTAAAACCTTGGGGGGGTCATGAGAGAGAGAATGAGAGACTGGGTGAAGCCTGGTTGAGGGTATGAAAGAGAGATTGAGGGATGCCTGGGGGGGTCATGAGAGAGAAAGAGAGATTGAGGGATGCCTGGGGTAAGTCTGGGGGTTATAAGAGAGAGACTGGGTGAAGCCTGGGATGGGGGCCATGAGAGAGAGAGAGGAAAAGATGCACGTACATATACATGCAGCCCCAGAACTCCCCATGACACATAAACATTCACAAATGCTACCCCGACATTCCTCATGACACATACATACACAGATGTAGCCCTCAACAATGTCCATGAAACACACATGTACACACACATCCCTCGGCACTCCTCATGACATTTACACAGACACACATGCACACACAACCCCAGTACTCCCCATGACACACCCACATGTACCCCTCAACATACACCCATACAAATATTTCTCCCAATACTCCCCATGACACACACACACTCATACACGTCCCCCAATACTCCCCATGATGCAAACACAGACAGCCTCTGACACACACAAACACAGTTCCTGACACTCCCCTAACACACACGCACCCCCCCCCCGACACTTCCTATGAGATACACCATAGGTGTCAAAATGGGGTGGGCCACAGGAGCCCTGGTCCCACCAAACTTTTGCCCGCCATCCACAGAGAGCAGTCGTGATCGTGGCAGACTGCTTCTGTCTGCCTATGAGAGATCAAATCCCCGCAGACAGGGTGGCCACTGTGATTGTGGCAAAGACTACTGTCTGCTCATAGGAGATCTCTGTAGGCAGACAGAAGAAGTCTGCTGCGATCACAGCAACCTTCCTCTCCAGGCATGACAAACTTTGTTTGTGACTTCCGGATGACATTTTTAGTGGAACAGCATAAGAAAATTGAAATTCCATTTGTCTATGGGAAAGCACTTACAAGAGGATTCTATTTCAGGCAATAAATTTACATATTATCAAGAAATGAATTACACCATAGAAAAAGATTCCCAACTAATATGGGGCAAAACCCCAAGGAAACTACAGTATAAGAAAAGCAAGTTGCCAATAACACAGAATGTGCACATGCATTATTTTTATTTAATATTTATCAGTTTAAACATAAATTCCAAGTATTACACACTTGTACAGAAATAGAAAGGGCATGAAAATCCGACAAAACAGATTTATCAAGGCAAACCCAAAAGGAAAAATAAGAGGGAAAAAAATTAGATCCCAGTTCTCTCTTGCCTAACACCCTGGTGGGGACCCAAGAAAAGAAAAAAATAACATAACATACATGAGAGGCAAAAGAAAAGTCAGCCTAATCAGCAAGTTTATTGCTAACACACTGCGAATATCTAGCCTTCAGCTTGAGAAATAACAGGGAAGTGAATATTGATGAGAGCAGCCAATTGAGAAGGGTCGTAAAAACATGTTACAAGCTGTAGCTTTACCATACGTTGGCAAGGGAATTTAAGAAAGAAAAGACCCCCCATTTGGACAACCGCTGGTTTCAGAAGGAGGAATTCCCACCATCTCCTCTGCATATCCCGGGCTAAATCAAGGAAAATATGCACTAACAAGTCTTTAAATGCTAAAGAATGTTTCTTGAAACTGAGCTTGAGCAGCCATTATCAATCTGAAGATAGTGCGAGAGTTATTAATAATCTAGAGGGAACCACAGTCTCTATAGCAGAGGACTCCAGATTATCAGATAACAGGTATGTGCCGCCTAACATCCATTTGTGCAATGTCCAATCACATATACGTCCGTGATCGGACAGCGGGACATAGTCAACATAGCGGGTGTAGCAGTCGTAACCGGAAGCAATTGCGATTGCGATGCTGGCCATTCTTACTTACAAATAAAAAGTTTGCCTCTCTATGTAAAATACATGCATCATGGCTCCAAAATGCAAAACCAGTTCTACTGATAACAGCAGCAAAAGACAAAGGAAGAGTATTGATTTGGAATTGAAAGAAAAGGTAATTAAACAGCATAAAGATGGAAGACCAATTCAACAAGCATGATGATCCTTAAGAACAAAGTAAAGATTCTCCAAGCTGTTAAAGGATCGGTTCCACTGAAAGCTACAAGGCTAATGAAAATCTGAGAGGGAGCTATATCAGATATGGAAAAATTGCTAATGACCTGGATTGAGGACCCAACCAGAAGCAAATCCCTCTCAACAAGTTGACCATCACTGCAAAGGCGCAAAGCTTGTTCAAAATGCTTAAAGAGCAGGGCCAAGTTACAATAATTAGTTTAGTGCTAGTTCTGGGTGGTTCAATCAATTCAAACAATGTTTTTTGCTGCATAATGTGAAAATGAGTGATGAGTCAGTGAGTGCTGATACTAAGACAAAAGAAAATTTTGTCGAAACCCTAGAAAAATGAATTGTAGAGGGAGGTTATTTGCCCCAGCAAATTTTCAATGTTGGCAAAACCTCCTTATTCTGGAAATGAATGCCTGAAAGGATCTTCAGCCATAAGGAGGCCAAGTCAATGTCAGGCTTTAAGGCTTATAAAGATAGGGTGACAGTGTTGTTAGGAGGAAATGTTGCCGGCTACAAATTAAAGCATTTAGCTATTTGGCATAGTGAAAAACCTAGGGCTTTGAAGGACATTAATAAAAACACCTTACCTGTTTATTACAAGTCCAATAAAAAGTCCTGGATGACACAAGTGCTTTTCCAGGATGCCCTTGATTGCTATATCAGGAAAATGGAGAAGTATTGCTTGGAAGAAGATTTCAAGATTTTACTGATTATCGACAATGCTCCAGGACATCTCTCTTTCATTGGTGACCTCCACAGCACCATCAAAGTTGTGTTCCCCGCAAGTTGCCTGTCAGAATCGTGCCCATAATGTCCTATTTCACAGAATGTATTGTGGACTTTAAACGACACATAGCTTTATATACAAAATATCCATATGCTGTAGTTCTGCGAGAGGTTGCTGCAAGACCTCAGCTGGAACCTTCTCACACAATTAAATATAGTATACGTTGGCAAGAAGAGGCTGAGACTCTGGGGGAGTCCCAAGGATGTCTGCCAAATATTTCTTGAACATATCCCTGGCCAAAGTCAGTGATGAATGAAGAAAATTAATTAATCGAAGATTGAAGGAACACACTTAGCTTCCCATCTCAAACTTAAATTTAACAGCAGACATATTCTTAAGAAGCAGCAGTAAAAATGTCTTGCTTTTGAAAATGATTTTAAGGAGCTCAACAGTCTCCTTCACAGCAGCAAGTTCAGTCACAATCTTTCCGATAGAAACAGTATTACCTTTTACTTGAGAAAAAATCTTGTTAGAATATGACACCAAGTTTCGAGATAGCACTCCAAATTGATTCTAAGGTAAAACTCTTGGGATGCTCCAACACAATTGAAGGAAAAGAAAGCTGCTCAAACTGCAAATCCTTTGGAAACAGAGAGCCTCCATTCACTCCAGACGACTGTTCTGCTAACATTGAGTCACTCACTGAAGTCTCTGCACATTGCACCTCTCCTGTGATTGACAAAGATGGCCCCAGCATTGGGGTCAACCCGGATGCACTCCCTCCCACTGGGCCAGCCACAATCTCCAAGATGGGGCTGGCTGAACCCGGATGCACCTAGGCAGAGGAACCCAGCAGGCAAGATAGGGGGTGACTGCAGCTCCAGCGACAGCTCACACCCCGAGGAAGATGCCAAGCTTCCCAGCCCTGGCGTTTACACAACTGGGGAAATCCCAGCTCCCACTTGTTGACACTCCAGGCAAGCTACAAAGAAATCTATCGGACTCTTCAAGGTAACAGAAGTGGAAGAGGTCTCCTTGGACTAGGGAGGTTTTTATTCAGGGTTTCCCCTTCCTCTTCGGCATCACAAAAGAAATATGTCTGGTGCAGCAGCTGACTATGTGGCCATCATGGATCTCCCAAGTGCACATGCATTTTGATCACTCTTTATTTGACTACCATAACATTTTGAGTTCTATTTTTTAGGACTTACATGCAGGCAGCAAGCCCTGTGGACAAACTTTGAAGCGATAGTGGATCTCAGTTAAGAGGATTGCTCTTAGATACATACTCCTTTATAGAATTTAGAATTAGGGTTCATGCTTGCAGAATATTTCTCAGCAATCTTCAGTTTATGTGACTGTGGTTTCAATCTGTTTATTTTTTTTCTTCCTGGAAATACTGGTATTCTCTAAGGGCTTGATATTCAATGGCATTTACATGATTTATGGACCTGTAAACCGTGTAAATGCCGCTTAGGGGGACATTCAGCGGCACTAACTGTATTAGTGCCGCTGAATATCCATGGGTTCTGCTGCTACATGCCCCAGTGCTACATGGTTAGCATCGGGGCCGGTCGTGGGCGTTCCAGAGTGGAGCGGAGGTGGCACCCTTTGCTTTTCGGGCAGCGATGATATTGAGCCACTGCCTGGTTAGTGACCCGCGGGTAAAGATTGGTGCCAGAAAACCTTGACTCTCTTTACCCATGGGAGCTAACCAGTCAATGGCTCAATATCACCGCTGCCCAGTTAGCTTCCGCGCCATGCAGCACTTTGTGGCAGACGGGATATTCAATTCTGTTGGCCAGATATGACCCCAGATTGAATATCCGGGGTTAAAGTTCAGCGGCGACAACTATGCGCCTTAGAGGCGCATAGCCCTCACAACTCAATATCGGGCCCTACAGTGTATATGTTTTGGCCTAGCAGTTTCTTCCTATTTCTTTATACTTCCCACTTAATAGGAACAAGGTTTAAGAACCAAGCACTCATTTGTGCATCAGGAACTGTTTAAAAGAAAGCAGATAGTAGGACTAAATGGCAAATTTTCTCAATGGAGAAAGGTGAAGAGTGGAGTACTCCAGGGATCTGTGCTGACCTGGAAATGGAAATAAAGAGTGAGGTGATCAAATTTGCAAATGACACAAAATTATTGGAAGTTATTAAAACACAAGATTATGAAAAATTGCAAGAAGAACTTTTTAAACTGGAAGACTGAACGTCCAAATGGCAAGTTTATGGACCTGTAAACCGTATAAATGCTGCTGGACGTCCAAATGGCAAGTTCTTGTTCTCTGTACAACAGCTGTCTCCACACTGTTACAAGCTGAGTTCCATGTAGAAAGACAGTATATAAGTGCAAAGTTATGCACCTAGGAAAGAACAACCCAAATTACAGTTACATGATGCAAGGTACCACATTAGGAACCACCACCTAGGAAAAGGATTTAGGCATCGTCATGGATAGTATGTTGAAACCCTCTGCCCAATGTGCAGCCACAGTCAAGAAAGCAAATAGAATGCTAGGAATCATAAGGAAAGGAATTGAGAAGAAAATCTAGGATATTATAATGCCTCTGTATCGCTCCATGGTGCAACCTCACCTTAAATATTGTGTGCAATTCTGATCGCCATATCTTAAAAAGGATATAGTAGAATTAGAAAAGGTACAGAGAAGAGCCACCAAAATGGTAAAGGGGATGGAAGGATACCCCTAGGAGAATATCCTATGAGGCTTAAAAGGTTAGGGCTCTTCAGCTTGGAAAAGAGATGGCTGAGGAGAGATATGATTGTTGCTGTTAAATACCGTTGAGTCGGTGTCAATTCATGGCGACCCAGTGGATAGTTGTCCTAAATTGTGTTCAGTCTTCAGTCTGGTGGCTCATTGTTAATAGACTGACACCCATAGCTGCTGTTATTGTATTGATCCATCTCATTGCTGGCCTTCTTTTGCGTTGACCTTCTACCTTGCCAAGCATGTTTTCTTTCTCTAATGATCTCTCTCTTTGCATGATGTGTCAGAGACCTCCTCCTGGGATAGGAGATCTGGAGCAGACCCTAACTCCAGGGAGGGGGCTTGAGAGCTGGCAAGCTTGGCAAGCTGACCTTAAGAGCTGGCAAGCTTGGCAAGCTGACCTGCAGAACGTCCCTGCTGAACATAAGCAGGGTAAAACCATTTCTTTTTAGAAATGAACGATTTCTTGAACAATTTCTTTCTAGCAGGATCAGCAGTGGACTTGGACAATCTATCCAAGGTGGAATTTTCAGCATCCATTTCATTGGCCTTGTCCTGCCAATCTTTACCAAACAGGTTCTCACCAGTACATGGGATATTTCCCAATTTGTCTTGTACCCAGAGCTCTAGATCAGATGCTTGGAGCCAAGCAATTCTACGTGCCCCTATGGCAATAGCCGAGGTTCTGCTTATGCACTCAAAACAGTCAAAGGCTGCACGGTTTGAAAATTTAGAGACATCTTGGGCATGTTTGACCCAAGTGAGAAAATCCTGTCTTTTATCCTCAGAAAGGAAAGGAATGAAAGTCTCTAAATTATCTGTGACCTCCTTCAGGAACATTCCCATGTAGAGACTATAGGAACTGATCCTGGCAGAAAGCATGGAAGCTTGGAAGACTCGACGTCCAAAAGCATCCAGGGTTCTGCACTCACGTCCCGGAGGATTAGAGGCATGAGAATGTTCCTGTAAGTATGAAAGTTGAAGTCTTGTCATAGAGATCTATAAATTAATGGATGGAGTAGAACAGGTAAACATAGATAGGTTGTTTACTCCATCAAAAATTAGAAAGACTAGGGGGCATGCAATAAAGCTATAATGTAACCCATTTAAGACTAATAAGAGAAAATATTTTTTCACTCAGCGCGTAATCAAACTCTGGAATTCATTACCGGAAGATATAGTAAAAGCTCTTAGTGTACCTGGATTTAAAAAAGGTTAGGACAAGTTCCTGGAGGAAAGGTCCATAAACCATTATTAAAGAGTTTCTGTACAGCGCTGCATGCATAGCGCTATATAAATGCTAAATAGTAGTAGTAGTAGGACTAGAGAAATCCACTGCTGACCTCAGGACAAACATTGTAAAACCTGTGTACCTTTTCGTGAACCTGCCAGGTACTTGTGACCTGGATTGGCCACTGTTGGAAACAGGATACTGGGCTTGATGTTCTAACTGCCTCACGGATATTTCCTCTCCATTCCCATGCTACCTCAACCATGTTCTGAGAAAAATAAGGGTCCATGGCTCCAAGAACCTAGCTAGAAGAGAAGTTATAGAAGGACCCAGGATTAGCTTCAGGGGCAATAGGAAAACAGGTATAAGGGATTTCAGGACCCTTACCATCCTACTCAGTCCCGCTTTATTTATACACTGGGAAGATTCAGCTCTTACTTGTCACAGTGAGGCTGTTCATCATAGGACTATAATACTGACTTAGATGGCTCACGCTTTACTTCAGGATAGCCAAACTCAAAATTTCTCCCAGCTGCTCACGCCCATCCCCCCCTCCCCCCACACCTAGGCACTCTCTCTCTCTGTTTGTGTCTTATCCTAGCATTTTGTCTCCCTTTCCTTCCTCATCAGAGACTTAGGGGTATGTTTACTAAAGAGCGATAACGTCACAGCGGCGCAATTAGCACATGATATGTAACGTTATCACCCAATAAAGTAACCTTATTGCGTGATAACGTTCCATTTTGCCCGACAACATCTCCGGCAGCGATAAGACACAGAGAGGGTGGAGTAAGGCTAACCAGAGGGAGGAGAGAAGGGGTCAATGGGCGGGGGTGGGTGGGGAGAGGCTCCAGGCACACCATCGCTGTGAAATGAAGGTCCGAAAAATAGCGTGAGTGAAAACCTGGTGTTAGAGGCAAAAGTGAAGAAGAGAGAAACCATTTATGTCAGCAATGTACAGCAAAGGCAGGGAGACCAAGAAAAATGATAGTAGTGATACATGTGCAGCAGCAGCAGATAGTGCCCAAGTATGAAAGGGCACTATGGTGAGGCTGCACATGGGGTACAGGGGGCTGCAGGCGTGACATGCAGTGTGGCACCTGGGGCACAGGGCAGGCTAGGCATATGCCTAGGTGACACATAGAAAAGCAGAAATAGAATATCAGCAAGACAGCAACTGATCAAGGTCAAACATGCCCACGAGTGTGTGTGTCAACCAGTGTCCCAGGGGACAGTACCCAGTAAATACCTCAAAGGGCACATAACATTGGCAGGCGGTGCCGAGGGGAAGCATGGATGTCTATGCAGGCGCCCCTACCCCAGATTACACCCAATAGACAGCCGCATACCGGCACACTGGATGGCCTGGGACTGCGCACCACCAGCACCACCAGCACAAGGGCATGTGGCCATGGCATGTCTAGGTTCCTACGTAGTGCTAGCCACTGTCTCTCTCAAATGATATCTGTGAGTCTCCATTTCTGGGTCCCAAGCACTGACACAGTTGCTTGGTGTTTGTGCTTACATCCCACCTCTTGGGGTATATAGTTCCCCTAGGAACATGTACTATGTACTGGCTAGCAGACTGTCTGAAGTTTGCATCTGTATGGCTGGAAGAACTTGCAGGTGCAGACTGACTGTGTCTTCTGCTGGTGAATGTCAGATTGTGGTGGGGGCAGCAGCTGATCTGACCAGCCTGCCATTGGCCCTGTCACAAGTAGCAATCTACAGCAACTGTCCATTTGCCAGCAGGATGGGAGTTGATGGTCCCACATGCTGTCATCATGTACCTCTAGTGTCCCCATTGCAACCGTGGAGCATGTGGGTGTGTTGGTGGCAGATCATGTCCCTCACCCTCACCGGACAGATTGCTATGTACATCATCATTATGTGAATCCAGGCACACCCCTACCACAAAACCCAGTGACCATGGCAAGCACATGTCAGATGTACTATTTTGAGTATAGCATGGTCCACAAGGACCAGACATGACTGGCAAATACAAATGGACACAAAAGGTTTATAAGCATGTCTGCAAAGAATACCTATCACACACTGGCAGTGATTGAAACCTGCAGCAAAACCTACCTCAACCATCCTTGGTACTGTAAACCTGATGCTGGCCACCCCATCTCACCCTCAGGGTGAGCACAGAACATGCAAAATGGTGCGGGCTGTAGGTACTTTGTGCCAGTAACACACACGGTCAGTACCACCTACCAAGCTGACATGCTGTAGAGGTGCATACCCCATCTGGTGAGCAGATGTAAACTGATGTTTTGCATGTGATTTGCATGATGGGTAGTATTGGTTATATCCTATCCTGGTACCCACAGCAGACAGTTTGTTCGGTGACCTGCACTCTTTCTGTACCCAGCCATTAGACTGTTTAAACCAGGGGTATCCAACTCTGTCCTGGAGGGCCGCAATCCTGGCAGGTTTTTGGGATAGCCCTAATGAATATGCATGAGATATATATGCATTAGAGAGATCCTGCCAACCTGACTGGTTTGTGGCCCTCCAGGACTGGATTTGGAGACCCCTGCCTTACACCTCTGTCATTTAAGATTGTGAGTGGGCAAGGTACAGATGTTCTAGACATCAAAAGGGTAGATACAATTTGTCACATTCCTCCTCATTTCTCACTGCCACCAAAAAGTTGTCTAATAGAGGTAGAGGGTGCACATTAGTCATGGGTTTGACCAGGCAACATATTTATTTATTTACATTCTCTTATATACCGTGCTATTCTGCATCAGTGAGGTTTACATTGAACAAACTGAAATTACATTGAACAGGGCATTATAACTTGGAGATAACTATTTTACAGGGAACATGGGCTATCAAGTGTTAAGTGGCTTGCCCAAGACCACAAGGAGCACCTGTGGGACTAGGAGCACCTGTGGGACTAGAAACCCCAGTCCTTCCGGCCCAAGGTTGCTGTCCTCTAGTGGGATTTGAACCCCCAACCTTCCAGCCTGAAGTACCTTGCCCCAACCACTAGGCCACTCCTCCACTCCATATATGTATAGCTCCATTATATGTGTTCCTGGTCTCATTTCATTGACATCTCATCTACTATTCATACTGGTGGTACCAGAGTGGCTTACACTGGGAATACATTGCAGACTGTTGATGGGAGATGGTCACCACGAACTATACTGGACAGGGGAGAGGCTGGGGATACAGGCATGGTTTCATGAGGGGTGGGGAGCAATCAGGGTCATGGGGGGAGGAGCAAGGGGACAGGTGAGGTGGCATACAGATCAGAATGGTGTGTCTACAGGGTGGATTTTGTGATGTTGTAGGGGGGCGGGTACCAGAGTAGGGGCCTAGGTGAGGGGATAGCAGGAGACCGGGTGGGGCCATTACGTGGCTGGGATGGGGTTGGGAGGGACATGCGGATGGGGTATGTCTGGGTGGGGGTGGACAGCTATCCAGTACTGTGCGGTTTGTGGTGGGATGTTGTGGGGGATGGGGGGCATTGGTGTGCGTGGGGGCATGGGAATGTGTATGTGGCACTGCGGTGCCTATATACGAGCTGTCCCAGGTGGTGCGGGAGTTTGGCTAACTACAGTCAGTATGGCCTTGGTAATGTCCACCCCAATGTCTGGGGAGGGTGGAGTGAGGATTCCTACTGTATGCTGTCAAATGACAGAGAACTATGTGTCTGCTGTCAGTGTGATGTCGTTGGCATTTGTTTGCGTCTACCTCATGATCTCAGGATTATAGGCCATTCATTGTCACTGTTCTGGGACATGTCTCTAGACAGGTACTAGCAAACACACATCATAGCTGTTATAGGTGGGGGTGCAGGACCTCCCCAGGTCACTGTGTGTTGGATTAGTGGCGTGGCCCTCCTGTATGTTTCCTCATGTCATATTGTGATGCATGACTGGCCGCAGTTGTATGCTGCTTCTGTGTGACCTATATGGCTGCGCAAATAGGGATGAGGGTGGTAGGCCCTCCCTGTATGTATGGTCTCCTTTCCTCTTATGCACAGTGGGGGCAGGGTGGCAATTGGCCTGGCTGACGGACTGCCCCCCCCCCCCCTGGTTCTATATACCTGTTCGGTGCTCTACTACGTCCAGCACTGTGACTGTCGTGCACAGAGCCCCAGGTACCTGTCACAAACCCCCTGTATGGACCTTGCAAGGTGTTGCTGGTTGTGTAGCCCCCAGTTGCCTGCGGTAGGCCACATGTGTTCTAAGGACATAGGCCCACAACACCCCTTCCAGGGCCAGCGTGTGATGGGCCGATAGCTGTATGTGTGCTGTATATCTCAGACCTACCTGCCTGTGGATGGGCCGTGTCCAGCGCTGCAGGCAGTCCACACAGATAGATGGGGCCAAGCCCTTTCACTAGCTCCTGCTCGAGGGGGGTCAGGCTGTGGACAAAGGGGCCACCCCTACCGGTGCCCAGCGCATGTCATCTCTCCACCACCATGTGCGCACAGACACCGCGCTTGATGTCGTTAAAATGCTTCCTCAGGCGGTTGAGGTCCCTGTGTGGTCCCCTGGCCTGGGCAATGGCCTCCTGGACCTCCTCTTACATGTGTGTACGTGTGAGCACAGTGGTTCGGCTGCTCAGATGGCCATAGAGAACATCATAGTGCTCAAGAACACTGGCCAGCAGGATGTGGTTCTCCTGCTGGCTGAACCTGACTGCCCTCTTCTTCTCCTCAATTGGCACGGGCATGCGCCTATGTTTGGCACTGGGTGGATACTCAGGCTGCTCCTGGGTGGGCTGGGACACACCCAATGGCCCTGCAACCCCTGCCTCAGGCTCACCCCTCCCTGACGCCTTTGGGGACCGCTGGCCAGGTGTTTCCCCCTCACCTCCTCCTGTCACTTCATGCCGCTGCAAGTCCCTGCTCCCTATGCCCTCTCCCTCCCTGTCACACATCTCCACCTCTGCTGCTCCCCAACTACTATGCCCTCGCCTGCTCCTCGCCTCACCTCCCCACACCGCACCTCACCTCGCCTCCCCTCACCAAACCTCGCCTACCCAACCCTCACCTCCCCACACCTCAAGAATCCTCACCTCACCAAGCCTCACCAAACCTCACCTCCCCTCACCTCATGACACCTTGCATCCCCCACCTCACCTCACCTCAACAAGCCTCACCAAACCTCACCTCCCCTCACCTCACCAAGCCTGCCAACACCTCGCCTCCTCCACCTCACCTCCCCTTACCAAGCCTCACCAAACCTCACCTCACCACACCTCGCCTCCCCACCTCACCTCCCCTCACCAAGCCTCACCAAACCTCACCTCCCCTCACCTCACCATGCCTCACCACACCTCACCTCACCTCACCAAACCTCACCTGCTGTACACCTTACCAAATCCTGCACTCTCCTGCTCCACACCTCACTCCTCACCTCGCCTACACAAAACCCTCGGCGTGTACCACGTGTGCATGCCTATTTATGCTATTTTGGCCTGTGGCGCGGTGTTACATGCATTGCGCATGTGCACCTGGGCGCATGCGCACCAGCTACGCAGGCGCATCGGCGCATACACTGCACGCATTGCGCATGCACTGTATGAGCATGTTCCGTGCGCATGTGATACACGGGGTTCCGCGCATACCAACAGCGGGGATGTACACGTGCACCACACAGCATGTGTGCCACATTGCATGTGCATAGACACGTTGCATGCACACATTCCCTTTGATGGAACATATTTGCATGGTGTTTTTAGTGGTTGTTTGGGTTAGTGGTTAGAGACGTGCATTGGAGTACCATAGATTGCAGGTTTGATTCCCATGTGGTTTTCTTTTTCCCTTGTGTTGTGCTAACCTGACCATAAACTAGCTGCAGCTTCATCACCTCTCCACACACCCTTCCATCTCTTCACTGTACACCACAGTGTGCCCTCTATGCAGCATATCTGCCGCATATTAGCTGTTACATCTGCCTCTTTCTTTGTACTGTCTTGGGGGATTGGTATTGCTGTTGTTGAGCTGGTCTGGGCCAGCCTCACTTTGCAGATTCAATTCTCACATGCTCCTTTTCTGTTCTGTTACCTATTTTGCCATGCTTCACAAAGCATCCCCTGCTGCCCTTTGGGTTGATTTTCTTTGCTCTTTTGCATGCTGTCTCCACTGCATAATATTTCATTGTGTGTGTGCATGTGTTTATATGTGGCTCTCATCACACTTACAGACTGTGATATGAGATGTACACAGTTCTTCTGCATGTGCATTGCATCATGGTTACTGTTGTGGTTGCCTTACCCTGGCACACAACAGGCTTTTTGTGTGCTGCCCTGCAGTGTTGTTGTATGCAGCCTTTGCAGTGTGACTCACATTGGTGGTGTTGGCCTATTAGTTTGTGCATTGACTTTTGTGCTGGTGGTCATCGGTTTGATTCCTCTCTGTTCTCTTTTTTATGCCTGTCCTACACAACTACATTTCCTTACTGTAACAGCCATATCTGTGCAGATCTGTGTGCATTCTATACTCCTCACAGTTGCCAACTGTCCTTCTGTCCGTCTATCTGTGTCTGGCAGCTGTGTGGCGTCCTGCCTTAATGTGCAGGCTACTACCCCATGTGCTGCACTGGTACGCTTTTCTGCATTGCGACTCTTCATGCTTGCCTCTCCTGTGTCTGCTCTGCATGGCACTGCTACTCCTCTGTCCTCCTGTCATTGCACTTAACCTGCCACCTCTACCTGCTCTCGTGGACACGTATTCCCATCCTCTGGCACACACTGTCATTCTTGCATGCAGCATTGACTTGGGCAGCATCCATGATCTTACTGTAGTCTTCTTTTCTAGGCCAATTCATTGGTTTATTTTGTAACTACCTTCCTAACCTTTTTACTGTAAAGATTGCTGCAGTGGTACCATTTCTGTAGAGCCCACTCGCCAGTTATCCTTCAGCAGTGAAAGTTAGGCGACTGAAATGCTTACCTAACTTTTGCTGCTGGAGCTAATTGGGTAGTGGCTAAATATTCAATACCAATGGTGTAATATGTCCCCAGAATTGAATATCCAGGTTTAAGCTTCAGTGGTGACAGCTAACTGCTTTACATGGGCTGGCCACAGCCGCTGCTTTATGCCCCCCCCTCCTCCCCTAATTATTTGAGGATCACACAGTAAAACATTTATTAGATAATTTATTATTTATCAGAGATTGCTAAAAGTGAGTTTGTAAATATTTGCACAGCCATAGTGGCTCATTTTTATAAATGTTTATATGGAAAATAGAAACATGACAACAGAAAAAGACCACATTGCCTATCTGGTCTGCCCTTTAAAACCTAATTTACATAGACATTTTAGGACCCTCTAAATAAATATGTGCACTGAATCATGCAATTAATACCAATACCATTGTGCGGTACGTGCACTCCTTCTGTACCAGCTATTGGGAGCATACCCAGCATGTTAGTGGCAGTTGGCACATGATTGTGAACACTAGCGCATGGCACACTTAATGCGTTCATTGGCATGCACCATGTTAGCATTTCTGGCTGCCAGTTACCATGTATTAAAGTGCATGGTAATCGGCCATTGTGCAGTGAAGTGGAGAATGGGCAAAGTGTGGGCATGGAGAGTACATTGCGGTTGGCATGAGGACAACCGCCTCCTGCTCAGTGCAATGTGGCACTGTGTTAAGCATGCCATGGGTTAGTGTTCACGATCGTGCACTAATTGCCAGTATCTGGCTGCCAGTTACCAGTTACTGGGTTGTAGTGAAAGGGCTCCTAAGTGACCCATTTCTCTTCTCTCAAACAGTCAGACAGAGAAAGCTTTCTTGAGCTGTGGGGTTTTTTTTTATGGAGTTCTTCGTGTTGGCTGGCCCTGATGCAGGACCCTGAGTGGATTGGATTGAAGTATTGCAGCTCCAAAATGCAGTGCTGTGTCGGTGCCAGTTTATCAGCCTTATTGCGTAGCTCCTTGGAAGCACCAGCTCGAGTTTTGATTACACGAAAGCTGTGTTTCATGTTTTAAATGCCTGCATTATAGATTGATTAAAAGGAAAGTTTGTTTCTTGAGGGTTTATTCCCCCACTACAAACAATCCGGCAAAAATTATTTTCTGCCTCATTGTGGTGCTCAAAAGCTTGGCTCAGTTGTTGAGATTTGTGAATTGTCATTGCTTTCTATTTTGGATTTTGTTTGTTGGGGGCAGGGTGGAGGAGTTCAAGATTTTGCACATTATTCAATCAGCAATACATAAAGGAAATTTTCCAAGCATAGCTAACCAAAACCAAAGAATACCAAATACAGAGAATTACATTTCTGTTGAAATAGTAGCCCACATCTGAGAAGAACAAATGAAGAACAGGAAAACAGATCACGAAATTTAAGAAACAACTTTCCTACATTTCAGAGGATCTAAATATCACTCCCAAATTATGTAACCTCTTTATTAGCTAGAAAATTTTCCAGCTGCAACAAATTAAAAAAGGAATAATTCCCCTGCCACATTACCATACACTTACAGGGGAACCTTAAGAAAAAGGTAGCCCTCACCCTCAAAACCTTAGCTTTAAAATAAAAAATTGCTTGCAACAAAGCTGCATATTCCGCAACACATCAGGGAATGCAACCAGCTTTTGTCCACAGAAAATAACAAATTTAGAATAAAGTTTAAGAGTTTTGATTTTCTCTGCCTCAGAACCAAATGTCGCTGGCAAGATAGCTCTCTGGGATATCACATCTAGAGAATCCTCTAGAAAGTTCATCAAATTCTGACTCTCATTCACAGCTAAAACATCCACATCCCCATCTTCTGGGTATGGTGCCCTCAGTTTAGATGGTAAATAATAACACGATTGGACTATAACATCACCAGAAAATGTCAACACCTCTGAAAAATATTTTTAACAATATTTCTGGAGATAGTAGATGAGTCACAGGGAAATTAAGAAAACATAAATTATTGGTCCGGGAGAAATTCTCCAGGGCCTCCAGCTTGTAATGTATGGCCAAAGAATCGTTTATGGCAGAAGTGCTAGTCACTCGCAAACTAAGCAAATGCCCCTCCAAACACCGAGTATTTTGAGAAATACCCTGCAGCCCGAAAAAAAAGCATAAGGAAGCTACCATATCAGACAATTTTACATCAGTTCCCACAACAACCTTCCATAAATCTTTTAAGGTAATATACTGATCTGCTGTGTCACTGAGCTGAGTCTTATCCAATACAGTTAAGAAAACAGGTTTAGGCATTGGCCCAAGTGAAAAGGCGGAGCTTTCTGTGCCAGCCTCAACCAATTCAAACATGACCATCAAGAAGAGTAATGGGTTAGAGGGAGGAGGAGGAGTTTGTGCCCCTCGACTAAGGGAAACCCCTTCAGGTGAGGCAGAAGGAGCCGCCCCAACCATCACATGTTTGTTGAGCAAGCCAACAACCCTGCCATGATGCAGACTCTGAGAAGCAGTCTTAGGCGCTATTTTAGCCTTCCATTTCCCCATCTACAACCTAAAAAAGGGAACAAAACTAAGCAATACCTTGAGTAGCAAACCACTAAGGGGTATGTTTACTAAACTGCGGTAATCATACATAATGCGCGTTATGTAATGTTAACGATCGTAAGCGCAGCATAACGCGCATTATGCTGCGCTTACGATCGTTAACGTTACATAACGCGCGTTATGATGCGCTAACGATCGTAATGCCCCATGGCGTGGTAAAACACCGCAGAAGGTGGAGAGAGGGCGGAGAGAAGGGGTCAATGGGCGGAGAGTGGGCGGGGAGAGGCTCCCTTCACACTAACGCGCTGATCTGAAGAGCTCAATTCCAACGCGAATGAAAACCTGCCGTTAAATGCACATTACAGGGGAGAGAAACCATTTCAGTGTCAGCAATGTACAGCCCAGGCAGGGAAACCCAAAAAAAGTGATACGTGTGATACATGTGCCAGAACAAAAGGGCACATAAACACTGAAAATGACCCCAACAAACTGGAAAAAAAACATAACCAAGCTGGCCAATAGTGGTATCAATGAGAAACATCAACCCCTCCCCCCCCCCCCGAGTAAGCTCCATAGAACAGATATAAATCGAGGAAGGGTCTATAATCCATCCCCATACAAGGTGAATGAGCCCACAGTGAAATAGCGCTGCTCAGGGTTTCCCCCACCATCGGACAGGGTTCCTATGGTGTGCACATGTCCCGCAACATCAGGACGGGCATGTTGGAACGGCAACTGGACAGATGCCGGAGAAGGGGATACAGAGGGCCGCAGGCGGCACATGCTGTGGTGCAGCTGGGCCACAGTGCGCACTAGGGTGATGCCTAGGTGGCCCATACGAATGCTAAAGCAGCAGAGCAGCCAGACAGCAACTGCTGAAGGCCCAACATGGGCACGACTGTGTTTCCCACAGTGTCACAGGGGACAGGACCCAGCAGCTACCCCCAAGGGCACCGAACATTGGCAGGTGGTGCTGGGGGGAAGCGTGGACACCTATGCAGGCAACCCTACCCCAGAACCTGCACCATAGGCAACCGCCTACCTGCACACTGGATGGCCTGAGACTGCACACCACCAGCACCACCAGCAGAAGGGCATGTCAGCATAGTGGCTGAGGGATACTGGTGGTGGAGGGGGCAGTGGCAGCTGCCCAGAGCAGACCGTGGCCTATCCCTGTGTAGGTGGGTGCCGTGTACTGCAACAGATGGGCCCTGTCTGACAAACAGTCATGGTATCACCAAGGAATGTACTGACTCTGTGACAACAAGGTGGTGCAGTGCACTAAACCAGTGTATTCAGAAGCAGAAGGTCACAGGTTCAAGTCCCAGCTGTGGTTCCCGCCAACCCAGTCCCCATATTTTACCCACTACTACAACGTGCTAATACAGACAGCACCTTTATTGCAGATGATGTAAACATACCCAAGACACCTACATTTTACCCTACAGAGCACAGACACCATAAACATGCACATTACCTAGAGCAGAGCCTCCCAAATGCAGTCCTGGAGGGTCAAACACCATTCCGGTTCCATGCTGCCTCTGATAAAGATGCCTGTGCTGCATTTCTATGCGCCACCCCCATGGTATGAGGGACAGCATGAAAACCCGAACAGTGTTTGGCACCGCAGGACTGGAGTTGGGAACCTCTGCCATAAAGCAGCAGCCAACAGGGGCAGACACACCCACACCCACAGGCCCCATTATCCAAAGCCTCCTGGAGGGGCAGGACATTGGGCTCTGCGTGCATCTCCCAATACTAGCACTTGCATACCTTAGTAATGCCACCCTAAACCTGGGAATATGGTACACATCTTTAAAGAGGTTGCTATGAGTACTGGTAGATAGCAATTCCTAGGTTAAGTACACTTTTCTGAGTGAGCTGCATCATAGCAACCTTTCTGATGTCTGTGGAGTGTGCTACAGGTCTTGTGTCTGACAGTGTTTACCAACCTGGGGAGTGACTCCTACAGTATTGCGTACCATAGCCATGCCTGCACTGTGCCCAGGACTGGTGTGGTGGCCTGGGCAGCCCAACACCTCTATAGTTGCACAATGCTGGCATAGGTGTGGGGAGTGTGTGTCTGTCTATCCAGTGTGTAGTTGCTGCCAACACCCTCCACAGCCCACACTGCTAGCACTGTTGCCAGTATTGGCCTGCCAATGTGCATAATGAGGAGCAAGGTACTGTGGGAATAGCCTGGATAGGGTGGCCTGGCCTGGATGCATCTGCACACGGCATAGTGCAATGGCTCGGACATTGTAGTGCCTGGCCACCACCTGCACGGACAGGGTGGCCATAGCATGTCCTGCTGGGAGGTCACTCTCACCCTGACTGAGCAGTGACCATGGCATGGCTAGGTTCCCCCATAGTGCTATATAGTATTTCTCTCATGTGATATTTATGGGTTTCCTTTTGGGGCCCAATCACTGACTTATCTGCTTGGTGAGTATGCTGACATCCCCGTTCTGGGTACATGCATCTCCTCCAGGACCATGCACTATGGACTAGCTGGCGAACTGTCTGCAGCTACTATGTGTCTTGCTGGAACACCTTGCAGGGTGCAGCGGCTGGAGGCTTGCTGCTGGAGAATGTCAGATAATGCTGGGGGGCAGCTGAGCATTTCCAGGCCTGCCGTCTGTCTGCTATTGTGTTATGGATGTGTACCGCTCTGTCTGTTCCCCAGCAGGACTGTGGTTGCTGGTCCCCTCTACTGCTTCCATTGCAGGGAGGTAGACTGTAGATCTATTGGTGGGTGATCCTGTTTCCCACCCTGAGCCCCAGAGGGTGGGTTGTGTGGTGGTACATAATCTGCCTATGGGTCCATACACCCCCCCTCCTCTTTCACCTACAGCAGGTAACGATGGCACCAACACAGGATATGCACTATGCTGGGTGCAGCATTGCCCATAGGGACTAGACATGACTGAGACATACAGCAGGACACAGATGTATCCTAGGTGTGTCTAACTGAACTACCTATCACACACTGATGGGGACCTGCATCATGGCGTATTTCAGCCATGAAAGGTGCTGTGGACCTGGTGCTGGGCGCCCCACCTCATCCTCAGGGTGGGCACTGTACCTGCACAATGTGATTGTCTGTGGCTACTCTGTGGCAGTGCCACACACGGTCTGTTCCCCCTACAAGGCTGAGGTGCTGTGGGGGTGCATACCCAATCTTGTGCCCATCTCTCGTCTGCTGATTTGCATGTGCAGTGCATCATGGGTACGGGTGGGTTACCCCTATCCTGGTAACCACAGCAGACAGTTTGTGTGGTGACGTGCAGTTCTTCTTCAACCAGCCAGGGCTTTGTTCACAGCCTTATAAGGTGTCCTATAGGGGACATTATAGGGTACCTTGGCGGACAGTGCACTTTATAATGTGCCCTATGGAGTGCCTTATGCGGCACCTTAGGTTATGCCACCATGAGGGTGTGTTTGCTGGCAGCACTAATTAAAATACACGTCACATGCCTCAACAATCACTACTTAAATGTAAAGGGTGCTGCCTCAGCCAGCCTTATACATTAGGCCCACTGGGGAATCGAACCCATGATCCCTGTACCATCAGTCAGTGTTGTAACCATTGTGCTACAGCTCTGTTACTGTGCTTGTATGCCTGCGTGCCTTCTTAAGATTAACGCGCGGTAACGTGCCCTGTAGCGCTCGTTCATTTATGGCGCCTTGTAACGCGCGTTCTCGGCACGTTCTCGGAAACGATGTACCGCCCATGTCCTTATTTGGGGTTTCTGTCTCTACCACGGCTCCTAATGCGAATCGCACTAATGCAGTTTAGTAAACATACCCCTAAATGTCAACAAGGAAATCACTCCAACAGCTCTGATGGTGCTCCAAAGGGGCATAATCCGCCCCTTTGAATATGCCCCAAGTCATCTTCAAGGTTAATGCCCTTGTGAGGGATGATGTCAGGGAGGGTCGTCCCCTGCAGTGCCTAGATGTTCACTCTGCTCACCATGCTGAGCTGCGATCTTCCCGGGGGCTTCCAAGTAAGTCTAGCACACTTGCCTCTCAAGTCAAATGGTCTCCCACCGGGAAATGCAAATCACCAGCTTTTATGGCATCCTTGTGAGGGATGAAATCAAGGAGGACCGTCCCCCACAGTGCCTGGATGTTCACTCCTGCTCACCACACTGAGCTGCCATCTTCCCAAGGGCCCTCAGGTAAGTCCAGCACACTTGCCTTTCAAGCTATATGCTCTCCCCGGAATTTTTAAATAAAATACATGCACATATCCTGAGAAATACCGTGTTTCCCCGAAAATAAGACCGGGTCTTATATTTATTTTTGCTCCAAAAGATGCACTATGGCTTATTTTCGGGGTAGGGCTTTTTTTTTTTTTCATATACAACAATCCACATTGTGGATTTTTTTCATATACAACAATCCACATCGGCGTCGGCGTTTCTTTCTTTTCTTCGAGCATAAGGACGGAGTGGAGGCGGGCCTGAGGGAGAAAGAGAAGCTGAAGCGCCAGCTTGCCCTCTAACTTAGTCGCAAGTATTTTGTCTCCCTAAACGCCACCTCGTTAATGTGGCTGCCTTCCCGGTGCACGCCGCAAGACTGCGCGTTCTTCGTGACGGATACACCCCCTCTCGGCACGTGTATAACAATCTCCCGTGGACGTGATGGATTTGAAAGGCCCCCGCGAAGCGCGTTACAGAAACCCCCGTGCCTTGGAAAGATAATTCGGACATGGAAATCACACCGGGGCTCTGCTCTTAGTAAACGTGACACGCGTCGGCGAGAAGTGGAGAGAAAGATACGGTGTTCGCGCAGGGGGGTGGGAGGAGGAAAATCATGGGAGAAAATGTGAACAGTGGGACTGGGACTTCAGCATCATCTGCAACAGGTGAGGGGGCCAGGAGGGAAAGAGCATAGTGATCTTTTCTGTAACATTTGTGCTGGATGGCAGAAGGAGCTCGAGTTGCACCAACATTGTAGATATACCGGTAGACTTGGCCCAATAGAAAATAAGCATCAGATATAGAAGTACCGGTATTTGATTGTTTTATCTTCTCGTACCCAGATAGAAATATTATCTGCTTGCTCTCCTTCATGCTGTGCTGTTCATGTCCATTATGATTGAGTTCCTGTATCCCCAGTTTATTCACAGCTAGTGCAGAATCCAACAATGTAATATTTTAGGAGGTGACCAACGTTTCTCTTCGACTCGGTGTTAAAAAATACCTTAATGTAAAGTGCAGTGAATTTAGGCTGAAACTGATCTATCAGAAACACGCTTCCTAGAACCTGGAGAAAAGGTTGAAATGAATGCATGGGGACCAAAAGGAACAATGCCTATTTATCTAAAAAATGCATTCCCCTACCTCAAGAACACACACAGGCAGCCCTCCTCGATGATCTACACTAGGTCTTAGTTTCAGGGTAGGGCTTATATTACGGTAATCACAGGAAAATGTGCTAGGTCTTATTTTCAGGATAGGTCTTACCTTTCGGGGAAACACGGTAGCTACCCATGGACATTTACACCTAGTTGGGAGCAGGAGTGAATGTTAATACATAAAGCATGCATGTACATGTGGATTTTATAAAATATGTGAATAAATCGTGGCTCCACTCTTGCTTCATCCAAACTCCTCCCCTGAACATGCTTATTGTAGTGCATGATAGTACTAGATCCTTCTCCAATCTAGGAGCTTATTTGGAGGAGTGTCTATCACTGAAAGATCAAAATAACGTAGTAACATAGTACTATAGTATAGTAACATAGTAACATAGATAAAGACCAGTATGGTCCATGTAGTCTGTTTAGGGGGGCACTCACCGATCCGTGTAGGTCACCCCTATTTGTTCAGATATAAAAGATAGTTATGCTTCTTTTGATTTTATCCCGTTGCTATAAAGGGATCCACTGTCTGTCTCATGCCATTTTGAATTCTGTCACTGTGTTTGCCCTCACCACTTCCATCGGGAGAGCATTCCAAATATCCACCACCCTTTCAGTGAAAAAGTATTCCATGACATTGCCTTTCAGTTTACTCCCTTGCAGCTTCATGTTATGCCCTGTAGTTTTAGAGCTTCCCTTTCTTTGGAAGAGTATTTAAAGGTCTGAATCATATTTCCCCTATCCCTCCTCTCCTCTAGAATATACATATTTAGGTCTGCAAGTCTCTTCTCATAAGCCTTCTGACACAGGCTCCGAATCACTTTGGTCGCCTTCCTCTGAACCACTACCAGCCTTTTTATATCCTTTGCGAGATACAGTCTCCAAAACTGAACACAATATTCCAAGTCAGGCCTCACCAGCAACTTGTACAGTGGCATTAATACTTTTTTCTTTCTGCTGATTATTCCTCTCTGTATGCAACCCAGTATCCTTCTGGCTTTTGCCACCGCCCTGTCACACTGTTTTGCCACCTTGAGATCGTCAGAAACAATCACGCTGAGGTCCTTCTCCTGGTCCTTGCACACCAATCTCTCACCCCTATCGCATACAATTCCCTTGGATTTCTGCTTCCCAAGTGCATGACACTGCACTTCTTCACATTAAATCTTAACTGCCAAGCATTAGACCATTCTTCCAGCTTTTGCAGATCTTTCCTCATGTTATCCACTCCCTCAGGGGAGTCCACTCTGTTGCAAATTTTGGTGTCATCTGCAAAAAGACAGACTTTTCCATTCAACCCTTCAGCAATTTCACTCAGGAATATATTGAACAGTACCAGTCCCAGGATGGAAACCTGGGGCACACCGCTAATCACCTTCCTTTCATCCAAGGGAGTTCTGTTTACCGTCACCTTCTGTTGTCTGTCAGTCAACCAATTTCTGATCCAGTTCACCATCTTGGGACCCATCCCCAAACTGTTGAGTTTATTGATAAGCTTCCTGCTGAAATCCAGGTAGATCACATGCATTTCATGCCCTTGATCCAGTTCTCTGATCACCCAGTCAAAGAATTCAATCAGATTTGTCTGGCAAGATCGTCCTTTGGTACAACCATGTTGCCTCGGATCATGCAACCTGCTGGTTTCGAGATAGTCTACTATTCTCTCTTTCAGGAGTGCCTCCATTACTTTCCCACCACTGAGGTAAGGCTTACTGGCCTGTAGTTTGACACTGCTTCCCTTTTACCACTTTTGTGGAGAGGTACCACATCAGCCCTTCTCCAGTCCTGTGGAACTTCTCCTGTCTCCAAAGATCTATTAAAAACATCCTTTAAAGGCCCTGCAAGAACCTCACTGAGCTCTTTCAGTATCCTGGGATATATCCCATCTGGTCCCATAAACTTGTCCACTTTCAATGGGAGTGGCTTTTTTCAAATCACGATAATTACAAGTGCACACCTAATTGAATCATGCACTCTTCACACATGAGGACATTTTATAAGAGGCCTTTTATGCAGATATATTGCCATATATGCATGAAAAATCCTTTATCAAATTGCTTCCTTAAAATCTGTCTCTAGCAAAGGAGAGCCAAGCATCTCACAAGGCAAGAAAACCAAAGTACTGCAACCCAATAGCAATCTGTTTCATATTATTTTTTTATTCTTCTTCTTATATTAAAAAACATATATCAATATAGCTTATCATTAATATAATGATTTTAATCATTTAAACAAGTTTGTTTCACTATTGAACAAATATATTTTGAGGCCCATGATATCCCAAACTTGGCAGATCTTTCAATAATAACAAACTACTGTTGAAGGAATAGGTAGCACTCAAGAACTTACTTTACAGACAATCAGATGATTTAACACAGCATGAGATTTCATAAACTATAATACATGTCTTTGGATGCTAGTCCTTAAGTGCTATGGTCCAATACATATGTAGAGACTTCTAAGGTTCTGCCTTGCTTAGGCACTGGAGATCCATAAATTAAGCTAGGAAATCCAAGAGCCTGGAGGCTCACTAAATGAAATAGAGCTGAAAGATTCATCAGATATCTTGTATGGGAGACATGTTTATTGTTTGGTATCGTACCCCTATATAAATATCATCTTTATGAGGGTGATGGAATTAAATAAGAGACAAGTAGACAAGAGAAGAGATCTACAATAGCATGAGGCCTGATCCTAACTACCATGCATTCAGCCCAGATACTCCTCTAGTAAAGGCCACCCTGAAAGCTCAGTTCAAGAAGTAGCAAGTGAGAAAATCCATCAGAAAATAAGAAATAGTAGAGACTGAAGAACTGAGGCATATTCTATATGCAGGAACCTGCCTCTAGAAAGCCATTACACGGAGGACTACAAAGCCAGCCACATTGTTCAACTAATGAAGAGTTCCGGAAAAGGAATAGAAGGGCGTTAGCTTTTTTTACATGTTCTCTAGGGGCATAGTATGTTTTGTTTGTCTTATACTCTTGCACTACCTAAAAGACACAGCAGATGGTACCAGTGAGGCAACTGCATGCAATAAAAACTTTATAGAGTTCAAACGGGCATGGAATGGTAGTCACTGAGGATAGGCATTCTCTAGATTTGCATAATTTGAATTCAATAATTTTGGGGCCCTTTTACTGAAGTATGGTAAAATTTTGTACTTGTTTCACTTTAGGAGCAAAAAACAAACTACAGAAAGTGCACAGGTCATGCATTAACTGTTCCTTACATTTACTGCACTAAAACGTTCCTTACTGCACATTAGGTTCATTTGCAGTTAGTGCAGGTGTGCTTAAAATAGCCTTGTGAGGTGATGTTAAGTGCGCATGCGTTAACTGCAAAATTGACAGCACATGCTAAGTACAATGTGCAGTCCATGCTTGTTGTCCACCCATAACCCACCCAGTCCGACCCCCATCATGCATAAAGAAAGTAGCAAAGGTTTTTCTGTGCTGGCTGTTTTTAAGGTGTGGTAGCCATTACAGTGGGCCTGCATTAACTGCTTAGCACAATTTAGTCAGTGCCTCTTTGATGGTTAGTAATTCTTACAAAGAGTGATTATCCAGTGTATTAGCGATGTGAGAAATAAAAATATTATGTTAGCAAAAATGTTTTCTTAAAAATATCAAAAACATTTCAAAAGATATTAAAACTCCAAAAAAAGTACAGCATGTTATAAACGTGTTCTATAAAAATTTACAAAATGAGAAAAATCCTTTTCTATAAAAAGTACAAAAATAGAAAATGTTCTGAAACATTTTCTGTGTATTCTTTTATTCCTATAGCAACAATATTGATTGTATTTGTATTAACTTGCTTTACTGCCCTATATTGTCCTATTCCTATTTTGAGTATTTCCACTTAAAATATGATTTGGATATGGTATATCCGTACTTTCAGCAATACCCAAAAAGAGTACAAGGGAGCAATAGTCATTCAATGCCAATAGCAGCATGCGAAAGGGAAACACCGAGGGTTGCAGGGAACTAAGGAGACAAAAGACATTGCATAATATTTAAAAAATCATTTTTGTAGAAGCTTCAGTTGTATAAGAGCATTAGATATGGTGTAACCATCTTTACCTCTAATGATTAATTCTGAAAGAATTAACAGTAAAAATTCATTAGTGGGCTCATATCCCAACGCATATTCAGTGGATTTGTATGGCTGTTGTAATTTTGTAAGATGCAGTGTGATCTCCCATCTGGAGATTTGCTGACGATTAATTGCAGTGTCATTTTTCTTAACTCAAGAATTATTGCAAAAGGCATGAGGAGGGTATTATCTCTGTTCCAGAGACTTTACCAGGAAAAAGCAAGGTTGAATTTTATATTCCTGCCTTGGGAGGTTAGGAGCAAATGTAAGTATAACAGAGGTGCTTTCTGGTTAATGGATTAAGGTCAATGACCCTGCATTCATGAAGTATAGATGACCAGTGTCTTTCTGTCCACTACAGAAAGGGATAAGTGACCCTGAAAGGATTTTTCGAAATGTCTAAGTTCCTATCCCAGCATGCATGGAAAGATCAGTGAGTCTCCTTTGTGTAAACTGATACCAGTTGAAGTAATGATGTTTCTTTATATTGTTACTCTTACCTATGAGTGAGTTGCAGCACCCTAGATCTGTAATCTGCAGCTGCAGATACAAATTGTTGCATCGTCTAAATGAGAAGAAGCCTCTGAAGTGAATGGGAAGGAGACTGTGGATGGGTCCTGTGCTGGGTGAAGACAGGGCCGGCCCAAGAGTTTCTGCCACCCCAGACAGCCCTCACTTGGGGGAGAGGGCAGCATGGTGAACCCTCCTTTCCTGGAAGTGGTGGCATAACTGCTGCTTTCAGTGCCATGGCAGGTCTTAAAGCACATGAGCGCATGTGCACACTCATGGCCTGCCGCTCCTGCCCCCCTCCAATGCAACTTCCTGTCAGAGGGGGACAGGAGTGGCAGGCTGAGACTGCTTGCACACACGCAGTTGCTTTAAGGCTGACCACGCCACTGAAGCTACAGTTGTGCAGCCGCGTCCAGGAAGGGAGGAATTACCATGTCACCCGCCAGGGTCTGAAGCCCTAGATTGCCTGGTTTGCCTAGTGGACAGGCCGGCACTGGCTGAAAACCCACCAGTATTCTCCTGGTAATGGTTCATTGCCTTAGGAGAGGTTTATGAGAAAAAATGTTTTCCCTGTGCTGTTGGCCATTGTTTTTAACGGAGAGGGAGAGTGTAGAGACCGGGGCCCAAGGAGAATGCAAGGCCATGTACAGAAACTCATTGTGGGGCCTCATCTGCAGATATACTTGCATAACCACAGGGTGTCATTTGCATAACTATTTGCATACCAGAATTATTTGGTCAGTGCTATGACAAGGTTAAAGACAAGGAGGGAAATATAAAATGACAAAAAAATCTTGAATTCACAGTTATGAGGCTTGTGTTTATGATTATGTTTATTACTCTCATGCTCGACCAGAATTTGTAGTAACATCAGTATGGTTTACAAATTAAATTAATTTTAAAAAATGCAATGAAAGGTAAGAGAGCATAAAACAATAACAAAAAAAACCTAATACAATAATACAATGGAAAAAGAGCAAAACTTACTGGAGTGCTAAACCACTCCCGCTGAAGGCACAATGATACCCAGGGAATAAACTACCCTCCCGGGTAAGCCTGAGTTAAAAATGGTGGTGCACTTGACTGGACTATGCCAGAGCTGGGGACAGCCCAGAAAATCAGCAACAGCCAAGCTATCTGGCCCACAAATCAAAGTTAAACTGAGATGCTCCCTTCAAATTTTAGATTTCCTTGAATCTGAACTGACAAAATATTTTAACATTTTAGACTGTCAGCATCAAGAACACAAACCTGCAAATCTCAAAGACAATCCATATTCCCCTACCCTCCACCTACAGGTGATTCCATCAACCTCAGAGCCCCCACAAACAGAAACTCCAGCCAGCTAAGTTCCCATGTGCTTCATGCTGTCTTGCAGAAGGGTTATGTACACCATTTCCCATAAACCCCATACTACATCCTGCCCACAGTATGCCCACTGTCCTATCCGTGTGAGTCTTCAGCTCCCATATTAACTGCTTCATAATCCTGCATCTCCCATAGGCCACTTTGTATTCAGACACTGTCACTTAGGATCAGCTTTATAGTTGTCTTTATTAAAGTTACGACTCCAAGATGGCTTACTATATTGCTATACCAATTTCAAATAAAAAAAATAGGCACTAGCCTACAGTTTGGTTTCGTGTTGGTCAGTTCTTGCCACATGCATTGCGGTTCCATTGTTTTTGTTGTTGTTGTGTAGACACCCACAAAATATTTGTGGTAGCCCCAACATTCACTCCTCTGCCCAAAACTGGCCAGACACACTCTCTTTTTTCCTTTTTTTTTTTCTCCCTCTCTCTTAGTCTGCCCTTTCCCCAGTCACTCTCTCTTTTCTTTCCCTCTCCCACTAAGCTCTCTTTTCCATACCCCACCTCCAAAGTCATTCTCTCTCCCTCTTCCTTTCTGTCCCTTCAGAGGCACTCTCTCCCCTGTGGTTCACCTGCTTCTGACGTTACTCCTAGTTTTACAATATTGGATTTAGTTGGTGCCTTTTCTCGGAAGTTCAAAGGGAGTTACATTCAGGGACAGTAGGTAGTTCCCTATTCCTTGAGGGCTTACAATCTAATTTTGTACCAGAAGCAATGGAGAGTTAAGTGACTTGCCCAAGATCCCAAGGAGTGGGGTGGAATTTGAATGTGGCATCCCTGGTTATCAACCTGCTGCTATAACCATTAGGCTATTCCTCCAGGAGTGTCACTTACATGTGATGCTGCAATAGTGTACAAGATGGAAAGCAAACAGAACTATCATAAAACAAGCAGTGGCAACTGGTGTGAGATTTAACCTGAAACCATTTGTACTCCAGTAAAAGGGCTCTAACACTTGAACAATGTTTTGTTTTGTTTTTGTTGAGTCAGCTACTTTGCAGCCCTTTTATCCTTTGAGCTGGAATATTTTTCACTCATCGTGTAAACGCTGGAATTCATTACCGGAGGATGTAGTAAGAGCTGTTAGTGTAGCCGGGTTTAAAAAAGGTTTGGACAAGTTCCTGGGTTCCAGGTTGGGGCCAGTTTAACTGGGAGGCCATTGGCATCTTAGATCCACTCATTCCACACCCCTCTACTTCTAATAACTAAATCCAGGCCAGGTTTTTTTTCTGAACCAAAAAATTTACTGAAACTCTTAAAGGTTCAAAAACAATAATGAAGTATTGGCAGAGTCTATACAGAAATAGCGCAACAACTTATTTCTTCTGCTGAGCAATGTTCCCTCTAATTTTCTGTAGGCTGTGTGCGCATAAAATATCAGCTGTGTGCAGCTTTTGAAGGAAGGTTAAATTTTTGTGCGCTACATAACGACACTCGGAGTTATATACTTTAAAATTTGACTACACGTCAGAATACAGTATGTACACCACATTGATTTTAATCAAATTAAATGAAAATAGACGATTACTAAATGAAGCGGGAAATTTCTAGTAATTACAATCATAACTTTTAAATTTTAAGACATCTGTGTTGTTTTCTATCAGAATCAAAGCCGTAATTTTTGTGCGCTGTGTTGTAAAGTATGTGCGCTTGCTCGGCGAGGTGTGTGCGCGCGCACACGCGCACAGCTTAGAGGGAACAGTGCTGCTGAGACTTTGCTGAATAGGGAAATCCACTCTTTCACCTTACGAATATCTTCCTGGAACTAGATTATTTTTATGAGCTTTATGCTTACATCGATAATCTCGTTTTGCCAGTGGCCTTGGCGGTTTCTCTCTTTTTTTATTCCTTTAATTTTGTTTCCCTTTCTGTTTTATTTTATTGCAACAGAATGGCTTAAATAGGTTACCCTATAGTTTCTTTGCATGTCCCCTAGTCTATCTAAATTTTGATGGCATAAACAATCAAGCTACATTTATCTGTTCCACTCCATTCATTAATTTATAGACCTCTATCATATCTCCCCTCAGCCTTCTCTTTTCCAAGTTAAAAAGCCCTAACCTTTTAAGCCTTTCCTCATAGTGGTATCCTTCCATCCCATTTACGATTTTGGTGGCTCTTCTCTAATTCCGCTGTATCCTTTTTAAGATATGGCAACCAGAATTGTACACAATATTCAAGGTGCAATCGAACCATGGAATGATACAGTATCTTTGCTTTTATTCTCCATTCCTTTCCTTATGATTCCTTATGATTCTTAAATCATCCAAGCATCCAAGCTCTCCAACAGAGGTGAAGATGGGAGGCTACAGAATGAAGACAGTTGGACATGAGTCACCAGATCCTGCAGAATCGACAACCCAACTCTTCCATTCCTTGAATTAAGGACCAGTATGCAGCCCTGGTAGTGGAGAAGGTGAAAGCATCCCAGGAAAGGGAAGAACCACAGCTCAAGCACCCCAACACTGTGGAATCGGTGACCACAAGGAAATGAAGGGTGGTGGTGGCCGGTGATGCTCTTCTGAAGGGTATCGAGGCATCCATCTGCCAACCAGATTTTTTTTTTTTTAATTGAAATGTTTACAAACTTACAAAGCAAGCATAAAGAAACATTCTGATGATTCATTAAGAAAAAAATACAAAAGTGAAAGAATATACAAAATAACAATACATCATACCTAGCCCACAATATGGGGAGAATATAATAACCATAATAACTAACCAAAAAAGAAAAAACCAAGAGCTATACCTCCTGAATTTCTAGACAGCTAAATTAACAAAACCACCTATCCCAGTCCCTTTGTGCCAAGCCCCTCTTTATCACAAAGAAATAATTCAAGTTGAGAAGGATCAAGGAAAACAAACCTAGATCCCTGAAAAGTTAACAAGCACTTACAAGGATAACGAAGAAAAAAGGTAGCCGGCAGGGCAATCACTCTAGGTTTAAGGGCCAAAAAACCCTTTCTCCTAGTTTGAGTCGCCCTACAGACATCCGGAAATATTTGTACTTTCGCACCGCAAAAAGGTACAGACATATTCTTGAAATAACTACGAAAAACAAGAGCTCTATCCTGATCAGAAAGAAAAGAAACCACCAAAGTGGCTCTAGAAGAAATATTATCTTGTGAGTCCTCCAGGAATTTGGTGAGATCCAGGTCAGTCCCACCTTGAACCTCATCAAACCCCCCAGGGGAATCCCGAGACAGAACCCTTCCAGTCAAATAATATAATTTAGAGAGACAGATGGAATCAGCCGAAGCCAATCCCAAAACCTCTCCAAAGTACTTTCGCAGAAGTATTTCAGCTGAAAGCAACCGACAATAAGGAAAATTCAACATCCTAACATTCTTTGCACGAGACAAATTCTCATACTGTTCCATTTTGTGGTGTAAGACTAAACTATCTTTTATATGAGAAGCATTCACAGCTTTAAGAGCCTGACACTGATTTTCACAATTAGTAATCTGCTTGGAAACAATCTCCACCTTATTATCCACTTCAGACAACTTAGCAGTAATCTCCGAAGAGAAACTGCAAAGTTGCACAACAGTAGGCATTAAGGAACTTTCAATACGGGTAACCACCTTCCAAATATCAGCCAGAGTTACCTGCTCATCAGGCACTAAACTGGCTTCCTTTGGAACGGGTACCCATACCACAGGCTTCAGTTTTTCCCCTGTTATCACCGGGGTACTCTGCTGAAACCGCATACCCTCTGAAGTGGACAAAGGAGGAGAAGCATAGACTGGGGGAGAAGGTGGTGTCCGGTCTGGAGAGCTCAAGGACACCGGAGAGGGCCGGAGCACAAGAAAGTCAGGGTCAAGCGTAGCATCCACACCAGACAGTACCTTAACATGCTTGTCCATAGGGCCCACAGCAGGCTCAGTTGCCACAGCTGGTTCCGTCTTCTTCTTACGTTTTCCCATCACAATCCCCACAACCAGTGGACGATGACCCAGGCTCTTTGCTCCTTCGTTGCTCCAAGGGGCTCCCAAGGGGCGTAAAATACCCCTTGTATCTAGCCCCTTCTATCGCTGCCCCGACTAGCGCCTCCGGCTGCGCCAACCCAAGGAACCTTTTAAACAGGCCCCCGATGACGTCGGGACCGCCGGAGCAGGTGCCTGCCTCACCGGACCTCTGCGCCGCCTCTCTGCTCTCTCCCAGGCAAACTCTCCCACTGCTCCGGTATTTCACAAGGCCCCCGATGACGTCGGGACCGCCGGAGCAGGTGCCTGCCTCACCAGACCTCTGCGCCGCCTCTCTGCTCTCTCCCACTGCCAACCAGATTTTATGTCCAGAGAGGTGTGCTGTCTGCCAGGTTCCAAAATTCGAGATGTTATGAAGAGTTGCTCAACCATGTCGGCACAAATGATACTGCTAGGTATCCCTACGAGCATATCAAAGTGACTGCATGGCTCTGGGACAGAGGATGAAGTAGATAGATGTGCAAGTGGTTTTCTCTTCAATTCTCCCTGTTGAGGGTAAAGACTGAGGCATAGAAGTTCGCATTCAGGAGTTAAATGCATGGATGTGTGGATGGTGTCAACAGCATTTTGGTTTTATGGACCATAGGATGATTTTCCGAGGGCGCAGCAGACTGGCTAACCTACCGAAGAGGGATTAAACTAGATTTATTGGGGTTGGGTGAAGAAAACCTCCAAGTAAGTGAAAGCCCTCAGGTAAATAAAACATTAAATACCTATGTTGAAATGGATAAAAGTGGCAACATCTGGAAAGCAGTGTGCATAAATGCCTGGCAAAGTGGTTGGAAAATATGGACTTGGCAACAGAAATGAAGATGGAGAAATACTGATAGAATTCTGTAAGAACACCGTCTTCCAACAACACAAGCGGTGACTCTATACATGCACTTTACACAATGGATTGTACAAAAATCAAATTGACTACATCTGTGTAGTCTACAGGCAGCTACAAGATCATGTGGACACCAACGCACCTCTAGATCCATCACAACACGGGTTCAGAGAGTCACACGGAGTGGAAACACTACTCACTACTCTTTTCAACACCATAATCTCAGGCATTGACAACTCACGTACAGGTTTTGCACTTATCTTTCTAGATATTGTGGCAGCCTTCGACTCAGTCCGCCACGAGATTCTCCTGATTCGGCTAAGAGAGAAAGGCATTACTGAAACAGCGCTGGAGTGGTGCAGGTCTTACCTGTCTGGAAGATGGCAACACGTACGAGCAAATGGAACCACATCCGAGCCATTCCTACAAAGTCAAGGAGTCCCTCAAGGATCCTCCCTATCGTCACTTATGTTTAACATTTATATCCAACCCATTTGTAACATCATTAGATCCTTCAACGTGAGTTGCATGATTTACGCAGACGATGTCCTACTGTACCTGCCAATATCCCTGGATTGCCCGGACCTCACCCCACTAACCAAGTGCTTCAACGCAATATCAGAATGGCTCCTCTCCCAAAATCTGCGCATCCAACATAAGAAAACAGAGGTCCTGTTCATCTCTAGAAATCCTGAGTTTACTCCACCTAACCACTTGGAAGTAGACAACGCCAAGCTGCAAGTAAAATCAGCCATATGGTATCTCGGAGTCACATTGGATCAGAACCTCAACATGAAGCAGCACATAGCAAAAACAGTAAGAGCGATCTACTTCAAGATCAGATCCCTCAGACACATATGCCCTCTACTCGAGCTGAGCGACTTCCGTACCATCTACCAAGCCCTCATCATCCCTCATTTTGATTATGCAAACGCCATCCTGCAAGGACTCCCTCAGGCAACCTTACATCCCTTACAACTCGCCATGAACTGCGCTGCGCGAATCCTCTCTGGAGCACCAAGGAGAGAGCACATCACACCCCTCCTGATGCAGCTGCACTGGCTCCCCATCCAAGCCAGGATTAGCTTCAAGACCTTAGTGATGACATTCAAAGCCATCAACGGGTTATCCGCCTCTTCAATATGTGACCTCATACAACCACCCACGCCTAACAGGATAAGAAGAACCGCTGCAGCCAACATGCTAGCAATACCAAAAGCTATGACAAGATGCGCCATATCAACTTCAAATAGAGCCTTCAGTCTGAGCGCCCCAAGCCTCTGGAACTCCCTACCACCACACATCAGAGCTATCCCCAACTTGAGCCAGTTCAGGAAAGCCTTAAAACACTTCCTCTTCATTAAATACCTCACAGCCTCCCCCGAACCCCAGCCACCATGTATGAGCAACACACAATAACTCCATCTCATATATATACAGTTACCTATTTCAATGTTCCACACATGTAGATAGTTTCCCCCGTTATCCAAGTTGAATGCTCCTGTTCATTGTAATGACCTGACTCTTGTTTACTGTCGGATACTGTTTGTTTTATGTAAACCGCGCTGATCGCAAATAGTGCGGTATATAAGAAATGTAAATAAATAAATAAAATAAAAATCTGTGCAAGTCAACAATGGAAAAGTTCTATATCATAAACAAAGACAAAACCTGGAGTCAGGGCCGGATTTACCTTGAGTGAGGCCCTACGCCAACAAAAATTGTGGGCCCCCAGCAGGGGCGGCCCAAGGGGGGTGCGGACCTCATTTACATAAGGGGCCTCATTTGCATAAATATTTGCATAATGTTACCATATACTAACTTTTAGTAAACGTGCCTCTTAATGAGTGTATGGATAAAGAAAGACTAAAAGATTTCTACATTACTATAATCCAGTGCCAACTGCCAGACACATTAGGAACTACTACAAACACTGCCCATAGTAAACCCGCCGTATCCTAACAGCACTACCAGGACTCACAAAGCACCATACTCTACCAATCAAAAGGCAACACTGCAAATATTAAACCAATACATTTCAGAGAACAACAATACATGACCTACTGGGGAAAGAGAACAAGTGGCAATGTCAAATAGGAATTATATAAACAGAACACCTCAGCTCAGTTACACATGCAGAACATAGACCATCACCAAACAAGTAATCACAATTTAGAAATAGGAAGACAATAATTAAACTGGGAATCCCAAAAGCCAAACTTGGAATGTACAACACTGTAGAAATAAAACAATACATTAATTTGCTCTTGTACTAAACAAAGCACAGATGTTAATGATGCACATTTACCAGAGCTGACATATTCCAATTAATAAATTCAAAATAAAGAGATATTTTTCTACCTTTTGTGCATTTTTTTCAGCTGCAATTGCTCCAGCCACTTTCTTCTGGTTTCTTCGTGTCTTCTGCTAACTCTCCATCGTCTGCTGTCCATTTGTCCTTTCTTCTCTCTTCTAGATTTTTTTCCATTCTCTCTCTACATCTGCTTTAACATACTAATCTTTCTCCTTTTGCTCTTTCCTCATTCCTATTTCATCCACTCAAATATTACCCCTCCATCCTCAATCCCCACTTACTCTCCCAATACCCGGCCAATTGTAGATTTTTTATCCCTCCCACACAAAATATTTTTCCCTTCTCCATTTTACTCTTCCAGCCCCATCCCATTCTAATCCTCCCCCAACATCATCTCCCTTCTAGTTCCAGCCTCACCCAGCATCCATTCCCTTCTAGTCCCTGCATCAGCCCATTTCCAGTCCTAGCCATCCATCAGCACATTTCCAGTCCTAGCCCCCCCATCACCCCACTTACAGTCCTTAACCCCCCATCACCCCATTTTCAGTCCTTAACCCCCCATCACCCCATTTTCAGTTTAAGCCCCCCCTATAACCCATTACCAGTCCTAACCCCCCATCAGCCCACTTCCAGTCCTAACCCCATCAACCCATTTCCAGTCAGCCCCCCATAGCCCATTGCCAGTCCTACCCCCCCCCATCAGCCCACAGCCCATTACCAGTCCTAACCCCATCATCCCACCTCCAGTTTTAACCCCCCATCTCATTTCCATTCCTAGCCCCTCATAGCCCATTACCAGACAACCCCCATCAGCCCACAGCCCATTACCAGTCTTAACCCCCCCAAAGCCCATTACCAGTTCTAACCCCCCAACAGCCCATTACCAGTCCTAACCCCATCAGCCCACCTCCAGTCTTAACCCCCCAGCCCATTTCCAGTCCTAGCCCCCCCCATAGCCCATTACCAGACAGCCCCCATCAGCCCACAGCCCATTACCAGTCTTAACCCCCCCCAAAGCCCATTGCCAGTTCTAAGCCCCCCCCCAACAGCCCACAGTCCATTACCAGTCCTAACCCCATCAGCCCACCTCTAGCCTGAACCCCCCCCTCAGCCCAGCCCAGCCCATTTCCAGCCCCAGCCCCCCAATAGCCCATTACCAGCCCTACCCCCCCCAGTCCATTTCCAGCCCCAGCCCCCCCAATAGCCCATTACCAGTCCTACCCCCCCCCCCATAGCCCATTACCAGTCCTACCCCCCCCCGGCCTAAAGTAAAATTTAATTTAAAAAAAAAACCTGGTGGCTGCCGCCGCGGGGCCCCCTCTGCTGCCGCGGGGGCCCCGTCTACAAGCTGGTCGGGTCCGGTCGGGTCGGGTCGGGTCCGGTCGGGTCTCTCTCCCTCCCTCGCTGCAGGCTGCGAGAGACGCGAAGGGAGAGCGTCTCCTCGCGTCTGTGTTAAGCCCGCAGGGGCTGATGGGAAATCCCATCAGCCCCTGCGGGCTTAACACAGACGCGAGGAGACGCTCTATCTTCGCGTCTCTCGCAGCCGGGAGGGAGGGAGGGAGGGAGACGAGACCCGACCCGACCCGACCCGACCCGACCAGACCAGACCATCTTGTAGACGGGGCCCCCGCGGCAGCAGAGGGGGCCCCGCGGCGGCAGCCACCAGGTTTTTTTTTTAATCGAGTTGAAAAAAAAAAAACTGGTTCTATTTTTTGTGGGCCCCTGCCGGTTGTGGGCCCTACGCCATGGCGTACATGGCGTATACGTAAATCCGGCCCTGCCTGGAGTTGATTGTGGTACAGATCACCAACTACTAGTAAGCAAACTCAAGCTAAAGTTAAAAAAGAGCAAGTCACTCATAAATGTAGCAAAATATGAAATGAGAATATACCACCAGAATTTAAAGACTGCCTGCAAAATTGATTTGCTTCTTTAGATACAAATGACAGAGCTCCAGAAGAGTTATGGGATGACATCAAGAAGGTTGTGTTGGAAGAAAATGAGAAATATCTGCAAAAGGTGAAAAAGCCAAAACAGCCAAAATGGATGACTGAAGAAACTCTGAAAATTGCCCAGAAATGCAGAGAAGCTAAAGCCAGAGGAGAGAGACAATTGCAGAGCTCAACAAAGATTTCCAATATGCAGCAAGACAAGACAAAAAGAAGTTACTACAATGACGCATGCAAGGAAATAGAAGCAGAAACTAGTAGAGGAAGAACAAGATTGACTTTCCTAAAGCTGAAAGAGTTAAAGAAAAAATTCCAGCCTCAAATTTGAAATGTTACAAGATGCTCAAGGATCCAAGTTGAATGATGCTGGAGAAGATCAGGAAAAGCTGGAAAGAATATACAGAGCTATTATATGATAAAGATCAAGTGAATCAACAACTGCTTCAACCTGTACCTTATGATCCAGAACCATTGGTGATGAAAGAAGAAGTTGAAGCAGCATTGAAGGTCTTATCAAAGAACAAAGCACCAGGCACTGATGGCATTCCCATTGAAGTATTACAGCAATCTGATGCAACTGTTACCATACTTAAAAGGCTCTGCCAGGAAATTTGGAAGACAACATCATGGCCTACTGACAGGAAAAGATCTGTGTTTATACCAATACTAAAGAAAGGTGATCCAACTGACTGTGGTAATTATCGTACAATCGCTCTGATCCCACATGCCAGCAAGATTCTACTGATCCCACATGACAGCAAGATTATTCAGCAGAGACTACAACCATACCTGGCATGAGAATTGGCTGAAGTTCTGAAAAGGGCGAGGAACAAGAGACATCATCGCGGATGTGAGATGGATCCTTGAAAAGACTAAAGAATACCAAAAGAATATCTATGTGTGTTTTCTTGATTAAAACAAGGCTTTTGACTGTGTAAACCATGAGAAACTCTGGGCCACATTAAGAAGCATGGGTATACCAGAACACCTGATTGTTTCCTTGCATAACCTTTACATTGATCAAGAAGCAACAGTTCGAACGGAACAAGGAGAAACAGCATGGTTTAAAATCAGCAAAGGTGTACGACAAGGCTGTATACTTTCCCCCTACCTGTTTAATTTATATGCAGAACAAATCATCAGACAAGCAGGACTGTATGAAGACAACACAGGTGTAAAGATTGGTGGGAGACTCATCAACAACCTTCGCTATGCTGATGATATCCTGACTGAAAGGGAAGATGATCTGAAACATTTGCTTCTTAAGATCAAGAGGCATAGTCTTAAAATGGGCCTGCACCTTAATGTAAAGAACCTTAATGTAAAGAACACAAAGATCCTGACAACTGGCAAAATCAATAAGTTCATCGTTGATGGAAAAGAAATTGAAATAGCAGACAACTTTAATCTACTTGGATCAACTATCAATAAAGAAACAACAAGCAGTCAAGAAATCAGATGACGTATAGCTCTTGGCAGAATGGCTATGAAGGACCTAGACAAGATTCTCAAGAGCAGAGAGGTCTCTCTCCATACAAAGATTCAATTTGTTCAAACCATGGTATTTTCAATAAACTCATATGGATGCAAAGGTTGGACAGTGAAAAAGATAGAGTGGAAGAAAATTGAAGCCTTTGAATTATGGTGCTGGGGACAAATACTGTGTATCCCATGGACTGCCCAAAGAACAAACTAGTCAGTACTAGAGGCAAACACATCCTAAACTTTCTTTAAAAGCTCAGATGACAAGACTTTGAGTTTAATGCTTTGGACAAATCATGCAAAGAGAGAGATCATTAGAGAAAGACATCATGCTTGGAAAGGTAGAAAGTCAATGCAAAAGAGGAAGGCCAGCAATGAGATGGATCAATACAATAACAGTAGCTATGGGTGCCACTCTCTCAACAATGAGCTGCCTGACTGAAGACCGAACACAGTTTCGGACAACTATCCAGAGGGTCGCCATGAGTCGACGCCGACTCGACAGCACTTAACAAGAACAATGCGAAATAAGATCCCAGATGTTGAGACTTTAATGGAAGAGGCTGATTTGGATTTAGTGGCGGTTATGGAGACATGGTTCACGGACAACCATGACTGGGGTGTAATTAAACCGGGTTATATTTTAGTCAAAAAGGACAGGTTAGGAAGAAGGGGAGGAGGAGTGGCACTATATGTAAGAAAGCTATAGAATTACAGGGCTTAAAAGGGAGTGAGGAGGCACTGTGGGTAAACTAGAAAGAGAGAACTGAAAATCCATTCACATTGGTGTGATATGCAGATCTCCTTCACAGGGAGGAGAAGTGGATGGAGATTTAATAGAAGACATCCGCAGTATTGCCATGAAAGGAAAAGTGCAAGTGATAGCTGATTTCAATATGCCAGTCATTAAGTTGCACATCACTGCTGCAGTGTCAGCTAGAACTAAGGAGATCCTGGATTCTCTACAGGGAGAACTATTCCAGCAATCAGTAACAGAATTCATATGTGAAAGGCCATGCTGGACTTAGTGCATACCAATGGGGAAAGTGTTTCTGATATTATAGTGGGAGATCATCTTGCATCCAGTGATCACCAGATGGTGTGGTTCAGTGTTAGGACTAGGGCTTATAAAGTCCATTTAAAAGTGAGGGTCTTAAACTTTAGAAAAACTAACTTTGCCAAGATGGGACAGTACCTCAAGGAGTCATTAGTGGGATGGGAACAGCTGGAAGATGTAGAAAATCAATAGGGAAAACTGAAAGGAGATATTTTAAGGGCAACAGAGCTTTTTGTTAGAATGGTAAATGTGAAAGAAAAAGGAGGTCACTATGGTTCTCAAAAGAAGTAGCTCAAAAGGTGATGAAAAAGAGGGTGGCCTTCATAAAATACAAGAGAGAGGAAGACAAGCATCAATATTTGGAAAAACTTAGAGAAGCTAGGAAAGCAGTCAGAAAAGCAAAGATACAAAAAAAAGAAGAGATAACCAATGCAATAAAATGGGGGGACAAGACATTTTTCAGCTATGTTAGCAAGAGGAGGAAGTGGAAAAGTGGTATTGATAGACTCAAGGGGGAAGGGGAGAAATATGTAGATACTGGCAAGGATAAAGCGGAATGGCTTATCAAATATTTTTGTTCTGTGTTCACAGATGCAGGACCCGGAACAAGACCTTAGTAAACACCCACAAATAGGAGCAGAAGTGATGTGGATCGTGGACAATTTTCAGATGACTGTGTTCATGAGGAACCAGCTAAAATAAAAGTAGACAAAGCAATGGAGCTGGATAGGATACATCCGAGAATATTGAAGGAATTTGGGGGCATTCTATCGGCTCCACTGTCTGACCTTTTCAATGCTTTTTTAGGGTCGGGGTGGTCCCAGAGGACTGGAGAAAGGCACATGTGGTCCCTTTACACAAAAGCAGAAGCAAGGATGAGGCTGAGAAATACAGGCCAGTTAGTCTGACCTCTGTGGTGAGTAAATTAATGGAAACACTGCTAAAACAGAGGATAATGATGTTTCTGAAGTCCAATGGATTGCAAGATCTGAGACAGCATGGGTTTACCAGAGTTAAGTCTTGTCAAACAAATCTGATTGATTTCTTTGACTGGGTGACCAATGAGTTGGACTAAGAAAGAGCCCTAGATGTGGTGTAGTTGGAAGTGTTTGACACTGTTTCATACAAGCGACATAAATAATTAGAGCACCTTAGGGATGGACCCTGAAGTGACTGACCGGGTTAAAAATTGGTTGAGTAGGAAGCAACATGGAGCCCGATTCTGAGAAGGGGACTTGCGGGCTGTCTGGTTGTAGCCAAGGAAGATGGGCTCATTAGGACCCAATTCTGGGTGGAGGTAACAAAACATTCCCATGGTACACAAAATCTGGCCCAAGGATGACCTGGCATGCCCTGCCTGCCAGTGGGGATGTCTTCTCTGGGCGTGATTTTTTGTGATGATCTAAAAGTGTCTAAACAGGTAGAAAAGGTGAAGGCAAAAGCCAGAAGGATGCTTGGGTGACTAGGGAAAGGAATGGCCAGCAGAAAAAAAGAGATGTTAATGCCACTGTTTAAGTCTCTGGTGAGACTTCATTTGGAGTATTGTGTGAAATTCTGGAGACCGCACCTTCAAATAGATATAAACAGGATGGAGTCAGTGCAGAGGGTGGCTACTATAATGGTTAGTAGTCTTCATTATAAACCATATTGGGACAGAACTAAAAATCTTAATATGTATATGTTAGAGGAAAGGCGGAATAGAGGAGATATGATAGAGTTGTTTAAATACCTCCATGGCAACATGCACAGGAGGAGAGCCTCTTTCAATTGAAAGAAAGCTCTATAATATGGGGACATAGGATGAGGGTGAAAGGGGATAGACTCAGAAGTAATATTCAGAAATATTTCTTTAAGAAAGAGTATAGATGCATAGAATAGTTTCCCAGTAGAGGTAGTAGAGATGAGGACAGTATCTGAATTCAAGAAAGCATGGGACAAATGCAGAAGATCTCTAAAGGAATAAAAGGAACTATAGTATTTGATATGGAAGGTCAGACTAGATAGGCTATATGGTCTTTTTCTGCTAACATATTTCCGCTGTTCTCCCTGTCTCCATCTAGCTCTCACCTCTTCCCCAGTCTCCTACTCCTCATCTGTAATTCACCCACTCCTTAGTCCACCATTTCCACCTCCTATACTCACCCTCTCTCTACCTCCATCAGCATTTCTATCCTTATTCCAAGCTTCTTTGTCAACCATTCATTTCTTGTCCTTCAACCTCTTTCTTCATTTTCTTAACCTCTGTCCATCCTATTATGCTTCTGTACCACCTCCCCGGCCTCATTCCTATCCTATCACTCCTTTCCTCTTTATCCCTCCAAAATACCTCCATCTCTTTTCACTACCTCTCACCCTCTCTCCAGTTCACTAGGTCATCCATATCACCTCTCATTCCCTCCTCACTCTTCAGCCCCTTTATTCTACCAATTCACACCCTAACTTGCATCCACAGACCATCTAACATATTGACATTCATACCCATCCAACTGCCAAGCCCCCACTATCCTTCCAGATGCCTGCTCAGTCTTCACATTCCCAATGTCCCCTTCCCCAGGTCCCTGCTCTGCTCCACTACCCACAAAATCTCAGCATCTCTGCTCTTTCCCTCTTCTCCCCATACATGAAATTCCAGCTTTCCCAAGTCGACACTCATTTTCAAACCCAGAATATTCATTTTTCTCCAATCCCTGAGTCCCTGCTTGCCTACAGTTTCCAACCATCAATCCTTGAGTCTCAAATTTCTGCTGCTCTCCTTCCTCCTCCTCTGAACCAATCTCAGGGTTCCTATGCTCCAAAGTCCCCAATGTCTCTGAAATCTCCAAGTCCTGCTCTTTTTCTCCCCTTACCCTTTCAGCTTACATAAGAACATAGGAACATAAGATATGCCATACTGGGTCAGAGCAAGGTCCATCTTGTTTCCAACAGTGTCCAATCTAGGTCATATGTACCTAGCAGTTTCCCCAAAAGACACAGGTTCAACAATACTTGTATTTGAGCAAGCAGTGGATTTCCTGGGTCCCCTTTAATAATGGTTTATGGACCTTTCCTCCAGAACTTGTCCAAACCTTTTTTAAACCCGGCTACACTAACAGCCTTTACTACATCCTCCGGTAACAAATTCCAGAGTTTGATCACATGTTGAGTGAAAAAATATTTTCTCATTTTAGTCTTAAATAGGTTACCCTGTAGCTTTATTGCATGTCCTCTAGTCTTTCTATATTTTGATGGTGTAAACAATCGATCTACGTTTACCCGTTCCACTCCGTTCATTAATTTATAGACTTCTATCATATCTCCCCTCAGTCATCTCTTTTCCAGGTTGAAGAGCCCTAACCTTTGTAGCCTCTCTTTCATAGGGGTATCCTTCCATCCCCTTTACTATTTTGGTGGCTCTTCTCTGTACCTTTTCTAATAACGCTATATCCTTTTTAAGGTACGGTGACCAGAATTGAACACAATTTCAAGGCATGATTGCACCATGGAAAAATACAGAGGCATTATAATATCCTTTGTTTTATTCTCCATTCCTTGCCTTATGAATCCTATAATTCAATTTGCTTTCTTGGCCGCTGCTGCACATTGGGCAGAGGGTTTCAACATGTTATCCATGATGACGCCTAAATCTTTTTCCTGGGTAGTGGTTCCTAATGTGGAACCTAGCATTGTGTAACCATACTTTGGGTTGTTTTTTCCTAGGTGCATAACTTTGCACTGGTCCACATTAAATTTCATCTGCCATTTGGATGCCCAGTCTTCCAATTTATCAAGGTCCTCTTGCAATTTTTCACAGTCCTCATGAGTTTTAACAACTTTGAGTAAATTTGTGTCATCTCCAAATTTGATCACTTCACTCGTTATTCTCACAATCTCACAAGAGCTTCTCTTCTGCTTACACTCCTTCCTTGGATTAGCATTTCTAACTGATCCAGTTATTGCTTCTGCAAATGGTACAAACATTTCCTTCCTCTATCCAATATGCACCTCCCCCCACCCCCCACCCACACACACAATAAAAACATCCACTGTCTGTATCTACAGAGCCCTGCATAGTTCAAACTCCAGGTGTTTGAACTGCATGGCCTCAAGGACTCAGAGAGCCCCACATTTCAGACGACAAATGTATCTATCCATTACCCTGGTGACAGGAGAGAGGAGAGAACAAAGAGGTGTTCACTACAAAAGGAGAAGCAACAGCCAGATAGGTTGGAAGTGCCAACTTGAGGATTTGATAGCAAAGGAGAGGCAAGTCTTTTTTTATAGGTGGGGTGGTGGGGTTATTTTATATTCCTTGCCACCCTGCTTTGGCAGCAGTATAGTGGAGGGGCATCAGAGGTGGTCAGAGTAGGGCTGCAAAAAGCACGCTCACACATGCATAGGGCCGGCCCTGCCAGCAATCTCACAAGAGCTCGTTCTTTTGGTTGTACGGGCTGCCATTGGTTGTTAGTCAATATAATAAGCTCTGTTCTGCCTATTATGATGTCAAGTTTATGGGAAAACACAGGGCCTCTGGCATTCCAAAAGCAGCTCATTTTTCACATGGTCCTTTATCAGATGTTTACTTGCTCTTGGCTTTTTTGGTGACAGTAATGACTTACTCCTAAAGTTTACAAAAGCTACTCTTGAGGCTGTATGGAAAAACAATAACATTTGTAGAAACACTAACTCAGCAGATGTCTCTGCTCATTCTGCATGCACTTATTGCAACAATCTAACATTAGATTTTGTTTGTCTGATTTTTGTAATTTAAAGTAATCTGATACATGAAGAGGCTGGTCTCCTAAGCTTTTACAGTATATCCCCATAGACACAAAATGAAAAAACATTTAGCAAAGCAGGACTTACTCATTGAGGAAGTTATGCAATTATCCAGAACAACCTTTTTAATTAATAAAAACAAAACTGCAGTTGGGGATTTGATTCCTGCATCTTCTTGGATATAATTTACTCAACAGTTCCTAAAATGTGTTTGGGACTGGATGGGTATTTGACTGACTATGATATGCATTTAGATTTTATTTCGCTTACCATAAGCCTTTCTGGCTATTTACATATGCTTAATTATATGAGAGTGGGTTGCCATTTTGAAATATGAAGGTGATTATAGAAAGTTTTCATGTGTAAAAAATAAGCATGTGTACAACAAAGATTTTCGGGATTGTTCTGCTTCATCACAATATACACATTTGAATAGTCTGGGGAAAGTGAAACATTCGTTTGTTGGTCCAGTTCATCCCCATTAAAGTTTATGGGGAAACTGGTTTGCAATGCAACCTTCAGGTTTGCCATCTATTTTCAATCAAACCTGCTTGAAACTTGATGGAAGGCATCTGTAACACTACCACAAACCATCTAGAGGGTCACAAAACTGACAGGGGCACCATAAGATGGGCACAGAATATGTAAAGTGGAAGGATGAGTAACAGAAACCACAAAGAGTGCAGTGAGCACCTCACATAGGGGAAGAGGGCAAAGCAGCACCACAATCAGTGCAAGCACAGCAAGGCACTTTGAGAGAAGTAAAATGGCAAGGAGACCAGCACAGCACCCAGATCAGCAGCAAGACCCTAAATTATGCTAGGTGGAGCAGCAGAGCTCAGCAATGAGACTGGCAGGAAGGACCTAGATTATGGCAGGAGGAAGAACATGGCACCCAGATTTGCTGAAAGGCTCTAAATTATTTAATGAGGATCAACACAGCACAGCATAGCACAGAGGAGAGTCAACACAAGAGCAGAAAAGACAACATAAAGAGTAGGGTGAGTTCAGCTAAGCTGTGTGCCTGCAAGCATAGGCATAGTTTGGAGGGGGGCAAGGGGAGGTATTCCCCCCCCCAATGAGCTGACTCTCTCACCAAGTCAGTGACAGCCTGCCCCCCCCACCACCCCACCTGCATCACTGCTACTGTTTTTTCTGTGCCTGCAACGGCAATCTCCGATTAAGAAAATAATGCAGACTTTCTTACTACTACTACTACTATTTAGCATTTATATAGCACTACGCATGCAGCGCTGTACAGAAATATAAGCAAAAAGACAGTCCCTGCTCGTCAGAGCTTACAATCTAGTCAAGACAACACAGAACAATAGACAAATCGGGAAAACAATTATGGTGACATGGAGCAATAGCTAATTCGGGATAAAGCAAAGTATGGGGTAAAACAAAGTATGGCAATTACAATTCAGGCAAAACAAGTATGGCATTTACAAAAACCAAGTATGGCATTTACAGTTTTAGACATGACAAAGGACGGGAGTCAGGTTAGGACAAAAGGTAGAAGTCAGGATCTGAAAGTGACAGTGAAGAGGTGGGTTTTCAACCTGGACTTGAAGAGGGCCAGGGAGGGTGCCTGGCATACAGACACAGGTAGGTTGTTCCAGGAATACGGTGCAGCAAGATGAAAGGAGCGAAGTCGGGAGTTAGCAGTGCGAGTGGAGGGTTTAGATAGAAGTAATTTGTTAGAAGAGCGAATTCCCAAGAGGGGATGTAGAGAGAGATGAGAGATGAAAGGTAATGAGGGGCTATAGAATGAATGCATTTATAGGTCTGTAGAAGAAGTTTGAATTGGATGCGGAATTGGATAGGGAGCCAGTGAAGCGACTTGAGAAGAAGAGTAATGTGGGCATGGCAAGGCTGGCTAAAGATTAGTCGAGCAGCATAATTTTGAATAGATTGAAGGGGAAAGAGATGGCTCACAGAGAGACCAGTAAGGAGAAGATTTCAGTAGTCGAGGCGAGAGGAGATTAAGGAGTGGACAAGGGTTTTAGTAGTGTGTTCAGAAAGGAAGGGGCAGATTTTGCTAATGTTGTAGAGAAAGAAGTGGCAGGTCTTAGCTACATGTTGGATATGTGTGGAGAAGGAGAGAGAGGAGTCAAAGATAACTCCCAGGTTGCGGGCTGAGGAAACCGGAAGGATTGTAGAGCCATCCATGGAGACTGAGAAGGGAGAGGAGGGGAGGAATTGGGGGGAAAGACAAGGAGTTCAGTCTTGGCCATGTTCAGTTTCAAGTGACAGTGAGACATCCAGGCAGCGATGTCAGAAAGACAGGCAGAGATCTTGGTCTGGATTGCTGGAGAGATATTAGGCATAGAGAGGTAAATTTGGGAGTCATCAGCATAGAGATGGTATTGAAAGCCATGGGAGGAGATAAGCATACCAAGGTAATGGGTATAGAGAGAGAAAAGGAGCGGACCTAGGACGGATCCCTGGGGTACACCAACATGGAGCACGGTGGGAGAGGAGGAGGAACTGCCAGAGCATACACTAAAGGAGCGATGGGAGAGGTAGGAGGAGAACCAGGAAAGTACGGAGCCCTTGAAACCAAGCGAGGAGAAGGTGGCGAGGAGAAGATTGTGGTCAACAGTGTCAAAGGCAGCAGAGAGGTCGAGAAGGATGAGGATGGAGTAGAGGCCCTTAGATTTAGTCAGGAACAAATCACTGAAGACTTTTGTAAGAGCCATTTCAGTGGAGTGTAAGGGACGGAAGCCAGATTGTAGAGGGTCCAGGAGGGCCTGAGAGGTGAGGAAGTCAAGGCAGCGGCAGTGGACTGCTTGTTCAAGTAGTTTAGATATGAAGGGAAGGAGGGAGATGGGTCGGTAGTTAGAGGGATAGGTGGGTTCGAGTGAAGTTTTCTTGAGGAGAGGTGTGACCACGGCGTGCTTGAAGTCTGCAGGGACAGTTGCAGTGGAGAGTGAAAGGTTGAGAATAAGAGAGATGGAAGGGACAATGGTGGGGGAGATGGGGTTTAGGAGATGGGTGGGGATAGGATCAGAGGAACAGGTGGTGGGTTTGGAGGAAGAAAGAAGGAGTGTGGTTTCCTCATCAGAGATCGTAGGGAAGGAGGAGAGGGTAGCAGAGGAAGTATGGATGGGAGGGGGAGAACTGGGGAGGAGGCGAGGTAGATGAGGAAGTAGGGAATTGGAGGGTAATCTTGTGTATTTTGTCATGGAAGTAATCAGCCAGGGTTTGGGCAGACAGGGAGGGCGGGATGAGGGGCGGGGGCACCTTGAGGAGAGAATTGAGTTTATTAAAGAGGCGGTGAGGATCGGAGGCAAGAGAGTTGGTCAGGTGGATGTAGTATTCTTGTAGTATGTAGTATGCAGTATTCTCCTGAGCTGAGAAGGTTGGTCTGGTCCCGTGCCTCTCTGATGCATCCTTCACATCAGAGGGGAAAGGACTAGACCAGCCTTCATAGAATGGAAGTGCATAGTGCCACACTTTTTTTTTTGTCTCTTTTAAATCAGGGGCCCTTTTTCACTGCTGCAGACACAGAAAAAGCAGCAGTGACAGGCAGTGGGGCAATGGGGTGTGTGGCATAGCTGGAAGGGAAATGTTGGGCAGATGGACACAAGGGAAGGGAATAGCCGAAAGGGATATGATGGGCAGATGTACATGAAGGGGGTGTGGAATGGCCAGAAGGGACATGCTGGGCAGGTGGACATGAAGGAGCGGGGGTGCAATAGCCTGAAGGGAAATTCTGGGTAGATGCACGCAAAAGGGGAGGGAGGTTTGGAATGGCTGGAAGGGAAATGTTGGGCAGATGGACATGAATGGGGATGGAATAGCTGGAAGGGAAATGCTGAGTGAATGTTGGACATGAGGGGGCAGAAGGCAGAGCTGAATAGGAAATGTGGAGGGGATGCCATAGGGCAGATATTGGATACACAAGGGGGGTGAAGGACAGATACTGGACACACAGTGGGGGTTGAAGCAGATGCAGGATATGGGTAGGGGGTGGTGGGCAGATGCTGAGCATGGTATAGAGAGAAGAGGCCAAACATGTGGTAGGGGTCATAAAGGAATGGAGGGCAGATGCTAAACACAGGGTAGTGGTCATAGGGAGATAAATGGCATATGGTGGACATAGGGTAAGGGGATATAGTACAGAAACTGGACACGGTAGGCATGGAGGGCAGATGCTGGGCCCAAAGGGGGTTGGGGAGTGGAGAGCAAATGTTGGATATGGGGTAATAGAGATGCTGGTTACAAGGTGGGGAGAGAGAGGGAATGCTGGATATGGAGTGAGGTGAGATGGCAAGATGTTGGACACAGAGTGAGGGAGAGAAGGGGAATGCTCGACATGGGAGGGATATGATGAGAAAAAGGGGAGAGGTGTGAGATTGGAGAGAGAGGGGGAGACAAAACAGGGCAGTAGAGAAGGAGATAGATGCTGAACATAGGGAGGTTGGCAGAGAGAAAAAGCAGAGTAACTTAAAGACGCCAAGCATTAGCAGTAAATTTGAGAGACTAAGATAATACTCCACATACCCTGGCTTAGAAGTGAGGTTCATGACTGTCTTGGTATCCGCAAAATTAACCCATTTGGAGAAACTGCCTCAAGCAAAGCAGGAGGATGAGGAAGAGTTGCTCAGGAAAAGCTGAAGCACCCTGGGTCACACAGAGCTAGAAGGGAGTCAACAAACCAGTCTGGCATTTGAGAAGGGTGAAACTCATACAATGACAAGACTATGCTAATAGCAGAGGTGAAAAGCACAAGGACAAAGAGGAGTGGCCCAGAGAAAGCCAAATCAATGAGAGCATAGACACAGAGAGCCACTGTGCCCCTGGCCCAAGAAGAGCCAATTCAGTTCATCTCAAAAGTCATCTGTTAGACCCCAACTGTCCCATCTGCACTGAGCATCTCCCTCCCATATCCAATAAAGAAATAAGGGCAGATCAAGGAAGGAGAAGGCTACTACTCTGAGGAGAATCTCTACCCCTGATCCAAAGAGGAGAGAAGCTTGGACCAGTGACAGAACTGCTTCCTCGATAGGCAGGTGGAGGCACTGTGGGAAGGCTTCCTGCAGAATTTTGGGGTGAAAGCATATATTGTATCAGGCTGTGGCAGCCTCCTCTGTCAGGCTTTGCTAGAAGTGATTGAGTCCCAGGGTTTATTCTTCCTGAGATTGTCTGGAAATATGTAGATCACATCTGGTCAACAGAATCCAAGACTATAGTCATTATCTGGTCAACAGCAGCAGCAGCAGAGATTCCTAGGCATACACCATACCTGAAGAGCAAACAGAGATACAGAACTGTACATTATACCTCTATCATCCTTTCAACCAGTCCATTTAAGCCACACTCATTCAGGGGCCCAGAACTGGAAGCAACACTTTTACTTGCACCCATCCTGCCTCAGAGCTCCTCCTTGGCTCCTGCTGTAGTGTATAATCTGATAAGCTGAGAAAGAGAAATATTGTCACATTTCAAGAGCAGACCATGAGGAAATATCAGGTCTCATCTCCTGCCCAGGTGTCCCAAAATAATAAACCAAAACAATGTTATTACATACACAGTTATTACATACACAGTTTTGCTGTTTGCCTCCAGACTTTCGTCCCTTTGAGGAAGCGTCCCAGGGGCTGAGGGAGGAGAGACCATTCCATACTGGGCTCTTCTCTGGTACAGTTTCGCCTAGTACAGAGAGAGGTCATGAATTCTCTACCCTCTTTTCATATCTTGAAGATCAGTTGAGAGTGAAGCAGAGGAAGCCAGCAGGTCAGGTTTACATAATATGCTTCAGTCATTTAGCAATAGTCTTCTGCTGATGGGTCAACACTACAGCTTGCCACCTGAAGTACCTGGAGGGGTGCAGAGCATGAGGTCTAAGGCAGCAAAATGCAAAAGGGCCATCAGTGACTGTAATTGCAAGGAATGTTGCTTTCGCTCTCTCTGAATCTCTAGACTGTAATAATTATTTTTTCTTGCTCTTTGATTTTAATTTTTGGCATGGGTGACTGAAAGGTAGCCACTGGAAATGAGCATCATCCAAGAGAAACTGTAGTGCCAACTGTCAAAAACACAGCTAGTAGAAACATTGAAGGCAGAGAGTGTGGGCAACTGTCCCTCAGTATAGCTCTATAGGCTTTTCATATCCCAGTGGCATGAAAATGAAGAGAAACCAAGCAAGGGAAGGTTTGTCTTCGAAATACTAGCTTTTCCACCAACTCCAGTGCTAGCTGTGAACAATGGGGAACTAATATAGATGAATCTGATCACAAAGATTATTGAGGAAAAAAACACATAACAAACATGTATATATGTTGGAAAGTTCGTTGTGTAAGGGGGAAGGATAAACCCCTTCGAAAAACAAACCACTCCGTTTTAATCTTAAAGTAAAAATTGTGCAAAACTTTTCAAAAGGTACCACAAAGCCAAAATGCTAAGAAATAAAATACCTAGGAGTAATGCTGGACAGCAACCTAAATATGGACAAGCACCTCCGAATTACCAATTGGGCCATTTTCCACAAATTAAGAGTCCTGCAACCGCTACAGAACATTATTGATCACTCCGACTTCAGAACAGTGGCACAAGCCCTCATCATTCCCCACCTGGATTATTGCAACGCCATTCTACAAGGTCTGCCTAAAAAAACCATTAACATTCTTCAACTGGCACAAAACGTAGCAGCCCGAGTCATCATGAAAAAAGGTCTAACAGAGCACATCATTCCCGTCCTAATCGAGCTACATTGGCTCCCCATCACGGCCCGCATCCAATATAAGATATTAGTAACCACCTTCAAGCTTGATCATAATGTAGCACCCTCTTACCTCAACACCTTAATCTCAGCACAACCAATCAACAGAAGCAGAAGAACAGTGAATAGCAATACCCTTCAAGTCCCGAGTAGCCTGAGAAATTTCAATGCTAGCACCACTAACAGAGCGTTCTCCTTTATGGCTCCATGACTCTGGAACCAAATGCCCCACGAACTGAGAGCAAATAAGGACCTGAAGGACTTCAGGAAAAAACTAAAGACTCACCTATTTCAGACTCATTACAACCTAACCTAGTCAATATAATCCTTTCGAACAACATAGCTACTAAAAATCATATTCAACAAGAAATGCATCCTGTAATTATGTAATTTATGTATATATGTAAAGCCCCCTCTCAAGAAATGAAATGTAAATCTGTAACCGTTTGCTGTGACTTTCACCCTCCCCTGCAATCCTACTGTATGCTTAAATTCTGGTCTGTACAACCGCTCCCTTTTGTATAGAAAACCGCCACTGATCGCTGGAAGTGGCGGGATACAAGTGTACACTAAATAAATAAATTAATTAAATAAATAATATAAATTAAATTCTTAAACTTAGCTGGCAGCTGGAAACCAGACGACAAAAGAGGCAAATGGCAGTTGAAAATCGCCAAGTCAGAAAATGACGAGTGAACCAAAACCGCTCCAAAAAGAGCAGGGGAGCTTTCCGCCCAAAAGGGCTACGACACAGCGCCGCGTTTCGGATCCTTAGATCCTTTGTCAAGTAGTAGAGTAGGAAAGTTCACCAAATGATGAAATGTCCACAATAAGATGTGTAATAATCACTCGATAATTTGGTTGCTTGTCTCAGCACAGCTTCAATTTCAACAATTCCTCAAAGGAGGATGGCATCTGATGTCACAAATGAATGATGTTGCAATATATAGTGAGTATAGGGAGTGGAGGAGTGGCCTAGTGGTTGGGGCAAGGTACTTCAGGCCGGAAGGTCGGGGGTTCAAATCCCACTAGAGAACAGCAACCTTGGGCTGGAAGGACTGGGGTTTCTAGTCCCACAGGTGGTCTTGGACAAGCCACTTAACCCTCCATAGCCCATGTTCCCTGTAAAATAGTTATCTCCAAGTTATAATGCCCTGTTCAATGTAATTACAGTTTGTTCAATATAAACCACACTGGTGCAGAATAGCATGGTATATAAGAGAATGTAAATAAATATACCCACAAAAAAGCAGCTAGAGAAATACCAGACAGCCAAATGGCAATTCAAGAACCCAAAGTACTCCACCAATCAAGTTCCAGGTGACAGTATTTAAAAAGAAAATCCAGCATTGCTCCAGAATCTGTAAACACTGCTCCTGATCTCCACCACAAAAGTCCAAAGGAACATGGTCCATAACACACCATATAAAATCCACAAATGTGTGCTGTAATTGGACACAATGAGGGACTAAAGGAGCTGTCAAAGTATTAGTATTAATCCTTGATTTGTGCTCAGAAAGATGGTTCTTCACCAGGCGGATAGTGAACAATGGGGAGCCATGATATCCCATGCCGTTCAGAATATACATTCCTGTGCACACTATGTGGAGGATAAGACAGGAAATTCTGCACAGCCTTGGCCAGACTACCAATTTGTGTGCTCAGTATACCAAAGGATCTGCGTGCATGGCCTCAATGGGCTCTTCAAGGTAGCATGTTACTGAAGTATGAGCAGGAGTCTGACTTGTGGCAGCTTCATCTCTGCAGTTTAGTACTGTAGCTAAAGCTTTGTTCAGCAGAGTTTGTGGCTGAGGCACATGGGCCACAAGCACATAAAGCCAAGAGGAAGAGTGGTAGGTGATAGAGTGGTACTCATGTTAGCAACACTGCTTGCTTGGCATGCCTGGCATTTGCCCTGCTCTATCACCACCACTGCCCCCCTATCTCCAGTGCTTCCTCTCTCCACCTCAATCACCAGCTTTTTCTTCCAGTAAGTCAGTGAGCTGTAACACATAGGGGTATGTTTACTAAACTGCAGTAATGTTACAGACCACGCATTATGTAACGTTAACGATCGTTAGGTAACATTAACGCGTGGTATGTAACATTAACAAGAGACTATACTGTGCTGATGGACTACATCTCTCTGTCACAGGGAAAAGAATCTTAAGTGAAAAATTCAGACAGTATGTGGATATGCATTTAAACTAGGAAAAGGGGGTGACGGATGTGGAAGGTCAAGACCTGCATGCCACCCCCTGCAAAAGCAGAATAACATCTAAAACAGCCACACTTTTAAACCACACATCAAAAACAAGTGGGAAGATGTGGGCAGAACAAAATCAATGCAAAATACACACAAGCCAGGTAAATGTTGGAAAGCAATGAGCACAAATGCTCGAAGCTTAGCCAACCAAGTTCCGTACCTGGAATCCCTAATGCTGGAAATGGATTTGGACATTGTGGCCATTAAAGAAACATGGTTTAATGAATCGCATGATTGGGATATAGCCATAGCTGGCTATAACCTATTCAGAAGAGGCAGAGAACATGGAAAAGGTTTCTGCATGAGTATGTTCTGGTTTCATTCATGTGTATAGGGGAGGGATGTGGTTTATTCTGATATGACCAGCAGGTGGACATGTGTAAAAGGAATAAACGTGTAACAGCTATTTTACAACCAGGTGAAGCCCGGGGACCTAACCTATATGTGGATGACTGAAAAAGTTCCAGCTCTAGCTCATGGGTGGCAATTGTGCTGATACTTCCACTTCCTAAGATGGTTCATGAAGAGCATTGGCTCAGCCCAAAGCATGCATATATAAGGGGTGCATGCCGTCATCATGGATCTCACCAGCAGGTATGCACAGGAAGATGCCTCATCCACATAGTCAGGCTTTGTTTTATTTATTTATATTCTCTTATATACCATGCTATTCTGCATCAGTGCGGTTTACATTGAACAAACTGAAATTACATTGAACAGGGCATTATAACTTGGAGATAACTATTTTACAGGGAACATGGGCTATGGAGGGTTAAGTGGCTTGCCCAAGACCACAAGGAGCACCTGTGGGACTAGAAACCCCAGTCCTTCCGGCCCAAGGTTGCTGTCCTCTAGTGGGATTTGAACCCCCAACCTTCTGGCCTGAAGTACCTTGCCTCAACCACTAGGCTACTCCTTGGGCTAAGGCAGGAAGACAAGATGTTTGGTGAGATAGTTATGTGTGTTTTTCTTTTGGAAGATACTGTACATGCTAACTCTGTTTTTTTGTTTCCTCCTGCAGATGCCATGGACTGATTGAGGAGAGCGGATCTTGAGAGAGAGAGGCAGGAGGGTGAAGTAGGGTAGTGTAGGATTTTTACGTGCTTTTATCATTGTATAGATACGCTCGCTAGGACCTCAACAGTGCATTTTAACATGCAGATAGGAGCAGGAGACAAAAACTTTTAAGTGTGTTTTATCATTGTATAGATATGCTCACTAGGGCCCCACAGTCCATTTTAACATGTTCATATGGGGCAGGGGGCCAGAGTCTCTGCATGGTTGTTTGAACATTACTATGTATGCTATGCAGTCATATTGCTCATTGTCATGTACTCATCAATGTCTCTGTGAAATGGTTTCACTGTCACCACACTCTTAATAAACATGGTTCTTCATTGACTTCTAGGATCCAACCTCACTTCTTTATGTGTGCATGTGATATGAATTGTGAGGTGGGATTCCACCAACATGATATGATGATGAATCCCTTTCCACATGATACTTTGCTAGAGGCTGCCAGAAGTGTGCCTCAGACCACAGCAGGGAGGAAGGGTGTGAGGACAAAGGCTGTAGGCTCAACTGCTAAAACCTGTGTAAAGTTGGAGAACTGCATTAAGGCTGCATGTACTGTGATGGCGAAAGTGTTTCTGAGCCTATGGAAATAGGAGAAAAACACCCATTTACCTTTAGGGAGAGAGACAGGCAGGAAAGCTGTAGCTCTCATGCTGAAGCTAAACAGAAAAAAACACACGTAGCTCCTAGTTACAAGCCACACCCAAGCTCTGAAGCAAGTAGTAAAGTTAATGAGAGCCACCTGGGGAGGAGCATGGGACCCTAGTTCAGGCACACTCATATAAACGCAGGGAAATAGAAGGAAAGGGAACCACCAGGGAAACAGAAGGAAGCAGAAAATTGAGGAAGTCTGAAGGAAGGAAGACCTTCAGGGCAGCTGAAGAGAAGAGTATTTCCAAGGACAACACTAGAGAGGGTTCCAGGGGGAAGGAAGCTGTGAGACCGAGTCACAGGAAAAGTTTAACCACAGAGAACGCTGAGGAATGCAGTGGAGCTCTCAGTGGTAGAAGCCATAATCCAGAGAGGAGCAAGTGCTGCAGAGAAACTGCTTTGGGCTCTGGACGGATGAGACTTATAGCTGAGAGAAGTCCTGACGAGGAGCAAAGTACTTTGGCAGTAATCCAGGAAGCTATTGGAAATTTGCCAGCTCCAAAAGGGAACGTGAGTAAATCTGTGACTAAAAGTAATTTAAGTCAGTTAGAGGCACTGTGCCACTTAATGAGAGAGAAGAGGCTTCACGTCCCTGCTGAAAAGCCTGTGTGCAAAGAGAAGTCTTATTGGAGGAAAGTACTAGAGCTGCTATAAGGGGTTAAACCTGAGTTTGTACAGGGAGAGTTAAACCAGGATGCAGAAAGCACTGATCCTGAAGAAATGCAAACTGAATGTTATGAATCTGACCAGGAGTCCGAGTCTTCTATAATGAACTGTTCTTTATGTTATAAGACTTTGTAATGGTCTTAACTGAAAGGAGAAAGGCCTAGAATCTTACTGTCTGGTAAAGCAGAAAAGAAAACAGGCTGGACATTGTTTAAGTCAGTATTGCTTAAGAATCCAGTTTGCCTTTTAAAAGAAGGAAACAGCCACACGTGCTTTAAGCTGAGTGAAGCAGCTAAAACCTTATGCTGAAGGCTGGGACTTTAGAAGAAACAGCTACATGTCTTTAATGCTGAAGGAAGCAATTAAAGCTTTGTTCTGAATGCTGGAAATTGTAAGAAAAGTAACTGCAAACGTTTTAGCCTGACAGAAACAGTTACTATATGGTGCTGTATGTAAAAGTCTTTTCTTTTGTGGAAAACATGGTTTTGGGAGAAAGAATCCTGTATTCATTTGTTTACCATGCGTTGAGCTTTTAAAGGCTCTTTTTGGAAGGTGGAAAACAAAAATAAATATTCATGTGTTTGCCTTAAACTCTTGGGCCTCAATATTATTTGAACCCACAACTACAATCCCCAGTAGCCCCGGCTCTGGACTATATTAAGGCACGTCCCCTCCACTAGGCAGCCACCTGGACAGAAGGGGGCGCGATAGTACCCATGTTCAGGCATGACCAACACCTGGCACTGAAACCACATATTTATGTGGCCTCTTTATGCACCTACTACCTTATGTTCATCTAGGGACATGATATACAACACAAGATATATTGCACATGCTGCTCTAACTTATGCCTACATATTTGTGTTAGTGCCCACAGGATCATCTAGTAGAGGATGGCAGTAACCTCGTGCCATATGCGTGTCTGAATCACCTGGGCAGCATTTAACAAGGTAGCTGATTGTGGTAGAGGGCTGCTATAGCAGGGTCTTTACACCTTGTAGTGGAGATGTCTTTGCATCGTGCCACGGTGTGGCTGGTGAACTAAAAACTGGCTAGTGCTGTTGGCAATGTATGTATTTATTTATTTAAAAGCATTTATAGACCTCTACCACGTATAACATTCTAAGCAGTTTACAAAATAAACATATTGAATAAAACATAATGTATTTTTTTATTTTGTTTAACTGGTTTTATATACTGCCTTATCGTACAATCAAAGCGGTTTACATAAGAATTAACAGGTTACAAGTTGAGCTAGTGCAGATACATTACAAGGGCAGATCCGGGGGAGCATGAAATAGAGGGGGCAAGGAGTATTTAAGGTTAATTATTTACAAGGGCGGGAATATTTACATATGTACATTGGTTAAAGGCGATGAGTCATGTATGGACATCAAAAAGACTGAGTGGGGTGGGGGGGAGAAGAGGGGATGCGATCGTTATGTGGTGGCTCCACAGTGATCTTTGAAGAGGTGGGTTTTGAGCTTCTTCCTGAAATCCTTGGCATCATGGCAATCCTTGGCATCTCAGGTCATTTGGAAGGGAATTCCAGATGGCAGGTGCTGCTGGAGATACAGCCCTATTTGATATGGATTGGGTAGTTTTAAGATAGTTGCTGGGTGTCTGGATGGTGTCCAGTGTGCTGCATCGTCTAGGACGTATGTTAGTATTAGCTTTGATTAGAGTCTAGATAAAGTACAAAATTACAAAACAATGTGTCCACCTAGTCACAAAACAAATGGCGAGCCACCCTGAGAACCACATGGCCACCAGGTGTAATATGTGGAGTGTGTCTATAGAGATGATACCTCATCCTCCTTGGGGTTGCATTGTTGAGAGTGGCTAGTGAATGTGTCCACCTATCTGGGCCAAGGTAGACATAGCAGTGTCATGTCTCTTGTACATATCCACAGACCATTCCATGAAGAAATACAGACTGATATGGATAGGCTCCTATTATGGGAACACAGGTGCTCACATGCCCCTGGCCAGGGTCCTATGGCACATGCGGTCAGAATCAGGTGATGGATAGCTACACAGCTAAAATAGTGGCACTAGAAGGCACATATTGGAAACAAGAAAGATTTTTATTTTGTTGGGCCCCTGAATGTAAAAATATATTTTGTGAAAGTTCTTTCCCCATCATGGTACAAAACTCCAACCTCTGTAATACAGAATATGTGCCCTATTCCTCTCCCTCCCCCCCCCCCTCCTTTCTGGAGCATCTGGAGCAGAGATATGTGCCAGAAGCCGGTGGAGAACTGATGCCATGGCATGTATCTCACCTTGCAGCCCTACCCAAGTAGATTATCATGAGGTCCTGGGAATTTGTAACCCCAACAGAGCCCTGACACACCTCCTGTCATAGGGACATCAGGTGCAGCAGAACTTCAGGGTCCTCAGATTCCCTGAGGACCTCATGGGGACCCATCTTGTTCCAATGGGAGGAAGGCTAGACAGGCTGGTCCCTAGAGGGTCCAGTGGATCTCCAGCCTATCCACCTGCCTTCTCCCTATCCTCCACCTTCTTAACCTCCATAAACTCCATATCGTCCCCTTTGCTGCCCTCCACTTCACCACCTTCCACCTCCTCAACCTTCAGCTCTGTACCTTGTACCTCCAACACCTCCCCTTCAATTTCCTCCACCCCAGGTTCTCCCCCTCTGCTGGAATTTAGTAGCGGGCTGGTCATATTCTCTCTGGGCCAAAGAGAGGACCATGTGGCCTGAGATATTTTTGGGAGGGCTGCCCACTGCTGCTGCTGCCTCTTCTCCAGCATCAGAGTGAAGGGTCAGTTGCTGGTTATCCTCTCCTTCCTCTTTATTAGAGATCATACCCACTTCAGGAGAGTCCTCTTCTGCTGTGGGAGCCCCCAATATGGGGGATCCTCTGATAAAGAGCCACATTTGTAGCTGCTCAACCCCTCTGTATTGATGTTCTGTGGAAGAACATCAGGTCTTGGTGCAGCAGTAGGTGGTAGTGGTGATGGGATGGCTGCTGCTGGTGATGCAGCTCCTGGAAACATAAAGGCTTTGCTCATTGCTCTGATGCACACTGATGGATTACATCTAGCCACAATTGGAATTGCAATGGGCTAAACTAAAGGTGGCAATAAAAGGGGCAACAGATAAATATGTAAAAAAAGTAAATAAAAACAAGAGGAGAAGGAAACCTATTTGGTTTTCCAAAGAAGTGGCTGCTCAAATAAAGGCAAAAAACACAGCTTTTGCAAAATTCAAGTGCTTGCAAACAGAAGAACACAGAAATGAATACAGGATCAAACTCAGAGTCAAAAAGAGAAATAAAAAAAACAAAGGCAGAGGAAAAGATGGCTAAAGATGTTAAGGGTGGCGACAACTTTCTTCAGGTATATTCGGGAAAGGAAGAAGATCAGAGTTGGAATTGCAGGACTCAGAAGTGCTGGAAAAGGACTCATGGAAAGTGACATAGAAAAAGCGAAATTGCTAAACAAATACTTCTGCTCTGTTTTTACTAAAGAAAATCCTGGAGATGGATCAGCTGTGACACCCAAATATAAGAATGGGAATGAAGTAGATACCACACCATTCACAGAAGATGAGGTGTTGGAACAACTTACTAAACTGAAAGTGGACAAAGCCATGGAACCAGATGGGATACATCCCAGGATACTGAAAGAGCTCAGAGAGGTTCTTGCAGGGCCGTTAAAGGATGTATTCAACAGATCCTTTGAAACAGGAGAGGTTCCTCGGGACTGGAGAATGGCTGATGTCGTACCTCTACACAAAAGTGGTGACAGGGAAGAAGTGTCAAGCTACAGACCCATAAGCCTTACCTCGATGGCGGGAAAAGTAATGGAGGCACTTCTGAAAGAGCGAATAGTGAACTTTCTCAAAACCAACAGGTTGCAATATCCGAGGCAACATGGATTTACTGAAGGACGGTCTTGCCAAACAAATCTGATTGAGTTCTTTGACTGGGTGACCAAGTAACTAGATCAGGGGCATGCGATGGATGTCATCTACCTGGATTTCAGCAAAGCCTTTGATACTGTTCCTCATAGGAGGCTTGTTAACAAACTCAGTAGCTTGGGGATGGGTCCCAAGATGGTGAACTGGATTAGAAATTGGTTGACTGACCCTTGACAGAAGGTGATGGTACATGGAGCTCACTCGGATGAAAGGAAGGTGATTAGCGGGGTGCCCGAGGGTTCGGTCCTGGGCCCGGCACTGTTCAATGTATTTGTGAGTGATATTGCTGAAGGACTAAATGGAAAAGTCTGTCTTTTTGCAGATGACACAAAAATTTGCAATAGAGTGGACTCCCCCGAGGGAGTGGATAACATGAGGAAAGATCTACAAAAGCTGGAAGAATGGTCTAATGCTTGGCATTTATGATTTAATGCGCAAAAGTGCAGTGTCATGCACTTGGGTAGCGGAAATCCAAGGGAAATGTATGCAATAGGGGCGAGAGGTTGGTGTGCATGGTTCAGGAGAAAGACCTTGGTGTGATTATCTCTGATGATCTCAAGGTGGCAAAACAGTGCGATAAGGCAGTGGCAAAAGCCAGGAGGATATTGGGCCGCATACAAAGAGGGATTACCAGCAGAAAGGAAGAGGTACTTATGGCACTGTACAGGTCGCTGGTGAGGTCTCACTTGGAATACTGTGTTCAGTTTTGGAGACCATATCTTGCAAAAGATGTAAAAAGACTGGAAACTGTTCAGAGGAAGGCGACCAAAATGATTTGGAGCCTGCGTAAGAAACCCTATGAGAAGAGACTTGAAGATCTAAATATGTACACTTTGGATGAGAGGAGGGATAGGGGAGATATGATTCAGACCTTTAAATACTTAAAGAGGAACGATGAACAAACAAACCTCTTCCAAAGACAGGAAGCTGCAAAACTAGAGGGCATAACATGAAGCTGCAAGGTGGAAAATTGAAAGGCAATGTCAAGAAATATTTTTTCACTGAGAGGGTGGTGGATGCTTGGAATGCTCTCCCGATGAAGTGGTGGGGGCAAACACAGTGATGGAATTCAAAACAGCATGGGACAAGCACAGCGGACCCCTTTACAGCAACAGGATAAAAACAAAATAAACTGAACCATCCAACTTCTCAACAAATAGGGGTGTCCTACATGGAGTGGTGGGTCCACCCCTAAACAAAGACATGGGGAGGGGTGGCCTGCACAGAGCAACAGGTGCACCTACTCTTGCCGTATTGCTTGGCAGACTGGATGGACCATGCTGGTCTTTATCTGCCGTCATTTACTATGTTACTATGAGAGATCATCAGAGATATTAAGGAAGATCCAAGACATCAAGCTGAAGCATGCTGCATTAACAGACAACCTGATATTTATATGTTCCAACAATAAATCGAAAGTAGCAGCAGACACACAAATCTGCAAAGCTAAGAAGAAACCAAAAAGAAAGATATCAAAATAAGCTATTTAGAGAGAACCTAAAACAATTCTACAGGGAATTGAGAAAGAGCATTAAGATAATAAAAGCACAACCAACCAAAGCCGAAACAGAACGTTTCTGGAGAAAACTATACGAGGATCCTATAAAGCACAATCAAGAAGCAGAATGGTTATCCTGCATACAGGAGCATTTAGAAAAAGCAAACATCAAACTTATGGAATGGCCTGCAGTAACAACAAAAGAGCTGGAAAGCAGGTAAATGCGAACCCCAAACTGGAAGAACATGGCCCAGATGGAGTAACCAACTTTTGGCTCAAACAGTTAACATCACTCCACCCAGACCTAGTGAACTGCAAAAATCAATTTTTTAAGCAGCCAAACAATGCCACAATGGCTTACTACAGGAAGAACACTTCTCCTTCCAAAAGGGGATCCAAGTAACACTCCCAATTATAGACCCATAACGTGTCTACCTACAATCTATAAGTTGTTCACTACAATAGATGCAGAAAGAATATATGATCATATTGAGCCCAATAACATCATGGCAATAGAGAAAAAGGGCAACAAGAGAAGAGCATATGGCACCAAAGACCAGTTAATGTTGAATAAGGCCATCCTGGCCAGTGCTAAGAAAAGCAGAAATCTCATTATAGCATGGATTGATTATAAGAAAGCTTTTGACAGCATCCCACACTCTTGGATAATAAATTGTCTTGAAATATATAAAATAAATCCTGGTTTGATAGAGTACATTAAGTTCACCATGACAATGTGGCAAACCACATTTTGAAATATGAAGATGGCCAGTATATCATTCCTAAACAATAATCGGTCGTTTATCAGAGTGTAATGATTTGAATGTGCAAAAAAACTCACTCCATATACATCCACAAAATCTGCTTCTCAAAAAACTGCTTCAATGTTCATAACATTCTTTGAAACAAACAAACACTACACGGAGAGTCTCAGTAACCACAGGCTCACGACAAATGGTATATGATAGCTGTTATCAAACACCAGCCCTCTTAACATTAACGACCCTCCGTGTAGGCCTGGGCGGGCCACCATACACCTTCAATGGCAGATTACTTAACTTGTAGAAAATATGTTGTTTCTCAAATAGGTGACCATCCCATTCCCCGACGCTTCAAATCAGAGCTCACAAAGCATTTCGCAATGACCCTCACTTCATCAGGGGAAACACCAATCCCAACACCGATTGGCACATCCGACATCATTGTGCAGCGTTTTTCTGGACTGGTTTTGTTCAGGAAGAGTTGGAGATACTGTGGTCCCATATTTGATGTCGGATGTCCATGCCCATGAAGTGATTTACAAGAATCAGTGCATACCAAGACTATACATCCCTAGAGCCGAAGAAGGGCTAGGACTCATAGAAATGCATTACACATGCATAGCTACTGTCATAGGCCTCCAGGCCTATTTAAATGCATCCTGGATCCAAATACACAAAAAGTGCTGAAATAAGAGAGTAAACATCCAGAATCTGTTTCCATCATCAAACTTGGACAAGCATTTCGATGACTAGAAGGAATGAGTTAAAATCCACAAGCATGCACAGGGAAGGAAGTAACAATTTTCAAAACAAGAAAAAAACTCTTTAAGGAATTAGATCAACAAACAAGGAAAACAAGTGACAGATGCACAAATACAGTAGGAAATGCAGAGTACTCCTCCAGGAACCCTTTATTGGACACATGAATGGTTAAGGAAGGGTGAACTGAAACCGCAGGATGAGAGGTTGATAGTTGCAGCCCAGGACAGTGGCTTACAGATCGAGATGGTTTACAACAAGCATTGAAAAAATGGGCTATACAGACATATGTTGACTTTGTAAGAAAGACCTGTAAATGGTGACTCATCTCATAGCTGGCTGTGAAGTTCTGATGGCAGAAAATTTCTATACAGAAAGATATATAAAGTAGCATGCCTTATCAACTGGAAACTCTGTAAGCACTACAGCATCACTGTGCCTGTAAAGCAATGGGATCATGACCCCAAGAGAATTATGAAGAATGAGGAGTTTATGATCACCCAGGATACTCTCATTCCGACCAATAAAAAGCTGGATATGAGGAAGCCAGATATACTGTACTAGTTAAGGAGAAAAACACCAGAATGACATTGATAATAGAGGTGTCATTTCCAAACGACTACTCTGTGAATCGCATGGAGAGGCAGAAGATCCTGAAATACCAGGAAATGCAGTCAGAGACCAAGAAAATGTGGCAGAAAGATCCAGAAATATTTCCAATTATGTTGGATGCCACAGGCTTGATAAAGAAGAATTTCCAAGCACATCTTGACAAACTACCCATACATGTTACATCTTATGAACTCCAGCAGGAGGGTCTCTTTGGCATGATGCAAGAACTACGCCGTGCCTTAGCAGTAATTTTGAGAGACTGAGATCATACTCCCCATGTCCTGGCTTAGAAGTGAGGTTCACAGCTGTGATGGTATGCGCAAAACTAATAGCTTACACAGTCTCACTGCCAAAGGGTAATTCTAAAAATATCCACACAAAACAAATACCCTTTATACCACCAAGAATACAAATACTAAAACATTCACAAACCTAACTGCAAAAATTATTCAAATTTCATTAGGGTATAAAAAGACCTCAGGAAAGCTCTTTCCCTACATCTGGCGAACTGAATCACCATAGGTTTGAGCAATAAATCTGCACATCACAGGTCTCACCCTTTTAATTTCAAAATGTCACAAAACCAGTTACCCTAATAAATATCTATATCCAAAAAAAGTACTTTTACAGGATTCTACCAAATTTTTAAAAAAATTTACTCAATAATTTATTCTTCACATTCACAAACTAAAGTTGAAAATCTTCAACAATTAATATACTACTTAATAATTCATTCTTTACTTTCACAAACTGATGTTGAAAGTCTCCAACAACTGATTTACTTCCTGAAAAGAAGAGAAACAAAATACGTTCAGAAAGGGTTAACACACACCACTCAAAGAGTATCGATTACTTATCTGAAAGGTTAACAGCAATCGCACAGCCTCCATAGAAGTCCCGAACTGCTCACAGCAATTTGCTTCTGTTTCCTGCAAATACCCATCTGAACGTTTAAACAGCAATTGTTTCACACAGTCATAATGCCTCCGTGGAAGTCACAAACAGCTCACAGCAAAGCACTTCAAGTTCTTACTTCTTACAAATGCTAATGGTGGTATAAAGGGTATTTGTTTTGTGTGGATGTGCAAAACTAACCCATTTTGAGAAACTGACCCGAGATAATCGCAATGAGAGGGAGAAGATCTTCAAGTACCAAGAAATACAGTCAGGGACCAAAAAAATGTGGCAGAAAGATAATGAACTATTTACCATCATGCTGGGTGCCACAGGCTTGATTAAGAAGAATTTCCAGGCAGTTTGATCGATTATCCATACATAGTGGTGTTCCTAGCCCCCTCCTAGCCCCCACCCAGCCGGTGCTCCCCCATGCAGTATGGCGCTGTACACTGCAATTCACACCCCACCACCATCAGGCCCACAGAGCCAGCACACCAAACCTAGCCTAAAACTGGCTCGCCACACTGTCTCCATGGGCCCAGCCGCTCTTCTCTCATAGGCAGAAGTCTCGCTATTCACAAGACTTCGGCCAGGAGAGAATAGCAACTGGGCCCACAGAGAGAGTGCAGCAAGTCAGCTTTAAGGTAAGTTTGCCGTGCTGCTTCTGTGGGCCAAGCAGGGGTTCCCCCCCCCTACCCGGCAGCCACACAAGGCAGGCTGTACCCACCACCCTGCCCTTGGTACACCACTACCCATACATGTTACATCTTACATAAACATGTTACATAAACAAAATAGAGAAACACACACACACAAAAAAAACAGGTAAAAAACATACAAAACAAAGATATACATGCACACTCTGTGAACTATCATTAAAATCATCTCTAATACCTGAAGATTGGAGGATCGCCAATGTAACACCAATTTTTAAAAAGGGTTCCAGGGGTGATCCGGGAAACTACAGACCGGTGAGCCTGACATCAGTACCGGGAAAAATGGTAGAAACCATCATAAAGAATAAATTACTCAGCATGTAGATAGTCATGACCTAATGGGAGACAGCCAACATGGCTTTAGACAAGGAAGATCTTGTCTTACTAATCTGTTATGTTTTTTTGAAGGAGTGAATAATCAGGTGGACAAAGGTGAGTCAGTTGATACTGTGTATCTGGACTTTCAGAAAGCCTTTGACAAGGTCCCTCATCAGAGACTTTTGGCAAAACTAAAGAGTCATGGGATAGGAGGCAGTGTACTATTGTGGATCAGGAACTGTTAAAAGATAGAAAGCAGAGGGTAGGGCTAAATGGCCAATTTTCCCAATGGAGAAAGGTGAATAGTGGTGTACCCCAGGGATCTGTGCTGGGTCCGCTACTTTTTGACATATTCATAAATGACCTGGAAAGTGGAATAACGAGTGAGGTTATCAAATTTGCAGATGACACAAAACTATTTAAAGTTGTTAAAACCCAAGAGGATTGTGGAAACTTGCAAGAGGATCTTGATAAATTGGAAGACTGGGCATCAAAATGGCAGATGAAATTTAATGTGGACAAGTGCAAGGTTATGCACCTAGGGAAGAACAACCCAAACTATGGTTACACGATGCAAGGTTCCACATTAGGAGCCACCACCCAGGAAAAAGATTTAGGCGTCATTGTGGATACCATGTTAAAACCCTCGGCCCAGTGTGCAGCAGCGGCCAAGAGAGCAAATAGAATGCTAGGTATGATAAGGAAAGGAATGGAAAATAAAACAAAAGATATTATAATGCCTCTATATCGTTCCATGGTGAGACCGCACCTTGAATATTGTGTGCAATTCTGGTCGCCGTATCTTAAAAAGGATATTGCGATTTTAGAAAAGGTTCAGAGAAGAGCCACCAAAATGGTAAAGGGGATGGAAGGATACTCCTATGAAGAAAGGCTAAAAAGGTTGGGGCTCTTTAACCTGGAAAAGAGACGGCTGAGGGGAGATATGATAGAAGTCTATAAATTAATGAATGGAGTGGAACGGGTAAACGTAGATCGATTGTTTACCTTATCAGAATATAGAAAGACTAGGGGACATGCAATGAAGCTACAGGGTAAACTATTTAAGACTAATAAAAGAAAATATTTTTTCACTCAACGTGTAATCAAACTCTGGAATTTGTTACCGGAGGATGTAGTAAAGGCTGTTAGTGTAGCTGGGTTTAAAAAGGGTTTGGACAAGTTCCTGGAGGAAAAGTCCATAAACCATTATTAAGAAGGGTCCCAGGATATCAATGCTTGAACCAATACAAGCATTGTGGAACCTGTGTCCCTTGGGGAAACTGCTAGGTACGTATGACCTAGATTGTCCACTGTTGGAAACAGAATACTGGGCTTGATGGACCTTGGTCTGACCCAGTATGGCATATCTTATGTTCTTAACTATAAGGGCTGTCATAACCCTTCCCTCATGGGCACATCACCCTAGAGAAACCTCCTCAGTGCGGGAGAGTTTTACATCACCTGGAGGACAGGTCTAGCTACAGGATCACTTCCTGCCACACCAGGGTGATACTCTCCTGTCACGTGACCTCTTTCCTCCATGGCAACAGGGATGCTGCCAGACTGGAGGTGGGACATCAGGACTATATCCCCGTAGGTCTCGTCTATGTACCTCTCTATCTTCATTATGTCTTCCAAGTCTGCTACTCTAGCCTCTAGAGAATGGATTCGTTCTCTGAGAGCAAAGAGCTCCTTGCACCTAGGGCACATGTAAGACCTCTCACCAACTGGGAGAAAATCATACACGTGACACTCAATGGAAAAGACTGGAAAGCCCCCATCTCGCTACTGGACTGCTGTTTGCATCTTAGTTTTAAGGTTGTGTTTAGATATTTAATTTCTTTATCTACTAAGGGTTGCTGGGGATACTTATTACTGCTACTACTACTATTCAGCACTTATAAAGCGCCACGCACACAGCGCTGCACAGCTAACCTACAAGAGGTAGCCAATATACAAGAGACAGTCCCTGCCCTTCAGAGTCATGCTCATCAGAGCTTACAATCTAAGGTAGAACAGCACAGAGCATTAGTTAGTTCAGCGCAAGGTACGGTGTGGTACAGTTTGGTTTATAGTTTGGTCATAAATGTTGATGAGGGTTAGTTTAAGATGAGGATGGAAATCAAGATCTGAATACAACAGTGAAGAGGTGGGTCTTCAACCTGGATTTGAATAGGGCTAAGGAGGATGCCTAGCACACAGATGCAGGTAGGCTGTTCCAGGCGTATGGTGCAGCAAGGTGAAAGGAGCGCAGTCGGGAGTTCGCGGTGCGGGTGAAAGGCATTGATAGTAGTAATTTGTTAGCGGAGCGCAAATTTCGAGAGGGGACGAAGGGAGAGATAAGAGATATATTGAGGGGTCATAGAGTGAATGCATTTATAGGTCAATAGGAGAAGCTTGAATTGGATGCGGAATTGGACAGGGAGCCAGTGAAGCGACCTGAGAAAAGGAGTAATGTGGGCATGGTGAGGCTGGCAGAATATTAGTCGAGCAGCGTGATTTTGTATAGATTGAAGGGGAAGGAGGTGGCTCATGGGGAGACCAGCAAGGAGTATGTTTCAGTAATCGAGATGAGAGGAGATTAAGGAGTGGATAAGCATTTTAGTAGTGTGCTCAGAGAGGAAGGGGCGGATTTTGCTGATGTTGTACAGAAAGAAGCGGCAGGTCTTAGCTACAAGCTGGATATGATCGGAGAAGGAGAGGAAGGTGTCAAAGATAACCCCTAGGTTGCGGGCCGAGGGAACAGAAAGGATAGTAGATCCATCCACATGGACTGAGAGAGGGGGAAGTGGGGGGGAGGAGTTAGGTAGAAAGACAAGGAGTTCAGTCTTGGCCATGTTCAGTTTCAATCGGCGATGAGATATCCAGGCATGAAAGCCATGGGAGGAGATAAGCCATGGGAGGAGATAAGTGCGCCAAGGCCTTGGGTGTAGAGAGAGAAGAGGAGGGGGCACAAGACAGATCCATGGGGTACACCTACGTGGAGCGGGGTAGGGTAGGAGGAGAAGCCACCGGAGCATACACTGAATGAGCGATGGGAGAGGTAAGAGGAGAACCAGGATAGTACGGAGTCCTTGAAGCCAAGCGAGGAGAGGGTGGTGAGGAGAAGGTTGTGGTCAACGGTGTCAAAGGCAGCAGAAAGATCAAGAAGGATGAGGATAGAATAGAGGTAGGGAGGTTCTGGAGGCCAAATTTAGGTTTTTAGGTAACATAGTAACATAACATAGTAAATGACGGCAGATAAAGACCAGTATGGTCCATTTAGTTTGCCCAGTAAAGTGGCTATAGTTGTTGTACCTGCTATTCTGTGCAGGTCACCCTTGTATATGCCCTTCTTTAGGGTTGTACCCACCACTCCGTGCATGTCACCCCCCCTCTATTTGTTGACATTTAAAAGTTTCTCTCTCCCACTGCACTTTCAATGTTTGTTCTGGTAGATCTTCCTCTACAGCTATCCCGCTCTCAGTTGGTGTACTCCAAGGGTCTGTCTTGCGTCTGCTCCTTTTCTCTTTATATACCCAGTCCCTTGGTGCACTCATCTCTCCCATAGGAAGATGAAATCCAGAACTTCTAGGGTAGCATTCTCTGAAAGGCTTCCAGTTCCACGCACAGGACCCAAAAGGCAGGCAGAGCTCTGGAGTCTCAATGTGTGGATGAAACAATGGTGCAAGAATGAGGATTTTGGATTTGTTAGGAACTGGGCAACATTCGGGGGAAAGAAGGGCTTTTCCGAAGGGATGGGCTCCACCTTAACTGGGATGGAACCAGGCTGCTGCCATTAATCTTTAAAAAGGAGATAGAGCAGCATTTAAAATGGATAACACAGGTACACTACCAAAAAACTGCCTCCAGTTTTGCAACTGATTCCTATAGATTTTGGGGTGCTGAATCCAGGAAAAATAGCCAAAATGTTCCATCACGTCACGTTTTCTTGCAAAATTAGATTTCTTACCCATATAAGGAATGTTCACATAATTTCTTTTTAGCCGACTGCAGTTTATTTTCTTGGCCCAAAATAGAGGTTGTAATGGTTAACTAACTAGAAACACTCCCTCATGATATTTTAGAGTGTTTTGTATTCATTTTATACATTAACAGGACAATTTGGAGGCGGGGGGCTAAATCCAGTACTCGCGCTGGCGCATGTTCTTTCCTGTTCGCCTCGCCTCGTTCGCTCGCTCAAACACGGTGGTTGCGACATGAACGTTCCTGTCAAATTTCAGTTTCTTGCAAGTTCATTATTACCTTTTGTTTGCTCAGTCGTAATCCAGCTTTATTCCGAAGTGGTTCACTACAGTTGTAGTTTGCAGTGCTGTGTATTTGTGATGGCTCACAGAGCCAGAGGTTGCATCAACTCTCCGGACAGTTTTTGTTTTATTTGTGGGGAATATACCGTGAAAAAGCGGCAGAGGAACATTTCTGCATTTATTAAAAAGGTATATTTCGCCTATTTCGGTTTGAAGTTAGGCGATCAAGACAAACCGTGGGCTCCTCACAAAGTGTGCAAGACATGTGAGGAAGATCTACGCTTATGGATGAAAGGTAAAAAACAAGCATTTCGTTTCGGAATACCTATGATGTGGCGTGAACAAAGAGACCACAGCAGTGACTGCTATTTTTGCTCTTGCATTGTGAAAGGATACAACTTAAAAAATAAGAACGTAATAAGTTACCCCAACCTTCCCTCAGCAATTAGGCCTATGCCTCATAGCAACGAAGTACCTGTGCCTGAACCACCAAAATCTTTGTGTGGACGGTTCTGATCATGATGAGACTCATCAGATGGCTTTTCCCGATGAGTCCAGTACGTCCGAGTTTGAAACTGAACCAGATCCGAAACCTGAACTTTTCTCTCAAGCTGAATTGAATGATTTAGTGCGGGATTTAGGACTCCCAAAAGATGCTGCCCAACTGCTAGGTTCTCGGCTTAAACAGAAAAGTCTATTGTCACCAGGAACAACTTTTTATTGGTACCGCAACCGCGAGACACAATTTTTGAAGTATTTCAGCAAAGAGGAAGATTTGGTATTTTGCAGCGATATATACGGAGTGATGGAAAAGTTTAAACTCAAGTATGATCCTGCTGAATGGCGGCTGTTCATTGATTCGTCAAAAGACAGCATAAAAGGTGTTCTTCTTCATAATGGCAACACATTCGCTTCAGTTCCTATTGCTCACTCTGTTATTCTCCAAGAAAAATACGAGAATTTGGCCCTGATTCTTCAGAAGATTCGTTATGATGAGCATAAGTGGATGATTTGTGGAAACTTTAAAATTCTATCCATGCTATTAGGGCAGCAATCCGGTTTCACCAAATATCCCTGCTTCCTTTGCTTGTGGGATAGCCGGGCCCGCGACCTACACTGGGGGAAAAAGACTGGCCAATTCGGGAGTATTTGAGACCCGGTGAGAAAAATGTTCTTCATGAGAGCTTGGTACCTCGTGATAAAATTCTATTACCACCTCTCCACATTAAGTTGGGTCTCATTAAGCAATTCATCAAGTCCCTTCCAAAAGATGGTGAGTGCTTTCGGTACCTTTGCTCAAAGTTCCCCCGACTTTCTGAAGCAAAGCTAAAGGAAGGAGTGTTTGTTGGCCCTGATATAAGGAAACTCATTTCAGATGGAGCATTCGCTGAAACGATGTCTGAGAAGGAAAAAGAAGCCTGGGATTCCTTCAAGGATGTTGTTCTCAAATTCTTGGGGAACAGGCGGGATGAGAACTATAAGGATATTGTTGCCAGGATGCTCAATGCCTTCAAAGAACAAGGCTGTAACATGAGCCTGAAAGTCCATTTCTTGCACTCCCATGTGAACTACTTTCCCGAAAACTTGGGGGCGTACAGTGAAGAAGAAGGTGAAAGGTTTCACCAGGACATCAAGGACGCAGAGAGAAGGTACCAAGGAAGATGGAACACCACTATGATGGCTGATTTCTGCTGGTTGCTGCTGCGGGAAACCCCAGATGAAAAATACACCAAGCAGCGCACCAAGAGAAGCATTCGGGGGAAGAAGAAACGGGCCCACCAGGAGATTGATTGACCCAAGAATGACTTTAAAATCTAAACTGTGTTGACAAATATCGTGTTTTTACTAAACTTTGAAATAAAAATTTGCTAGTTATTACCACAGTGTCAGATCTCATTTATTAGAATTTTATTTTCACACCATCGGGTGTTTGTCTTCATGTATTGCAATGGTGCGGTTTGCGTTTCCTATTCTTACATACATACATACCTGTACAACATTTTTTGCACATTTCTTTGCTTTGCTTTGTGTCTAACCTCGCTCTTATATGCTCAATGTTTGTGCACATGTATGTGACTGTTTTAAGTGCAGACAATTTTGCTAACATCACAGTGTGTTTTGTTGACATTACTCTATTCTTATGTGCTGCCTTGTTACAATTTTCTTTATTCTTATTTGAATAACTACTAAACAATTAGTATAAAGAATTCATCCAAGAAACCTTTCTCGATCGCACTCAATCTGAAACGTTCACCTCAAACTGCTAACCCAATGTACCAAAAAATCTGTACGTGATGGAGCAAATTGGTTACCAGATTTGGATTCAGCGCACCAAAAAACGTAAAAATCAATCGAAACATTAGAGGCAGTTTAAAAAAAATTTTTTTTTAGTGTACCTGTGTAATCGGAGAAAGCTGACAGTCACTCAAGAGCATATGGTTCAGAAGGATGCATCCTTGAAGGATACCAGCAAAAGATTGAAGTTAGGGCGTATCGACAGAGAGGATCCAATAAAGACTTAAGTATCCCAAATGCCCTTAAATACAGAGCAGACAGAAGATTCCAAATTACCCCTGCCTACCAGTAACCAAATTAATATGAATAAAATACAGCCTCTAAAATGCTTGTATGCAGATGCTAGAAGTCTAAAAAATAAGATGGGAGAGTTAAAATATATAGCACTAAATGAGAAGTTAGATATGATTGGTATCTCGGAGACATGGTGGAAAGAGGACAACCAGTATAGAGTAGATCAAATTGGTGGAGGTGTTGCGCTCTGTGTTAGAGAGGGCATTGAGTCACAAAGGATTAAAGTTTTACAGGAACCAAAATACACAGTAGAATCTCTATGGATTGAAATTCCATGCAAAAAGGGGAAGGCGATAGCAGTGGGGGGGTGCTATTGACTACCTGGCCAGAATGAACAAATGGATGATGAAATGTTCAAAGAAATCAGGGATGTTAACAAAAGTTATAGCACAGTAATAAAATAATGGGTTATTTCAATTACCTCAGTATCGACTGAGTCATTGTCACGGCAGGACATGCTAGGGAGATAATGTTTCTAGATGAAATAAATGACTGCTTCTTGGAGCAGCTGGTTCATGAACTGACCAGAGGGGAAGCCATCATGGTCTTAGTCCTTAGTAGAACACAAGATCTGGTGCAAGAGATAAGAGTATTGGGGCCACTTGGCTTTAGTGATCATAGCATGATCGTGTTTGAATTAATAAATAGAAGAAGGACGGCAAGGAAATCCACAGTACTATCTTTTAACTTCCAAAAGGGAGACTATGATAAAATGAGGAAAACAGTTAAGAAAAACAGAAAGGAGCAGCTGCAAAAGTTAAAGATTTACATCAAGCATGGATGTTGTTTAAAAAATACTGTCTTGGAAGCCCAGACCAGTTGTATTCCACGCTTTAAGAAAAGTGGAAGGAATTCCAAAAAACTGCCAGTATGATTTAAAGATGAGGTCAGAGAGGCTGTTACAGCCAAAAAAAGCATATTTCAGGAAATGGAAAAAAGGACCCAAATGACGAAAACTGGAAACAACACAAGCACTGGCAAGTTAGATGCAAGGCATTGATAAGGCAGGCAAAGAGAGAATTTGAAAAGAAGCTTGCTGTGGAAGCAAAAACACATAATAAAAACTTTTTCAAGTACATTCGTAGCAAAAAACTCATGAGAGAGTTAGTTGAACCATTGGATAGGATTGAAAGGGTAAATAGTAGATAGTCGTGGTTTAATGGGAGACAGCCAGCATGGCTTTAGGGAAGGTCTTGTCTTACTAATCTGTTATATTTTTTTGAAGGTATAAATAAACAGGTAGACAACGCTGGCTCAACCAATGTAGTATATCTGGATTTTCAGAAAGCCTTTGACAAGGTCCTTCATGAAAGACTCTTGGTGAAATTAAAAAGTCATGGGATAGGAGACAGTGTACTATTGTGGATCAGGAATTGGTTAAAAGATAGAAAGCAGAGGGTAGGGCTAAATGGCCAATTTTCTCAATGGAGAAAGTTGAATAGTGGAGTACTCCAGGGATCTGTGCTGGGCCAGCTGCTTTTTAACATATTCGTAAATGACCTGGAAATGGGAATGATGAGTGAGGCAATCAAATTTGCAGATGACACAAAATTAATTGAAGTTGTTAAAACCCAAGAGGATTGTGAAAAAATGCAAGAGGTCCTTAATAAATTGGAAGACTGGACGTTCAAATGGCAGATGAAATTTAATGTGGATAAATGCAAAGTTATGCACCTAGGAAAGAACAACCGAAACTATGGCTACACGATGTAGAACCACCACCAAGAAAATGATTTAGGCTTCGTCATGGATAACACATTGAATCCTCTGCCAAGTGTGCAGTGGATACCAAGAAAGCAAATAGAATGCTAGAAATCATAAGGAAAGGAATGGAGAATAAAACAAAGGCTATTATAATGCCTCTGTATCATTACATGGTGCGACCACACCTTGAATATTGTGGGCAATTCTGGTCGCCGTATCTCAAAAAGGATATAGCAGAATTAGAAAAGTTACAGAGAAGAGCCATCAAAATGGTAAAATGGATGAAAGGATACCTCTATGAGGAGAGACTAAAAAGGTTAGGGCTCTTCAACCTGGAAAAGAGACAGCTGAGGGGAGATACGGTAAAGGTCTATAAATTAATGATGGAGTGGAATGGGTAAATGTAGATCTGTAATTTACACCATCAAAATGTAGACAGACTAGGGGACATGCAATGAAGCTACAGTGTAACCTTATAAGACTAATAAGAGAAAATATTTTTTCAATCAATGCATAATCAAACTCTGGAATTTGTTACCGGAGGATGTAGTAAAAGTTGTTAGTGGAGTAGGTTTAAAAAAGGTTTGGACGAGTTCCTGGAGGAAAGATCCATAAACCATTATTAAAGGGGACCTGGGAAATCCTTTTGCTCTGAAAGGACCAAGAAGAGGATTGTATGAATACAAAATGGAAGGTCATGGAATTTGGAAAGACACATTGAGTTTCACACAAGATTATATATCAACATTGTGTAAAGAAAAAACACCGTTCACGATAGAGGGAGCATTGGAAGTAAATTGTAATTTGAACACATGGGAAACATTATTGAAGAAACAAAAACAAATAGTTAGACCGGAATTACACAGATTGTCGATGATAGAATATGTTAGTCGACAACATATAGGAGTGGAGGAGTGGCCTAGTGGTTGGGGCAAAGTACTTCAGGCCAGAAGGTCGGGGGGTCAAATCCCACTAGAGGACAGCAACCTTGGGCCAGAAGGACTGGGGTTTCTAGTCCCACAGGTGCTCCTTGTGGTCTTGGGCAAGCCACTTAACCCTCCATAGCCCATGTTCCCTATAAAATAGTTATCTCCAAGTTATAATGCCCTGTTCAATGTAATTTCAGTTTGTTCAATGTAAACCACACTGATGCAGAATAGCATGGCATATAAGAGAATGTAAATAAATAAATATTCCGAGAGGTTTGAGGATTTATAAGGAGCCAAGGATGTTTACAACGGACTTCAATTTTTTAAACAAGTGGAATAGGATTTTAAATAAATACTCATTAGACGTTATGTCCTGATAGCCGAGACTACGAAGAACGCATTAGAAGGGTATCGAGCAGAAGTAGAACAAATGATTATAAAGTTAAAGGTGGAGGAAACAGAAGAACGCTTCAAGTCTAAGGCTGAAGACATCCAGAAACAGTTAGAAACACTTCGGCAAGAGGTAAAAACAATAAAAATGAAAAAACTCAAACGGAACTATGATGATTATACAACTGGTTACGTTTATCCATGGATGAATCACCACCGTAAAAGTAAAAAATCGCGGAGACAAGTGAATTTTGATATTACATCTGAGGATTCGAGTAGTACTGATTCTAGTAAAACATCTCAAAGATTTTTTAGACAACGACGAAGAAAAGAAGAAGAGAAAGAAAAGGACAGGAACAAGAAACAAATACAATGAACGGACCACTCAGTAAAGCTTGAGAAAGTAGAAAATTATCTAATGATCAATGTTTCTGGTAAGAGTTTGACGGATGACCAATATAAGTTACGTAATAAAGGCTTATCATATGTACCTACCATCACTCATGACCCTTTCCAATTTTGGTTGGATCTTGAGGGGCTCATAAGGAAATTGAATTTAAAGTCATATTTAGCTTCAATAGCTGATCTACCAGAAACTATCAATCATTCTGTGGACCGAAGAATACCTTTACCATTGAAATCTACATGGTCCCCGCCAGGTCAATTGCATCCGGTCTTAACCATTTTTAAAGAATTGGTATTAAAAGATGTAGAAGAAGTAGAGCGACACAGCTTTCATTCCAAAAGTGTTTGGGCTTTTTCCATCCAGTTATATAACTCAAATTAAAATGTGGTGCCGTTTTATTGATGACATTTTTGTCTTATGGAACGGACCTATAGAATCAGTGATCCCGTTTGTGCATTGGTTAAACGGAGTGGATAAAGCCATACAATTTACCTATATTGTCCACCCCACCAAAATCACTTTTTTGGATGTGTTGGTAGAAAAAGGACATCATGGCTGGACAACATCAGTATATAGAAAACCAATAGCTCGCAACACTTCCCTGCATTATAACAGTGCTCACCCTCAAAGACTAAAAGACAGTTTACCTTTTTCTCAATTCCTCCGTTTTTCGCAGAAATTGTTCAGATGTTCATGACTTCAAGAGGCAATTATCGATTTTATTGAAGCATTTCAGTGATCGGGGTTATCCTCCTCAGGTTTCTCAGCAAGCCTATAAACGAGCACTTTTTAATGATAGATCCTGGTTGTTAGGGACCCCTCGGAACAGCGTGGGTGAGACCGATACGGAGCAAGTCAACATGTTAGCACGATTTTCACCATTGAGTTATAAAATTCAACATATTTTATTAAAACATACTAACGTGGGGGGCGGAGCCTGATGTCCAGCGGGTAAGACGCTTCGCGCTGAAGCTCCCGAGAGGCCTACTCAGAATCCTGACTTAATACCTATACAAACTTAATATTTTGCTCCGAACTTACCGGGGTACCTCGGGGGGGATGGCGGCCCATAAACCAGCGCGCTTGGACTTCGGGTCTCCTTCTTCTTCACACGGAAAACGCTCCAAAACAGAGGTGTCTTCCCCACAGAAGATGGTTCCACTTCGTGAAAACCCCGAAATGCACCTGGAGATTTTAGAGGAAATACGCGGCGTGAAGGAACTGGTGCAGTCCAACGGAGAAGCGCTTCGAGCCATGCGAGAAGACTTCGGAGTGCTCCAGGACCGACTTGAAAGTCTTTCATTACGGCAGGACAACATGGCGGGGGTCCTCGACTCGCACGCGGTGCGCTTGGGCAAACTGGACAAGGCTGAGCGCCAGATACAGAATCTTCAAAAAGAGTTAGAAGATAGCAATAATCGAGCCCGTCGCAACAATGTGAGGCTCATTGGAATTCCGGAGGGGGCGGAAGCAGGAGATATAAGAGAATTCCTGCTCAAAACTCTTCCCTCCTTGCTGAAGATCACTTTTCATAGAGATCTGGAAATCGATCGAGCACATCGTGTTCCTACCCACATGGCGCTTAACCGAACGACCCCCCGGCCTATTATCTTTCGATTACTACGATATCAACAAGTGGAACAAATTTTAAATGCTGCCCGGGCGAATCGTCATCTGGAATTTGAAGGTCATAAAGTCTCCTTCTTCCCTGATTTGGCAAAGCCCACAGTTGACCGTCGGAAGAGACTCCTTGCTTTTCGCCCTCGACTTCAACAGCTACAGGCTCGCTTTGGCCTGTTGTATCCAGCGAAGCTCCGAGTGACTCTCCACAATCAAACTAGGACATTCGAAGATCCTGATCTACTATCAACATTTTTAGACTCCAAAGAAGCAGAGCAGATGCGCTAATCCAACAACTTGGACTTATTATCTGCCGGCTCTGTCCGCCATTTTGAAGGGCCCGACGCGGTGGTCATAGCCAAGCACAGAGACTACCTGGACTTTCTTTCTTTCTCAATATGTCTTTTTTGGTCTCCTATCCCTCCATGATGTGTGCCTCGGTCGGATTCGGAGCACGCACAGTTATACAGGTTATATGTTTTTTCAATTTCGGCCTTCTCTGGGGTTTCTCCCCGCAGACACATGGTCGCCAGTGATTTCTGGGGTTCTGCTTCTTCTCTACCGCACCGCGGTTTTTCTTTTTTAATGTGGGGCGCTTCATTGTATTACATTAGCTTATTTTCTTTCATGTCATGTGTACAGCCAGATACAGTTAATATGAGGGACATTGTGAAATTATGTGCGCTATCATGCTCAGAATTTTTAACCTTTCTGAATGGCCTTATGTAAGATCTTATCACTTAACGTAAAAGGCATCAATAGTCCAATCAAAAGAAAGAAAATCCTTAGCTATCTTAGCCATGAGCATGCTGATTTAGTGTTTCTTCAGGAAACGCATCTAAACTCTGCTGAAACACTGAAACTCAATGCTAAGCCTTACATGGTGGCTGCCTATTCTCCCGCCATTTCCAAACGGTGTGGGGTAGCCATTCTGGTTAAGAAGTCTTTGCAAGCTACTGTAATGGATACTAGCTCTGATAAGGAGGGTAGATGGGCCCGTGCACACCTTAAGGTTGGAGATAGTGAATTCACGTGTATTTGTATTTATGCCCCGAATGTGGACAACCCTGCTTACTATGCAAGTATTGCGCAGTTGGCACAGGCCTCTGCCAATACTCCATTAATACTTGGTGGCGATTTCAATCAAGTGTTAGACCCTTTGATAGATAGACAACCGCCTAGAACGAGTAGTCCACCCAAGAGTCTTGCTACCCTTACAGCTCTGATGCAAGATCTTGCGCTAGTAGATATATGGAGGCTGCTTCACCCCTCCGACTTAGAGTTTACCTTTTTTTCTGCCCCCCATCACTCACAATCTAGAATAGATTTCTTTCTCATTTCCAAAGCACTGATTTCTCAAGTGGACACGGCTAGGACTCATCCTCTCCATATTTCAGATCATGCTGCCATATCTTTCTCACTACATGTCACTACGCGAGACGATTCTCCCCGAGCTTGGTTTTTTGATAGATCCCTACTAGATCAAAAAGATTTTCAGGTTGATATAAAGGCCGCTATCCAAGATTATTTTCATTTTAACTCACCCCATGACACAGCGAGCTGGGCTTGGTGGGAGGGTTTTAAGGCATCTATCCGTGCAACTATAACCAGCTATCAAATTCGACAGGGGAAACAAAGAAAGCAACACTTACTGATTCTAGAGCAACAGATACAAGCTGGGGAGCGTCTCCTCACGTCCCGTACTGACCCATGTATTTTACTCCGTTTACAACGCCTGCGTTTTCAATACAATCAGCTTTTGTATACTGCTGCTGCTAAAAATATTGAGTCACAACAAGGGATATATTACCGGGAAAATAACCGTGCTGGCAAATTGTTAGCAAATGCCCTGAAAGGTCAAAAAGAAGCCAAGCGTGTTACCGCTCTCCGTAATCCGTCGGGGGGGGGCTTGGTCACTAAAGATACAGAAATCTTAGAACTCTTTCGTGATTTTTATACTCGGCTTTATCAATCTGAATGTGATTTTGAGCCAGAAGTATTTGAACGCTTACTTTCAGGGGTACAAAGACCGACCCTATCTGACGAAGATAGAGAGGCCATGGACAAACCATTCACTTTATCAGAAATTCATTCTGCTATCAAGAGATGTGCCACAGGTCGAGCTGCAGGCCCAGACGGTCTCCCTGCTGAATTCTACAAAACCTTTAACGCTGACTTAGCTCCAGTTTTGAAACTTTATTTTTCTGCTCTGGCCGAGGAGGGATCTCCTTCTGGGTCCTTTTCAATGGCAAATGTAGTAGTTTTTGAGAAAGAGGGGAGAGACCCGCAACTAACAGCTAATTATCGTCCAATTTCCCTCCTAAACGCGGACTATAAAATATTTGCCACCATTCTCTCCACCCGGCTCTCTGATAGGATGTCTACCTTAATACACCCAGATCAATGCGGTTTCATTCCCGGTAGATCAACTGCTGACAATGCTCGGACTCTATGTCATGTACTGACTGCCGCAGTTAATCTTGATCGCCCATTTGTTGGCCTCTCACTTGATGCTGAGAAGGCCTTTGATCGCTTAGAATGGCCCTTCCTGTTTGCAACCCTCCGCTGGTACGGATTCGGAGAAGGTTTTCTCCGTTGTCTCCGCACCATGTATGCACAGCCTACAGCCAGTATCTGTGCTAATGCTTTAAAGTCTCAGCCATTTCCCCTTCAACGCGGTACTCGCCAGGGATGCCCACTGTCTCCACTTCTTTTCGATCTTGCACTCGAACCCTTAGCTTTACTAATCCGGCAATCGGAGGAGATTCATGGAGTCCCCTTCTCTCATAGGGAAATCAAAATTTCAGCATATGCTGATGACCTTATGCTCTTTGTCTCTCTAGACTCAGTGCCGGCTGTCCTAGAGCAAATTGGTAAATATTCACAACTCTCGGGTTATAAGATAAATTGGACCAAGTCGGTAGCCTTTCCACTAAATCCTCTGCTTCATCAGGCAGATATGCAACCCTTTCCCTTTTTATGGCAACCTCGCATGGTCAAATACCTTGGGGTTCACTACTGCTCTCCTTTGGAAGACACTATCTCCTTTAATGCCAAAGACTTAACCTCTAAAGTCCGGGCGCTTACTCACCGTTGGACTCCTTTAACACTTACCTGGTGGGGTCGCCTAGAAACCATAAAAATGATGGTTGTTCCTAAAGTGAATTATATTTTAGAAATGTTGCCCTGTCTCCTACCTCGACGTACATATAAAGATATAGAGGGCCTTCTGACTAGATACTTATGGCAAAACAAGACACCTAGGATAGCGAAACATAAGCTGCAAGCAGATAAGGAAAATGGGGGTGTCAGATTCCCTGATTTCCTGAAATACCATCAATCTTTTCTTCTCAAACAAGGCGCTCGTTGGCTGGAAGATCTAGCACCGAGTAGACCTGTGTGGCTAGACATAGAGGAGGACCTTTGCAAACCGATTCCTCTTACTTATCTCCCTGGTATGACTCTCCCATCAGACTCCCACTATCCACCAATGCTTTTAGACACTTTAGGTGCCTTTAATACTCTTATGCAATCTCTAGACTCCCGACTCTGTCCGTTAGACAGGCTCCCGCTTTGGTACAATACTCGATTTCAAATACAAAATAAACCGATGGCGTGGAGCCCCTGGTACACTAGGGGCATTTGGATCCCTAACCAGTTGTTCCATAATGGTCGCTGGAAAACTTTTAGCGAATTGCAAATTGAATTTGGTCTCCCAGCGAAACACTACTTTCAGTTGGTGCAACTTCAGCATTGTCTTCGGAGTGCTAAGGTGCTCCCGCCATCGGAATCCCCTACCCAAGGATTGTCGGAGACTATCCGATCTATCGGGAGTCCACCGGGCGTAGCATCTAACTTTTACAAAACCTTATGTAATGCTATAAATAGAGGTACCCCTATAGCACAGAAAGCATGGGAGCGAGAATTGCATTTAACTTTGACCCCGGAGCAATGGAGCCTCGTCTGGAGTAGAGTGACACGGGTTTCCCGATCCGCCTCACTCACTCAGACACTCTTCTTTCTAGCCCACCGGTGTTTATATACTCCTGACAGATTAGCCAAATGGAACACCACTCAGGGCAATAGCTGCTGGACATGCCATGCGGCCATTGGTTCACTACCTCATGTTATGTATGAATGTCCCGCACTACAGTATTACTGGCGTCGGGTCTGGGGTCGTATCCAATCTATTTTGCACTTTCAAGAGCCCCTTTCTTGGAGGATAGTGGGACTCCGCTCGGCTGCGGGGATCCCCTCTCTTCCAAAAACGGCTTACTTCCTTTTAGACTTTATGCTGGGCATCGCTATTTCCCTAATTACGAAATACTGGAAAAATAGCTCCCATCTGAGCCCCAATGAATGGTGGAATCATGTCTGTCTCTACAGTAAATATGAACAAATACCTCGTATGTTTGCTTCTTCCGTTCAGACTCCTCATCATCTGTCTAAATGGAAGATGCTCAATGACTATGTTCACACTGCTAAATGCTCTCATCTGACTGTTTAACTTTGTATAAATCTCTGTCCCATGATCATTCTGTATCGCAGATACTATTTCTGTTCGTTTTGATATACAATCACTGTTGTTTGGAAGCGCTCACATGCTGATATTGTCGGCTTAGAGAAGAAGCATGGGGGTGGGGGGTAATAGGGTTTGCTTTTCCTTATTGTATACTTGTTTTGTCTCCTTTGGTGTGTTGTTTCTTTTGTTTGTTGCAAAATGAAAATAAAAGTTTAAAAAAAAAAAAAGAAGAAAAAAAAAAAACATACTAACGTGTTACACAATATCCCAGGTCTTGAAGAGAAATATATTCGCTGGGTTTGGCAGAGAAACAAAAATTTAAAGGAACATCTAGGTCCAGTGGTGTTACTATCAGCAGAAGAGAGAGATGATGTTCATATAAGGGGACATAGGAAATGCGGCCAGTGTGGGATTTGTGAGATCACAGAAGAAATTAAGGAGTTTACACATCGAGGCAGGTTATATAGATTACGTAACACCACCTCTTGTGATACAACATCAGTGATCTATGCTATAAGATGTCCCTGCACTTTATTATATATAGGGAAAACCGCACGTCCCTTTAAAATTTGCATAGGAGAACATAAAAGTCGATTAAAATGTAAAACGCTAACAGCACCTATAGTTCAGCATTGCTTAGAATTTTCACATCAGTTTGAAGATCTGTGGGGCTTCTGCATAGAGCAGGTAACATTAGCGATACATGGAAAATCACAAGAACAGACACTGTTAATGCGAGAACAATGCTGGATTTTTAATTTGAAAACCCTATCACCGGAGGGTTTAAATTCCACCATTGATTGGGGGGTATGCCTTTAGATGAATGAAAGAGAGAATTTTAAACTCAAATTTTATAGATTGAGGGTTTATCTATTAGATGACGTCAAAACAGGGCAGTATAAAAGTGAAATAGGTCGGGTCTTATGCATGCGCAGCGTTTTTTGGAAGTTACACCGTTTCAAAAGTTCTGTAGCAATAGACGCTGGCAGCATCATGAAATGAAGATTTTGATAGGTATGTGAAACAAACAAATTAATAAAATTAAAACGTTTTTAGTGATATCAATGTGGAAAACCAATGTTAAGGCTTTTGGAATTAAATGTTTATTTTCATTTTTAGATTCTCCTGAGGAAACTTTGATAGTTTTGATTAATCCCCCTGAGGAAGCTCTTTGTTGAGTGAAACGCATGATTGGCGCCCGAGGGAGGCGTTGGGGAGCATCTGAAACTGCAAAGCTAAGCACTTTTTACTTTGAATGATAATTTAGAAGGTGGAAATTTTCAATAAAAAAATATGCTAAATTGCCAGAACGGTCCTTGATGCTATTAGGTGCCTGAGTATGACACGATAAATATAATTTGTTATAGCGCCATCTAGTCTGAGACATTCTGGGCATATACAGCATTTTTTCCACTTTCTTTAAATGAAGAAAAATGTTTTTACCGTAAATGCATTTACCACATTGAATGAAGGTTATTTATAGAGCATTTTTGAATAGTAAAGGCATTGTATTTTGCTCTGAAAGGACCAAGAAGAGGATTGTATGAATACAAGTTTTGAACCACGACATGCAAGAGGTATGGAAATTTGAGAACCGTACATACAGTCATTGTCTCCCAGTAGTCGTAGTATGGCTCTCAACTGCATGTTCATTTAAATGACTTCTCCAATATGATGCCTTGGAGCGGGGGGGAGCAGTGGGATAGATAGACCTTGAAGAAAGAACATAGGGGTGAGCATGGTGGTCATGAGATTGTATAATGTACTCATTGGAATCCTAACTAGATCTGAGATGGATGTGTAACCCACCACTGTTTGTTAATTTTTCTACCTGAAAAGGATAATCTTGGGGGAGGGGGAAATGGGGGGGGGAGAAATGGGGATAAATAAGAAAATGCATTCTACTTGTTTGTATTGAGGCCAATTCAGATATGTGCGCCCTGGGCCTTCCGGATGTCCAGACATCTGGATGACCCAGGGATACACCCAATTCTGCTCCCGCAGGGGCTAGACACCCCCACGGGAGCAGAATCACAGCATAAGGAAAGAACATCCAGGACATGCCCCAATTCAGACACCCCGGATGTCCTGGAACTTACCCGGCTAGCGTCCATGCAGGAGAGCGATCACCAGCCTGCATCAAAATCTTTTTTCCCCACAGCCCGACTCCCAATCGGGCCTGCCATGGCCAGGGTCAGGCTGTGGGGAACCCCTTGCACCCTCTTACTTTTTTTCCCAGGTCTGGATCCTGCATATTGTGCCGTTCAGGGAGACTTGTTCCACCTCCAAGGTAGAATAAGTCCCCCATCCAAATGGCCAACCCCAGACATACAGGGCTGATCCTCGGCCTGCCCCCGTACAGAGCTCTCCCCATATCTCTGCCGTACATGCAGGGAACTCTGTGGGTAGAATCGCCACCCAAGCATTTAGCGGGGATGGATGTCTGAGCTGCTAAACACTGCACAGAATCTACCCCATCATGTTTAAACTCCTGGCACTGTGTCAATGTCCCCACAGGCTGGGTATGTTTGGTTATTTGTTAATAAATATGATTTAAACATACCCCTCGTATCTCCCTACCCCCTTCCTCGGGAACCTGCTCAGTGGGTAAATTGCTTTTATCTGAGCCCTTCTCCTCCACTGCTAACTCCAGACTCTGTTCCTTCCATCTTGCTGTGTAATACACCTGGAACAGACTACCTGAGTCAGTATATCAGGTTCTGTCTCTGGCCCTATGCAAATCCAGGCTAAAAATCCATCTTTTCAAGGTTGCTTTTACATCCGAATCCCTCTTCTCCTGTATAATACCCATGTATGTTTTTAATCATTCCTTATAAAGATTTTCCCTAGTCCCTTGTTTGTTCTGCTTGTTTTGAATAGACTGTAAGCTCTGTTGAGCAGGGACTGTTTCTTACATGTACTGTATGTGTACAGCATTACATATGCCTAGTGGCACTATAGAAATGATAAATAGTAGTATTCTAAGTAGTAATTTTAGGAGATGTGTTAATTTTGTGTGTATGCATCTGGCATGGACAGATTTGAAGGCAGGGCTGGTGCAAGAATCGGAGGTGCTCTAGGTGGGGCCTCCATCCTGTCGCCCTCCAGCCCCCCATTGCTACCATTGCCACTCCTTTCTGGGGCCAGCGGCGGCAGCAATGGCAAAGTAACCATGAAGCAGTTCTTACCTAAGGCTCTGGTGCTGTATTGTGGTTCCTGCCTGCTATTATCTGCTGCTTGTGCTCCTCTCTGATACAGACTTCATCTAACCTAGAAGCCCTGCTATAAAATTACCCCCATAAAGCCCTGAGGGATGCTGTCCTTTTTCTGTCTGCATTTGTTTTTTTGCACAATGGCTGCTCCCATTGCACATGCCATCAAATACAGCCTTATACATATTTTGCAAAAGGCTCCAAACTGCAAGTGTCCCATCTTGGGCAACCTTTCATTGATCTAGGCAACTTACATAAAATTGGAGATCACGTCTGTGTCCTGTCCTGAATGAAAAATATCCTTGTAAAAGTGGAATATAAATGCCAAATTAAATATCACTCTAGACAAAATGAATCTAATGAGCTCTGCTTTAGCTATTCTTAATCACAAGAGTTATTGGTGGTACTCTCTTACACGTGAAATCATGCAGAGCCCAAGCTAACAAAAGCACAAAAATAAATACACATCAATCCTAACCATGTATGGTCTTGAACAAGCAAAACTCACTAACAAAACACAGGATGATGACTGACCTGCATAAAAATGCTGGATATTATTATTCAAATGGCAGCAACTCAGAGAAAGAGCACAGATCCCCCTACACGGTTTACCCAAGAGGAGACTGTTCGTTTAACAATGTCACTTCATCGCTGCAGACAGAACTGCCTGTAGCTTAGAGCACGTCTCATATTGAATACTTTTCAAGAAAACATATGGATTCATAAAGCATAAGTCTCATCCCCAAACATTTTCTATTACTCCATTTCACAGTAACAAATAATTCATGGCAAAAAAAATCATTTTTCTTAATTCTCTCTCTGCCATCAACCTCATCCACATTTTCCATCCGTTATCTCTAAGTCCCTTGGGTCAAGGCAATCTGTGACTGATTTCTAGCTCTAACCATATGGGAAGGTATCTGCAGATCACTTGCTAAGGAAATAAAGATCTCCCTGAGATCAGAAAACATGTATAGTGGGACATAGACACATCCCAATAGGCAGTACCTGAGTTATGGTTTAGGCATTTGATATATTGCCCTTTACTATGTGCATCAGAGCAGTTTACAGATATATATACACACACAAACAGGTGTACATATATAAGCACAAGCAGTTTACATATATATACACACACAAACTTTTTAATCCCTTGTCCCCGAAGGACTCACAATCTAAGTTTACCTGAGGCAATGGAGGGTTAAGTGGCTTGCCCAAGGCCACAAGGAGCAGCCATGGGACTAGAGACCCCAATCCCTCCAGCCTGAGGCTGCTTGTCCCCATGGGGGAATTGAACCCTGGCCCTCTGGGTCACACACTTTCAGCCCCACTCACATATCTTTTTCTATTACTGAGCAATTTTCACTTTACTGCACTTAGTTAAATCAGGAGGTTTATTAACACCTGGCCAAACAGAGATCATTCTGTGATTATCTTCTCATTACCTGTACATCATTACTACTGAACACCTCTGCACTTCTTTCACCAGAAAAATGGTATTTTATAGATACCATTGGTCAAGACTCTTAGGGGCTTGTTTACAAAGCCGCGGTAGCGGTTTGCGATCGTAATCGGAGCCGCGGCCCCATTGATTTCAATGGGGCCGCGGCTGCGATCGCGATCGCGAACCACTACCGCGGCTTTGTAAACAAACCCCTTAGTTACTCTTACTCTCCTCCTTGACCAAGGCAAGTGAAGCTGTGAAGTATGGTCTCCTTCTTAGAGATGCAGTGGATCTTGAAATACCTTCTAAACTTTGTGGCCAATTTTATCTGCACGTATATGTCGTGTATTTTCAATGTCTCATGCAAGAATGGGAACTTACGTGCGTAGTTTAGGAAGTCGACATTCTATAACTACGTGCGTCAGAACAATGACGCATACTGTCAGAATGGGTGTGGCCAGGGACATGCATTTACACCAGTCTAAGGCTGGCAGAAGTGCTCGTGCCTGGGTTTGATGTTCGTTATCATACAAGTAGGCACCTACCTTTTTTATAAAATAGATGTGATTTGCACATGTTCCAATGCACACAAATCTAGGCAACTCTAATAACATAGCACCAAACCTGTTCTGTTTACTCTGTTTAATTACTACTACAACTGAACATTTTTATAGTGCTACCAGTCGTACGCAGCGCTGTACAAACATGTAAAAGACAGTCCCTGCTCATCAGAACTTACAATCTAGCCAAGACAAACACAGAAGGCGTAAACAGAGGTAAAACAGGGGGAAGGAAAAGGAGATCAGGTGAGTCAAGATCCAAAGGCAGCAGCGAAGAGGTGAGCCTTCAACCTGGATTTGAAGAGGGTGAGAGAAGGTGCCTGGCGTACAGACACAGGTAGTTTGTTCCAGGTGTAAGGTGCAGCAAGGTGAAAGGAGCGAAGTCTGGAGTTGGCAGTAGGAGAGAAGGGCACAGATAGCAGCAGTTGGTTAGAAGAGTGGAGTTCCCGGGAGGGGTTGTAAGGAGAGATTTATTTATTTATTTATTTATTTAAAGCTTTTCTATACCGCACTTTTTATCATCAGCGCGGTTTACAATCAACAAATATTAGGACAGGGCAAGTGCAAATTCTGCCCTATGCTTACATTAAACAGGAAAGGTAACATGGAAATATAACTGATTTCAATGGGGCCGCAGCTCCGATAACGATCGCGAACCGCTATCATGGCTTTGTAAACAAGCCCCTTAGAGAAGCTAGCAAAGTAGTCAGGAAGGCAAAGATTCAAAAAGAGGAAGAAATAGCCAATGCAATAAAATGGGGGGGGGGGGAAGACATTTTTCAGATATGTTAGTGAGAAGAGGAAGGGCAAAAGTGGTATTGTCAGACTCAAGGGTTCAGGGGAGGAATATGAAGAAGCTGATAAGGATAAAGCAGAATTGCTTAACAAATATTTCTGTTCTGTGTTCACAGATGAAGAACCAGGAGCAGGACCTCAGAAAACACCCACAAAGATGAATAAAAGCGAGGGACATCTTGAACAATTGTCAGAAGACTGTGTTCGTAAGAAACTAGTTCAACTTAAAGTAGACAAAGCGATGGGACCAGATGGGATACACCCTAGAATACTGAGGGAACTTGGGGATGTTCTAGCAACTCCACTGACTGACCTTTTCAATGCCTCGTTGGAGTCGGGAGTGGTACCAAAGGACTGGAGAAAGGCTCATGTGGTGCCTTTACACAAAAGCAGAAGTAAGGATGTGGTTGAAAACTACAGGCCGGTTAGTTTAACTTCGGTGGTGAGTAAATTATTGGAAACGCTGCTGAAAGAGAAAATAGTGAGGTTTCTGGAGTCCAGCAGATTACAGGATCCGAGGAGGCAGGTCTTGTCAGACAAATCTGATTGATTTCTTTGACCGGGTGACCAGGGAGTTGGACCGAGGGAGAGCCCTAGATGTGGTGTATTTAGATTTCAGTAAAGCCTTTGACACTGTTCCTCACAGGTGACTTTTATAAACAAACTGAGCACCCTAGGGATGGACCCTAAAGTTACTGCTTGGGTTAGAAATTGGTTGGTTGGGAGGCGAAAAAAAGTACAGGTAAATGGAGCTCTCTCTGAGGAGAAGGATGTTACCAGTGGTGTGCCCCAGGGATCTGTCCTTGGTCCGATTCCTATTAACATCTTTGTTAGTGATATAGCAGAAGGGCTGTCGGGTAAGGTTTGCCTCTTTGTGGATGATACCAAAATCTGCAATAGAGTAGACACCCAGGAAGGTGTAGATAACATGAGGAGGGAGCTAGCTAAACTTGAAGAATGGTCTAGAATTTGACAGCATGAATTCGAAGTGTAGAAAATCTTCTGGGGAGCGGGGTTTGAGCCAAGCATGCTCAGCAGAACGGGCACAGGAGCGTAGATAGCGGGTAGTGGATGAGAGCCAGGGCTGGGGTGCCCTGGGGTCTCACAAGACGTGGGGTGGGTGGAGCGAGAGCATCCAGAGCCGAGGAGAGTGCAGCATTATAGGAGGTTACTGCCTCATCAACAGACTTGAATGACATAGTGGAAGACAGAGATGGAGAAATGGTGGAGGAGAGAGTCAAGGGATCAATAGTATGAAAGTTTCTAAATAGGTTGGAGGAGACAGGATGAGGCTGAGGCAGCAGGAGATGAAGATGAAAGCTTAAAAGGTGATGGTCAGATAAGGGAAGAACTGAGCTACGGAAGTTCGAGGGAAAGGAATTAGAGAAAAATATCAGGTCAAGGCAGTGGCCGTGCTGGTGGGTGGGGACAGTGGAACAAAGTTGGAGGTCAAACGAGGAGGTAAGGGAGAGGAGCTTTAAAGTTTAAGGATCAGAGGGGTTATCGACGTGAATGTCAAAATCCCCAAGAATAAGAGTGGGGGAAGAGGAATCCAGAAAGAGGGAAAGCCAGGAGTCAAAGTCAGTAAGGAAGGTAGAAGCAGACTTGTCAGGAGGTTGATAAATAACAGCTACCCGGAGGGGAAGTGGAGTGAAAAGGCAAATTGAGTGGCTTCAAAAGAGGGAAAGGAGTGAGACTGAGGCAGCAGGAGGGGTTGGAATTAGCAAGAGGGAGAAAGTAGAAGCCCAACACCACCACCGCGGCTCATATGATTGTTCCATGTAAGTTAATATGTTAATATGTTATCTACTTGTTCTATGTAAGTTCTGTTCTCTGTAAACCGCACTGAATGTGAAATAGTGCGGTATATAAAAAACAATAAATAAATAGTAACACAGTAACATAACATAATATATGACAGCAGATAAAGACCAGTATGGTCGATCTAGTCTGCTCAGTAAGGTGGCTATACTCCACTCCATGCAGGTCATTCCTTTCTATGCCTTTGCTTAGGGTTGTACCTGCTGCTCTGTGTAGGTCACCCCTCTCTATTTGTTGAGGTATAATAAATAGTTAAGTTTATTGTGATTTTATCCTCTTGTTATAAAAAGATCCACTGGGTCTATCCCATGCCTTTTGAATTCCATCACTCTTTTGCCCCCATCACCTCCATAGGGAGGGCATTCCATGAATCCATCACCCTTTCAATGAATAAGTATTTCCTGATGTTGCTTTTAAGTTTACCTCCTTGCAGCTTAATTTTATGTCCTTTGGTTTTACAGCTTCCCCTTCATTGAAAAAGCTTGCTTTGTTCATTAATACCCTTTAAGGGGGTTATTCTGTGCCACAAATAGCGGGGATGGACATCCCAAAAGGATGTCCATCTCCACTATTCATTCCTTCTCCTGACCTCGACTAACTTCCCTGCTGGTTGTGCGGGGAAATTATATGGGGGCAGGGAAGGGGCGGCTCGTGAGCAGAGTCTGGGTGGTCGCCAGCCATGGACATTCAGGGCCGATTCTAATGTCAGCCCTATACGACCAGGGCTGGCGACATGTACGGGGAAATTATTCCACCTCCAAGGAGGAATAAATTCCCTGGATGTTTTTTTTTTAGGACAGCTGGGGTGCAGATGGGGCAGAGGGACCAGAGGACATTCCCCGCAGCCTGACCCCGACCTTAGGAGGCCAGATTGGGGGACGGGCTGTGGAGAATACGCTTTATTTTGCAGTGGCCAGCATCGACGCTTTTCAATAGAACCATGGTGCCATGGCAACATGACACCAGGCGCCACTGCTCCAATGAAGAGCCTTGACTGAGTTAGCCAGGGACAGTCCTGCACGTGCAGGCCAGACTGAATCGCAGTCCCAGCACATGCAGGACTGATCACGATTCTGATCCTGTGGAGCTAGATGTGCCTCGCAGGATCAGAATGGCGAACTCCTCTGTACATCCAGTTCAAACCGGACTACAGTGGGAATCGACATCCAGAACGGAATCAGGCATATGTCTTCTGGTGCAGGCTCCAAATCATTTCAAGTCTTTTTATATCCTTTGTGAGATATGGTCTTCAAAACTGAACACAATACTCCAAGTGAGGCCTGACCAATAACTTGTACAGGGACATTAATACCTCCTCCTTTCTGCTGGTTTTTTCTCTCTGTATGCAATCCTCATCCTTACATAAGAACATAAGAACATAAGACATGCCATACTGGGTCAGACCGAGGTCCATCGAGCCCAGTATCCTGTTTCCAACAGTGGCCAATCTAGGTCATACATACTTAGCAATATCCCCAAAAGACACAGGTTCCTCAATGCTTGTACTGGGTCAAGCATTGATGTCCTGGGTCCCTTTTTAATAGTGGTTTATGGACGTTTCCTCCAGGAACTTGTCCAAACCTTTTTTAAACCCAGCTATACTAACAGCCCTTACCACATCCTCCGGTAACAGATTCCAGAGTTTGATTACACGTTGAGTGAAAAAATATTTTCTCTTATTTGTCTTAAATAGTTTACCCTGTAGCTTCATTACATGTCCCCTAGTCTTTCTATATTCTGATAGCGTAAACAATTGATCCACGTTTATCTGTTCCACTCCATTCATTAATTTATAGACCTCTATCATATCTCCCCTCAGCCGTCTCTTTTCCAGGCTAAAGAGCCCTAACCTTTTTAGCCTCTCTTCATAGGAGTAGCCTTCCATCCCCTTTACCAATTTGGTGGCTCTTCTCTGTACTTTTTCTAATAACGCTATGTCCTTTTTAAGATACGGTGACCAGAATTGCACACAATATTCAAGGTGCGGTCGTACCATGGAGCGATACAGAGGCATTATAATATCCTTTGTTTTATTCTCCATCCCTTTCCTTATGATACCTAGCATTCTGTTTGCTTTCTTGGCCGCTGCTGCACACTGGGCCGAGGGTTTTAACATGTTATCCACGATGACTCCTAAATCTTTTTCCTGGGTGGTGGCTTCTAATGTGGAGCCTTGCATCGAGTAACTATAGTGTGGGTTGTTCTTTCCTAGGTGCATAACTTTACACTTGTCCACATTAAATTTCATCTGCCATTTGGATGCCCAGTCTTCCAATTTATCCAGGTCCTCCTGCAGTTTTCCACTATCCTCTTGGGTTTTAACAGCTTTAAACAGTTTTGTGTCATCTGCAAATTTGATAACCTCACTCGTTATTCCCTTTTCCAGGTCATTTATGAATATGTCAAAAAGCAGCGGGCCCAGTACAGATCCCTGGGGTACTCCACTATTCACCTTTTTCCATTGGGAATATTGGCCATTTAGCCCTACCCTCTGCTTTCTATCTTTTAACCAGCTCCTGATCCACAATAGTACACTGCCTCCTATCCCATGACTTTTTAGCTTTGCCAAAAGTCTCTGATGGGGGACCTTGTCAAAAGCTTTCTGAAAGTCCAGATACACTATATCAACCGACTCACCTTTGTCTACCTGTTTATGCACACCTTCAAAAAAACATATCAGATTAGTAAGACAAGATCTTCCTTGTCTAAAGCCATGTTGGCTGTCTCCCATTAGGCCATGACTATCTACATGCTGTGTAATTTTGTTCTTTATGATGGTTTCTACCATTTTCCCTGGTACTGACGTCAGGCTCACCGGTCTGTAGTTTCCCGGGTCACCCCTGGAACCCTTTTTAAAAATTGGTGTTACGTTGGCGACCCTCCAATCTTCAGGTATTACAGATGATTTTAATGAAAGTTCACAGATTACCAATAGCAGGTCTGCAATCTCATATTTCAGTTCTTTCAACACTCTGGGATGTATACCATCCGGTCCAGGTGATTTGCTACTATTCAGTTTATCAAATAGTTGTAATATATCTTCCCGGTGTAGCGATATTTCTCTCAATTCCTCTGCAGTATCACCTTTAAATACCACTTCAGTCTTGGGTAACATCCCTACATCTTCCTCAGTAAAGACCGAAGCAAAGAATTCATTCAGTCTCTCTGCTATAGCCTTGTCTCCTGTTACTGCCCCTTTTACCCCTCTATCATCTAACGGTCCAATTGACTCTCTCACAGGCCTTTTGCTACGAATGTACTTGAAAAAGTCTTTATTTCGTGTTTTTGCTTCCATAGCAAGTTTCTTCTCAAATTCCCGCTTTGCCTGCCTTATCAATGCTTTGCATTTAACTTGCCAGTGCTTGTGCTGTTTCCAGTTTTCATCATTTGGCTCTTTTTTCCATTTCCTGAAGGTTGCTTTTTTGGCAGCAACAGCCTCTCTGACCTCACCTTTAAACCATGCTGGCAGTTTTTTGGACTTTCTCCCACTCTTCTTAATGCATGGAATACAGCTGGTCTGGGCTTCGAGGATAGTAGTTTTAAATAACGCCCAAGCTTGCTGTAAGTCTTTAACCTTTGGAACCGCTCCTTTAAGTTTTTTCCTAACTATATTCCTCATTCTATCATAGTCTCCCTTTTGAAAGTTGAAAGGTAGTACTGTGGATTCCTTTACTATTTGTCCTCCAGTAATTAAATCAAACATGATCATATTATGATCACTATTGCCAAGTGGTCCCAACACCCTTATTTCTTGCAGCAGATCTGACGTTCCAGTAAGGACTAGGTCCAGCATGGCTTCCCCTCTGGTCGGTTCATGAACCAGCTGCTCCAAGAAGCAGTCATTTATTCCATCTAGAAACTTTATCTCTTTAGCTTGTCCTGCCGTGACACTGACCCAGTCGATACTGGGGTAATTGAAATCACCCATTATTACTACTCTGTTGTGACTTTTGTTAGCTTCTGTGATTTCTTTGAGCATTTCATCATCCATTTGTTCATTCTGGCCAGGCGGTCGATAGTATACTCCCACTGCCATTACCTTCCCCTTCATAAGTGGAATTTCAATCCATAGAGATTCTATAGAAAATTTTGTTCCCTGCAAAACTTTAATGCTTTCTGTCTCAATGCCCTCTCTAACATAGAGCGCAACCCCTCCACCAATTTGATCAGCTCTATCATTACGATATAGTTTGTATCCAGGTATCACAGTGTCCCACTGGTTATCCTCCTTCCACCATGTCTCTGAGAGTGCAATCATATCTAACCTCTCATTTAGTGCCATATATTCTAACTCTCCCATCTTATTGTTTAGACTTCTAGCATTGGCATACAAGCATTTTAGAGACTGTATTTTATTCATATTAATCTGGCTATTGGTAGGCATGGGTAATTTGGAATCTTTATGCTCTGTTTGCTCCTTACTCAAGGGCATTTCGGCTACTATACTCCCTTTTGGAACCTCACTGCTTTTGGTAGTATCCTTCAAGGATACCTTTGTCCGAACCATGCGCTCCTGGGTGACTGTCGGCTTTCCCCTATTCTTTAGTTTAAAAGCTTCTCTATCTCCTTTTTAAAGGTTAATGCCAGCAGTCTGGTCCCATCCTGATTAAGGTGAAGCCCATCCCTTCGGAAGAGCCCCCCCTTTCCCCAGAATGTTCCCCAGTTCCTAACAAATCCAAACCCCTCATCTTTGCACCATTGTCTCATTGTCTCATTGTCTCCTTCTGGCTCTGCCCACCGCCTTGTTGCATTGTTTTGCCACCTTGAGATCCTCAGAAACAATCACTCTGAGGTCCTTCTCCTGGTCCGTGCACACCAACCTCTCACCCCCTATCACATACAATTCCCTTAGATTTCTGCATCCGAAGTGTATGCCACTGCACTTCTTCACATTAAATCTTAACTGCCAAGAATTAAACCATTCTTCCAGCTTTTGTAGATCTTTCCTCATATTGTCATCTGAAAAAAGGCAGACTTTTCCCTTTAATCGTTTAGTGGTATCACTCACAAATTCATTGAATAGTACCAGTCTCAGGACTGATCCCTGGGGCATGCCACTAATCATCTTTCTTTCTTCCAAGTGAGTTTAGTTTACCATCACCTTCTGTTATCTGTCAGTCAATTTCTGATCCAGTTCACCACCTTGGGACCACTGTTCCCTCTAAGCTGTGCGCGTGTGTGCGCGTGTGCGCACGCACACACCTCACCAAGTGAGCGCACATACTTTTCAACAAAGCGCACAAAAATTATGGTTCTGATTCTGATAGAAAACAACACAGACGTTCTTAAAATTGAAAAGTTGTTGTGTATTTATGGTTTTCACAAGTTCTACAATATTTTCTAGTGCAGTCAATGTGGTGTACATACTGTATTCTGACGTGTAGTCAAATTTTAAAGTATATAACTCCGAGTGTCGTTATGTGGCGCAAAAAAATTTAACCTTCCTTCAAAAGCTGCACAGCTGATATTTTATGCGCACACAGCCTACAGAAAATTAGAGGGAACATTGCTTGGGACCCATCCCCAGGCTGCTTAGTTTATTGATAAGTCTGCTATGAGGAACAGTATCAAAGGCTTTGCTGAAACCTAGGTAGATCACATCCATTGCATGCCCTTGATCTACCTCTCTGGATACCCAGTCAAAGAACTCAATCAGATTTGTTTGGCATATCGCCCTTTGGTGAAACCATATTGCCTCGGATCATGCAACCTATTGGTTTCTAGAAAATCCACTATTCTCTCTTTCAGGAGCCCCTCTATTACTTTTCCCACCACCGAGATAAGGCTTACTGGCCGGTAGTTTGTCACTTCTTCCCTATTGCCACCTTTGTGAAGAGGTATCACATCAGCCCTTCTCCAGTCGTGCAGAACCTCTCCTATCTCCAAGGATCTATTAAAAACATCTTTTAAAGGCCCTGCAAGAACCTCTCTGAGCTCTTTTAGTATCCTGGCATGTATCCCATCAGGTTCCGTGGCCTTGTCCACTTTCAGTTTTTCAAGTTGTTCAAAAACATCATCTTCTGTGAATGGTGTGGTATCTACACCATTCCCGTTTGTATATTTGTCAATCATACATGACCCTTCTCCAGGAATTTCTATAGTGATTACAGAACAGAAGTATTTGTTTAGCATTTTTGCTTTATCAATGTCACTTTCCATGAATCTGTCCTTGGCACTTTTGGGTCTTGCAGTTCCACATCCGATTTTCCTCTTCTCCCGAATATACCCGAAAAAAGTTTTGTCTCCATACTTCCCATCTTTAGCTAGCTTTTCTTCTACCTTTGCTTTTGCTATCCTTATTTCTCTCTTTGTATCTTTTAGCTTTATCCCGTATTATTTTCTGTGTTCCTCTATTTGTGATGTTCTGAATTTTGTGGAGGCTGTGTCTTTTGCCTTTATTTGTGCAGCCACTTCTTTGTAGATGGAATACCCCAATCCACATCTGGTAGATTAAAGTCACCAATATGATCACTTCTCCCTTCATGGCTACCTTTGCAATATCAATGATCAGGTCTCTATCCATTTTCTCAGTTTGAGTTGGAAACATGTGGATTATACCAGTATTGATGATAGTGCCATCTCCTCTTTCCAGCACAATCTACAGCGCTTCATCTTTTCCACACTCCGCTGCATTTCAGTGGCTTTAATGCTACTTTTGATATAGAGGGCTGCTCCTCCTCCTTTCCTGCCTTCTCTATCTCTTCTAAATAAAATTACCACCTTGGCAGTTAGCAGAACCTGCTATCCAACCTGACCAGAATATTGAGCGGCACTGTACAAATAGTGTCACTGAATATCCTTACAGACCACCTTAGCACTATGCATAAAGTGCAGGTGCAGACCATGGGCAGAGTGCGGGTGGAGCCAGCAATTATTCTTATAGCGGCAACATTGGATAACTATCCAAATAACTTACATCAGCAAAAAAGCTGTCCTGGGCTATCTGGACAGCTTATCTCTATATCAGCCCTAAATATCACTGCTATATGGATAAAGGCCACCCTAACCTCATTATCTGGATTTTTAGCGCCAGCCACTTTCTGCATACTAATGATGAATATCTGGATTTTGTTTAGCTGTGGCAGCTGATGTTTAAAAAAATACGACGACGTATACAGCTGATATTAACCAATTAACTCTCAAGCATTTTCAACAATATCCTGTAACCAATTACTTCATATGTGACTCTCTTTTTCTTTCACCTCTACTGGCGTGTCCCATGTGACCTCAACCCAACAGTGCTCTAAGATAAAATAGCTATAAAAGCAGTTAAATAAATAAATACGATATACAGATTCTATGCTTCTTATTCTAGTGGTAAGCAGTGGAAATCCCCCAGTCCTCTTTCATAATGGTTTAGGGACTTTTCCTCCAAGAACTTGTCCAAACCTCTTAAACCCAGCTACGCTAACAGCTTTTATAACATTCTCCAGCAATGAACTTCAGAATTTGATTATGCGTTGAGTGGAAAAATATTTTCTCAGATTAATCTTAAATATGCTACATTGTGTGTCCCCTAGTCTTTCTACTTTTTGAAGGAGTGAATAACTTATCTATGTTTACCCATTCCACTGCACTCCATTTAGCCCTATTCTCTGTTTACTATCTTTTAACCAGTTCCCAATGCACAACAGTATACTACCTCCTATCCCATGACTTTTGACTTTCACAAGAGTCTCTTACAAAGGACCTTGTCAAAGGCTTTCTGAAAATCCAGATACACTATATCAACTGGCTCACCTTTGTCTTCCTGTTTATTCACAACTTCAAAAAAATATAGCGCATTAGTGAGACAAGACTTTCCTTGGCTAAATACATGTTGGCTTTGTCCCATTAAAACATGACTATCTACAAATTAATTTTGTTCTTTATAAAGATTTCTACCATTTTTCCCAGTACTGACATCAGACTCACCGGTCTGTAGTTTCCAGGATCACCCCTGGAACCCTTTCAAAAATTGGCGTTAAGTTGGCCACTCTCCAATCTTCTGATACTACAGATGATTTCACCATGCCCAGGATGCCTGGAGACTACATATCCTGTCCTTCCTGTGGAGGTCAGGTTCATTTTTAACTTCCATTATAGGAGACGATCACTACAGATTTCTGTATCTTGAGCATAATCAAAACGAATTATCAACTCAGGTTCTTTACCCAACCTCCAGATTGTCTCTTTCCTTGGATTCCCCTTCCCTTTCCCTTTTTAGAAGAGGAGGTGTCTATTCTGCAAACCAATATCAAAGAGACAGTCCCAACTCAGCATAGAAATTAAAGTTTTTACTTCAGGTATTTCTTTATTCTGAAGACATCTGAGGGTTTGCACCCCATCCTGTTCCTCAGAGTCATAAATCAGTTTCTCCACAAATTTAAATTCAAATGAATACCCTTTCTTCCATTCTACTGTTCTTTAAGATAGACAGATTGGCTGTGCACCCTGAATCTCAAGAATGTGTATATGATATGCCAATCTATTCTTGTACAGGAAGTATCTGAAATTCACTCTACAAACTGAGCATTTTCAATACAAGATCCTTCCATTCAGCCTCTCATTTTCTCCAAGGGATTTCAGAAAATGCTTTGTGGTGGCATCTGCCCACTTCCACAAACAAGTCCACTTAGTTTTTCCATACCTCAGCAACTGGCTTCTAGTGGCGCCATTGGAAACCCAGATCCTGGCCCTCAGGAGCAAGACAGTGTATCTTCTCCAAGGCCCAAACTTCATCATCAGTTTTGAGAAATCTACTTTGTGCATGAACACCATTGCTTTTATAAGTACCATTCTAGATATAGTACAGACAAAGGCCTTTCTGCCAGAGGAGAGAATGAAGGCCTTTATTTCACAGTTAAAACTCATACATAGCAGATCGTCACAGCCAAAGTCTACTTGTAGCTGCTTGATCATACTGTATGGTTGTAGCTGTACATGTAGTTCCTTTATCCCAGTTAAAAATAAACTACCTTCCAGCTTTTGAGTGTGTCATCGTTTCACTTTTCATGAATGGGCCTCTTCATGTCAAACCACCACTGAAGAAGACCCCTTTTGATCCATTAGAGTATGCCTTTCTGAAGCACTTTACATGGAATTGCTCTTCCTAGAAGCTGTTAACCTAGGATAGAAGAGTAAGTGAAATTCAAGTACTGGTAACTTACAAGCCATGCACGCAATTTCATGATAACAAAGTATTTCTTTGAACTCATCCTAAGTTTTTACCTAAGGAGTAACACCTTTTCACATTGATTAGGAAATATCGCTTCTTACATACTGTCCAAAACCTCATAGCACGTGACAAAGCCCTTCACATTCTAGACTGTATATAGGTCCTTAGGTACTACCTCAAAAGAACAGAATCAATTAGGAAGTCTATGCAGCTTTATGCCTTCTTTGACCACAACAGGATTAGCATACCAGTCACCAAAAAATATTAAGAACTCTAGCAAATTGGCTAGCATCCTGCATCCGATTCTGTTACAAAAAAACGGTCCTCCTTTAAGAACCAAAGTAAAACCACGCCAAATTAGAGCCACTGTAGCCACTGTGGCTGTCCCAAAATCTGCCTGCCTGAATACAATTTGGAAAGCAATGATATGGTTCTTACTTCATACCTTCACTTCCCACTACCATCTGAACCAAGCCTCAGTAGAGGACAATGCCTTTGATCAAGCCGCACTAGCCAATTGGTCTACGTGAAGTGGAAGATCTCGTCATTTCTCAGTGCACATTACTCCTAAGTATGGGACTATGCAAAATGAAGCAAGCAGCCTTAAGTTTGGGAGTCATCCAGTTGTGTGTCTGACTCAGTCCTGACAGTAACAGAAAAAGGAATGTTACTGACCTGTAACAGGTATTCTCCAAAGAAAGCAGGATTGATCAGGCACACAATCCCTCCCGTCTCCTTGGAAATTTCCTATAGTCTTGAACTTTGCAACTACCTTATGGGCTGAGAAGACTACTGTGCACTGGAAGGCCCATGCATGCTTAGAATCTTACCCTAAGTTCTCAGCTCTAGGAGAGCTGTTCCATCGCGGCACTATCAAATGATGCCACCTACTTGTGTGCCTGTTCTATTCTGCTGTTTATATAAAACACCCGTTGCAGGCAATCAACATTGCTTTGTGTCATTATATTTTTTTAACTTATTATTAGCAAATTTACTAAGAGGCATGTCAACAAAAGTGCGTTAGCTGCTATCGCGTGGTGAAAGCATATTTATCACCCTGCGGTAGCAGCTAACGTGAGAAAAGCAGATATTGCAGGCACCTGTCTATAATATTTACTTTTTGCATGGTGCAGAGGTGGCAGGGTGGGATTGGGGCAGGGAATAGATGTGCCAATTGTTAGCAACCATTGCCTGAAACGTTTCACGCAGTGGCTTCCAAAATTGGACCAAATCTCAGCTGCAGATAATGCTACTTGAATATGTGGCATTATCTGCCCTAGAGCCTGCTAACGTGACATTGCAGCCACTGCCAAATGCCCTGAAGATGATAGGGCCTCCAATGCACAATCGGACCTTTATGCAGATCAGAGAATATTGGTGCCGTGGATGTAAAGATCCTTGGCATCAATAATATTTTGAAAATATGCTTGCCCTCTCCTTTAGCACTGATCTCCCCCAGACAGCTCCCAATCCCCATCACGAGCTGTCCAGGGGGAGGATCAGTGCACCCCAGCCAACTACATTATCCCAGCCAGCTGGGTGGTCAAAGGGCCCCCCCCCCCTTCTGATCCCTTAAAATATCCCAGCTAGCCAGTAGGGTCTCCTACCCCCTTCTAAACATTAAAACTCGGCTAGCCAATCTGCTTTGAGAAGCTCCCTGTGACCTGCCTCACCCAACTCCCCCTCAGTCCATATCTTAAATTCCTGGTGATCCTCAGTGGTACTAACAAATATGGATGTGATCTCATGGTGCTGCCCCCTAGCATGAGGCTAGATGGCAGCACTGAGTGATTGTGGCCATTATGTAGAGGCCTGATGATGGGGACAAAAGTGAGGAGACTACTCCTGCACCCATTTACAACCAGACCACCAAGGATTTAAGGTATGGACTGGAGGACCCAAAGGGGCCCCCAAAACCAACTGGCTAGCTGGGTTTAAATGGTTAAAAGTGGGAGGGAGAGGGAGGGGCCTCAACTGTCTAGCCATGATATTTAAAGGGATTGAGAATGGGGGACCCTTTGACCACCCAACTGGCTGTCTAGGATAGTGTAGTTGTCTGGGGGTGCACCAATCCCCCCTCTCCCATGTATGGGATTGGGAGCTGTGTGGGGGGAGATCAGTGCTGAAGGTGGGGACAGGTATGTTTTATTTATTTATTTATTTACATTCTCTTATATACCGCACTATTCAGCATCAGCGCGGTTTACATGGAACAAAAATGCTCAGTACAGTTAACACGTATGAGTTTACAGATAACAGGGCAAAAAACTTGGATAACAAGGTAAACTATTTACAAAACTTGCTACATAGAGTCATATGAACAGGAGTTTCATAGAACATATGCACCACTAAGAGTTAGAGTAGCTGTCTTTATATGTCTTTATGTGTTTATATGTATTTTTGGTGCCGTGGATCTTTACATCCACGGCTTCGACAGTATTGTTGCATCAGGAGAGCTCAATCAAGGTTGTGAGAGATCTGTGCACCCAATCGCTACCATTCCTCCCCTTGGATTTACCATGGGAACCCACGATACTTGCATCAGCAGACACCAAGAGACTTTTTCCACGATACCCACCAAGGCAGGTATCACGGGTCGCCATGGTTAATCCAAAACCTCCACGGTTTCTGCAGGAGGAGAACTAGAAATGCCCCTGCAGATAATGCAGAGGTATTTCTCTTACCACGGGCCTTTTGCAGCTATTGCCCTAACAGTTGGCAATCCTGCTGAGGCAAAAAAGCCATCCACCTAAGCCATGATCTGGAACACCAGAGCAATAACATAGAGAAACTGACCCTGGTAGTGGCAAAAGGATTTTACAAACTCATGGATGCCATTTAGACCTTTATTTATTTTAACAGTTTTGTATACCACCTTATCCTTCAATCAAAGTGGTCACAACACAATTGGGGGATACATTTAACATGAGGGGATATGAGACACATATACTAACATGGGCAATGGAGGGTTAAGCAGCTTGCCCAAGACCACAAGGAGCACCTGTGGGGCTTTCTGGCCCAAGGTTGCTGTTCTCTAGTGGGATTTGAGCCCCCAACCTTCTGGTCTGAGGTAACTTGCCCCAACCACTAGGCCACTCCTCCCACACCTTTAACCCCCATCCTCCTGGACAATGTTTCTCAAGGCCATCCTTTAGTATCCCTTTATCATGCTGGTTTTCAAAGAGGGGCAAAAGGTATCCCTACTATGCCAAGTATCCTCTAAACTCTATCCTAGAGAGACATTTATTTATTTATTTATTTATTTTATTTAACAAACTTTTATATACCGCAACCTTCCGATGATCAGGAGCGGTTTACATATAACAGTTAGGAGACAGAAAGGCATTTCTGTTTTTACATTAAACAATGTCATGAACTATGTACATTAACAATTGAACTTTTAACTATTAAACTTTGTAGAACTATGTACAATGAACTATGTACAGTTAGTAAAAGAGAGTTCAACAGTATAAACATCATTGACAGTAACAAGGTCAAAATATCTTAAGGCATTGCGGTATTGGTCTCCCGGTATTAGACATCTGAGATAGTGCCACCCATTTGCCAGCAGAAACATATCTGCAGTTTCATTCTGTGAGGGAAGTCTGTACTGTCAAGCGCATAAACTATAGTGACTGTGAGGAAGAGAATACTGCACTTGTTGTCCAAAAATAACAAAAACTATCCTGTCAGTCAATGCTAGTTTCCAGAGAATAACAGCCAGGTTGTACTGGGACTGCTGTCTGCATGTGCTGGGACACTATGACTAACTTTAGAGAATCCAGCCTTCCTGGCATCATTGCCGGACTTATCTGAATAAATATATCAGCAGCAAATATTTCAGCTTACCACTGAGTTCTTGATCTCAGAGTATCTGGGCATACTGGTGTGCATCTGTTGAGATTTGCTTTATTCTTCTGGAGTGACCTCTTCAAGTGCTGTTGGGGCTCCCTTGCCTTTCTTTTGAGGTAATGTCTCCAAAATTGTTAATTTTGTGCATGCCATGAGAGAAATGAAGCTCACTCCTATGCCATTGTTTGTTGGAGATTATTTATGTCTGGTATGTGTGCCTTCTTGTCCTACTGTTTCAGAGTCGGCCAGATAATGACCTTTTCTGTGACGTTGTAGTTATGCCAGGTGTATTTTTCTTTAAAGTGCACATAGTGAAAAGGAATTTGTCTCCTATTCAAAAATCCTACCTACAGTTTAGCCTAGAAATATCAAGTCTTTGTATAGTAAGCTGGTTCAACCTGTTTTCCTCCCTGCCTAAGATTTATAAAGCACAAAACTGAGGACTGTAAGCTAGTATGACCTTTTTCTTACTTGCCTGAGGCCTCAGTTGTAAATAACTAAGGGCTGCATTGCCACTTTTATCCACTATCCATTTAACACTGTCATTTCCTAGCCTGTGTGTAAAAGGGCAGGGAATCAATGCTAGCAATTGACGTTCCCTACTCGGGGTTCACTATCTCTACTGATACCTCTTGAACTCTGTAACACAAATCTTGTGGCAATAAAGCTGTGATGCAGGAGCAGAGATCCAAGATGGTGGCAGACAGAGATGGTTGCTCTGAGGCTCGTGCCTAATGGGAAGGAAGAGGAAAGCTAAGTTTCCCCATGCTGCCCAGCCCTCGTCCTCTACTCTTACCTCCTCTGGTCCGCTTGATACTTTCTTTTCACGGAGGGAGCAGCAGCACTGAGTTTGAAGGCGAGAAGCCTGGCTGTGAGTTCACTGGCACTGAGCAGCTCAGTGTCTCTCTCGGGGGCAGTGATTGTATACCTCCTGAACTGTGGAAGTCCCTGAAGCCGGTCTGCCCTGACGGTTTGGAGGTGGTCGGGGCATCCAACACTGGTGTTCCCTCCTCTTCACTGGGGACGCCGCCCGGACAGGACATGGAAGTTAGTGTAAGCCCACGGGAGCAGCTATTGGGACACTGCTCAGGAAAGGAAACCTGCCAGAAGAGGCTGGAAGTGCTGCTTATTTGCTTCCCATAGATTCCATGGCTGCGGCAGCCACAACAGACATGGTGCAGGACGCTTTGGCTTTTCCTTTCACTTTGCAGCGTCCAGAGCAGTTTACTTTAGAAGCCATTTGGACTGCTATCAAACAGTTGGGTGAAACTATTACTTCTCAGGTTCAACATCTTCAGGTACATGTTCAACAACATTGTAGCCCCAGAGACTGCACTAGAAAGGGTTTTGTAACTCCATAACTGATTATCACTGGAGAGAAGCACCAGGATCATTTTAGTTCCTGGAAGACTTTCTCCAATTCTTTGAATCTTCAGTCCATTTGATTTAACTTTCTCTGAAGCCCTTTTCTGTAATAATGGGGTTAGAGACTGTCCATTCTGCAAAATTTGGAAAAGGCACCAGTAGTATCCCAGGAACCCAAAGAAAGCTCTAACTTCCTTCTTCAAATAGAGAGGGGTACAGATGTAATGCAATATTCCTATCTAATGTATAAAGTTAACCTTTGATCTCAATCTCCGATCATAGTAGTTAGTTCTACTCCCACAGTTGTACCTATTACCTGTTACATAGTTAGTTGTTTCTTGTTACCTAGTTATATTACTTATATTGTTTTCCTTGTTCCTTGTAAACAGTTGTAATATACTGTATTATAATGTTTCATGTGAACTGTCTTGACTTGTAGAAAGACGGTATATAAAAACTGTTAAATAAATAAATATGTGCCTTCAAGTCAATGCTGACTCCTGGTGACCCAGCAGCTCTTGGCAGTGTAACCAGAAGCAGATTGCCAGGCCTTTCTTCCAAGACAATGGAGGGTTATGTGACTTGCCCAAAGTCGCAAGGAGTACTAGTGGGAATTGAAGCCTGGTCTTTGGTTACCAAGCCAATGTGCTAACCATTAAGCTACTCCTCGTCTCCAGAAAGGGAGGGGGGTTACTTTGGTGAAAACGTCTTTGGTTTCCTATTGTGCAATGCTGCCAATTTAAGTGTAGCATGACCACAAAATATGTCCTCCTCTATGTCCACACAGAGGAACATTCTGGAGTCCCTGCTCCTGAACTGACCCTTGCTAGAAGTATGAGGTCACAGGGCAGGAGGAGTCCCTTTTAGCTGTGGAGGGAAATATAAAGGGCCCTACAATCAGGAGCCCAAGATCTCCTCCAAAGGAGTCCGGGGAAGCAAGAGAACCTGTCAGCACAGCCTAGGGTGCTGCATCTTAGATGGCCGCTAGGTCACCTACTAAAGACTGCTGCTATACGATAACCCAGCTAGGCTTCATTAAGATACAAGTTTAAATCAAGAGTGAAGAGGATCTAAATGGTAAAACATAGCCTGCCTAGTTCACTTTCTGAAGAGCCTAATACAGAAGGGAGATGTAACTGAGATTCCAGCTGCCTGGAAGGAGAGGCTGAGAACTGTATCCCACCCAGACAAGGGGTATACTTTAAATACAGTTTAGCAGTTATTTTAATACTAGGCCTCTAGGAAAGGAGAACAAATAATTCCCCCATTTATATCTCCATGTATGAGGTATGCTCTCTTGTGAATTAAAGAAAACTAGTGAGTTTGGTGGTCCAAAGCATAATACAGTGGAGGTGCATAATTTAGGTTTAGGCTTTCTGAAGGTATAATCCGCAATCTCTTACAGAAGCTGTTCCAGCTCTGACAAGCATGAAGGGGAGTAAGGTACCCATCTAGGCACCATTAAGGAGAATAACCCAGGAGAAGACGTTAGAGGAGTGCTTCAGGTCTAAAGACTTTGACCTTTATAATCTACTTTCTTGGACTTGTTCTTATCTGTATTTTATTATACTCTGGCTTGTTTTGGTGACTTATCTGTTTTTATTTTATAGGGTTTTTTTCTGTCCACTGACATAGTTGACCATGATACAGAAGGTGATACAACCCTCTTTGACTTCTTAATTCCTCCTCATCACTAAAGAAGCGTGCATGAGGAACATGTTGTGCCCTCTGAGTGTGCCCCCGGAATGCACCTTTGTTATCTTTTTGTCTATTATCTTTATATTTTTACTTTATACCATTGTTAATGTCCATTTTTACGTATTCTAATCCACTATGTTTATAGACCAACTTTATCTCGTTGCTGGCAGGGGCCTAGATTGGCTCTGGAAACACTGTTCCTTATCCCAATAGCTTCTGTTCTACACTCAGCCATTTTAGACACTTGGCTTCATTCCAGGCCTCCTTTCAAGTAGGTTTATTATATGTTTGACCATTAAGGAATAAATCTTCCTTAGTCTATGATTTTTTCTCACCTTTCAGGCTTGATTTATTGGTTATCTCTCAAGCTTGGCTAAAAGAGGGTGATTCCCACTGTTAGATCAGACCTGCCAAATAATTATTCATATTTCTCTGCCCATTATTTAGCTAAGCATGGTAGGTTGTTTTTTTTATTTCTAATTCATTTTCTTTTAAATAACTTGATGTGCTCTCCCATAGGTTTTCCAGCGTTCTTTTAATGCAGTTGTCAGGTTCCCCTCCCATTGATGGTTAATTCTCCCCCATTAGCACCTTCATCATCTTTTGATGAGTTATTATTGTTGACTGTAGAAATTATCTCTTACTTGGCTCTCTTTTATTGCTCGGCGACTTCAATGTGTGTGCCAATTTACCTCAATCTCAATCTGAACAAGAGTTTCTTTCTTCTGTTTCAGATTCAGGATTTACTCTTTCATCTTCTCCTATTCAATCTAAGGGTCATTGTCTTGACTATTACAGGGTTCTCTCTTCATTCCGCTATATTTTTTCACATTTCACAGTCTGAGCATTTTTTGGTTGATTTTATTTATTTATTTTTATTTAGCATACATTTGTATACCGCTACTTCCAGCGATCAGTAGCGGGGTTGATTACATAATGGAAGCTGTCAAATCAGGACAGACAAATTAGCAGTATATACACGTTGATTCGTAGGGTAGGCACAACACACATAATTAAGTTCCTTTGTAGAAGGGGAGGAAATTTGAAAGTATCTTCAAAGCTAACCATGACTTCTCTAGTTTATAGAAATGAAACCAGTCAGGAATCTTTGATCTCTGGATAAAGACATATATGGACAACTTTCTTCTTTTCCTTCTAGTTTTTCTTTGGAGGTAATGGCTACTTTTGGAATGAGACTTTGACCAATGCCCTTCATCAGGTTGTCTCTCTTAGGATTTGCCATCCTAAATCATAGAAGAAGCATCTCAGATATTCATCTGGCCAACTTAAGAGCTTTAGAGCGGTGATGGCATAAGAATAAATTATACGCTCTGTTACTTGAATGAAAGGCTATGCAATGTACAGTAAATATAAAACTTTGATTAAAAATAAAAATTACTCCTCTTCCTTCATTCATTCCTGGGGTAATTGTTGTCTTTCTGGTTATTCTAAGAAGAGTTCTTTGCCCTTTGGCCCTGACCAGTGTGGTGATTTGTTTTGTGACAAAGTTGTTAAGACTCAAAAATCTCTAATGAACCATGTCAAACCTAAATGGCAATGTCCCTTAGGTTCAGATACCATTTCCCCTTAGAAATCTGTTGTAACGCAAGCGTCATTCTCTCAGTTTATGCCTTTGGAGGGTTATTTCAGCAGCACCTTCTCATGCAAATCATGGCATTTACACACAGAGATGCGTAAATGCAATTTCAGAATGCCACTAATTACATGTGGATATTCATATCACAGAGAAATTTGAAGGAGACATGGTTTAGGAGTGGCTTGAATGGTCCAAACATTTACACATGTATTCTCCATTTTACAAAGGGAATCCATGTATATTTCAAAAATTTTCCATGTTAGGTTTTACATCTGCTCTGAAGCATGAGTGCTAGAGTGCTTCTTTCAGCCCGGGCTTTGCACGAGGGATTAAGAGAGCTACTGTCCTTAATCCGATGCTGTTTATTTCCTCCTCTGAAATGAAAATTTAAACAAATTGTGCTCGAAGTACTTAATTGATGGCACTTCTATGTATAGGGTAGCAAAAAGGCCCAGCTCTATAAAAAAAAGTGCCGATACCTGCAGTGGAAGTAGTAAAATCGGCACTTCCATGTTGAAGTTGCTAAGTTAATGACGTTCAGTTTTCCCACATGCAGATTTGTAAAATGACTCTTTGATCCTTTGAGTCCAGTATGCAAAATGATAAACGCAGTTAGCAGACCTGCTAACCATGTTCATTGCGGTGATCGGGATATTCAGTGGCACTAACACCCTAACGCAGCTATTGCTGCTGAATCTCCTCAGGAGCTGCCGCTAGACGCTATGCTACTAGCCAACTAGCATCAGGGCATTCCAAGAGTGGAGTAGGGGTGGCATTTGGGGATAACGGGCAGCAGTGATGTTTAGCTGCCGCCTGGTTAACCCTTAGAGGTAAACATTAGGCACATTAAAGGTCGTCCTAATCTTTGCCACCGACGCTAACCGGGCAGCAGCTGAATATTACTGCTATCAACGCTATCCGGCTGACCCGGATTTTCAATGCCTGTGGCCAGCTAGCCACCGCTGCTGAATATCGGGCCCTTTGTTTTTAAGCAATTACCATCCTATTTCTAGTTTACCTTTTGTAAACAAAATAATCAAGAAAGCAGTCGCTCAACAAATGTTGCACATTTTATTTTTATTTATTTATTTAAACCGTTTTTTATACCGCCTTATCCTTCAATCAAAGCAGTTTACAAAGCAGTTACAATGCAGTAAAAAGTATATAGTAAAATGAGTGAAAATATATTGATAATCAACTGTTTACATTAAAGCATAGTCATATTATCAACAACGAAAAGCAAGAAGTACGTAGAACTTACATATGGTAAAGAGGGGCAGGTATGAAGGGTATTAAAACTCAGCTTGGGGGGGAGTGGGATGCATTAACAGGAGTTTGAAGACAGTGTTTTTGCTTAGGTGATATGTCTGAAATGTTCAGTGTAGAGGTGCGTCTTTAGCTTTTTACAGAAGTCCTTCATGTCTGTTGTGATTCTTATATCTTCTGGCAGGGAATTCCATAAAGCTGGAGAAGAGAGGAAAGTGCCCTTTTCGATGTAGTTTGGTTGGATTTCTGGTATGCGGATGGGGTGACAATCATGTTTTTATTGTTAATTCTCCTGGGATGTGCTCTAGAGCTTCAAGAATTTTAATAATTTTAATAACACATTTCACCCTAGGTGTCAAGCTTCAAGGAGGAACACAGTACAGAAACAACTTTAGTGGTCGTGCTTAATGAAACTTGCACCCATCTTGACTCTGAGAAAGATGTATTCTTGATTCAATTGGATTTGAGTTTTGCTTTTGATATCCTTCATAACTGTCTCCTTTAATCTAGATTGGTGGAGGTGGGGATTACTGGTCTGTTTTTTAATTGGTTCCAGTTATGTTTGTCATGTTCTATCTTCTTGTTCAGAGTGATGGTAAATTCTTTGATACTTAGTTTGTGCCTTGCATGGTCCCACAGGGCTGGATATTGGGTCCAGTGTTTAATAATCTTTATATTCCCTTTTGCCACTCTTCTACAAAGTCTTGGGATAAGTGTGCACTTATATGCAGATGATATTCAGATACGTATAGTAAATGATCAATGAGACACTCATCTCCAGCATTCTATTGACAACTCCCTGAATATGGTTTCTAACTAGCTTGTTTCCAATAAGCGTATGTTGAATTTGATAAAATCTGATTCCTAGCCATAAACGGCTCCCTCTTTTTCCTTGGACAAGCAGGATGCACCAGCCACACCTGGTGATAACACCTGATGGCGCCAATGATGGAATGCTCTCCAGAGCTCATAAAGGTAAACCTTTCTGATCATGTCCAGGTAGCCCCACCTCCGAACCCGCCCTGAGCCAGCCCAGTTTTTTGTTTTCTGCCTTGCCTGCAAGATGGATCCAACAGCTCTCCTCAACGTCCTTCCAGATCCAGAAGAAACAACCAACTAAAGCAAGAAAACTAGAGAAAGAGATGCCATTGAAATCAGGTTTCAAAAAATGCCCGAGGTGCTGCCGCAAGATGAACAGCACAGACACATATGACCACTGCATCTGGTGCTTAGGGGAGAACCACATGGTGGAAGATTGCCCCACTGTGCCAAGATGTCGCCTCGCATCCGCTAATCCTGCAGCCATACTCTCGAAGACTACATTGCTGCCTCCAGACTCACCTCCAGACTGCAAGGAACCTTGGATGTGGGACACCGTGTGGCTCATGGCTGCCAGAAGACCAGCAAGCCAAAGACTCATGCCTCCGTCTCTGGATGCCCAAACACACAGCAGGCCTCCCGTGCCCCCGAGCATCACCCCAGAAGGAAGCCACACAAGACAGGAGACCATCAACACCAGAGTGGTCCCCTCAAAACATGGTGCCGCTGCCTCCTTCTCCATGCCTATTGGATGGCACTGTGATGAGGTGTCACATTGTGATAACACATCATGCATGTCGGTGTGTCATCATGCTGATGCAGGAACCATCTCCCAACACAGTGAACATGTGCAGGAGCATCTATGGACCCCTGTTCATTGTGGCCACAAACGGCTTTGGAAGCACAGTGACACAATCTCCAGCAACATACACAACCACAGGGGCAGGAGCACCAGGAGCAGCAGAACCAACAGCAGCCCTACACCCCCATCAGCCAGGAAGCATTGTAGCAGGCACCACAGACCACCCAGCAGCCATGAGGAGCCCTCACCACAAAGACTGCATAGGGCAGAGCAGCAGAAAGAGGAATGAGGGAAGAAGAACAGTGCAGAACTCCGGCACCCCACCCAGTCCACATCTGCGTCCATACTGGAATTTCTTACCAATCTCCTCCAGCAGCCCACAGTGCAGAGCACGGTGCCCAGCCCCACACAGCAGTGCGCCTGGAGGTAACTCCACACACGGCCTAACCTGGGGACTCTCTCCCATCACCATCCCCATTGCCTGTGCATTTTTCACCAGACCACTTCACCGCTGACAGTGATGACGAAGAAGAGGTGACTGCCCAGGATTTGCAGACCTAGTAGGGTGAGTCCCTGAAATCCTCAACTTGGCGCACCCCCCCCCCTCCTCCGGACACCCCCTCCACCTATTGTTCAGCTGTCATTGCCCCCGGAGTTCCTAAATACCTTAGGTTCCTCCAGAGGCTTTCATCCCAACTCTCATTCACCCCTATGGACACACCAGATCCTAGAAATGAGATCCTAGGAGTCCTCAAGTTCCTGGATGCCCCTAAGGTCATGGTTGCCCTCCTGGTCCATAAACTGCTACAAGAACAGCTCCTAAAGTTATGGCAAACACCTTCATTGGGCCCAGCCTGCTCCAGGAAACTGGAAGTAAAATACCAAGTGCAGCCAGCCCCCAGCTTTGAAGAAAGCCAGCTCCCGCACCAGTCCATAGTGGTGGAATCAGTGCTCAAACATGCCAAAGCCTCCAGGACACACAGCAAGGACCTCAAGCTAATCAACAGCCTCAGAAGGAGATTATTCCAGAGCATCATGCTCAATGCAAAGATCACAATGCACCAATTCTAGCAAGTCATGTTCCAAGACATCCTGCTAGACAAGCTGAAAGCTTGTGTCAATGTGCTAACCCCAGATGCAAAAACACCCTTCATCACCATCATCACTGACCTGGCCGAAAGCGAAAAACACCTGATAATATCTGCTTTCGATGCCTTCGACTCCACAGGCTGCTTAGTGGGCACAGCCATTGCAGTCAGACACTGGGCCTGGTTCAGGGTGTCCGGCCTCAGAGAGGACACACACGACCGCATCGCTGATGCCCCTTGTGGGGGAGATAACCTGTTTTGGGACAGGGTCAAAGACTCTGTCAATGACCTGAAAGAACACTGCACCACCCTCCAGACCCTTGCAGCCGATGGCCTAGAACAGAGCTCCACATGCCGCAAGGGGGGCAGAAACAGAAGCCATACTACAACTCCATTACAGCGGTGGTCATCAGAATGATTCAAACCCATCCCACCTACCAGCCTTCGTATCAAAGCCAAAAGCCCCATCAGAGGGACCACAAACAGCAGAAGCAGATGGGCCCTTCATCCAACAAGAGCACCCCATCATTTTGACTGCTGCCTGGAGACCACCCTCCTGGTGGGGGAACGCTTCTCCCATTTCTTCAGCACCTTGGAGAACATCACAATGGACAGCTGGGTCCTGAACATTATAGCCCAAGGATACCACCTCAACTTTTCGGAACCCCCACATCAAGCATCCGCCCCTACCAGCAAAATACCTCACCACCAAATCCCAGTTATGGCTGCAGAGATCCAGTCCCTTCTTGAGGCGAGGGCCATAGAATCCATTCAACAAGGTTCTACTCCAGATACTTCCTTATCCCCAAGAGGTTGGGAGGCATCTGCCCCATTCTCAACCTACGCAGCTGAACAAATTCATCAGGAAGGAGAAATTCTGGATGTACTCCCTCGGCACCATCCTACCACTCCTCCAGCATAACGACTGGCTGGCAGCATTGCACTTCCTGAATGCCTACACCCATGTACCTATTCACCAAGCCAACAGGAGGTACCTGTGCTTTCAAGTGCTTGGCACACATTACCAGTACAGGGTCCTCCCCTTTGGCCTCTCCTCTGCACCCACAGTCTTCACAAAGTGTGTCACCGTTGTCGCAGCTCATCGCCACCTGCTCGGCATATGCATCTTCTTGTACCTCGACAACTAGCTGACTGCCGGCCCCTCCAGCCAGGAGGTCCATGACTCAGTACAACAGACGATTTGGCTCCTGACATCACTTGGTTTCCTGATGAACCCACAGAAGTCCCACTTACAACCTACTCAATGCCTGATCATCATCAGAGCAGACATCCTGGCCATACTGGGCAGAGCTTTCCTCCCAGGCCCCCAAGTTGACATGCTTACATTGCTGACTACAGCATCATCCTTAGCCACCGCAGCCTCTGCCAGAACCCTGCTATGCCTGCTCTGTCACATGGCAGCCATTTCCCAAGTGCTGCCCCATGCCAGACTCTACATGCATCACCTGCAGTGGCACCCCTGCTGACACTGGAACCAGCACTCACAACCCTTGTCCAGACTCATCACCCTAGACATATAGGTCCAGGCCTCCATCACCGGGTGGACACAACAGGAGAACTTGGCAGTTGGGAGGCACTTCCACCAACCTCAGCAACAGACCACTGTCACCACTGTTTGCTTAAATTTACACCTTGGTGCCCACTTGTCACTTTTTCTTTGACTTTTTGTCTTTTAAATTCAATCTAGCTTAGCCCTTAAGCTTTGCCTCTCCCTATCAACTAGGACCCTTTACATTTTGTGGCACAATGGTTGGTGAATTCACATTTTTCTCCCTCTGTGATCATCCTCACTTCCTACTGAGAGACTGGTTACATACGCTATTCTTACTGATATTTAAAGTTTGCCTTGCATGAGCCCCATTGACTTGGATAGTCTGATGGAGTGTTTCCAGTCCTCTCTTGGGCACTCTTGTGCAGGAACTATTAGTTTCTTCTATAGAATATGTTTGTGCACATATATTTTCTGCTGTTGGACCTTAAATGTTGATTAAGCTACCTGCTACAGTTTAATTTGATCCCAAAACTCATATCTTTTATGAAGATGTTAGAGATTCATGTATTTAGCCTTTCTTATTAGTAGCTTTATCATTTGAGGGTTTTTATGATTTTATCTGATTGTTTCTTGGGGTTTGATTATTTTATTGTTTTAATTTAATTCTAAATGCTATTGTTTGATTTATGCATTCATTTTTTGCAAATGTTTTTTATGCATATGTTTATATTTAATTAAGATTTTATATACTGCCTTTCACTGTCTTATAACTCACCTAGTATTGTAAGTGATATCAAGCAATAAATAACTAAATAATAATAATATTTTTGATTTTCAATATCTGAGGTTGGAGGCACCCTCTTCCAAGGAAGGCATGAACCTCTTTCTTCGATTTTGGGATAGGGACCTGGGGAATGGCATTCACCTTCTGTAGTTGAAGATCTATTTGCCCATCCCCAATTCATTATCCCAGGTATTTAATGTTACAACCTCCCAGAAAATATTTCTTAGGATTGGCCATTAACCCAGCCTTCCACAGGCTGGTCAACATGGCTTGTACTTGGGTTAGATGGGTGGTCCAGTCTCTGCTGTAGATGATAATATTATGAAGGTATGCAGGTGCATACACCTTTTGCAGTCTCAGCAGGCAGTCGACTAGGCATTGAAATGTGGCAGGAGCCCAATGTAATCCAAAGGGTAGCACTGTAAACTGGAACAGACCTTGCGGGTCAAAAAAGCAGTTTTCTCCTTAGCAGTCATAGTCAAGGGCACCTGCCAGTATGCCTTGGTCAAATCCAAGGTGGATATAAAACGTGCTTCACTGAGTCAATCAAATAGTTCATCTACTCTGGACATGGAATATGCTTCCAGTTTAGAAGCTGCATTGACTCTCCAGAGGTCAATGCAGAATATGATGCTTCTGTCGAATTTAGGAACCAAAATGATAGGGGAAGACTAGTCACTAATAGACTCTAACTCCGAGGTTAAGCATCTATTCCAGCCATGGCCAGCCCATCCATTGTGCAAGAATGTTGTTTGCACAGGGCCCCGCGTTTCAGGGGGCCCCGTGCAAACAACATTCTTCATCTGCCGGTAAATAAATAAATTTAAAAAACAAATTTTTTGCTGCTGCCACTGCCGCCGCACCAGCAGCAGAAACGAGCATACCGCGGGGGCCCCCCTGCCCGGCAGAGTCCTCCATGCGGCCTCAGCTCCCTAAGTGCCGGCTTTCAGAGCCACGAAGGGAGAGAGCTTCTCCCTCGCAGCTCTGTTAAGCCGCTGGCACTGATGGGAAACAGGAGTTCCTGTTTCCCATCAGCCCCGCAGGCTTAAACAGAGCTGCGAGAAAGGGAAACTCTCCCTTTGCAGCTCTGAAAAGCCCACGCTGAGGGAGCTGAGGCCGCATGGAAGACTCTGCCGGGCAGGGGGGCCCCGCAGTATGCTCGATTCTGCCGCTGCCATGGTGGCAGCGGCAGCAGCAACAAGTTTGTTTTTTTAAAAATCTACCTGGGCTATGGGGGGGGCTAAGACAGGAAGTCGGCTGATGGGGGGTAGGACTGGTAATGGGCTATGGGGGGGGCTAGGACTGGAAATGGGCTGATGGGGGGCTAGGACTACTAATGGGCTATGGGGGGGGCTAGGACTGTAAATGGGCTGATGGGGGGGCTAGGACTGGTATTGGGCTATGGGGGGCTATGACATGAAGTGGGCTTATGGGGGGTTTTATGACTGGTATTGGGCGATGGGGGGACTAATACTGAAAATGGGGTGATGGGGTTCGGACTGGTAAGGGGTTATGGGGGTGGGGCTAGGACTGGTAATGGGCTGGGGAGGTTCCTAGGACTGGTAATGGGCTATGGGGGGCTAGGACTGGAAGTGGGCTGATGGGGGGTTTAGGACTGGTATTGGGCTATGGGGGGACTAAGACTGAAAATGGGGTGATGGGGGTTAGGACTGGTAATGGGCTGGGGGGGTTGCTAGGATTGGAAATGGGCTAAGTGGAAGGGGGGCTTGAACTGCAAATAGCTGATGGGGCGGGGGCTTGGAATGGAAATGGGCTGTGAGGGGAGGGAGCTAGCACTGGAAATGGGCTGAGTGGGGGGGAGCTAGGACAGGAAATGGGCTGATGGAGGGGCTAGGATAGGACTGGAAATGGGCTGTTGGGGTGCTAAGATTGGAAATGGGCTGTGGTGGGGGCTTTGATTGAAATGGACTCATGGAGGGGCTAAAACTGGAAGTAGGCTCATGGGGGGCTTGGATTGGAAATGGACTGAGTGGAGGGGAGCTAGGAATTGACATCGGATGATGGTAGGGCTAGGAAAGGACTAGAAATGGGCTGATGGGGGGGCTAGGATTAGAAATGAGCTGATGGAGGGACTCGCATAGAATTGGAAATGCATGGGGGAGCTAGGATTGGAAATGGGCTGATGGTGTGACTAGGATAAGATTGGAAATGGGCTGATGGGGGGCTAGGACTGGAAATGCGCTGATGCAGGGACTAGAAGGGAACGGATGCTGGTTGGGGCTGGAACTAGAAGGGAGTTGATGTTGGGGGAGGATTAGAATGGGATGGAGCTGGGAGAGTGAAATGGAGAGGGGGAAATCTTTTTGTGTGGGAGGGAAGACAAATCTACAATTGGCCGGGTATTGGGAGAGTAAGTGGGGATTGAGGATGGAGGGGTAAAATTTGAGTGGATGAAATAGGAATGAGGAAAGAGCAAAAAGAGAAAGATTAGTATGTTAAAGCAGATGCAGAGAGAGAATGGAAAAAAAACTAGAAGAGAGAAGAAAGGACAAATGGACAGCAGACGATGGAGAGTTAGCAGAAGACACGAAGAAACCAGAAGAAAGTGGCTGGAGCAATTGCAACTGAAAAAAATGCACAAAAGGTAGAAAAATATCTCTTTATTTTTAATTTATTAACTGGAATATGTCAGCTCTGGGAAATGTGCATCATTAACGTCTGCGCTTTGTTTAGTACAAGAGGAAATTAATTTATAATTTTATTTCTACAGTGTTGTTATACATTCCAAGTTTGGCTTTTGGGGTTCCCAGTTTAATTATTATCTTCCTGTTTCTAAATTGTGATTCCTTGTTTGGTGATGGTCTATGTTCTGCATGTGTAACTGAGCTGAGGTATTCTGTATATGTAATTCCTATTTGACAGTGCCACTTGTTCTCTTTCCCCAGTAGGTCATGTATTGTTGTTCTCTGAAATGTATTGGTTTAATATTTGCAGTGTTGCCTTTTGATAGGTAGGGTATGGTGCTTTGTGAGTCCTGGTAGTGCTGTTACGATACGGCGGGTTTGCTATGGGTTCTAAATGGGCAGTGTTTGTAGTAGTTCCTAATGTACCTGGCGGTTGGCACTGGATTATAATAATGTAGAAATCTTTTAGTCTTTCTTTATCCAAAAACTCATTAAGAGGCACATTTACTAAAAGTTAGCGTATGGTAACATTATGCAAATATTTATGCAAATGAGGTCCCTTATGCAAATGAGGCCCCGCACCCAGTCTCCGCAAATGGCCCCGCACCCCCCTTGGGCCGCCTCTGATTCCAGCTCCTTGGTGATGGCCTGTTGCCAGGCCTCCAGAATCTGATAGGGTCATTGCCAGAAAACACTCCAGGGCCAGTAATGATATCTTGCCAAATGAGGTGGGTTCATCCCGGGTGGATAGAGAACACCTTTATGTTCTGGTGGATCAAACCTTCTAGATCTTTTCTCTGGGCAACAGAGAGCTGGTCTCCAATCAAGACTTGTTGGATCCAATGGGGCTGAAATGTCTAGCCCTAAATCATCTCCCTGTACCACCACAGCCATCACTGAAGTCCACTTTTTCAAAAGGCAAAAAACACAACTTTCACAAAATTCAGAAGTTCGCAGAGGAACACAGAAAAGAATACAGGATAAAGCTAACAGAGGCAAAAAGAGAAATAAGGACAGCAAAATCAAAGGCAGAAGAAAAGATGGATAAAGATCTAAAGCGTAATGACAAAACATTTTCTAGATATATTCGGGAGAAGAGGTAGATCAGAGATGGAACTGCAAGACTCAAAAGTGCTGAGAACGGATTCATGGAAAGTGAAATTGAAAAAGCGAAAATGGTAAACAAATACTTCAGTTTTTACTAAAGAAAATCCTGGAAAAGGACAACCTGTGATTGACAAATATACAAATGGGAATGGTATAGATATCACACCATTCACAGACGATAATGTGGCTGAACAGCTTGCAAAACTGAAAGTGAACAACGCCAAGGGACCGGATGGGATACATCCCAGGATACTGCAAGAGAGGTTCTGGCAGGGCCTTTAAAGGATGTTTTTAATAGATCCTTGGAGACAGAAGTTCCATAGGACTGTAGAAGGGCTGAAGGACATCTCCACAAAAGTAGTAATAGGGAAGAAGTGGCAAACTACAAGCCAGTAAGCCTTACCTCGGTAGTGGGAAAAGTAATGGAGATGCTACTGAAAGAGGGAATAGTGGACTTTCTCAGAATCAACAGGTTGCATAATCCGAGGCAACATGGTTTTACAAAAGGACGATTGACACTGTTCCTCATAGGAGGCTTATCAATAAACAGAGCAGCCTGGAGATGGTTTGCAAAGTAGTGAACCAGATCAGAAATTGGTTGACTGACAGACAACAGAAGGTGATGGTAAACAGAACTCACTCGGATGAACGGAAGGTGATTAGTGGTGTGCCCCAGGAATCGGTCCTGGGACCAGTACTGTTCAGTGTATTTGTGAGAGATATTGCTAAAGGACTGAATGGAAAAGTCTGTCTTTTTGCAGATGACATGAAAATTTGCAAGAGTGGACTCCCCTGAGGGAGTGGATAACATGAGGAAAGATTTACAAAAGCTGAAAGAATGGTCTAATGCTTGGCAGTTAAGATTTAATGTGAAGAAGCGCAATGTCATGCACTTCAGATGGAGAAATCCAAGGAAATTTTATGCGATAGGGGGCGAGAGGTTGGTGTGCATGGACCAGGATAAGGACATCGGAGTGATTTTTTCTGAGGATCTCAAGGTGGCAAAACGGTGTGACAAGGCAGTGGCCAAAGCCAGAAGGGTGCTGGGTTGCATACAGAGGAATTAACAGCAGAAAGGAAGAGGTGCTAATGTTTATGTTTATGTTTATGTTTTATTTCATTTGATAAAATACCGCCTTTCAGGGTAGGCAAAGCGGTGTACAATAAAACCAAATTAAAAGAAGGCCGAAGCCAACGAAATGGAAAGGAAATACAAATTCTTAATAGGAAAGCAATAAAACAGGAGAGACAGGACCAAAAAACATAACAGAAAACAAACACGAGGAAAGCAAGGATAGGACACGTGGGATTCACACGAAGGGAGAGGGAACATCAAACGCCAGGGAAAAGAGGTGAGTTTTCAAGTTCTGTTTAAAAGTGGGGTGGTGAGGTTCCAGGCGGAGTGAGGAGGGGAGGGAGTTCCAAAGGGCGGGGCCGGCAAAAAAGAAAGCGGAGGAACGGGTAGATTGTAGATGGGCACGGGAGGGGGAGGGGAGAGCGAGGCGGTTACGGTGGAAGGAACGAGGAGTGTACCTGGGAGAGTGAAAAGAAAGAAGGTCGGTTAAATATTGAGGGGTACCTGTATGAAGAGCTTTGTGAACCAGAATGAGCAGTTTGAAGTGAGCACGGTAGGGAAAAGGGAGCCAGTGAAGACGAAATAGTAGGGGCGTTATGTGATCACGGGGGGAGGAATGGGTGACCAAGCGGGCAGCAGTATTCTGGATCCGTTGTAGGCGGGACTTTGTTGGGATTTAGAAAGACCGATGAAAAGTGAGTTTGCGAAGTCAACCCGTGATATAACCAAAGATAGCAATAAAGTGGTGAGCGCTGAAGAGGATAAGAAAGGGCGAACTGCACGAATTTGTCGGAGGAAGAAAAAGGAAGATTTGGTGATATGTGATATATGGGAGTGGAAAGATAGGTCAGAATCAAAGTGAACCCCAAGATACCGAAATGAAGAAACTAAAGGAACAGGAGAACCAGAGAAAGAAGGGGCCAGCGTGGGGGAGGGTTGTTGTGGGAGAACCAGATAGCAATAGTCTTGGTGAGATTAAGGTGAAGACAGTTGTGAGTCAGCCAGTTCGCCACAGCGGAGAGACAGGAATTTAACGCAGAAAGGTCAGGACAAGAAGGGGATGTGTGGTGTAGCAGAATAATGTCGTCAGCGTAGAGAAAGGCAGATAATCCGGACTGTTGAATTAAAAGGGCCAAGGGGGCTAAGAAAAGGTTAAAAAGAAGGGGAGCCAGGACAGAACCCTGAGGAACCCCACAGGAAAGAGGGAAAGAGTCCGAGGGAGGGGTAGAGGAGGATGGTGACAGGACAGCACAAGTACGAGAAGAAAGAAAAGAGTGGAACCAACGGTGAACAGTACTACAAAGACCGGCTTCCCGAAGACGAAGAAGAAGGAGGGAGTGGTCAACCAGATCAAAAGCAGCGGAAAGGTCAAGTGCAACCGCCACCGAGATATCACCATGATCATGAGCTACGTGCAGTGCATTAGTGAAAGCAAGAAGAATAGTTTCGACACTGTGACCCTGACGGAAACCTGCCACTGTACAAGTTATTGTTGAGGTCTCACTTGGAATATTACATTCAGTTTTGGAGATCATATCTCGCAGAGGATATAAAAAGCCTGGAAATGATTCAGAGGAAGGCGACCAAAATGATTTGGTGCCTGCACCAGAAGACATATGAGAAGATACTTGAAGACCTAAATATGTATATGCTAGTGGAGAGGAGGGACAGGGGAGATATGATACAGACCTTTATAAAGAGTATTAATGAACAAACAAACCTTTTTCAAAGACGGGGAAGATGCAAAACTAGAGATCATAACATGAAGCTGCAAGGGGGTAAATTCAAAGGCAATGTCAGGAAATACGTTTTCACTGAAAGGGTGGTGGATGTTTGGAATGCCCTCCCAATGGAAGTGGTGGGGGCAAACACAGTGACAGAATTCAAAATGACATGGGACAGACACAGTGGATCCCTTTATAGCAACAGGATAAAATCAAAATAACCTTAACTGTCTCTGATATCTCAACAAATAGGGGTGACCTGCACAGAGCGGTGGGTACACCCCTAAACAAAGGCATGGGGAAGGGTGACCTGCATAGAGCAGCAGGTGCACTACTCTTGCCACCTTGCTGGGCAGACTAGATAGACCATGATGGTCTTTATCTGCTGTCATATACTATGTTACTAGGGTAAATTTTTGCTTTCTTCCATTTATCAAGCTGGTTGACCTTGTAGTTAACAGGCCACACATTCTTTTCCACCTCATAGGGCCCCTGCACTTTACAGACTAACTTGCTCTTGGAGGAGGGCAGCAATACTAAAACTCTATTTCCTGGTTGGAAGATGTGATGCAGTGCTGCCCAATTGTAGTCCTTGGCCTGCTCTGCTTGGGCGTTTTCCAGACTGAGTTTGGCCACTTCTCTGGCTTTCCTCAGCCGGTCTTGCATTTGTATAACATACTCCACCAAATTACACCTGGCATAGGATTCTTCTTCCCAGTTTTCCCTTACCACATCTAATATGCCTCTTGGCCATATTCCGAAGAGCAACTCAAATGGCAAAAACCCTATGGAACTCTGAGGTACTTCACGGATGGCAAACATCAAATAGGTTAGGAGAATGTCCCAATTCTTCCCTTCCTCCTGAACAAACTTTAAAGAGTTTTATTGAATCACTCGATGAGGCCATCCATCTGTGGGTGATATACTGATGTTCACAGCATCTTGACCAAAGCACACACTTGCTTCATCACCTTGGATACAAAGGATGTTCCTTGATCTGTGAGGATCTCATTGGGTATTCCTACCCGTGAAAATACTTCCCAGAGGGCATTTGTAATTGTGGTAGTCTTCATATTCCTTAGAACAACAGCCTCCAGGTATCGGGTAGCATAGTCCAGTATGACTAAAATATACTTGTTGCCTTGGATAGTTTGCCCTAAGAGTCCTACCAGGTCTATGGCCACTCTTTCAAATGGAATTTCAATGATAGGCATAGGTACTAGAGGCACACTATATAATAAAAATTCCCCAAGGAGCCAAAGAAATCAAAAGAAAAATTGTTGGTGGGGTGGGGGTGGCTGTTGGCAGGGGGTGGCTGAGATATTTTTTCCTCTGTATTTGCATATGTAGTGTAGATTTTTTTATGATAATTCTAAATTGGTTGATTTCTTTGTTTTCTCATCTTTTCTCACATGGTATTGATTGCAATATTTTTTCTTTTTTTGAGCCTAACTTGGGGTTTTGAATTTTTCTTTTGATAGTTACTAGAGGGGCAGGTCAGACTCTGGTGGGGTTATGACATTGGCAGGTGGGGCATGACTGGCAAAATAACTGCACCTGTTTATGGACCTCAGACTAGAAAAATTGGGCTAAAACATGCTCCAGTTTTTTCTCCACTCCCAGGTGTCCCCCCAGTAAATGGCTATGGGCCAATGATAACACCTACTGACAATAGAACCAAGGGACTATCAGTTGTTCTACCTCTCACCCAATATTCCCTCTAATTTTCTGTAGGCTGTGTGTGCATAAAATATCAGCTGTGCAGCTTTTGAAGGAAGGTTAAATTTTTGTGCACCACATAATGACACTTGGGGGTCTGTTTACTAAATCGCGTTAGTGCAGTTCGCGGTAGGAGCCGCGTTAAGAAGACAAACCCCCAAATAAGGAGATGGGCGGGACCGCGGAAGACCTAGCGCGCGTTACGAAACCAACGAGCGTTAACTGGCGCGTTAAGAAACTAACGAGCGGGCCACCGCGCGTAAAGCATAAGTAGCCACCCAGACATACAAGACTAATACAGAGCTATAGCACAATGGTTACTGCAGTGACTGCTGATACGGGCAGCATGGGTTCGAGTCCCCAGGGTGGCATTAGCAGAAGGCTGGCTGATGTAGCACCCTGTACATGACACAATGAGGGAGGGGGCAGCGCCAATTATATTTTATTTCCTGGACGTGTCGGAGGGATGCAGGCAAACACACCCATATATCAGATAGTGAGTGAGGGGGCATGTCTATGTTTGCTGTCCGTATGGGGTGTAAGTAAACACACCCACACATTATTCACTGAGTGTGGGGGCATGTATATGTCTGTTATGTGTCAGAGGGTTGCCAGCAAACATCCCTGACCCATACAGAGCTGTAGCACAATGGTTACTGCACTGACAGCTGATACGGGCAGCATGGGTTCGAGTCCCGGGCAATGGCCTGTATATTGGAAGGGGTATTGGCCTGTATATTGGAGGGGGATTGCTGAGGCTTTTGGACGGGACATTGCGTATGCGAGCCGAGCTACGTGCGTTGTTGCGTGTGCAGCGCCGCGCGTAGCGACGCGCGTACCATTGAGCCCGGGGATCTTTTCTTTTATGTGTGTGGGTACGTCGGGGTTTCAGCAGTGTGGGCATCTCATATATTACAGACTCTGTAGGGTGTCGTGCACCTATGCTTTCTGCTACCAGATGTACGTGTGCTGTCCCATGGTTTATCAATGGCTGCGAGCTCGTGCTGCGGTTTCAGAGGGATTGAATAATACAGTCACCCCCATGATGCACTGCACATGCTAATCAGCTCTCCACACAGGCACACCATATGGAATGCATCCCCACAGACTCTGGACATGGTAGGGGTAAATTGTCATGTGCACCCCCCACAGCCCCTTGCCCTTATAGGGGGTACTGACCATTTGTTGTACTGGCATTGAGGACCTGCCCAACACCACATTGTGCGGGTGCTCTGCTCACCCTGAGTGTGCAGTGGGGCATCCAGCCCTAGGTCCTCAGCACCGTCCATGGCGCAAGTCCACAGCAGTGTTACTGTGTGAGATAGATATTTTCTGCATGACCACCTTGGACATCTCTGTCTGTTTGGGGCAGGTGTAGACCCATGCCCCACCGCCCCCCCTCACCCCTGGGTGGCAAACAGGGTCACCCATCATAATCTGCACATTCTACCTCCCTTGGAAGGTGCCAGTGGAGGGGGGACATTAACCCTAGTCCTACTGAGGTGCAGACACCCCACAGGTCAGTCACTGCAGATCCAGACACATGCATGCCACAGGAGCAATCTGACATTGGGACTTGGTAGAAAATGACAATCCCAACCACTATCTGTGATTCCCCTGGTGCAGGCCAACACACCCTGCAGGCCACTCCATCACATCACCTACCAGCTGCAAACAGGCTGCTAGTGACCAGCAGAGATGCCTGCACCCAGAACTGGGGTGCCAGCATACACAGCCAGCAGATACATCTGTGACTGGGCCCCAGGGGAACACCCATATTTATCACATGAGTGAACTACTATGTAGCACCATGGTGGAGCCTAGACATGCTGTGGTCACTGCACATTCAGGGTGACACTGAGCTTGCAGCGGCATCTACCGTGGTCACCCTGTCTGGGCAGGTGGTTGCCTGGCACTACAATGTACCTGTCACTGCCCTTTGCCCTGTGCATATACACCCTGGCCAGGCCGCCTTATCCGACCTCTACCCATGGTACTTTGCTACTCATTATGCACATTGGCAGCCCACTACTGGCAACATTGCTGGCAGTGTGGCCTGTCGACAGTGTTTGCAGCCACCACACACTGGCTGGACAGACAGCCACCCCCACACCTATGCCAGCATTGTGCTACTGTAGGGGGGTTCTGCAGCCATACACACAACACCTGTCATGGGCACAGTACATGCATGGATGTGGTACGACATACTCTGGTGGATCACTCCCAAGGGTGTTGGACACTGTCAGGGGCCAGACCTGCGGCACACACCACAGACATCTGACTGCTTGTTGTGGCGCAGCTCAATGTGCACAATGTGCTTTACATAGGACATGAGTTCTACATTTTATCATTGGCAACTTTTAGTGCATGTGTACCATATACCCATGTGTAGGGTGCCATTGCTAAGGTATGCACCTGCTAGTATTGGGAGTTGACAGCAGGGCCAATTGTCTTACCTCTTCGGGTTTCATTGGCCAATGGGGCCTGTGGGTGGGTGGGTGGGTGTCACTGTTAGCTGCTGCTTTACGGCAGGGTTCCACAACTCCAGTCCTGTCATTCCAGGCACTGATCGGGTTTTCATGCTGTCCCTCATAAATATGCATGGGCTACATCTGCAGACAAGGGGGGGGGGCATAGTTATGCAGCACAGGTATCTTTATTGGGGGCAGCATGGTAACTGAATGGTGTGGGGCCCTCCAGGACTGCATTTGGGGGACTATGCTCTGGGTAATGCGCCTATATCTGGTGTGGTAAAATATTGGCGTTTTGTCCATGCGTATGTTCTCAGCAATAAGGGTGTAACCATTCCATCACAGTTTAGTTGTGGGGAGAATATGTGGGCAGGATTGGCATGGCCCCAGCTGGGATTTGAATCTGTGACATTCTGGTCTTAGAGGCACTGGCTGTGTCTGTTGCACCACACTGAGGCCACAGGGATAATGCGATCCCTAGAGATGGGATACCTGGCCTGACAGGTCAGAGACCCTGCTCTGCACCATTTTACTGTGGACTCATATAGCTTGTATGGAGGCAATTTGCACGTAACCTCACATACAACCTCGCATGAGGGGGCAATCCCCCATTACCAAGCTGGCCAACAATTATATCATTGGGCAACAATACACGACACTCCCGTGAATGCTCCAATAACAGGGGATGTGTTTTGAAAGGGTCTCCGTAGCGTGATCCCTTCCAAGTATCTTTTCTTTTTTTGGTTTCGCTTTCCAGGGAGTGTGTTTTTTATTGTGGCCCATTGCTATCACTGTTGCCCAGCTGACTTGTGATGTTTACAGTTTTCTTTCTGCTATTTTCCACGTTTTATCTGTGTTTTCATGCTGTCCCTCATACATATGCCTGACCTACATCTGCCTACCATGGGGGTGGGGCATAGCTATACAGCACAGGCATCTTTGATGTGACAGCATGGGACAGGAATGCTGTGGGGCCCTCTAGGGCTACATTTGCGGGGCTCAGCTTTCGTTGCTGTGCCTGTTTCTGGTGTCTGTGTTTGGTGTGGTGTAAAAATAGACCATGCCTTTGTTCTCTGCATTAAAGGTGTGTCTTTACTTTCACTTTTTAGTGGTGGGTAGGACTATTGTGACTGGGTTGGTGGCAGTCCCAGCTGGTATTTGAACCTGTGACCCTCTGGTCTTACAGGCACTGGCTGTGTCCATTGCACCACACTGGGGCCACAGAGATGGTGCTGTCCCTGGTGTTAGTATGACCTGCCTGGCTGGTCAGGGACTCTGCTCTGCAAAAGGTTTACTGTGGCCTCATTTCCCTTGTATGCAGACAACGGTGCACATACACCTCAGGGGGACCTCACAGAAGGGACACACACCCATATCCGAGCTGGGCAACAATGATATCATTGGGAGACATTACACTACACTCCCAGGTCAGCTCCATTACAGTGACTTTCCCTTTTAGAGGGTCTGCGAAGCGTGAACCCTTCCACATATCATTAGGTTTTTATTTTGTGCTTTCCAGGGAGTTCTGTTCCTTGTTGTCCATTGCTATCACTGTTTAACTGCTGATTTATGCTTTTAAAGGGGTTTCCTCTGGTCATTTTTATTGTCTTCTGTGACATTTCATTCTGTGCACATGTATCACACTGCTCACGTTTTGTGTGTTACCCAGGTTTCTCTGTACATTGCTGACGGAAATGGTTTCTCTTACCTTTAAAGATGCCTTCAACGGCAGGTTTTCATTCGCGTTGGAATTGAGCTCAGAATTACAGCGCGTTAGTGAGGGGGAGCCTCTCCCCGCCCCCTCTCCACCCATTGACCCCTTCTCTCCGCCCACTCTCCACCTTCTGCGCTGTTTTAACGCGCCGCGGGGCTTTACGATCGTTAAGCGCGGTCAACGCGCGTAGTATGACGTTACCGGTCGTTGGCGCGTGTTTACGCGCGTTATACTGCACTTGCGGTCGTTAACGTCATACAACGCGCGTTATTCACGTTTACCGCGATTTAGTAAACAGACCCCTTGGAGTTATATACTTTAAAATTTGACTACACGTTAGAATACAGTATGTAGACCACATTGATTTTAATCAAATTAAATGAAAATGGACGATTATTAAATGAAGCGGAAAATTTCTAGTAATTACAATCACAACTTTTAAATTTTAAGACGTCTCTGTTGTTTTCTATCAGAATCAGAATCATAATTTTTGTGCGCTCTGTTGTAACGTATGTGCGCTCGCTCGGCAAGGTGTGTGCGCGCACACACGCGCACAGCTTAGAGGGAACAGTGCTCTCACCCCTCCAGAGCACCCTTGGCCACTATAATAAATCTCCCTTTAGCAGGTTCTTATAGGGCACTCCTTTGCACAGCTTGCCTTGGAAGGACTTCTGGTTCCACGGACTCTCTCTCTCTCCCTCCTGCAGCCTGCTGGGTTCTTAACCTCTCCCTGTGAGCCACGCCCTCCCAGCCCTGAACTCTGGACTGCAGACTCTCATAAAGGGGACTGTTGATAATCCCTTTGGAGAGGGACAGGTAGCATTCTATATACCCCATCACAGAAGGCTAGAGGTAAACACCGAGGAAAAGATCAAGGTTCCTTTAATCCAAGGACTTCACCAGCAGTGTTCATCCCCCTTCCCAGTCCCTAGGTTGCAGATTTAAATCAGGAAAGGTTGCAAGGAGGGGAGGAGTTCCCAAGTCCAATACTGGGTGATGTCACTTCCTTTGCAACAACTGAGCCTGAAGGTTTTGTGACTGAAAAGGAGCTTGATGTCAAGTAATCAATAGAAACTGAGCTTGTCTCATTAGAACCACTACCACAAGGTTCTGAGCCCATGGACTGCTCTTTAAGCAGGAGAGATACTTGGTGTGTGGCTGAATGAAAGAAATTCTAGTTGGATAAAGCTGCTCTGTTTTAGAAGAAAGCTCCAAAAGGTGAGAGCTTGCTTGCCAGAGGGTGGTGGCTGTCCTCCCAGTCCCTGCTAAACTTAGCAGAGAGGCAGAGCAGCAAAAGACTGGTAAAGGAATCTCTCCCCCATCGGTCTGTCCTCACCTAAGGGATGCTTTTCTCCTCACTCTTACTGAAATTACCCTTCAGTACCCTCACTCACTTGGTAACTTTAACATCCTCGTTGACTCCCCCACTTTCCCCCACGACAGAATCTTTTTGACCCATCTTCAAGATCTAGCGCTTTTCTAACATGCTCTTCATTCAATCCACTCAGCTGGCCACACTCTTGACCTGCTCCTTACCCCCTCCGGCTCCCCTCTAGTGCCTCTCACTATATCTATCTCTCCTCTGCCCTGGACTGACCACTCCTGCATCTCTTTTCCATTGCAACTCTAATCTGTCTCTCCTTCATCCGCTGCTCACTCTTCCTCCTCCACTCCTGCCTGATTCTCTCAACATATCACTCCAGCTACCCTTGAACATTTCCCTCCCTCCAATTTCCTACTTCCTGTTGACTTTGCCTCCCTCCCCTCTGATGCTCAGGTTGAGGTCTGGAATTCTACTTTGTCCAATGCTCTCAATCAGTTTGCCCCTCTTTGCCCTTTTACTCCCTGAACGTCTAATCATCATCACTGGTATCTACCTGGCCTCTATCTCCACCGTTCCTATCTGCATCACTCAGAGTGCATTTGGAGAAAGCAGCATTCTCCTGAATCTTTATAACTCTTTCGCCAAAATCATCATCACTACCATAATCTCATACATGAGGCCAAAAAATCTTACTATTCTAATCTTGTTTCCTCGCCCTCTAACTCCTCCCAGCAGCTGTTTTCTGTTTTACAATCCCTCTCTACCCCTTGTTCTTCTCGGTCCTCCTCTTCTCCCTTTCTTCCCCTACACCCCACTCAGATTGCTGATTACTTCCATGCCAAGGTTCAGTTCCTCTGTTCATCTTTTTCTTCCTGCCCACCTCCTTTCCTGCCATCCCCCCTTCCCCCCCCCCCTCTCACTCCTCACCCATATGTGGTCCTCCTTCTGTTCCATTACCTCTGCAGAATTACATAAGGCTCTCTCACACATAAGACCACTTGCTGGTCTGACCCTATCCCCTCTTCTTGGCTCCTCGAACCCTTGCTTGTCCTCCTTCCCTCGATTCTCACCATCCTAATTCAAGTTCTTCTGGCACTTTTCCATCACCCTGGAAGCATGCTCTCATCTGCCCCTTCTTCAAGAAACCCTCCCTGGATCCATCTGTCCCCCACATTACCATCCCATTTCTAATCTTCCCTTCCTAAGATTCTGGAAAAGCTTGTGCTCACCCAACTGCTCTCACATCTTGATTCCATGCACTTCCTTCACCCTCATCAATCTGTCTTTCACCGCAGGCACAGCATGAAGACTGTCTTTATCTTTATCTTTATTCATCACTTTATATACCACCCACACAGAAGTACCAGAGTGGTTTACAATATAAAAATTAGATTAAAGGCTGCAGAAAAGGGAAACAGAACTCCATTGGTTGGATAAGAAAGGGATAGAACCAAGAATAGAGACAGACAGACATAAGACAGGGAGGAACAGACTAAACAGGGAAGAACAGACTATGCTTGAAGCTAGGGTGGGACAGGAGCGGGGTCGGATGGCGGGGTCAGATCGAAAGCCGCACAGAAGAGATGGGTCTTTAGGCTGGCCTTGAATCTGACAAAGGAGGACTCGAGACGGAGGGCAGGAGGGAGCGAGTTCCAGAGCTTGGGGCCAAGGAAGAAAAAGGCAGAGGAACGGGTAGATTCTAGGTGGGCGTGGGAGGGGGAGGGGAGGAACATGCGGTTGGCGTGGGTGGGTCAGAGTGAGCATTGGGGAGTGTGGAGGTGGATCAAATTGGAAAGGTACTGGGGCACACCGATGTGAATGGCTTTGTGGACAAAGGTGAGTGCTTTATACTGAATTCTTGCTCTCTTTCCTCAATGAACTGCATGTCTCACATGACTGTGGTGATATTTACTTGGCTGTTTCTCTCGATCTCTCTTCTGCTTTTGATCTTGTTGATCATTCCACTCTCCTCACTTGTCTTCACGACTCTGGTATCCACAGGCTGGTCCTCCGCTGGTTTCACTCCTTTCCTCTCGGTCCTTTTCTGTGAATTCTCACACTATTTCTTCCTCGTCCCTTCCCTCTCTCCTGCAGGGTTCCTCAAGGTTCCCCCCCCCCCTTCTTTTTAATGTCTTCCTGGCCCCCCTTACCTTACTTATTCAACAGTACAGTCTGCTGACATATTTTTATGCCGACGACATTATCCTTCTGTATCATACAACCTCTCCACTCTTGACTTAGCCCCTCTAAACTCTTGCCTTTCATCTATTGGTCCATAAATAATAAATCACCATATGCCCTTTGTGAAACCCCACTAGTATTTGTCAGATGTTACCGGAAAGGGACAAGTACTACAATCCATGTCTCCACTCGGTTCCATCCTTTTAATTAAAGTATGAAAATCTTTACTCAAAATTGAAATATAAAAAAATTATCTCCACCACTTAGCTTCATCCAATAAATTGAATCCTGAATACAAAAAATACATGATGGTAGCATTTGAAACAGGGTGGTAGCCCGAAACGTGCACGTCGTGCTTGGTTCTTCAGGATTCGATTTATTGGATGAAGCTAAGTGGTGGAGATAATTTTTTTTTTATATTTCAATTTTGAGTAAAGATTTTCATACTTTAATTAAAAGGATGGAACCGAGTGGAGGACATGGATTGTAGTACTTGTCCCTTTCCGGTAACATCCTACAAATACTAGTGGGGTTTAACAAAGGGCATATGGTGATTTATTACACAGGTACACTACCAAAAAACTGCCTCCAGTTTTGCAACTGATTCCTATAGATTTTGGGGTGCTGAATCCAGGAAAAATAGCCAAAATGTTCCATCACGTCACGTTTTCTTGCAAAATTAGATTTCTTACCCATATGGAATGTTCACATAATTTCTTTTTAGCCGACTGCAGTTTATTTTCTTGGCCCAAAATAGAGGTTGTAATGGTTAACTAACTAGAAACACTTCCTCATGATATTTTAGAGTGTTTTGTATTCATTTTATACATTAACAGGACAATTGGGAGGCGGGGGGCTAAATCCAGTACTCGCGCTGGCGCATGTTCTTTCCTGTTCGCCTCGCCTCGTTCGCTCGCTCAAACACGGTGGTTGCGACATGAACGTTCCTGTCAAATTTCAGTTTCTTGCAAGTTCATTATTACCTTTTGTTGGCTCAGTCGTAATCCAGCTTTATTCCGAAGTGGTTCACTACAGTTGTAGTTTGCAGTGCTGTGTATTTGTGATGGCTCACAGAGCCAGAGGTTGCGTCAACTCTCCGGACAGTTTTTGTTTTATTTGTGGGGAATATACCGTGAAAAAGCGGCAGAGGAACATTTCTGCATTTATTAAAAAAGTATATTTCGCCTATTTCGGTTTGAAGTTAGGCGATCAAGACAAACCGTGGGCTCCTCACAAAGTGTGCAAGACATGTGAGGAAGATCTATGCTTATGGATGAAAGGTAAAAAACAAGCATTTCGTTTCGGAATACCTATGATGTGGCGTGAACAAAGAGACCACTGCAGTGACTGCTATTTTTGCTCTTGCATTGTGAAGGGATACAACTTAAAAAATAAGAACGTAATAAGTTACCCCAACCTTCCCTCAGCAATTAGGCCTATGCCTCATAGCAACGAAGTACCTGTGCCTGAACCACCAAAATCTTTGGATCATATTTGTGTGGACGGTTCTGATCATGATGAGACTCATCAGATGGCTTTTCCCGATGAGTCCAGTACTTCCGAGTTTGAAACTGAACCAGATCCGAAACCTGAACTTTTCTCTCAAGCTGAATTGAATGATTTAGTCCGGGATTTAGGACTCCCAAAAGATGCTGCCCAACTGCTAGGTTCTCGGCTTAAACAGAAAAATCTATTGTCACCAGGAACAAAAATCTATTGTCACCAGGAACAACCGCGAGACACAATTTTTGAAGTATTTCAGCAAAGAGGAAGATTTGGTATTTTGCAACGATATATACGGAGTGATGGAAAATTTTAAACTCAAGTATGATCCTGCTGAATGGCGGCTGTTCATTGATTCGTCAAAAGACAGCATAAAAGGTGTTCTTCTTCATAATGGCAACACATTCGCTTCAGTTCCTATTGCTCACTCTGTTATTCTCCAAGAAAAATACGAGAATTTGGCCCTGATTCTTCAGAAGATTCGTTATGATGAGCATAAGTGGATGATTTGTGGAGACTTTAAAATTCTATCCATGCTATTAGGGCAGCAATCCGGTTTCACCAAATATCCCTGCTTCCTTTGCTTGTGGGATAGCCGGGCCCGCGACCTACACTGGGGGAAAAAAGACTGGCCAATTCGGGAGTATTTGAGACCCGGTGAGAAAAATGTTCTTCATGAGAGCTTGGTACCTCGTGATAAAATTCTATTACCACCTCTCCACATTAAGTTGGGTCTCATTAAGCAATTCATCAAGTCCCTTCCAAAAGATGGTGAGTGTTTTCGGTACCTTTGCTCAAAGTTCCCCCGACTTTCTGAAGCAAAGCTAAAGGAAGGAGTGTTTGTTGGCCCTGATATAAGGAAACTCATTTCAGATGGAGCATTCGCTGAAACGATGTCCGAGAAGGAAAAAGAAGCCTGGGATTCCTTCAAGGATGTTGTTCTCAAATTCTTGGGGAACAGGCGGGATGAGAACTATAAGGATATTGTTGCCAGGATGCTCAATGCCTTCAAAGAACAAGGCTGTAACATGAGCCTGAAAGTCCATTTCTTGCACTCCCATGTGAACTACTTTCCTGAAAACTTGGGGGCGTACAGTGAAGAACAAGGTGAAAGGTTTCACCAGGACATCAAGGACGCAGAGAGAAGGTACCAAGGAAGATGGAACACCACTATGATGGCTGATTTCTGCTGGTTGCTGCTGCGGGAAACCCCAGATGAAAAATACGCCAAGCAGCGCACCAAGAGAAGCATTCGGGGGAAGAAGAAACGGGCCCACCAGGAGATTGATTGACCCAAGAATGACTTTAAAATCTAAACTGTGTTGACAAATATCGTGTTTTTACTAAACTTTGAAATAAAAATTTGCTAGTTATTACCACAGTGTTGGATCTCATTTATTAGAATTTTATTTTCACACCATCGGGTGTTTGTCTTCATGTATTGCAATGGTGCGGTTTGCGTTTTCTATTCTTACATACATACCTGTACAACATTTTTTGCACATTTCTTTGCTTTGCTTTGTGTCTAACCTCGCTCTTATATGCTCAATGTTTGTGCACATGTATGTGGCTGTTTTAAGTGCAGACAATTTTGCTACCATCACAGTGTGTTTTGTTGACATTACTCTATTCTTATGTGCTGCCTTGTTACAATTTTCTTTATTCTTATTTGAATAACTACTAAACAATTAGTATAAAGAATTCATCCAAGAAACTTTTATCTCGATCGCACTCAATCTGAAACGTTCACCTCAAACTGCTAACCCAATGTAGCAAAAAATCTGTACGTAATGGAGCAAATTGGTTACCAGATTTGGATTCAGCGCACCAAAAAACGTAAAAATCAATCGAAACATTAGAGGCAGTTTAAAAAAAAAAATTTTTAGTGTACCTGTGTTATTTATGGGCTTTATTCTGTGATCACTATAGATGGGGCTTTTTTGAATAGTTTTTCATCTATTGGTGACTGGCTGTCCTCTAACTTCTTGCACCTTAATTCAGATAAAACTGCCATTATCTGGTTCACCTTTGGCAGTGCCCCTATCCCCAGCCCCTCTTCTTTTGGATGCCCTAGCTCCCATGGTCTTCTCTCTTCACTCTCTGGGCATCACCCTCAATTCTGCTCTTACTTTTCATGAGTATCCATCTTCCCTCATCCGCCATTCCTTTTTCTCCTTCCATCAGATTTGCGCCATCCATCCCTTCCTGCCTTTCTTATCTCTGACCACTCTTACATTCTCCCCCATTATGTTTCACCCTGACTATTGTAATGTTGCATTTGCCGGCCTCCTCCAGTATCAACTCCATTGCCTCCAGCTCCTCAAAAAAACTGCTGCCCATATGATCTCTCATGCCTCACGTACCGACCACCTTACCCCACTGTTCATCCACCTCCACTGGCTCCCCATCATGTACCAGATTCAATACAAAATACTCATCTTGGTTCATAAGACACTTCACTCTCACACACCCCCAGTATCTCTCAGATGTCATTCACCTTCATGCCCCACTCTGCTGGCTTTGTTCTGTCCATGCAAAGGCATCTCCACCTTCCCACTGCTACACAAACCCACCTCGAGTCCACTCACTTGTCTGCCTTCTTCTTCCTAGCCCCATCCTTTGGAATGCCTTGCCCCCCACCCTTAGCCTTGAACCCTCATATCAAAACTTTAAATCTCTTCTCAAAACCTCTCTCTTTTAGCTAGGCTTTGACCTTCTCTCCCCCAATGCTTAGCCCTCCCCAGCTCTCTTCTCTCCTTTTTGCTTCCTGTATGATTGTGCTATTCTTTCCTGTTTTACAACGGAGTTCTTTTTCCTTTCCTTTCCTTTCTGTATCTGCAGTTCTTTGTTATACTTTGTAAACTGCCCTGCTATCCTGGGTAAAGAGTGGTATATTAAATTTAAATAAAGATAAAGAATAAGTTAGTATAAAGGCTGTTAACAAGAGACTAGTTCAGTCAGCCCCAGGATACGAAAAATTGCAACAGCCACACCAGTCCATCATAGTGGAATCAGTGCTGAAGAGAGCCGAGCTCATGCTAACACTCGAACACCCCTCTGGAAAAAGATTTTAAAAAACCTTAATTAATCGACAAGAGGATATACCAGGGCCCCATGCTGAATGCTAGAATCGCTGCACACCAATTCCAAATAGTCCTGTACCACAACTTCCTACTGATACAAGCTAGACTCTCTGGCCTCCCTGCCCCAGGAAACTCGCAACATCCTCACACCGATCCTACATGACATGGCAGACTGTGGAAAATACCTAATCCGCTTGTCTTTTGATGTCTTCGAGACTGCTTCACGCACAGCAAGATCGGCGATCGCTGCCAGATGGATGGCATGACTACGAGTGTCTGGGCTGTGTGAAGACATCCATGACCACCTAGCCAATGCCCCCTGTACAGGGCACAATCTCTTGGGCAGCAAAGTAAAGGAGATGGTGGAGGGCGAATAAGATGACTGCATGACCCTCCAAACCCTGGCCAGCAAAGGACTAAACTGCCAGTGACCAGGAAAACAGCATGGCACCCAAAAGCTATATTACCCATCATACAATTACAACTCATACAGTCGCAAACAGGGCAACTATCAAAAATAGCAGACCACCTACCAATGCAGGTTGCATCAGAAGGAGAGAAAGCAACAGAAGTCCAATACCTCCTCATTAACCAAGGCATCGCTGGGTTTTTGACCATTCAGTCCCAAGGGCTGTGCCAGCGAGGGGCTGCCTCACCTACTTTGCAAAGGCATGGGAAGACATCTTGACCAACTGCTGGGTTCTCGAGATTGTCTGACGGGGGCTCCACATCTGATTCCATTCCAAACCCCCATCCAAACTGCCTGCCCGCCCTGGCACACTTACAAGCGAGGGGACCCTCCACCTCCTCACGGAGGTACAAGCCCCCCTCCAAATAAAAACCATAGAGCCAGTTCCACACTCACGACTCAACCAAGGCTTCAACTCCCGCTACTTCTTTGTCCCGAAGAAGTCTGGGGGATGGAGATCAATTCTCGACCATCGACGGCTCAAGAAATACACCCTCAAGGAAAGGTTCCGCATTCATTCCCTCAGAACCATCCTTCCCCTCTTTCAAAAGAATGACTGTTTCACATCGTTGGACCTTCAGGATGCATGTACCCACATTCTTCTGCACCCATCTCAAAAAAAATTCCTTTGATTCAAGGTGGGCAACCAACACTGCGAATACAGGGCACTCCCCTTTGGCCTCTCATCAGCGCCACGGTCTTCACAAAGTGATTGACACATGGGTGCCAATGCCTGCTTTCACAGCATATAGAAAGCATATGCTCAAGAGACAGACGATCAAAGAGACCATGTACTATGAAGAAAGAAGTCCATGGAACTGAGAGGAACTGAACTGAAGCAAAATAAGGAGGTCCTCACCCACCGCCCAGTGAGAGAAAGAAGGCAAAAGGGTAAGTGAGAGCGCTAGAAAACAGGAAAAAGCTGGGAAGCAAAGAAGAAAGTTTGACCTGCAGAAGGAAGACAGACAAGTCTGAGAAAAGAAGTGAAGCACCTGAGTGAAAAAATGAATCTAGAGAAAAGGAGCAGACAGAGTGCCTAAGATAAACCAAAGAAGAAGCAAACAGCTTGAAGGTAAGCTCTAGGTGAAATTCTGATAAAAGTAAAAGTAACTGAATGTCTTGGGAGAGCAGAGTCTGGAAATTCAGCTTGTGAAGAGAGAGGCAAGCTGTGGAGGGATCCCAGTGAAGGACTGTCTCAAGAAGGTGAATCCTACAATGAAGGAAAGCTGAGACAGATGTCAGAACCTGCTTTTGCTGGGAGTCTACAGTCAGAGCTGCACCCGAGAAGGACTATCTGCCTGCAAAACCTACTAGCTGGCTGGAGCAGCTACTTGTAAGCCAAGAAAGCAGTGTCCAGAGCTTTTTAAGCTTGGGTAAGCTGCAAAGACCCTGAGATCCTCTGCTGCTCAGGACAGTGTCTGCCACTCTGTAAGTCTCTTGCCTATTAAGGAAAAAAGTAACACTGACTCTAGTTAGAGCACTGTAATTCTGTTTTATTTTTAGTTTATCCAGAATGCAGTTCAGAGTTAGTGAACACACTGAGTTCAGGCCTTCTGTTTGGATAGAGTCTGAAGAAGGATTTTTGTTAATTTTGTAGACAGGTGTGCCAAGGGACAAGAAGGTGTGATTACCCATAGGGTGGTGTACCGCAGATCTTTGTGAGACCCAAGCTGCACATCAGATTGGAACATCCACCACGCAGCAAGGACTATGCGTGAAGTGCCTAATGATGAGATTTAAATTTACACTATTACATCATTGGCCAGAACACTAAGGAGGTAATTTTGACATGCAAATAGTGTGGCTTTATCACCCTGTGGGACGTGCAGCCCTGCTATTCGGCCGGAGTGTATGTTGCAAGCCAGGCTCCCTGCATGTATAGGGCCTCTGTATGGGGAGCACTGGATGGGGGCAGGAGGGGGAGGGACAGAGGCAGAGTGAGGGAGGGGCTATGTACCAGGACATACAGGGCCTATTCCAGTCAAGGCCCTGTACGTCTGGCGGGCTCCATTAGGGCGCCCAGTTTATTCCATCTTGGAGGTAGAATAAGCGCAGGGTGCCCTTGCGATCAGGTCTGGCAACCTCCCTCAAGACATGGAGCTATTGGAGGTGAGGCGCTGTCGCCCGATCCCGGCCTCAGCACACTCCTCCAAGGGTCAGGTGGCGGGGAAATGAAATGTGCTGGTTGGTCGGGCTTTCTGCACTGCTCTGGTCATCCCATGCTGTGGCGATGGGATTCCATGGCACAGGCACATCAGCAGGATGACAAAGCGGGCTGGATAGGCAGCATATGGATGTCTCCCACGGCAAGATTAGGGGCATGCCAGTCATCTATGTGCTCGATCTTGCACCTGTGGGAACATCTAACTCCAATGGTGCAGAATCGGGTACGATGTGGCCCCATCCACAGTTAGCAATGAATGCTGCTGCCCGCTTCCTACACGGGGCCTCTAGAAGGGACCACATTACTCCAATCCTGAAAGACCTGCACTTGCTACCAATCTACTGCTGACTCATCTACAAAGTAGTACTGTTAACATTCAAGGCCATCAACAAAACAACCGCTAGCTCCTTGACAAACCTTATCCACCCCACACCTGCAAATAAAGCAAGAAGATCCTTCACCACCAACACGCTAATAACCCCCAGTGAAGTAACAAAATGCACTCAGGCAACAAAAAACAGAGCTTTCATGTTCTACGCATCTACCTGCTGGAACGAGCTCCCAGTGACCGTCCGTGCGATCACTGACCTTGCCCAATTCAGAAAGGCACTAAAGCACCACCTTTTTCTCCTACACTACACCCAGGCCAACAGCACGTCCTCACCTGACACAACCCTACAACCTAACCATAAAAAACAGACAACCCAGTAAATAAATTACATCCCTGTACATAGCTCCCAGGGCAAGCCATGTCATTACAACTGCATAGCGACTTCCTGCCTAGACTGTAAATAGCCTGTATATAGTTACCTCTGTTCTGAATCCAAGTTGTACTACCCGTTCGATGTAAGTGCAGAGCAGGCTCTTCCTACTCTCTACAAAATGTTATCTGTAAACCGCACTGATTTTAAAAGCATTAAATAAATAAATAAAATAAATAAATCCATATTGTGGATGTTCTGACGGCTCAGATGTGCCCCTTTGTGAATCAGGCTCTATGTTAATTGAGCTCAATTAGCACTATAGGGAGTGCACATTGAACTAGTGATCACAGGAATACAGACATGCTCATTAAGGGAACTGTATACATACAAACTATGGTGTGACAGGGGAGGTAAAACAAGTGCACACTCTCTTCAAAGAGTCACTTAGACAAAGTATAAAATTGGTTGTAGATAAATAGCAATGTTTCCTCCTGATTGACTGTAGTGAAATTCATTTGCTTGTATTGCTTATATGTTTTTCCAATAATTTTGTTCTTTTATTCATATTCCTTATACACCTACCTCTCCTCAACAAACAGAATTTTGTTAAACACCTCACTTCTGTCTGGTGATTCCCACTACCACTGCCTTCCCTTTACAATAACCTAAACCATTTTTTTCCAGTGCCAGCCTCTCACCCCAATCTTTGGGAACTTTTTCATGAGTGTGAATTGTAACCTTATGAAGGGGTGGCATCTTTTTGTGCCCCACTCTGTATCAGGGTTGGTGTCCAGTGGTCCTGGACCAGCACCAATAATGCAAGAGGAGCTCAGATTGCTGATTCCGCCCACACAGGCATATGGGTTACATTAGGATACCACCTCCTGCCTCTGGAGGAAGGCAGTTAATGGGCTGAGGAAGGAAGGGTGCTGGGGCTGCTTAAACATTAATTGACTGGGGTGGTGTTTCCTTGGGGTCTGGGAGAGATGAATTACCACAGGAGCTGTTGTCTTGACTGAGTGCAGTTCAGAGGGGAGGGAAAGCAGGACAGCTAGAGCAAAGATACCTAGGTATATTATATCTGGCTAGGTTTGGGCTGATTTTAAGCTGCTGTCTAACCTGTGGGCCAAATCTGGATCCCCACTGCCTCTAGAGAGTGCTAGAAATTTGGATACTAGCTTAGGTAGCAGCTGAAAATCATCTTAAACCTAGCTGGATAAAATAAAGCTGGTAAATTTGGGGGTTGCCTAAGCTATTGAAATCTGTTCCTCTTCTACATTAATATACCAATTTCACAGACATTTAGACTTTACTGACTTTTCATAGAACTTTTCAAAACTTTAGATAAAATCATTCATGTTAGGAGACAATTTCAAGATGCTTTTTTTTGCTTAAGCTTAGATCCAGTAAACATGACATAAAAAACATTAACATTGGCCATACTTATCTGAATGGAGTGCATTCCTTATCACAAACATTTGGACTAGCTATACAATTGAGGTTGTTTGAATACCCTTATTTGTAAAAAAATATTGCTGTCCTTATGACTGCAGAAACCTGAGGTGATCTTTACAAATTCTTATGTTCATAAACTCAGTGAAAAGAATTCATCATGAATAAATAGCTGTCTATGATATGACAGGGGACAGCCTCACCAATGCCAAAGAAACTCTCCTAATACATAAATTTTAAAAAAAGTCACAAAATATAGTGGAATGACTACAGTTCCAGTAACATTAACAGCTTCTACAAATCAGGTTTACAATGACAAGCAAAGCATATCTTTCCTTGACTGAAATACTTATCAAAATACATCATGTCGGTGAAAGACTCATCAAACTCAAAGATTATTCCTTAACGGTAAAGGTAAGTTTGATTAAATCCATTATATTAAAGGTACATGCATAAATTTTATCATTTGAAAACTTAAGACAGTCTGAAAATGTGTTCAAGTTCTTTTGAGGAGGGGCATTTGACTCAGTGGTATCTTCTGCTCCATTGGGCATCAAGTTCATTTGATGGATCTTAGCAGCAGGAGCTGTCATTTGGGAATTGAACCACAGATTTTGTGCATAGCCCCGTCACTGAGCCAGCCAATCAGATTAACAAAGCACCTGGCATTGATGGCATTTCCATTGAAGTATTGCAGCAATCAGATGCAGTTCTTACCATACTTACAAAGCTCTGCAAGGAAATTTGGAAAACAACGTTATGACCAACTAACTGGCAAAGATCTGTGTTTATACCAATACTGAAGAAAGGTGATCAGACTGACTATGGAAATTATCGCACAATCGCTCTGATCCCACATGCCATCAAGATTCTACTCAAGGTCATTCAGCAGAGACTACAACCATACCTAGAACTGCCTGAAGTGCAAGCAGGGTTCAGGAAAAGGCAAGGAATCAGAAACATCGCGGATGTGAGATGGATCCTTGAAAAGACAAAAGAATACCAAAAGGATATCTATATGTGTTGTGTTGACTTTTGACAGTGTAAACCATGAAACACTCTGGGCCACATTAAGAAGCATGGGTATACCAGAACATCTGATAGTTCTCTTGAACAACCTTTACATAGATCAAGAAGCAACAGTTCAAACGGAACAAGGAGAAACAGAATGGTTTAAAATCAGCAAAGGTGTACGACAAGGCTGCATACTTTCCCCCTATCTGTTTAATTTACAGTATAGTCAGAGCAAACCATCAGAGAAGCAGGACTGAATGAAGACAACAGAGGTGTGAAAATTGGTGGAAGACTCATTAACAACCTTCACTATGCTGATGATACCACATTACTGGCTGAAAGTGAAGACGATCTGGATTATTTGCTTCTCAAGATCAAGGAACATATTCTTAAATGGGCCTGTACCTAAACTTAAAGAAGACAAAGATTCTGACCACTGGCAAAATCAATAAATTCATCATTGCTGGAGAAAAAATTGAAGAGGTTGACAACTTTAACCTACTTGGATCAACAATCAATAAAGAAACAAGCAGTCAAAAAATCCAATGATGCATTGCTCTCAGCAGAACGGCTATGAAAGACCTAGACAAGATTCTCAAGAGCAGAGATGTCCCTCTCCATACAAAGATTTGACTTGTCCAAGCCATAGTATTTTCAATAACATCATATGGATGTGAAAGTTGGACGGTGAAAAAGATAGACCAGAAGAATCTCCCCCCTATCCCTCCTTCTGAAAATATGCAAAATTTAAAACTGCTGTGACAAACAACTTCAGAGATCAAGTCCTCATCACCTCATGCAGGGTTATCAAAGCATTCCTTTCCCAGAGAAAGTACCTTTATTGATTTTTCTAATGTTATATCTACTGATTTTGATGTTTCTTTTAAGTTCTACGTAGACAAGCAGGAAGTAAATCCTCACCTATGGTTGACGTCACCAGTGGAGCCCCACATGGGAACGCTCCCCAGCTACTATTAGAAGCTTTGGGGAGGCTCCACTGCACCTGCACCTGTCTTCTTGCCTGCTGTGGTGCCATTGTCTCCAGTCATCATTTTCCGTGGAGCCCTGTAGATGTGTTTCGGTATCCACCAGCAAATGTGTCTTTCTTTTTTTCCCTTTCAGGGTTGTTTCAATTTATTTTCTTTCGGCCTGCCATCGGTAGCGTTGGTCCCGTCACTTGCGATTCCGCTCTGGTTCCGAAGCTCCTTTTGGTAACTTATTTTATTCTCCTTTTTCATTTCTCGTGACTGGCACCATCAAGCTGTTTATTCTTGCCATAGCCATTTTCCAAGACATGTCCCAAAAGTCAGCCAGTGGGTTCAAAAAGTGCACCAAATTTGCCCAGACCATCTCAGTCATGGACAAACACAATTGGTGCCTCTGATGTCTGGATCCCAATCGCCAGCCCTCTTCTTGTACAGTACCTTGTGTCTACAGATGAAAAGGAGAAGCTTGAAGGGTTGAGAAAAGCAGAGTCCCTCTTTAGTGAGCACTCTGATTCAGCATCTTAAACGCCAGTATCAGTTCCGATGGCTCCTCTAGCCACTCCAGGACCTGCCGAGGCATCAACATCGGAGGTTCTCGGACTCATTCAGAGCCAAGGGGCCATGGTGGCTCGCAGCATTGGCTCTCGATCGTCCTCCAGCCAGATTTGAAGAAGGACTTGACATTGACTCCATCAACGTTGAAGGGGGACCCGTCCGAGCACTGGGCTAAGCCTCATGTGCATCGGCATCAGAGCCTTTCCTGAAGCAATGTTAAGAGTGATGGCCGTGAACGGCCAGCCAAAGTGCCCTGGCAAGAGGAAGCAACCCCCAGAGTGCTGGAGAGGCGCTGATCATTTCCCAATGACCGAGGCCATGCTGATATCCCTGCAGGGATGCCAGAGACAGTGGTCAAAGTGGCCCTGGCCCCAAGGACTTTCCTCTGCGTTCGCCTGACAGTCAGGCTTCTCTTTGGAATTCTCTTCTCACTAATGCCTTGGATGGTTTAGCGCCGCTCCGTCCCTCTTCTAGATCCCGTAGTTCTGGGCACTCTCCCTGGTACCATCCTTCCTTGCGTCTCCAGCGGACTCAGCTCCGACAAGTGCAGCGTCGTTGGTCTCGTCACCCCTCTCCAGAATTACGTCTTCGTTTCAAGCAGCTATTTGCTGATTATCGTTCAGCTGTTCAGGCTGCTAAACATACTTTTTACACTGCTGAGATTTCTGAAGCAGCGCATTCCTCCAGACAGCTTTTCACAATCCTCTGTAAGCTTTCTACTACTGGTTCTAGTTGTGCCCCAGTATCCAAGACTCCGGACCCCCAACTTTTGGCCACTTTCTTCTCTGACAAAATATTGAATTTGCGTTCATAAGAACATAAGATATGCCATACTGGGTCAGACCGAGGTCCATCAAGCCCAGTATCCTGTTTCCAACAGTGGCCAATCTAGGTCATACATACCTAGCAATATCCCCAAAAGACAGGTTCCACAATGCTTGTACTGGGTCTTGCATTGATTATCCTGGGTCCCTTTTTAATAGTGGTTTATGGACCTTTCCTCCAGGAACTTGTCCAAACCTTTTTTAAACCCAGCTACACTAACAGCCCTTATTACATCCTCCGGTAACAAATTCCAGAGTTTGATTACACGTTGAGTGAAAAAATATTTTCTCTTATTTGTCTTAAATAGTTTACCCTGTAGCTTCATTGCATGTCCCCTAGTCTTTCTATATTCTGATAGCGTAAACAATTGATCCACGTTTACCCGCTCCACTCCATTCATTAATTTATAGACCTCTATCATATCTCCCCTCAGCCGTCTCTTTTCCAGGTTGAAGAGCCCCAACTTTGTAGCCTCTCTTCATAGGAGTAGCCTTCCATCCCCTTCACCATTTTGGTGGCTCTTCTCTGTACTTTTTCTAATAATGCTATGTCCTTTTTAAGATACGGTGACCAGAACTGCACACAATATTCAAGGTGCGGTCGTACCATGGAACGATACTATGGAACGATACATTTTCAAATCCCTCCCCACCTCCTCCAATATCCCCCTTGTCTCCCGCCCCTCCTTGTGGGCTACCAAGTTCTTCTATCAACCCTGTGTCAGTGCCCTCTTCATCTCCGCCTAACCAAGCTCTCGCTCACACTTGGTCCTCTTTCCATCCAGTCGCTTCTGCAGAGTTACTACAGATGTTGTCTAAATCAAGGAAGACTACCTGCTTGTTAGACCCGATTCCGTCCCGTTGGCTATCTGAGCCTTCTTTACAACTTATACCAATCCTCACTATCATTATTAATTCTAGCTTTTCCTCTGGTCTTTTCCCCTCTCTGTGGAAATCTGATGTTGTCCGCCCCCTTCTGAAGCAGTCCTCCCTTGACCCCTCTATTTTGTCCCATTGGCGCCCTGTCTCAAACCTCCCCTTCCTAGCTAAATTTCTAGAACGGTTCGCTTTTGAACAATTAAACTCTCACGTTGAGGCCACTAATACTCTCCATCCTCGTCAAGCAGGCTTTCGACAAGGGCATAGTACCAAGACTGTTCTTTTGGCGCTCCTAAATGAATTGCATGTCGCCCATGACCGCGGTGATATCACTCTTATCGTTTCCCTTGACCTCTCTGCAGCATTCGACGTGATTGATCACCGGACTCTCCTTTCTCGTCTATCTGATATAGGGCTGCGGGGCACGGTATTACAATGGTTTCGCTCCTTTCTCACGGCTCGCTCTTTCACTGTTCAATCTAATGGTCATTCCTCCTCCTCTCTTCCTCTCACCTGTGGTGTCCCTCAGGGCTCTGTCCTTTCCCCTCTGTTATTTAATATTTTCTCCCTCCCTTGCCCCTTCTGATTCAACAGTATCCTGTATCCTCTTATATCTATGCCGACGACATCATCCTCCTTTGTCATCCTCTCCGCTCACTCTGGATATCTCCCAATTTAACAACTGTCTCTCCCATATCGCTTCTTGGCTCTCTCAGAATTTCCTTCACTTAAACCCTTCAAAGTCCATGGCTATGTGGGTGTTTTTGAGTGGCTCTTGCCCTACCATTGCCCCCATGATTGGTTTGACCCCCATTCCACTTGTCTCTTCTTTCTGTTATTTGGGAGTAATTCTCGACTCATCGCTTTCTTTCCATAGCCATATCTCTTCCCTTACCCGTCGTTCGTTAGCAGTTTTACGTCAGATTAGGGCTGTCCGTTCCCTTCTTCCCTTTGGTTCTCTGGTCACCCTAGTCCTAGCTTTGATTATCAGTAGACTTGATTATTGCAACATTCTCTTAGCTAATCTCCCAAGCTATCAGCTTCAGCGCTTGCAGTCTATTCAAAACACTGCAGCTCGCCTTATCACTTCTGCCCATCGTTTTGATCATATTACTCCCATTCTCCTTTGTTTGCATTGGCTGCCCCTCCGTTTTTGTTTCCATTATAAGTTTCTCATATTAACACACCGTACTATTTATACTGACAATCCTCTGTATCTTGCTGACCTTATTTCCCTCCATACCCCTCATTGTCAACTTCGGTCCCTCCATGTTAATCGTTTGTCCTTACCCTCTCCGTCTCAAGCACATCTGGAACAAACTCGGCATTCGGCTTTCTTTTTCCTTGGCCCGCTATTATGGAATGCATTACCACCTTCTCTCCGGCTAGAACCCTCTTATCCCCAGTTCAAAACACTACTCAAAACTCATCTGTTCCAACAAGCCTTTGATCTCCCTCCTGGTACTCCTCCCTGAAGTTGTTGATGGTTTGTTTGTTCATTGTCCATTGTATGTCCTGTCTCCCCTTGATTGTTTTCCCTGTTTTGGTCTTTTGGAAGTCCTTGGTCTAAATGTGTGGCCATTAATTGCTTGCCCTGTCCTTTCTTTGCTTTCCTGCTATTTTAGGGCGTTCTTTTTTCTATAGTTTGCAGTGTTGACCTTGATTTTTATTGTACACCGCTTTAATGTCTCGGCCAAACGGTCTATGAAATGTTGAAATAAAGATAAAGATAAAGATAAAGCTATGGAGGAACACCTCCAGGCCATTGAGGCCCATATGCTGCAGTACTGGCAAAACAGCAAGCTGGTGCTTCGGTGCCCACGGCATCATCACCGCAAATTGTACAGTCACTCCTCAAAGCTCATGCGTTGCCTACAGAGGCATCAACATCAGGGCATTGGTCGGAATTGACACCAGTCCCCACAGGTCCATATCTCTCTTAAGTGTGTCAGGGTCCAATGTCCCGACAAGACCTCAGAAGCACTCGATGCCCTATCAATCCTGTTGATGCTCCCTCACTCTGCACAGCCAAAGGGAGCACTGGGCAAAGCCTCAGCAATACTTTGACTTCCTTTTGGAGTCGGACCCTGATGGCTGGGTGAACGAGGTGGATTCTGAGGCCCTGTCAGAAAGCAGGTCTCCTGAGCTCCCATTTGACCCCTCTCCTCCACATCAGTGACACAAGTCCCCTTCAGATGACATGTCCTTCCAGGACTTCATGAGGGATATGGCCAAGATTATCCCATTTTCACTAGAGGTGGAGGATGAGCCCAGGCGGAGGAGCTGAAGATCCTCCAGTACCCCTTGGCCCCTAAGGAAGCAGTGACAGTGCCAATGCACCGGATCCTACAGAGGCTGCAGATGAGGATGTGGAAGAGCCCCCACATGGTGTTTGCAATCAGCAGGTGTCTGGACTCAATGTACTGGGTCCAAAAGGCCCCAGGGTTTGAAAAGTCTCAGTTCCCGCACCACTCCATAGTAGTGGAATCTGCACTGAAGAGGATCAAGAGCAATAAGACTCATTCCTCGACACCCCTAGGCAGAGAGGCCTGGACATTGGACTCCTTCAGTAGGAGGTGCTTCCAGAGCTTCATGCTAGTGGCCAGGGTTCTCTCATATCAACTAAATATGAGCATGTTCTTGAAGGGCATCATGCTGGATCATGCCGAACTGAGTATGCTCCTCTCCCCGGAGAAACTGGATTCCTATCATGACCTGATGAGCTATGGCAAGGACTGTTCGAAGTACATCATCTGGGTGAATTACGATGCCTTTGATAAGCCTGCAGGGCAGCAGCAGTGAGCATTGGAGCCCATCGGCTTGCCTGGCTCCAATCTTCAGACTTGGAACAGTCGGTACAGAACAAGCTGGCAGATGTGCCTTGTTGGGGGGATGCCAAAGCTGGTGATATAAGGAAGCAGCACATTGTCCTCACTAGACTCTCAAGCAAAACATCCGCACCCTCTCACAAGAGGTATCAAGGGGGGTCAGAAGAAGACCTACCAGCATAAGCACTGGTACTTCCTGAGCCCTCAAAGCTCCCAAACAAAGGCACAGGCTCCTTGCCAGCAGCAACAAGAGAAGCATCAGAAGGCTCAGCTTACTCTGCAGTCCAAGCCGGAGGTTGGGTTTTGACTGGTTCCTTTGGAGCATAGCCAATCTACTGATGTCCACAGAGGGAAACTCCCCGGTGGGGGGGGTCATCCTTTTTGCCCACAGGTGGCCTCCCATAACCTCGGACTCGTGAGTGCTGCAAGTAGTCCAAAGCAGCTACAGGCTGCACTTCGCCGAACTGCTTCCCCTTCTTCCCTCCCCCCCCCCCCCCGAGGGGATATCTCCTCAATCCTCTCTATCTCAACCTTCTCCAAGGAGAAATCTCCGCCCTTCTGGCCAATCTCACCATAGAACTTGTGAACCCAGCTCAGGTTGGGTGTGGGAGGGGGGGTTCAGCCCATCCTGGACCTCAGAAACTTCAACACCTTCCTGATGTGAGAAAAATTCAAGATGGTCTCTCTGGGGACCCTGCCCCCATATCTTCAAAGGGAAGTTTGGCTATGCTCCCTGGATCTCAAAGAAGCGTACACACACATATCGATCCACCCCACCCACAGGAAGTATCACCGATTTGTCCTGGGGGATCAGTGCTTCCAGTACTGTGTGCTACTCTTCGGTCTGACCTCAGCACCCCGTGTCTTCACGATGTGTCTCACGGTGGTGGCCCCCTATCTCAGGACACTGGGGATGTTTGTCTTCCCTTATCTGGATGACTGGCTCATAAACAGCACCACTCCAGAAGGAGTCTGGCAGTCAACTCAGTTGGCCATTCAGGTACTCAAGCTGTTATGGCTGTGGTCTACTACCCCAAGTCCTACCTTCAGCCCACCCAATGACTGGAGTTCATAGGGGCCCTCCTCGATATGACTCAGGCTCGGGCCTTTCTCCCAACTGACCACCTGCAGCAGCTGATGTCCTTAGTCTACAATACCCAGTGGCAATGTCAAGTAACGGCTCAAGGGATGCTGACTGTCCTCGGTCATATGGCCTTAATGCTGCACGTCACTCCCCTGGCACATCTGTCAATGAGACAAGCTCAGTGGACTCTGAGTGCTTAGTGGAAGCAAGCCACTGGCCGTCGAGTGGTGGTTATTGTACCTCTGGTCCAGTATCTACACTGGTGATTGGACCTGCAGAACCTCCTCAAGGGACTTCCCTTTCATAATCCGTCCCCTCAGCAGAAAATGGACACATCCAAGCTGGGTTGGGGAGCAGATCTGTATGGCCTTCACTAGCAAGGTGTTTGGTCCAAACAAGAGAGCTTCCACCAAATCAATTTATTGTAGCTATGGGCTAAAGCAAATGCCCTCAGGGCATTCTGGGATCTCCTGGCCAACCAGGTTGTTCTGATTCAGACTAACAATCAGGTGGCAATGTACTACGTAAACAAGTAGGGAGGTACAGAGTCCTATCTCCTGTGCTGGGAAGCAATCTGCTTGTGGAAGTTTTCCATTGCTCACAGTATGGAATTGACAGCCACTTATCTGCCCGGGGAGTTGAACTCCCTGGCAGACCAGCTGAGCCACTTCCTCCAGCCACACAAGTGGACCCTGCACAGGCAGGTCATGGCACGGATCTTTCAGGAGTGGGGTACCCCCTTGATAGATCTGTTTGTTTCTCCACACAATGCCTACATGGATCAGTTCAGCTCCAGGGTCACTATGAGCAGCAAGCTGACACCAGATGCTTTCCTCCTGCACTGGGGAATGAGCTTACTATAAGCATATCCTCCAATTACTGTCATAGCGAAGACTCTGTTGAAACTCCAGGAAGACAGGGGCATGATGATCCTCATCACGCCATATTGGCCCAGATAACTGTGGTTTCACCTTCTACTCTAGCTCTTTCAGAAGAAGCTCCTACATTTGGGCTCCATTCTAGACCTTATCACCAAGAAGAATGTGAGCCTGCTCCACCCCAACCTCTGGTCCTTGGACCTCACTGCATGGATGTTGAGCGCTTAGTTCTTTCAGAGCTTAACCTGCCCAAGGGGGTGACAGAGATTCTGTTGGCCTCTAGGAGAGCTTCAACGGAGAGGTCTTATGCCTTCAAATGGAGGAGATTCACTTCCTCATGCGTTGATAGAGCTCTGGACTCCTTTTCTTGCTCCATTGACAGGCTGCTTGAGTACATCTGGCACTTCTCAGAGTTGGGTCTTAAATCCAACTCTGTTAGAATCCCCCTTAGCGTGACTGCGGCCTACCATCATGACTTAGAAGGGATGTCCATATCAGCTCAACCTTTGATGGTTCGATTCATGCAGGGCTTGCTCCTCTCTAAACTTCCTTTCAAGCCTCCAGTAGTGGCTTGGGACCTTAATGTGATTTTGGCACAGCTCATGTTAGCTCCCTTTGAGCCACTTGCTTCCTGCCCTCTGAAGTTCTTGACCTGGAAAGTCTTGTTTCTGGTGGCGGTTACCTCAGCGCGCTGTGTCAGCGAGTTTCAGGCCCTGGTGGCTCACCCACCATATGCCCAATTCTGCCACAATAGAGTGGTCTTATTCACCCATGTTTCCTCCCAAAGGTGGTATCCACTTTCCATCTTAATCAATCATTCAAGCTGCCTACTTCCTTTCCAGGCCTCATGCCCACGGGGGGGGGGGGGGGAGTGGTGTTGCACATGCTGGACTGCAAGCAAGCCTTGGCCTTCTACCTTGGGTGGATGAAGGCCCACTAAAGATCCAACCAGCTGTTTGTCTCTTTTGACCCCAGTAAGCTAGGGGCTGCCGTTTCCAAATGCACCTTGTTAATTTGGCTAGCAGACTACATCTCTTTCGCTTATGCCCAGGCCGGCCTGATCTTTGATGATCATGTCACAACTCACAATGTCAGAGCCATGGCTGTGTCGGTGGCATCCCAGTCCCTGGAAACACCCTAACCATGATTCCAGTTTCCTGGGAATGCCCCTGACATGCCTCCTCCACACCCCCATTCAGATTCAGATGTCCTCCTGTTGGGGACAGCTATAGAGCCGGCTTCTAAAATGGTTCTGGAGATGTCTCTGTGCTTTGGAAGTTTCTAAGCCCATTTTTGACCTTCCATAGCACAACTAAGGCTTCTAAAATGATCCCCTTAATTTTCTGCAAGTATCATTTTTCTTTGGGTAAGTCAAGCTAAATGAGTCAGTCGCATTTGCTTGGATTTATTGCAATTATACTTTTGGCTTTCTTTTCCACTATGGATCTTCTTTTGTCATATAGTGAGTATAATATGTATATCTGTAGTATATAATGAGTATGAGTAGCCTAGTGGTTGGGGCAAGGTACTTCAGGCCAGAAGGTCGGTGGTTCAAATCCCACTAGAGGACAGCAACCTTGGGCCGGAAGGACTGGGGTTTCTAGTCCCACAGGTGCTCCTTGTGGTCTTGGGCAAGCCACTTAACCCTCCATAGCCCATGTTCCCTGTAAAATAGTTATCTCCCAGTTATAATGCCCTGTTCAATGTAATTTCAGTTTGTTCAATGTAAACCACACTGATGCAGAATAGCGCAGTATATAAGAGAATGTAAATAAATAAAATAAATAAATGATGTGTACATTTTAATATATTTTTGACATTAATAAAATAAGAAACTTGGAAAAAAAGAATGTGTTTTTTATAATTTTCAAAATAAAGATGTTTACTTATTTTAGGTATTTAACATTTCTTATATACTGCCTTTCATGATATCAAGGTGATTTACATTGAACAAACTGAAATTACATCGAACAGGCATTATAACTTGGAGATAACTATTTCACAGGGAACATGGGCAATGGAGGGTTAAGTGGCTTGCCCAAGACCACAAGGAGCAGCTGTGGGACTTCTGGCCCAAGGTTGCTGTCTTCTAGTGGGATTTAAACCCCCAACCTTCAAGCCTGAGGTAACTTGCCCCAACCACTAGGCCACTCCTACTCTTACAATTTCTTCACCAACATCACTAAGGGAAGGGTTGCACAGTAAATGATGGCCATAAATTAAAAGGCACATTTTTTAGACATAATGTGGAGATCAGAATTGAAACATTGAAGTTAGCACACACTCAATTCTTTTTTTTCCCATTTTTCTTTTTATTCATTTTCCAAGCAAACAATTCCAAAACACAATCCTTAGCAAATAAAACAGTCTTAACCCTTCACCCCTGCCTACCCCACAAACCCTCTGCAAACCCATCCCACCCCCACCACCTACCCCTGGTGTGTCATCCCAACAAAACCTCTTACCCACACTCATATGTTCAAAAGAGATCTTTCCCTTGCCCTCATCCATTTCCAATCTAAACACACGCCCATTGTCTTTTCATCTGCTCCCTCTTTCCCTGTCTAATAGCAGTAAGCAGATGCACATGATATAAATCATTCACCCTTCTTACATAACCTCCCCCCAATTCCAGAAGCACAGCCATTCTCCAATTAGTCGTGATCTCACATTTTGCCCTCACAATCAAATACTTCAACAGACCCCTAACCCACATCGACACATCCTCCTTCTACCTGTGCAACAAGAAGAGAGCTGGTCTAGCTTCAGGGAGATGCCCAGAATTTCCTCTATAATCCCAATCACCCCTTCCCAGTAACTCCTCGTCTCCTGGCCCTACCACCACATACAGTTGTGGTCAACATTATTTGCACTGTTGCAGTTCAACCCCTTAATGTCCAATATCTCCTAAAAAAAAATAAAGTGGACAGTGAAATGACTTCGGACTGTATATGTATACATATATGACACAAAAAAGAATCAAATAAAACAAGATCAATTAAACAAAGGAAATAGTAGGAAATAGTATAAAAACTGGAACATTGCCAGAACATGATTACTGTCACTCTTATAAGCAATTCAAATCAGTTTGAACAGAAGAACCACATTCCCATTGTAGTAAACTTAGACACACTGGGCCTGATTCCAATCCGGACCTACAGGCCCTCTGTGTGCCCGGCCAGATCCAGACACACAGAGCAAGTCACAATTCCAATCCCGCAGGACACATGTAGCACCGCGGGATCGGAATCGCGAACAGGCCTGTATGTGCAGGCCGGGACCGCGATTCAGCCCGGTCTACACGTACAGGTTATGCTTAACTAACTCAGTCTGGGCTTTACAATGGAGCCGCAATCCCTGGCCGCCGGCTCCTACAATGCTTTCCCTGCAGCCCAACCCCCAATCCGGCCTCCCAAGGCCAGGGTTGGGGTGCAGGGAATGTTCTACACCCCCTCCCATCACTGCCATGCCCCGGGCTGCCATTCTTTGCCCGATCGGAAAACTTAATCCACCTCAGAGGTGGAATAAGTTCCCTGTCTAAGCCGTCGGCCCTGGACATACAGGGCTGACATTGGAATTGGCCCTGTACATTCGGGGCTGACAACCACCCACCATAACACCGCCCCAATCAGCCACTTCCCTGCCCCCATCTAATTTCCCCATACAATGAGCAGGGAAGGAGGACAGAGATGGGAAAGGGCACGAAGAGTGGGGATGGATGTCTCAATGGGATGTCCATCCCCGCTATTCATGGCTCAGAGTGACCCCCACGGTGATCAATTGTCAGTGCTCACATGACTTGAATCAACCAATGAATGATGGCTCTGATGTTTAAAATGGCCACATTCACTCCCTGTTCCATTTTCACAATGTTGGAGACAAGAGAGCTGCCTGAGACCATCAGAAAAGCCATTATTGGGGAGGAGTGGCCTAATGGTTGGGGCAAGTTACCTCAGGCCAGAAGGTCAGGGGTTCAAATCCCACTAGAGGACAGCAACCTTGGGCAGGAAGGACTGGGGTTTCTAGTCCCACAGGTGCTCCTTATGGTCTTGGGCAAGCCACTTAACTCTCCATTGCCCCTGTTCCCTGTAAAATAGTTATCTCCAAGTTATAATGCCCTGATCAATGTAATTTCAGTTTGTTCAATGTAAACCACCTTGATATCATGAAAGGCAGTATATAAGAAATGTTAAATAAATAAATAAATAAAATTATCATCAAACTTCAAAGGGGTACAATGCCATCTCCAAAAACCTTGGGATTCCTGTGTCTACAGTTTGCAATGTTATTAAGACGTTTTCTGCTCATGGAACTGTCAAGAACATCCCAGGATGTGGTGGGAAGAGGAAAATTAATCCAACAAATCATAGAAGGTTGTTGCAAACAACATCCAAAGAGCTTAAGACTGACCTGGAGCAATCTAGAGTGGTGGTTTCAACCCACACCATATGCCACGGGTGAAGGCCAAGGCGTACCCCACTGCTCAAAGACAGACATAAAACAGCATGCCTGATCTTTGTCCTAACCCACCTTGAGAAACCACAATCCTTCTGGGAAAATGTTCTGTGGACAGATGAAACCAAACTTGAGCTCTTTGGCAATGCAGACCAGTAATATACTTACAGCCTAAGAAATTAAGCTTATAAGGAAATAAACACTTTCCAGAGCCTGCATACAGCTAAGCTTTCAGCTTTGTATCTTTTGCCTGTCTTGTGGTTGTTGTTGCTGCTGCTGATATAAAATTTAACTGCTGGTTTTACATTTGCTTCTGGGAATATTCTGACTGCCTGCATTCCTTGTGTAGCCCTTAAATCAGATATCTAAGTATGCCCTCAGTTCATGTAAGGCCTACTGGCCAAGGACACTTGGGATATAAAGCTACTTGGAATAGAAATACTTTGATCTGCAGAGACCTGGTCATACCTGAGTCTCCTATTTTAGAAGCAAAGGTATCATTTAAAGTTACAGGGATCTTTACACAGTAGGCAGATAAAAAGAAGTTAAAAGTTCAGTTTGACAATTTCTGCTTCCATTGCCTGAATTATCTGCAAACCTGCTCACAGGGTGGGGCTGGTTGAATTGTCTTGCAACCACCTGGGCTTCACAGCTTCCACACCTTCCAGAGCCTGCACACAGCTAAGTTTTCAGCTTTGTATCTTTTGCCTGTCTTGTGGTGGTTGTTGTTGCTGCTGCTGATATAAAATGTAACTGCTGGTTTTACATTCACTTCTGGTAATATTCTGACTGCCTGCATTCCTTGTGTAGCCCTTAAATCAGATATCTAAGTGTGCCCTCAGTTCATGTAAGGCCTACTGGCCAAGGACACTTAGGTTCCCGACCACCCCACCCCTCACCCCCACCCACTCCAGGGCTGCATTGCCTATATGGTGGTCATATACGTTAACATCTATCCTCTTAATTTGGTGTTACGTCCACCTTCTCTTCTCCTTCTAGGACCACACATGTCTTGTATGCAGTGCAATAATTGTGGTGCCTTCATTCTGAGAAGAATCATCTGGAACCTAAGAGCTTGCCCTATATGCTTCAAGTTAGCTGCCATGCATAAAGAATTGTCTCTATTAAGGGAAGAAGTAGCTGCAATGAAACGCACCTCTTCTGGGATACAAACCAAACAAAGTCCACCACCGCTCCCACAAAGAATCAAACATCTCAGGAACAAATGGATCACAGTGGGCTCTGGTAGATTGCATCCTGTAACACAGAAACACCCTGTACATCATGAGATATCACTGCATAATGCCTTCTGTGCTTTGGTTAATGAGGATGACCAATCCATGGAAACTGAAGGGCCCTTAAATGAGACAGTCAATGCCCAATCTCCTGATAAAGCACCAAATATGAACAAAAACTCAAGGAACAGAAAACTACTACTACTTGGTGATTCCATCATCAGAGGCACCAACTTGGGAACACAGTTCCAAGGAGAGAAGTTAGTCAAATGCCTCCCAAGCTCTTCAGCTAACAGGAATACAAACCAAATTGTTGATGTAATTAGCGCTGAAAGTGAGCATTCCAAAATTGATGTTGTCGTCCACTTGGGTACAAATGACCTGGTTAGAAACAGTGCCACTACAGTTCAAAGGGACTTCCAAACTCTGGGAGAGAAACTGAAGTCCATTGTTAACACTGTAGCATTCTCAGAAGTTCTATCTGTTCTTGTTAAGGGGGCAGAAAGGCTACATCACATAAACAGCTTTAACACATGGCTCCAGACCTGGTGCAAAGAAGAAGGATTCAGATTTATTGGCGACTGGGGAAACAGATGGACCAACAAGAGACTATACTGTGCTGATGGACTACATCTCTCTGTCGCAGGGAAAAGAATCCTAAGTGAAAAATTCAGGCAGTATATGGATATGCATTTAACTAGAAAAAGGGGGTGACGGATGGGGAAGGTCAAGTTCAGGACGTCACTCCCTGCAAAAGCAGAATAACATCAGAAACAGCCACACTTTAAAACCACACATCAAAAGCAAGTGGGAAGAAGTGGTTAGAACAAAATCAATGCAAAAAACACGCAAGTCAGTTAAATGCTGGAAAGCAATGAGCACAAATGCTCAAAGCTTAGCCAACAAAGTTCCAGACCTGGAAGCCCTAATGGTGGAAATGGACTTGGACATTGTGGCCATTACAGAAACATTTATTTATTTATTTATTTAGTATACATTTGTATACCGCTACTTCCAGCGATCAGCAGCGGTTTGAACATGGTTTAATGAATCGCATGATTGGGATATAGCCATAGCTGGCTATAATCTATTCAGAAGAGACAGAGAAAATGGAAAAGGAGGAGGAGTAGCCTTGTACGTCAATAGCAATATTAAAGCTACTGAAATGCAGGGGGCATGGGGAAAAGAAGAAGCGCTCTGGATTGTGTTGGAAAGAGGAGATGGCACTGTCATCCATACTGCTGTAGTCTACAGACCTCCAACTCAAGAGATAGATAACGAATTGATTATAGATATTGCCAAGATAGCCACAAAGGGGGAAGCGATCATATTGGGTGGCTTTAATCTACCCGATGTGGATTGGATTACTCCTTCTGCAAATCTGGAAAGAAGCAAAAAAATTGTGGATGCTTTCCAAGATGCGTCACTTAGACAAATGGTGATGGAACGAACCAGGGAAAGCCCAACGCTGGATTTAGTGCTCACCAATGGTGAGAGTGTGTCGAATGTCTGGGTGGGTGTCCCTGTGAGCAGCAGCGATCATCACACGGTATGGTTTGAGATAAAAGCCAAGGTGCAGTCCAATCATAGCAAGCTCAAAGTCCTAAACTTCAAAAACACTGACTTCAATAAAATGGCTGGGTGCCTAAAGGAGGAGTTGGTAGGGTGGAAGGGGATAAGGGAAGTGGAATTGCAATGGGCTAAACTAAAGGTGCCAATAAAAGGGGCAACAGATAAATATGTAAGAAAAGTAAATAAAAACAAGAGGAGAAGGAAACCTATTTGGTTTTCCAAAGAAGTGGCTGCTCAAATAAAGGCAAAAAACACAGCTTTTGCAAAATTCAAAAGCTTGCAAACAGGAACACAGAAATGAATACAGGATCAAACTCAGACAAAATGAGAAATAAGGAAAGCAAAATCAAAGGCAGAGGAAAAGATGGCTAAAGATGTGAAGTGTGGCGACAAAACTTTCTTCAGGTATATTCGGGAAAGGAAGAAGATCAGAGGTAGAATTGCAGGACTCAGAAGTGCTGGGAACGGACTCATGCAAAGTGACATTGAAAAAGCAAAATTGCTAAACAAATACTTCTGCTCTGTTTTTACTAAAGAAAATCCTGGAGAAGAACCACCTGTGACTCCCAAATATAAAAATGGGAATGAAGTAGATACCACACCATTCACAGAACATAATGTGTTAGAACAACTTGTAAAACTCAAAGTGGACAAGGCCATGGGACCAGATGGGATACATCCCAGGATACTGAAAGAGCTCAGAGAGGTTCTTGCAGGGCCGTTAAAGGATGTTTTCAACAGATCCTTAGAAACAGGAGAAGTTCCTCAGGACTGGAGAATGGCTGATGTGGTACCTCTACACAAAAGTGGTGACAGGGAAGAAGTGACAAACTACAGGCCCTTGAGCCTTACTTCGGGGGCGGGAAAAGTAATGGAGGCGCTCCTGAAAGAGCGAATAGTGGACTTTCTCAAAACCAACAGGTTGCAAGATCCGAGGCAACATGGTTTTACTGAAGGACGATCTTGCCTAACAAATCTGATTGAGTTCTTTGACTGGGTGACCAGAGAACTAAATCAGGGGCATGCAATGGATGTCATCTACCTGGATTTCAGCAAAGCCTTCGATACTGTTCCTCATAGGAGGCCTATCAATAAACGCAGTAATTTGTGGATGGGTCCCAATGTGGTAAACTGGATCAGAAATTGGTTGACTGACAGACGACAGAAGGTGATGGTAAATGGAGCTCACTCAGATGAAAGGAAGGTGATTAGCGGGGTGCCCCAGGGTTCAGTCCTGGGCCCAGCACTGTTCAATGTATTTGTGAGTGATATTCTGAAAGACTAAATGGAAACGTCTGTCTTTTTGCAGATGACACGAAGATTTGTAACAGAGTGGACTCCCCCGAGCAGGGCCGGCCCGTCCATTGAGCGAGAATGTTTTTTGCACAGGGCCCCGCGTTTCAGGGGGCCCCGCGCAAAAAACATTCTTTTGTAAAAGTAAAATTGAAAAAAAAAAGAAAACCTGTCTCCTGCCGCTGTCGGGGCCGCCGCGGCAGAATCGAGCGTGCCGCGGGGCCCCCCTGTACCCGGCACAGCCTCTCCTCCCTGTAGCAACTCTCTCTTCTGAGCTGCAGTCAGACGCGCCGGCTTGCAGAGCGCGAAGGGAAGAGTTTCCCTTTCGCGAATCTTTTAGGCCCGCGGGGGATGATGGGAACTTCCCATCAGCCCCCGCGGGCTTAACAGAGCAGCGAGGGAAAAACTCTTCCCTCGCGCTCTGCAAGCCGGCGCGTCTGACTTCAGCTCCAACGAGAGAGCTGCTACAGGGAGGAGAGGCTGTGCCGGGTACAGGGGGGCCCCGCGGCACGCTCGATTCTGCCGCGGCGGCCCCGACAGCGGCAGGAGACAGGTTTTCTTTTTTTAAAAAATTTCCCTGGGCTGGGCTGGGCGTTAGGAGTGGTGCTGGGCTGGGCTGGGGGTTAGAAGTGGTGCTGGGCTGGGCTGGGCTGGGCTGGGGGGGGGTGTTAGGAGTAGTGATGGGTTGGGCTGGGCTGGGCTGGGCTGGGCGGGGGGGGGGGGTGTTAGGAGTAGTGATGGGCTGGGCTGGGCTGGGGGGGTTAGGAGTTGTGATGGGCTGGGCTGGGCTGGGCTGGGGGGGGGGAGGGGTTAGGAGAAGTGGGATGGGCTGGGCTGGCTGGGGGGGGGTTAGGAGTGGTGATGGACACTGGCTGGTTGGGGGGGTTAGGAGTGGTGATGGGCACTGGGCTGGCTGGGGGGGGGTAGGAGTGTTGATGGGCACTGGGCTGGCTGGGGGGGTTAGGAGTGGGGATGGGTGCTGGGCTGGGGGGGGTTAGGAGTGGTGATGGGCGCTGGGGGGTTAGGAGTTGTGATGGGCGCTGGGGAGGGGTTAGGAGTGGTGATGGGCGCTGGGGGGGCTTAAACTAAAAATTGGGTGATGGGGGATTAGGACTGGAAATGGGCTGGTGGGATTAGGACTGGAAGTGGGTTGATGGGGGGTTAGGACTGGTAATGGGCTATGGGAGGGCTTAACTAAAAATTGAGTGATGGGGGATTAGGACTGGGAGTGGGTGCTGGGGAGGTTAGGAGTGGTCCTGGGCGATGGGGGGGCTTAAACTGAAAATTGGGTGATGGGGATTAGGACTGGAAATGGGCTGGTGGGATTAGGACTGGGAGTGGGCTATGGGGGGGGCTAGGACTGGTAATGGTTGGGGGGGTTTGCTAGGACTGGAAATGGGGCTTGAACTGCAAATAGCTGTTGGGGATGGGGCTTGGAATGGAAATGGGCTGAAGTGGGGGCTTGAACTGCAATAGCTGATGGGGACGGGCAATGGGCTGAGGGAAGTGGGGGGCTTGAACTGCAATAGCTGATGGGGAGGGGGACTTGGAATGGAATGGGCTGAGTGGAAGGGGCTTGAACTGCAAATAGCTGATGGGAAGGGGGGCTTGGAATGGGCTCTTAGGGAGGGAGCTAGGACAGGAACTGGGCTGATGGATGGGCTAGGATAGAACTGAGAATTGGGTGTTGGGGGGAGCTAAGATTGGAAATGGGCTTTGGTGGGGGCTTGGATTGAAATGGACTCATGGAGGGGCTAGAACTGGAAGTAGGCTCATGGGGGGCTTGGTTTAGAAATGGGCTGAGTGGAGGGGAGCTAGGATTTAACATGGGCTGATGGTGGGGCTAGGAAAGGACTAGAATGGGCTGATGGGAGGCTGGTATTGGAAATGAGCTGATGAAGGGACTCGGATAGGACTGGAAATGGATGGGGGAGCTAGGACTGGAAATGGGCTGATGTGGGGACTAGAAGGGAGCGGATACTGGGTGGGGCTGGAACTAAAAGGGAGCTGAGGTTGGGGGAGATTAGAAGGGTATGGGGCTGGGAGAATGAAATGGAGAGGGGAAAAATATTTTGTGTGGGAGGGAAGAAAAATGTACAATTGGCCCGGGTATTGGGAGACTAGTAGGGATTGAGGATGGAGGGGTAAAATTTGAGTGGATGAAATAATGAGAAAGAGCAAAAGGAGAAAGATTATTATGTTAAAGCAGATGTAGAGAGAGAATGGAAAAACTAGAAGAGAAGAAAGGACAATGGACAGCAGACGATGGAGATAGCGAAGACACAAATACACCATATGAAAGTGGCTGGAACAATTTGAACTGAAAAAATAATGCACAAAAGGTTCATATATTTCTCTTTATTTTGATTTTATTAACTGGTATTTGTCAGTTCTGTGTAATGTGCATCATTAATGTCTGTATTTTCTTTAGTACATGAGGAAATTAATTTATATTTTTTTTTCTACATTGTTGTTGTAGATTCCAAGTTTGGCTTTTAGGTGTCCCAGTTTAATTATTGTCTTCCTGTTTTTAAATTGTGATTCCTTGTTTGGTGATAGTCTATGTTCTGCATGTGTAACTGAGCTGAGGTATTCTGTTTATGTAATTCCTATTTGACATTGTCACTTGTTCTCTTTCCCCAGTAGGTCATGTATTGTTATTCTCTGAAATGTATTGGTTTAATATTTGCAGTGTTGCCTTTTGATAGGTAGTGTATGGTGCTTTATGAGTCCTGGTAGTGCTGTTGGGATACGGTGGGTTTGCTATGGGTTCTAAATGTGCAGTGTTTTGTAGTAGTTCCTAATGTGTCCTGGCGGGCACTGGATTATAGTAAGGTCGAACTCTTGGTCTTTCTTTACCATACACTCATGAAGAGGCATGTTTACTAAAAGTTAGTGTATGGTAACATTATGCAAATATTTATGCAAATGAGGCCCCTTATGCAAATGAGGCCCCGCACCGAGTCTCCGCACATGGCCCCGCACCCCCCTTGGGCCGCCCCTGCCCCCGAGGGAGTGGTTAACATGAGGAAAGATCTACAAAAGCTGGAAGAGTGATCTAATGCTTGGCAATTAAGACTTAATGCAAAGAAGTGTGGTGTCATGCACTTGGGTAGCAGAAATCCAAGGGAAATGTACACGATAGGGGGTGAGAGATTGGTGTGCACGGATCAGGAGAAGGACCTTGGTGTGATTGTTTCTGTAGATCTCAAGGTGGCAAAACAGTGTGACAAGGTGGTGGCAAAATCCAGGAGGATGTTGGGCTGCATACAAAGAGGAATTACCAGCAGAAAGGAAGAGGTACTAATGCCACTGTATAAGTCACTGGTGAGGTCCAACTTGGAATACTGTGTTCAGTTTTAGAGATCGTATCTCGCAAAGGATATAAAAAGATTGGAAACGGTTCAGAGGAAGGCGACCACAATGATTTGGAGCCTGCATCAGAACTCTTATGAGAAGAGACTTGAAGACCTAAATATGTACACTTTGGAGGAGAGGAGGGATAGAGGAGATATGATTTAGACCTTTAAATACTTAAAGAGAAATAATGAACAAACAAACCTCTTCCAAAGACGTGGAAGTTGTAAAACTAGAGCGCATAACATGAAGCTGCAAGGTGGTAAATTGAAAGGCAATGTCAGGAAATACTTTTTCACTGAAAGGGTGGTGGATGCTTGGAATGCCCTCCCGATGGAAGTGGTGGGGGCAAACACAGTGACGGAATTCAAAATGGCATGGGACAGACACAGTGGATCCCTTTACAGCAATAGGATAAAATCAAAATAAACTGAACCATCTAATTTCTCAACAAATAGGGGTGTCCTACATGGAGCGGTGGGTTCACCCCTAAACAAAGACATGGGGAGGGGTGGCCTGCACAGAATGGCAGGTGCACCTACTCCTGCCATCTTACTGGGCAGACTAGATGGACCATACTGGTCTTTATCTGCCGTCATTTACTATGTTACTATGTTCTACAATTAAATATAATGGAGGGTCCATAATGTTGTGGGGCTGTTTTGCTGCCTCAGGAACTGGAGGCCTGGAATGTATTAAAGAAATCATGAATTCAGAGGACTACCAAGGCATTTTGGAGTGAAATGTGCTACCTAGTGTCAGAAAGCTAGGTCTGGTTTGAAGGTCATGGGTCCTCCAGCAAGACAATGATCTAAAACATACATCCAAAAGTACTAAAGAATGGTTAAAAGGGAAAAAATGGACCATTTTAAAATGTCCAGCAATGAGTCCTGATCTCAATCCAATCAAAAACCTTTGGATAGAGCTGAAATCTTGCATTGGTAAAAGGAATCCTGGAAACATTCATGAGCTGGAACATATTGCAGTTGAAGAGTGGGAGAAACTACCAACAGCAAAATTTATAGATATCCACAGGAAACATCTGCAGGCTGCCATCACTGCCAATGGTTGTGCAACCAAATATTAGTGAAGGGTGCCATTAATCCTATCTAGGTCATATTTCGGGTTTTTTTCTCGGCAATTACTATGTCTAAGTTGCACAGACATCTTTATTTTGTCGTATACCTTCAAGCATACTATTTACAAAATTATGATGACATACAGTTGGAATATTTACAATAATTTCTCAAGATATTGTACACAACATACCTAAAATGCAAGCGTGCCAATAATGTTGACCACAACTGTATGTATAAAACTACCCTCTTGCCCACATAATCTCCAACATTCCTCACTCCATAACACTTTGCTCTTACAGAGCCTTTGCGGAGTAAGGTACCTTCTTTCATCTGGTGACATTAATCCTAAACCTGGTCCCCCAAGACTTTTCTGTCATTCCTGCTCCTCATTCAACCAGTCCTCATCCATATTCCTCATCAATATTCCTCATCCATAACCTCATCCATATTCCTCTCTTTTCTCTCTCCTCTCTCCCCTTTTCTTGTGCCTTATGGAATTCTCATTCCATAGTGTCTCATGATCTCTACATTTCTCACTCTCTTCAACTTCTAGCTCTTACTGAAACCTGGCTCCTCCCTGATGATACTGTTTCAGTCACCACCCTCTCTCACGGTGGCTACCAATTCTCAAACACTCCGTTGTGGGGTTTCTGCTTTCTTCTTCCTGCCAATTTCAACCCCTCCCTCTACCTTAGTCTCACTCCATTTTTTCTTTGAAGTCCACTCCATCCATCTTTTTAATCCCTTACCTCTCCGGATAGCTGCTTTCTATAGACCACCTGACAAGTCTACCTCTACCTTCCTCTCTGACTTTGACTCATGGCTTTCCTTATTTCTCGATTCTTCTTCCCCTTCTCTTATTCTTGGTGACTATAACGTTCATGTTGATAACCCTTCTGACCCCTGTGCTTCCAAACTCCTTTCCCTTACCTCCTCATTTAACCTTCAGCTTTGCTCTTCTGCCCCCACTCATCAGCATGGCCATTGCCTTGACTTTGTTTTCTTCTCAAATTGTTTACCCTCTAATTTCAGTAACTCAGCTCTTCCCTTATCTGACCATCACCTGGTTAGCTTCACTCTTCATCACTCCCCACCTCAATCTCACCCAGTCTCCTCCTACCTTTTTAGAAATTTTCATGCTGTCAATCCATTAGCTTTCTCCATCTTTGTCTCATCACCTCTCTCCTCCACTTTGTCTTCTAATTTGGTTGATGAGGTTATAATACTGTCTCCTCTGCTCTGGATTCTCTTGTTCCTGTTATCCTTTGTCCTGTGAGGTGCACTATCCTCAGCCTTGGCTGTCTTCAACTATCCGCTACCTTCGCTCCTGTGCTTGCTCAGCTGAGCACATTTGACTCAAATCCCACTCCCTTTCTGACTTTCTTCACTTCAAATTCATGCTTACTTCCTTCCAATCTGCCTTAGCACTTGCAAAGCAAAACTACTATGTTCATCTGACCAACTCTCTTGCCTCTGATCCTCGTTGTCTCTTCTCTTCTCTACTCTCAACTCTCTTCTCAAGGCATCTGTGCCTCTGACCCACACCTTCTCTTTCTGCCCAAACCCTTGCTGACTATTACCATGACAAAGTCCACAAGATTACATTCCAATTCCCCTCAAGATCAGCTTCATTCCCTCTTCAATACCAACTTTTTCCCTCAACCTCTGTTACTCTTTCTTCCTTTTCTAAGATCTCCAAAGAAGAAACCTCTCATCTTCTTTCCTCCTCTAAAATAACTATATGTTCCTCTGATCCTATCCCCCACCCATCTCCTTAACTCCATCTCCTCCTCTATCATACTTTCCAGCACATACATTTTCAACCTATCAATCTCTATTGCAACTTTCCCTGCAGCCTTCACACATGCTCTGGTCACACCTCTCCTCAAGAAACCTTCACTTGACTCTACTTGTCCTTCTAATTATCGACCCAACTCCTTTCTTCCCTTCATTTCCAAAATTCCTGAACGTGCAACTCTCCACTGTTGCCTTGATTTTCTCTCCTCTGAAGCTCTCACCGATCCATTTCAATCTGGCTTTTGTCCCTTACACTGTACTGAAATGGCCCTTGCTAAAGTCTCCAGTGACTTGTTCCTAGCTAAATCCAAAAGACCTTTACTCATTCTTCATTCTTCTTGACCTTTCTGCTGCTTTTGACACTGTTGACCATCATCTTCTCCTTGATACATTGTCCTCACTTGGCTTTAGGGGCTCTGTACTGTCCTGGTTCTCTTCTTATCTCTCCCATTGCTCCTTCGATGTCTGCCCTGGTGATTTCTCCTCTACTGCTATCCCTTTCTCAGTTGGTGTACCTCGAGAGTCTGTTCTAGGCCCTCTCATTTTCTCTCTCTATTCCCAGTTCCTTGGGGCTCTCATCTCCTCCCATGGCTTTCAATATCATTTATATGCTGATGACTCTTAGATCTATCTAGCTACACCTGATATTTCTCTTACACGCCAAGCTCGTATATCTGCCTGCCTATCTGACATCGCTGCCTGGATGTCTCACCGCCGTTTGAAATTGAACATGGCCAAAACCAAAATTCTTATTTTTCCCCTGAACCCTCTTCTCCCTTCCTCCCTTCTCTATCTCTGTTGATAACACTCCTCTGCAGTTCCAAGATGGCCGCACGCAGCTTCTGAGTAGAGCTCACGAGTTTCCAAATGGGGAATCAAAAGACAAACTCCCCGAGAACATAATAATTATCACCGACCTATGGGACTTCAAGAAAGCTATAAAAACATTCCTCTTCTCTGAACACTATGGACCTGACTCCTGATACCATCCTAGGTTAATAAAACACATCCACATGCCCCTCTTCCCCCCATACTTCCCCATACCATCCCCACATCCTTCCCCAAATATCCTATGATAATATAGTATTCAGTTTTGATGTAAGTTTACCATGTAATTTAAATCATATTGTTTTGTTGACCCTGTTAACATTCCAGTTTAGCTCCCCTGTTCTGTTTATTTATTACTGTAAACCGCTTTGAATACAAGATAAGGTAGTATACAAAACTTGTTAATTAAATAAAAAATAAATAAATAAAATTAAATCGGCTAAGCAGTCCTCAGATAGCCGGTCACCTTCCACTGACTTACCAAAGGGGCCTTTGGATGCCTACTTCTTTTTTTGTGAGCTGCCACAGTAGACTTCTTTGAGAGGTGTGTTAATCCCAGCTGTGAGAATGCTGGAGCGGGAAGGCTCGGCATCTTCTTTGGGGATAGATCTCACCCCTCCTGATCCACAACATCCTCTGAGGTTGGCAGTTCCTGCCTAAAGTCCAAGGAGCCTGAGTTTGGCCAAAGCCCATGCTGGTGGTCCAGCTGATTCGCAGGGGCAGGCTACATGTGATGACGTGGAGAGTGGTGACTCCTCAGCAGCAGCATCCCCTCGGAGTTGGAGAGGTTGCGAGGAGTTGTACAGCCAGAGAGCGAGCAGGAGAGAATGGCAGAGCTGGAGAGTTCTTTTGCAGGGATATCGATGGAGCCTTTCCTTCCGCGTCCAGAACAGATTACGCTCGAGTCTATTTGGGGCACCATTAAACATCTTGGCAAGGCACTTCTGCCACAAGTGCAGAAGTTGGCTGCCCAATTCCCAGTTACTCAAGACCACTGTGTTATCAATACATTGGAGATCTCCAAAGCGCAAGTATCACTGAATGAAGTTTCTGTATGGGTTGAACAAGCGGAGAACTGTGCGGAATCTATGATTAAGGATATAACATATGTTAAGGCCAGACTGGAGCATTTGAAGAATGTTTCAAGGATGGCAAATATATGCTGATTAATTTTCCTAAATCCCAGTTTGTATCACCTCAGGAAATGTTTAAATCCTATTTAGCAGAAGTGTTGACTGTTCCATCTGAGACTTATCCACCAGTTACTAAAGTGTACTACTTACCTCAGGGGAAGAAGGCCCCCTCTGTTGTGGAGGGACCTAGTCCACAGCAGTTTGAAGAACTGAATGTATCTGCGATATTGGAGAGTTCATCCGTTGATAATGTTATTCCTGCTACATATTTAGCCCAATTCGCTCTGTCCTCAGACAGGGATTAGTTCTTACGGATGTTCTTTTGTGGTAGGCGAAGGCCTGTGATCCATGGTGTCTGAAATAAGCAGAGAGGCCTAAACAGCTTGACCTGTAAATGAAGCCTGTGGAGAGGCCCAAAGGAATTACACATTCCCCTAAATGCTGCTACCATAGAATCGAAACTTAACTGAGCACAATTAAGTACAGCTAAGCAGAATCGAAACTTAGAGAATATAGAAAAACACGTTTAATTGGTATTGATAAGAGAGTGAAGCTTCTATGGAATTAATTAACTCTGCTGAAAGAAAAGTTACAGTGCCCTGCTTTCCCACATGTTCTAGTTAGCTAAGTGACCTTGGAGGAGAATTGTATCAAGAGTCTAAGAAATGACCACTGTAATGAGGACTGTAAGGGGGGTAAGCAGGTGCTAAGCCCAGACCAAGGTCCTCATTGGAGCTACGTATTGGTACCGGGACCAATAGATGGGGTGAAAGGGGTTACCGGGACCAATGAGAAGTTTGCCTATGTCTAGAATGGGATAGAACGGTATAAAAGTTGTTGTTTTGCCAGAAACCATTGCTCAGCCATTTTGAATGTGATTCTGCTTGAGTCTTGTGCACAAATAAATGATTTGGACCTTCTGAACAGACTCCTGGTATTATTGGTTTGTTTGCGCTCTGCCGCTACATATTCTTGGTGCGTTGGCCGGGAAGGTGTGGTCGGTCAGAGGGTATATAATCTGATATACCACGACTTTCCGCCTCTCTAGGTTTGGTCCTGCCGGGATCGTGCCCTCCCGACATGGGCTCGCTCCCTGGCGCCACCGGTCCCTTGCATTGGAGGGAGCTGGCCAGGCCTCGGCGGGTGCCGGACCCAGTCGGAGCCAACACCTCGAACCCGTGAGGGGAGTCCGAGGTCCAACTCATGCGCTTGCCCGGGAGTGGGGACCGGATCCGGTGAGTATAGTTTTGATTTGGTATGTCTAGACAGATGAGTCAGATCTGCAGCTTGGAACTTGTAAACTTGTAATTTGAAAGGCCTTAAAACTTTGGAATATTGGTAAGAGAGCATGATCACCTCTCGCAGGCGGTCCAAGTAACCTTGCATGAGTATGCGCGAGGTGAACCCACTGCCTTTTTGGAATTTGAAATTTGGAATTTGAATTTGCATTTGGTAAGAGAGCTCTCAAGGCGGTCCGACTAACCCTGCATGAGTATGCGCGGGGCGAAACCACCGTCTTTTTGATTTTGAATTTGATAGCCTAGTCAGAAGAGAGAGGACTGGGCTTTTTGGGATACGTTGCTAGCATGGTTGTGTGAATGAAGTGTGAATGAGAGGTCTGGCAGCACGGACCAAGTGAAGGCGGACTCCTGAGTAATGCATTTCCTGGCCGGGCGACCGCGTCCAGGTCGTAAAAAGGAGGAAGCGACCATCGTCTTGTCTTGTTATTTGTTTCCCTTAAATGTTTCTAGGGCCGTGAGGACCCCTTACCCACGGTCCACCCTCCTTTTCCCTTCTGTTTGTCGTTGCGCGCACACATCGATATGGGAGGGGCGGGGTCTACTAGGCACACTCCGTTAGAATGTATGATCAAGTATTTCAATAAAGGATATTCAGGGGATTATGGAGTAAAAATGACTGCCTCACGATTACAGCTTTTGTGTACTAGGGAGTGGCCCGTCATAGACCCCATGTGGCCCCGAGATGGAACGTTTAACATAGGAATTATTCAGTCAGTTCATCGGAAGGTGCGAGCAGCGCACCCCGATCAGTACCCATATATAGATTCTTGGTTAAGTATTTGTGAGAATCCGCCCCCTTGGGCACAGCGCTGTTATGAAGAACAGTGCAGAATAATGTTAGCATTAACAGACCCGACCCAGAAGACAGGGACAGTCAAGAAACCTGGTCAGAAACCTGTCTATGTTGATCCTGATTCACCAGAAGTTATAATTAGACAGCCCCAAGCTCAGTGCCCCGCAAGAGTACCACCGCGTCCCGCGGCAGCCCCCCGGGACCGGGAGGGTCCACCCCCTCACCAGCCAGAAGACCAGTTAGATGAGCCGTCTCCTGAGGAGGCTGATCAGTCTGGGACAGAGACTGAAACTGAGGATAAGCAGGAGTCAGAGCAGGAAGATGAAGACGCATCTTCCCTGACTGAGACAGGAAGTGAAAAATCCGTTGTCAGTGCTTGTTCATCAGTTGCAAGCGAGACTCCCCAGACTAAGCAAGTCTCGAAGCTGAGAGCCCCCACCAAGATATCGAAAGTCACTACTAAGAAGCAGAAAGCCCTCCCGAAAGTATTAGCCCCCCTGCGGCAAGTCCCGGGAATCCCCATGAGAGATGCAGATGACCAGATAGTACCGGGACCCCTAAGTTTAGTTTACGTGCCTTTCTCCACTACTGATTTGCTGAACTGGAAATTACATTATGCCTCCTATACTGACAAGTCCCAAGAGTTAACAGAACTAATGAGCACAATTATGCAGACCCATCAACCCACTTGGTCAGATTGCCGTCAGCTCCTGTCTACTTTATTCACTACTGAGGAGCGGACCAGAATTATGCGAGCAGCTGTTAATTGGCTAGCAGATAATCCCCAAGCAGAGGGACCATCCGGAATAGATAATCCCGAAGCAGCAAAGAAAGAATTCCCAAACGAGGATCCTCAGTGGGATCCGAACACCGAAGTAGGATCCAAAGCTCTAGCACGCTTTCGCCAAGGCCTTTTACAAGGTTTGCGAAAGGGGGGTCAGAAAGCCATGAATCTCACCAAGACAGCTGAAGTGCTCCAGGGCGTAGACGAAAGCCCAGCAGTATTCTATGAGAGATTATCTGAAGCATATAGAATGTACACTCCCTATGACCCAGCTGCACCAGGAAGCTTATGCATGGTGAATGCCGCTTTTGTCAGCCAGTCTCAACCAGATATTAGACGAAAACTACAGAAATTAGAAGGGTTTGCGGGCATGAATGCAACTCAGTTACTGGACGTCGCTCATAGAGTGTTTGTGAATCGTGATAATGAAAGACAGAGAGAAAGTGAACGTAAAATGAAGAAGAAAGCTGATTTTTTGGCTGTAGCGTTAGTTGAACAGAAAAGGGGAGGTTTCCCTAGTCAGAGGAGCAGAGGAAGAGGGAGGGGCCGAGGAGAAAGCCGGCCCTCACTAGGCGTAAATCAATGCACTTATTGCAGAGAGGAAGGACATTGGAGGAATGCATGCCCGCGACTCGAAGACACTTCCCGTGATGAGGGGGAGAACGCCCCTCAGAGAGAGAGAGGCCGACCCCAAAACCGCAGAGGAACCAATCGGGAACAATCTCAACGAGAACGAACGGAGACCATACAGGGAGTGGCAGCCGCAACAGCCTATGATTTAGATGAAGCAGATTAGGACAGACCGGGCTCCGAATTCGCTTTGGGTCTCCAGAAGCCTATGGTCAGTATACAAATAGGAGACCAATTCATGGATTTTATGGTTGATACTGGAGCAGAACATTCTGTAGTAGATAAGCAAATAGCCCCTTTTTCTACAAGAGCAGTCACCATTGTGGGAGCAACTGGTACTAAAGCCACTAAGCCTTTTCTTCAGAACCGTATATGTAATTTGGGGGGACAGCAAATAACGCACCAATTCCTTTACATGCCGGAGTGCCCAGTGCCACTATTGGGACGAGATATGCTAGCCAAGCTGCAGGCCCAAATATCCTTTACTGAGAAAGGAGAAATGCAAATGACAGTAAATTCAAAACCCTCTGGACTAATGGTGCTTACTGTTCCCCGAGAAGAAGAATGGAGATATTATAGTACCGAGCCAGTCGTTGATACCTATTTCGAACCTACTCTGAAAAGCATTGACGCCCCTACTGGAGTATGGGCGGAGGGCAATCCACCAGGCCTGGCCAAACATATAGCTCCAGTAATTGTGAATCTTAAGCCTAGTGCAGAACCAGTACATGTCAAGCAATACCCACTTCCAAGAGCAGCAATTGAAGGCATCCATCGCCATTTGTTGAGATTACTGGAGTATGGCCTACTTAAAGTATGTCAGTCACCATGGAACACTCCTCTCTTGCCAGTAAAGAAGCCTGGGACAGGTGACTACCGCCCAGTGCAAGACCTAAGGAGAGTGAATGAAGCAGTTGAAACCATACATCCAGTTGTGCCAAATCCCTACACACTCCTAGGACTGATTCCTGCTGAAGCTACCCACTTTACTGTTTTGGATTTGAAAGATGCGTTCTTTTGCATAAGATTAGCCCCAATTAGTCAATTACTGTTTGCCTTTGAATGGCAGGACCCTGTCTCAGGAAGACGGGGCCAGCTCACTTGGACACGATTGCCTCAAGGATTCAAGAATTCACCCACCATTTTCAGTGCTGCACTAAACCAGGATCTTTCGAGTTATCCCGTGGCCCCTGAGAAAAGAGTACTCCTCCAATATGTGGATGACCTACTGGTAGCTGCTACATCGGAAAGTGAATGTATACAAGCCACTACTGACCTCTTGCAACTATTGGATGAAGCTGGATACAAAGTTTCCAGAGCAAAAGCACAGTTATGCCAAAAAGAAGTAAAATACTTGGGCTTTCGCCTGACTAAAGGAAGCCGACAATTGGGACGAGAGAGAAAAGAAGCCATGTGCAGTATCCCAACCCCAACTACCAGAAAGCAAGTCAGAGCCTTTCTGGGAGCAGCAGGGTACTGCCGGATATGGATACCCAACTTTGCTCAGATTGCTAAACCACTATATGACGCCACCAAGGGAGAAGAAAAGTCGCCACTAGAGTGGGGACCTGAGCAAGACGCAGCTTTCAAGACCCTGAAGGAAGAATTAATGTCGTCACCAGCACTTGGATTACCAGACGTTCACAAGCCCTTTCACCTATTCGTGCATGAGATGCAAGGGAATGCTCTAGGCATGTTGACTCAGAAATTGGGATATTGGGAACGACCCGTAGCATACCTATCGAAACAATTGGACACTGTGGCCAAAGGATGGCCACCATGTTTGAGAGCAGTTGCAGCTACGGCATTATTAGTGAGTGAAGCAGACAAACTCACCTTAGGACAGAACCTGTGCGTCACAGTACCACATGCGGTACTTGCCCTTATGGAACAAAAAGCAAATCATTGGCTCACCAATTCTCGAATGCTGAAATACCAGAGCATGCTGTGTGAAAATCCACAAATACAACTAGAAGTGAGCCATGTCTTGAACCCAGCCACACTGATACCAGTCAGCGAAGATCCTCCAGAGCATGACTGCATAGAAGTCATGGATACTGTATTCTCAAGTCGACCTGATCTGACAGATGTGCCCTTAGAGAACCCTGATCAGACCTATTTTGTGGATGGAAGCAGTCTCATCATCAATGGACGACGCTGTGCCGGGTATGCAGTAGTCACCCGGGAGAAAGTTGTTGAATCATCAGCTCTTGCATCAGGCACATCAGCCCAGAAAGCAGAATTGATAGCACTCACCAGAGCACTAGTATTGGGTGCAGGACTTCTGTTGAATGTATACACCGACTCGAAATATGCCTTCACCACTTTGCATGCACATGGAGCTCTCTACAAAGAATGAGGGCTCATCACCTCAGGAGGCAAATCAGTCAAATACGGCCCAGAAATATTGATGCCATTAGATGCAGTATGGGCCCCTACACGTGTTGCTGTCATGCACTGTCGAGGACACCAAGCAGGAAAAGGAGAAGTTGCCCAAGGAAACAGATTTGCTGATGCCTCAGCACGTAAAGCAGCCATGACAGGCCAAATTTCACCACAAGCGACGCCAATACAAGCAGCTTTGTTTCCAGTACCCCTTAATTTATGGACACCACGATATACCACCAAAGAATTGGATTACTACTGTAATAAAGAAGAGGGAGTACTGAAAGATGGATGGATTGAGCTGCCACCACCCGAGGGCAGTCAACCCCCAGGACGAATAGTGATCCCTGAATTATTGGGACCAGCCTTTGTCAAGGCCTTTCATCAAGCCACACATTATGGGAAGAGTGCTATGGAGAAAGCACTTAAACCACATTTTTGTATCGCTTTATTGGGAGCCCTGTCAGCTTCAACAGCCCGCCAGTGTCTAATTTGTGCCAAGAACAATGCCAAACAGGGTCCCACGCCACCACCCCGAGTTCAGTCAGGAGGTGTTACCCCCATGCACCACCTGCAAATAGACTTTACTGAAATGCCAAAGGCCAATGGATACCGTTACTTGTTAGTATTAGTCTGTACCTTCTCTGGGTGGGTGGAAGCCTTCCCCACCAGGACTGAAAAAGCCCGAGAAGTTACTAAAGTTTTATTAAGAGAAATTATCCCCAGATTTGGAATTCCAGCAGTAATAGGGTCAGACAATGGACCCTCCTTTGTATCTCAAATTACCCAACAGTTAGCAAGTGCCTTACAGATACAATGGAAGTTACACACTGCATACAGACCCCAAAGTTCAGGGAAAGTTGAACGAATGAATAGAACTTTGAAATCTCAGATGTCCAAGCTATGTCAGGAGACCCACCTAAAGTGGCCCCAGGTTCTCCCAATAGCATTACTTAGAATACGCTCAGCTCCTGTGAAATCATCAGGATTTTACCCTTTTGAAGTTATGTATGGCAAACCTCCACCGATAGTGCAGGGTGTAAACGGTAGTTTGCCACAGATTGGTTCAGAAATAACCAGACAAGAACTTCTAGCTCTTAGTTCTGTTCTGCAGACTCTTCACACGTGGATACAGGACCAGTTGCCTATCAACTTGACGGAACCCCTGCATCCCTACAAGCCTGGTACCTCGGTGTGGATCAAAGATTGGAAGAAGACACCGCTGGAACCTCATTGGAAGGGACCATACACCGTCATCCTGTCTACACCAACAGCCGTGAAGGTAGCAGAGATCGAATCCTGGATCCATCACAGCAGAGTCAAGCCAGCAGCTGTTCCAGACCCGGAGCAGTGGACAGCAGTACAACATCCTGATATCCCTTTGCGACTCACCCTGAGGCGGCAACCAGCGACCTAGAACTCCTTTTCTACAGTTGACAAGTCTTTCGAAGAGGATTGCTGTTTATAACACAGCAAAAATACTTGTTTCTTTGAATAACTTTGTGCTTACGAACTTTCTTCAGGCCAACTATGATTGGTAAGTTGGCTACAGCGAACATTTGAGGATCTTCAATCAACATCGACACCCGTTGAATTGCTTCATTAGCAAACGGGTCAGCATTGTGCCAAGAAGAGGAGGACGCCGAGGTCAAGATTTTCCAGCGAGGATTCAGAAGAACTACAATCAACATGCATCCCTGTTTCTACTTTGTCCTGGTTGCTTGCATGGGGAGCCTTGAACTTACTTGTGCTTTACCCCCATGTACTGCCTGCATTACTTCCACTCGGACTGGAATGAAAGTAACTCAGACTTTGCTTTATCATTCTTACTATACCTGTACTGGTACGGTAAGCCGGTGTATTTATAACACCACTGAACTGAATGTTTGTACTAAGGGAACTACTAAAGTTTGTTTTAACCCACATCAGAACCCATCTTATTATACCCTAGAAATAAGATGGAATGATGCAGATGGAGCTTTACTTAATGCTACACCCCCACTTACTGATCCTACAAAGTATGCTGTTTTGTATTTTGATGCTTGTGATGCCATAAATAGAGATAGTCGCTCTAAATGTGCCAATTGGGAGAAAGCTTATGCTCATAATGATAAGTATATGTGTCCAGAAGGAACCACTGGATGGGGGGCATGTACAGGTAAACGAGTTTTAGCCAATGAATATAGTACAGCCCCGATTAAGGACTACTATTGCCCAAAGTGGGAATGTGTTTTCTATGCCACATGGAAAACTGGTATGATAGAGAATACCAGAGACAATCGAATGGCTGCCTTAACTAAGCCCTATGTGAAGAATTTAGAAAATTGTAAAAAAGGTGCCTGTAATCCACTAGAGTTATTCATAGGCAATCCTAGCGCATGGAAACAAGGATATAAGTTTGGCCTACGTATTGCAGGTTCCGGATCAGATCCAGGGACTATTGTGTACATTAGACTAAATACGCAAGCCCATCGATCATCTAAGTACCATATACATAACACTTTTTATGAGACTATGCATGTAAATAAGTTTGATATCCCTCACCCTTCTCAGAATCTGTTCTTAGAGTTAGCTGGAGCAGTGGTCTCCAGCCTTCACATTTCAGATTGTTACTTTTGTGGTGGAACTAGAATGGGTGATCAGTGACCTTGGGAGGCCCAAGAATTGAATTACTCAGTAACCTACAACCACACTGAATTGCATAAGACCACAAGTGAATGGGTATTGGCGCACCCAATAGTCGGACGTCTGTGCTATGCTAGAACTGGACCTCAGTTCAATTTGCAGGTGGGACAGCTGGTCTGTCTCAGCCAAAAGTTCTATAATGCCACCACAAAACAGACGTCCTGGTGGTCAGGAGTTAATGAATCCGAACCCACCAATCCGTTAGCACAATTTCCCGAACTTGCCCCTCTATGGACTGACCTTGCCCAACCTTATGTTTGGCAAGCCCCACCTGGCCTATATTGGATTTGTGGAACCCGAGCATATGCTCAACTCCCTATTCATTGGGGAGGGGCGTGTGTCTTAGGGACTATTCGACCCTCTTTCTTTCTATTGCCCACAGAACATGGAGAACAATTAGGCTACCCAGTCTACTCAAAGAGACAGAAGAGAGCAGCTTTACAGATAGGCAAGTGGGAGAAATGGGATGGTGACGATTGGCCACCCGAGCGAATCATTGCTTATTATGGACCTGCCACTTGGGAGCAAGATGGCATGTGGGGATTCCGTACCCCAATTTATATGTTGAATAGAATTATACGCTTGCAAGCAGTAGTTGAAATCATCACTAATGAGACTAGTCAAGCACTTACACTTCTAGCTAGACAAAGCACACAAATGCGCACAGCAATTTATCAAAATCGCTTGGCACTAGACTACTTGTTAGCAGCTGAAGGAGGAGTATGTGGTAAGCTAAATCTCACAAATTGTTGCTTGAAGATAGATGATAAGGGTCAGGTAGTTGAAGAAATTGCTGAAAACATGCGAAAGCAAGTTTATGTGCCAGTGCAGACTTGGTATGGTCTTCAGATGCCCAATTGGTTCAAATCTATCTTCTCTGGACTGGGAGGACTTACTACTTTTGCTATGCTGATATTGCTCTTTCTAGCATTGTTTCTACTCTTACCATGTATAATCCCATGTTGTATGCGCTCTATTAATAGTGTTATTGAAAATACCGTAGAACATAAAACTGCTACTAAGATTTTGGCCTTATGGCACCCTACTCCTGGTACCATTGGTAAAAACCCAACTCCAGTGTAATTTAGTGATTTACATCTCACACCTTATTAGCATTCGGGTGAGATTAATCAAAGGGGGGAATGTGGTAGGCGAAGGCCTGTGATCCATGGTGTCTGAAATAAGCAGAGAGGCCTAAACAGCTTGACCTGTAAATGAAGCCTGTGGAGAGGCCCAAAGGAATTACACATTCCCCTAAATGCTGCTACCATAGAATCAAAACTTAACTGAGCACAATTAAGTACAGCTAAGCAGAATCGAAACTTAGAGAATATAGAAAAACAAGTTAAATTGGTATTGATAAGAGAGTGAAGCTTCTATGGAATTAATTAACTCTGCTGAAAGAAAAGTTACAGTGCCCTGCTTTCCCACATGTTCTAGTTAGCTAAGTGACCTTGGAGGAGAATTGTATCACGAGTCTAAGAAATGACCATTGTAATGAGGACTGTAAGGGGGGTAATCAGGTGCTAAGCCCAGACCAAGGTCCTCATTGGAGCTACGTATTGGTACCGGGACCAATAGATGGGGTGAAAGGGGTTACCGGGACCAATGAGAAGTTTGCCTATGTCTAGAATGGGATAGAACGGTATAAAAGTTGTTGTTTTGCCAGAAACCATTGCTCAGCCATTTTGAATGTGATTCTGCTTGAGTCTTGTGCACAAATAAATGATTTGGACCTTCTGAACAGACTCCTGGTATTATTGGTTTGTTTGCGCTCTGCCGCTACACTTTAGGAAAAGGGACATTCAGTTTCGAGATTATCTTGTTTAGGCATTTCCTGATCTGGCTCAGCAGACCCAACGCCAAAGGAGGAAGTTTTTTCTTCTTTGGCCAAGGGTCTCCTAGCTGGGTGCTTTATTTTTTCTTAAGTATCCATGCAAATGTTTAGTTAAGTATATGTATAATTCTTGTGTTTTTTTCTACCCTTCCCAGCTTTTGTCTTTCTTAAATGCTCATCCAGTTGCCAGCCTTCCTAGTGTAGAACCTACAGCGGTAGAATGATATTGACTATATAGAAACTGCTCTTTTCTTTCATATTTGGTTGCATAATTTCTTTCCCTTGGAATACTCTCCGTATAGTGGGCTGGGGTAGGATTTTGAAGGTTTTCTTGTAATTCCTGAATGGAGTGTTTTTCCTCTTTATTGTTTAATTCGCTCAGTATTCTCGTTTTCTACAGACAATCTTTATCTTTATCTTTATTCATGCACTTGATATACCGCCCAGCGGTAGCATCAGGGCGGTTTACAATAATATGTTTGTATGCACTTGTTTTTTTTTTAAATAAAATCCATAAATAAGAAAATTTAAAAAAAGATAACACTTTTCTTCGTGTTTCCTCAGCCCGCAATCTTGGAGTCATCTTCGACTCCTCCCTCTCCTTCTCCACACATATTCAACAGAGAGCAAAAACCTGTCATTTCTTTCTCTACGACATTAACAAAATTCACCCCTTCCTTTCTGAACACACTGGAAGGGGTGGCCTGCAAGGAACGGCAGGTGCACCTACTCTTGCCATCTTACTGGGCAGACTAGATGGACCATGCTGGTCTTTATCTGCAATCATATACTATGTTACTATGTCCCCTCGTGGCAGAGCTTGCCTTCAATTGAAAGAGACCCTCCTATGCATTTATGCCATGGAGGTATTTAAATTTCTCTGTCATATCACCTCTATCCTGCCTTTCCTCTAAAGTATACATATTAAGATCTTTAAATCTGTCCTCATATGCTTCATAACAAAGGCCACTAACCCTTTTAGTAGCCACCCTCTGCACTGACTCCAACCTGCTTATATCCTTTTGAAGGTGTGGTCTCCAGAATTGCACATAATACTCCAAATGAGGTCGCACCAGAGACTTATACAGAGGCATTTTTTTTTTAGTGCCATATCACCTCCTTTTTTCCTTCTGGCCATTCTTTTCCCTATACACCCAAGCATCCTTCTGGCTTTTGCAGTCACCTTTGCCACCTGTTTAGCTACTTTAAGATTGTTAGACACAATTTTGCCCAGGTCCCACTCTTCTTTTGTGGACAGAAGTACCTCACCCCCTACACTGTACTGCTCCTTTAGATTTTTGCAGCCCAAATGCATGACCCTGTATTTTAAGCATTAAATTTCAGCTGCTAAATTCTAGACCATTCTTCAAAGTTAGCTAAATCCCTCCTCATATTATCTACTCCTTCCTGCATGTCTACTCTATTGCAGATTTTGGTATCATCTGCAAACAAACAAACCTTACCAGACAGCCCTTCTGCAATATCACTAAAAAGATGTTAAAAAGAATCGGACCAAGGCCAGATCCCTGCAGCACACCACTGATAACCTCCTTCTCCTAAGAGTGAGCTCCATTTACCTGTACCCTTTGTCACCTCCCACTCAAGCAATTTCTAACCCAATCAGTAACTTTAGGGTCCATCCCTAGGGTGCTCAGTTTGTTTATAAGTCGCCTGTGCGGAACGATGTCAAAGGCTTTACTGAAATCTAAACACACCACATCTAGGATGCTTCCTCAGTCCAATTCCCTGGTCACCCAGTCAAAGAAATCAATCAGATTTGTCTGACAAAACCTGCCTCTGGTGAATCCATGTCATGCTACTTCGGATCCTGCAATCTATTGGACTCTAGAACCTCACTATTCTCTCTTTTATAGCCTTTCCAATAATTTACTAACCACAGAGGTTAGACTAACTGACCTGTAGTTCTCAATGTCATCCTTACATCTGTTTTTGTGTAAAGGGACCACATGTGTCTTTCTCCAGTCCTCTGGCACCACTCCTGACTCCAAAGAGACATTGAAAAGGTCAGACAATGGCATAGCTAGAATGTCTCCAATTTCCCTCAGTATTCTTGGATGTAACCCATCCAGACCCATGGCTTTGTCTACCTTTAGTTTAGCTAGTTCCTCATGAACACAGTCTTCTGAAAATCATTTGAGATTCACGTCACTTCTGTTCCTGTTTGTGGGTGTTTTCTGAGGTCCTGCTCCTGGCCCTTCATCTGTGAACACAGAACAGAAATATTTGTTAAGCAATACTGCTTTATCCTCATCAGTTTCTGCATATTCGTCCCCTGCACCCTTAAGTCTGACCACTTTTGCCCTTCCTCCTCTCACTAACATATCTGAAACAAGTCTTATCCCCACATTTTATTGCATTGACAATTCTTCTTTTTGTACCTTTGCTTTCCTGACTACTTTGCTAGCTTCTCTAAGTTTTTCCAAATATAGATGCCTGTCTTCCTCTCTTTGTGATCTCTTGTATTTCATGAAGTCCTCCCTCTTTTTCTTCACCTTTTGAGCTACTTCTTTTGAGAACCATAGCAACCTCCTTTTCCTTTTACATTTATTTACTTTTCTAACAAAAAGGTTTGTTGCCCTTAAAATATTCCCTTTCAGTTTTGACCATTGTTTTTCTACATGCCCCAGCTGTTCCCATCCCACTAATAACTCTTTGAGGTATTGTCCCATCTTGGCAAAGTTAGCATTCCTAAAATCTAAGACCCTCGCTTTTGAATGGATTTTATCAGCCCTAGTCCTAATACTGAACCACACCATCTGGTGATCACTGGATGCGAGATGATGTCCCACTGTAATACCAGAAACACTTTCCCCATTGGTAAGTACTAAGTCCAGTATGGCCCCATCACATGTGGGTTCTGTTACCAGTTGCCAGAATAGTTCTCCCTGTAGAGAATCCAGGATCTCCTTACTTCTAGATACCACCACAGCAGGGATGTGCCAATCCACATCCAGCATATTGAAATCACCTATCAGTAGCACTTCTCCTTTCATAGCAATACTGTGTATGTCTTCTATTAAATCTTCATCCACTTCTACTCCCTGTAAGGGGGATCTGTATGTAACTCCAATGCAAATGGATTTCCCATTCTCTCTTTCTAGTTTAACCCAGAGTGCCTCCTCTCTTCCTTTTAAGCCTTGCAATTCTATAGCTTTAATATTATTTTTTTACATATAGTGCCAGTCCACCTCCCCTTCTTCCTACCCTGTCCTTCCTGAATAAAGTATAGCCCAGTATAATTACATCCCAGCTATGGTTGTCCGTGAACCATGTCTCTGTAACCATCACTAAATCCAAGTCAGCTTCTTCCATTAAAACCTCACCATCTGGGATCTCATTTCCCATGCTATGGGCATTTATACACACCCCTTTCCAGATGTTGCCCCTATTACCCATTTAGAGACATCTATGGTGTGGGAATATCCAAGTAGACATAGAGCATGGTGGAGGTGCAAAGAACTTAAATGTTCCCATTCAGTTTCAGAAATGTCGGGGACCTCTGCAGGCCTGTCCACATTTAGGTCTGCTCCAGGCACGAACAGGCATCAGGAAAGTGCTTGTTGTGGCCTTAAAACATTCAAAGGGTATAGAGAAGATGGAGAATTAAGTGAGTAACCTAAGATCACAAACTCCCACATTGAGATTCTAACCCTGGCAACCCTGCTCCTACCCCATTACTTTAACCAATAGGCCATTAGATGTCCCTCTTCTGAAAAGCTATTTTGGGGACCTCTATGTAGACATCTCCATAAACTTTCATATCAGGCATGTCTATGTTTCTGAAATTATGCCAAGCACAAACATATTGTTCATGCTTAATCAGAACAAGTATTCTGCAAGCAAAAACATTCTGCCTTCATAAGAACTCTGTCTCTGTCTAGCTGTTTCTGTGATGATTGTTTCTGTAAAAATATGACTTTGGCTTCTATTACACATATCTTTCTAATTTGTTAGCAAAATTCCAAGCCATTCTCACTCTTTATATTATTAATTATTTCTCCAATACCCTAGTACCCCACTCTATATCCCTTTCTACAAAGACCAAGTAGAGTGGACTGGTAGCTGAGTGGTGAAGTCCTAGCCAGTAGCCTCCAGTCTGCTAGGCACTTCTGGCAGTTCTTCCCACCCTCCTGTGCTCTGACCTCTGATCCCTGGGGAATTGTCCCAGTATGTTACTTTAAAAATAAATATACCAATAAACTACACGTAGTCACTTGAATCTTGAGTCGCTTCATCTTGTTCCTATATATATTTGTCTTGTAGCATATATTTTGCAGCAGTATTTAATTCCCATGAAAGTCTTTGCAAGAAGTGTCTGTGAAGCTCTACCACACATGCAAAATCCCTTTCAGTGCATTTACACTCCGGCTGTTTCTTTCTTTTGTCTACTTGTTTTGAACCAGTGAAAAAATGTGCTTTACATTCCCACTGTGAGAAGGATTCAGCAAAGAATAACTGAATGTTCTTCAACAGTTCCAAGCACTGGATATCACTCATTCCATACCCTTCTCTACCAGGTATTAGACAGAGGCTTCTACCTCTGTTCAGTTTGGTGTCTCACTCAGGGCAATCCACATGATGCAAGAGAAGTCTTGAAAAGGTTCCATCCACATCTCCCAATACTCTATGCACATGCTACATAGATTTACAGGCTTATTCCATCCTGGACGTACACCCACTTTGTATGTAAAGTTTACCAGGCGTACAGAGGGGGGGTCGCGATTCTGATCACGTGGGGCACTTCTAGCCCCGCGGGATCAGAATCGCGATCAGTCCTGTACGTGCAGGCCTAGATTGTGATTCAGCCCAGCCTGCACATGCACGACAAGCCCGACTAACTCAATCAGGGCTTTTAAATGGAGCCACGGCACCATTGCGTCCAGTTGCCATAGCACCATGGCTCCATTTAAAAGCTGCAATGCCGGCCACTGGAATGAACTGTTTATTCCCCACAGCCCTACCCCTGAATTGGCCTCCCGGGGCCAGGGTCGGGCTGTGGGGAATGCTTTCTACCCCCTGCCGCCTTTTCCCGGCCCTGGGCCCTCCGATCCCTAATGTCCAGGGAAGTTATTCCACCTTGACGGTGGAATAACTTCCCTGTTCAAGTCGCCGGCCCCGGACATACAGGGCCAACATTAGAATCAGCCCTGTGCATTTGGGATTGACGACCACCCACTGCCCGCCCTAATGCCGCCCCCGATCCTCCCTTTTCCCGCCCTGCCTACCTTCCCGTTGGGACATTCATTCTTGCTATTCGTGGCACAGAATCAGACTCTTATTGTATTTATTTCTTATAGTGTTTTTATACCACCTTATAAGTGAATCAAATTGGTTTACATAGACCTAAACAATGTACATGAAATGGATAAAATTCAAAAGAACTGGTTATGATTACAGATAATAGGTTAAACAAGTATATACAAGGATGAACTGAAGGCTAAGGGGTATGTTTACAAACTGCGGTAATGTTACAGACCGCGCGTTAGGTAACGTTAACGATCGTTAGGTAACGTTAACCGGCAATATGTAACATTAACGCACATTAACGTTACCTAGCGATTGTTAGCGTTCCCGGCCCCGGTAAACGATCGCAGAGGGCGGAGAGAGGGCGGAGAGAAGGGGTCAATGGGTGGGGAGTGGGCAGGGAAAGGCTCCCTGCACACTAACGTGCTGAACTGAAGGGCTGAATCCTACCGCGAATGAAAACCTGCCGTTAGATGCACATTTGCAGGAGAGAGAAACCATTTCAATGTCAGCAATGTACAGCATAGGCAGGGAGCCCAAGAAACGTGATAGTAGTGCTCCATTTTCAGCAACAGCATAGTGCCCAAGTATGAAAGGCCACTATGGCGATGGTGCAAATGGGGCATAGGGGACTGCAAGCGGTACATGTAATGGGGGTAGCTGGGGCACAGGGTGGACTAGGCGAGCGCCTAGGTGGCACATAGGAACATAGAAACTGGAAATCAGCAGGACAGCAGCTGACAAAGGCCAAACACAATCCACCTATATCTACCTGGTCCATCCGAGCTAACAGTTGCCAGGGCACTGACCTAACATCCCCCCAGCCAACCCTCCCCCAAGCAGAAGGGACATACTATTGGTAGGCGATGATGGGGGAGATGTGAGGATGCTTTGTATGCCCACTGCCCCAGACCCCGCTCCCTAGGCGACCACCTACCCACACAGTGGATGGCCTGGGACTGCGCACTACCAGCACTGACAGCATATGATCATGTCAGCATGGCATGGGGGTGTGTGCCTGTGCTGGAGGGGGCAGTGGCACCTGCCTGCAGTGGACCTAGGCCATGCCCAGTACCAGTACGTGGTGTGCAGTGCAACATAAAAGGTCTGGCTGAGGAAAAGTACAGGTAGCCCCAGGGACTACCATGCATCTGTGGCAACAGTGTGGTGCAGTACACCCAGCCAGTGTGTCCAGAAGCAGAGGGTTGCAGGTTTAAGTCCCAGCTGTGGTTCCTACAGAGCATGTCCCTATATTTTACCCTACGATGCAGATACAACAGCAACATGTGCAAACCCAAAGCAGCAGCAAACAGGGGTACAAACACCCACTCACACAGGCTCCACAATCCAAAGATGCATGAAGAGTCAGGCTGTTGGCCCCAGCATTGAGCTGCAGTTATCACCAGAGCACTACTACTACCTCCTGCACAGTTTAGCAATGTCGGCACTGTGATCAGGACCAGTGTGGCGGGCAGGGTTGCCAACCACCCCTATCTTTGCACAATGCTGCAATTGGAGTGTGTGTGTGTGTATGTCTATCCATTGTTCTGTGGCTGCCCACCCCTCTCTGGGCCCAAAATATCCCACTGTTACCAGCGTTAGCCTGAATATGTGCATAATGAGGAGCAAGGTGTTGTGGGTATGGCCCGGACAGGGCAGATTGGCCAGGATGCATCTTCACAGTGTGTGGGGCAATGGCTGGGACACTGTAGTGCCCAACCACCGCCTGCATGGACAGGGTGGCCACAGCATGTCATGCTGGGAGGGCACTCACTCTAACCGAGCAATGACCATGGCATGTCTAGGTTCCCACATAGCGCTCCACACTATCTGACTCCAGTGATACTTTTGTGATCCCAGTGCTGGGGCCTCAAACACTGAGATGCCTGCTTGGTGCACATAGTTTCTCTGTGAGCGTGCACTATGTACTGGCTAGTGGACTGTCTGCAGTTAGATTGTGTATGGTTGGAACACCTATAAGGTGCAGTCTGACTGTGCTGTCTGCTGGTGACTAGCAGACAGTGGTGTAAGGTAGTTGATGTTTCCCAGAGCTAACCCGAGCATTGCTGCTGGTCTGCCATTGCCCCAGCCACAGGTATGGCTCTGGCCCACCAACACTGGAGGGCTGTCTTATACCAGCAGGATGGAGGTTGCTTCACCAGGGCTGGGGCACCTGTCCCTTACCTACAAAAGGGGTGATTGTGAGCCCTTTGGGGTATGTAGCGTATACCACAGCTGTGTAGAGTCCTGTCTGCCTGTGCATCCCATATCCTGCATTGCTACCCTTTCCTGCATTGCGCCTCTTCATGCTTGCCTCGCCTGTGCCTGATCTGCATGGCACCACCACTCCTCTGTCCACCCATCATTGTAACTATCCTGCCGCCTCCACTGGAGGACACGTATTCCCATCTTCTGCCACCAACTGTCTTTCCAGTACTTTACATTGCCAACACCCTGTGCTGTGGTACAGTTGCCTCCACCATGTTTGTCATCAGTACTGGCAGCCACATGGGATGCCCGCAGATATGGCAGGTCCAGCGGCTCCCAGCTCTCCCTCCTTCACTCACCTGTTCATTGCCTTTCCTGAGTGCTCTATCTAGTGTTAGGGCTACATCTGTCTCTGTTCCTCACAGGTCATGCATGTCATCCTGAGACACCTTGCAGCCCTTAGGGAACACTAACCTAGGGCACCGTAATCTTGTTAGGCCACCTTAACCTATGGTTCCATAGCCCAGGGTTCCTTCTACAGTGCCTTGTCCAGGGGTGCCTAATATGGCACTTAGCCTAAGGAGCCCTATAGGGCGCCTTATGAGGCGCCTTATGAGGCACCTTACGCGGGACCTTACACGGCACCTTACAAGGCACCTTATAATGCATCTTACAAGGCACCTTATAAGGCGCCTTGTAATGCACGTTAGTCTAAGGCGCCTTGTAAAGTGTATTAGCTGATACTGCTTGCTGTAACGATGCACCGCCCATGCTGTTATATGGGCATCTGTACCTTTACCGCGGAACCTAACGCGAGTGACATTACCGCAGTTTAGTAAACATACCCCTAAATGTCTGACAACAGAATGAAGTAACTTGACTATTATGGATGTCATAGGCGTTAGAGTCAAGGTAGCCGGCATTATTTTCATCTGCCTTTTCACCATAGGGGTCTATTCTGTCTTGCGAATAGCGGGAATGGACGTCCCGTTGGGACGTCCATCCCCACTATTCGTCCCCTTGCCATCCCCGACTAAGCCTCCCCGTATGATCAAGGAGTTTGTACAGGGAGTTTAGATGGGGGCAAGAAGGGGTGGTGCAGAGGCGGAATTAGGGCAGGCAGTGGACAGTCCGTGGCCCCAGACATACAGGGTCAATTCTAAAGTCAGCCCTGTACATATGGGGCTGGCAGACTGGACAGGGGATTTATTCCACCCCGGAGGTGGAATAAGTCCCCCTAGACATCAGGGGACAGGAGGCCCAGCCAGCACCAAACAGGTGAGAGGGTGCAGGAAATTCCCTGCAGCCCAACCCTGGCCATGGGAGGCCAGATCGGGGGTCGGGCTGCGGGGAAAGGAGAAAGTGGTCAGTGGCCAGGGATCATGGCTCCTGAATGGATGCCGTGGTGCCATGGCAACCGGATGCCATGGTACCGCGCAGAGGCGTAGCGTGGGGGGTGCAGGGGGGGCCGGCCGCACCGGGCGCAACATGGGGGGGCGCTCGCACTCGCAGCTCTCTGTTGTCGATGAGGGGGAAAGGCAGGTCCCTATGATACATGTTGGCGTGTACGCCATCTGGTGGTGGCACTGCAAAGAGGTTTGCGCTATAGCCCTCGAGCCCGCAGTCCTGGGAGTCGCATTGTTCTTGGCAAACCCTCGGCAACAAAGCGCAGGCGATGCGATTGACCCCCTCTAGGTAGCTATTTCACACAAGCTGCCGGGGCGGGGTGGGAGGGGGACTGTTTATCGCGTCGTTGCCCCTCGATCTCAATGTAAAGCTGGAGTTGGGGTCGGATCGCCCTGTGCGCTCGAGAAGGCAGAGCTGCAGGGCGGCATCGCGAGTTTCTGGTTCCGGATCTCCTCCTCTTCCCTGCTGTTGGGTGTTTAACCATGCTTGTCGGGCTCTTGCTGCTGTGCTGTTCGTTTCCCTGGACTCCGGCTCAGCGAGGTCAGTGCTGACGATCGCTCCCTCCCGGGGTAGGATCACGGTCGGCTCCCCCGCGCAAAGAAGCTCCCCGGCGGCTAAAATCCATGGGTTAGGGGGCGCAAATTACTTGCCTTGCCCCGGGTGCTGACAACTCACGCTATGCCACTGGTACCGCGGCTCCATTCAGGAGCCTGACTGAGTTAGCCAGGCAGGGGCATATTCATGCAGGTCAATGGGAATTGGGTCCTGCCCTGCACGAACAGGCCTAGACACGATTTTGATCCCATGGGGGCTAGATGTGCCCCGCGGGATCAGAATCACATCTACCACTGTGTGTCCGGTTCTGACAGGACACACAGAGGCTGGGGCGCACAGTACAGAATGTGCCTCTTTATGTTCTGAGAATAAGTATTTTTTGAGTTGTTTTCTAAATGTGGTGATATTGTTTATGGTCCTTAATTTGTCTGGAAGTGAGTTCCAGAGAATCATGAGTAAAATGTGAAGGCTCTGCTGCTTGTTGCATAATTGGTTCTCCAGTATTCAGGTGGAATGACCAGAGTGTTTTGTGTTCCATCTCTCCTTTGCCTGTTGTTTGATATGGTGGATATAATGGAATATAAGTAGGTGCAGAATAGGTTGTGTAGTAGTTGGAATGTTATCATTATAGACTTTAATTTTATTATGCTTTCAATAGGTAGCCAGTGTAGCTGATGGAGTATGAGGGTTATATGTTCTGACTTTGGTAACCTGAGGAGTATGCATGCTGTGGTATGTTGGGCCATCTTTAGTTAGTGCAATGCTTGTTTTGAGAGTCCTTGTAGGATTCTGTTACAGAAGTCAAAATGTGGCAATATCATTGACTGGAGAACTGTGTGGAAGTCGTTGGATAATAGCAGTGGTCTCAGCTGCTGGAGGATTCTTATCTTGTTGTTTATTGCTCTGGTCATTTTACTGATATGTGATTCAAGGTTCAAATGTTGATCCAAGGTTATCCCTAGATATCTTACTTCATTTTTTACTACCAGTGATGCTCCCTTGACTTTTAATAGTGGCAGTGGATAGAAGTCTATATGTTTGGAGATGAACAGTACTTTGGTTTTTTGTAGGTTTGTCTTAAGGTCATGAGCTGCAAGCCATTCTGAGATTTCATCGAATATGATAGTTATCCGCTGGGTGTTGGCTTGGACTGGATTATATGGGAGGTAAAACATAATGTTGTCCACATATATGTTGAAATTTACATTATGTTTGTGGAATATATTGCATATTGGTTAAAGATAAATGTTAAATAGTAAAGATGAAAGAGATGAGCCTTGTGGAATACCTTGATGTTGACTGTAGGGTTTGATGAGGCTTGGTCTGTCTTGACTTGTTGTGTACGCTCTGATAGGTATGATTTTAACCATTGCCTAGCTATGAGAGTATTGTGATTAATGGAATCAAAAGCAGCTGAAACGTCCAAGAATATGAGTATGAAATATTCTTTGGGTTTCTCCATTTCCTTCAAGAACCTGTCAATTAAAGATATAAGCAGTGTTTCAACACCATGAACACCATGCCCTGGCCTAAAGCCATGTTGGTGTGGATCAAGTGGGACGTGCATATCTATGTGATCGTGGAGCTGTGTTTGGATAATCTCAATTATTTTAGCTATCAATGGAAGGCTGTAAGAGTTGGGACATGTTTTGTATAGGGAACTATGTTTTAGGAAGGGGCGAATAGTTGCTCTTTTTAAACATCTAGGCATATAAGCCTGGGCTAAAGATAAACTGATTACAGTATCCTGTGAATAATTTCTGGTTGGATTAATTTTATCCAGCTGACCAGGCATGGATCCAGTGGAGACGTTGTTCATTGATTGAGGTGATGATATGTTCCAGCTGTTCAGTGTTGACTTGAGTAAATGCTTGCCAGTGTGGGAGGTCAGTATGAGAGATGGAATTTGGGGGTGGTGTATTACAGGCTGGAAATTTGAATTTTTTTTATGTAATGGTTAGAAAATTCTTGAGGTTTGATAGGAATATGGGTGTCCTCTGAGTTGGGTGTTCTGATGAGAGATTTCACAATATAAAAAAGTTCCCTCGGGCAATTTACAAATTTCATTATTAGATTTGTGTAGTAGTCTTTCTTGCTGTCATTAATCATTGCTGGGTATATATGGAGGGTGTCCATAAATGTGTTTTTGTCTTGTGGTGACTTGGTGATTCTCCATTTGCGTTCTAGTTTTCTTAAACACCTTTTTATGCTTCTTAGTTCCTCTGTGTACCATACCTCAGATCGAGTTGCTTTATGTGACACCTTGTTTGATTAGTTGTGGCAGCCTTGTTTATGACAGTGTTCCAATTGTTCATCAATGCATCTATATCCTCTAATTCAGGGTTGAGTTGTGGCAATATGTTATTTAAGAAAGATTTCTTGTCAAACTTCTTGAAGCGGCATGGTATGGCTGGTCTTGTTATGTTTTTGCTTATGTGCGGTTGATATGTTATGGTGAAGTTAAGTAATGGTCAAACCAGAGCATAGGTATCGTTTGAACAGGAGGTTGCCATGAGTTATCAAGTATTTGGTTAGGTAGAAATATCAAGTTGAGTGTGTTTCACTTATTGTGAGTAGGGGTATTGACTATTTGTTGAAAATCCATATTGCTCGTTGCATTGAGGAATGAATGAGCATGGGTGTAATAGGTAGATGTCAGATTGAAGTCTATGAGTAGGATTCATTACTTGTTCTGTAGTTTGTTAGCAGATGCTAGTTCTAGAATTGATGCACTCTGCCTCAGAATGTCACACTCTGCATTCAGCCTGTCCTTGCATTTTTGAATCAGCATACCTTTGATTTTCAGGAGCATGCACTGCAGGGTCTTTCAGTCAAGCAAAGCACTGTGCATTCTGAATTCAGTAAGGTCAACTTTCTGCTTCTTGGGGAGTATAGGATTTGAAATGTCTCCATTAGGATAACAAACCAATTGTCCAAGCTATAAGGAGCCAAGAAGCTATAAGGAATTATGGACCTGGGGGAAACAGTAAATCGCTGATGTGCAGGATGGTAGGTGATATTAGACTTCAATGAAAGGCGTGAGCCAGAATGGACTAGCCCCCCATTACCAATACAATATGGATATATCAAATGAGAAGGGGCATAGACTTGGACTGGGACCAGGTCAGATAAATTGAAATGCTCCTAAGTATGGGAGCAGTTAGAGGGGGCCCAGCATGGAGTAGTGTAGTATTCGGTAGGGTCCTGGCAAGCCAAGTTCCCCGAGTACTCCACTGGTTGTACTGGTACTATATTGACTGGTGCATACCCAACTCCCTTTGGCAATGGGGTGCATATGATACAGTCCGAGATATTCATTAATTGGACAACCTCAAGAACTGTAGATTTCCATAGATTAGGTCCCGGTGTGGACCTTCAGGATCGTAAGGGACTACCCTGGGAACTATTAAAGGAACTATTGAAAGAACTATTCAGTGGAGGAGTGGCCTAGTGGTTGGGGCAAGGTACTTCAGGCTGGAAGGTCGGGGGTTCAAATCCCACTAGAGGACAGCAACCTTGGGCCGGAAGGACTGGGGTTTCTAGTCCCACAGGTGCTCCTTGTGGTCTTGGGCAAGCCACTTAACCCTCCATAGCCCATGTTCCCTGTAAATAGTTATTTCCAAGTTATAATGCCCTGTTCAGTGTAAGTTCAGTTTGTTCAATGTAAACCGCACTGATGCAGAATAGCGCAGTATATAAGAGAATATAAATAAATAAATATGTATAGAGATTCAGAGGAGCAGGTTGAGGAATATATAAGTATGGAAGGAAAAGAACTAGAAGTGATCCTACCAATGCTCCACAAATAATTGCCCATACCATGAAAGGGGAGGGATTCAATGGGGACTGGCGGGCCTTATGCATTATAAAAGCAATCTAAAAAGCAGCAATACTAAGCAAAGTACAACAAATATGATTACTAACAGAATGAAAATTACAGGAAGCGGATCTAACACAGAGGGACTGACAGTAGATAAATAGGCTTCAGATAGTATACACATTAATCAGTTATACTAATATCTTAAACAGGCACTAGGTAAGTGTCTTTATAGTGGGTCCAAGTGGAGCTTCTTTTTTTCCAGATCTCTCGGAGAAGTGTCCGTCACGAATTATATCACTGTTCTGTACCCACAGTTTGTTGAACACTACTGATGGTAGGGGCTGGAAAAATATCTTTGCTGTGTATCCACAAAGTGCCGTTATCAAACTGAACAGCGGTTGGAGTTACAGCTGTAACAGTATGTGGTCCAGAGTAGATAGGATGGTACCACTTGTCCCTCACTTGGATCATGCGGTAGACAAGATCACACAATTCAAAAGCATATGGGACTAACGCTGTTGGTGGTATGCAGGAAGCCAACTTCTGTTGAATCAAGGATACACTGGTCTGAAGTCCTGTAAAGATAAGCAGAAAACAAGTCAGGCAAATTTTGGGTACCCGACTTCATAACTGGGCACATGCTACTTCTTCCAGTTATGATTTCATGAGGAGTTAGACCTAACCACTTGATAGGATTATTTCTCAACAGATACAGGCAAAGAGGTAATGCTTGCAGCCAGGTCTGGCCACTCCCAATTATTAGCTTTCTTAATTTTCTTATGCGCAAGGGTAGGTAAGTGTGTAGCTGTGCTGCTACGCAGCCATATTAATACACCCCTGGCCATTTGAGGTTGGAGAATAGACAGCAACATAGCGCCATCTAATGGGCAATTTTTCAGAAAATTCTTTTACTAATTGATTTTTAAAATGGGACCCATTATCTGATAAGATTTGGGCAGGGATCCCATACCGGGGAATAATATGTTCCATTAATGCTTTTAGGGCTTCAGCAGCAGTCTCTTTCTTACATGGAAATGCTTCAACCCATTGTGAATAAGGACAAACCAGAACCAATAGGTATCGTCTGCCCTGACATTTCACCTACATATCAGTGAAATCAATGTGCCAATGCAGAAAAGGTCCTTGTGGTCTTGGTATTGCACCCCCACTTGGTTTAAGACGTGCATGGGGGGTGCTAGTGATACAGGTGTGGCAGCCACTAATTACTGCCTGAACCAACTTACGCATATCAGGACACCACAATGTATCCCCAAGATGAGAGACAATGGCTGTCATAGTGCAATGATCTGCATAGTGCAGCATAGTTGACAAATTTATCAAAGCAGCAGAGGAAACACACATCTTCCCCGAAGGGTGCATCCATACTTTGTGGATCTTAGTACATCCAGCATTCACCCATCACTGTAATTCATTCTGTAACACATTTTCCTGTAAATCTTCCAGTTTGCAAAAGTCATGCTGGCTACTCTGCTGACGGGTTGCTACCATAGTCTCAGGGACATCAGGACAGGCGGTTTCTTGTGCTAGGCTGTCAGCTATCGAGTTTCCATACTGCTCCCATGTCTTAACTTCCTGATATGCTGCAACCCACTCACATGCTGTCAAATAGCCCTGCTCTGCTCTTTCTCTGAGCATTTCAAAAACTTCCATTAGGATCTCAGCATGTTGGAGAGGCTGGTCTTTAGCTGACAAATATCCCTTCTTGGCCCAAATGGTACTATATATATGTGTACTGATCTGCTTACAAACTGAGAATCGGTGTAAATTGCTAGATGTTTATTTTCATTTTCTCTCAGGACTTGTGCTAGTGCTGCAATTTCTGCACTCTGTGCGCTGTATCCTAGGGGCATCTCATTCTGTGCTGTGGAAGTAACTGCTCCCTGTGGTGTTACTCTACAGATAGCAAAACCTGCTCTGCCTTCTCTCTGGGATCCATCTATGAACCAACATTCAGCCTCTTGAGGCACATCTGAATGTGGCACTATCCCTAACGTGGGTCTGACATCTTCTCCTACTTGCTGCAGGCAATCATGTGTGATAGTAGATACCTGGAGGAGGTCCTGTAAATCCCTAAAAGGATTCTACTTTGGTACCAATTGGTGTCTAATATGGCTGCGTAGCAGCGCAGCTACACACTTACCTACCCTTGCGCATAAGAAATGTATGGTATTGGACTTTAAAAGCGCATGCAGTGTGTGGTCAGTATATAAGTTTACCTGTAAGGGAGTCATATAACCATACAATTTTTCAACTGCTGCATTGGCAGCCACTAATCCCTGCTCGCAATTTGTGAATCCTTGCTCTACTAGAGAAAAAGATCCTGACAAATGTCCCACTACTTTACCATCTCCCTGCGTGGCAACTGCTATCCAGGCAGTGGGGCTGTGAAACACATAGACATCCACTGGGAGGCTGTGATCAGGTAAACAGAGTGATGGCAAATCGTTCAGATCCTTCAATAATGTTTACAAACATAACCTTTCTTCCTCACTGAGAGTTATAGGCTGGGACCCTTTCGGGTTCCCTTTCAAATGTCTCCTGAATGTCTGAGTCCACACACTATATCCTGGCACCCAGAGACGGCTATAGTTTAACAGTCCCAAGAGTGCCCGTAACTCTTTCACAGTGCGAGGTTCAGTGACCTTGAGCACACCTTCCTGAAATATGGGTCCTAATAGTTTTTCCTTTTCACTGAGTGTCATTCCAAGGAATGTCACCTGCAATTTACAGTACTGAAGTTTCTGCCTGTTCACTCTGTAACCACCCTTAGCCAATAACACTAACAATTCTCGGGTATATTGTTTACACAATTCCTCAGTGTCTGCTGTCAAAAGTAAATCATCTACATACTGGACAAGTGAAACTGAGCCAGGCAGCTGGCGTTTGAAAGGAGCTAGATCTTTGTCTAAACATCGAGTGAAAATTGAGGGACTCTCTGTGTATCCCTGAGGTAATCTAGTCCACTGAAAATGTTGTCCATTATATTGGAATGCCAGCAATGGCCTACTATCGGGATGGAACGGGACCCCAAAAAATGCATTTGATAAATCTAAGACAGTTCCTTGGTGGGTTTTGCTGTAACAATGTAGCTGGGTTAGCTACAAGAGGGAACTCTGCCTCCACCACTGAATTAAGACCTCTCAAATCATGGACCACTCTCCACTTACCATTGGGCTTTTTAATAGGAAACAGGGGTGTATTAAATTGAGACGTGCTGGGTTCCATAATACCATTTTGCAATAACAAATCTATCTCCTCACTTGCTTCTACTACAGCTGCTGGCTGTAGTGGATATTGAGCAACTTTTGGACCCTGACAATTTTCTTTTAATGTAATTTGGACAGGTGATGCAGACCTTATTAGGCCAAAAGGGTTTTCTGGGGTAGCCCAAACTTCAGGTGGGATATTAGCAAAATTTGGCTGACTCTCTGTCTGCAGGAGCAAAACAGATGGTGTGCTGATAAAGGTCATCTGTACCTCAAAGGCGGATAGTAGATCCCGTCCCATCAAATTAACTGGACAATGTGGGGCATACAATAGGGGTTTACAGATATGTTGCCCCATGAGTTCTACCTCAATGGGTACTGTCATTTTGGTAGTAATTGGGTCTCCATTAAACCCTGTTGACACAGTAGTTTGATGAGAGAGGTTTACGCCTGGGGGTAGGGAATTCAGTACTGATGTTGTGGCTCCGGAATCCAACAACATCTGCACTTTATACCCATTTAGACAGACTTCAATCAGCTCACGCTCATTGAACATGGCCCGCATCACCATAGGGAGTCATTGTGGTCCCCCTTGAGGAGGCTGCCACTGGAGAAACCTGCTCTGAGGACCCTGGTAGGCATTGGGTGGCCCTTGTGGTTTTGTCTGATCCTCGGGCTGGGGGGCTTCGGCATTCATGCTGAAGATGTCCCCTTCTGCCACAGTTCCAACAAACTAAGGGCGCTTCTCTGAAAATGCTGTGACTGAGGTGGTCCTGCCCGTCCCCCTTTCCAAGTACCCCCACTGTTTGGTCCTGTCTGGTTCCAAGCCTGAGCATATAAACCAAAATTCTCCCAGGGGTCTTCTTCAATGTCATACTGTTCCAAATCTCTAATAATTTCATTCTTCTGTTTTATAATGGCCCTAAGTTTTTGCTTTTCTGCCTCATGCTGCTTTTCTGTTTTATTTGAACCTTCTCTTTCTTTTTCCTTCTCATCATCTTTTTCCTTATCCTTCTCTTTAACCTTACTTTTATCAAGATCCTCCTGCAACTCTCTCAGTTGTAATGCCATTAATTTTGTCTGCAAACTTTTCATATCCTTCTCAGGTTTTATCTGTTCTTCTTCAGCTAATTTGACAAAATGGTGTATATGTGACTGCTGTCTTGCCCAGGACCAGGACCGGATTTACCTATACGCCATGTACGCCATGGCGTAGGGCCCACAGCTGGCAAGGGCCCACAAAAAGCTGCCGCGGCAGCATGGACGTTCCCACGGCAGCATGGACGGTCCCGCGGGGCTCCCTCTGCCCTGCCGAATCCCCGGCTGAGCCCCTCCGTGCCGGCTTTGAGAGACGCGAAGGGAGAGTGTCTCCCTCGTGTCTCTGTTAAGCCCGCAGGGGCTAATGGGAAATTTCCCATCAGCTCCTGCGGGCTTAACAGAGACGCGAGGGAGACACTCTCCCTTCACGCCTCTCAAAGCCGTCACGGAGGGAGGGATTCGGCAGGGCAGAGGGGGCCCCGCGGGACCGTCCATGCTGACGCGGCCTTGGTATCAGCCAGCGGTTTTGCTTTTTTAAAATTTCATTTTACTTGAGCCGATGGGGGGGGGGTAGGACTGGAAATGGGCTGGGCGGGTTAGGACTGGTAATGGGGGGGTTAGGACTGGTAATGGGCTGTGGGCTGTTGGGGGGGTTAGTACGGGTAATGGGCTTTGGGGGGTTAAGACTGATAAAGGGCTGTGGGCTGTTGGGGGGGTTAGAACTGGTAATGGGCTATGAGGGGGGGTTAAGACTGATAATGGACTGTGGGCTGATGGGGGCTGTCTGGTAATGGGCTATAGGGGGGCTAGGACTGGAAATGGGCTGGGGGGGTTAAGATTGTAGGTGGGCTGATGGGGTTAGGACTGGTAATGGGCCTGTGGGCTGTTGGGGGGGTTAGAACTGTAATGGGCTATGGGGGGGGGGTTAAGACTGGTAATGGGCTGTGGGCTGATGGGGGCTGTCTGGTAATGGGCTATGGGGGGCTAGGACTGGAAATGGGCTTGGGGGGTAAAAACTGGAGGTGGGCTGATGGGGTAAGGACTTGTAATGTGCTGTGGGCTGTTGGGGGGTTAGAACTGGTAATGTGCTCTGGGGGGGTTAAGACTGATAATGGGCTGTGGCTGTTGGGGGGTTAGAACTGGTAATGGGCTATGAGGGGGGGTTAAGACTGATAATGGCCTGTGGGCTGATGGGGGCTGTCTGGTAATGGGCTATGGGGGGGCTAGGACTGGAAATGGGCTGGGGGGGGTTAAGACTGGAGGTGGGCTAATGGGGTTAGGACTGGAAGTGGGCTGATGGGGGGTTAGGACTGGTAATGGGTTATAGGGGGGGCTTAAACTGAAAATGGGGTGATGGGGGTTAGGACTGGAAGTGGGTTGATGGGGGGGCTAGGACTGGTATTTGGTTGGTGGTTGCTAGGACTGGAAATGGGCTGATGGGTGGTTAGGACTGGAAATGGGCTGATGCAGGGACTAGAAGGGAATGGATGCTGGGTGAGGCTTGAACTAGAAGGGAGCTGATGTTGGGGGAGGATTAGAATGGGATGGGGCTGGAAGAGTAAAATGGAGAAGGGAAAAATATTTTGTGTGGGAGGGATAAAAAATCTACAATTGGCCGGGTATTGGGAGAGTAAGTGGGGATTGAGGATGGAGGGGTAAAATTTGAGTGGATGAAATAGGAATGAGGAAAGAGCAAAAGGAGAAAGATTAGTATGTTAAAGCAGATGTAGAGAGAGAATGGAAAAAAACTAGAAGAGAGAAGAAAGGACAAATGGACAGCAGACGATGGAGAGTTAGCAGAAGACACGAAGAAACCAGAAGAAAGTGGCTGGAGCAATTGCAGCTGAAAAAAAATGCATAAAAGGTAGAAAAATATCTCTTTATTTTGAATTTATTAATTGGAATATGTCAGCTCTGGGAAATGTGCATCATTAACGTCTGCGCTTTGTTTAGTACAAGAGCAAATTAATGTATAGTTTTATTTCTACAGTGTTGTATATTCCAAGTTTGGCTTTTGGGATTCCCTGTTTAATTATTGTCTTTCTGTTTCTAAATTGTGATTCCTTGTTTGGTGATGGTCTATGTTCTGCATGTGTAACTGAGCTGAGGTATTCTGTTTATGTAATTCCTATTTGACATTGCCACTTGTTCTCTTTCCCCAGTAGGTCATGTATTGTTGTTCTCTGAAATGTATTGGTTTAATATTTGCAGTGTTGCCTTTTGATTGGTAGAGTATGGTGCTTTGTGAGTCCTGGTAGTGCTGTTAGGATACAGCGGGTTTGCTATGGGTTGGCACTGGATTATAGTAATGTAGAAATCTTTTAGTCTTTCTTTATCCATACACTCATTAAGAGGCACGTTTACTAAAAGTTAGTATATGGTAACATTATGCAAATATTTATGCAAATGAGGCCCCTTATGCAAATGAGGCCCCGCACCCCCCTTGGGCCGCCCCTGCTGGGGGCCCACAATTTTTGTTGGCGTAGGGCCTCACTCAAGGTAAATCCGGCCCTGCCCAGGACTCATCTTCTAACCCCACAATCGTGTCAAGTCTTGATTGAACTGATTTAGGCAAAGTATTGCTAAGTGTTTGGAAAAATAGGGCAGGAAACCTGAGTCAGAATAAACCATCCCAGTCTGGGTTTCCCACAAATCTTGAAATCGGGCAATATATGCACTAATATCTTCTCCTATCTTAAAACGCATTTTTAGTAGTGGCCCTAAATTATTCTGGGTGGGGTATAGTTCTTTTATAGAATTCCAAACTCTGGGTCGGTGCTCATTAAACTCAGACCCATCATATCGTGTTTCTGCTAAAGTAACTTGGGGTAAATTAGCTCTGGCAAAAACTTGATTTATTGCATGAGTTCCCAGGAGTTTTGCTAACAGTGGTTTAACATCCCCTAGCCCTAAAGTATACCCTCCCATAACCCGCTCAAACTTTTGAATCCAGGAAGCCCCCCCTCTACTAAGAGGAGGTAAGGCACTAGCTATATTATCCATATCAGTAAAATTCCAAGGGACATATCGAATAGTTCCTCCTCTTGAATGCAAGAGGGGCAAGCACAGTTTTTCTTCATATTTTTCCCATATTTCTAATCCTGTCTTCATGTAATCTAAATCCCATTGTGGGTCTCCCGCTCCCCCATGAATGCAAAGTCTAGCAGTATTCAGATGTGCAGTATCAAGTGCTCCCTCGGGAGGCCATTGCAACATTTGCTGCTGGTTCTTTAACGTCCAGCCATACATATTGTCATTCCATCAGTCGATGAAGTAACGATTTCCCTCACCCTCAGCAACTGTTTCCTTAGGCATTAGTGAGGCTCCAGCCTGACTGTTATTTCTTGCAATCCCAATGTGATTTTTATTACTTTCCTTGTTTTCATAGCTGGATCTCAAAGAGTCCAGTCTTTCTTGAGCTGAGTTTAATTTATCCCACTCCTCTTTCACCCTGTCTGTCTCCTTTTTGTTATGCTGTTCCCACTTCTCCAGTGCTGACTTCCGCTCCTTCCAATCTTTAATTCGTGACTCTTCTAATTTCTTTTGTTCTTGTTCTTTATATTTATCCTGTTCTTCCTTCTCCTCAACTTTCTCTTCCCACTCAGCCTGCTGATTTTCTAGGCTTATTCTAAATTTTTCCTCTTGTTCTTGACGTGCCCTTTTTAATTTCTCAGTACTGGCTTCTAACTCTGCTTTCCATTGTGCTAATTCGTTCTCACAAATTGGCTGCTTACAATATTCTAATTTAACTCTCCCTGATGTTTCTGCCCACTCTTCTTTCTCCCTCCCTTTATCCTCACATGCTGCCCTCATCTCAGGGTCTTCTATTTGGCCTGGGAGCATTTGGTCATAAAATCTCCTTTCGGGTGAGGTCTCCTTCAAGTTACTGTGGAGGGTCCCCTTGGATTGTTTAGGTTCCTGATCTATAGGAATAGGGTCTTGGTATCCTATAGCTGCAACTCCAGTTAAGGTAGGATATAGTCCTGTTTCTCCCAGATTATGTGTGGGGTTATAAGGAGGGGGCTCCTCACCACATTCTCTTGCTACATCCACCCATAATGTGACATGTTGTAAGTGTTCCACTAATTTCTGTCCTATTTTGTCCTTCTCTATCTTAGTTTGCAAGTCATGTAGTGAATGTGGGTCTAGGGTACCGCTTGCTGGCCAGGCAAAAGCGGAGTCCCGTAGTGCCCAGCTATGCCACTTCTTGCAGAACTGTTCTAAAGTTTTAGCAGTAAGTGGATATTTCTTAATAACTTTCTGTAATGCAGTCTGCTCTTGTACATCCACTTTTCTAGTGTCAGAATCAGTTTCTTTTGTCTTTTTCTTACACATCCTAACTATTCTACAATATCCTACTTATGCAAAATTTCCTACCTATACAAAGTGAAAAACAACAATGTATATATATATATATATATATATATATATATATATATATATATATATATATATATAAGAAAAACGATTCTTACCCTCTCGACATTTCTTCTGCAGGAATTCAAAATCATGCTTAGCTCCTTCTCGACCTGTGCTTCGTCCAGCGAACACAGGAGAACACTTCCCAGTGATGTCACTGCGCTGTGATGTCACCGTGATCAGCGTCGGGGGTCACCAAGATGTTGGGGGTTTTCTGGGCTTCCCCTGCGATTATTTGGGGAATTTTCTATTTTGTTTGGCTGCTTGTGTTCAACCCCAACATATACAGGACCTTAAACATATTGCTTGTGCCACCGTAAGAGCATGGCGATTTTTATTTATTTTGACAGGTCTGTAACATCACAAGCATTGCTTTAACTTATGAGGTACAAATTTCAATATCAATACATAGCATCAATACATCTATAACAAGCAAAGCTCCTGACTTAAGCGTAAAGGGTTCTGGAGACAAAGACAGCCTCACTCCAGTGAGATCAGCTAATGTCTGTCTGCTTATTAGAATTTCTCCTCTATATTTATATTCATTTTTAGGCAGAAATTGCTGATAAGTAGATTTCCTTTCTTTTCTTATTCCCTATTATTTTAAGCAAATCTGCTCCTTAATCTTTTACCCTCTGTTTTCTCTGTGGCATCCTGTCTTCCCATTCTCACGGCAGTCCTTGTCGCTGTGTGCTGGCTCTGTTTCCTGCAGATTAAGTTCTTCTTTCTGTTCCCCTTTGTTCATTCAAGGGGCCCAGGTGACAGCTTTTCATTAGCTGTGTAGTTTTCAGAGCCTCTCATTGTGTCAGCTCTCTGGGACAGGATATTAGCTCATTTCATTGCTCAATCTTGCTGATTCTGCAGATTTAGTGTGAAAAAGTCAGAGCAGGCTGTTTCTTTCTTAGGCCTGAGCTATAGACGTTAGCACAAGATGGATTCAACCTGTAACAAAGGTACCTGAAGGGGGATTCATTTTCCCCTTCAGGAGGTGCAGGGGTTCCCTGCATTCCGACCCTGGCCATGGAAGGTCAGATCGAGGATCGGGCCTTAGGGAATGACGTTGATTTTTTTGCGGCTGGGGATTGTGGCTGCTGAATGGAGCCACGGTGCTATGGCAACAGGATACCATGGCACTGTGGCTCCATACAGGAGCCTGGCTGAGTTAGCCAGGTATGTGGCTGGGCATGCAGCTGATCAGAATCGGGGACTGGCCTGAACGTCCAGGCCGGTAGACCCAATTCTGATCCCACAGGCATGTCTAGCCCCTGCGGGATCAGAATTGGGTGCTACTGCTGCACGCCCCAATTCTGACCAGCCGTACAGGGGCAGGACTTGCAAGACAGAATTGGCCTCATATTGTATATATTCAGCATTGCTATCCATTTAGGTAGCACCACTCAATATCCAAATTAGGAATTTCAAGTTCTTCATGCTATTCAGGCAGCCTGCTTGGCTGTCTATTTTATATGCAAAGAGGTTAATTCTGTAAGAGGCGACTAGATTTCTGCATGAGTTTATATGTGGAAGCAAGGTATTCTAGCAATTTGTATGAGTAAAGGACCATTTACATGTGGAGTTTAGTCAATTGTTATTCTGAAAATATGTGCCATGGACTTCAGTGTGTGCGTGCACAGAGGTGGGGCATAGGTAGAGCACATATTTATCCATGTACTTTGCAAAAGAGACCCCCATCGTGCATAAGATATATGTGATCATTTGTACCTGCTTTATAGCTGGTGTGACTGCAACAATATTATGCAGCCACTTATACTAGTATTCTTCATAAAGTAAAATCTGCATGGATTTAACTTTATAGAATGAGCACCAGTAAAGTGTGCAAATCTAGCCACTACTTACAGAACTACCACCTTAGTGATTGCATATCGCTGCTTAGTCTACCCCCAGAATTCCCCAAACCCTGCCCCCTTTTTTGGATAAATAATTTGGGCCCAATAATGATTTATATGTCCTAAATCAGTGGTTCTCAACTCAGTCCTCTAGGACCCCTAGTCCAATTGGGTTTTCAAGGTATCCACAATGAATATGCATGAGATAGATTGACATGCACTGCGTCCATTATATGCTGATCTATCTCATACATATTCATTATGGATATCATAAAAACCTGACTGGTGTGGAGGTCCCAGAGGACTGGGTTGAGAATTACTGTCCTAAATTATCAAAAGGTGGCCTGGATGTTCTTTTTTAAAAAGCATGTATGTTGCCAGCCCTGCTGCTAGCTGCATAAGTGCTTTTGAACATTGGCCTCAATGTTTACAATCACTTCCTCAATGGAATTCTTAGTCCATTCCAAAGCTTCACCATGGAAGTGGCATTTACTCATGAGAAAATGCATTTGCTAGAACTACATCTTACTGAAACCATCATGAAAAAAAATTTCTTGAGCGAGTGGGTTGCCTTGGGATAGGAAGAGTTAGATAGTATAGAGTTAACTTGTGCATAGTTTTCCCGGTTTATCCCATGTTTATCCCATGTTTAATTTCCTGTTTCATTGTAAACTCAATGTTGCTTGTATGCATTGTAGTATGTTTTTGTTCGATGTACACCGTGCTGATTATAATAGCGCGGTATAGAAGAAATGTTAAATAAATAAATAAGAAAGATTTTAAAGCTGGAAATATCTGGAGCAGCCCTGTAATTCCAGGCAACAAGGATAGTTAGTATGTCTTACTGTGCCAGAGCCGTTTTCTACATTAAACATTGAAAAATTTGCTTTATTATTTCGGGAGCTCAAAACAGACAGATGTGGAAGGAATTATAAATTTTCGTAATACTCTTAGAGGGCAATTTTAGAACAGCGTGCCTATATAGGTGCTACTTTATAAAGGCAAATCATGTCTTCTTGTCTTTATAAAATATTAGAATATGAACCCCCCCCCCAAAGGTAGGTGTTTGAGAGTGTGCTGAATAATGTAGAATCAAAGGTAAATGGTCACTGTATGCTGCTGAAGAGGTGGCTGCTGGGGAGGTCAGATGAGGGACAACATTAAGGGAACAGCCTGCTGTGCTAGCAAAGCTGGAAAGTAAACATTTAGCGGGATATGCAAATCACTGCCTGTGCTGAAGGAGCAAGGGTAATATTTGCTCACATTTATATCTATCATTAAGATTTATCTTTAAATCTATAGGTTATAGTGCAGGGGAATAAAGTGCACACACAAGACAGAGGGTAGAGAAGTAAATACTGGGGCCGGTGGAAATCTCTCACCATAAAATAAATGGTATCACTTGGCACTGGCACCAGCAGCCCTGTGTAGAAAAGAGATTGGAAAATAGTTACCTGTGATTTAGAGGTATCAGGCTTCTTTATCTAAAACAGCTTAATTCTCATCTGAGAAGGGGAGGGGAAAATGGGGAAAGTTCCCCTGCTCTGCAGGCTTTCTTCCTGCAGATGGCATTAGAAAGTTTTCTGGGAGCCTAGGCAAGCTTAGAATGAAGATGCCAGCAGAAAGCATCCTATAGATCCAGTGGGGGGTAGGAGTGAAGACGGATAGTCTCTTCCCAACTAGGGGAGTGAAGTTGGCAGCGGAGAGACTCTGGAGAGTTTAATCCAGGCTTGGGAATCCAGTGGCAGATCAGTTTATTGGGGAGCTGCAGCAGCAGACCAGCTCTAGGAAGAGCTGCAGTGGCAGAGAGTACAGGAGCCACAAGGCTCAGGAAGGGCCCAGTGACAGATCAGCTCCATAGAGAGCTGCAGCGGGAGAGAATCCAGGAGCCACATGGCCAAGGAAGGGCCCAGCAGCAGATCACCTCATTAGGAGCTGCAGCGGTGGATCAACTCAAGAAGGAGCTGCAGTGGGAGAAAATCTAGGACCACAAGGCCCAGAAAGGGCCCAGTGGCAATCAGCTCATTGGAGCTGCAGTGGCAGAACAACTCATGGGGGAGCTGCAGCAGAGAATCAGCTTCAGAGGGAAATACAGTGGCAGAATCAGCTCCAGGGGAAGTTGTGGTGGCAGAATCAGCTCCATAGAGAGCTGCAGTGGCAGAAAGTCCATTCCAGACTAGGAGCCACAAGACTCAGGGAAGTGCAGGGGCAGATCAGCTCCAGGGAGAGCTGTAGTGGCAGAGTCCATTCCAGACTAGAAGCTACAAGATCCAGGGGGGTCCAATGGCAGATCAGCTCAAGGGAGAGCTGCAACAGTTGTTCCTGATTGGACAGGAGTGCAAAATCCTCTCCAGATTGGAGGAGAGGTTGGAGGAGGCAGAGTCAAGGCCGCAGCCTCAGCGTTTGGTCAGAACTACAAAACCTCTCCTATTTGGTTCTCCAAAGAAGTGACTGCATAAATAAAGGCAAAAAACACAGCTTTCACAAAATTCGGAAGCTCACAAACAGAGGAACACAGAGAAGAGAAAAGAGACAAAAAGAGAAATAAGGATAGCAAAATCAAAGGCAGAAGAAAAGATGGCTAAAGATGTGAAGTGTGGCGCTGGGAACGGATTCGTGGAAAGTGACATTGAAAAAGTGAAAATGCTAAACAAATACTTGTGCTCTGTTTTCACTAGAGGAAATCCTGGAGAAGGATCACTTGCGATTGACAAATAGATAAATGAGAATGGAGTAGATATCACTCCATTCACAAAAGATGATGTGTTAGAACAGCTTGCAAAACTGATAGTGGACAGGTCTATGGGACCAGATGGAATTCATCGCAGGATACTGAAAGAACTCAAGAAAGGTTCTTACAGGGCCTTCTTATGTATATAGTTTACCTGTTATCCAAGTTCCATATCCTGTTAATTGTAATGACCAGACATATGCAACTTGTCGGATGTTTCTGTTCCATGTAAACCTCGCTGATGTCGAATAGTGCGGTATATAAGAAATGTTAATAAATAAATAAAATAAAAGATGTTTTTAATAGATCCTTGAAGATGGGAGAAGTTCCACAGGACTGGAGAAGGGCTGATGTGGTACCTCTTCACAAAAGTGATAATAGGGAAGAAGTGGCAAACTACAGGCCAGTAAGCCTTACCTCGGTGGAGGGAAAAGTAATGGAAGCACTCCTGAAAGAGAGAATACTGGACTTCCTCGAAACCAACAGGCTGCATGATCCGAGGCAACATGGTTTTACCAAAGGACGATCTTGCCAAACAAATCTGATTGAGTTCTTTGACTGGGTGACCAGAGAACTGGAACAAGGGCATGCGATGGATGTGATCTACCTGGATTTCAGCAAAGCCTTTGAACTGTTCCTCATATGAGGCTTACATAAGAACATAAGAACATAAGATATGCCATACTGGGTCAGACCAGGGTCCATCAAGCCCAGTATTCTGTTTCCAACAGTGGCCAATCTAGGTCATATGTACCTAGCAGTATCCCCAAGAGACACAAGTTCCACAATGCTTGTACTGGGTCAAGCATTGATATCTTCGGTCACTTCTTAATAATGGTTTATGGACCTTTCCTCCAGGAACTTGTCCAAACCTTTTTTAAACCCAGCTACACTAACAGCCTTTACTACATCCTCCGGTAACAAATTCCAGAGTTTGATTACACGTTGAGTGAAAAAATATTTTCTTTTATTAGTCTTAAATAGTTTACCCTGTAGCTTCATTGCATGTCCCCTAGTCTTTCTATATTCTGATAACGTAAACAATCGATCTACGTTTACCCGTTCCACTCCGTTCATTAATTTATAGACTTCTATCATATCTCCCCTCAGCCGTCTCTTTTCCAGGTTAAAGAGACCTAACCTTTTTAGCCTTTCTTCATAGGAGTATCCTTCCATCCCCTTTACCATTTTGGTGGCTCTTCTCTGAACCTTTTCTAAAATCGCTATATCCTTTTTAAGATACGGCGACCAGAATTGCACACAATATTCAAGGTGCGGTCTCACCATGGAACGATATAGAGGCATTATAATATCTTTTGTTTTATTTTCCATTCCTTTCCTTATCATACCTAGCATTCTATTTGCTCTCTTGGCCGCCGCTGCACACTGGGCCGAGGGTTTTAACATGGTATCCACAATGACGCCTAAATCTTTTTCCTGGGTGGTGGTTCCTAATGTGGAACCTTGCATCGTGTAACCATAGTTTGGGTTGTTCTTCCCTAGGTGCATAACCTTGCACTTGTCCACATTAAATTTCATCTGCCATTTTGATGCCCAGTCTTCCAATTTATCAAGATCCTCTTGCAATTTTTCACAATCTTCTTGGGTTTTAACAACTTTAAATAGTTTTGTGTCATCTGCAAATTTGATAACCTCACTCGTTATTCCACTTTCCCGGTCATTTATGAATATGTCAAAAAGCAGCGGACCCAGCACAGATCCCTGGGGTATACCACTATTCACCTTTCTCCATTGAGAAAATGGGCCATTTAGCCCTACCCTCTGCTTTCTATCTTTTAACCAGTTCCTGATCCACAATAGTACACTGCCTCCTATCCCATGACTCTTTAGTTTTGCCAAAAGTCTCTGATGAGGGACCTTGTCAAAGGCTTTCTGAAAGTCCAGATACACAATATCAACCGACTCACCTTTGTCCACCTGTTTATTCACTCCTTCAAAAAAACATAACAGATTAGTAAGACAAGATCTTCCTTGTCTAAAGCCATGTTGGCTGTCTCCCATTAGGTTGTGACTATCTACATGCTGAGTAATTGTATTCTTTATGATGGTTTCTACCATTTTTCCTGGTACTGACGTCAAGCTCACCGGTCTGTAGTTTCCCGGATCACCCCTGGAACCCTTTTTAAAAATTGGTGTTACATTGGCGATCCTCCAATCTTCAGGTATTAGAGATGATTTTAATGATAGTTCACAGATTACTGATAGCAGGTCTGCAATCTCATATTGAGGCTTATCAATAAACTCAACAGTTTGGGAAAGGTGGTGAACTGGATCAGAAATTGGTTGACTGACAGACGACAGAAGGTGATGGTAAACTGAACTCACTCGGATGAAAGGAAGGTGATTAGCGGGATGCCCCAGGGTTCGGTCCTGGGACCGGTACTGTTCAATATATTCATGAGTGATATTGCCGAAGGGCTGAATGGAAAAGTCTGTCTCTTTACAGATGACACCAAAATTTGCAACAGAGTGGACTCCCCTGAGGAAGTGGAGAACATGAGGAAAGATCTACAAAAACTGGAAGAATGGTCTAATGCTTGGCAGTTAAGATATAATGTGAAGAAATGCAGTGTCATGCACTTGGGATACAGAAATCCAAGGGAAGAGTAAGTGATAGGGGGCGAGAGATTGGTGTGCACAGACCAGGAGAAGGACCTCGGAGCAATGTTCCCTCTAATTTTCTGTAGGCTGTGTGCGCATAAAATATCAGCTGTGCAGCTTTTGAAGGAAGGTTAAATTTCTGTGCGCCACATAACGACACTCGGAATTATATACTTTAAAATTTGACTACACTTAAGAATACAGTATGGACACCACATTGATTTTAATCAAATTAAATGAAAATAGACGATTACTAAATGAAGCGGAAAATTTATAGTAATTACAATCACAACTTTTAAATTTTAAGACGTCTGTGTTGTTTTCTATCAGCATCAGAACCATAATTTTTGTGCGCTCTGTTGTAAAGTATGTGCGCTCGCTCGGTGAGTTGTGTGCGCGCGCACACGCGCACAGCTTAGAGGGAACAGTGCCTCGGAGTGATTGTTTCTGAGGATCTCAAGGTGGCTAAATAGTATGAAAAGGCAGTGGCAAAAGCCGGAAGGCTGCTGGGTTGCATACAGAGAGGAATTACCACAGAAAGGAAGAGGTACTAATGCCACTGTACAAGTCGCTAGTGAGGCCTCACTTGGAATATTGTGTTCAGTTTTGGAGATCGTATCTCGCAAAGGATATAAAAAGACTGGAAGTGGTTCAGAGGAAGGCAACCAAAATGATTTGGAGCCTGCATCAGAAGGCTTATGAGAAGACACTTGAAGATCTAAATATGACACTCTGGAAGAGAGGAGGGACAGGGGAGATATGATTCAGACCTTTAAATACTTAAAAGAGTATTAATGGACAAACAAACCTCTTCCAAAGACGGAGAAGCTGTAAAACTAGAGGGCATAACATGAAGCTGCAGGGGGATAAACTGAGAGACAACGTCAGGAAATACTTTTTCACTGAAAGGGTGGTGGATGCTTGGAATGCCCTCCCAATGGAAGTGATGGGGGCAAACACAGTGACAGAATTCAAAATGGCATGGGACAGACACAGTGGATCCCTTTATAGCAACAGGACAAAATCAAAATAAGCATAACTATGTCTTATATCTGAACAAATAGGGGTGACCTACACGGAGTGGTGGGTGCACCCCTAAACAAAGACATGGGGAGGGGTAACCTGCACAGAGAGGCAAGTGCACTTATTCTTGCTGTCTTGCTGGGCAGACTAGATGGACCATACTGGTTTTATCTGCCGTCATATACTATGTTACTATGTTCATAAGCAATCACTGGTCCAGAGCTCCAGCAGTGGGTGAGACTTGGGGCTGGTGGGTAAAGGGAAAGGGAGCGGAGTTAGAAGATAGATTAAGAAAGTTAATTCCATAATCTTTAAAGGATTATTTAAGTCACTATGTATTGCTTGTTTGAACTATCTTATCTCTTATCCTGTATTGCTATTTCACCTTACCTGCTTGAACGGTTGAACCACTTATCATAATACAGGTTGTACATGCGGCATTATTCTATCACAAGATGTATATATGTTGTAAATAAATTGTAAATACTATTTAAGCCAGGCAACCAGCCTTGTTCACAGCAGTGTTTTCTGGAGAGGTTTCCTGGGGTGAAGGGAGAGAAATCCTACCCACTAACACCTTTCTTCCCCAGATGGAGGCACCAGGCACCAAACTGACAAGGACCAATGGAGCCTGCCCTCGAGGGGACTCCAGTCAGGGCGGTCCCAGACCCAGAAGTGCACCCAAGAGGGCGCTACACGTATATGGCAGAGAAAATGCCTTGAAAGTAGGCATGATTAGGGATGTGCTTTTGTTTTAAATGAAAGCTGTGATCCTGGAGATACAGGAAATGATGAAGCTGTCATCATTTCCAGGTTCCTGTCAATAGTGCACACTCTTTCACAAGCTCCTACCCTCCTCAATGGTCCTCACAAAGATATTTTGCTTTTAAATGAATGATTTTGTGTTATTGAATACATTTTCCTTTGCGTCCCTCTAGTCCAGTCCCGGAACCATAGAGTTGTGAACCTCCACCAGCAGCTTTGGAGACTGAAAGATGTCATCGCTTTGATGTCACTGGTATATCTAGGCAAACACCGCCCCTTTCCACCAGTACTTTCAGTCTCCAAGCAGCTTGGAGGTTCTGAGCCCAGGGCTGGGCTCAGTGAGAACAAATAAGCAGAGCTTGGGTTTTTGGAATTTACTCCTTTTGGTTTATTTTCCCTGTTTGATTTGGTTACTTTGTTTTCTTTTATGTCAGATCTGCTGCTGCTGTAAGGGTTCCTGTGTCTGTGGACCTTTATTTTTTGTTTCTAAAGGATCAGGGAGTTCTTCCCCCTCCCTCTCTGCATTGCCCCAGCGTCTAAACGAGCACAGGGGAGACAGTGCTGATCCATGGCCTCCCTGCTCCCGAACCCGCGTTGAAGGGGTGAGGAGCAGGTGGAAGGCGGGCAGTTGAACAGCAGCGATGCAGGGGCTGAGAAGCCTGTGAAGGTTGTGCCCAGATCAATCAGAGCAAAGAGCCGCCGGAGCTGAAGCCGTTAAAAAGGCTGTGCTCCGGTGTCCTGTTGGCTCCTTTCCCTCACTCCCCTCCCCCTTCCCTTTCCCCCCGGGATCAGCGGCGGTGGCAAGTACCCACGCAGATCTGCTTTGGGGAGCTGGTTTAAACTGGGAGGGGAGGCTTTGCGGCGGCTCCCGGGGTTGCAGGGTGCTCGGGGCCTTGCCGCGGGGGGTGCGAGAGTATGCATTTTTGAGCGGGAATGCTGGCAGCGGCCATTTTGAGGGCCGCGTTTTCAACGGCAGGATTTATTGGGTTTGGTAGACAGCCTTGCTCCTGGGCTCACTTGGGGGGGAGCAGATAAGGAGCATTTAGGGTGCAAATTCTAGTCTGATTTTGATTTTTGCCTTTAATTTACTTTAACTTTATTTTTGATTCAGTTGCCTTTGATTAATTGGCAACCGGGGATTCGTTCCTTTTAGTTAGGAGCTAATATCCTTATTTACAGTGATTTTAAATTTGAGCCGGCCTCTTTAAGTTTGTAGCAGCTCTCGCCTTCCCTCCTCAATTATTTTTGTTTGCTGCAGGCATTTGCCAGTGCGGATCTCTCTCCCTTGACTACGGGAGAGAGCTCCGGGACCCGTGCATCTGCACTGAAGCTGTGTGAGACGGAGTCTCTCCATTGCTGCGGGATTTAATTTTACACTGTGGGACCGGCTGAGCGGTCCTCGCCGCAGCTGCCAGGCGCATCAGCGCGGTTTGAGGATCGGAGCACTTCAAGGTGGTAGAAGCAGGCAGTGTGGCTTTCTGCTCTGCAGGTAAGGCCTTCGGGCTCTGTCGGTCTGCTGAGGCCTCCTTTTTTGGGGCCATTTTCTCTCTGGGTGTTTGGACCGCATGGCGAGTTGCAGTGAGATGCCTGTGTAAGGAAGACAACAGGCAGAATAGCTAGTTTTTTGGGCCTAGTGTTTCTTTCTTTTGTTGGTAGGTTTTTTGAGGCTTGTGGGGATTCCTCAGCTTTCAGGGGACTGTTGTCAGACCTCTTTATTTTTGAGTTTGTTCTTAGTTTATAGGACAGCAGTTGTAGCATTGATTCCACATGTTCTTTCCCTTCTAATCATGTCTCTGAGGAGCATCTGTTAAGTCCCAGGATGTTAGGCCAATTGCCAGTTTTAGGTTCCAGAGCAGAGCCCTAACTGGTATTTGTTAGGAAGGACAGGCCCAAAGGCCTCTGTTTCACAGGGACAGGTTTAGGAATCCTTAGGATATAAAGAAGTATATAGCAGTTACCTGTCAATCAAGGAGTGCCTGGGCTAAGGTCTATGGCCACCAGAGGGCAGCGGATGCACTCAATGGGGCTTTTCTCTGACTGTGTGTATGCAGCAGTTTGATTGCTTTTTCTCTGTAATGCTGCACCTCCTGTTTATATAACCAAGATTGCAGCTCTTAACTTCTGTATCGTTTGTTGGTCTCTGTTGTCCTAACAGCCACAGCTGCTCATGCTTCACATATAGTATTCAGGGCCCCCATCCCTGGGGGGGGGGGTGGTAAAATACGAAATTGTGTTACTCCTTAGATTCACACAGGCAGCAACCTCTAAGACCTCCATTTGCAAGGTGCCTGGGTATTTCCCAGCTTAAGGGGGGGATCACTTATCGTGCCCTTCCCCGGAAGTTCTCATCTATTTCTAGAGCAGGATTTCAAAAGGAAAAAGAAACTCTCTAGTGAGAGAGAGCCTTGTTCATTTTGAGCGTACACGGTTGATTTATTCGGGGGCTTTTGGTGCCCTGACCCCACGAGCTGGACGCTATTTGTTTACTTCCAGGAGTTCTGCTCTCTATTTCGCTCTTCAGCTCCCTGGCAGACGTAGCAGGCTGGCAGGGGGTGAGCAACGCCTCCTGCAACGGTGAATCCCTCAGGATAAGGGGGGAAGGAAAGCGGGGCCTGATAGCTTTTGCAAAGCTATAACAGCAGTTCGGGTAATTTTAGCTGATCTGCTTTGATTTCATTGGAGGTGGCCGGAGCTTGATTTTTGGAGTCCTATACATCCTTTCCCGGCCGTGCCCAAAACTCTCGGGATCCCAACTTCTGACTACATATTCCTATCAAATGGTAGTTAGTAAGTGAACATAGCAGACGGAACATCACTATTAGAACAGAGTGTATAGGCTGGGTGCAATTTCCTGAAATGTGCAAAAATTTAACCCAGCTGCAGAGTATGGATTAAACTTTTTCAGTAGGCCTTCAAAGGTTGTTAAAAAAAAAAAAAAAAGGGCCTAGCTATGTTGGTTTACAAGAATTTCCTTCCGCTGTCCATAGCAGGTCCTGTAAGGCGTTAGTCGGTTGATATGGCAGGGTAATATTTGGGCTTAGCTGCTGTGATATAGCGCTATGATCTGCTGTACACATATTCAAGTCAAAAGGAATTATGGTGGCAGCTCTCTTGGACAGTTCTAAAAGGTGCTTGGGTGAGCGCCTTGGCCAGGCCCCAGGTGTGGAATGCTCTGCCATACGCATTATGTTATGAGAGGGGTTTTATAGTTCTGTGGTTTCTTGAGGGACAATATTCCCGTTTAGTTTGGCTTTGTCTGATTTCTAAGGTTTGGCGGTAGATTTGCAATGTCTTCATTTTGGCTATATGTGGTTTCTTTTCCTTCTGTAAAAGGCGGCTCAGCGGAGAGAGGCCGCTGAATAGGACTCTGGCCTTTGAGGCTATTTTGGCTCCCATTCCATTTATCAGAGGTTCTCCAGTACGGAGAGTATCTGCTAGTGTTCAGCGCCTGTCTTAATGGGGGCCAGAAGCGCGCAGCCAGGCTAGTTCTCTCGCAGCACTAGCAGCAGCTCCAATTCTGGAAGGCATGCATCATATGCTGTGTTTGCGGAATGGCTTGCACGCTGCTTGGCATCAGCCTTGGAGCTCCATCGGCCTGTATTAGATTCCTTTGTCCAGTCCTCCTGCAGAGCTCCGCAAAAGTTTCAGGCGGTCGCAGGAACGCTCCAGCGACTGCTTCAACTTAAAGCGGTGGTGCCGGTGCTGGCAGCCCAATACGGTTGATACTCCCTCTACTTTGTGGTTCCAAATAAGGAAGGCTCGTTTCGCCCGATTCTGAATTTTAAAAGGGTGAATCGGTGTCTGCCCAAAGATTTCTCCCGGAGCATTCCTTAAATCCCGAAAGAAACCGTACTGACATACATGATAAGTTCGATCAGCTACTGGCAGGACACAATGCGCTCTTGCATGCTATTTTGCTTCATTGGTCTAGAAGTGTAGTCTTTACCAGGTGGTATAATGGGAACTTCGCTGCAGGTTCTCGGCTTCTTCTTTGCTGACTCAATTGCCACTGCGGAATGGGAAAGCTGTATTTTCTAACACCAGGGGCTAGTTGACCTTAAAAAAAAAAAAAAATGGAATGTCCAGCTTGGTGCAGGCAGACGGAATGGGGCGTTCCTCTAGCGGGAAGGCTGTGGATTTCTATGCCTGTCATAGGGAGTTCTTTCTGCTGCATTGTGTTGGCGTGGAAATAGCTTCTCAACATCGGCTGAAGGAATTTTTGGTTAAGAGATGTCTTTGTAAAAAAAACAAAAAACAAAAAAAAACAAAAACAAAAAACAAAAACAACAACAACAACAAAAAAATGTATTCAGCTGTCCTGAATTGGCCTGTTCTTGATTGGCATTTTGAGACTAGGCAGGCGCAGGCCTCGATACTACGTGGGTGAGTGCACACCTTGCACTTCCAGGAGGTGTGGACTCACTGTCTGGAAGAGAGCCCTAGCGATCTTCTTTTTTTTTTTAATTTTTTTTATTGAAAGGCTTCCAAAGAATACATAAAATCATAAACCACAAAGATCTTCAAAGAAGATGCAACAATAATAACATAACTTCATATCACAATAACATCCAACAATATGCCTTCATTTTTGCAGTTTTAAAATAAGGAAATGGGGAACAGTAACCTCCCAACCTCCCTTTCGCCCCCCCACCCGAAACCTCCCTAGCCCAGGACCCCCCTCCCACCCAACCTCCCAATCCCCCCACTATGGCTTGCTAATGTTCAAGCACGGGAGTGTGGTGAGCAAAAGACACACTCAGGGGGCGAGCTCCTTTTAAAGTTTGCATATTCCCCCCCTCTTATCCAGCATAGTCACGCACCATACCGAGAGACAAAGGGTGCCCACACCAACTCAAAGCGCGCCAGGCGCATCCTACTGACCGCAACCCCTCGTTTCATGGCATACATATCCCACATCCGTTCCAGCCAAGCCTGAAAGGAGGGGGCCAAGGCATGCTTCCAGGCTGCTGCAAGGGATAATCTAGCTGCATTCAGGCCATGGTGAAGTAGAGCAAGCTGCAGAGCCCGTGCCCCCGGCACCGAGGCCCCAAACAGGAAAATCCACGGATCCCAAGGGACACTCACTCCCAGAAGCAATTGCATCCGGTATTGTATACCCCTCCAAAAGGCGCGAATGCGGGGGCAACCCCACCAAATGTGCCCTAGGGTACCCCGTTGCCCACAGTTACGCCAGCAGAGGTCCACCGCTCCAGGATATATGCACGCGATCCGCACCGGGGTCATGTACCAACGGTACAGTATTTTATAATTGGTTTCACGGGCATTAATCGCTACCGCACTCTTCCACAAATGAGTTTCCGCCCTTTCCCACTGCTGCTCAGTATAGGAGAGGTTCAAGTCGGAGTTCCAAAGTTCACTATGTCTAGTAGAACACGATTGGGATCCCTGCAAGTGGGCATACAAGGTTGCCACGAGTCCCTTAGTGGTAGTGCACCCCTCACAGTAACGTTCCAATTCTGTCAGGGCCCGAGCAACCTGGGGCCGAACAAGTTTGGATCGAACCCAGTGTGTCACTTGCAGATATTGATTATGTTGCCTGGCCGGAATGCCAAATTCATCTTGTAACGTACAAAAAGGTTGTAATTGACCATCATCAAAAAGTTGTCCGACCCGACTAAGGCCGTGATGTCCCCACTGCCGAAAGACTGTATCACTTAACCCCGGCGGGAAAGAGGCGTTATCTACTATAGGAGCTAAAGGAGTTAAATCCGTGTCGCGAGATCTAAAATGCTGGTCCCAACAACGGAGGGTATGAAGAATATAGGGATTGCTAGTGCGCTTACCACGGCGGAGTTTTGGACCAAGCCACAGCCAGTCTCCCAAGCCGGCTCCCCCCGCCAAGTTCATTTCCAGTTGCACCCATCGCTTAGTGCTATCAGCAATCATCCACTCCACCCCCACCCGACATTGCGCCGCCGCGTAGTACCAATGTAAATTGGGCATGCCCATACCTCCAGAGCGCGTACGGGCATAAAGAACCTGTCGCGCCAAGCGCAGGCGACGATAACGCCAGATGAATTTCATAAGCAGCTGCTGCCAGGTCGCCAGGGTGGCCCGCGCGATGGGAAGCGGCAGAACCTGAAAAAGGTAGAGAAAGCGGGGAACAACCACCATCTTGACTACGGCTATACGCCCGAACCAGGAAAGGAGCAGGCCATTCCAAACCTCTAGATCCCGCCGAATCTGACGAAGCAAAGGATCATAGTTGGCCTTAAAGAGGTCTGCTCTCTCCACAGTCAAATGCACCCCTAAATAGCGTAAAGCTCCGGACACCCAGCGAAGAGGATAAGCCACTTGAAGCTCCGCACAAACCGCCCCGGGGACCCCAACATTCAAGATCTCCGATTTAGTGTAATTAATTTTAAAATCGGATACCCGAGCATAGTTTTCGAACAACTGCATCGCAACTGGAAGGGAGGTGGACGGATCCACCAGGGACAGTATGATGTCATCGGCAAAGAGTGCAATCCTATATTCCGCAGGGCCAATAAGAACCCCCCTCAAGCCTAGATGTTCTCGGAAGCTCTGAGCCAAGGGTTCCATCGCGAGTGCAAAGAGCAGGGGCGAAAGAGGGCAACCCTGTCGCGTGCCCCGTTCCAGCAAGAAGTGTCTCGAGTGTCCCCCATTAATCCGAACGCATGCCTGGGGCATCTGATAAAGACTGCGAACCCAACAGATAAAATTTGAGCCGAAGCCCATTGTCTCCAGCACACACCATAAGTATTCCCAATTGACCCGATCGAAAGCTTTTTCTGCGTCAATCCCCACCAGCAGGGCTGGTTGTGGTTCCCGCTGGGCTACGTGAATGACCTGCAACATACGCCTAATTTGTCTGCAGCCTGGCGACCTGGCACGAATCCAACCTGATCTGGGTGAACCAAGCCCGGAAGGACCCGATTCAGGCGCGCCGCCAACACAGAGGCAAATATTTTAACGTCAACATTTAACAGGGAGATGGGGCGGTACGACGCCGCGTCATGCAATGGTTTACCAGGCTTGGGTATCATCACGATCAGTGCCTCGCGCAGGGACGGCGGTAACGAGACCCCCTCCAAGATCTCATTGAACAAGATAGTCAAGGTTGGCGCTAATTGTATCCTAAACTTCTTATAATATTCTGCTGGGAAGCCATCACTACCTGGCGCACTGCCAGTTTTCAATCGCCAGATTGCGGTTTCCACTTCATCTACCGTTAATTCAGAATCTAGCTGAGCCCGATCAGAGTCGGAGAGATGCGGCAGACCAATCCCCCGCAAATAGTCCTGTACACGATCCCGCTCAAAGGGATCCGCCTTATAGAGCTGCTCCAGAAAGTCAGCAAAGAGATCACGTATCTCCCGGGAAATAACCCTCTTCCGTCCCCCAGCGTCGCGCAGTTCGCGCACCACTCTCGCGGATTGTTGTTGGCAAAGACGCAAAGCTAGGAAGCGGCCTGTTTTATTCCCATGCTCATAAAACGTTTGCCGTAATTTCCGGCATTTATTATCTAATTCTCTCTGCAGACACGCATCCAAGTTGGCTCGAGCAGTCCGCCACTGACGCAGGACCTGTCAGGAACCAGTTCGGGCATGTTCCAGACCTAGGCGGGTAGCCTCTTCCACCAACTGGTCGTGGTCACGCGTCCACATTTTGCGCGTGCGGGCTGCCTCCGCCATGAGTTGACCTCGAGCCGTAGCCTTATAAGCATCCCACACCATGGGGAGAGGAACATCCCCAGAATTGTTAAGCTCAAAAAATTCCGTGATAAAACGGATATGGTCCTGCACTGCACCCTGCCGCCGTAGGAACCTCACGTCTAAGCGCCAAAGCCGTTGGTGCTCACTGTACAATCCGGCCGGAAGAGCAAGCCAGCACGGGGCATGATCTGACCAAGTCAGCGCTCCATGTCCAGCCTTCACTCTCCCGTCCATCAGACGCTGATCCAATAGAAAATAGTCAATGCGAGTGTGAACCTGATGGACCGGAGAATAGTACGTATAGCCTCTTTCCCCCCCATGGGTGTCCCTCCAGACGTCCCTCAAACCTAAGTCGAGCATAAGACGCTGTAGGGCTCTTGCCGACCCCCCCACTCGTCCCCCAGCGCGACTTGTGGAATCCAGGTGAGGCACCAGGTGCGTGTTACAGTCCCCCCCCCCCAGAACAATAGGACCCCTTGCAAAATCCGCCAGTAAGGTTTTCAATCGTGCAAAGAAGGCCCCCTGACCTGTATTGGGAGCGTAAACATTAGCTAAGGTTAGCAAGTGCCCTTCTAAACGGATATTCAAGAAAAGCCACCTCCCCAGAGCATCTTGCTTTATCTCCTCTATCTGGAGAGAGAGGCTCTGATGAAATAGTAAGGCCACTCCCCCTTCTTCCGTCCCTGTGCATCTGAGGCCACCCGCACCTCAGTATATGGGGACCTCTTTAGCCAGCCCTGCTTACAGTTCTGAAGATGGGTCTCCTGTAAGTAAACAATGTCCCCCTGCAAAGTGCGCAATTCTGAGAACAGCAGGGACCTCTTCCTCGGGGAATTAAGGCCCTTAACATTCAAAGAGATAAAGCGCACCATTAGCAATTACAATCCACTCCCTCGCTGCCGCCTGCTATCCCGAAGGTCCCAGTGGTAGCTCCCCCCCATCAAACCTGGGGAATTAGTGAGTCGGGCCCACCCTTTCCACCTTCCAGGAACAAGAGCCATAGTCCCTCCTCCCAAGCCCAAGCACACCCCCCAATTCCATATTGAAAAAGAGCCTCCCCTCTCACCCATCTCCCCCCCCCCCTTCCCGTCAATACCACCTGCCTGTTTAAATTATTACAGGACACGGTAAATTGACCACAAACCCCGAGCCCCCCAGAACCCCTCAAGGCAAAAATTCAATCTAAACAGTGAAAAACAGAGAAAAACATACTCCCCACTACTCCTCCACCTCCCCCGGATCATCAAGCTCACCATGCCCCTCTATCAAAGCAATAACATCAACAAAACGTTTGCAGATCATCCGCCGCCCCCCATGTATCAAAAAGGGAGGGACCCCAATCTAATTCCCACCACCACCTATCCAAAAATCAGGGGACCCACAAATTGAGACTCCCTAAAAAAGAAAAAGTAAGAGGAGCTCCTCAAGTCCACAAAAAAGATCAAGTGGACTTGCCCACCCGAGTCCACCTGGAGTGCTGGGGCTTAGGGGGCGGCGGATGAGGCTGAGCATTGTCATCTACTAAACCCGCCTGGCGAAGGGCTTGCCAAGCTTCAGTGTAATCTTTTGCAGAGATCTTTTTGTTGCCCAAAATAAAGTTCATCCTAAATGGGAAGGACCAAGAATAGCGAATCCCCTTGCTGTTCAGGACCGCTGAGACTGGCTTCATCTCTCTCCGCCGCGCCAGGGTGAACGTCGAGAGGTCCTGGTAAATGGACACTGTCGCGTCCTGAAATCGGACCGTCTTTTTCTCCCGGCCTCGACGGATAAGGAGCTCAGCATCAGAGTAGCGCAGAAATCTCGCGATGACATCACGTGGTTGGTTATTGGGGGGTTTCCCCAAAGCGCGGTGAACTCGTTCAATTTCCATACCAGAGGCGTGTGCAGCCAAGTCCTCCGTCAAGAGCAATTCCGCTATCAGAAATTTAAGTACAGTTGGTAGGTCTTCTCCGCCCCCTACCGCCTCTGGGATCCCACGGAAACGCACATTGTTGCGGCGGGAATGGTTTTCAATGTCATCAATTTTATAGGTCAGTTCCATTGCTTGCGCATGTTGCCGGTCTAAAGCACATTGTAAATCCATCAAAGTCCCATCTTGTTCTACCATTTTGGTCTCCACGTCTTCTACGCGGGCTCCCAGTTCCTTGACGTCGGTCCTAAGCTCAGCGACATCTTTCATCAGGTCCTCCCGTAGCGCGCGAAACTCATTAGCTAATTCCGCAAAGCCCCTACGGAGTTCTTGTTTGAGTTGAGCCGAGGAGAGTTGTTTATACGGATCCAAGTCCTCCTCGCTGACAGTCTCATCATCAGAACCTGATGGGAGGGGTTGTTCGTGTGGACTACTTGGGGCTCTGGACTTGCTCTGCAAGCGCTGGGAGGAGCGCATCCCTTCCCGGGTTTCAGAACTTTTGGCTTTAGCTGCCATCTCACAAAGTCACCAAAGTCACACAGTGGTAGGAGAGAGATGTATCCAATGTCAGCAAAAATGGGGACACCAAGGAGACAGCGGCGTCCAGGGTCTCACAAATCCGCAGCGCAGTCACCACCTCACAGTGTCAGGAGATGGGTACAAGCAATGTCAGCAAAGCATAGGGCACTGGATAGACAGTGAGGCAGTAGGAAAAAGCTGCCTCAGCCATCCCAGGGTAACAAGCATTTAACAGGGCCCCCAAGGTCCACTCAGGGGGGATATAGGCTTCGGCAGGACACCAAGCTGCTAGAATATAGCCCCTGTCACCAGCTCCAGATGCACGCCAAAGTGCACGAGAGGAGAAAGTTGACGTTCAAACTTACCCCCCTCGGGGTGATTCGCAATAGCAGGAGAGGATAGCAAACGCCGGCAGTTGCCACGCGGTCTCCACACCATCTCCGCAGGCCTCACAGGCAAGGTTTCGGCGGCACATGCAGAGGCCTCAGCGCTGAGAGTAGTTGCCCCATCCGACCAACGGGCTGCCGCTCGTTCCACAATGCAGCGCCCGGGAAACAGCCGCTCGATCTTGCAGGGCTCCGCTCCAATGATATTTAAACCCGCGTAGGGCTCAAATGTTAGCCGCGGGATCAGTCAGGCCCAAATCCATCGATGAGTAGAGGCATTCAGCAGGCCATGCTCCAGGGGCGATCCCCGCGGTTTTCCAGCCTCCAAAGAGCCCGCCAAGCCGTTGAACCAGGCTCCGAGGGGGACCACTTACTCGTGCCGATCCAGGGCAGATAGAGGGGGGTAAGTTGCTGCAGTTAGCGCATGTTTTCAAGAGTTTTGGGGTTGTGAGGACGGAGCTCTTTTAAAATGCGGCCATCACGCTGCGGGCTCACGAGCACCCCCCCCCCCAGCGATCTTTTTTAGCGCGCGATAGGAGAGTAGGTGGTTCACTGAGTCGATCGTTGGGGGCACTGTATTTACGGCAGTCTACTCGCCTGGAACAGGAAGGGATAAGGGAGTTGAAGTGACTAGAGTCTATTTTGCTTTATGTGGCAAATGTGCATTATAGTGTGATTCGAGTGCTGGCGAATATAATTGGCTTCTTTGGGGTTCTCCCGGAGTTCTCTCTGGTGGGGGAATGGGGCGGCTGACGGTTCGTCCAAGTCAAGGCTCAGTAAGCTCCCAGTTAGTAGTCTTTGTCTTGTCCTTTCCCCCGCTGGTAGCCTTTTGCTCCGCTTGGAGGAGTTCAGAGTTGCAGGCGCTGTCTGGTAAGGAGCCGTATTTGTCCTTTTTCAGTCGCAAGGTAGTGTTGCGCATGATCCCAGCTTTTTGGGCAAAGGTGGGTTTGGTTTTTCACGTCTCCAGATGGTGTCTCTTCCGGGGTTTTCGGTTACATCTTTTGGACGTTCGACGGGTGCTTAAGAAGTATCTCTGTAGAACGGCGTCTTTCAGGAAGTCCGACAGGTTGTTTGTCACCTTCGGAGGCCCGCGGCAGGGAGAGGCGGCGACGAAGCCCTCGTTTTCGCGGTGGCTAAAGGAGTCTATTGCATCGGCCTACCTGTAGAAGGGTGAGGTGGTTCCGGTTGGTTTGGGTGCGCATTCCACCAGGATGCAGGCGGTGTCTTGGGCGGAGTTCCGTTTAGTGCCGGTCGAGGAGATTTGTAGGTTGTTGGGCGGCGACTTGGTACTCGCTGCATTCCTTTGCGCGGCACTTTCAGTTTGATGTGCAGGCGCGAGTGGATGGACGTTTTGGGTTCAGCAGTACTTCAGGCTGGGCTTCAAGGTCCCTTCCCGTTGATATTCACTGCTCTGTTACATCCTCTATGGTTCCGGGACTGGACTAGAGAGACGCAAAGGAAGGGAAAATTAGACTTACCTGCTAATTGTTGTTCCTTAAGGAACTCTAGTCCAGTCCCGGATCCCTCCCAGTATATTACGCGGCGTGCAGCCTGAAGTTGGAAAAAAAAAAAAAAAAAGGGAAGGAAAAGGACTACAGAAATCTGGACGACAGGGAGATGGATTGAGAGACAGGTTTTCGAAGAGAATTTGTCCTGTTCTGGAGGTACATGGGAAAGTCACCAGGTGACCCTTTTTTGCGTAGCAGTGCCCTGTAGGCTCTGGAGTGTGGTTATTCCGTCTTTAGGAGCTAGACGTTTTTGGCTGAGTTACGGGGACGTATTGTTCCTGGGCAGTTTTAACTACTTCTGTTCCGTTATGCTTAATTCGGTAGCTACTTATTGGTTGCTCTGCTGAGTCTGCTTTGTCAATAGGTACTGGTGGAAAGGGGCGGTGTTTGCCTAGATATACCAGTGACATCAAAGCGATGACATTTTTCAGTCTCCAAAGCTGCTGGTGGAGGTTCACAACTCTATGGTTCCGGGACTGGACTAGAGTTCCTTAAGGAACAACAATTAGCAGGTAAGTCTAATTTTCCCTTTCATATGAATAAGTTGCACAGATATTTAAATGAATCTTTACATATGAACTGAGAGTAAGTTTATATAAGTAAGTTGGATTGGTACATTTAAAGAGCAACTATTTATGGAATAATTAATAAATATCAATGGGATTTGGAAATCCAACCAATAATGAGTTTATGGCATGGTGGCTGTTGCTGTTTGCTTTGTTAAGTTTTGGTTCATAGGATATAAAGAGCATCATGTTTGATGGTTCTAAAAATATTTATGCAGAAACTGTGAAACAATAATAAAAGAAAATAATTTTTGGAGATGGGATAGTTGCTTTTGATATTGGAAGATCACTTACCTTAATCAAGGGTTGAGAATTAATTTGGTGTTTATAATGGATATGCATGCATTTTAAAAGTAATGATAAAACATGACAAATGAGGCCATTTTTGCTTTGTGTACTTTTAAACAAATTGAATGACAAGAGTCCCAGAACCAGCCGAATTCTCATTCATGCCATTCGTTTTTGGCAACAGTGCAATCTATAGAACCAGATTATAGTGGAGTCAGTAGAAAGGGGGAAAGGGAAGCATTTGTCACTTCATGAATAATGCTGAAACATTTTGTCATGCATCCAAACAAATCTATCCCTGCCTCACTTTTCCCAAATCCTATGCTTGATCATTTTCATAGCTCAGCAGGAACCTGAAAACAAACAGCATCGGTTCAGCGCCATTTTCTCTTGTGCATTCAGTGAGAGATGGTAATAGAAAATTGGTGGCTTCAGAAAGTTAGTTTGTTGAAGTTCAAAAGATCTAAAAAGTAGAGAAATAATTTAAAGATCAAGATAGGGCTCTGAGAGAGAGTGATTACAGCAGGTTCTGTCTCAGTAGCTGAAAATAGTAAGTTACAAAAATCTCTCAGGCTTTATGGGTTCGATTTTCAAAGGCATTTACACGGGTAACTGTCCTAGTTACCTGTGTAAATGCTTTATCCAGGATTTTCGAGGGGGCACCTACATGGGTAGTTTCCTTCAAAAATCCCAGATAAGTCCCTAACGCACCAAGATGCTATGTGGTTAGCATTGGGGCGTGTTAGGGGCATGCAGGGACGGAGGAAAGGGCTAACTGAGTAGCACCAATTTTTGATGCTAACTTCTGAGCCCTCTGCGCCTTAAAGATAGGTGAGGTTTTTCCTAGCCTATCTTTCAGGTACAGGGGCTAAGCAGGTAGCATCAAAAATTGGTGCTACCCGGCTAGCTCCTGCGGCTTCCAGGTTGTGCAGCAAGACGCGGATTTTAATACCAGGGCCGCATATGACTCCGGCACTGAAAATCCGGGTTAGGCGGAAGGAAGGTGGGCTATGAGCCAAAGCGGCTCATAGCACCGACCAGATGAAAACCGGGCCCTATGTCTTTAGACTAGAGTCAGAGAGTATGATTGCATAGTAAGAGAGAGAAATAGCAGAGACAGAACTCTGAGAGACAGGCAACACTGTTTTTAATTTCCGTAGAAAAGAATGAGTTTTAATATTTCTCAGGCTCTCCAGCTCAGAGACACAGCATAGAAATCAGAGAGAAAAATAATCCAGCTTGTATAATCAGGGCCCCATGCCTGACTGCAGGCACATCTCACCATGACAGAGGGTAGTATCCTGCATTTCACCAACGATCTCTGGAGTATTCATAATGATACGCACACCTACTCCTCACTGACAACCCACCGATGACAGTTGGATGAGCCAGGGGCACGCTGTAGGTAGTTTAGTGGTGACACACCAGCAACACACCCAGATGATGGAAAATGGCCATACCCTGGCCCATATCTTAGCAGAAATAAGGACAATGATGGCGAGATAACAGCTAAGCCAGAAAGAGAGAACTATGATTCCTGGCTATGTTGTAACAGACAGCAGGAGAAACATGAAGAAAGCAGTGAAGAAGAGGGCAGGGCCAGCCCCAGAGTTGATATAGGATGCTGTGTCCTAGGCAAACCTTAAGCTTTACATCTCCCTGGCTGTCAGAATCTATTGTTTTAGCTTTGAATGCCCTGCTCTTTGTCACCCCCTAGGCGACCACCTAGTTTGCCTAGTGGTTGGGCTGATCCTGACAAAAAAGCAGAGCATTTCCACTGAAAATTCCTTAATAAATACTGTTTAACAAATATTTCTGTTCTGTGTTCACAGGTGAAAAGCCAAGAATGGGACCTCAGAAAATAAACACTAATAGGAATGGAAATGAGGTAGGCATCAAATGATTTTCAGAACATTGGTTCATGAGGAAAAAGCTGAACTAAATTTGGACAAAGCAATGGAGCTGGATGGGATATATCTGAGGGACTGAAGAAACTTAAAGGAAGTTCTGGCGGCTCTGATGTCTGACCTTTTCAGTGTTTCTTTAGTCAGGAGTGATCCTGGAGGACTTGAGATGGGCAGATGTGATTCCTGTCCACAAAAACAGAAGTAAGGAAAAGATAGAACTACAGGCTATTTAATCTGACTTCTCTAGTGAGTAAATTAATGGAAACGTTGCTAAAGCAGAGGATGAATCAGGGTTCCAAGGGATTACAGGATCTGAGACAGGATGGCTTCGCTAGAGGAAAGTTTTGTCAGACAAATCTGATCAATTTCTTTGACTGAGTAACTACGGAATTAGCTCGGGGGAGAGCAGTAAATATAGTATATTTAAATTTCAGGAAGACCATTGACACCATTCTGTATCAGTGACTTATAAATAAACTGAGAGCTCTTGGGATGGGCCTTAAAGTGACTGACTGACTTAGAAACTGGTTGAGTGGAAGGCCACAGAGTATAGTAGTAAGGCTCACTCTAAGGATAGGAGTTTTACCAGCAAGTCACTTAACCCTCCACTGCCTCGGAAGAAAGGCCTGGCAATCTACTTCCGGTGACACTGCCAAGAAAACCCAGGAGCTTCTGGGTCACCAGGAGTCAGGACTGACTCAAAGGCAGTGGAGGAGTAGCCTGGTGGTTAGAACACTGGCTTGGTAACCAAGCAACTAGCGTTCAATTCCCACTAGCACTCCTTGTGGCCTTGGGCAAGTCACTTAACCCTCCATTGCCTCAGAAGAAAGGCCTGGCAATCTACTTTCAGTGACACTGCCAAGAAAACCCAGGAGCTTCTGGGTCACCAGGAGTCACGACTGACTCGAAGGCACACATTGCATTGCATTTGTGCCACAGAGATCATTTTTTTGTCCCAAATCTTTTAAACATTTTTTGCAGTACGTCTGTCGGGAAAAGTTTGTCTCTTTGCAGATGATACCAAAATCTACACCAGGGTAGAATTCTGGAAGGTGTGGACAACATGAGGTGAGATCTAGTAAAGCTTGAAGAATGGTCAAGCATTTGGCAGCTATGACTTAATGCAAAAAATGTAAGGTCATGAATTTGGGCAGCAAAAACCCAAGGGAGTGGTACAGTATAGGGGGTAAAATACTTCAGTGCATAAAAGAAGAGTGGGACCTTGGGATTGATCGTATCTACATTTCACCATCTGAAGGATGCTTAGGTACATAGGGAGAGGAATAGCCAGCAAGAAAAAGGAGGTGATAATGCTTCTGTATAAGTCTCTTGTGAGACCTCATTTGGAGTAATGTGTACAGTTCTGGAGCCCGCACCTTCAAAAGGATACAAACAGGATGGAGTCGGTACGGAGGATGACTACTGAAATAGTCAGTGGGCTTTGTCATAAAGCATGTGAGGAGGTATGTGAAGATGTAAGAGGGGAGGTATGATAGAGATATTTAAATACCTCCATGGCAGAAATGCACAGGAGATACTGTATTCTTCAATTGAAAGGAAGCTCTGGAACAAGGGGTCATAGGATGAAGATGAGGATCTCTAAAGGAAAAAAGGGGACTGTTGTAGTTGTTGATATGGAAGGACAGACTAAATAGGCCATGTAGTCTTTTTCTGTCGTCATTTTTCTATGTTTCTATGAGAGGGGATAGATTCAGGAGTAATATGAGGAAATATTTCTTTATGGAAATGGTGGTGGATACGTAAAATTGGAGTGGTGGAGATGAGAAATGTATCTGAATTCAAGAAAGCATGTGAGAAGTACAGAAGATCTCTGAGGGAGAGGAATGGACTGTAAAGCATAGTAGCTCGTATAGCTGGGCAGACTGGAAAGGCTGTATGGTCATTAAATGCTGTCATTTTCTGTGTTTCTATGGCGTGGGAAGGATGGGCATCAGTTGCGTCAGAAGCAGGAAGCAACAAGGGCATCTATAAACCTCCTGCCAAGCCCAGCTTCTTTCTTTATCCAAGCTGGCTGGAAGCACAGGGAGAATCTGTACTCAGGTTCTTAATGTGGCTGCAAATTTTACAAGATGACACGGGAACATTAATTGCATGTGTTCCTTATTTTAAGCAAGCAATGTATTTGGTACTCAGGGGTAATAAGACTCCAGCCAAATGTTTATAAAACAGATTGATCTTTACTGGATCATAAATGCATGTAAAAGAATATAACATCAACCTTGTTAAATTTCACAAGATAACAACTTAGAAATAAACGTCAATGTGCACAATGTCTGTGATTAAACATTTACTCTGACTTTCAGACTTGATTCACTTTAGTGCCTAAAAGAGAAATAATCAGTTCAGTTGAAGTCCACCTATATGAGCCACATATCCAATGGAGAGCTTGCCAGATTACTTTCCTGTCTATGTTTTGCCAGGAAAACTGCCGGCCTTATCTTGAAATGAAGATAGACATTCCAGAAGAGGTTACCATGGAAATCCATGGATCTGCTACAGTCCAAAAAGAAATAAGAAACCTGCCAGAGAAGCACTTGGAATACCAGGAAGTGTTTGTCAAGGGAGTCATGGATCCTTTAACCAATCAAAGACCTTATGATGGCCCAAAAGATTTACAACTCAGGGCAAAGGTTCCATTAGGCATAATTTTCTCCCTTTCAGAGCCAGAATGCAAGGCGTTTAGAGAATACATAGAAGATAACCTAAAGACGCGGTTTATCAGATCTTCAGCTTCTCCAGCAGGAGCCCCAATTTTCTTTGTGCCAAAGAAAGATGACCCCCTCTGACCATGTATCAATTACCAAGCCCTTGATAATGTGACCATCCAGAATTGGTACATATCCCCACTCATTAACGAACTGCTGGAAAATCTCCAAGCAGCCCACATTTTCACCAAAATTCATGGAACTTACCACCTTATTCACATACTGTATGAAAAAGAGATTAATGACAAATGGCCTTTCATACCTGGTATTTTTAATATTTAATAATACACTTTGGCTTAATAAATGCTCCTGCTACATTTCAACACCTGGTCAATGAAATATTCCGAGACCTTTCAGATTGATGTGTTTAGACGACATCCTGATATTTTCTGAGAATACAGCCGATCATCAGGACTGCCAATTCTGTCAAGTTCTAGTGTATCTGCAGAAGCATAAATTGTTTGCCAAGTTAGAAAAGTACAAGTTCAACAAGAGGCCCATAGAATACCTGGAATATATCCCCTGGAAAATCTCAGCAATGACCAAGTGATCGGTTCCAAAAGACATCAAGGGGATTCAGCGGTTCCTTGGATTTGCCAACTTATATTGACAATTTATCCAAGCCTTTTCCAAATCGACTGATCTGTTGACATACATTCTGAAGAAGGGTGCCTCGTTCAAAAGGATCAAGGAGTAATAGCAAGCATTGGATAGCCTCATGAAAGCATTCATTTCCTCTCCTATCCTGATACATCCTAACCCAGCACAGTCCTTCATCGTGGAGGCTAATGTGTTCAGAAAGATAATAAGAGTGGTCTCTCAGAAGGAGACACAAGGGAAACGCATCCAGCCATGTGCATTCTACTCTTGGAAGATGACTGTAGCAAAGAGAAATTACCACATCTACAACAAAGGGTAGTTAGCCATTGAAACAATGTGATGGGGTATATATCCCAGCACTAGGTTTACAGGAAAACAAGGGAGAGGAAAAGACATGGCAGTCTTGGGATCCAGGCCAGGTTTTGGTTACTGACAGACCTAGCATAGAGGGCAGGCTGGTTTCCTGCGTAACCAATAAGAATGGGCTGAGCCACATAACAACATAAGAAGATAAGGAATGCCAAACTTGGTCAGACCAAGATTTATCAAGCCCAGTATCCTGTTTCCAATAGTGGCCAATCCAGGTCACAAGTACCTTGCAGGTTCCCAAAAAGGCACACAGATTCCACAATGCTTGTCCTGGGGTAAGCAGTGGATTTCCCGGGTCCTCTAATAATTTATTTAAGTGGATTATATACCGCCTAATCTTAGAGCCAAGGCAGTTTACATAGAATAAATAACACGGGGTTACATAGAACATTGAATATTGAACATAAGTGAACTTTATACATGATAGAACCTCAAAAATTGAACATAAGTGAACTTTGTACAAGATAATGTGAGACAAACCCTAACGTTATAATGGTTTATGGATCTTTCCTCCAGGAACTTGTCCAAAACATTTTAAACCCAGCTACATTGACAGCTTTTACTACATCCCCCGGTGATGAATTAAAGCCAGGAAGCAAAGCAGGAGCTCAATCTCCTAGAGAGACTCCACCAATGAGAAGCTGCTGGAACCGCTGCTGACCTGAGGAGTGACTGGGACCTGTGTTTGCCTAAATTCTGCTTGATGAGGTAAATCCCTGTTAATATTTGAGGATTCTGATAAAACTTTGCATGTTACTTAGAGGAGTTATTTGTGGGGACTGGATACTAGTGCTTAAAATATGAGAAACCTAGCCTTATAGTGGGTAGTGGCATCGGCTCAGAGGCCAGTCAAAAAGCCCTCTGACCTGGAGAAAGTCATGAGGGTGGTGTCAGGAGGGCCACATTGTGAACCCTAAGGTGAATTGTTTTTGGAAAATAATTGTTTACTGTCCTGCTAGTGAGAAACTGACTGTGGAATTGTCAGGTGGGAAAACTGAAAAGGCATTTTTGTGAAACTTTCAAATATATGGACCTTGGATCTGTGTGCCTACCCAGGGGTTAGGACTACTCTGGAGGAATGCCATTTGTTAACACTCTTCTTATGTTGCTGAGACCTGGCTGATTCCTATGTATATGTGTCCTTGGACCTTCTTTTGAGGTGGAGTTTAAACTAATCTTGGAGACTACAACCAGCTAGAGGATGGCCTACTGGACAAGGAATCCCATGGACCTACTGAGGAAGCAGGCCAGGATGTGACATTTGGTGTCAGGAATGGAATCTGTGGATCATTGCCACATGAGACCCTCCAGAGAAGAAGGGAACAAAGAACACATGGCCCTTTAGGTAAGGCACTCTCTCCAGGGAACCAGAGGTAAGAGTACTTCAGCCTTGGGAGGAGGCAGGTCCCCAGCATATCCAGTGGTGGGACTTCCTGTGTAGAGCTTAGATTGATTAAGGGGGTGGTAAAGGTACCTTTTAGCACCTGTGGTTGCCGGGCATATAGTGGAAGTGCCACACTCGGTATGTTTTGTTTTCTTATAGGAAAGATGGCCACTGAAGAGTTTCTGAAACTGGTATGAGACCAGATGCAAGCCCATCAGGACTTAATGGAACACTTACTAACACAGTTCTGGTCACTAGATGGCTAGCACTTGACTGCGGAGACCCCCGGGAAATAGTTAAATTAATTGTCCAAGAAAAATTCATAAATATTTTGCCCTCTAATGTTAGGATGCGAGTTACTCGCCAGGGCCCCGTGTCCCTACAAGAAATCATTGAAATTATGGAAAGGTTTGTAGGGGAGGAGGAACAATGGGGAGGAACTTGGGTGTAAGGGGGCCAAAAATGTCCAAACCCAAAGATAAAGATAGTAAGTCAAGTTTTTGGATCTAGGCCTAGACCCCGACCCGGGTTCCAAGAGTCCCGAGTGCCCTTGTTGAGAGAGAAGCGGGTGAGTGATGAAACTCCTAACCTGTTTAAGCAGGACACTAAACCCAGCTTCAAAAGTTTTACCTGTGTGGAGGAAGGATATTTTAAGAGAGAGTTCCCATATATGGATTGTTCCTTCTCTGGGACGGGGTGCAACGAATCCCCGGGAGCAAAAGGACAAGTGGAGAAAAGGGCGGTATGAATATTCAGGACTACTGTGGAAGGCTTATTAGATACTGGGAGTAACCAATCCTTGTTATCACAGGACTTAGCCCAAAACCTAGCAGTTCCCCACCAGGCTGGGAGGTTTTGTGTGAATGTCCAAATGAGATGTGGCATGTGGATGTGAGAAAATATTCTTAATATGAAGTAAGGATATCCTCCAAGGAGCAAATAATTCCTATAAAGCTAGCCCTGGTAGACCGGCTACCCTTCCCCTTGATCCTGGGAAGTGACTGGCTCAGGAAAGAGAGAAACCTGAGCTTTAAGGGAAATCTGCATAGCTTCCAGAGCTAAGGATTATGCAGAGACTCCAGAGGCTCCTAATTTGGGACAATTGTTTCCTTTTTCCAGAGATAAGGTAGTAGAGCCACCCAGAAAGGGAAGAAAGAGTAGGGCTATTCACCGGTTAGAGAAATTAAAAGGAATAGTCCCAAAAGTGCCCACAGAAGCTTTAAAGAAGAATGTCATTCAGAGCTTCCCCCATTTCCAAGAGAAACAACGGGTAGATGAGAGTTTGAGGGAGTGTTGGGATAAGCTCCAAAATGATGGGATTAAAGCTTGGGATGGTCATTACCCCTACTATACCTCGCAGGGTGGTTTGTTATATCGCATCAAGCGAAAGCAGTCGGAATTAGGGGAGAACCACCAGCTGCTGGTGCCAAAGTTATTCTGAGAGGCCCTGTTAACCTTAGCCCATGTTCTTCCTCTTGTGGGCCACCTCAGAGAACACAGTCCTGTATCCTGGCTGTTACATAAATTCTACTGGCCAAATATATATTAAACTATAAGAGATTTCTGTAGGTCTTGTCCAGATTGTCAGATTTCCCAACGCTTATCCCCAAGGAGCCCCTTAGTTCCAATTCTAGCAGTGGGGCAACCAATGGACCAAGTAGCCATACAGTAGATTGGACCATACTACTGCAGGGTTCCAATACATTCTGGTCATGGTAGACTATGCCATGTGCTTCCCCTGGGTAGTTCCCTTATACTCTCTCTTGGTCTGGGTGATTGCTAGGGAGTTGTTAAGGATTTTTTGCCAAGTGGGGTTCCCTCAAGAAGTACTTACCAATTGGGAAACTAATTTAGGGGTATGTTTACTAAGCCAGCTTTAACAGTTAACCCGAATTGAATTACATGGGACCTAGTTGCAGATAGCCCGGGTTAACCGTTAGCCCAGCTTAGTAAACATACCCCTTAATGTCCAAATTGCTAGAGGAAGTGTAGAGGCTGTTTGGAATTAGATTTGTAAAACTGCTGCCTATCATCCACAGGCTGATGGCCTAGTTGAGCGTTTTAATCAGACATTTAAGGAGATGCTCAGCAAATGCATCCACTTGGGACCAGTTGATTCCCTTTGTACTCTTAACTGCATGAGAAGTACCACAAGCTTCACTGGAGTTTAGAGCTAATGTATGGCCGGAGGTCTAGAGGTTTGCTGAGGTAGTTCGGGAAGCAAGGGTGGGAACATAGGAGGAACCCGTAAGGGTAATTGAATGTATGAATAAACTGAAGGAAAGGGCCCACCTGATGCTGCAATTAGCCACAGACTACCTAGAGGAGAAAAGTCAGAAAGAATATTATGATAAACAGACCAGGAACCAGGAGTTTCAGGTTGGAGACCAGGTATTGGCCCTACTACCCACCTCCACCATAAATTAATGGCACGGTGGAAGGGGCATTTGAGCTCAAAAAGAGGCTGGGTCCATTAGATTATGCGGTGCCCCAGGGACGACACAGAACACAAATTTTTCATGTTAACACCTTGAAGCCTTGGATTAGCCAGGAGGGGTTACCTGCAGATGTCCCTGAAGAGGAAGAGGATTTAGGTCCAGAGTTACAAATCTGAGGCGCACCATAGCAGGTAAAATTAGAGTCTCATTAGACTTTAAGCAGAAGCGCCAAATGGGAAGGTTTTTTGAGGAGTTTTTGGATGTTTTTCCTCCTATTCCTGGCAGGTCATCTATAGGTGAACACCAAATTATTAACACGCCTATTAGCACCTGAGGCAAAATGGGTTGAAGTTGAGAGAGATTAAGGAACTATTAGACCTAGAAGTAATTGAAGAATAAAATAGTGAGTTGGCCAGCTCAATTGTGCTTGTCCCAAAGCCCGATGGGTCCACTCAATTTTTAATACATTTTCAGTAGGTCAATGCCATATCGCACTTTGATGCCTACCCAATGCTCAGAACTGAAGAAATGATTGAGCAGTTGGAAGGGGCTCAATATATATCTACTTTAGATCTGACTAACAGTTTTTGGGCAGATACCCCTGGAGGCTACATTAAAAGAAAAGATTGCCTTTTTAACTCCACAAGGGCTACACCAATTTACAGTCTTGCCCTTTGGCCTTCATGGGGTGCTCGTCACATTTTAAAGGGTCGTCAATCAAGTTCTACGGCCCCCATCGGGCTTATACATGTGCATACCTGAATGATGTGGTAATCTTTTCCACAGATTGGGACCGTCATTTAAGGCATTTGAGAGCTGTCTGTGCATGTCTATGACAGGCTGGGCACACAGCCAACCCAAAAAATGTGCCCTGGGACAGCAGGAGTTGCAGTATTTAGGGCATATTATTTGAAGCAGGGTGGTAAAACCATTGCTCTCCAAAGTTGAGGCCATTAAAAGTTAAAAGGCTCCTCAAACAAAGAAACAGGTTTGAACATTTCTTGGCCTTATTGGGTACTATCAGAAATTTATTCCAAAGTTTTCAGAGATACTGTAGAAGCCCAATGACTGACCTGTTAAAGAATTCTCGTCCCAACAAGGTTCAGTGGGGGACCTCCTGTGAAAAAGTGATTTCAATCCCATAGGGAGACGCTTTGCAGGGAACCAGTGTTATGTAATGTTAATTTTCAAAACAAGTTTATTTTACAGATAGATGCATCTGGGGTGGGGCTTGGAGCAGTCTTGAGTCAGAAAGAGGGGGAGGAGGAGCACCCAATAATATACTTTAGCAGAACGTTTACCGATGCAGAAAGAAGGTGTTTGACCACAGAAAAAGAATGTTTGGCAGTAAAGTGGGCCAGTGGCTCATTACGGTAGTACTTGCTAGGAAGGTCCTTTACCCTAGTTATTGGCCATGCGCCTTTAAAATGGATAGGGTTAATGAAAAACTCCAACCCTCGGCTGATGTGGTAGTACTTTTCCCTTCAGGCATACAACTTTCAGGTAGTCCATAGAAAAGGGAAGGATCACATCAATGCAGACTTCCTCTCTCAAAAAGTAGGTGAAACAGAGGGGGAAGAAAGGGTTCCTGTCCTGGAAAAAAAGGGGGGAGGTATGTGATGGAGTATATATTTCATCACTAGGCTTAAAGAAAAACAAGTGAGATAAAAAGACATGGCAGTTCCAGGATCCAGGCCAGGTTTTGACTACTGACAGACCTAGGATAGAGGGTGGGCTGGTTTCTTGGATAACCAATGAGGGTGGGACATAAAGGGCAGAGCCACAACAGGGTATAAAGGCCAGGAACAAGAACAGGAGCTGGAACCACTGCTGACCTGAGGAGTGACTGGGATCTGTGTTTGCCTAAATTCTGCTGGATGAGATAAACCTATATTAATTTTTGAGGATTCTGATAGAACTTTGCATATTGCTTGGAGGAGTTATTTGTGAGAACTGAATACTAGTACTTAATACTAGTACTTCGACACACTTGTTACAACATTCCATGTAATGCATGTATATTTTAATACAATTTTTGAGTTCAATGTAAACCACCTTGATTTATGAAAGGCAGTATATAAGCACACATAAATAAATAAATAAATAAAAATACAAATGAAAAACCTAGCCTGAAAGTGGGAGGTGGTGGCACTAGCTCAAAGGCCAGTCAAAAAGCTCTGACCTGGAGAAAGCCATGAGAGTGGTGCCAGGAGGGCCACATTGTAAGCCCTAAGGTGAACTGTTTTTGGAGAAGAATTGTTTGCAATCCCACTAGTAAGAAACTGACTGTGGAATTGTCAGGCAAGAAAAGAGAAAAGGCATTTTTGTGGAACTTTCTAATATATAGACCTTGGACCTGTGTGCCCACCCAGGGGTTAGGATTACTTAGGTGGTACAGGTAAATGGAGCTCACTCTGAGGAGAAGGAAGTTAGCAGTGGTGTGCCCCAGGGATCTGTCCTTGGTCCGATTCTTTTTAACATCTTTGTTAGTGATATAGCGGAAGGGCTGCCGGGTAAGGTTTGCCTCTTTGCAGATGATACCAAAATCTGCAATAGAGTAGACACCCAGGAAGGTGTAGATAACATGAGGAGGGATCTAGCTAAGCTTGAAGAATGGTCTAGAATTTGGCAGCTGGGATTTAATGTTTAAAAAATTGAAGGTCATGCATTTGGACTGCAGCAATCCAAGGGAGCAATATAGTATAGGAGGTGAAGTACTTTTGTCCACTAAAGAAGAGCGGGACCTAGGCGTGGTTGTGTCTGATGATCTTAAAGTAGCTAAACAGGTAGAAAAGGTGACAGCAAAAGCTAGAAGGATGCTTGGGTGCATACGGAGAGGAATGGCTAGCAGAAAAAAGGAGGTGATAATGCCTCTGTATAAGTCTTTGGTGCGACCTCATTTGGAGTATAGTGTGCAATTCTGGAGACCGCACCTTCAAAAGGATGTGAACAGGATGGAGTCAGTACAGAAGGTGGCTACTAAAATAGTACTGTCCTCATCTCTACCACCTCCACTGGGAGACTATTCCATGGATCCACCACTCTTTCCGTAAAGAAATATTTCTGCATATCGTGGACCTGTAATAATGTATATATGTATATATGTATATATGTAAAGGCACCCCCCATCAATTGAGTGTAAATTTAGTAACCTAGCTGCTGTGTTGTGTGCCAAGCCTCATAATCAAAATGTATATTTTGCCAATTCCTGTCCTGTACAATCAACCGTTGGTTCGTGGCGTCTGTTTCTGGAGTTTTGCTGATGGCATGGTCTGGGTTGTCGTGTCTATATATCATGGTAACTTGCTGTTCTGTGTTCTTCTCTCTCTTATCTGTTTGACTGTCTCTGTCCCCTATTCTGTCCTATCAAATAAATGGCGTTCTTTTCTTATTTCCTTGAATGATATAGTATTGTAAACCGCTCTAATGCCTTTTTGGCCTGAGCGGTATATCAAATTTAAATAAACATAAACATAAACAAACCCTGATATGTAAAGTAAACCGCTGCTGATCGCTGGAAGTAGCGGTATACAAATGTATACTAAATAAATAAAATAAATGAATATCACTCCTGAATCTATCTCCCTTCACCCTCATCCCATGTTCCCTCATAGCAGAACTTGCTTTCAATTGAAAGAGGCTCTCCCCCTGAACATTTATGCCACGGAGGTATTTAAACATCTCAATCATATCACCTCTATCCCGCCTTTTCCTCTAAGGTGTACATATTAAAATCCCTAAATCTGTCCTCATATACTTTATAATGAAGACCACCAACCATTTTAGTAGGCACCCTCTGCACCGTCTCCATCCTGTTCACATCCTTTTGAAGGTGAGGTCTCCAGAATTGCACACCATACTCCAAATGAGGTCGCACCAAAGACTTATACAGTGGAACTTTCACCTCCTTTTTTCTACTAGCCATTCCTCTCCGTATGCAGCCAAGCATTCTTCTAGCTTTTGCCGTCGCCTTTTTTAACTGCTTAGTTTAAGATCATCAGATACAACCATGCCTAGGTCCCGCTCTTCTTTAGTGGACAAAAGTACTTCACCCCCTATACTATATTGCTCCCTTGGATTGCTGCAGCCCAAATGCATAACCTTACATTTTTTAACATTAAATCCCAGCTGCCAAATTTTAGACCATTCTTTAAGCTTAGCTAGATCCCTCCTCATGTTATCTACACCTTCCTGGGTGTCTACTCTATTGCAGATTTTGGTATCATCCACAAAAAGGCAAACCTTACCAGACAGCCCTTCTGCTATATCACTAACAAAGATGTTAAAAAGAATCGGACCAAGGACAAATCCCTGGGGCACACCACTGGTAACATCCTTCTCCTCAGAGTGAGCTCCATTTACCTGTACTCTTTGTCGCCTCCCACCCAACCAATTTCTAACCCAAGCAGTAACTTTAGGGTCAATCCCTAGGGGGCTCAGTTTGTTTATAAGTCGCCTGTGAGGAACAGTGTCAAAGGCTTTACTGAAATCTAAATAAACCACATCTATGGCTCTCCCTCGGTCCAACTCCCTGGTCACCCGTCAAAGAAATCAATCAGATTTGTCTGACAAGACCTGCCTCTGGTGAACCAATGCTGCCTCGGATCCTGTAATCCGCTGGACTGCAGAAACCTCACTATTTTCTCGTTCAGCAACATTTCCAATAATTTAATCACCACCGAACTAACCGGCCTGTAGTTGTCAACCACATCCTTACTTCTGCTTTTGTGTAAAGGCACCACATGAGCCTTTCTCCAGTCCTTTGGCACCACTCCCGACTCCAACGAGGCATTGAAAAGGTCAGTCAGTGGAGCTGCTAGAACGTCCCCAAGTTCCCTCAGTATTCTAGGGTGTATCCCATCCGGTCCCATCGCTTTGTCTACTTTAAGTTGAGCTAGTTTCTCAAGAACAAGTCTTCTTAAAATTGTTCAAGATGTCTCTCGCTTCTGTTCCTGTTTGTGGGTGTTTTCTGAGGTCCTGCTCATGGTTCTTCATCTGTGAACACAGAACAGAAATATTTGTTAAGCAATTCCGCTTTATCCTCATCAGTTTCTACATATTCCTCCCCTTCACCCTTGAGTCTGACAATACCACTTTTGCCCTTCCTCTTCTCACTAACATATCTGAAAAATGTCTTATCCCCCCATTTTATTGCATTGGCTATTTCCTCCTCTTTTTGAATCTTCGCTTTCCTGACTACTTTGCTAGCTTCTCTAAGTTTTTCCAAATATAGATACCTGTCTTCCTCTCTCTGTGATCTCTTGTATTTCATGAAGGCTTCCCTCTTTTTCTTCACTTGTTCAGCTACTTCTTTCGAAAGCCATAGCAGTCTCCTTTTCCTTTTACCCTTATTTGCCATTTTAACAAAAAGGTTGGTTGCCCTGAAAATATACCCTTTCAGTTTTGCCCACTGTTTTAGAAATACTTTCACCATGGGTAAGCACCAAGTCCAGTATGGCCCCTTCACGTGTGGGGTCTGTTACCAATTGCTTGAATAGTTCTCCCTATTAAATCCAGGATCTCTTTACTTCTAGATGATACTGCAGCAGGAATGTGCCAATCAACATCTGGCATATTGAAATCCCCTATCAGTAGCACTTCCCCTTTCCTAACAATGCTCCGTATGTCTTCAATTAACTCTGTCCACGTCTTCCTCTTGTGAGGGAGGTTATATCACGCCAATGCAGATAGATTTCTCTTTCCCTCTTTCTAGTTTAACCCACAATGCCTCCTCTCTCCCTTTTAAGCTCTGTAATTCCAAAGCTTTAATAGTATTTTTTTACATATAGTGCCACTCCTCCTCCCCTTCTTCCTACCCTGTCCTTTCTGAATAAAGAATAGCCAGGTATAGTTACATCCCAGTCATGGTTTTCTGTGAACTATGTTTCTGTAACTGCCACTAAATTCAAATCGGCCACTCCCACCAAAGCTTCAACATCAGGGATCTTACAGTATTTCCCATGCTAGGGGCATTTATACACACTGCTTTCCATATGTTACCCTTGTTACCCATTTCCATAAAGGTATTTAATGTATCACTCACCTGGGGGCTTTAACTTACATGGGGGCTTTCTTCACCCATCCCCAACGAGTCTAGTTTAAAGCCCTTAGGAGCTTAGGAGCCAAGAGTCCAGGGTTTGATTCCCATTAGCACCCCCTGGGCACACATTGCCTGAGAAGACTCCAAGTTATCAATGTGCATTACCAAGTTTAAGTTACAATGTAAACTGTTTTGACTAAATGATAAAGCGGTATAAAAAACCTCTTAAATAAATCAACAATAGTTCCTGGTACCAACTAGTCAGAATTTAGGATAAATCCAAATCAGTTCCATTATTTTGTGGATTGGAAAGGCTATAGCCTGAAAGATCAGAGCTGGAGGCCTACCATGAATATCCGTGCAAAAGTCTACTTGCCTGGTTCTATAAAAATCATCCCAAGAATTCCAGGTCCTAAGGCCCCAGAAAGGGGTGGGAAGGAGGTAATCTGTCAGGGGTACCAGGAATCAAACCCACAATCCTGCCAGACAGTTCTAGGAGCTTTGAGTCAGAGGCAATGGATGGGGAAGCCACCCCAGGAGGAGACGACTGGACCAGCATGAGGTATGTCCTCTTAGTCACTATCTATAAGGAAATTCACCTGAACACAGCTTTGCAGGTTCAACAGTTTTCAGCGGGCCTGTACTGTGTCTAATGTTATTCAACTCCACTCCACTGTCCAGTGAAGTGTTTCTTCTTGCAGTTCCTACTGCTTCACATCTGGTTCCTGCTTCATGACTGACTACTGCACTCTCCAAGGTTCCTTTTTCATGGCTGACTACTGCATTCTCCCTGGTTCCTGCTTCATGACTGACTATTGTACCACATCCGGTTCCTACTTCATGACTGACTACTGCACTCTCCCTGATTCCTGCTTCATGACTGACTACTGCACTCTCCCTGGCTCCTGCTTCATGGCTGACTACTGCACTCTCCCTGGCTCCTGCTTCATGACTGACTACTGCACTCTCCCTGGCTCCTGCTTCATGGCTGACTACTGCACTCTCCCTGGCTCCTGCTTCATGACTGACTACTGCACTCTCCCTGGTTCCTGCTTCATGACTGACTACTGCACTCTCCCTGGTTCCTGCTTCATGACTGAGTACTGCACTCTCCCTGGTTCCTGCTTCATGACTGACTACTGCACCCTCCCTGGTTCCTGCTTCATGGCTGACTACTGCTCCCTCCGTGGTTCCTGCTTCATGACTGACTACTGCACCCTCCCTGGCTCCTGCTTCATGACTGACTACTGCACTCTCCCTAGTTCCTGCTTCATGGCTGACTACTGCACTCTCCCTGGTACCTGCTTCATGACTGACTACTGCACTCTCCCTGGTTCCTGCTTCATGGCTGACTACTGCACTCTCCCTGGTTCCTGCTTCATGGCTGACTACTGCACTCTCCCTGGTTCCTACTTCATGACTGACTACTGCACTCTCCAAGGTTCCTTTTTCATGGCTGACTACTGCTCCATCGCTGGTTCCTGCTTCATGGCTGACTACTGCACTCTCCCTGGTTCCTGCTTCATGACTGACTACTGCACTCTCCCTGGTTCCTGCTTCATGACTGACTACTGCTCCCTCCGTGGTTCCTGCTTCATGACTGACTACTGCTCCATCCCTGGTTCCTGCTTCATGGCTGACTACTGCACTCTCCCTGGTTCCTGCTTCATGACTGACTACTGCACCCTCCCTGGTTCCTGCTTCATGGCTGACTACTGCACCCTCCCTGGTTCCTGCTTCATGGCTGACTACTGCACCCTCCCTGGTTCCTGCTTCATGGCTGACTACTGCACTCTCCCTGGTTCCTGCTTCATGGCTGACTACTGCACTCTCCCTGGTTCCTGCTTTATGACTGACTACTGCACTCTCCCTGGTTCCTGCTTCATGACTGACTACTGCACTCTCCCTGGTTCCTGCTTCATGACTGACTACTGCACTCTCCCTGGTTCCTGCTTCATGACTGACTACTGCACTCTCCCTGGTTCCTGCTTCATGACTGACTACTGCTCCCTCCGTGGTTCCTGCTTCATGACTGACTACTGCACTTTCCCTGGTTCCTGCTTCATGACTGACTACTGCTCCCTCCGTTGTTCCTGCTTCATGACTGACTACTGCACTCTCCCTGGTTCCTGCTTCATGGCTGACTACTGCACTCTCCCTGGTTCCTGCTTCATGACTGACTACTGCACTCTCCCTGGTTCCTGCTTCATGGCTGACTACTGCACTCTCCCTGGTTCCTGCTTCAAGACTGACTACTGCACTCTCCCTGGTTCCTGCTTCATGACTGACTACTGCTCCATCCCTGGTTCCTGCTTCATGACTGACTACTGCTCCATCCCTGGTTCCTGCTTCAAGACTGACTACAGCACTCTCCCTGGTTCCTGCTTCATGACTGACTACTGCACTCTCCCTGGTTCCTGCTTCATGACTGACTACTGCACTCTCCCTGGTTCCTGCTTCATGACTGACTACTGCACTCTCCCTGGTTCCTGCTTCATGGCTGACTACTGCACTCTCCCTGGTTCCTGCTTCATGGCTGACTACTGCACTCTCCCTGGTTCCTGCTTCATGACTGACTACTGCTCCATATCTCCTTTCTGCTTTATGCTTGCGCTGGTTCACCCTGGTCTGGGCCTACTCTCTCCGCCATGTTCCTGCCCAGAGTAGGCCCTCATATTGCCACACAATTTCATGAAAGACCTTTTCTGTGTGTAAAACATGAAAAACCCTTAATGAAATTACCCTCTGCATGTGTCAGCTTTGTAAGTTCAGTGTTTTTAATATTGACACATTTATTTATTTAACTGGTTTTATATACCGCCTTTCGACACATCAGGGCAGTTTACATCAAACAGTAACTTAACGTGGGATACATAGAACCTTAATTGTCACATATAGAACTTTAATTGCCAACAACTTAAATAACTATATACACGAACATAATACTAACAAGTTCATGCTTAAGATGCGTACAGTATTTGGAACTTATCTGATATAACATTGATATACAATCTACAGGAGGGGAGGCTAGGGGAAGTGGTAGGAGAGACCAGGGGGGAAAGTAGTGGGGTGGCAGGGCTAGAGAGGGGGGATGGATAGGAGACTGGGCCTATGGTCATTAGGGATAGGGCAGGCAGTGATAAGAGAGTTACTGTAACTGAGGCAGATGGATGTGCATAGTTAATTTGGAGCTATCGAGAAGTGCTCAAGGAACAGATGCGTTTTTGTTTTCTTATGAAAGTCGTTGAAATCACACATGACACTTAACATACAACTCTCTAGTTCCTGGTTCATAAGCACTGTAAATTCTATATTTATAAGTAAGATAATGCTCTTCTTTTATTTTAAAATAATATCAACTGAGATGAAAGCATTCTAAACAGAAGAATCCACTGACATCCTCTGCCAGTATGCAGAGGCAGCGGCTTACATTGTCATCCTGCTATACATGGAGAATTTTTTTTAACAGGGCATCAATATGTGCAGGCCAATAAAACACCTATAGCAAACCTATTTCATAGACACACCTATGTGTCTTTATAAACTACTAGAACAAATCCTGCAGAAATTATGGCTCTGCTGAAGCCACAGGCCTTTATTTGGGAGAGGTGTAAAGTGCGTGTGTACACTGAGGCTCTGCCTGCACTTCACCCAAATTCTGCCCTCTGTAAAATGTCTTATTATTGCATGTATTTGTAAGCATGGGTCAATTTTATAAGAAACCTTTTACACATGTATCCTGACATATAAAGGTGGAAAAGGGTTTATAAAATTACCTTCTTTACGTGATAGCTTATCTTTCGGCCTTGACATCAGCATGTACTTAAGTAGTCATACTTTCAGAATAAAACACACCCTTAGTAATAAAATAAGGGAATGAAAGGAGAAAGGGATTTTCCTAACTGCTGTTTTCAAGTATTTCCCTACATTACCAGAAGCAGAGTACTGTATGTAGGGAACTCTGTTTTATCTCTTACAAATCGTTATGAGCTCTGATGTGACAGGAAGGGGTTGCAGTGGGTACTTGAGCACTCCCAATATTGAGCAAACTACTTCACTGCGCCTAAGAGGGGGACATTTGTGTTTAGTTGAGCACCTCTGATCATTCTGAAATGCTGGCTCTTATGCACACCTGCACCTCTATAGGAAGGAATAACAGAACCAAATCCCTAGTTCTGTGGAGCATAAGACGGTGATATCTTACCATTTTCTTAATGAACTGAACGTTGTTCTTCCACGAGATGAAAAACAATCTGGATCACTGTTAGAGAAGATGATCTAATATTTAAAGCTTACATCCCTTTTAGTCACAGGACATAAGATTTTCCATTACTTGAAATCTGTATTAAAGCACATTTCACTGCACTGCATCTTCAACAAGCTCATTTATTTTTGATACATCAGTTGGAATCTGATGCCAAGTTTAATTTCTGCAATCATAGTGGTCAGCAGACAGCTTGTTTGTTTGACCTTTATTTCTACATATCCTAGTGGAACAGCACAACAACCATTCTATATTATTCATAAATGTCGTATAAAGGCCAAAGAAAATGATTAATGAGAACATAAGAGCATAAGATGTTCCATACTGGGTCAAACCAAAGGACCATCAAGCCCAGCATCTTGTCCCTGACAGTGACTATTCCAGGTCACAAGTGCCTGGCAGGATCCCAAAGAACAGATCCAAATCGTTCTTGCTTATATCATGTCTACCTGGCTGACAATGTTTTATTGACCTTTCTTCCAGGAATTGTCTAAACCCCTTTAAATACAATTATGGTAACTGCTTTCACCATGTCCGCTGGCAAAAAATAAAAATTCCAGAACTGTGCACTGCGTGAAAATACATTTTCTTTGATTTGTTTTAAAAGTGCTATCTTAAAGCTGCATGGGGTGTCTTGTAGTCCTTGGAGTATTTGAAGGATAAATGACCATTCCCTATTTAGATGTTCCACCCAACGCCTGATTTTATAGAGCTCTGTCATGTCTTCTCTCAATCATCTCATCTCCAGGCTGTGGATCCCTAATCTGGCTAATACTTTCCCCTCTGGTCTTACTCTGCTGTAAATGGCTAAAGGCTTTGCCCTTCTTAGGGCCGATGCCAGGGCACTAGGTGCCCTAGGGAATGTTTAGCCGGGTGCCCCTCTCTTACAAACCCTGATTTACCTACAGCATCTGCTCCAGCACCCTCCTACCAGTATGGTTTAGGGTTTATTTAAAATTTGATATATCACCTTTCAAATTATGTCTAAGCGGTGTACAATAAAAAACATCTCACAGTGTGAAAGGAACACCATAAAATTCATAGGATAGGAGAGAACAGTGAGGGCAGCAAGCAGGAGGGAAGGGAAGAGGGGGAGAGACGGGAACAGCAGAGGGAGAGAGGAAGCAGAACTCTGACGAGCGGTATCAGTTGGCAAATGGGCAAACCAAAAAAGGTTAAGGAGTGGGGAAAGGAATACCAAAAATGTAATGAAATGGGTAGGTTTTTAGTGCAATTTTAAACTTACAGTAGGAAGATTCTAGGCGAAGGTCACTTGGAAGAGAATTCCACAATGAAGGACCTAAGAAAAAGAATGCCGAGTGTCGAGTATGTTCTAAGCGTGCCTGCGAAGGAGAAGGAAGACATAAATGGTTTGTATGGATAGATCTTAGAATGCAGGAGGGTGCATGAGGGATGAGAAATGAAGATAGGTACAAAGGGGAGCCTGAGTGAAGAGTCTTATAAATAATAGTAAGGAGTTTGTATTGAGAATGATGGGAGAGTGGGAGCCAGTGGGATTTTATGAGAAGAGGGGTAATATGATCATGTCTAGATGCAGAACGAAGGAGCCGAATAGCCGCATTCTGAACAGTCTGTAGGCGCTTGGTTTGATAGTGAGGTAACAGTGGCTCTGGCACAGTGATTCCTCCTTTAACAGCAGTGAGTCCGGCACAGCATCCTCTTCTCTCTCCATCCCCCACAGTCTCTTCCCAGCTTCTCCCCTCTCCATTATCCAGTTGCGTAACCCCTTTTGTTCTTTCTGCCCATTCTCTTCCTCACATCTTTCTTTTCTATCCCCACTCTCTTCCTAGGATCCCTTCCTCTCTCCTTCATGCCCTGCAGCAAAGCCTCGTTCACCCTCTCTCCTCCCCCTCTGCCTCACATTACTATTGTGCACAAAGCTGGTTCAAGCAAAAGGAGCGCTCTCTTACCCTATGCTGCCACCAACCCTGCATTTCTTTCTTTTCCAGCATTCATGCTCATACCCCCTCATGATGGCAGCATTGAGGAGCTGGTGGAACTGTAGGAGCTGTAGCAAAAGCCTCTGCTGCTTTGCCTAGCCCATTTTTTCAGGTATGCTGTGTGAGCCTGGGTTCCCTGCCAGCCATGGCTGTCCACCCTACAGCACCTAGCTCATTTTGGCTGGCAGAGGTTAAGGATCCCCCTCAGCTATGCTGGGCTACCCCAAGGCACCTTGAGATCTACTGCTGGCTGGACTCTGGTGCAGCAGTTTTTGCAGCCCTTCAAATTTTGTCATTCTAGTTATTACATTTGATTTTATTTGCCTAGTGGTGAAGCAGGTCCTGTTACCATCTCAGACCCCAGATTTCTACAACACACTGAAGCCCAAAGTGTTTTGTAACTCTGGGGCCCTTTTACTAAAGTGCGGAAAGTTTTGCACTTACTATGCATTAGAAGCAAAACCCAACACATGGAAAGTGTGAAAGATATGAGGTAGCTGTCGGGTGTGTGCCCAGTGCGTCCTCTACATTTACCATATGGAAAAGTCCCTGAGTGTGCATTAAATTCATTGGCGATTAGCACAGGTGGCATTAAGTGCACCCATGCTAACTGCAAAATTGCTAGCGTGTGGTAATTACCGTGCACTAAGTGTAGTGTGCAGCTCCTGCCCATTCCCCTCCGCCCCCCCTCCCTTGTCCCTGTTCCATTGCACACTAAGCAGTTAACATGGGAGTTTTACAATGCTGGCTGCTTTCAACACGCAGTTGCCTTTACCGTGGGCCTTCACTAATGGTTATCACATGTTAAAATGTGCGCTACCTGCTTAGTTCACTTTAGTAAAAGGGCCCCTTAGTCCCTGGATTGCTCTATCAGGTAGGAGAAAGTTATTTACTCAACAGCCCTGAATATTCATGCACTGGTTAATCATTCTTTCCTGCATTTGAAAGATGAAGGAGGAAGAAGAAAACTAAAAACATCTTTTCTATCATCCTTACTCCTGCTAATATTATTTAGAAATTACTGAAGGCAACAGTTTTAGGCCTTCTTCATAAAACTACCAAAGAAGCAAGAAGATTTATGAGCAGTTCATGATCCCTAGTTTCCTTCTTTGATACTGTAAATATATGCCAACTTTACCAGAGGGTAACTCATCATGAGCTGTATCTAAGTAGCTAAATCCATTTGCCTTTTTGTTATGTGAGTTTCTGTGTAATAAGTGCACCATTGAACAGTGGATATATATTTTTTTCTCGGTATGAGACAAGGCAAAAGTCAGATGGTGAACAATGGCAAGGCAACTTTAAGATTTCTTGATGTCAACCAATGGCAGGGTAGTTTTAAAAAACACTTGGTAATTTCAGAATGTGCTCTGAGCTCTCTGAGATTTTATTTGGACTGTACTGTATTTCTGTATTTGCCTGTGTCCCTCTTCGAAATATAAAGGAAATAGGATTCCAGATGTCAGGAACACTGAGTACGCATGAAAAGTAAGAGCTATGGGGGGGGAATGGGTATGCACTTTTTTTAAATTATTGCTAAGTGCATGCTTCAGCAAAGACACGAAGTGAGTTATTGTAAATCTAAAAACAATGCAAATCATATTATAGCGATCATTAGTATAAAATTAAACAATCATAGCACAAATCACTAAAAAAATAAATCAAACAATGATTCAAATTGGTTGAATAATCAAATCATTATTAAGGGGAACAAACAGTCATACAGGTACATCAATCTTATGAGGCCAGCCAGTTTTCCTATAGAAAACGAGGGTAAAGATCTTGAAGGCAGATATGCATTTTTAGGGTCATTTATTAAAGCACAGTAACCTATGTTAAGTTAATGCAGCTCTCGCTAACTTTAATGCAGGTTGATGCATGCACCAATTGCCTCAGATCCATTATATTTAAAAGAGCTGATTCACTACCCTGCATGCATTAATTTGCTTTAAAGTTAGTGTGATCCATATTAACCTAGTGCAGATTGCCACGCTTTGATGAACAGGTCTCTTAATGTGGTTTCTGTCAGGTGCATGAAATAGAGCCAATGCAATGGTCTTTAAGCACGTCTGCTTAATAATTTACTTTATTATTTCTGCCTTTCATCATGATAGAAATGATCGCTGGAGACACAAATGAATATTTCAGTATTTCCCAGTTAAGAGCTCAAAATGGTAAACTCTTCTTTCTTCGTGCATTTTCACATTTTGTTTTCACATTTATTTGGTAATCTGGACATCTTGGATAGCATACCTACTTAATTTCACTGGAATGTGGAAATAAGATTATACAAGATATACTTGGGCAAATTTATCAAATATTTGTTTCAATACAAAACAGAGGTCTCTTGAAAGAACGGAGTCTGTCTTATTGTGAGCTCAAGGAAAAACATATATCACAGACACTTCCCATATTCAACTCCTCTATCCAGTGGCGGACCTACATTTTTGGGGCCCTGAAGCTTAGACTGTTATGGGGGCCCTTAGACAACCAGCAATGAGGTCTGGGTAACCACTGTTATCATCTTTAATGGGGTTGTTCCACGACAGATCATCACAAATTTTTTAAAAATTTAACCACTACATTTCAGATTTTGATTAAAATTGCTATACTGGATCATCTCACATCAAAGTCACTGATGTGAATACAAATTTCCTATGCCTTATAGTTTTCGAGTTATGGCAGGATGAAAATTAGAAAAATGTGTAGAATTTTAATAAAAGTTTTAATTTCTGTCATAAATGTTAATAGTGTTTTAAATTATTTATAATTATTTTATATTAAATATATTTAAAATGAAATATCCTTAATTTGAATGTTTTTTCCTTTATGGCTAGCCTATCTGATACTTTAATAACCTTTTAATTTTTATTTTAACTATTATTTTGTATTTAATTAAACTATATTATTAATATTATTATTTTTTTAAAAACCCTTCTCATACAGAAGACCCAACATTTTTAAGCAATGTGGACTAAAGTCGCTCCTGGAGCCCCTCTGGGATTCTAGACCTTGGAGCTTAAGCTTCATTAGTTTCATAATAGATCCACCCCTGCCTCTACCGAATCTTACAACACACGTGGTACAGAATTAGCCATTGGATTTGGCTTTTGGATTTAATTACTCACCTTTCCAAACTTGAGCTCAGGGTAAGTTATGTTTCAGGTACAGTAGATATTTCCCTTCCCCAGATGGCTTACAATCTAAGGGGCATGTTTACTAAAGTCCGCAAATCTGCGCGGCGCAAAATAGCGCACGGTAACGCGGCATTGAAACGCGCAGAAACACGTTTAAACGCCCCGCACACGTGCGTGTCACCCCCGCACAGGTACGCGGTTCAGTAACGGGCCCCGTACAAGTGCGGGCCCGCAAATGTCCGATAGAGGCGTGGAACGGCTAAAGGAGGGCGGAGGAAGGCTCCGGAGGGGCGGAGGGACGGGGTCAATGGGTGGAGAGTGGGAGGGGAGAGTCTCCCCGCACGGTATCGGGCCCGAATCTACATGTAAAAAATAGCGCGAGTGAAACACTCGCGGTAGAGGGCATATAAAGGGAAGAGAAACCATTTCCGTCAGCAATGTACAGCAAAACCGGGGAAACATGCAAAACGTCAGCAGTGTGATACATGTGCACAGCACAAAACTGCAATGAAAAAGAGGAAATGACCACAACAAAAGCATTAAAATAGTAAATCAGCTGGGGAACAGGTATAGTAATGCGCAAAAGTTAAAAACACACCCAGCAGGGGAGGTCACGTGATGCGGGCAGAGTAGTGGTCGCATCCTAGGTGTGCTCCGCAACCCCCTAGCCCAAACCGGCACTTTTTACACCGTTAAAACCCCCGAGACCGGGTTCTGCTTTAGCGATCTGCATACCGGAACACTTACCGCTTCTATAGCCGGCTTCGGAGTGGAGAGGAGGGGCATGGCGACAGCGGTAAAATCCACCCGGAGGGACCGGGAGCGCATGGTGGGAGCCGGAAAGATGGCGGAGACGGCCTTGGCGCCAAGTTCCCCGAAATCCCCTGCTTACCTGGACGAGGTGTCAGCAGCCGTAGCAGCGGCCCTGTCGTCTCAATTCACAGCCCTCCATGAGAAAATGGATGGGCTACAGAGCTCCGTTGATGCCTTGGGGAGCCGACTGCGGGAAGCGGAGGACCGGCTTGGCCAGGCAGAGGACAAAATGGAGACGCTGACCCGGGAGGTAGCAGACCTGAAATCCCAGGTCGAGTCACAGGCCACAAAACTTGACGACCTGGAAAACCGATCCCGAAGGAAGAACCTACGGATAATGGGGATTCCCGAGGCAGTGACAGATAGAGATCTTCTTCCTTACCTGGACTCCCTGATAGCCATGCTGCTGAAGAATGTAGAACTGGATGACCCGCTGCAGATCGAGCGGGCCCACCGGGTCGGCCCTGTCCAAACCCGCGACAGCCGGCCCCGGATCGTCCTGGTGAAGTTCCTGCGGTTTCCCCAGAAGGAGCGGATACTGCGAGCGGCCCGACAGCTGGGAGAGGTGGTCTACAATAACTCGAGGCTCCGTATCGCTCAGGATTATTCCATCGCCCTGAGCCGGCGACGCCGGGATTATGCACCGCTCTGTGAGAAATTGATACAGGCCAAGATCCGCTTCACGGTGCAATATCCAGCCCGACTACACGTGACACATGCGGGTGTCCACCGTGCCTTTGACTCTGCTGCTGCCGCTCAGCCGTATGTGGACCAACTTGCTGCACGAGAACGAGCAGCGCCAGCACTCCCCGCAGCGACCTGAGGAACTGGAGGCCTTATCCGGGTAGTCCCATTGTGTGCGGACTTGCTATCTACCTCGCTGTTTGTGGAGCACTGTTCAGCGGCCTCGCAGTGTGGAGCCCTACAGAGACCCAGTGACCGGAGAGGGATTGAGCGGGCCTGCTGTGTGGGGTGATGAAACTCTGTTTCCTTCTCCTTTGTTACTTGTTACTGTAACTGTTACTTTGCTGAGATGTTGCCTTGCAAGGATACTGTATCTTGCTCTGTCTCTGGGGCGCTTGGCTAGCCGCTCGCCGGGTGGGAGGTCAAGTAGGGATTTTTTTATTGCAAGGTTGGGGCTTCCCCCGTGGCTCTGGCCCCAGCTGGGCCTATGGGTAGGATACTCAGCGGCCTGCAGGCGGAGGGGGCAATCCGATGTGGGTTGCTCCCCCTGCTTCTGTGGTTTTTGCGCCTCCCCCCTATCCCGTCTTCTCTCTCCCTTCATGCCTTCTTTGTTTCTTCCTTTCACCATTATGTTAGTGCTGTTGTGAGATTGGGGAGTTGGAGGGCTGCTGGTTAGCGGGAGCAGTGGGTTACAGCAGGCTTGCGGCTGGGTTAGCCGCTGGACGGAGGGGGGGTGAGGCAGACGCGAGGGTTAGTAACCAGGGGGGGGGGTGGGGGGTGGAGGTGGAGGGCACCTAGTGGGACCTTTATAGGCTCCCTAGGAAGGAGGGGGAGAAGGACCTAGGGGGGGTTGCTGTAATTCAGGGGGGGGGGCAGGGACAAGTGGGATGGGGGGGGGAGGTGGGATGAGGCCAGGCAGGGAGCTTCGGTGGGTGAGTGGTGTGGTGCTTGGCCTGATAGAGCTGATGAGGGGAATGGGGGGGCTGGGAGAGGAGGGGGAGGGGGGGGTGGGCGATTGGGGGGGTGGGGGTCCAAGGTCACCGAGTGCACCTAGATTGGTCATAGTAATAGATGGATGGAGCAATGTCTTCCTAAGGGGGAGACCTCAGGCTGGGGAGGTCCTACCCCATTACTACCACATACTGGAAATATATACCCTGTTTGAATACGACCCACCCTGAAGGTAGTCTCCTGGAATGTGTGTGGTATAGGGAATCCCATAAAGCGATATAAAGTGTTGCAGAATTTAGCCAGACTAAAATGCGATGTTGCCATGCTACAAGAAACCCACCAGACGGCCGACGAGCATGCTAAACTACAGAAAATGTGGGTGGGACAGAGTTGGGGCGCCCCGGCTAAGGGGAAAAAGGGTGGAGTGGTCACTCTGGTCAGTGCACGGGTCCGCTTTGAGATGGAACAGCAGTGCTCGGACCCAGACGGTAGATTTATCCTGCTTTATGGCTACTTGGAGGGTAGGCCTATTGTGTTGGGTAATGTATACGGACCCAACGTTGTGGATCGGCCGTTCTACGCCCGACTGGCCTCCTGGGTGGAACAGTTGCCAGATGTGCCATTAATACTGGCTGGGGACCTGAATGGGGTGTTGGACATAGACCTGGATACGTGTGGAGGGGGGAGTGTGAGAACGCGGGTTTCGACCACTAAAACGCTGCGAGAGTTGTGTCGTCGTCTGGGGACGGTAGACCCCTGGCGCCTCCTTCATCCCTTCGAAAAGGACTTTACTCACCAGTCGCGGGCGCACGGCTCTAATGCGCGCATTGACTATGTCTTGGTTTCGGAGAGGCTCTTTGAAAGGGTAATGGATGCGCATATAGCCCCGTCGGTAATCTCTGATCATGCCCCAGTCTGGGTGGAATTCCGATGGGGAGATCTGTCCACCTCTACGCGTGTCTGGCGGTTTCCCATGGACCTGTACTACGATACTAATTTCCACACCCACCTAGGACAGTGTTGGCAGGATTTTACGATGTACAATAAGCAACATGAATCGGAAGCAGAACTGTTCTGGGAGACAGCCAAGGTTGTATTGCGTGGTAATATTATTGAATATGCCGCGCGGAAGCGTAAATTGCTTGCGGCGCAGATCGTTCAGCTAGAAAAACAGGTGATCCGTGCCCGACGGCGCTGTGCGGGGGATCCCAGTAGAACACATAAGCGCAGGCTTTGGGAATTGCAAACCTCACTCAACGAATTGGTGCATCAGAGGGCGAAGAAGTCCCACGAGTACTACCGCTATCAGCTATACCGGTTTGGTGACAAGCCGGGGAAACTCTTAGCACGCTGCCTCCGCGGTAGTCGGGCATCTAGGCTGATTGTGGCACTTCGAGATGAGCGGGGGGGACTGCAGAGGGGAAAGAGGGAAATAGCCCATACGTTCCGTGCCTTTTTTCAACAGTTATATGCGCGGCGGGACGGGTCTCCGGCTGCCATGCAGAATTACTTAAGTAAACTTGACCTGCCCCAGGTGGGGGCAGACCAGCGGGCCTATCTGGATGCCCCGATCACAGTGGAGGAAGTTGGTAGGGTCATACAGACAGCTGCCTGCTGTAAGGCGCCTGGCCCAGATGGATTCGGGGCAGAGTTTTACAAAATCTTGGGGGATTGCGTGCCCCCCACCTTAGTGGCAATGTATCAACAGCGCGTGGCACAGGGTAGATTTAAATGGGGCCCCAACCATGCCTATATTACTTTAATACCCAAACCAGGCAAAGACCCCACGCAGGCGTCGTCCTATAGGCCGATTTCTTTGTTGAACTTTGACCTCAAAGTGATGGCTAAAGTTCTGGCGGACAGGTTGGCATCGGTATTGGGGGATCTGGTACATGATTCCCAAGTTGGCTTTGTCCGGGGGCGATATGCCGTGCGCAACCTGCGTAAAATCTTGCTATCAATGGAATGGGTGCACGAGCGCGGGACGCCGTCGTTGTTAGTCAGCTTCGACGCGGAGAAGGCGTTCGACCAAGTGCAGTGGGACTATCTGCACGGCCTCCTGCCGTATTACGGGTTTGGTGACTCCTTCTGTAGGATGGTGGAGTTATTGTATGCGGATCCAACAGCGGGAATATTATGCAATGGGGAGGTATCGGAGAAATTTAATCTGGAGAGGGGCACGCGTCAGGGCTGCCCTCTTTCCCCCCTGCTCTTTGTGCTGTCCCTGGACCCACTGATACGGCGTATAGAGGAGTCTCCCGATATTCCGGGGGTGCGCATTGGCTCACACGGGTTTAAGGTGGCGGCCTTTGCCGATGACCTACTGATGCATCTTACGAAGCCTCAACAAACATTACCCCGGTTGTTGGAGGAGTTTTCCCTCTACGGTAGATTCGCAGGCTTAAGACTTAACCTGGCTAAATCGGAGGCGCTAGATGTGGGCGAGAACCTGAAAGATAGCTGGCCTGGGAACTTTCCGCTTCGATGGGCTGCGGATTCCTTCGTTTATCTCGGCATTTTGCTGACTCGAAGACCATCTCAGCTTTATAAAGCGAATTTCGAACGTATCTTCTCTAAAATCAGAGCGCAGATGCAGGCGTGGGCACCCCTTCCATTGTCCCTTCTGGGGCGCGTAGCAGCCTTAGGGATGGTGGTTCTTCCCAGGATGCTTTATTGGCTGCAGACCCTTCCGGTCTGGCTATTGAAACGGGATTTGCGGCGGGTTGAAAGAGCCATTAGAGGGTTTCTTTGGAAAGGTGGCCGAGCACGTATCCCGTTGGTTCGGATGAGGGGGGGATGGAGGTCGGGAGGGGTGGGAGTTCCGGACGTTTGGAAATATGCCTTGGCGTGTCAGGCCCGACACATTGCCGATTGGATGGGGGATACGGAGGTTTATACTCCCCGGGCCTTAGAGGAGGCCTTTGTGGCGCCGCAAACTCTTGATGCGGTGTTGCATCTTGGGCGGGGGGTTTTGCCGGCACGCCTGGTTGGAAGTGTTCTGTTGCAGGCTACTAGACGTACATGGCAGCAGTTGAATAGATATTGGGGGAGTAGCCCGGAGGTCTCCAGCTGGCTACCCCTGCGGGGAAATCCCTGCTTTACTCCGGGGTCAGACTCTGTGTTTTTTCAGCGTTGGGAGCAAGCGGGGATTACGCGGTTAGGCCATGTGGTGGACACCGAGGGGCGATGTAAGGCCCTGGACGTTATTTGTGGGGAATATGATCTGAACCCTGGGAACTCAGTTTTTGCATACATGCAATTGTCTCATTATATTGGAACACTGCCTGGGCGAGAACTGCAAGCGGAGCGCTCTGCGAAGATTCTGGATTTTTTTGCCCTGGGGTCGGAAACGCCCCCGACGATTGCTCTGTTTAAGAGAAAACTCGATTCCTTCGACCCACCCCCGGATCATGCGGCGGTAGAACAAGCATGGGCGAGAGACTTAGGTAGGGAGATACCCGCGGGCTCGATCCAGGGCGCGTTGGGTAGGATTGCGTGCCTTGTGGAGGGGGCCCGGTGGCGCGAAATTCAGTTCAAAAGCATTCTTCGAGCCTATTTTTCGCCGCGAAGAGCACTGAGAAGCTGTCTTACAACACATGGGGGGTGTCCCAAATGCTCCTGTGACCTGGCGGACTTGGGCCATATGTGGTGGGGGTGCCCAGTCATTCGCCGGTATTGGCTTCGGATCGGCGAGTACCTGGGCGGTTTGCTACATCAGCGGCTTAGCTGGTCCGGGCTGTCGGTAATTTTGGATCAGACGGGACCACTCCACCCTAAGGGCAGATGGGAAGGTTTATTGGTGCGAAAGGCCTGTCTGGTGGGTAAGGGTCCCATCCTTCACCGGTGGAGGGACCCTACCGGCCCTACGTTTTGGGAATGGCGTAACACCTTGCATCAGTTTATGCTTTTGGAACGGCGGAGTGCGCAGCGGCACCCCCGGAGATGGGCCACCTTTTTGTTAATCTGGATGCCTTATATACAATCACTAGAGCCCAAAATCCGCAGCGAGATACTCAGGGTAGCATAGCGCCGGGGGAGGAATAAGGGGGGGGCTCCTTAGTTAGGAATGCGCCGGTGACTTTGGATTGGGGGGGAGGGTAAGGGGGGGATGATTGGGTGCACTTGATGTGATATTTTGCTGTATTTGTTTGCTGCTGATATACTCCTAGGGTGGTGGACAAGACACAGCCCTACCCGGGAGGTGCTATGGAACAGGCCGATTGTACCTACTTGAATATGTTTGGTTGTTTGCTTGTTATTGTATTCTTTATCATCAATAAACAGATTTATCAAAAAAAAAAAAAAAAAACACACCCAGCAGAGCTCCTAAAAAATAAAATAACAGTTGTTTGGAAAGGGGCACGGAGCGGAGACACCTCCAAAAACGTCTCCGTGTATTGGACCCCTCCTGGGAGTGTTACTTATGGTTGACCATCAATAGCACTGTTGCCCAGCATGGGAATATGCTATCCCCCTCTGTTCGGACGTCATACCCGTGTTATATTTGCACGTTTGTCACCAGACAGGGTGAAGGAGCTCACAGTAATAATGTGCAGAGCAGGTCTTGGAACCCCACCCTGCCAGGTCTACTATCTCCAGGGACTGCACTGTCTCTGTGGCCACAGTGTGGTGCAGTGGACAGAGCCGGTACCTCTAGGACCAGAGGGTCACACGTTCAAATCCCAGCTAAGGCACATGCCAGCACAATCCCAATATTTAACCCACCACTAAACACAGATAGCAGAGACACCCCTTTATTGCACAGAACAAAAGCATGTTGCAAACACCCATATTTTACCCTACACCACACACACCAGCACAATGTGCATCACCAACAGCCGCGTCCCCCAAATGCAGTCCTGTAGTGCCACAACTGTAGGGGCCAAGGACACGTAGGTAGAGGTTAAGTAGGTAGAGGTTATGTACGACAGATGTGCCTGTACATGCCTTCACCCCACGTGCCAAGGGCCAAGTGTGTCCCTGGTCATGATCACGTAATGGGTGGCCCACGTTCCACAAAAACCTTGCTAAAGAACAACAGCTAGACCGCTATACCATGTGAGCCAAATACAGTCCTGGGGTTACACTACGCAATCAGGTCATATCCCTTTGCAAGGATAAGGACATGCCAGCATGTTGGCGGAAGGGTTCAGATGGTGGAGGGGGCAGTGGCTGCTAGCCACAGAGGACAGTGGCCAGGCCATGTGCAGGCTGGCACCGTCCACTGCAACAGACAGGCCCTGTCGGATGTACAGTCATGGACCACCCAGGGATTGCAGCCAATCAGTGGCTACACGGTGGTGCAGTGCACACAGACAGTGTGTGCAAGAACAGAGGGTCACAGGTTCTGAGCCCAGCTGCAGCTACCGCCAACCCTGTCCACATATTCACCCCACAGCTACACCGTGGTAGTAAGGACAAACCTTTATTGCTGAGAACATAGGCATGGTCAATACGCCTATCTTTTACCACACCAAACACAGACACCATAAACAGGCACATTATCTCCAGCAGAGTCTCCCAAATGCAGTCCTGGAGGGCCAAACACCATTCAGGTTCCATGCTTCCCCTAAGACAGATGCCTGTGCTGCAGATGTCTGCACCACCCCCATGCTATGCAACTGTAGCCCATGCATATTCATAGGGGACAGCATGAAGGCCCGAACAGTGTCTGGAACACCAGGACTGGAGTAGGGACACTCTGCCGTAAAGCAAGAGGCAAAGGTCCAGACGCACCCACACCCACAGGCCACATTGGAAAAGCCCCCTGGGGGGGCATCTCCCAGATCTAGCTCCTGCGTACCCTAGCAATGCCACCCTATACCTGGGTACACGGTACACAGACCACAAACGTTTGATGTGGGTACTGGCAGGTAGACAGTCCTACACTCAGCACTGTTTGCTCCTTGTGCTGCAGCAGAACAAGCTGTCGGCTGTCTGTGGTGCGTGCCCCAGGTCTGGCCCCTGACAGTATTTACCACCCTGGGGAGTGACATGCAGCAGTACTGTGTACCATATCCATGCCTGTACCCTTCCCAGGACTGGTGTGGTGGGCACGTCGAATGACTCCCCCAATAGTAGCACAATGCTGGCATAGGTGAGGGGGGGGGGGTGTCTGTCTATACAGTGTGTGTTGGCTACAAACACCCTCCACAGGCCACACTGCCAGCACTGTTGCCAGTATTGGCCTGACAATGTGCATAATGAGCAGCAAGGTACCATGGGTATAGCTCAGACAGGGTGTGCTGGCCAGGATGCATCTGCACAGGGCATGGGGCACTGGCTGGGACATTGTAATGCCCAGCCACCACCTACACAGACAGGCTGACCTCTGTATCTGCTGCTGGTGGATCACTCTCACCCTGAGCGTGCAGTGATGACAGCATGGCTAGGCACCCCCATAGTGCTGTATAGCATTTCTCTCCTGTGATATATATGGGTGTCCTGTTGGGGCCTCTTCATGGACTGATCTCCCTGTGTGTGCTGCCACCCCAGTTTGGGGTGCATGCAATCCTATCAGGACTATCCAGCAGACTCTGCACAGCTGGTATGTGTCCTGATGGAGCTCCTTGCAGGGTGCAGCAGCTGATGGCCTGCTGCAGGAGAATATCAGATAGTGCTGGGGTGCACCCCTGAATATCCAGGCCTACTGTCTGTCTGATAGTGTGTTTTGGATGTGTGTGGAGCTGCTTGGACTGCCCTGTAGGGTGTCTGTCCCCCAGCAGGACAGGGGTTGATGGCCCACTCTACTGCCATTAGTGCAAGGGGGGGGGGAAAGGATGGGGATGTGTTGATGGGAGACCCTGTTTGTCATGGGGGGGGGGTAGGTATGTTGCCCACCTATGGGGGGGGGGGGGGAGAACCACCAACTAAGACAGAAGGGGTATCCATGATGAGTTTGCAACACCTTCTTATCACACAGGTTAATACTGATGTTGAGCTCTGGCATGGCCGTTGATGTGGACCTGGTCCTGGGCACCACCACCCACCCTCAGGGTGAGCACATTACCTGCACAATGTGACGGTGTGTAGCTACCCCTCGCCGGCAGTCCTCACGCTCAGGCCCCCCACCAGGCCGAGGCTCTGTGTGGGTGGACACGGACAGTTCCCCCTACCATGCCGTGTAGCTTTTGGGGTGCAGTCCCCATCTTGTGTGCATCTGTGGGCAGCTGATTTGCATGTGCATTGCATCATGGGTACGGGTGGCCTACCCCGTCCTGTCTACAGCAGCAGACTGTCTGTGGGGTGACGTGCAGGCTCTCTGCAGCCACACAGGCGCTTACTCAGAGCTATAGTGCCGTAGCCCAATGGTTCCGTCACTGCCTTTATAGCAGGAGGTCATGGGTTCAAGTCCACAGAGGGGTTCTGTGATAGGGTTGTCCAGAGCATTGTACATTTTACTGGACATATGTTTATGGCATCAAACACACCCTTGCCATACTGTACCCATAAGGGTGCCTCTGAGGGTGCATTATAGGGCGCCCTATAGGCCACCTTATGGTTGCCATCCATATTGCGTGCACTATACATTATCCTGTGGCGCAGCATACATGGTGCCCTATAGGGGACTTGCTAGGGTGCCTTTGCGGACTGTGCACTGTAACATGTGCCTTACGGGCCTCCATATATTAACACGCTGTTAGAGCGGGTATACTGGTAGTGGGTAATAAAAATAAACTATAAGGCCTCCTACAGCACACCTCACCATAATACTTACTGCCCCAGCCAACCTTGCTCACTGGGCACTGTGAGGGGTTGAACCCCTGACCTCTGCACCATTGGTCAGTATCCCAACCATTGTGCTAAGGCTCTGTTACTGTTTGCTGTGCACATCAGTGCGCCACCTATGCCGCCCACTATCGGACTGCCCCCTCATACATCAGCGCGCCGCCCTCTGCCCCCCAAACCTAACAGTGCGCCGCCCCCTGCCGCCCCCAATGAATGGTGCGCCGACTCATGCCGTTAAAAATAAACCGTGCGCCGCTCTCTGCCGCCCAAAATTACTATACCTCCCACAACACTTTTTCCCACTACATTTGATGCCGCAGCTGGCCTCTTCCATTGAGCACAATGGGGTGTTGAACCCATGGCCCCTGCACCATGGGTCAGTGTCATCACCATTGTACTACGGCTCTGCTGTATGTTTATGCAGCAGCGGCCCACGTAGCCTTCCCACGCGCCAATGTGGGCCCCGCACATTACTGCGACACGCACAGGTTTGCTCTGGTGTCTGTCCATGTCCGCCCTGAAACGGCCACTCCGTATATGGCACCAGTACACTAACGGGTACCCACACAGCAACCTACTTTAATTAACATCGCCCTTAATATTGGCAGTCATTGCAATGTGAAAGCTATAGCACATCACATCATACAGAAGCCAAAGAACCATTGTGTATGTGTTGATAGGTTCAAGACCCAAATGTGTATACACATCAACATTCGCAAATGGTGTTCAGTTCCATAAGATAAATGACACACAACAGTGTATATGTAATGTGTGTCGCGCAGGTTCTAGCGATAAACTTTTCTGTGCGCATTTGCGTGACGCAGTTGCACGTGATATATTGCAAACATGCGCCAGCTGCGTAGGCCACATGCACGTACTGCGTTCGGTGCGCACATGGACGCCATACGTTCCTGAACTGCGCCATATGCGTGGCGCAGGTGCACGTAAATTTGCGCGTCAGGTGCCCTACGCATGGGCGTGATGCACGCTGCGTCCAATCAGGTGATAATATCTGAAAATGGCGCCCAGAGTAAGGAAGCCCTCCTTCAACCTCCGAGAGCTCAGGCACCTGTCCCGGCTGATCGCACCACGCCAGCACAAGCTCTTCCCAGGGGCCACCGGGCACAGGGACAGCTCCAGGGTCCTAAGGGCGTGGCAACGTCTGCAAAGACGCTTCAATAGTGAAGCAGACTACCCACGTGAGGTAAGTGTATGGCGCCTGTACCTCAAAATGAGATCTGTAGCCTGTGCTAATTGCAAATATCCATGCTGTTGTCATGAGTTACTGTGAGTCAGTAATGTGCACAAGATGAGAAGACATAGCGAAATGTATCTGTGTCATTTGTGAGTGTGGTGACCTGCACCCAGGTGGTGATGGACATGGTCATAGAGGTGTCCATGCTACCCTTGTGGCATGTCAGCTGCTGCCATGGCTGTGCCACAACATACTGTAATTATGCTAGACCCTAGATCAGCAGATGTAAATAGAAACAACAACATATGGATATGGTGGGATCAGTACCTGTAACAAAGCACCCTGGGACAAGCACAAGGATAAGTGAAACGTAGCATTGATGGTATGTCACACACCCAGATGAGATGGGCAGTGTTGGCCATGTTGTTCAATACACACGCCTATCTGCATGGGTCCACAGCGCCCATCACAGTGGGCTAGCAATCACCCTGGAGAAATGCGTGTGCGTGCCCATCCAATTTCAGGCATCCCCCCTATCACAAGGAGGACAGAGAGCCCATCACAGTGTGTTTGCTGTCAGCCCTGTGATATTGGTCTGTGTGCTGTCAGAGCCCCAAACACTTCCCCTAACTGCAGAGGTCCATAGAGCTCATCCCAGTAGGCTCTAAGAAACCCATGGAATATGCTTGTCTGTGCATGGGCAGGTTAACACATACACCCTATCCCCTGGATTCCATGTGGACAATCGCAAGGGCTCATCTGGCACCATGGAGATATGCTTGTGTGTGCTCTAACAGTTGTGCTGTATGCTCCCTATCCCCTGGAGGCCAGGTATGCCACTACAGTGGCTCATCTGGCACCATGGAGATATGGTTGTGTGTGCACTAACAGTTGTGCTGTATGCTCCCTATCCCCTGGAGGCCAGGTATGCCACTACAGTGGCTCATCTGGCACCATGGAGATATGGTTGTGTGTGCACTAACAGTTCTGCTCTATGCTCCCTATGCCCTGGAGGCCAGGTATGCCACTACAGTGGCTCATCTGGCACCATGGAGATATGCTTGTGTGTGCTCTAACAGTTTTGCTGTATGCTCCCTATCCCCTGGAGGCCAGGTATGCCACTACAGTGGCTCATCTGGCACCATGGAGATATGGTTGTGTGTGCACTAACAGTTTTGCTCTATGCTCCCTATGCCCTGGAGGCCAGGTATGCCACTACAGTGGCTCATCTGGCACCATGGAGATATGGTTGTGTGTGCTCTAACAGTTTTGCTGTATGCTCCCTATCCCCTGGAGGCCAGGTATGCCACTACAGTGGCTCATCTGGCACCATGGAGATATGGTTGTGTGTGCACTAACAGTTTTGCTCTATGCTCCCTATGCCCTGGAGGCCAGGTATGCCACTACAGTGGCTCATCTGGCACCATGGAGATATGGTTGTGTGTGCACTAACAGTTTTGCTCTATGCTCCCTATGCCCTGGAGGCCAGGTATGCCACTACAGTGGCTCATCTGGCACCATGGAGATATGCTTGTGTGTGCTCTAACAGTTTTGCTCTATGCTCCCTATCCCCTGGAGGCCAGGAAGACCATCCCAGTGTCTAATCTGGCACCATGGGGATATGCTTGTGTGTGCCTAACAGGTTATATGCATTCTCCCTATCCCCAGGATTCCTGTGAGCTGCGCAATGCGTCGTGTTAGTCACCCTTTTGCTAATGTGTGTGCAGCTGATGAATTGTGGTAGGACAACCAGCCCACAGGGGGACAGATCAGCAATAGCTATGGTGGGTATGTCAGTAAGATTATGTGTATGTTCATGGCAGGTAGGTTGGACCTATACCATAGTTTGTGAAGTGAATATCTCATCACACATGTCTGTGATGTCTCCAGATGATATGCTAGCTGCAGAGGTTAATGTGTGTAACAGCACCCCATCCCCCTTAGCCATTATATGTGTTATCAGAAACCTGTAGCAGAGACATGTCCCCATACCACCATGCAGAATGTGGTCCAAAACCTTAACACCTAAGATAAATCCAACAACATCAGACACATGGACATCACTGATGGTGTTTCAGTGACACATGCAACTGATGTTGCTGGATAACACATACATAAACCCACACATGAGCACTGGTGCAAAGAGCCGTTATGTTGGTTTGGCCCCTGTCGATATTGCTTCCACAAAACACCTTCTGTCAGCCCAGCTGAACCAGTGAATATGAACATAACAACATAACCTAGGCCATACAGGAACAATACCCACCCCTACCCCTACATTACGCTGACATCAACTGTGTGCAACGTAGGTTGCACATAGCCAGCAGCTTGCCCATATGACACACCTCCCACAATGCAGCCAGTGGTGCAAGCATTGATATTGTTGGCCCTGTCAAAGGTGAATGTTTATGTTAGTGTCCCCTGTCACAGTCAATAGGGCCACCCACACAATGACTCCTCTCACCACACTCCGCCAATGATTGGTTGCATATCAGTTTGCCAGTGGGGTTGAGTACCAGGATGTCTAAAGAGAATCTCAACATAGATGTGTGTAACACAGCACATGCAGTGTAACTGTGACTAGCATGGACAACATCATTGGCACCAAACTGTGCAATGTTGCTACAAGGTCATGCAAGGGTGCGATAGGGTATGTACAGGATGTGCTGAGGGAGCCATGTACACTGGCCACAGGTGTCACTGCACACATGTGCACAGACAAAGCAACTAATGCAGGTGGTACTGTGACCCCCGAATGTTCTGTGAACAACAGGAGGTAGGCCTTCCATGTGTATCTATATTGATGAAACCCCAGGATGCATGAGCACACACCCCAGTGTCCATTTTCAATGACATCATAAGCAAACTAATGTGTATGTGTGTTGTGATGTTGGCCGTGCAATATGGCTCTTCCTAGGTCATGGATTGCCAAACATCAAGCAGGTCACTGTGTCTGTCATTGCATGACACTAGTTATTGTAGTGAAACACGTGTGGCAGTGTATGTTTAGTTTGTGTGTCATCTGACCTATATGTCACAATGTACACAAATGGAGGTTCCATAACCCCCCACACACGTGAGCCATGAGATAACAGGAGTATGTCACTTTGTAGGGTTCCCCCCGTTTGCCAATAGGCCGTAATGAAATATGAATACTTAAGACGCCTTGCTGGCCACCCCCCACGAACCATGTAAGCTTCCCTGAAGGCCCTTCCAGGCATGGCCGGTTGGGCTGACTGCCCTGGGCCACACCCAAATGATGTCACCCACTTTTATCTGACACTCACACAGGATGCTATAGAAAGAGGTGGGGAATAAGAAGGCAGCCACAGTCCATCAGCACACCTGTGAAAACAAACTAGCATGTACATATACTTTGCAGCCAGGTGATAGACCATGTTATGTGTGTATCTGGTGACAGCATAGCCAAACCCCTGTCAGAGTTTACCTGGCGTAACAGCAGCATGAGGACATAACAGCCCCCCCAATCCCCGGGGGGGGGGGCCCAATCCATGTCCGTGTCACTCTCACACGTTTTTCTCAATGTTGATCCCTGTGTAAGCTGTATACCTCACCTGAGAGAGACATGTTGGACAGGGGAGGGGAAGTGCATTCACACTGTGGGATGCTGACACACACCGTCACAAGGGATGAGGGTCAGCTGTGACACACAGGCTCCCTTGTCACCAGCGGAGAACCCATGGCATGACATATGCGTGTTGCCCATGGAACTGCCTGCTGACAGGTGACAAACTATGCAGTACATGACACACACACACAGCACTGTCGCTGAAGCAGCAAGACCCTGTGCACAGTGATGTGTGTGTGTGTGTGTGTGTGGGCAAACCAGCAGAAGGTGACCAGTCACTAATGCCCTCACCTTTCCTTTGCATATCCACAGATCGAGGATCTCCGGAAGAAGGGCAGGGAGCTGCGCCTCCACCATGCTGCATACCTTCAGCGCCTCCAGGGTGAGAACTCACAAAAGGGTGATGATGTATAATAATGAGAATGTCACGTATTTGTAACTTATGTCCCATTATCAGAGATGCCTTTGTGTTACCTGCCTATGTAGATGTGCTATATTTCTGACAGAGAAACGTGCTGATGGCTGTCATGTTCCACAGATGGTGATGGCACCGAGGATGAGGCCACCACCTCTGCACACCTCTTCAGAAGGACACCAACACCACATGATGCAGAGGTGGTGGTCCTGGACACCACAGAGGGGGAGGAGGAGGAGGAGGAGGAGGTGGACGAGGATGATGAGGTGGAGGTGGTGGAGGCGCAAACACCTGCAGCACCTGAAGAAAGGACACAGGAGGGCCAAGAAGGACATTCTGAAGGGGTGTCTGTGGGGGAGGCAGGGTTGAGGGTTGCTGCCGGGGATGTGGAGGGGGGGGATGTTCGGGAGGGATCAGGGGTGGAGGATTTCCCAGAAGGGGTTTGGGAAAGTGATGTTGAAGACAGGGCATCACAGGGCACTGTGGCCTCCCCCCAGCCACTGCAGTTGCCTCCACCATCCAGGGCCACAGACAGGCCCTATGCAGATGCCACCACACAGACAGCATTGACAATGTGTGTGTGTGGTGGCATATGCGTGGACCACCTGTCTGTGGCCTTGGATGGGATGGAGCAACGCATACATGAGATGTGTCACTCTCAGCAGTGGCTGGCGGGAGTGATTGAGAGGGTGGTTGCCGAGGTGGTACGTCTGCCATGTCGGCAAGCACCCCCTCAATGGCGTCACTGGCGTCAGTGATTGTGCTAGTGACGTCACCACATGTGCCCTGTGCTGCCCTGTCTTCCATCAGTGGGCATGCTGGGGGAGGGTGGGTGTCACCTGTGTGTCTGTTTTATGTGTGTGTGTGTTTTATATTTGCGTGTGGGCGTTTGCGGGGAGGGGAGGATGTTTGGGGAGGGGGGGAGGGTGATGGTATTTTCCCCCTTCCCACGTCTGTAAAGTTTATCCCAGTTCTGTTTTCCATCATAAAATATAGTTTTGTAAAAACCTGTATTGCTCACGTGTTTGACCTAGGCAAAGTGTGCGGATGTCAGCATGTGATATGTGTGGGTGCACATATGTTTCTGTGGTGCAAACATGTGTGTGAAACCAACAGCACCCCCCAAATAAGGTGTAGATGTTCATAATTAGGGGTCTACAGTAACCATTGCAACGTAGCAGCTGTCTCACTGATGTACATGGCACAGGAATGGTCCTATGTGGAACAAAGGTCTTCACATATCTGAGTCCCAAACATAGGCAGACCACCCATATCTGCCTCTCTCACAGACGTACCTATGGTGTGTTGGGAGGCAGGAGATTATTGATGTGGTCAAGGGAAAAAGCCACATATATGCCACCAATGAGTGTTCTATGATGGGTTTCACACGGCGATGAGTATGTGACGTAAACACGCCATTGGGAACATAGTTCCCCTGTGACCACATGGATGTCTGTGCACACTGTGCCGCTGCATCCCCAAGGATGTTGGGAAACAAGGTGCACGTGACACATCACATGTCTGTGCAGCATGACAATCGTAGCTGACTCTGTTGAGGTATTTGCAGCAGGGAACCTGTGTGTGGGTCATCTACTGTACCCATCACTAGATGACCTGGGCGCAGCTCATTTAGGGTTTTCACAAACACCCCCCGCCTCCCTGATACACATGGGACAACATGGACACTCATTGGACACACACACTGTATGTATAGTAATACAGCTGTTTATTGTCACAGAGTAAGTCTCATAATTAGCTTTCCATATACACATGGATATTCTAATGTGTGTGCGTTACAAATTAAAGTGTTACCTGACACCCACACAACATATGATCTGCATATGTAAGCTATTGACATGACACACATAACAAACACCTCAAAAACATGTTGTACTGGATACATAATTGCTCTAACTGAGCATTGTAAGATCAACAAAAACTAGGATTATACCATGTTATTGCATATATCATGTTTCATTGTTGGCGACGTGGTCGGCCACGCCTGACACGTCGGGCACCCTCCCCCCTCCCCCGGCCACGACCCTCTTCTCGAACCCGTGCTGGTGGTGGTGCAGGAGCAAGTCGGCGCATGACATCCAGCATGCCCTCAAGGGCCTCACATATCCGGGTGACGGGCATGTTTTGGACCGCCTCATGTAATTGATGGATCTCACCACACACCTGCCTTGTGTTTTGCTCCACTGCAAGGCGTATCCGCTCCAGAACACGTCGACTGCCTGTGCATGGGATACAGCGTGTTATATTCCATACATCTCCACTACTCCAACGCCATACACAAACATTTAATGTACATGCCACACGATTGGTGATGTGATAGGGCAGACTCAATCACAGAGATGGAGAGGGCCAATATACATAATGTCCACAGTAGTATATGGCAGGCAGACAAACCCACAGGGCACATCACACGACGTAGATGTGGTATGCCCTCACAACGATTTACAGGCTGTGGTGAAACACCCATATACTACAGCTGTGGCAACAGGATTGGCCAATGACAGCTCTCACATAACCATCGTGTAGGGGAGCTTGCGCATGCACGAGCCACAACTACATCAGCTGGACACCAACGGAGATGAACACAGGAAGGTCGAGATATGACATCACAATTGATGACACATGTGGAGGGAAAAATACATTCTCTGACAGGGACATGTGTATGTTAATGAAGCAATGGGATGTCTGGTAGGCACAGGGATGACACACCTTACCTGTACATGTGCACCTCTGCTGCACATATGTGACTCCTGAGTGATACATGTGCACCCTCACTGTAACACAGAGGAGGGTCCTTGGTCCAGATAATGTAGGCCATGTAACAAATGTGTAGTTATATAGTTATTTATGTATTTTACATGTTTTCTATACCGCCGTTTCCTTTAATCACAGCGGTTACCAAGACACAAGAGGGGAGAACAGAGACAGGGGGGCATACACTGACTAAACGTAACAGTGAAGGTAAAATTGGGTGACACAACATCAAGGAACTGTTACAGTAAAACACGTTACATGCAGGCTATAATAATAGAGACTGTTAGATGTCTGTGCCATAGTACTCAGTGAAGAGTACAAATGTCAGTTGTTTTCTGAACTCCTTTAAATCATCCAGGGATCGCACATCGGGAGGGAGAGAGTTCCATATAAGTGGGGCCGATAAGCAAATTGCCCTTTGTGTAGTACATTTACACGCTTTTCTGTTTGGACACAGCAGGGGAAGCACCAGGGGGGGACATCAGAGCTCTACAAAGACATGGCTATGTTTCCCTCTACCCGCAAATGCAGACATTGAGGAATGGTCATATAGCTTAACATATGCTCATTAACACAGCAGACTATGGCTAAGTTGTCATCCTGCTGTGTACAAGACATTTGGGTATCTGCAGAGCGGCAGGATGTAGCTTTCCCAATGTCTGTATCAATTTATGTTGTCATAGAGTGCTGGGCCGTCAGACACATTCCTCATATGTCTGCATCCATGTGTATCAACCTGAACATACACTATTCTATTGGGGGTAGAATGCTATCATTTCAGGTACCCTACAACCTTTGGGTATCACACATCTAAGGTAATCAACCAGAACATGTAACGTGTGGAGGTAATGTTTGAACAGCCACCACACACACCAACTGTGGACTACTGGTGTGTGTGTTGTGGTTGTGACAGTCTATTGTCACCCACCTTCAGCATCACGGTGTGATGATGCACCATAGGCCCTCATCTCTGCCATCATCAACTCCGGGAGAGGTGTAGGTGTTGGTTCTGCTGGCATGGGTGGTTGGCTGGTCTCTATTGCTGCTTCACGCAATGGTGTCATGGCGCGCACGTGTGGCTCCAGGGACTCATCGCCAGCACTTGTGCTGCCCCCAGAGACAGCAGCCTCTGCCTCCATCAGAATCATAGGGGCTGCAATGTAGACCTCCCCCTCCTCCTCTTCCACCACCGCCTCATCCTGCTCCTGCTCCTCCTCTGCCCCCTCCTCCTCCTCTTCCTCCGCACCCATTTGACTGTAGTCACCTGCATTGGGAGGAATCAGAGAGAGCACACATATGTTTCAGCAAACCACATATGTATACATGTGTGATACATAACACACAGACAGGATGTTTGCATCCGTTCATGTGTGCTGCATACCAGACACCGGACACACTCCCATACGTGTGTGTCACCACCATGTGTCTGGGTAAGGGACACATGTGTGTGCTGTGCCCATGCACAGGTGGCAGATCGCCCCTTCTCCTGTTCATGGTCACATTGCACATGTTTGCCCATAGCATCCCATTCCTCTGTTATGTAACATATTTCCGCACATGCGTGTTACTGCCCCCACCCTAACACCTGCTTTATGCAAATCACTGCATGTGTGTGTTGGTTTGTGAGTATGGGTCATATTTGTATGTGATATGATTGTCTCAGTGCTACATGTGACTCGCAGTGACCCATAGTGCAGCGTATGGCAACTAGGCATCACCTTTGGCCCACTGGGGTGCACATGCAGCACTGTATTGCTGTCATGTCATACAAACATGCCTTTGAAATGACCAACACAGTCATGCATTGTATGGAAATCACAGTTGTTTTGTGTCTGGTGACTCATGTGTGTGTGTGCTTCATTATGCCATATTCTCTCGTGGGATGGGTTGAGGAGGTAGGTTTGGATGTGAACCCCAGACATGTCAACAGAAATGGTGAGGTAAGGATATTGCACACACATATCACAACAGGATGGCAACATGATGTGGGGTTTGTGGACACATATGGGAGTGTATTTGCATAGGACCGCCCTGTACGGAATATGGAGATTGTACATGAGAAAGAAATGATTAGTTAGTGTACATACCTGCATGTGGATGTGCGCTATCCAGGGCCTCTGGCAGTCCACGAAGGTAGATGTCTCCCAGCCGTGCTGCAAGTTCTTGTTCCAGGGGCGAGAGTGTGGGTGTGAGGGGGGGTCCGCCACCTGTGCCCATAGCATGTTGTCTTACAGCAACCATGTGCTGACGGACACCTCTCTTGATGTCAGAAAACCTCTTTTTTAAGCTGTCTACATCACGTGTGGGGCCCCCTGCCCCACACAGTGCAGTACGCAGATCCTCCCACACTGCCATTCTGTTTGCAACAGATGTGCGTGTGCTCATTCTGCCAAATAATACATCGTAGTTGTCAAGGACATGGGAGAGTAATATATGGTTTTCACTGTCACTGAACTTTACAGCTCTCCTCCTTTGTGTTGCTGGCACAGGGACCCTTTTTCTTTTGGCCATTTGGCTGTAATGTGACGGCTGTCGCTCAGCAGATGGCCCTGCCTGTTCGTGGCTAGGCTGTGCAGTCTGTGCCCTGTGTGACTCATCACCAACTGGCTGCCCCACATCCTCCGCCTCCTCACACTGGCCCTCTCTGTCACTGTCCCTCTCCATCTACACCTTGAACACAGGCACCTCTCAAACAACCCCGTTCACCAACACACAGCAGGACACAGCACACACAACAGATAACAATAACACTACAATAGAGGACACAATACAGTACACTGTAACACAGGTGCTGTGTCAAGTAAATGAGCACATGTACACAGATACTACAGTGATTTTTTAATTTATCCTCTCCCTCTATCCTGTGCCGTACCCTACCTCAGCCTCTCTCTCTCAGACTCTGCTTCAATCTCTATATCCCGCCTTCCTCTGACGTCTTGCCACCACAGCCTCACTCCCTATTGCACACTGTACCTTTATGTCTCACACCTTCCTCTGGACTACCTCTAACCTATCCTCTGGCTCTGGCTCACTCTTTACCTCTGTGTCTGTTTGTGAAACTCCTCTAACATCCCTCACCGTGTGCCACGTGTTGAGGCTATTTATACGGTATTTGCACGTTTGATTTCTGCACATGCGCATTTGTGCAGGCGTGTATTTGGTGGGACACGCTCGTGCGTCGCGCTCGTGCGCCGTGAGTGTGACGTCATACGCATGGGCGTTTGCAGGCGTCAACACACACATGCGCCGAGGGAAATAGTGCTACGTATGTGTATGGTCACGCATACGCATTACGTGGAGTCCCGCATGGGCGTCTGGGTGCTTTTTCCGCATGCGCAAGGCGATGCGCATCTGCGTGTCACCACGCACATGCCGACACCCATGCTTAGAGTCGCGCATGCGCGTGACTCTAGACCTTCGTCTGTGAGCAGATGCGCATGCGCATTGGACGTCACGGCAAGGAAAAGGAAATATAGGTGAGGGAGAACAGCTTGTCGACGTTGAGGGTTGTAGGCGGAGAAGAGTAGAAGTGTGTTTGGTGAGAGACAGTAAGGGAGTCCGAACAGGTGTATGTGTAGATTGTTTGGCTGGTGTTTGTATTGAGGATTGTATTGTCTTGTGTGTGTATGGTCTGGTGTGTCTTGTAGTTTGTACAGTGCTTAGATAGTTTATTGTGTGTGACATAGTTATTTGTTTCTTAGTTTGGTGGGAGGAGTTTATGGCGCATGTCTATGCTGCTGCATGTGTCCTGTGCAGTGGGCAGATGCTTGGGTTGCCGAACACGGGAGATGGTGTCGATGGGGCTGGGGCACAGGGCATGGGTATAGTCCCGCAGCAACTCAGACCTGCAGCTGTGGTGGCGGTCCAAGCCTGTGTTGTTCGTGCACGGCGCAGGAGGTGTGCCGAGGTGCAGGCTCGGCAGCCACGCCTCTACAGGCCCCGTCCCCAGATCTATGACATGCGAGAGGACCAGGTCATCTCCCTTTACCGACTGAGCACAAGGGCTATTAGGGGTCTCTATGAGGATCTTAGACCTGACCTCGAGCCCCTGACTGATCGGTCCAATGCCATACCTGGTTTAGTCAAGCTCCTTGCTGCCTTACATTTCTTTGCCTCCGGCTGTTTTCAGACATCTGTGGACTCAGTGTGTGTCATGAGCCGGCCCACCTTATCACGATGTCTACAACAGTTACTGCGTGCCATGGTCAGCCTGATGGGTGATTACATAGACATACCCCAAAATAGTCAACAATTGTGGACCCTGAACCAGTCCTTTGAGGCATTATCCGGGATACCACACGTGATGGGAGCTATTGATTGCAAACTTGTTGCCCTGGTCCCGCCTAGAGACAGGGAGGTAGCGTACCGCAACCGCCAACACTACCATTCCCTGAATGTTCAGGTTGTATGTGATGAAAATCAGCATATTCTGAATGTGGTCCCTAGGTTTGCAGGGTCCACCCATGACTCCTATATCCTGCATCACTCGGCAATATTCACACAATTTGAGGAGGGACGTTTTGGCGAATGTATCTTGCTGGGTGAGTATGTCAGGGTCTTTTATTTCTGTATGTCATTATACATGTTTCTATTGTGATCACAGTAGAGGTTTTATATAGTTTGACACATGCACTTTGCATATGATTGATGTTAGTCACAGGACTGGTGTTGGTATACATTATACATGTTTTTGTACGTCTGGTACGACTAGAAACATTAACCCTACATCATGATTATCCTCACAGTCTATGACCGTTATATGCAACATGTTGTACATGTGCTGCCACCTCAGTGCAGACATCTATGTTGTTGATGATGACCTCATAGTGCATGTTGGTAGCATATGCAAACATGGGGTGGTTGGTGGGGTGGTTTTGTCCACAACATACACCTGTGATGATGTTTAATTGCTGGATAATGTTTCTCCGTCATTTAACATGTCTGGTTCTGGATAACCCTAATAGTACACACATGTCATGTGCGTGTCAGTTTGGACACACGCACTCTGTGATGGAGTTGTCACCCAGGGCTCAATATCTGACATGAGTAGGTGTATATTAATATCTGATAGATGATGTTGAGGTTTCCAGCAGGGAAAACACGTGTGCATATATTTGGCCAGACATATTGCCTATGTCACAGCAGACTTGCAACAATATGTAGTGCTTACAGTAGCCTCTGACACTGTAGTTGAGGGTACGTTTGTGCCATCTTGTCTGGCCATTCTCATTTCACATCACATTGTGTAAAATGTACAGTTACAGCAAGGGGACTACGTGGGTGCATACACAGCGGTATGGGAACCAGCTACAGCGGACGGTTATGTGCCTATGCATATGTTTTGGGGGCAAACTAATGACGGGCACAGTGTGCATGTTGGACGACCGCACCTTCAGAGGGATGGTGTACAGGATGGGGACTGGGAAGACTATGGCTATGACAGGCATTGGCGCGCAACCAATACACAGTTTATTTTGCCTGACAAAATAAACATCATATGTTGCCATTCATAAACAGGATGTCTACAGGTGATATGCTTTTCATTCTTACCTACCACCATGGCATACATGGTGTGTATGTGTGCCACACGCAAATGGCTGTGTGTTTTCCCTTGGTTATTGATGAGACATACCCTGTGATTATGGGAGCATTGGATTGCTATTGTGGTGTCACCATTGTGGGTTTGCAGATGTGGACAGTAACTGCATCACCATATGCATGTAGCACACACACACACACACATTATTTAAGGGTGACTATGGTCGTTTGTGATATTTGATATGTGTTTACGGGCTGGATAAGCCATGTTTAGCGTGTATGTCATCATATGTATATCTGATAGAGCTGCATCGTTTGCAGCTGTATATTGTTGTCACACTGTCTTGTTGGTTTCTTTCTCATGTCGACACAGCTGTCAGGACTGTGTCACATGGACCCCTACATTTACATGCAAACATTTCTTTCTGCAGGTGATGCAGGATATGGTTGTCGCCCCTGGCTGCTGACTCCTGTTCGTCAGCCACGGACACGTTGCAGAGCAGAGGTACAATGAGGCCCATGCCTCCAGCCGCTCTGTCATAGAGCGCACCTTTGGCGTTTTGAAGAGTCGCTTCAGGTGTCTGGATAGGACAGGCGGGGCCTTACAATATGAGCCACGCACAGTTTCCGAGATAAACATAACCAGTTGCATCCAGCACAACATTTCTCTCAGGCACGATATCCCTGCAGAAAATAATTAGGATCTTTAGGAGGATCCATTGTGCCCCCCTGTACGTGCCAGTGGTGACACACGGGAGGGCTCAGCGTTCAGGGCGGAGGTTGATTGCAGAGCTGTTCACATTTTACGTATTAAGTCGCTTACGACACACATGTGCTATACAATGTGTGTAATGTTTATTGTGTTATGTGTTAATGTTAACATGGAATCTGGATGACACACTGCAGTACCAGTTGACTCTGAATGCCAACATCACATATGTCCATGGGTGTGCCACAAATAATGTGGGATTTGCACAACAGCAGTTGGTGGCAGATGATGTGGGGGTTTGTTGGTATCTGTGTGGTTTGTTTGGAGGGTGCAATTCACAGGTAGTGTATGCTTCTGATATAAAAAGCTGTTGTCAGACCAGAAGGTGTTATCTTACATGATATGTGTGCCACAACAGTGTCAGCCATATGTTGATATGTTCATGTTGGACGGTCACTCCCTGTTTGTTGACTGTTGTCCATTGTGGAGCGCTACGATTAGACACATTTGTGATGTTTATGTTGGTATTAGGCTCCTGTGACATACCTATGTTTGTGTGTGCTCTTCATGTGTGTAGCACATGTCACATAAGCACAATAAACATAGTTGATGCTAGTATGGGGAGATGATATTAACAGTTTGGGTGGTATGTGGATGTCAAACATGACGTGTGTCAAAATGTATTGTTGATCAGGTAGGCCATGACATGGATGTGGTTAGGGATGGGGACCTTCTGCATTGTGCAGCCAGGGGGTTGTGATAAACACTTTTAACTTGGTGAGTCTACCTTCACTGCAGTGATGGGTATTCTACACACATGGTGAGATGTATCAGCCAGATACAGCAAAGGGTGTTTTACAATAGCCAGTTGGATTCCAGCATGTGGGTGTTGCTTGTGTTATAGCAGGTATGTAATGGATTGGATGGCATATCTTGCTGATGCTCTTGCAACATCATCCATCATGCGTTAGCTACAGGCTGTGTATGTGTGTAGGTCACGTGAACACAGACCATATGAGCAAATATCTTGCAGACACAAGCAAGGCATGATTATGTTGACTACATACACAGACATAGGTGCCAGCTATTTATCAGAGGTGCACATGTAGGGTATGCATGTTTCAACGTTCAGACTAACACACATTGGGATGGCATGCAGCCCTCAGGGGTTTGTCACACTGCAGACATGGGGTGGGTCCATTTTAACACATGCAACACATATGCATGTTATTTGTGCACATCATCAGAACATAACTGTTAATATTACAGACGGTATGAGATGTACAAACCAGGATATGTTTATGAGCGGGAATCCATGAGGTGGGAGCGCAGATATCCAATGCTTTTCCCTATTGTAAGTGGATTAACATACAACTTTGGCACAACATTAAACAGGTAGAGGAGTCTTTTGTCACATATGGGGATAAAAGGTTTATAGTGCACTCTGCGACTGAGACAACAGAATGGTGTGTGCATACCCTGAATTGCTCTGTGTGTACACGGACAGCGAGGTAAGGGAGGGGTCGGACACACTACAAACACCTCAGGATCTCGTTAGACATCTCCGTGATGCCTCTGACTGTATGTGATCTGTACATTGTGATAGGGAGCAGTCATTAATTGAGGGCTCTTGTGGGGTGTGATAGCTGGGGACATGACGGTGCAGTGTGTGATTCATGGCTATAACATGACATTTGTTTGCTTATCTTGTGTCTCCATGTGCAGAGGACATACGTGGTTTGGATGGTGTTGGTCTGGTGCTTTGCCATGTGTCTCTACATCAGCAATTAATCATTTTGTTTTGGTAGGTGGTTGTACATAGACATTGTGTGTGACCGCACTAATGAAATCATATGTTCCTATTGATCTGTCATATTGCACAGATGATTGTTTTCCAATATTCTACGTTTAGCATCAGTAAACCAATCTCTTGCTGGTGTCACTCATATTCCCTTGTGTCTGGTTAAGCATGTCCTCTACCACACTTTCACTGTGACATGTGAAACAGACCTGCATGTGTGTGTAGGTTGTTGTATTGTGATGTTTGGCTGACGTTTTCTGTCCCCAAACAATGTACTCTCAGACAACACCATGATATCATTGCATGGTCACTGGGCCGGTTATATCTACAGATCTACACCTGTGCACATGCAGGCCATGTGTTACAGATGTCGATTAGACATTTCCATACTGTGGGTGTGTGAATTTGTCGTTTGCCTGTGTGATGTTGCATTGCTCCGACATCAGACATTATCATGTGCTGTTAGGGGTGTGTGCCTCTGGGTGTCTGTTGTGACTATGCTACCTCTTACATAGTGGTTGTAAACGTTGTCTAACATTATGGACATGTGTTGTGTGCATTGAGAAAACATGTTTCTTTTGGTGTCAGTAAGCACTGGTCTGTTTTCATTTGTGTTGACAGATATGCACATCATCTGGACCGTCATCAACGTTGGCTTGCCATGGTGAATCTCGAGCTTTTGCTGACATTGTCTACCTTCAGGTGTTCCTGATATTTGTTTTGTGTAGT